>OX123188.2:12500-2412500 GCA_944739405.2 Euclidia mi | reverse complement strand
GTCCAGCCCGTGGTGCTCTCCGGTTGTCCTAGTTAAGAAGAAGGATGGCAGCATGCGCTTCTGTGTAGACTACCGCCGATTGAATGACATCACGAAGAAGGACAGCTACCCGCTGCCAAGGGTCGATGACACACTAGATACGCTGACGGGGATGAAGTGGTTTTCTACCTTAGACCTAAAAAGTGGCTACTGGCAGGTGGAAATAGATCCTCGAGACAAAGAGAAGACGGCATTCTCCACAGGCAAAGGACTGTGGCAATTTAACGTCATGCCCTTTGGATTGTGCAACGCTCCGGCTACTTTTGAGAGACTGATGGAGCGAGTGCTTATGGGACTAATTGGAGACGCCTGCTTGGTCTACCTGGATGACATCATCATCGTGGGGCGCACCTTCCAGGATCACCTTCGAAACTTGGAGCAAGTGCTGTCAAAAATACGAGGTGCTAATTTGAAGCTGAGTCCGAAGAAATGCGCGTTATTCAGACGGCAAGTGAACTTTCTAGGACATGTGGTCTCGGAGAACGGTATTCAAACTGACCCGGATAAGATCATTGCCGTGAAGGAGTGGCCAGTTCCAGAGAACAAAACGCAGGTCAGAGCATTCCTCGGATTATGCTCCTACTATCGACGGTTTGTGAAGAACTTTGCTGACATTGCTCGACCTCTTCATAAGCTCACCGAAGACAGAGTGCAGTTCTGTTGGAATGAGAGCTGTGACGTTGCATTCCAGAAGCTTAAGGAACATCTGTGTACTGCACCTATTCTAGGCTACCCTGACAATGAGCATGAATTCATAGTTGACACAGATGCCAGTAACACCGGAATTGGCGGCGTGCTGTCACAGAAGAAGGGTGATCAAGAAGTTGTTATAGCATACTTCAGCAAGACCTTATCCAAACCCGAAAGAAACTACTGCGTCACCAGGCGGGAACTCTTGGCTGTAGTAAAGACGTTGCAGCATTTCAACAAATACTTGTTGGGCCGTAAATTCCACCTGCGAACCGACCATGCAGCGCTGAAATGGCTACTTCAATTTAAGGACCCAGAAGGACAAGTAGCTAGATGGATTGAACTACTGCAAGAGTTTGATTTTGTAATACAACATCGCAGCGGCAAGTCCCATGGTAACGCAGATGCCTTATCGCGTAGGCCGTGTCCCGACCAGTGCAAGCACTGTAGCCGACAGGAAGCAAAGCAGGCAGCGCTAGTGAGGATGTTAAAGACGGATCTAAGCGACGAATGGAGAGAAGCTTTGCAGAGTGCTCAGCGAGATGACAAGGATGTACAGCCGATTCTTGAATGGAAGAAATCAGATGCGCCTAGGCCCAAATGGAGTGATATCGCAGCAATGAGCCCCATCACCAAGAGTTATTGGGCACAGTGGGAAAGCTTGGTCGTCCAGGATGGAGTTCTGTGCCGCAAATGGGAAAACGCTCGCGGTAACCAGTGCCATTTGCAAATGGTAGTGCCCAAAACTAAGGTGCCGGAAGTCTTGCAGCTCTATCACAATGGTGCTTCGGGAGGTCACATGGGAGTTAAGAAGACCCTTACTAAGATCCGGGAGCGGTTTTATTGGCTCCACTGTCGAGATGACGTCGAGGATTGGTGCCGCAAATGCACAAGTTGTGCGGCTGTCAAGGGGCCACATACTCGAAGCAGAGGTGCATTAAAGGTGTACAATATGGGAGCTCCATGGGAGCGCATAGCGTTGGATGTCGCTGGGCCGTTTCCTGAGAGCCAGGACGGAAACAAATACTTCTTGGTTGTGATGGATTACTTCACGAAGTGGCCTGAAGTGTTTGCAATCCCAAATCAAGAAGCTACCACAGTGGCTGATAAGCTGGTGCATGAAGTCTTTTGTCGGTTCGGGGTGCCCTTGGAAATCCACAGCGATCAAGGCCGGAACTTCGAATCTGAGGTGTTCAAGGAGACTTGTCGCGTAATGGGTGCACATAAAACCAGGACCACGGCTTATCATCCGCAATCAGATGGCATGGTTGAACGGTTTAACCAATCACTGGAAAGGTACCTGGCGAAGGTCGTGGAGAGCAAACAAAGAGATTGGGACAAGCACATCCAACCATTTCTCCTGTCATATCGCAGTGCGGTCCACGAAACTACAGGAGTAACACCAGCTTTTGCCAATTTCGGTAGAGAGCTCCGTTTACCTGCAGACCTTATCACCGGTATTCCACCAGAATCTCCACGCAATATAACGGATTACGCAACCGAGCTACGCAACAGGATGAACGACGTATACGAGCACATCAGGGAATCTGGACAACAGATGTCTGAGAAGATGAAGACTCGCTACGACCGGAAGGCAAATAACAAAGGCTTCGATGAGGGATCATTGGTGTGGCTTCATAACCCAGTACGAAGCAAAGGAAAATCGCCTAAGTTACAAGCCAGATGGGACGGGCCATATCGCATAATTACCAGGATGAACGACGTTACCTATCGAATCCAGAAGGGGTCGCGAGGTGCACCGAAGATAGTTCATGTGGACCGGTTGGCTCGTTACTATGGGTCCAACGATGTTCGAGACGAACACGTTTAAGAGGGAGGCCGTGTTACGAATTGAAAATAACGCCATCTATCAGTGAATGGGAGAACTACATGAGATTGAATGTATCAGTGGTTTGAAGGTAATTCAGCTATCCTCTAATAGATGGCGTAGGTGTAAATAGAACATTTACGCAATTCTAGAAACACCTTACACGTTTCCAGAAATATCGTGAGTCGTCTCGAAAAGCCTAGTGATGTTATCCGGCCAGTATAAATAGAGCGAGAGCGCGCGAGACAAGACAGTAACAATTGAATACGGAAAGCGATCAACATCAAGCGAAGGAAGTAATTCGGAAGTGTTTAGTGGTGTTTTATTAGTGTTGTTCTAGTGGTGTGAATAGTGTGTTTTACTAGTGAAGTGAAAATTAAGTGTGTGTATCTAGTGTTATACTTAGTGTTTGTGTAGTAAATAAAGTTCAGTTTTCTGGCATAGTGAGTTATAATTTATCGTCGAACCCTAGCTCGTAACAATATTATATATATATCCCTATTGCGCGGCGAACCATTCAGTAATGCCAAGGTCAAAATTTCACGATACCTAAGGTGCAACGCAAAGCCAATGTTGTGAGAAAATAAGTTTTGTGATATATGTATTTTTGGTAAAAATATCATCTTTTTACTTATGAGATAAGGCTACAATGTACTCACCATACCTATATGTACTTAAGAGCTTTTTTATAGTATTAAAATATGCTGTGGAGCAGCACGGGTCCTCTAGTCTATATATTAAAAGAATTTGTGTTTTATAATACGAGTCGGCCAGCCCGTTGTACCCAACCGATTCGCATGTTTTTTTTTTTAAATGAAAGCTCTCGCTGCGTAGATTTGTCATCAAGCATTAGAAATTACCTAACTTGCACATTCATCAAGTTATATGCAAAAACAGTTTTCTCCCATACATTTTTTACGTTTTCGTAGCCGTTGTCAATGACTTTCTGCTTCTATATGTCTGGTTCTCATTGAGGTAGGCGTTTCGTTATAGGCCTAAAACACGCGCTGAAAAGAGCTCTTTCATTTAATGGTATGCTCATTAAAATTGGGTAAGTTTGAAGGAAGATAGGTGTGGACATTGAACTTATTTTTCAATATTTTCCTATAAATTTCTTAAGATTCCATTGCATTCTCTCTACATGGACGGTTCTAAATTCAAAAATATTTTTATGGCATCTAATAAGTTCCTTGTGGTAACTGCCAGGAAGAAACGTTATGCCTCCTTAAGCTGACCTTGCCTTACTTTCATACGGTTGTGAGTGTGGTGGTGTGTAAAATTATACCCGATGTTGGTCAAATTATCACTATAGTGAATTATCGCTGAGGTAATATTCCCCGAATGTTACCAGTTAACCCTTAATGTTGGGTGAACTGATCTCTGATGTTGAGTAATTTTCCTTACGTTTTATGTTAGGAAAATTTTTGTGTTTTTAAATTACGGACTTTCTTCGGGCATCCAAATTTTTTTTATGTGGAACATATTACAGCGGTTCATAGTACTATTGTCACATAATTATATTATTACAAGTGGTAGTTACGGTAGAAATTGTAGCTTTGGTAAGAATAGTAGTTTTAAGAGAAAAGGTAGTACTTTTGACAGCACCGGCGGTATTGGTAGAAATGGTAGTTTTGAAAAATGGTAGATATGATAGTGTTAGTACGAATAGTAGTTTTGGTACAAATAGTATTTTGATAGGAATAGTATTTTCGTTAGGAATAGTCGTTTTGGTAGAAATTGTATTTTGGCATATATGTATTGTAGTTTTGGTAGCAAGGTTACTAACGATTGCTACCAAATCAGCCATTCCTACCAAAACTACAATTTCGACCAAAATTATAAACGTCATTATTACATTTCTAAATTATGATGGATTAATCACACCCATACACAAAACGAAATAAATATTGCTTCTCACAGAAATATTTACTTAGCTGGATAACAAATAAAACCTATTTTCTTACTTATAAAAAAGTTGTTTATCTATATTTTTTAATTTTGATGATTTTGATAGTAAAATATTGACAGATAAAGAAAAAAGTGAAGTTAGCGTAAGTTAGTAACTTAAGTTTCTGATCTAATAACGTATTTTTTGTGAGTAGTTGTGTTTTCAATTATAATTATGGTTCTTGGAAGGAAATTGAAAAATGCTCAGAGAAAGTTTGAACAAAGAATCTTGGTCAATGCACGTCATCACACGACGCCTGTTGGAGATTTGGTACCGGATAGTCCTCCTACTGCCAAAAAATACGGGTGGAAACGGGTTCAGATTTGATTAATGCGACCATCAACAATTTTCAAGTGATTTCCATTCTTTGTGACGGAAATTGCTTATTCCGCGCAATTTCTTATTGTTTATATGGAAGTGAGAATAAACATTATGAAATTCGTTTGGCCACTACAATGTACTCACCTATATGTACCTAAGAGCTTTTTGATAATATTAAAATATGCTGTGGAGCAGCACGGGTCCTCTAGTTTATTTTAATCCAAATATTTTATATTTATTCTCCTATAAAATTAAATAATAAAAATCGTCAATTTTGAAATTAGACAAATAATAGAAGATTAGTCACTCACCTTTGCAAGGCCAAATTAAAACGAAATGATCTATTTGAGAAGTGATCGTGGCCTAAGCACACATCCGAAACACTTCACATCATTGCCTAGGTACAAATTTTATTGACTCGAATTAAGGCTTTCTGTCCAATAGAGTAGTGTTTAACAGAGCGGTGTCAATACAACTAATATAAAAAAAACGTACAAAGGCCACTACTCTTTTGTATCCATTTATATTAGTTAAATTAACAGCTTCAGTGACGCTTCTTTCAACTCCGGTGGACATACTCTTATATTAGCTAATATATACTTACTTATTGGCCATACTTAAAAGTACAACATACTCGTATAACCAGATCACCAAAATTTTATTTAAATTGGTGTAATGAATAGCAAAATCATGAGTAGTTATCGTAACAAATTTTTTGGCAAATAGCTACTATACTCGTATGTAACCCATTCCATAGCCAAAATCAGACCAATAAGAATTTAAGAAAAAATAAGTATTACAAATGAGTAAATAATTAATGCTATGTAGAAGTTACAAGTACATTAATCTCATTGGCAGTTCGTCGTGATTACAGAGAGCAAACTTTAAAGGTAGAATTCCGTGCATCGCGATCGATCGCAGCCGCGCGCAGGCTACGACTGTCGTCGATCGCTCGCGACAATAGTCAAATTATGAAAATGTATGGCACCGCTGCTGAGGCCCGAGACAGACGCGCGCGGTCGAAGAATGGCGTGAGCCGCGCGTGACCGTACGCGTCTTAACATGTTCTAGCGATTAGTAACATCGTGGATTTCATGGCGCAAACATGCCTAGGAACGCAGGAGAAAACTTTTCGTTCGAGGAAGACCAAATATTAATACATTTTGTGTCGCAAAGTCCAATCATATATGATATGAGGCATGGAGATTACAAAAATTCATATGAGTCATCCTCCAGTTCTTCTTCAAGGATGTCAATTAGCACTTCGACCGTGATTTTGACTTCGCTAGACACACGTCTAGAGGGAACTGACGAAAAACATCTACTAATTTATTTATTTATTTATTTATTAAGCACATCCACATCACACATATCCATACATTGTACAATAAAGTTCTTATAAAGTCTCACTTCCGATATGTGTGACACTTATGGTGTACATAACACTTACAACAAATGCTTAGCTTAAAAAATAGCAATATAACATAAATTAAAACTAATCATAAACTAAATTAAAAAAATAATCTTAAAAGTAATCTTAACTACAGTGGATATACATAAATTCAATAAATAAATACAATTCAAATTTAAAGTGCTAGTTGCCACAAAACATTTTTTTTAGTTGCGTTTTGAATTTGGGAAACGTATCACAAAAGATGTCAATGCTCGAATTCCGCGTCTGTATACTATTGTACTGATTAAGAATTCTGTTCATTGGTGACTGACGCCCAAGATTAGTTCTGGAAAATGGTGTATGAAAAATTTTATTGATTTTATGCCTAGGGTATAAGTGAGGAACAGCCAAGGATACTTTTTCTAATAAATGATCGCACTGAACTTTATTATTTATTAATTTGTGGAGGAAACAGAGATCCTGTACTCGTCTTCGATTATAAAGAGTAGTCATTCGAAATTTGGATAGCCGCCGGTCATATGGATTTCTGTGTGAGAAACCACTATATGGGAACGAAATACTCCTGGTAAATGCTCGTTGTATGCTTTCAATCCGTTGTGAATGGACGACATAATACGGTGACCAAACTATACTAGCAAATTCGAGATTGCTGCGGACGAGGGTGTTGAACAGAAGTATTTTAGTTCTTACTTTTTTGAAGCCAACTATATTTCTCCTCAGAAAGCCAAGCATCTGCGCGGCCTTCTTAACAATTTTATCGACATGTGTTGTAAAAGTTAGCTTCGCATCGATGATAACTCCCAAATCGCGAATTTCATTAACTTCGGTTAAATATACGCCGCCAATCTCGTACTTTGTGACAAGTGGTTTCTTTTTGCGAGTAAAGGTTATATGAAAGCATTTATCAACATTAAGTGCCATACAATTAACATTGCACCAGTCAGCAATTTCATTCACATCTTCTTGAATAAGTTTAGAATCAATGACTGATCTAATTGGACGGTAGATTTTAAGATCATCGGCAAAGATTGAAATTCTGCAATGTTTTACGCGAGAGACTATATCGTTTATAAATATAAGAAACAGAAGTGGCCCTAGATGTGATCCCTGAGGTACTCCTGAAACTGTATTATAAGCATGCGACTCATAACCATTGATAACAACGCTTTGTGGTCTATCACGCAAATACGATTCAAACCAACTCAGCAGTGATCCTCCCACACCGAAAGATTTTAATTTCTGCAATAGGATGCTATGGTTCACTTTATCAAAAGCGCTGCTGAAATCGGTGTAGATTGCATCAACCTGCGATCCAGTATCGACTTCTTTAGTTATGTCGGAAACAAAGGAAACTAGGTTTGTCAAAACTGAGCGGCCGCTTGTAAATCCATGTTGAAAATTTGAAATGTTATTTTGAATTAAAGATGCAATTGAAGGGTACAAAACAGATTCAAACAATTTAGAAAAACAAGAGAGTATGGATATTGGTCGGTAATTTTTTACATTTGCTTGATCTCCTTTCTTAAACACAGGTACAATACGAGCTTTTTTCCATTCATCGGGAAATTTTCCTTCTGCAATAGATTGGTTAAAGATTAAGTATAGGGGTAACGTAAGCGATCGAGCACACCGCTTAACAAATATAGGAGGGATTAAATCTGGCCCTGCACCCTTAAATGTGTCAAGTTGTTTTATAGCACTATTAATTTTGGACTCTGTAATGTGTAACTTTGATACATGTTTACTATTGAGAGGAGTTTGTGCGTGATGTGAATAGTGGGGAGCGTTGGAGATCGAGTATACAGAGCGGAATTGATCAGCAAATAGATTTGCAATCTCGGTACCATTTTGCGCAACATCATCATCCTTAAACATTTTAGCTGGAATAGTAGAATGTCCACCACGCTTTGTTTTGATGTAACTCCAAAACGATTTTGGGTTTGAGGATATATTATATTCGATTTTACTTTTATAACTCTTATAACATGTATCAAGAAGTTTGTGGCAGCGATTACGGAGCAAGTGGAATTCAATTTCATCGCGGGGATTACCATATCTTCTAAATTTTTTACGGGCTTTTTCCTTTTCCTTCAATAGTTTTATTAGTGTATTACTAAACCAGGGGGGGTACCGCGCTTTGGCAGCTTTCTTAATCGGTACATATAGTGTAATAATTTCTTTTAAAATTAGGTAAAATTCGTTAACCATTGCATTGACATCTCTACAATGACAAAGAACATTGTGCCAATCAACACCACTCAAATGTTTTCCAACAGTCTCATAATCAGTCTTATAGAAGTTAAACCTATCTCTGAAGGAAGGAATCAGATATTTAATGTTCGCATTGTAATTAATACTGACTAGTAGACTAGGATGTAGTTGGTAAGTTTTACTTAAGTTACACAGAGGTCTGCTAACAGATGTTTCAGGTACATTCCCGAGAACCAAGTCTAGGCAACGATCATCACTATTTTTAATACAATTAAATTGAAATAGGCTATTTGACAACATGAAATCAATAAGAGAGTATCCCAAACTTATATTATAATTAAAAGGTGTCATGTGACTGCAACCATCTCCAGCGCGCCAGTCAATAAAACCAAGATTGAAATCCCCAATTATAATGACGTCATTCTGGCCGCTGATTACATTATCAATGGAGTCCAATAATTTCGAGAGCTGGCAAGATTTTACTGGCGGGGGTAAGTATACTACGCAAATAGACAGTTTTTTTACTATATTATTTACACGAATATCTACTGTTACCCACAAGTCCTCAAAATCACTAGACTCCCAATTTTCTACTCTAACAGAAGATAAATCACGTGACACGGCAATCATAACCCCACCACCATCTTTTTTAGTAGATTGTGAACATACGCGGTCTCTACGGTAGACAACATAACGACTGTCAATTATCTCAGCGCTAGATATGCCAGCATTCAGCCATGTCTCTGTGAAAGCGATAATTTTATAGTTAGAACTAATAACATTTTTATATAAATCTGCGGTTTTAGTCCTTAGTCCTTGTACATTCTGATAATAAATGTCAAGCATTTTAGTACAAAACTCTGGTGTATATACGGATAAGTTAAAATAAGTGAGGTTCATTTAATCAGATTAAGACTTTCAGGACTTCGTATGGATATCGCTTGGTGAGTTTCGTCTTTACGCACATATACTCGTCCATTACGAACCCATACAAATTTATACGACATCTCTTTGGCCTTCTTACGTGCGGCGGCATGCATGTACTTATTGCTCGGGGTCAGATGTTCGGTGACGAAGACTGGTGATCGAGTTCCTCCTATGCCCAGGTGACTACTACTCAGCTTATCTTGAGGGTTCTTCTTATTAAATTTAGTAACAGCAGCCAGTACCGCATCACGGGTACGAGGGTTTCGCAGTTTCGCTACTATTGCACGGGGTCTATCATTTTCTTTGGTTAATTTAGCAACCCTGGTGACAAGCTGAATGTCGTCTAGGTTCAATGGATTTTCTATCACTTTTGTTAGCTGTACTACAGTGGTAATAAGATTTTCAGATCTGTTTTCAGGGATGCCGTTGATCTCGATGTTACATTCCCTCATATGCAGTTCAGTTGAACTTAGTCGACCGGTTAGATCCTTGACAGTTGCCTTCAGTCTCTCATTATCCTGCCTTAGCTCTGTTATGGAGACAATTGTATCGTCGAGGCGCACCTTCATATCTTCATACTGCTTATTTAGAAAAGTCATAGACTCCTGGTATTCGGTGATTTTTTCGTTAATGCTTTTAAGCTCAGACATTACTAATTGTTTTATAGTAGTTTTGATTGCAGAGGAAACTTCATCTTTCAGGATTTCGCGTAATCTGGTTTCAGTGACAAAGTCGGGCACGGTATGAGTCGGGGACTTCTTTGATTCAAGTCGCAGAGTAACATTCGCGCGATCTTCTGTCGAAATATTTATGTCCGAATTCATATTAAGACACGTGCTCTTTGTCGTGTTCATGCTTTCCGACTGAACTGGACGGACGGGCGTATTAGTATTATCGCTTTTGGGTATGCGATTGCGGCACTCGAGGCAATTCCAATTCTCCCTACAAGCAGCACTCATCGATTTGAAACGCCTGTCAGTAATATTGGCACAAAGTAAGTCATACGACGAGTGACAAGTAAAGCACTGCAAGCGATCCTTGCTTTTAATTGTTGTCAAGCACCCGGCGCAGGTTATTGCAGGCATTATATCTGAGTGACAGGCGCCGCGTAATACGTGATTGCATCAAGAAGCAAAACAGAAGCGCAATGGGTGCGGTGTTTAAGCGTTGTAGCAAACACCAATAAATAAACACTATTTTGATAAAAAGAATTATGATCCAGTATTTTTGTGTCAAAAATAATACAACTTTCATGAATGACCAGCCTTAAAGAAGACACTCATGAATGTCCGCCTTTAGAAATTGACACTATACATGTCGACCTGGAACGCGACCCGTTGTAATTGCGTCTATGTTGGCAGCACTGCGGATTGGAATGGAAAAAACGAATTCTTGTATTATGAGATTTAGGAACACTATTGTTCTATTGTTTATCACTGATAATTCGTTTGTGGAGCACTTTTGTCATACGTAATTATTGTTATAACAGTACACTTATTATTGTTTTGTACAAAATATTCTATTATACACTTCTCTCAGGTGAATAATATCACATACACTGAGCACTTAGTTTATCTAGTTTATAAAAGTTTGAAGTTCACTGAGATGCAAATTACTATTTACCATGAATATTTCACTGGATTGAATTGCACTTAAGTTACTATGAACAAGATTTGTACATTATTATTGTTTATTCGGAAATTAAATTATGGAGCTATTGTTTACGTTAAGTGACAGATGTCAAGAACTTATTCAAGACACAGCCGCTCGCGGCTCACGACGTTCGTCGGCCGCGCGCGTCAGTCGCGGGCCTCGGCAGCGGTGCCATACATTTTCATAATTTGACTATTGTCGCGAGCGATTGACGACAGTCGTAGCCTGCGCGCGGCTGCGATCGATCGCGATGCACGGAATTCTACCTTAAGAGTCGCTCGCTCGCCATATCGATGTCAAAAAGAAACATTTTGGCAAAACTTTTCTCTTCTATTCTTTGGGATTAATCGAACAAAACTGACTGCAGTACGTGAGTATTTAGAGTACGTCGGGTCGTACGTGGGCTCGGGGCCTAATTGGATGGATGTAAGCTTTAAAGGCGATAAACGCACTAAAGTCTGAACTGCGCTACACTGCTACAGAGGCGTGTTGAAGCAAATGAATTCGCAACAGAAAATAAATTATATTATTATTTACTGAACATTGATATAAAGTGTAGGCTTTTGCGACATGGAAGATGAACCTGTGCTGTGGTTTTGCCGCCTGTATGGCGACATCCGGTGTGGAATATTGCACAAGCTCTCTCGCTCGGAGAAGGGCCTGGTCTGCTACGCGGATTTCGTGCGCTGCGAGGCTTCTTTTAAAATTCCGCAGGTATTTGTTCTAGCGTGATACCAATTGCGTTCAACGTTAGAGGCAGAGGGAGCAGATCAACGACGAGAAGCAATGTCTGCCCTGTACGATGCCGGTGGATAACCCCAGAATGGTCGTTTGTAACGTAGGGTAGTAGGGTCAAAAAAAGTTGGGAGTCAAGTAATGAGCACCAGAAAGTGCCTGTAGTGCCTGACGTGACTCTCTATACTCTCATCACCGATTGCTCAAACTCTCATTATGGAGAAGATCTACCGCTGATTTAAAACTTTTTGTTATTGCCTACATAAAACATTGGTAGCTAGCAGCGCAAGATAGAGTAGAGCACTATCGATTAAATGTCGGATGTGACCTTTCATAAGTACCCAAGTGCAGACAAATTCAAACCAGACAGTTTAAGTTGGTGCAAGGGGAGTCTTGTCTAATGATATATGTGTGTGAATCTTGCGCCAGTAAATTAGCGAAGTGCGAGACAGTGCCCGCCGCGCGCCGTCTGCTCCCACCCTTATGTGTCTGCGAAGTTACGCCGTATTGAACAGATTTTTACGAGCCTTTACCTTTAATATTGTTCAGTTATTTAGCCATTTTGGACGGTAAAACATCACAAGTTAAAGTAGAGCTATATGCCGCTGAACTAAAAGCTATTATAACTTTTGTTCAAAAAACTGCGTAGTGCGCCAAGTTTGAACGCTGCCAATTTTGTAACAATATTTAACTTGTGTAAGATTTATATGTACCAAAATGCTTTTGCGGCATCCATCTTTTGTTAGATCTGTAAGTATTTAGTTGTTGTACGAACACGAACTGGCAGATGTACTGATCGGGCATGATAGATGTTGAATTTATAAATGCTGTTCAAGTCCCTGTTGCAGAGAAATATTATATACAAATTGTGCTCCTAATGTAGGTACATCCTTAAACATGGCGCTTGCAACAGTGCCGAAATATTGGTTACTCAAAACAAAGGTACGTGGTATATATCCCGTAGGAATAGTAAAAAGCAATATTTTATATTGTTTTTCATTAAACGCGAAAGGACAGAACTCTAACATATAACTACCGTATTTCTCGAACATAATATGTATAAGCAAATTTTGGTTATACTACTAAACTAACTAAGCAGTAAACAGAATAATAATATTTAAATATTTTGTTTTTTTTTATAAGTTCCATAAATATAGACCTTATCGCTTTTAGCGATGATAAGGCCGCCATTTGTACATGCTGTAGTATAAGCTAATTAAAAAAAATGTGTACTTTTCAATATTATTTGGTGTACAATAAAGAGTATATCTATCTATCTATCTATCTATAGACCTACTACTAAAGTTTGCCACACAAAACTTTTCTCAGTGCAGACTTAGCTAGGAAACGGGGCGATACAGTCAACTTTCACGGCACTTTTGAAAAACAATGTAGGTAAAAGGTAAAAAATATTTTTTTCACCACAGCAGCTCAAACATGCCGCTTTTGCTGTGAGACAACAGTGAAAAAAACGCGATTTTGATTCGAGCGTGAGTAAAAGTAGCTTTTTAATTTTTCTATCTTCAGTGTCACGATACTTACGTTGTTCAGCCATAAAGAAACTTTCGAATTTTACTGTGCTCTGTCTCTTTCACATGCATATAAAAAGTGAGTGAAAAAACAAACCCTTTCGAATTCGAAATTCGATTTCGAAATTCGAAAAAAAGATATTTGTAATAAAGAAATTACTTTTTTTATAGGTATGTTATTGTTTATATGTTTAATTTATTATTGGATTTTAATAAAAATAAGTCTAATTAATAATATAAAATTGGTATTTAACCAATACATTTTTATTTGGAATTACAAAAATGATACATTTGAAAAATAAACATCAGGGACGCGGTATTAAAACGCGATTTAAAAAAATAGCGGGAATAAAAATTTCACTGATGCTGAAACAGTATAGCGTAATGTGTTAAATTAATATATAAAATAATCTAAAAAGATGAGTGAAACTAACGATGATGACTGTACTTTAACACCAGAAGAGTTAAATCAACAAGTGATTAATGCAGAATTCAATCTATTCCTGTTCATTTCTGTCTCCTAAGTAATATGTGTTCTCACTGCTGTGGTGAAAAGTTATGTGTGCTAGAGAGCAAAGTTTTTTGTATCTCGTGCTGTTGAGTCCCTCACTACGCTCAGGATTCTAACTTTGATTCACTCGCTATGCTCGTGAATCAATCATAGAATCCTTCGCTTGCTCGGGATTCAAAATCAGCACTCGAAACAAAAAACATATTTTCTCTCTTGTTGCACAAATAACTATTGGCCCACGATTCTAGGCCACCAGGAACTATAAACTGTTTGATAAACAAACGAACTGTCATACATATTCATAACATTGTGACAGCTTACGTCATCAGACAATTTTTGCGGTAAACCAG
Organism: Euclidia mi; assembly: GCA_944739405.2. Classification (NCBI taxonomy): domain Eukaryota; kingdom Metazoa; phylum Arthropoda; class Insecta; order Lepidoptera; family Erebidae; genus Euclidia; species Euclidia mi. The sequence continues at coordinate 2,398,344 of OX123188.2, read as the reverse complement.
TGAAAATCTTTGCGAAGTTACAGATTGTTAGGTAATATACTGAGTGTTAGAGACAGGCGTACCGAAAACCAATACCAGTGACAGTACTCAGTATATGATACTGAGGACCTTGGCGGCCGAATTTTCCGGATCACAGTTTTCGGTACGCTGTTCCTTACAAACTGTATAAAAAAGCAATTATGTGATGTAAGTAAGGTAACTTTTAGTTCTATAAAATATATCGAGATGTTGTGATACTGTGTATTCGTGTGTCGCAGTGGCCTTAATGGTTTACAAACTTTAATCAGACAAACATACAAGTGCATTGCACATAAGTTAGAATACCATTCTGCCATCTTGTTTAATTATTCTCGTCACACGTATAGCGCCATACAGAACCGACTTACATTCCAAATACAATATACCTATTACTTTGTATTTTATACACCTATTTTGTAATATTGAAGCTAGCCTGTACAATAGGCAGAACTTAACTATCTGACTAAACAGTTAAGTATGTAGACCTGCAGTGAGGTTTGCAACTCTCTACACGGTAAAGATTCGATTTTCCTGAGAGAATAAAGTCAGACTATTTCTGATTTTAGTATTAACTCTTACATAAATATATAAACAGCAAACTTGTATCACACATGTTAGTAATTTATTGTTATGATAGGACAATAGTTCATTGGGTGAACACTGTATATCGTAGAAACGTGGATTTGACGTAATATTTAGTCAGTTCCAATACCAAGTTATTATTATATGACTGCACCGCCAATATTCAAATAATTATCTTCTATTACTGACGTATAAGACACAGATCACGTCATTAACAAATTCGACACATCACTTCCACTCGACAGGGCTCGTTTTATTAAATTTCTTTTATCTAGGTTCATTTCTAAATTCTATAAATACTATAATCATTGCCTCCGAACCAGACCGTAGGCTTTTATCCTCGTTCAACAGGCTTTGTTATCTCACTAAAACGCCATTGTTATCAAGAGTGTGTACAAAGAGAGCTTACAAACACTGATACCACTTGTCTTCTACTGAAAAGTTCACGTGACGGGATGTTTAACGCTCTACTGATTCTGAAAGAATCGCTTGATGTGTGTTGGTTGCTCATTTAACGTTAAGATATGCAACGTAGAGTTAACACTCATTATACAAATAAAACTATTATCAACGCGAAAGTTTGTGAGGTTAGATGATTAATGGAATTAATGTTTGTTGCCCTTTCACGCAAAACCTTCTGAACAAAGTTTGAATAAATTTTGCAGGAATGTAGATGTATGTAAGAGTAACACAAATACTACCTTGTCACGAAATCCACGTAGGGAGACGCTGTACCTTAAAACAGTATGATTGAAGCAAATTTAGTATTTATATTTTTAATCTTTTTAAATTACCCTTATAATGAAATGTTAATTGCAGCAGTTTACTTATAGAATCATAGTGAGCTCCAAAGTAAGGTGACAACTCATAGTTTAAATAGTTATCTCTGGTCCTTCGGGAATGCACAGACTATAGGTACGGAATATATTTAATTGTATGTAATAAAATAGTCACAATATAATGCAAACATTATTAAATCTTGTACGTCTGCGATTGTAGCGCAGTACTGGCTCTGCGCGGCGCGGCGATACAAATATTAACTTAATATTTGTTAACTGTTAAACAATGGGTGTAAATATCAGAAGTTAAGCATATTGACGGAGTTGAATTAGATTTGGTGCAAAGCACCTATTATAAAATATAGGTCGAAGAGCCTGGTTGGTTAAAGTTTAAATACAAAATCAAAGTAGACATAGTTAAGCAGTCGAAAAATACATAGTTGTAACCTTCAACAAAATATTCTCGTTCTTCCTCATTTACCTCTAGTATTGTAAGTGTAATTAAAATTATAGTAATTGCTACACACTTATTTAGTGGCAAAGCTAAAAATGCTTATAGTCATATTCTATTACAGCCTACGGTTCCTTAGCCTGCCCGAACCTTAATTTTTATTAACAAATAATATTTTGCACTTTGTTTGGCGTAAAGAGTTTTGAAATAGTAGCCTATGGAATAGCATTGTGAAGTGTCACACTACGGCGAAAATTGTCCTCGAACTGCGACGTTCACACTCAAGCGCCTCACGTTCGTACAAATTCGTTTAAAGCTGAACTTCTTCCATAAACTTGTTAGCTTTGGCTGGCGTTCCTTGCACTGCACTCAATCTGTTTACGGTCTAAATATACGTCAGAGATCGTCTGAGCAAGCTCAATAAACATGAGGCTATAGTTCCGGTGAAACTTTCATTCCTTCAAGTGGATTACAATATAGTTTCGCTAAAAGCATTTTACGCAATAATTCGCAACATACAAACAGTAACACGAGCTTAGAGGTGCATGATCGTAAAGGGGAATGCCTCGCCGCTTGTATGTTGTACCTGTACTTATACACAGCTCGCTACAGAAAGAATGCAGGGCTTTCTACTTCGTAGAGGTAGTAGCACGGCCACTTAACAACGTTCAGACATGTAAGTATGTAGAGGCCACGTATTGCACATTTTAGAACACTAGAAATGTGCAATATGTGTAAGAGATGAGTGTGCAATTTATGTTGTAGTTCTGTTGTGATCCAGGTTAGCCATACATAGGTAGGTACTATGCAAAAGTAATAATAACAATATTTGATTATATGCATGTAACAATAAACAGAATTTACACAATTTGAAATAACTGTCTGTATCGTGACTATCTTATAAGTAACATTCGTGGTATAAACAATGTTTTACTTGGATTCGTAGACCTAATTGGGGACGTCCTGAGAAATGGAATGCAAAACCGGCGAGGATGTATGAAAATATATAACGAATGTACCTACAGCTTTCTCTACATTCGCGTGAGGTTTCTAAGGAAAGAAACAAGTGGCGTTCTGTTGTCTCTGCCTACCCCTACGCGAAAAAAGCGTGAGTATAATTAGGTATGTAGTTGGTACAGTCTGTCTGCTGGTCGCTAATTTATATCAGTTCCAATACTCGACTCCTACAAACTGTAAGCGCACAGTTCAGATTCAGCTTCACGTGCAACTATGTTTTCGGGTGTAGAATATATTTTATAGATACTTAGTTTCACTGCGCCGACAACGATTTACTACTGAGTTGGAAAACCGATACTAAGTATAAATATTCTATATCCAAAAAGTTGCTGCATTTGATCCTTGCAATGATAGGTCGCTGTTAACAAATATACGTTTTATGAAATGTCTAGCACTTCCATCGGACTATGCCAAAGGTCGATAAACCAAGAGGCTGAACACAATATTCAACTATGTAGCTATACTACGCCTAGCCTAGCTTAATGGTTGAATATGAGAAATAATGCAATTAAATGCATTTATCACTTCTTGCCGTCTGATTATCTCCAATATTGCTATAGTACTGAAATTATTTATGGTGTGTTTAACTTGGGTATTCTAAACACATTACGGAACATCAACGGACACCCTGGTGGTTGATAGGTAGGCCTCGAACCCCTGTATTGAAGACTGTCACAATGCCTTCGTATATCATTATTATGCACGTATTGCTGTATACATTCGTTCACTGTCTTTATACTCGTTTACATTATAATAACTGCGCTAAGTGCCTAATAATATAAACTAATTCTTGGCAATAAGTCTTCATCATTTTACAAATGAATAAAACTAGCAGTTATTAAGAAAACACCCACGTAATCAGAAAATAAGAAGTGACGTTGTTTAAATCTTTACTCATTTTAAATGTGATTAAGTACACTATTATCGTTATGCTCCTAATAAATTATTTAGAGAACTGCTTCATTACTTTCTGAGATAAATGTAACAGTTTATTATAATATTACTAAACTTCGCCCGCGGCTTCGTTCGTTTGGGAGATAGTTATCGCGGCAAAAGGTAGTCCGATGTCATTCTCCATCCTCCTATCATCACACACGTTTATTACTTAAATAATACCATATCATTGATCCGTTGCGACGTGAAAGAAGGACAAAACAACAAACACATTCTTAAAATAATATTATTATCTACATGAAATAAAGTCCCCTTTGTTCCTGTCTGTTTGGATGAACGCGATAAAAGTACTTAGAAACTAGCGAACTTTTGTACGGTTGTCACCACTAAATAGTATGATTCCTGAGGAAGGATCAGGTGTATAATTCATGCGAGCATAGCCGCAGCTGATATCTAGTAAAAGGCATTATTACCAGCCATCACCCGCGATATTATTATGTTTATTGATGTTTGTCATTGTGCTGTGCGATGGTTGTTTGTTTCGGCGCTGAGTCGTTGAACTGGGATTCTACAGAGATGTTGTTTTATTAAAAAGGGATATATGAATATCGTTTTAGTCTGTCGATACAATCTTACATTTAGTAGGCTATAATAATATGTTGAAACTAAATATTGAAAGGCACCAGCTAGTCTACTGGAACGTGAATTAATGCTTTTGGCGCCAGTTAACCCAGTTGCGAGGCTCCCTCGCCGAAATTTGGAGCTTGTTGTTGGGGCCCACTCACCAAGGGCCGGCTTACATGTAGCGAAGCGCAGCGCAGCGCATTTTGCATCATCACTCATTCATCATAGACTCACGCCTGTGTCCCCGAAGGGGTAGGCAGAGGTGTAATATTACACCCACATTTCGCCATGAATTCTTAGGTTCCACGTAATAGGGGGCGAGCCTATTGCCGTTACCGGGTACATCTCCAGACTCCGTGCTGCTACTGAGAATTCAGAAAAAACCAGTTACACTTTGCCCGACCCGGGATTCGAGCCCGGGACCTCCGATCAGCAGATACATATGCTATCCACTGGACCACGGAGGCAGTGTTCCTCTACCAAACCAAAAATACGGTTTTCTTTTCATTCCTTTTGGTTTAGTCTGATAATATTACTAACATTATACAGACGGCTAGCTTGTACGAGGGTAGAACCGTACGCGAACATTCCGATGCACTGAAGTGATCAGAAGCGCTTGAGCGAGCACGTGCCTCGTGACGTCACACGCACTTGTAATCTGCACATGTGTACGTATGTTATGTGTAGATACATTCATGTACTAAACATAATAAACAGTCTCATGGTGACTGCCTGTTTATTAGGTTTTTTTTTATAAATCTGCTAAATTATTTTACTAGAAGACTTATTTTACGGACGATTGTAAATTCCTATCTTTTCGTAGGCTGATTGAAAAATTGCTTATTAAAAGTACGGCATCTGAGTATAACTTCCCAACCAAAGAAAATACTAAGAATTGTTTTTCCCCTTCCACTGTACCTTCAGAGGCAACTAAGCCAATCAATATGAGTTTCTACGAATTGGACCGGAGCCTTCCAAGAAGCTAATTAAACAGGTGAAATTAAAAGTGTTTGACAAAGACAAAGACATTTATTGCTTAAACTGTGTTTACAATGTTGTTTTACAATATTTTTTGGTATCAACAGTCTACCCATTCGGGCGTTGCAAAAAGTATAACAAAATCAAAACTCTATTTTTTAGCTAAATATTCATTAACAGAGTAAAATGCATTTTCCATTAATCATTTTTTAGTACCCTTTTAAATGCAATTGCATCCAGTTATTTTATATCGACCGGCAAGTGGTTATATATTCTTATTGCCGAAATATATGTGCTTTTATAAAAAATCATATTGTGTATTCGTGGCAAGTCTAGATTGTGTTTATATTTACTACGTACATTTGGCTTAGAATCGCACTTTCGATTAAAGAACTGCATGTTATTTTTAACAAAAATACATATCTCTAATATATAAATACATGTGAGAGTAAGGAAACCCTTTTCTTTAAAAGTTAGGCGTAGTGAATCAGTATTGTACATATTATAGATTATACGTAAACATCTTTTTTGTAAAATAAATGTAGATTGGATCTCACAAGAGTTTCCCCAGTAAGTAATTCCATAGGTCAGCAACGGATACACATAACCAAAATAGGCGGCTTTTGCGGTACCTACAGATGTAGTTTCTACAAGTATAGGTAATACATATGTGTAACTTGAAATTTTCTTGTTTACTTTTGTTATGTGACTTTTCCAATTTAGATTGTGATCTATTGTAACACCAAGAAAATGTATTTGCTCCACCTGTTCAATATTTGTATTTGATTCACATATATTAAGCGGTGATGGCTTATTTTTATAATTCCTAAATTGCATGTGCTTTGTTTTGGAGAAGTTTACACTTAAATTAATTGATTTTAACCAGTTTGTTACATTTATTTCTATTTTATATTCAACGTCATTTAAACCGTCATTACATATGAAAATTGTTGCATCATCTGCATACATAACACACAGATGATTAATGACATTAGGAAGCTCCTTTATGTAAATTAAAAACAAAAGCGGACCTAATATACTCTCCTGTGGGACACCTAGAAGTACTTTTTTAAATGTGGACTGTACACGGGCTATTGTTTTAGTTGCTTTATCGAAACTTTATATTTCAGTGGCCTGCATCCTGTTATTTAAATATGATTGGATTAATTTTTGTGCTATACCTCTTATGCCTTTGAAGTGTCCTAAGTAAATAGTTTCCATTGTGATGGGTGGAATGATGAGAATGTTACAATAACAGCGCAGATACACATCAACAGAGAACATTATTAGCTGGGTCAACAACTCAATAGACTTGTTGTAAGCACTTGTTACCGTTCACCTAGATGTACCTAGTATTTACAAAATATGAGTCTTTTTTAGGACATATCGAAATACATACCTTTAAATTTTTCTTCTCTCAGTTAAAAAAAGACTATTGCACCAGGAATAACCGCTGGGGACTTTACAAACATTCAATCTTGTTACAAAAGTTATCAACGAACACAAAGAACGCTTATGTAAACTCTAACTAGAAACAACAATCAATAGATCACACGAAGTGTTGTCTCGTATGGGAAACGAACCCGCAACAATCGGTACCTACTAAGCTACAACACGACCACTTTAACTACTACGCCGTACCTACATGAAATGAACTCATATAAAGTTTTACATACAAGTTTAAATAATTGAGTGTGGTAATGGAGTAGTGGTCGCCTCGCCTCTAACACTGCTGTACTATAAGTTCTCAAACAGGACAAAACACTTTTGAATATAAGCATAAAACAAAGGCGACCATAAGTATAAGTTCGTAAGTTATTTGTAATATGACGATATGGGGCAATATACGTTAGAGTGGGCGATAATGGGGCGGCAGGCTGTTAGCTGACACATCACACTCGTAACACTATGACCATGGAATATTGCACCGCGTGGGTAGTCAGCAGCGATCACACCAAAACTGGAGAATGTGAAAAGGCTCACCAAATTTTCTTTCCACATACACACAACACCGTCTAATCCCAAACTAAGCAGAGCTTTTACTAAGGGTACTAGACAATGGATAAACATATGTACATAATTATACCCTCCTTTTTTTGTACATACATACATGTCAGAAACAACTAGACTAAGACAGACATCAATGTTAACGCACACGGTTACTCTCCCGCTACACCATCTGGTCGTTGAAAATTTTTTTTAAGTAAATTATTGAATATGTGCAATTTGCGATATCTGAAAGAACAAACTAGTTTTAAATCCGCTATCCGGTCTATAAATATAATATGATAAACAATAATAATATAGTCAGCTTACAACAATGTTTCATTAGCACCTACTGTGTTTTCTGTGATTTTTATCCGTACTTTTAAAAAAGCTCTATTTCAGAAAAGTTTTTCTATTTAAATGATAAAACCATACCGTGAATAATGCCTTTGCTACCACTACAAGTACTAGTTATTCGCTACTATAATATACCTGCCTAATCTACATCTATATTTAGATATCTATATCTAAACCTATCTCAAACATCAACCGCGATTCTTATAGATCACAACACACGTACGTTTAACTCGTTTATATCGCTCAATTTCTCACACTGATCCTCTAGCTACCGAGTGACTCGGCGATGATCAGCCAGAGATCACAAACAACAAATCACTGCTCCACACTACAAGTGCTCCCTCGCTACTCGAATAAAAACGTTCCCGAGATTATCCACTGTGCGTGCTGCGAATACCCACAAAATTATATAAAAATAGAATTATTTTATATTAAGTTTCCACTAGAAAAGGTTTCATCCCACTGCGTGAGATTAGGTATGAGTTGAATGAGGGGTCGTGATGAATTTTATGAGAGTGCGTTGGATGCACTGATTGTTGGGATACTTTTTGGAAGGACTATGGTCAGTGGACGTCTCGGCGTGGAATGTTAATCTCGAAGATGAAGATCAACTTGAAGTAATCTCTGAAATATAATAACATTATTTTACATATTTTTTATCGGCGGAGCAATAACAACGGCATGTAAAAAACAGCAAAATAGCTTGATCAAATTTAAACATTCTGCATGAACTATATATTTTTTTATACACTGTATCCCCGAAGAGGTAGGCAGATGTGTAATATTGTTATATTACACCCACATTTTGCACAGAATATTTAGGTCCCACGTAATAGAGGGCGAGCCTATTGCCATTACCGGGCACATCACCAGTCTCCGTGCTGCTACTGAAAATTCGGAAAACCCAGTAGGTAACACTTTTGGCCGACACAGGAATCGAACCCGGGAACTCCGATCAGCAGTCGCATCCACTAACCACTGGACCACGGTCAAAGCCAAAAGATTACTATAACTTTTATGATTTCAACGAAATATTTGTCAAATACGGAATACTACTACTACGGAAGCACAGTGCCACTCTTATTCCCACTGCAGTGTCATCTATACCTATAGCCAGATGGAGATTATAGAAGATACCAAGTTTTGACACTAGTCAAGTCCCGAGGAAAGTTGCTAAATAAGCGTTTTCAAATGTAATCTTTTTATTTCATTAAAAGTCCTTAAGGATATTATGACTTAAATATAATCAATTTGTTATTCAGCGCTCTATGTTAGTAAAGACCTTTGCCGTGCTTGTAATGTAAAGCTAAATTATAAAATATATTACATGTATGACTTCTCTCAAATTCAACAAAAGAAATTACAATATCCAATCCTAATGTCTCCAAAGACTAATCCTAAAATACGACTCAACATTTACAATTTCTATTAGGTACACCCTGGACACGCATTTTCAGGTTCAGCTACATATCATTAGGATTTGTTCTGAAAAAAAAGTAGTAATGGGCCCACTCACTGGTACTTAAAGAAATAAGACAAAAAGTATAGCATACTTGTATCTGAACTTGAACTTGATAGAATTTACACTCACGTGCAACTGTGTTTTCGGGTGTAGAATATTTATAGATACTTAGTTCCACTGCGCCGAGCACGATCTTAACTTACTACTGAGTTGGAAAACGGAAATGAAGTACTTATAAATATTTAAACGTTGCTGCATTTGATCCTTGCAGTGATATCTGTAGACCTCGAATTCCTGAAGAGAACGTATTCTACACCGTCACAATTTCTTCGTATACGTATGTACTTATTTCTATATACATTCATACACTGTCTTTAAATTCGTTTATATTATTATAACTGCGCTAAGTAAACTAATAATGTGAACTAATTCTTTGCCATAAGTCTTCATCATTTCATCATCATCATCAGCCTTTAACAGTCCACTGCTGGACTAGGCCTCTCCTTTGAAAGAAGGAACAGGCCTACTATACCACGCAGGCCAAACGGGTTGGTATAGGGTTTGTATCAAGTTTTCCTTCTCTTACAGTGCTGTTCTCTGCATAATATGCTCCCTCTGTCGGCTCTTACGACAGCCATGGGATGATATGGGGTGGTGACATTCCGTATTCTTAATCCGTCACCCCACGGACGATTGTCATCATCATCATTTGTTTGTATTGTCATCATCATCATCATTTTACAAATGAATAAAACTACGAGTAGCAGTTATAAAGAAACCACCCACGTAATCAGAAAATATGAAGTGGCTTTGTTTAAATCTTAACTCATTTTAAATGTGATGAAGTACACTATCATCGTTGTGCTCAGTTAATAAATTATTTAGAGAACTGCTTCATTACTTTCTTAGATAAATGTAACGGTTTATTGTAAAATTAATTTATTTCGCCCGCGGCTCCGTCCGAGGATTTAGTTATCGCGGTAAAAAAAGTCTATGACGAATTTTCCAAACATGTCCATGTTGTACATGCTTAGAAAATTCGTCGCACCAATACATAGAAAAATCTTTCCGTGTTCACCACCCCATATCATGGGTGTCGTAAGAGCCGACAGAGGGAGCATATTATGCAGAGAACAGCACTGTAAGAGAAGGAAAAGGCTGATGATGATACATAGAAAAATATCTTGTTTGAGCTAGACACGACCCGTGAACATTGAAAAATGTTCGTGCCTAGATACGAAATAATTCTTCGGTCCGTATTGATTCGGTCTTAACTGAAGCAGACGCGGTGAATTTTCTTAGGTAGCCTGTACGCTGTAAGCACCCCCCGTGGGATCTCCAACTTGTCGTGGTGGGGGGGCTCAGTAACCGTGGTTAGGTCACCCACGGTGAAGCTAATCGAGATGCCGCCGGGAGCGGACGCTCCGCGTGGGCTTGACGGAGGCCTGCGCAGGATGCGTCTAATGGTGCGGGTGCGAGGGACAGTTCTTCTGTCCATCGCAGTTGGGCGCGGTCGCGGGAGGACAGGCGTGTCAGTGTTACGTTGCCGCGCACCCTATCTCCCGCGACCAAATGGGGGCGCACCATTGTTGCGTCGCGGTGGGGCCGCAGAGGAAGAGGAGATGTAGACACACGGGTACATGAGGAAAAAAAAAAGCTATACAAGTACCCTAGGGGTCCACTTACACGACTCGCCTCACACACAACCGTGGAGATAACAATGGACCGCCATGCAGAGGGTATCGGGTTCGAATCCAAGCCAGGCACCAATGACTTTTCTAAGTTATGTGCGCATTAAATAGTTAATTATCGCTTGTCTCGGGCCTCGGAGAGCACGTTAAACCGTCGCGTCGGTCGCGGCTTTCATGACGATTGTTGAAAGTCGTTACGGGGAGTCAGTACCCTCAAATAAACTGATACTGGTCCAAGCCATGGCATATCGCTATTCCTTTGGGTTACATAGGTCAGACGGCAGTCGCTCTGTGGAAAAGCTTGTATTCTGTCATATCTGGTTGGACTGGTATGCGGACCCCAGGCTCCAAGGTCGGTCTTGGACACAACCGGGATAACGCGAGGAGAATGATGATGGACTTTGAATGATGCTCTTTAGGTATTTTTTACATTGGCACATAAATTAGCAGACAGCGCGCTGTCCGCTGTCAGACGTCTCAGTAGTCGACGCCTCGGTTACCACGCGTTGCAAGCAAGCGGTCTGCGCGGCGGCGGCGACAGTGCGGCGACTGCTGGGTGTCTGCTAGCTGTCGCCGCGTGGACTGCGAGCGGTCGCCTCGTGTTGGGTAGGAGAGGTGTTGGAGCAGAGTCATGTAAGTGAGCTAAGACCTAAAGTCACCTTCCAGCATCGTATAGTCACAAAAAAGGTAAAAGGTACCACAACATTGATCCGTTGCAACGTAAAAGAAGGACAAACAAACAAACTTTGGAATAAAATTTACAATAATAATATTATAATTTTACGAATAGAATATACCTAAATGTTAGTTAATGTTAGTGATTGTGTTGTGCTATGTTTGTTTGTGTCGGCGCTGTGTCGTTGAACTGGGATTCTACAGAGATGTAGTCTGTTTTATTGAGAGATATATGAATAACGTTTTAGTCTGACGATACAATTTTATATTTAGTAAGCTATAAAAATATGTTGAAACTAAATAGGTATTTAAAGGCACCAGCGAGTCTGTAGTAGCATAAAATACCGCTTTTTGGCTCCAGAAAACACAGTTGCGGGGCTCATTCCCTGAAATTTGGGGCTCGATGGAAGAGGGCTGTGAGACTCCCTTATGGGCCTACTAAAAAAATCATTTATCGTAGGTATAGGTGTAAGCACGGCAACAGCTCACAGTCAATTATTTAAACTTGTAAGTAAAATATTTGAGTCCAATTATCATGACTGCGTGTATGGCATACTGGTTAAAGCGGTCGTCATACCGTTTAGTACCGATTGTTGTGAATTCGTTTGGCATACGAGACAGCACTTTATGTGATCTACTGATTGTCACTTCAAGTCATAGGGTACTCAGTGTCCGCTGTATCAATATTCGCAAAGTCCCCAACGGCACAGGACCAGTGTTCCTTTATGAACCCAAAAAAAGGGGTAAAATTCACATTCCTTTTGGTTAAATCTGAGAATATAACTAATATGATTATACAGACGGATTGCTAGTACAAGGATAGAACCGTACACGAACATTGTTTCTCTATTCTACGTTCAAGGGCCATAGAGGTGGAAAAAAGGTGCTTCGATACATATATGACAAAGATAGAATCAGCAATCTTTAATAATCCTATCTCCATTATCCCCGTATATAGAGAATCGGACGCAGGCTGTTGTACTAACGGGTTATATATCTACATGGCATTGTGTCCCTTCCGGAGTACCTTAAGGTTCGATCCTCGGGCCTTTATTATTCACTCTATTTATATCAGATATTAAACATTGTTTACATCACTTTTACATCATTCTTTACGCAGACGACATAAAATCCACAAAGTGGTACAAAGTAGATTAGATGCTGAACATCTTCAAAGTGATCTCAAACGTTTCGAAGACTACTGCGCAAATAATAAACTAGAGCTCAATGTTACTAAATGCTTTCGTGTCACGTACTCTCAAAAATCTAATCTTAATATATAAAATCCTTGCGTTACTGACTGACTGACAGACACGCTACAGCCAAAACTATTGGGCGCAGGAAGCTGAAATTTGGCATGTATGTTCCTTGGGGACCGTAGGGATGCACTAAGAAGGGATTTCCCGAAATTCCCAGGGGATCGGCCAAAACGGGTAAATTAAAAAATATGCAGGCGTAGCTGCTGGCGTCGTCTAGTATAAACTATGTTTATAAGTTGTTCAACCAAACCATTAATACGGTCTCCACGATAAGAGATTTAGGAGTGAAAATGGACCATAAACTAGTATTTGAACAACACATCGATGATATAGTCAGCAAAGCATCTAAGGCGATGGGATTTATTATTAGGGCTTCAGCTGATTTCCGATCAATCAAATCAATAAAAATCCTGTATTGTGCATTCGTGCGTAGTCATTTAGAGTACGCGTCACAAGTCTGGAACCCTCAATATGAGTATAAATCTCGTATTGAGGCAGTACAGAAGAAATTTTTTCGGTACCTAGATTATAAAGCACGGCAATACTCAGATAATTACAACCATCGGTGTAACAGATATCACTTTCTGCCATTACACTATAGGCGTGATATTAGTGATGTTTGTTTTCTCATAAAGCTAACGGATCTGTCGACTGCCCAGAGCTTCTCACTAAGCTAAACTTACGAACAAACCTACTTGGGCTTAGACGTAGACCGCTACTGCAAGTACCTACTGTTTCTACAAATTATAGGAAGAATGCATTTATTTCGCAAGCTGCATCTACTTTTAATAACCTGCCCGATGACTTAGATTTTTTATGACCTTTTCTGTACAAAGACGATTGCTGTCAAAACATTCTTGGCTGCAAAATTCTTTAATTCGCCTGTGAATTGTGATTTTCACACTAATTACTCCTAAATGTTCTCTTGCTTGTAAATATTTATTGTAAGTTTTATTATATACTACAAAATTAAATCAATTTTAACATAAAACAATTATAACTACTTAAATACTACTTACTACTAAAATTAAATTAAAATAGGCACAATGCAAATAAAAAAGAAACAAAAAAAAATCTCTTGCTTTGCGTTGAAAAAGATCTATCCATGTAATCATTGTAGTATATATATTATTGGTATGTATTTTTTTTTAAGGTATGATGAATAAAGTAGGTCAAATGATAGCAACGTAATATATATTTTTTTATTAATTTGTGGTAGCTTGTTAATAGCAATAGTATTATCTATTTAGCAACTCATATACTGTAATTAGTCTGTAAGCTTTCTTATAAAACAATAAAAAAAAACATTCCATGTACTGAAGTGATCAGACGCGCTTGAGCGAGCACGTGCCTCGTGACGTCATCGCACGCACTTGTAATATGCTCACGTATACGTATTATGTGTAGATACATTCTTGTACTAAGCACAGTCGCATGGCGACTGCCTGTTTATTATGTTTTTCTTTTATAGACCTGTTAAATTATTTTGCTCTACTTTTTTTTCTTACGGAGACAACTTCAGATCTGGGAGTAAACCCTGTGTCACGAGGGACTTACAATCATACAAACGGACACAAAGTACAACCAGACTAGAAACAACAATTTATGGATCACGCAAAGTGTTGTCTCGTCTGGGGATCGAACCGACTGTGAGGCGACTGTTTAAACCACTACGCCATACAGTGCAAACTTAACCTTGCGGACAGTATACAAATAATAGTAATAACTAAATAAAGATAAAGTAATTATGTCGACGCAATATTTTAACTCTAAGAGCTTCGTAGGTCTCAAGCCGTGAGATCTATGAAGACTTATTTTACGGAAGATTGTAAACTCCTAGCTGTAGGCTGATTGAAAAAGTACGGCATCTGAGTATAACATCCCAACCAAAGAAGATAACTACTAAGAATTATGTTTTCCCGTACCTTCAGGAAGCAGCTAAGCCAATCAATATGAGGTTCTACAAATTGGAGCGCAGCCTTAAGAAGCTGAGGACCGCTAATGAAAGTACTTAATCTAACAGGTGAAATTAAAAGTGTTTGAAGTGTCCTAAATAAATAGTGTCCACTGTGGTGAATGGAGTGATGAGAATGTTACAATAACAGCGCAGGTAAACATCAACAAGAAAACGTTGTTACTTAGATCAACAACGCAATAGACTTTATTTAAGCACTTGAATTACCGTTCATCTAGATATGCTTAGTATTTACAAAATATGAGACTTCGAAATAATACATATATTTTTTTCTTCTTTCAGGTAAAAAAACCGGCCAAGTGCGAGTCGGACTTGCGCACGAAGGATTCCGTACCATCATCTATAAAAAAATCACGTTTGTTGTATGTATACTTAAATATTTAATTTTTATGTAATAAGACTGCCTCCGTGGTCCAGTGGATAGCGTATGCGACTGCTGATCGGAGGTTCCGGGTTCGATTCCCGAGTCGGGCAAAAGTGGTACTGGATTTTTCCGAATACTCAGTAGCAGCCCGGAGTCTGGCGATGTGCCCGGTAACGGCAATAGGCTCGCCACCTATTACGTGGGACCTAAAAATTCATGGCGAAATGTGGGTGTAATATTTACACCTCTGCCTATCCCTTCGGGGATACAGGCGTGAGACTATAAATAATACATACATACATAGTCTTACGCCTATAACCCCGAAGAGGTAGGCAGAGGTGTATTTTTACACCCACTTTTCGCCAGATATACTTTAGTCCCACGTAATAAGGGGCCGCGAGACCAACGAGGCAGTCGTATAGGGTTTGATGTCGAGTTTTCCGTCTCTACGCAAAGATGGTATTTGCATCGTGTTATCCCTTAGTCGCCTCTTACGACACCCACGGGAAGATAGATGGTGGTGACACTTGTACTCTATGCCGTCAACCACACGGCTAACTATAAATAAATAAAAAAATGCTTGAAAATTACGTTTGTTGTATGGGAGCTCCCATTTAATATTTACTTTATTTTTATTTAATTATTTATTTTGAAAGGTGATATACAAATCAATATTATGTGAACATTTTAAGCTGTACCTGTACGAGGAATAAATCCAATGCCGCTGGGGACTTTACAAACATTCAATCTTGTTATAGTTATCAACGGACACAAAGAACGCTTAGGTAAACTCAAACTAGAAACAACTATCAATAGATCACACCAAGTGTTGTCTCGTATGGGCAACGAACCCACAACAATCGATACCTACTAAGCTACAACACGACCGCTTTAACTACTTCGCCGTACCTATAAGAAAATCATGAAATGGACTCATATTAAATTTTACATACAAGTTTAAATAATTGAGTGTGGGAATGACGTAGTGTTCGCCTCGCCTCTAGCAGAGCTTACTGCTGTACAATAGGTTCTCAAACAGGACAAAACACTTTTGAATATAAGCATAAAACAAAGGCGACCATAAGTATAAGTTCGTAAGTTATTTGTAATATGACGATATGGGGCAATATACGTTAGAGTGGGCGATAATGGGGCGGCAGGCTGTTAGCTGACACATCACACTCGTAACACTATGACTATGGAATATTGCACCGCGTGGGTAGTCAGCAGCGATCACACCAAAACTGGAGAATGTGAAAAGGCTCACCAAATTTTCTTTCCACATACACACAACACCGTCTAATCCCAAACTAAGCAGAGCTTTTACTAAGGGTACTAGACAATGGATAAACATATGTACATAATTATACCCTCCTTTTTTTGTACATACATACATGTCAGAAACAACTAGACTAAGACAGACATCAATGTTAACGCACACGGTTACTCTCCCGCTACACCATCTGGTCGTTGAAAATTTTTTTTAAGTGAATTATTGAATATGTGCAATTTGCGATATCTGAAAGAACAAACTAGTTTTAAATCCGCTATCCGGTCTATAAATATAATATGATAAACAATAATAATATAGTCAGCTTACAACAATGTTTCATTAGCACCTACTGTGTTTTCTGTGATTTTTATCCGTACTTTTAAAAAAGCTCTATTTCAGAAAAGTTTTTCTATTTAAATGATAAAACCATACCGTGAATAATGCCTTTGCTACCACTACAAGTACTAGTTATTCGCTACTATAATCTACCTGCCTAATCTACATCTATATTTAGATATCTATATCTAAACCTATCTCAAATATCAACCGCGATTCTTATAGATCACAACACACGTACGTTTAACTCGTTTATATCGCTCAATTTCTCACACTGATCCTCTAGCTACCGAGTGACTCGGCGATGATCAGCCAGAGATCACAAACAACAAATCACTGCTCCACACTACAAGTGCTCCCTCGCTACTCGAATAAAAACGTTCCCGAGATTATCCACTGTGCGTGCTGCGAATACCCACAAAATTATATAAAAATAGAATTATTTTACATTAAGTTTCCACTAGAAAAGGTTTCATCCCACTGCGTGAGATTAGGTATGAGTTGAATGAGGGGTCGTGATGAATTTTATGAGAGTGCGTTGGATGCACTGATTGTTGGGATACTTTTTGGAAGGACTATGGTCAGTGGACGTCTCGGCGTGGAATGTTAATCTCGAAGATGAAGATCAACTTGAAGTAATCTCTGAAATATAATAACATTATTTTACATATTTTTATCGGCGGAGCAATAACAACGGCATGTAAAAAACAGCAAAATAGCTTGATCAAATTTAAACATTCTGCATGAACTATATATTTTTTTATACACTGTATCCCCGAAGAGGTAGGCAGATGTGTAATATTGTTATATTACACCCACATTTTGCACAGAATATTTAGGTCCCACGTAATAGAGGGCGAGCCTATTGCCATTACCGGGCACATCACCAGTCTCCGAGCTGCTACTGAAAATTCGGAAAAACCCAGTAGGTAACACTTTTGGCCGACACAGGAATCGAACCCGGGAACTCCGATCAGCAGTCGCATCCACTAACCACTGGACCACGGTCAAAGCCAAAAGATTACTATAACTTTTATGATTTCAACGAAATATTTGTCAAATACGGAATACTACTACTACGGAAGCACAGTGCCACTCTTATTCCCACTGCAGTGTCATCTATACCTATAGCCAGATGGAGATTATAGAAGATACCAAGTTTTGACACTCGTCAAGTCCCGAGGAAAGTTGCTAAATAAGCGTTTTCAAATGTAATCTTTTTATTTCATTAAAAGTCCTTAAGGATATTATGACTTAAATATAATCAATTTGTTATTCAGCGCTCTATGTTAGTAAAGACCTTTGCCGTGCTTGTAATGTAAAGCTAAATTATAAAATATATTACATGTATGACTTCTCTCAAATTCAACAAAAGAAATTACAATATCCAATCCTAATGTCTCCAAAGACTAATCCTAAAATACGACTCAACATTTACAATTTCTATTAGGTACACCCTGGACACGCACTTTCAGGTTCAGCTACATATCATTAGGATTTGTTCTGAAAAAAAAGTAGTAATGGGCCCACTCACTGGTACTTAAAGAAATAAGACAAAAAGTATAGCATACTTGTATCTGAACTTGAACTTGATAGAATTTACTAACATGGATATTGTTACTGACGTTTCCCTTCTAACATCATAAGGACATATTGAAATTAAACTACAGTTTACGGATTTTATCGCGTTGTATTGGTTTCACTAAGTTATTACATTTGAAACTAAAGATCTAGAAACTATATTTTTAATTTATTACTAGCCGACGTTTCGAATTCTTTACAGAATTCATGTTCTCGGCAGACTGAGGTGATATTTGTCTTTTTCTTGAATGTATAAGTTCTCTCAAAGTACCCGAACATTTTTCAACTACTGGTGTTACTATTTACGCAGAATGAGCTCACAGTGTCCTTAGGTCTTCTGGTGACTTTGTCCTTCTTGGGTTTCATTAGTATTCATTATGACAGGGTCCCAAGCTGGAGGAACATTCCAACCATCTTCCCTATTGAAATTAGGGTGTTTTTTAATTTCAATATCCTCTCGTATCATCCTTGGAAGAAAACGATGTTCTTTTGTGAGTATCTGTGGTTCATCAAATTGCAGGTAGTGGTTGGGTCCTTGTTCCACATGTTCACACACAGCAGACTTTGTTGAGCGTTTATGTTTTATGTCAGCTATATGTTCTTTGAGTCGAATGCCTATGCTTCTCTTGGTATTACGTGGGACCTAAAAATTCATGGCGAAATGTTACACCTCTGCCTACCCCTTCGGGGATACAGGCGTGAGTCTATAAAATAAAATAAAAAAATAGCTGTTCTCGGTAGTATAGTTTCTAAGAAATTCAAGATATCGATCTTGAGAACTCTGCGTACAAGTTTCAGAGCAAGCCGTACTGAATTTCAATTACAAGTGAAATTAAGGCAGCTGTATATGTTTCAAGGAATTATAATTCTAACTAGAACTCATAAAGTAGGCGTCAATAATTGTACATTTTGGCGCTCATAGCGTGTCGCGTTCGATATATCTCGACAAAGTTAAGCAACGCTTGCACTGATCATTTGACACACACTCAGATCTTTGGGCTGACTAAAATCAACCAGTCCCTCACTAGAATTGGTCAAATACCAATCAAAACCGACAGACATAGAAGGCATCAAATTCCAAAGCTACCCGTGCTCTAGTATGTTTTTTGAAGTGATTGAAACTCTGTAGTTTCCTCATCACTTAACCAAATCACTTGCCCTGACTGGCATTACAGTTCCTCTAGGACTTCTGAACTGTATTGTACTGGCAAAAAAATGCCATACTGTGGAAATTTTAAATTTGCAGCAGAAAAAAAATGGAATGATCTGCCTCCACCCTTAAGGGACCTGAAAACAAAATATCATTCAAAAATAAACTTAGAGGTTATTTGCTATCACAGCAAAAGATACAACAACAAAATGCCTAAAAAACCGGCCAAGTGCGTGTCGGGCCACGCGCAATGTAGGGTTCCGTAGTTGCCCATAATGACTTGCTGCAAAGGGTATTAATGTACAACAAATCCGACTGTTTATTTTGCTGAAAAAATAATTTTAATAACACTATTATAAGAACCTAAGTTTTGTTTAGAAAAATACTAGGTATGTATCCAGTTATGTATTGTAAACATAAAATGTGGTTTCCAAAAACTACTATACACACGTAGTACCGTAGTACATTACATACCAAAGTAAGATTAAGCCAGTGCGCCTAATGTAAACTCACAGAAATAGGTATTTATAAGTTAACCGACGATTACTCGTAAACTAGTGATATCTACTTAGCCGTGATAGTTTTCCTTTTAAATTCGTTATATGTACTACATTTGTGATTTTTTTCACCTCTTCCAAATTAATAGTTTAGCCGGCAGAGGGGGGGGGGAGGGGACACTTGAGTCTAACAATTTTTTTCACTTCAAAGATTGATATTTGACAAACCAAAAACTTGATCGAAAAATGGTTTGAGCAAACTAATAATATTTTTTTAAAACCTATCCAATGACACCCCACATGATGGGGTACACAACCAAAAAAAAATTCATCTCCACTATATATGTAGTGGAGATACCCTTAAAAAATATATTTTCCTAAATTTTATTTTATAGTTTTGTTGCAATATCTTATGTCTATATTCATGTCAAATATCAGCTTTCTAGCTCCAGGCGTCTTTGAGCTAGGCTGCGGACGGACAGACGGACGGACATGACGAAACTATAAGGGTTCCTTGTGGACTACGGAACCCTAAAAACTAAGTAGGTACCTTCAAAGTTATAGTCCACTAGCTTCCAGCGCTCCCTGCAGTATCTTCCTAAGAGCCTAGCATTGGTATAGGATCTTAAATAAATAATAACTTAATAGCGTATTATGGAAATAATTCATGTTGTTTGTTGGTTATATTATATGTATACCTAATTTTTGTAATGCGGTTGTGCATGTACATGTTTCTTTTACCTTATTCAGAGTTTTTTAGATAGAAAGCTTCAACAATTGCATAGTTAGTCTTGTAAGCTTGTTTAAAAATACAGTACAGTGGTAGTAGGTATAGCTCTGGCACTGGCATAGGTGGATGGCAAGGAAGATCAGTACTGAGATGGTCCGTCGTGACCTTCGCAGTGTTTGCTGATTGCCAGCCGCAATTGTGACACACGACGTATAGCTCTCATTACTTTTGTTGTTATGTTTTGTTTATTTATTAATTAGTAATTAGAATACGTGACAAAGCACGTGGTGCCACTTAGCCAAAATCAAGCTAAAGTTTTTGACTGTCTGGTCTTGACGTTAATGACATGTTAATGTAGCTTGACATTTACGTGTCTGTCAAACGTTTATTATTGCTTTGCCAATTTGTGTTAGCATAAGAACTTTTATCAAATTGATTATTTTCATTTTAGATTAAGCAAAACTGTAATTATTGTGACTGTGCGGCGTGTGCGATACAATAAAAGCATTTTTCTTTTCTTTTTTTTTCAAAATGATTGCGTCTAATTCTACTTTGTGTTATTTGATAGAATAATTACTAACACCATGCAGCACATGATTATTCTTAGCATGGAAATCGTCTTAGTAAAATTAAATCTACTCCAGCACAGATTCTTACGAACAAGAAGTGACTAGTATAAGGAAAACTCCCCGTGTGAAGTACCTGTGTTGCGGTGTATCGTGTATCCAAAAAATCTTGAACAAAAACAAACACCGTGCGTTGTGTTTATGTTTCATACCGACACCGCCTCCGACGCTCGAGAGTTCGTAAATCTCAGGAATATGAGTAACACTTACGTGCGCGCGTATTTCTCGCGTGTTTCACTCAGCTACTTGCTAGGCTCTAGTTTGTCTAGGAAAGTTTATGCTCTTAGCTTTTGTGCTTAAGAGTTATTGTATTTCACAAGAATTTGCCATAGGTATTATTAAATGTAACAATAAACCGAAAACATTACCTATACCAGTTCTTTTGTCTTATTGGTGGCAATAAAAAAATAACAATTATGAGCATCTGTATAAAATATGACTTTAATTCTCCTTACCAAATTAATATAAAAGTTTTAAAACAAGAGGAAGACTGAAGGTACGGTATCACGCCGGCAGTAAGCTGGCTCATCCATCAGCGCTGGCCGCGTATATGCGCCCGCTACGTGACTATGCTCTAGTAACTCTTTGTTCCTTTTGCAAATTTTACTCACGAAAACTCAATTTTGAGTAGCTAGCAGAGCTGTAGTGCAATTATGAAAAACCTGGATATTCATAATTGAAATGTTACTTTGGAGACGTGGTCATAATGACAATGAGTCATACCGTGACCATGTCTGACTCACGTCTTATATCACCCTTGCCAAATCAACGAAGCATCAGACCAAATTAAAAGGTATTTCACTTTATATTCAAATTATTACTTAAATTTTACTTTACATAAATATTTAAAACATACATCATCATCATCATCAGCCTGCCGTAGTCCACTGCTGGATACAGGCCTCTCCAATGGCACGCCACTGAGCACGACTTTCGGCTTTTCGAGGCCAGCCGCTGCCAGCCACTTTGGGTATCAACATACAATACGTCCTTCAGTCTTCCTCTAGTTTTTAAAACATACATAGCAAAGACAAAAGAAGACAAGTCTTTGTATAACCGAGGGACTATCTATACACATATTGCCAGACTCAATGTCTTCAAGTCTTTCTTACAGAGAAGTCCTACGACGCCCACATCAACGTGCCAATTTTTATTTCACTTCGTCCTTCAAGACAAACGAACATCAAATATATTTTACTGTCGATCGGTCGCTGCACTCGTTGTTTTTCACGTTCAATTAGCTATCTAAGCCCACCACCTTCTAATGAAAATATATTTTACATTTGATTTATGCCTCTGCCTACGCTTCTACGAAAAACGTAGCTGTTTTATGGGGCAATGTATACGCTTCTATATTAGCTCCCTCGTTATTGTAAGAAAAACATCGATAAATAAGTTTAAATTTACTATAAATAGAAGAAAAATTGCCTAGGATTGATAATCATCGTCCGAGCTTTAGCCGCTAAATGGTTTAACCAGATTTGGCGAAATATTTGTTGCTACGAAAACAATCAAGCATTGTCTAAACTTTGTAGCACCTTTCTTGCTTTATATTCAATTTATTCATTTATATTAAAGTTAATGAGCATTTGTCATCTACGAATACATAGCTCAATGTAGATGACACCTTTACAGAAATATGCCTTGTAGATTCTAACATGCTGAGCAACCCGGCTCAGTATGCATAATCAGTCTTCTTTTACTTACAATTCATAAATAATAAAGTTGCCCAAGATAGATTTGCAACTTGCTTTGCTTCCAAATAAACATTCCACACTACAAGTAAAAACAAGCCTCTTTCAAATAGATATAATTGACTTTTGTCACCACAAAGTACCTATTATTTCGTATATCACAAATATTTGATTGAAAAAGACATCTAAATAACATTCCTCTGTAAGCAAAGATAAAAATAAATTCAACGAATCGTTCTAAGACCGCTAAGTGTTGCTTTGCTTGCAGCGATATCTCCACAGCGCTATAACTCAAAGCTTCAGAGATGATCGAGATAGTGGTCCATGTGGCTGCAGCGTTCAAAACAGTTGAAACTGTTGGAGGGTAGTGTCAGTGATGAGCGGAGCGGACTAAGATGACCGGTCATGACTCCATGAGAACGAACGACGGTTTACGAGCTCGCGAAACGTTTTATTTTCGGTTGATGTACTCTATTGTTAGAAGAGGAATGTATAGGTTTATTTTTTAACTAAGGAATCGATATCACTTTACGAAAATGCAGCTGAGAATGACTTATCTTCACTACGCGTGTTTATAAGATAGTGGACCCTTCTGCAGTAAAATCTTACAAACTTTTAAAAAATGAGAAAAAGGCGAATCACTTAAGTATTTTTCAGTTCAAGAGAATCGAATTTGCACCTTTCAACTCTTCACAAATAATTATCGTCTTCTTTCTGCATCTTAGCACTTTCTTTGTAAAGATAATTGGTATGACACTCACTGCAGTTTTTTAATGACTCGCTTCTTGAAAATTCTTCGCCTGTTATGTTACAAAAATTTCACTGTAATTTTATTCATGCATAATATTATAATAAGATGCATTGTATAAAAATCATTTCAAAATTTGACATAAGGTACTTGGGAAATTTTATAATGCACAAGACTCTGAAGTATTGCTGGATTTTTCAGCAAAATACATTTTGGTTTATCTTTACTTACAACGTAATTTTCCAGGCCAGTAAGTAACACTAAAGCCGTGATGAAACCAAACAGAACTAGCGAGTACTCAGAAAAACTTATAAGAAACGCACCGACTTTAATTCACTCGTAAAAACTTGTGAAGGAATGCTCCACGGAATAGTTTCGTGATGGACAAATTACTGTGTACATACAATGTATGGAATTTGCTTCGCTATTTGTTCTTGTACTGCCTGCATTAAATTTATCAGCTAATGAATGCTGTTTCGTTTTATTTTAGAATCTCAAGTGTTTTGAGCTGAGATTCCGATCATTTTACGTAGAATAATCAGAACATGCCTGTGTGTACTATACTATGTACTAGATACATCTAGGCTGCGTGTGGTGTCACGTCTACGCGTCGTGTCGGTGAACGATACGCAGCGTCATCAAGTGTAGCGTCATCGTTATCAATTATCGATGTCTATTTTCCTTTAGTGACTTGTTGTGCTAAAAAAAATCATGCGATCAAAAAAATAAATAAATAAAAAAGTATATTTTTTCATTAAAGTGATGTTGGTACAAAGAAAAATAATTTCGTAGACATATGAGTATATTCATGCTGATCATTGTGGTTCACTGTAACCTAACGTGATTATAATACTTTTGTATACATATTCCACATGTCATATTTTAAAAGTTATAAATACTTCATAGACTGCCTCGGTGGTCCAGTAGATAGCGTATGCGACTGCTGATCGGAGGTCCCGGATTCGATTCTCGGGTCGGGCAAAAGTGTTACTGGGTTTTGCCGAATACTCAGTAGCAGCCCGGAGTCTGGTGATGTGCCCAGTAACGGCAATAGGCTCGCCCCCTATTACGTGGTACCTAAAAATTCACACAAATTCACAATACACCTCAGCCTACCCCTTCGGGGATACAGGCGTGAGACTATAAAAAAATACTTCATACTCGAGTGTAAGCATCAGCACTTAAACAAAGATGACATGCCGGCAGTAGCATTGAAAAAGAAGTATAACAATTCTCGCAAACATTGACTAACCATCATGAATGACATGCACTTGTTATCCTACGGTGACTCAATGCAGTCAGATATTTAACGTGTAGATTGATGATTAGGAAATATAATTGGAAGTTTCAAACAAAGAGGTCTTTGAAACACTGATTGACATGAAATTGTGTTTCATTCGTATGGTTCTCGCACCTCACTGGCAAGCTGCCTCGGTTAATGCAGATGCATCTTGTACCCCATAAATCTCCACATATTATAAGATACTTTCGTCCTCTTTGTCTGTATGAAAGCGATAATCTCAAAAACTTCCAAACGTATCTTTGTATGATTTTCACCTATAAATCGTGTGATTCTTGAGGAAGCTTTAGGTGTATAGGTACTTCACACGGGCGAAGTCGCGGGCGAAGTCGGGTCACACATATTTATAACGAGAACCAGTGAAAACATAATGTTGGTTATTCTTATTCGTTATGTAAATCAAATGATGAGACTGTCATGTATGTATCTAATTAAATAGAAAAATATATCCACAGTAGCTTACTTTCAGGTGAATACAGAAACAACGAATTCATTCATGAATTTTATTATTCTTTCTGTACTCCGTGTTTGTAGGTATTTCACTCATCTCGCGTAACTGACTGTGAAACAAACAAACAGTTTTCCTCGTTGTGTTGTTATAACATCAGTATGATTAATTTCAAATGCATAAATAACATTGAACGAGGTTTTCCGCAAAATCCAGCCGCCTACGATTCCCGCTCTCTATTTTCAGAACCTTACATAATCACAAGACGTATACAATGCTCGATAAATTGCCATTGTAAAGAAGATACAGGAAATAACGTTTAAAAGTATGTAAATCTTGTGTGACGTCATCGAACGCGTTGGTTTCAGTGCAGAAATAGTAATTGTACTTAGTTATAGTGAGTGATGTATCAGGTTGCGAGGAGATACTCGGAGTGCATGCGTCATGAGATGTGTTGAGTGTGACCGTAGCGGATGGATTAAGTGTGTGTATTTTCAGTTTAGTGTTTAAATATGTGGAATCCTACAAACTTTGTCTGCACGAATGGCGTAGTGGTTTAAGCAGCCGCATCACTACGATAGTGGATAAAGCGATCTCATCCAAAATGTTCGTGAAAGAAGCTGACTCGAGCCTATAGACTCCCATGAAACAATGGATGGTCCCATCAACAATTGTTTTGATGACAACATTTGTTTTGATAATAATTATATTTTCCAATTACTTTGAGGAAGTGGGATGACTACGCACTTCGCTCAACTTACTGAAAACATCACAAATTAATTTTCACCCACGACGCTTCGTCTGGCCGGCTTGAATTGCGTAAGATAAAAAATATAAGGGAGTTGCGTAAGATAAAAAAATATAAGGGAGTAGAATTGCACGGACTCAAAGTGAAATCTTGATGATATTATGTCGAAGTAAAACTAACTTTGGATGAATAAATGAAGAA
The DNA here is from genome assembly GCA_944739405.2 of Euclidia mi. Taxonomy (NCBI): domain Eukaryota; kingdom Metazoa; phylum Arthropoda; class Insecta; order Lepidoptera; family Erebidae; genus Euclidia; species Euclidia mi. The sequence goes on along the minus strand of OX123188.2, from coordinate 2,371,900 downwards.
CATTTTTGTACTCGTTCTTGTAGTCAAATCAAGTTTTAGATAGTTTGTTTAAATAAATCGTGAAGTGAAGAAAGCTGTGAACAAATCTAAAAGAGAATGGTGGCTTTACCAGAAACGTTGCACGATCCACTAGATACTTAATGTTTTGAGTCACCATTGGCACGAGGCAATGGGCAAAACGATTGATTCTCTTGTGTGGCAGTCATACATATGTTGTGCCTTCCTAAAAGCTTGTCGTTGTTTCTCCTCAGAACCATATCTTAGTATTTCTTGACCAGTTGATTTTGTGATACACTAATACATCCGTGATCATGGTGCTTGTAGCAGTGTCGAAATATTGGAAAATCAAAACTACGGTGCATGGCTTATATCGCGTTAGATATTTTAATTATTGTTAATGAACGTGATTACTAGTTTAAATCATCATCAGACAACCTTCGGCAGTCCACTGCTGGACATAGGACTCTCAAAATTTGCATCACAATCGTACTGTGAGTCAAGAAGGGTTAGGTTTACTATACCACGCTAGCCAGACGGATTGGCATACGGTTTGATGTCGAGTTCGACGTCTCTTTGCAAAGATACTGTTTGCTTAATGTATTTTCTTTGGTTGCCTTTAACAAAACCCACGGGATGAAATGGGGTTGTGTCTTAGCATTCTTTATCCGTCACCATGCGGATCCGAGTTTAAATACTTACCTATACAACTTACGATAATTCTGTTTGCCATTCCATTATATTTCAGTTGCCATACTGATACTTATATGGTAGCACTAGTGCACAAGTGTGGGCTTGATGCCCACTTAGTATGGTAATAGGAGAATGATGAGTGTTGGGCGTCGGATGACCGCACATGTGAGACTCGTCTCGTGCGAATAAACTGCAACTTATCAATGGCCCACTGTTTATGCTCGTCATTATGTTTACGATGTTATTTTTATGATGCTGAAGCTTGATGTGCAAAGCTGGCTAGGTGGATGGTCATGATATAAGTAGCTATGCGGAAGTCTGTGAGCGTGTAGTAGCGTATGTAACGATCACTCAGGTTTGCTTTCAGGTGAAAATGTTATTCGGATTTTAGTTGAAGACATACTTAATAACAAAAACATCACCTAAGTCTCTGCCCGGTATACCTTTGTTTCTACTTTGAACATTTTTGACCTATGATTATAATATTGAACACGGTTACAGCCATACTCACATTTCAGCGTCGTCGTTGCTACAGAAAACTGTCCAATACTCATATCATACTTTTTAGTTACATAAAGTTATTTTTCCAAACCGCCAAACAACTCCTTGGGCATTGTCATATCTACTCGTTAATATCGTCATTTTTAATTCTTTGACATGGTTACAGATGTTTTCATAGACTCTTGTACTATTTTATCTACAGAGACAAAACTACGAAAAATAACAAATGAAAGTCTCGTCTCACTCACCAATAATTTCAGAGTACTTTATCCTGCATAAAAAGCCTCTAAAATGATTGAACTGAGTAGCTGTTAATAACTCAGCTGCATAAAAAGTTTAATATCTGCCATAAAAGTGTTGGCAGCGAGCGTCCTTCACTGACAACAACCATACCGCTTGACTCCGTGTAAAAACTTCATTGAATATGTAAATGCGGAACATTTGCACCCCGCCATGTTGGAATAGGCTATGGTTTTTACTTAGACTTTATATATTATGTTAATAGACGGAGGAATCCCATCACTTAAAGGTCTAACATAGATCACCGCGTTGGGCCCCATTACCCGTCAAAATTTAATAGAACTTTATTTGAAACTTTGGTACTTCGTTCATAGACATTTTGATTTATTCGTGTAAAGATTGTGACGCATAAACATAGTGATGTTATAACTTTATCGATACTTTTATTTTACAGACTAGCTTCGGCCCACGTATTCGCCGATGTGGGTGACAATTATTGCAAAAAAATTAAGCCTTTGCATTATTGTGATGTAGAAGCTATACTGCAATATTTCTTTGAAAAATAAGTATACTTGAATATAATTATATATCTCAAGAAAAGTGTTTTCATCGATCATCACAAACTTTCAGCTATCGCACACAGGCTATCGCTGCCTTCACGTACAACCTTTACTGTAACTTTAAAAATATGTTATACATATTTTGATGGTGAGACTTAATCCTCCTCTGTCTTTTACTTTGTAATAATTTTTATTAATATTCTATTCTCTTATTTCTATCATTCTCTTCGGTGAAACCAAAGGTTTTGTCTTCATAATTATGGACCGAAAGTATATACTAAGGGACGGTGCGGTTGTTCTAGTTTTGCCAATGGCCAGTATTTGCATAGACACAATCAAGTGGCCAAGATAATCCATAAGCAACTAGCCCTTAAATATAATCTCATTGGTTCACCGTATTACAGATACAGATAATATATGTGCCCGACCCAGTTCTCGAAAAATGGCCGTACGTTATTGTCCTGGTATAGGTCTATCATTACAGACAGGTTTATTGTAGCCAATAAGCGTGATATTGTGTGATCGACCGAGCAGAGTGACTCGCATTGATAGACGTTATTACCATATCGCATGACAGCAATCTCGTAAAAGCAGTAAAAGAGAAGGAGTTTAAATATTTGGGCCCAGCTCATGAGATTGTCGATATGTGGGATGTGAACTCGGCGATCATTGTGCCGATAGTTGTGTCAGTAAATGGACTAATCGCCAAGAGCCTTTACTAACACCTAAAGATGCTCGCACTAGGCAGCAGAAATCTAATATTTTTAACAACAACCCTTTTTGAGTTCGATGCCAGTTAGAAGCACGCACAAAATTTTATTTTATTTCTTACTCACCATGCGGGCTCCTGGTTTAATTCTTTTAAATTATTTTATTTCTCACTTATTTTAGACCTAGGCGTATCTATAAGGGAGTAATTAATTTGACCTGTACATATAATATGATTTTGTAAAGATTTGAGTTTTTTGTCTAATTAAGCCCATGACACTGTCAGTGACTTTTTCTATTTTACCTTAAATAAATGTGATTCATTGTGTGAAATATTTTATTTAAAATTGACCCTGAAGTTACATTTTATTTCTAATCTATTAGTTAACTCACTTATTACTGCAGCCTGATCTCGATTGTTGATTTAATATAATTATGTAACTGAGCATACTGGGCTCGTGCTTCCCTTCAATTTGTGAAGGCCTAATTTAGTTTGGAAGATTTTAGACAAACACTTGACGATCGTGATAATTTTCTAAATAATACTTCCAAAAGTCTGAAATACGTAACATGGTTTTGTATTCGAAAACCATTACGTGGTAATGATCTCGTGATTGATCATATCATTGCATATAGGTAGTGATTATTAGTGATATTATGAATATCTATTGCTTTATTCACCTTAAAAACGTAATTTAAAAATATATTTTTTATCGTAACTTATTTACTAGTGTTTAAGTATAAGCTGGATTTATTCACATATTTTACTTTATCTGAGGGTTTATCAACATTCAATTGATATTCATTCTGAGGAAACCAAATCTAAGGATTTATTGCAAACATTATCGATATTTTATCGAAATTCATTTTGAGTAAGCACATCACTAGTCTAGTTAAAATTTTCGACAATTTCGACGATTCGAAATGACATTTGTAGGCCTTGTTTGTAGGTATATTTATCTTTCTCTTACATGAGAAAAAAATCATAAGTCAGCGGCCCAATTCTGCTAAATAAATATAGTCTCGATATCATGTCAGTGTCATACTTACGTCACAAAAAGAGTATTCTGCCAAATTATCTGATATTTGAATGAAATTGTAACGAGATCGTATGTGTCAACGACGAACTGTTTATTTTTAATTATACGATAATGACATTAGGTTATCAGAATACCGCTTTTAAATCCATTCAAAATATGATATCAATGTCATATAAATATAGCAGAATTGGCCCTGAGTGAAGTAAATATATTGGGTAACGTTGCTATTTTAATGCGGTTTCTATGGGTTTTTAACTGACTCAAATCATTTTGAGATTACGAAATGTAAGGGTCGAATGTTAAAGATGTCATGTACGCGGTAGAATCAAGCCCTTTTTAACTTACCAATTGTAGGTATAGTACCCTTTTTAGACAGAAGCATAGCTTTTATTTGTAATATTTTTAAAGAAGACTTTTTCGGTTTCTTCATTATCTTTGATTTTTCTACTTTCTTTAGGTACCTCAGATATAGACTTTTATTTTATTTTACACGTTTTACACATTTTTAGTCCCACGTAATAAGGGGCGAGCCTATTGCCGTGCCGGGCACATTTTCAGACTCCGTGCTGCTACTGAGAATTTCGTGACAGGAAAACCCAATAACACTGCCCGACCCAGGAATCGAACCCGGGACCTCCCGATCCCACGCGCACATTTATGCCGCAAGACCAACGAGGCAGTCGTATAGGGTTTGATGTCGAGTTTTCCGTCTCTACGCAAAGATGGTATTTGCATCGTGTTATCCCTTAGTCGCCTCTTACGACACCCACGGGAAGATAGGGGGTGGTGACGCTTGTATTCTATGCCGTCAACCACACGGCACAATAACATTAAACAATCATCAAATCATCAATTTGCATAGCCTCATCACCGACACGTCTTACGACGTACTTAAGCAGTATTTCGTTGCTTTTTACATAAAAAGCTAGAGAATTTCTGTATATACAGATAGTATTTAGGTACCTATATAAAATTCTTACGTCTTTGACTGACTGACAGACAAGGTGCAGCCAAAGCCAAACCGACTGGGCTCAAGATGCTGAAACTTGAATTGTAGGTAAGTAACTATGTTCCTTGGGGACCGTAGGGGTGCACTAAGAAGAAGAAGGATTTCCCAAAATTCTCACGGCATCTTCTAGTCAAAAATATAACACCAAACCTAATTTGCTATTCAATAAAGATGAAATTGAATAATAAAATCTTTGGGTCTGGTGCAAAATTACTTCACCAAACTTCCCACAAGATTATCCTTTAATGATACGTCTTTTCCCTTATCATAAGTATTTCAAAAAGCACAATTATTGATCCCATTCTCTCACTATGTAATATCGTAAGTAGGCTGTGTGTACGTGCCGTGAGTGTCGGCAGCCATCTCAGGCTCGTTGTGATCGAATCAAATCGACATCTCCGACAGAACGAGGGGCGGAATGCTTTCGGCCTCAATCCGAATAGTCGATACATCGAGAAATGAACAATAATAATGGGGTTTATGGTGCTGTAACGTTAAGGTTGGCCAGGGTGCCACAATCTGTGGCAACTGTTCAATACATTAAAGTTTTGTATCATAGGCAGCCCGAATATTTACCGTAAGCTATGAAAAACTGCGGCTCATGCGCATTAACTACGATAGCAACGCATTCGAAGCAATATTAAGTGGAAAGGTAGAAAAATTTCCAAGCAGAGGTCTACAATGAATATTTCTTATAATATTTTCTCGGGTTCACGCGAATGTTGTAGTATTGGGTATTGGGTCCTTGTTCTACATGTTCACACGCAGCAGACTTTGTTGAGCTGAACAAAGTATCTGTGGTTCATCAAACCTGCGATTTGATGAACCACAGATACTCGCAAAAGAACACCGTTTTCTTCCAAAGATAAAAGGAATTGAAATTAAAAACCACCTTAATTTCAATAGGGAAGACGGTTGATGTTCCTCCAGCTAGGGACCCTGTCATAACGCTAATGCAACCCCAGAAGGACAAAGTCACCAGAAGACCTAAGGACACTATGAGCTCATAGTTGAAAAATGTTCAGGTACTTTGAGATAACTTATATACATTCAAGTAAAAGACAAATATCACCTCAGTCTGCCGTGAACATGAATCCTGTAAAGAATTCGGAACGTCGGCTAGTAAAAAAATTAGTTTCTAGATCATTCGGTTTAAATGTAATAATTAGTGAAACGAATATAACGCGATAAAATCCGTAAGCGGTAGTTTAATTTCAATATCTTTTTAATCAGCATGTCCAGGCCTCGAAATATATTGACTGCAGGTGTACTTAGTGACACTGTTTACACTAAATGCTTTATAGACCGGTAGTAGAGCCTTGCTGATTGCAGCATGAATGGGCGGGCTCGACCGGGAAAGTACTACCCTCTCACAGAAAATCGACGTAAAGCAACAGTACCTATATTGTTGTGTTTCGTTCGGTGAGTGAGAGTGCCGGAGGCCCCATCCCCTATTCCTTCTCCCTCATCCCACTCCTCCTCCTATCCCTTCTCCTAACCCAAAGGGTGGCAACGCACTTGTGACTCCTCTAGTGTTGCTTGTGTCCATGGACGACGGTAATTGCTTACCATCAGGCAATCCGTCTGCTCGTTTGCCGCTCACGACATAACAAAAAGACGATGCTAATAGCACAGTCAATAGTCTCCTTAATAAAAACTCAGTCAATTACAAAAATATTTTTTTCTGGAGATAAAAAAAATATTAAAGATATTCTCATATTCAAATAAACAGCACTAAATATTTTTATTTATGGCATAGTCTCGAAAATTGAATCAGACTGAATGCGCAAACACAGACAAATCTGTTAGATTTATATAAAATAGGAGCTTTTACGAAGCCTTTCTTTATTACCTAACTTTATACCTACATTCATATACTAAATTAGAATGTAAAATTTTGTTGTAGGTAGTAGGTACTTTATCAGCGTAATTTTTATTTACTAGTTAAAATTTAAAGTCACAGTTGGCTTCGAACTCGTACTTTTAAAGATCTTGACCAGAGTTGAACTCACGGATCACCTAGAGGTAAGTGACAACCGCCGCTCATGCAAGAATAGTGCCAGGTGTCCTAAGCAGTTAACAAACGCATAATACAGGAACACCTAACTGTCCATATGTAGGTATATAGAAACAAATCTAGTGTTAGAAGTATCGAACCTGACGATTAAACTATCAGCGCGCTATAGGCTGTGCTTTAAAGGTATACAAATCAATCAGTAACTGAATACTATATGCACACCGCGCCATTGAAAACGTACCTACCCGCATGCTTGCCAGACTACCATAGAGTTGTACGCAAATTCTACACTAATAAGAAACACCTCTGATTGCATCTAGCTAGTATCTCTGCACTTATAAATAAATAAAAGTCCCAAAATCTAAACACGCACACTATTTTCAGATCATTGAAAGCTCTTTTCCAAAGAAAGTGCTCTGTTTGTGAAACCTAAAGACGCATCACTTAATATAATACCAATCAAACATAATCCACTACTATGACATTGGAGTATTGAACAAAACTTTATAAATAACTTGTCTTCCAAAACCCATGAAAACTATTTCCCTTTCTCCTATAATAAATACTCTTAGTTTGATATTGGCCTCACGTTTTACTACAAAACTTTAACAATATTTTCTTGTAGTAATAAATATTGAGGGAAAAAATCTGTTGGCAAAGCCATCATATTCTCGGAGCCGCCCGGGTGCCCCCAACGAAGCATCCACAACATCTGCCAGTTCTGCCACCTTAGCGTAGTCAAATATATTCAACTACACCACTTTGTCTTACTTGAATACCAAGAACAAGCCTAACATGTTCTTAACTTAGATTCACCTCAAAGTTTCATAAAAGTAATGTTATACTTAACTCCAGACCGTAGCTTAGCTGCTTCCATATTCTAAAGGTAAAAACTATTGGTTGTAATTTTGTTAAGTACCTATGTACATACCTATTACAATTATTAGTAGATACTAGAAAGCCGGCTTCCCATGGTGCGTGGCTTTGCGGAGAGTGTACTTATATGGCGAGCGGGATGATGGCTGGCCCATGCGTCATACTCGTGTACGGGTGCTACTTGCGATGACTGGTCGATGTCGGTCTTACAGACTGGTATTACATTTTTAATATTTAACTGCATGATTTCCATCAGGGTTCTGAACATTTGCGCGGATTGCCTGCATTATTAGGTATTCAATATAAATATCAAGAGATGATCGCAGTTGTTTTTTAACTTTACATATTTCCGTAACTTCAGACGAACAATATTATAAATATTTACAAACACATTCATCTTAGCAATAACTTTGGTTTATGTGAAAACGTTTCCGTGACCAAAAAAAAAACAGGAGTGATATTTTTATTCTCCTCATATAAAGATAGTGCACGAGTGTTATCAGTGGTTGGCAGCCGACAGCGCGGCGATGCTGCAATGTACGGCTCAGATAAATAGTTTCTTCTTACTTTTGTAGCAGATAAATACATACGAAGACACAATATTTACGTCAACTTTTATCAATATGACCCACTTCGAAACAAACAAGTTTGGAGAGTAACATTCGTATGGCAGGTACCTAACCTCCAAGTCGCTTAGAAGAAAATTTAAATAATTACATAATTAAAAAAACAAAAAATGAAAACAAATAAAATAATTAGGTAGTGACTGCATTAATTGATTTTAAACTTTCGCAATTTGTGTACATCATACAATATTATTCAGCGGGTCTGTCATTACCTCTGTACTAGAGGTATTTATGCCTTGAAATAAATAAATGATCGCGACTAAGACCCGCTAAATAATATTGTATGAAGTGAATGCATTGACTTCATTATCAAAAATAGATGAAACATAGTTCATACCTACTCCCACTTGTGGGAAAAAATAATAAATGTACCTTATGAACGTATAAATGTATCGAAATCATACCTGTTTAAACCTGGCTGCAAAGAGGTGCGGCCAGGTGGTCAACGGCAACCGTGGTTTTTCAGAATCTTTATATCTATCCGTGCTGTAGACGATATTTTATTTAAAAACATGTGACCGATATGTTTTCCCAAAAATCAATTACGAATAATTTTATAAAAAATACTAGCGGCTACATATTAATCGGCAACCCTGTTGATTAGTATTCTCCTAGTCATAAATATGCATAAAAATTTGGTTTTTAGCAAAAACTCGATGAGTGCACTAATTTCATCAATCATATTTTGTCTTGATAGTGTCTTTCATCTAGTGTGTATAATAAATATATCGCGCTGGTGGCATTCACAATCAAAAGCATAATAATGCATAATTTCTCAAAAATATAAACACTTTTATTATACAGTACCCTTCAAAATCAAACCAATCGAAAATAAATGTAAAATAACTAAGCCAATACGAATCTCCGATAGAGTTAACACCTGTAAACAAACTAAATCTAAATTTAATCTAAATCGTAATCTCGGTGTAAATGTTGCATTGCGCAGTAAATGAGAATGGTTCCAAAGGGATTTAGCGCTCGTCGGTAAATTAAAGACGGTTTTAATATACGTAAATCAAGTTAAACGATATTATATGCAGTTAGTTTGTACATTAAACTCATTATTGAAGTTATATTGTTTCGATTGAAGTACTTTGGCTTCCATAATTTGAAGAAATGTGTATCAAAAATCGTGGTTACGAAAGACTGAGACGATATTTGTCTGAGAAGACATCGATACGTCGGATTGTAATAAACAATGTTGCTACTACATAATTCGATTTAAATGTTATCTGTTTAATATTAACAAATATACTGGTTCATCTGGACATACAAAACTATTTTCGTATATACACAAATCAAACATTATTATCAAGCAAATTTCCTTTACCTTCATCAAAGGGGCTCATTGGTCTTTCACCGCACATTTGTTGGGAAAATTCGGAATAGCCAAACATCGTACCCGTCCTTTCAAGGGAGAGGCCTAGTGCAGCAGTGGACTGTTAAAGGCTGATGATGATGATGATGAAGTTTCTCGGAACAACCTTCATATAAATGTAAATAAAAAGTTACAAAGGATCGTTTGTTGTAAAAGTTTCAAGACCGACAATCTCGTTTTCATTTAAAACTGAACAAAGCATAACTTATCATTCATTTTATTAATACATAGTATGTATCCATTGCACTGCTATTAATGTTTGCCATTTATTGCCAATAATTTCACTATTGGTTTTGTACTTATTATTGCTGTTTTATGAACGGTTCTGATACCATAAAAATCTTCTTTCTCATTTTATCATAGGAATACTCAAGATATTCAATTATTATCTTAAGGTTCTCTTTAGTATCTTTATATTGTTGTATCTAGAAAATTAAGCTTATTACGCGCAGATTCAACTTGCAGTACTCTCTAGAGAGAACGCGTGGGGTAGTAAGACCGTCTATGTACTCTACGTGCAATTGTGCATATAAAGCTAATGTTTGAGCTGGATTTCTAGGACTGCTAAAGGAAAATCTAGCAGATTCATCCAATCTTATTCTTTATTCTACACTGTTTAACATTTTAAGGTATAAGTTTTGCATTTCTCTATTATTACGCCGCAATGCCTTCTTTTATAGTGATTTTTCTGGATTTTGCCAACGTAGCGTTGGACGCCCTCCGGTTAGGTCATGATTATTTACGCAAAGTGGCTGGCAGAGGTTGGACACAAAGAGCCGGCGATCGAGCTGATTGGAGTGCATTTAGATAGGTTTATATCTAGCTCTGTACGGAAGCGAAACGTGGACAATGACTCAGCAAGACCGGGAAAGACTGGAGGCTTTCGAGATGTGGTGCTGGAGGCGGATGGAAAGGATCAGCTGGATTGAAAAAAAGAGCAACGCGGAAGTATTGAGCCTTGTCCAAGAAAAACGGAGCATTTTAGCGACCGTAGAAAGAAGAAGAGGAAAGATGTTTGGCCACCTTATACGACATGATGATTTTATTAAAACCATATTGGAAGGCAAAATAGCAGGAAAGAGAGGAAGAGGTTGACCCAGACGGGCATACACGGATCAAATGAAAGAAAAAGCAAAGGTCATGTTGTATAAAGAGGTCAAGGTATTGGCCGAAGACCGAAATATATGGCGTACACTCCACCGACAAGAGCACAGCTCTTAAATTGAGAAAAAGAAGATATCTAGCAGAGGATTACGTGTAGCTGAAGATGATGACTAAAATTATTGTTGATTATTTGATTACATTAATAGCACTTAATGTTCGAGGTCTATTTTCTTAACTTCTTCTAAATTTAATAATAGAAACGTAGGAGAATAACAGAGGTATTTATGCCTTGAAATAAATAAATTATCGCGACTAAGACCCGCTAAATAATATTGTATGACGTCGTAAAAAGTTCTCTTAAATTCGCATCTATCAAACACTTACATATCTTAAGTGCTGTAGTGTGACGTTTATCATTGGTGTTGTTGACGGCCGGTCGGCGCAGCGGTAGTGTAAGCGACTGCCACGCCAAAGGTCGCGGGTTCGATTCCCACTCAAGTCAAACATTTGTGTGCATGAACATGGATGTTTGTCTTGGTCTGGGTGTTTCTATGTATAATATGTATGTATTTACAAAAAAAAAAGGATAATATGTATGTTTATCCATTGTCTAGTACCCATAGTACCAGCTCTGCTTAGTTTAGGACTAGATGGTGTTGTGTGAATGTAGTAGAATAATACTATTATTATAGTAGAATATTATCATACCCAAGTCATATAAATCATTACACTCATAGTTGAAATCCAACATCCGCAATCATCTTCGCAGGGCTCCTATTTTTGGGTTAAGGGTCAAAAGAGAACCTAACATAATCTATTTATTTAGTTCGTCGCACCTAACCCTAGGCACTAGCACTTGGAATTTTGTACTTCGGGATTTTAAATTTCGGGATTTTTAACTTTCAGGCTAATGAACTTTCGGGATTTTAAACTTTCGACCAAACAACCATTCGGCGTTTCGATTATCGGGATTTCGTCCACCGGTATTTTAAAAATTGGGATTTTGATACGTACTCATTTGCGCACGTGAGGCTGTTTAGGTCGACGAGTGCTTCATCACAAGTGCACACAAAACCGAACGAAAATAAATCACCCGGAAAATAAGAATTTTATATTTAGCCGCTTGGTATTCAGGGGTTATAAATTATATAACTGACGGACAAGGCCATGGTTAGATTTAGCTGTGCATTAGAGATAGCTAGCAGTAATTGACTCAACAGATATTTGTATCCTTGAGGAGTCATTATACTAGTCATGTCATTAGCTGCATACCAGACCGTTACATGATAACAATTCCAATTACGGATAGTTGTTACAGATAATCAAATTTATGAGTTTTAAAATTGCGATAATATTTCAATAAAGACATTCGGCTTTTTCTGTTTAGATAACGATTCGCTTACTGCTGTGGCATAATTATATTATTTAACTTCCAAATCGTAATACTTGTGTATGACTAAATCTACAACAGTGTTTAGTGTTTTACAAATTCGTAATTCATTTCGTTCCGACTAATGAAAACTTTGAGTGACATTCATATCAATAGTAAACATTGTAAATCCATTAGATAAATAAACAAAGTAATAAATGTCGGTATTTTCGCTTTTGTTATTATGTATATCACCTTTGTATTACATGACATGTGTGAACCTATTCGGTCTTATTAATAAAAAATGCTTATTCTTCTCTTACTCCAAAGTAACACCGGTTATAGTTAATTCTAGATTAGTTATGGAATAGCTACGTGTTAATAACGGTATTAATAAATACGAAGTAAGTTCGGAGTAACAATACTATTCTTTCATTGAGATTAAGGTATACGTTATGGCAACCCACTGACATTAAAAGTAAAAAGAATGAACAAAATGACCTGGTCGAATAAAAACTTTTTATTAAACACTTTTATTTGCCAACTAGCTTTTGCCTGCGGCTCCGCGCATGTTAAATTTGGGGTAACACAAATCTACTTTCAGTCTCAAGTTGTGGGAAGACACTCCTGATTATTTTAAAGACTTCAGAAACTCTATAGTAATCAAAGTAGCTCGGTCAGTAGGTATTCATGACACCATATACCTAGTATTATATCTACATAATAACATCGCCTTGCATCCTCGAGGTAACATTAACACTTGCATACAGTCAAATGTCAAAGCCATGTTCCAATACATGTCCAATATAATATATCTATAAACACTTTCGTGTTTATAATATTAGTAGAGAAAATTGTTTCAGCCGTTTAAGCGTAGTACTTATATAATTATTAGTTTATATATGCGAATAATGTAATCACCGTGCACAATATGACATTATATTGTATGATGTGTCAATACTGACAGATATCCGCACAGCGCACTCAATTATCATAGCGCATGCGTTCTTACTTCCAAGAGGTAAATTTGTGCAGAAAAATCTTCTAGCCTCCCTACAATCCCTCCCAGTTTAATTTTCGCATCTTATGGTAGCCTATGTCCGTCTCCATGGTCCAGTATATCTCTATATCAAATTTTAGCAAAATCGGTTCAGCCGTTTTAGCATGAAAACGGAACATTACATACATACGTAGGTACATACATACACACTTTCGCATTTATAATATTATAGTAGGGATCACAACTAACACATATGTAATGGTGCGTCCGCTCGCTTGCCAAACCTCGGCAAACTATCACAAACGCAAACGTGCGAATAGGGTATTTGGCTAGGTTTGTATAGATTGGCAAGCGTTTGTGTTGGTTAACAATCTTCAATGAAATAATCTCTATTAATTTTAACCCACAATAATAAAATTACAAAATCAGATACTAGTAAGTACTCTAACGAACACCAAACAAATGTGAAAATATATTTGGGTTATGTATATAAATATCAATGAAAATTGGAAATAGAATATAAATCTACGAGCTTTTGCCCGCGGCTTCGCTCGCGTAAATTCGAAGTAACACAATTCTCTCATAATAAACGGATACTTTAATAATCATTGTCGTTTAAACAAACTAATTATACCGATAAGAAATATAACTGCAAGAAGTATTTACACATGGCATACAAACTACATAGTAGGTAGGTACTCAACATGACTGTTATTCGGTGACAGTGACTTTTCTGTCTTTTTTTATTATAATAATTTCTGATACTGTCAGAAGCATTAGAAATTAACAAAACACTCGACAATCCGAATTTTGCGGATATATGTTGTTGACTCGAAATCTTTATTTTTTATGTTTTAGTATTCAGGTAAAGTTTCGATCTAGTCTACCGTACCCCGTGACAAATAGATGCTTACTCCTTGCTTACTCCAGCGTTAAACCATGGGTCTCCGCGGAGTAACTTTTATTCCCGGTGTAAATTATGAATAGTTCACTCCGTCCTTACTCCTAGTTTATTAATACCATAATTGCCTAATCTTGGCTTAAGTCTTGGAGTAAAGTTGTTCTGACGCTAATCCTAGTTTATTAATAAGACTGATTGTGTTTTTGATTTTCTTTGCCTTGATAATACGAGGTACGAAATAAAGAGTTACGGGGGCAACATAATATAATTATATTTTTCAGTGTTATACATATTTAGTACGCACATTTTAGGGATTTATTCTTTATGCTGTAATAAAAGGTAATTTTAACACACATTTGTGCATTATTTGTGTTTTTTGTTAGTGTAAGTTAATTTACGTTTAAAATACAATATTTTTGTGTTACATATGTTTTAGTTTATAAGTTTAATAGTTTGAAAAAATTTGCAACTTAAATGATCGTAAATATTATTATAACGGTTCTACCGCAAAATTAGTTACGCACTTATGAAGTGAAAAGACCGTACCATCCAATACAAAAAGTTCTCCATTTCTGAAAAGTAAAGTATAATTTCTTGTATTTAATTAAAAAATAAGAAGATTTCCGGAATACTCATACTTTTTAACACCCATCACAAACTGTTGATAGTTCTTCCGCGTGAAATGAAATTAGGCCTATAAATTTAAAACATAAGACACACACAGAACGTTCTTCATTTCAGAAGTCGTAAACTATGGCGAGCAATACACACAATGTTTGGTCTCTACGTCACTGCAGACGGTCGTAAAACAAAAAGATTTAAGCCATATTTCACTTAGGTATTTCTACTTTTTCTAATACTTAGAATTTACGGAAAAGCTCTTGAAATAAAATCTTTAAACGGATTATAAGGTTCTGATCGCAAACCAAGTAAAAAGTAAACCTTCGCCTTTTTGTTGGAGTTCCGTAGTAAAATAAGGAACCCTTTAGTCCGTCCGTCCGTCTGTCGGTTCGTGGTTTTACTAGAAAACAAGGAAGCTGGAATTTGGCAAGGTTATATACATTGTGACTATGCGGAGAGAATTTTATAATACGATTTCGAAAAAGTTTGGTTTAAGCTCCTATACACCTAAATGTGTAAGCGTTTCTTTTTGTTCAAAATCGCATGGGGTATTGTCAGATAGGTATTTCAAAGACATTAGGGGTTTACTTAAACCGTGTTTTTATTTAGAAATATTGCACGAAGAAAATATGAAAATAAAGAATGAAGATGCAGGAAGGCATGGTTAGTTATTTTCAACAAAATTATGTAGTTTAGGTATGCTTTCACTTCAACATTTGTAAAAGCTTACAAAGGCAACATAGCGACAGACTTTCATAAAAGATATTGATGTTGTAAGTTAGCATAACAATAGCTAGTAAAATGTATATCCCACATCACGAAATATCGCCGCAAGCATTTTAACAATTTCCTTATTAAATTTAAGAAAATACTTTACAATTAAGCTCAAGAAAATAGCGATATACTCGTAGTAAAAAAGTTTTCTGGCTTAAGATAATAGCTATACTTACCTAGTAATATGAGTTTTTGTCGGCAGGCGTTTTCATTGTTTTTGTCGGCAGGCGTTTTCATTTGCTGTAGTAAATTGTCGTTTCCAGGTAAATTGCTCGGCGGAAACCCTTCATTTAGGACCTAATACTTTCATACGTGGCATTTCTGTTTAGATTCATTTTCTGCTTTATTGGTGTGCTTACACTTTAATGGGATTTGGGTTCATTAAAACTGCGTAGACTATTTAGGAAATTGTATAATAGTATTCATAATAATTATGTTTATGTTTAGAGATCTATCTATACCTATATTTTATAAACGATTTGTCCTGATTTACAAATCATTGCGTTCCGGAGTTACAAAATCTCGGAATTCCCGGACCCATGCCCTATTGCGAGACTTAAAAACATTTTGAGATCGCAGGATTTGAAAACACGAATTTGAAAGTAGGTTTTTATGACCTAGGCATCCACTAACAAAAGACTTATCTACTAAAAGCTCAAATTTAATATGAAACAATAAATTGATAAATACACAATTCTATGGCTAGTTTTGGAGCCATCCTTCATTCGTTGGGGAAAACTATAGTATATTGTGATTATAATATTATAATATCAATTCAACCATTCAACTTATAATTTTTTCGTTTGTCTATAGATACAAAACTTATCAGTAATATAATGGATGGAAAACGGTCTGTTTTATAAATATTTAAGCTTACGTGAGCGATCGTTACATAACTGCAAATATTTGATGTCTTATCTCGTATAGACAGATGCTACAGGTGGAGACGAAATATTTATGTAATAGGCATACATAATATAATTTTATGTATCAGGGTGTTGGTAAATCAAAAAACATAAATGCCTAGAGATTATAATTCAACGTAGTCCAAATATAACCTACTCTTTAATAAATGTATGCCTTCTTTATATATATTTTATTTTCAGAAAAACTCTGTACCTAAGTATTTTACATTTCCAACAAAAAAGCAAACAGTATTTCAAGATTCTTCAAGATTCTCAAAAAGTTTTACCACTAATTTTACCAATATTAATTGCAATATTTGATTGATCGTTCATGAAAAAGACAATACGCTCGCTCGTACCTCAAAGCTTAATACTTTACACACAGAAAACCACATTAACCGAAACGATCGCTCAGTTGCCGGAAAATGTACTAAATGTATATAAAATGTAGAACAAAGAAACCAAGGGCATTAAAGTTGACGAATACTAAACTACAAAATACGATACGAATAATAAACACTTTTCAATATTCCTCAAAGCTAAAATAACAAGATAAATAAATCTTCATCATCCTCTTAGCATTATCCCAGTTTCAATCTAGGGTCCGCTTACTAGCCTAACCGGATTTAGCTGAATATTAGCTTTTCCATGGAGTGACTGCCTGTCTGACCTCCGCAACTCAAAGGGATAACGATTTTCCATGGTTTAGACTACTGTCAGTTTATTAGAAGGTTCTGACGCCCTGTAACGATTGTCAAAGATCTTCATGACAACTGGGACCAACGGCTTAACGTGCTCTCCGAGGCACGGGACAAGCGATAATAATTAACAATTCAATACGCACATAACTCCGATAAGTCATTGGTGCGCGCCGTGGATTCGAACCCGATACCCTCTGCATGGCAGTCTGTTGGTATCTACTAGGCTATCGCTGCCTTTTTTATACAAGATAATTAAATATTAAAAACAAAAAAAAAAACAAAGCATCCAATATTTCATTACACATTCAAAACCAAGGAGAGCTTATTTCGTTCGAAATTACAATTCACTTTGACCACACAATGGTGTAACAAAAATGTTTTTCTTTTTCGTTATAAAGACAATGGAGATTCTACATTCTGCCAATTAATCTTTGTGGAGTCCTTGGACGATGGTTATCAATTTGGTACAAAGTAGCTCCTTTTGGGGAGCATTTTGACGATGGTGAAAATACATGTTATGGTTAATTTTGTTGATATTATATTATCTTTTTACTATGCTATTCTTCTTTTACTTTAATTACTGATAATATAATCCATACTGCCTCCGTGGTCCAGTCGATAACGTATGCGTCTGCTAAACGGAGATCCCGGGCTGGGCAAAAGAGTGTTGAGTGTTTTTGAATTCTCAGTAGCAGCACGGAGTCTGGTACCGTGGGCCGTGGGACCTAAAAACCGATCGTGGGACCTAAAAAGTCATGGCGAAATGGAGGTGTAATATTACACCTCTGTCTACCCCTTCGGTGATATAGGCGTGAGTCTATAAAAAACATTTGAAATTATAATGATTTTTTTAACTTTCAATAAAATGGCAATGAGTACGCTATGTTTATATATTATTTACAGCAAATCAACTAGATTTATAAGATTTCTAAACATATTTATAACGATGTTCAATATTTTGATTACTCATTTTGAGACTATTCAATACTTTAATTAAATTACGTTAAGTAAACGAAAAGACCAAGTTGATATGGACCCTTATTAAAAAATAAATAGATAACAGTATCACTAGCATTGGAATTATTCTAACAATTTCATGAAATCCAATTATATTTATTGTATGTTTCAACTAAATAAATATCTTGAAACTCACGATACTTCTTTAGGTATATAAAGACTTATTTTTTTGTGTGAACTACTTTTTTAATCTCGGAACTAAAAACGTCCAAGAAAGTTTCTCTGTCCAGTTCCCCAAGTAGATTCAACAAAGGAGTACGTGTGTGTCTCAATAAACTTATTTCCAACACTCACTATACTTTTCCCGGTGACTTCTTCCAGAATGTGCCTTCGATTTAATTAAGAAACTTTTAAAATGTCGTACTGGTACAAATTATTTTAAAAACGTTCAATGCCTTATATAAAGGAATGGCTCTTGTAAAACAAAAAAAAACACAGAATAAAAAATACGTACCGATGTGGCCGATTGCTTTTACTTTATGATCCAATTAAAAGGTCTGGTTATGCATGGTAAACAGTGAATGTATGGTGAGAGATGATGCAAAAATCATCATAATAAATTCTTAAAAGGAAATGAAAGAGAATGGTACAACAACAATGGCGTGAGTGTTATGGATAAATCAGCGACCAATAAAGTACTACTGTATAATATATATTGAAAGATAAGGCGATGTGAAATATCTGTAGTAAATAATGTACATTCCCTGATGAGTCGGATCTTGACTGATTATGACAGCCTTACTTAGACGATGGATCGATCTATGAGACATCGAGGTTCGGGCTTACAAATATTATTTACTCAATCAAAGATAAACTGGAAGAACAGGAATTTCATTGATAAATATTAACTTAACCATAATCAGGCAAAACAAATCATCATATTTAGACTCTATAGGACAGAAAGTTAAGCCTATGTTCGTTTTCTCAATACGATTTCAGACTCCGCATCGTACCTGGGGATTCCTTTTTTTTTGTTCACTACGGTGGAAACTCTCCTTATGAGCCATCTTAACTCGACGCCAACCCGGCCGGAGTGTGATCGACCGGACTTGGGACTGACGGAGGAGGTGTGTGGAGGCTCTCGTCTAAAGGCGGGGGCATATCCACTATAAACCAAACCTTTTTCAATTTTTCTATCAATCGTCCTGAATGCGAAGAAATGTGTGCTTTCTAAACTCCTGAAGAATTGGAGAAATATGAATGAGATTTTGGAAAAAAGAAATCAATTGGGTTATTTTCGAACGAGCTACAACCTATCTTATCGTAAAAGGCAAATTATAGCTTTTAAACTCAGTGATATTAAGCTGGAACTCATGGGTTACCATTTCTTGGTAAAGGAAGAAATTTTCACCTAAACCATCTCCTTCCTCAGAAGTTCTTTCCCATCCCCTATAGGAAAGAAAGATAATATGGGAATAGGTCTTGCCGCCGGAACTCCCACTCACCGAGCGAAACGCCCGCCATCATGGCAAACGCACAAAATACGTCATGATTGCGTCATAGATCATTGAAAATGATTCGTACTCCTAATGGAATTTGGAGTAATAAACTGAGAACTATAATTATACTATACCATCTATTATATATTCCACTAACTTCCAGTTCTTGAGTGCCAATAGTAGTCAAATAAAGCTTTGATCGTATTAAAAGACGAACATGGTTGCAAAATAAAAACTTCCGTATCTCTCAGCATGATTGAGCACATCATTCACCCTCATAACAATATTATACCAGACTTCACGAACCGAATCCATTGTAATCCCTCCATAACACCCAAACTTAAATATTAATATAGCAAAATAATGACTGTTTTCCCTTCAAGAGTATTTTTCACATGCTGCCATTCGTTTTCTATATTATATGACGTATATTGTCGTCCGCTAGTTGTTTAGATATGAATATTGACATAGTATACGTTTGTTGACCCATATTTTAACAGCAATATCTGGGTATATCCAATTACGTTGGTCTTAGTGAGCTAAAACTGGGTATAAACGCGTATGACCGTGTCTACGTGTAATGAATTATCGCTTGGATAATGTTGGCCACCATGAGTTTGGGCGATTGGCGATAATTTGTGGATTATGCTCGTGGATGATGCTGTAAATTGTATGTGTTTGGGCAGTAGGAAAACAGCCAGGACAGTTGGTAGCATTTATTGCTATTAGGACATTATGGTGACCGTTCATATTATTATAAGCTTTGTGAAAAACTATAAGAAACGAGGATGGCATTGCAACGAATGAGAATCCTCGGACTACGGTTACAGTACTACGGCAAACACCGTCACGACAGAAGGGATACAAATATTTATCAACCCGGGACTCGAACCCGCCACCCCGCAGATCAAACAACGTTACGACGTTAGTGTCATCACTTGTCATCACTGTGACTTACTATTTATTTATTTTCAGGATAATAATACTCTTGAAATATTAATATACAGTTATAACGAAATTATTTGATATATAGAATTAATAAAAAGTAGGTAAGTAGCTTTTCGTATAATATTAATTGAATAATCAAAAAGCGCGGGCGAATCTGCTTAATAAATAAATAATAATTATGCTGATAGTCGTCATAATCCATGTTTAGTTTTTAAAGATCATGACGCTTCGGAATTTCCCTATTTTTCGTAAATAGACTAATATAACAAAATTAGGCCATAGCTACGTAACATTAGACCACCGACTTAAATTAAACACGTTAAATGACCACAAAATCCGGCCAATATCAACCAACATCTCATAGACAAAACCACAGTTTACTCACACTTGAAATTAGGCAACGTAGTTATGTACTTGTTGCTTCGCTCGTCTATTAAATATACAAGAGACAAATCTAGAATTCACAGCTACGTTTTTGATTAAATAAAAGGCAGTTTATTGTTGAGACAACGATAGCCTAGAGGAGATACCAACAGACTGCCATGCAGAGGGTTCAAACCCGTGGCTTTTCCAAGTTATGTACGTATTAAATTGTTGCCCCGGAGAGCACGTTATGCCGACTCCGCACCGTATCGGCTAGTCTGAAGATCTTTGACTGTCGTAACACGGAGTCGGTATCCTTGAATATGGTGACACTGGTTTAATATTCGTTGAGCTGCGGTGGTCAGACGACAGTTACTCTGAGGTAAAGCAAATATTCTGTGAAATCCGATTAGACCAGTAAGTGGAACCCGGGCCAAGGCAAAATGCTCTGATTCAACTAGAATAACGCTAGTACAGTAATAATGAATAGGCAGTACCTATATTGTAAATTTTCAGCAACATAAGATAATAAATTAAAACATTTTCAATGGACAAACGATATCCAACATGAATACTAAAAGATACTTCTAATGATTATGTTGATTAATTTTCTTATTTAATGAATGTTGGTTTAGGGTAATTTTAATCCTAATCTATACTATAGAGTATAAAACATCTCTGACCTCTGAGAAAATATGCCTTTAAAGAGCATTACATTTACCTCTTTTAAACCACTCTGGACCCGATCTAACAAAATATAATATTCATTATAAATAAGAGGGTAAACTCCACTGGTCCCAATACTATTGACAAAGATGTTTTACTCTAATATCGCAAGCCCGAGCACGGCTTATTGAATTCTTTGTACAGTTAGTAAATAAGCGTGATCTTACCCTTATAAGCTTTGCAGGGGCATATTGGGTAAAGGGACCAGTCCGGCGGTATCTTTTATCAGTAATGTAAATAACAGTAGGAAGACGAAATAGGTTTAAAATTTGCATTCAGGAATATTGTATAGATGTTGTCAGCTTCGACTCGTAAAGTCTTCGATTCCGGTTCTTGCCTAGGAACAAGAAACATCAGACCAAGTCGGAGGCATTTGGGCACTCTATAACGTCTTACACTAGAATTGGTACACACTAACACAAAAAATAAAATGAAGACCTATAGGTGCAGAATTACTTTGTTCATTGATATCATTACCATCGCCTTCTGGGCTTCGACGGATTGTCTCTGATGCGATCGGGATAGTGCTATCCCGATCGCATCAGAGACAATCCGTCGAAGCCCAGAATCCGCTTTATAGTGTAACGAATATTTACAGAATATTTGATTTTCCTCAAGTTGATATTAGCTTTACCCATGCAAATTTTTCATGAAAATCTAATGTAGTTTACCTGTAACTTTTCCTTGAATTTGAGATTCCACTATACTTCTGAGAACTGAGTAGTGTGTATATAAACAATAAAAAGCTTTACTATCAGTTTTCTTAGTTTTAATAAAAAAAGCCGTACTCGGAATACTTTATGTATCCCGAGTATTTCTACAATTCATGAAACGTACTCTTGATCATCAGCCACGAGAAACGCAAACCAAGTAATTTGCACGAAATCTTTCTCGTGTAAGGATCAAACTCATATATGTATATATTTATAGACTTAACTTTGCTCTGAAATAAGCTTTTAAACAGCAACGATTGTCGATAAAAACTTGAGGTTCTGTCTGTAAAATTTAATCTACATATAATTATGTAAATTAAATCTTAGGATATTATCTAAATATATCTTATTGGCGAAATCTTTCATTTAAGGATCCCTTCAGGGTAATCACAGAGAACAATGCAAAAAATAACTACTGTTTAAATGCGTCGTTCTTACACTTAAACCTTCCCCGACAATCACAATATCTATGGGTTAAAACCTTATAAATATCCTTTCGGTAAGTGAGTTTCTCGTTTTCTTACATACAGGAAGAAAAGAGGATTTCATTTTATAATATGTATGTGATGTTTCTGGGCGATTACGGATTGCAGATTATAAGCTGAGCGCTCGAGCGGCGTCATACATATTCAAACCAAGATAGAAATTCAATAAATTGATTTAAAATAATGCGTCATGGTAAAAATACAATAACGAGTCCCAAGAGAATGTAAAATATATGATTAATATGTGTTTGCCATTTTCTTTAGAACAAGATAGATTACATCCCTTAAATATTTCTAACAAATCACCAAATAAGCTTTTCGGATACGTACAACATACAATTGATTTCAGTTACGAATAAAAAAAAATATATATTGACGCAAACTTTTATTATATTATTATCTAAAATATATTTCCGCAATTTTTCATTGCAATATCTAAAAAAATATTGTCACAATTTTTCATTTCAATAAGGCGCCAACTTTCCACATCGCTTTCCAAGTAAAATCAATCAATTGAAATCTGCGCGGTCTTATGCGATCGTATACATTACATACATTTATTACTTTCCAATCTAGGCATCTCATAAATATTCAGTCTAGATCTAGGTTACCTATCATAAATATCATCAGCTGTAAGACAGGCTAGTGTTAATTATATCAACCAAAATATGTCACTTCAATACAATATGAATAGTGATTTGTAGGCAACCAATAAAATAATAATAAAACATAATATGTTCTTATTTTTAATAGATACGTCTCTGAAGTCGTTTATACCTATGTATTATTACTGATTCTGGTATGCTGATTAAAATCTCACGTAACGGTAGTGTTTGTACAAAATATTATAATGTATCTAAGAAAAACTATACAAGTAAAATACCTAACTTCAAATAAGTCTTTTTGATTCTAGGTTGTCACACGAGTGATTGATTTCCACGGGGTAGCCGGGATCGATCACTCGCCGAGCAATTAAAGAGAGATAATTAGGTTGACTTACGGGAAATAAATAAAAAATATCACCAGGAAAGTTTAAACTCGCGTTATATTCCAGTTACACAATGGCTTTAATTATACAAAAAAAAACTGACACTTGAGATTAGCCGATGAGACAATTATCCAGGGCGTGGGGGGTACGTTGGCACTTCACAGGTCTTCGGATGAGGTACTCAGCTTGGTCGTGTTGGCCGGAGCAAAAGGGAGCAAAACCTCGTGTGTCCCCGGTATTTATAAGGCCGGCGAGGAGGAGTGGGCGAGGGGGCGGCCCACTGCTGTGCGTCACTCGTAGCGAGGCTCGCGGGCGCCGGGGCGCGACGTCACACACCCCCCCCCCCCGTTAGGCCGGGATTTTTCCTAAGGAAAATTCCCTAGCCCAACGGGCGTAGCAGCCCTGAAGATACTCCCTGAAATTAGAGAAAACAAGGGCATGAGTACCTTGAACAAGTGACAACCCTATACGCTAATTAGGATACCTAAATAATAATGACCCACGCTTGCATTCTTCACGCGTACAACGGCAGTCTGAATTTGAACATAAACATTTATCATTCATAATTCATCACACATACCTACATGTAAATGCCGAGGCCAGTGTAATAGCTTAATATTAAAGATAACAATCTATGGAGAAGCGCTTAGGGTAATTATTAGGTAATAATGATTTGTAGATATAAGAAACTTGATCTAGCCCTACGACTTATAAGTCTTGGGTTCGGCCTTTGCCACTAGATAAGTAAACTTTTTGAATATAGTTAGGTATAACAACAGATTTTTCGTAAAGATGAACACAAATAATATAAGCCGCAGACACGACCGGACCGCTCAATGTCAAAGGAAAGAAATTAATAAATATTTTGCTCTAATTAATAACTACAACACGACCAGTAAACACCTTTTGAATGCAAACAATGGTGAATCATTAGTTAGGCATTTATTTATCGGCGCGTCGCTGAGTGAACGCGCGTGCGTCATAACGACAACTAGGTAGGTACGATCTAAATGGTAGGTACTATTCGACTGTTCCGAGCTCGCGACGCACGGTTAATCACCCTGAATGTTTATAAAGTACCTATAATAACAATTTGATTATGGAATTTATACAGAATTAAGAATAACAACAGAACTTCAGAACAAGGCACGGCGAAAAACAATACGCCAATCAAGATGCATTTCAACAAATAGATTTGCGGAAAGAAAATACACATGCGAGAATCGAACCACAGATCGATCCGACAACAACTTTTTAACCACTGACCCATAACTGATAGTTAGATAAACAACAGATTCTTTGTAACAATATTACATGTAATAAACTTTATTACAATTTATAACTGAAACATTTATTCATTTTATGTTAGCATGTTTACATAAATCATTAACACAACACAATGCATTATCTTGTGAGCTTCGACTCGAAAACAAAAGAACCATTGTTGGCCTTCACAAATAATTATGCAGGAAATTATAACTCCGCATAGATATGCGTCTTACATTGTTGTTTTTATACTTTTATTATTCTTTGTAATTAATCAACTTTAAATCCTTGATGTGCCATTCGCCTAAAGGTTTTCCGGCCATGTCGTTAAGTTTGTATACTAGAGGTGACTTTTTTGAGGCAATCTTACATTTAATAAATTTAGGCGCCAATTTCTTGCTAAAGTATTTATCCTTGTCACTAAGTAGAAACGTTCTGCGCCAAACTATATCACCGACATTGAATTCTGCCGGTTTACGGCGAAGATTATAAGATGAACAATTTCGTTGGTGGGCCGACAACAGAGCTGAATGTACCTTCTCGAAAATAGAAGATAAGTAGCCTAAAGTTTCGGCATAGCCGTCCCGTGGTTCAAGCACCATATTGGAATTAAATTCCTTGTCAATATACTGAGAACCACATATTATGACCTCCCTACCAAAAACAAGGAAATTAGGAGAATAACCAGTAACCTCACTAACTGCGCAGTTAAGGGCGAATTGAACTTTAGTGATTAGAGTGTCCCAGATTCGATTATCAGATTCTATGAAAGTTGAAATAGCTATCATAATGGTTTTGTTGTAACGTTCAACTGAGTTAACGTGGGGAGTATACAACGGTGTAAAATGCAAATTTGGAATTTTATATTTTGACAACATACTTTTAAAGGTTGCGCTAATAAATTGTTTACCGTTATCCAAAACAATAGTAGATGGAATTCCATGCACCAAAAATACATTTTCCTCGAGAATTTTTGTTATCACTTCTGCAGTTGCCCGTTTAATGGGGAAAAGTAAACAATATTTAGAGAAACAACAACTGACCACAAATATAAAAGTGTTTTGTTTTCTGCTGGGAGGCAATGGACCAATCAAATCAATACTAATCGTCTGAAAGGGCTTTTGACATGATTTGGGTTTTCCCATTAGACCTAAATTTGGGTGATTTTGGTGTTTATGGGTGATACAAGGTTCACATGAACTGACGAACTTGACAACATCGGTGTACATACCAGGCCAAAAGTTATTAAGTGCGAGACGTTTGTATGTCTTAAAAATACCCAGATGTCCAGCAGTGGGCGAAGAATGATTCTCCCTTAGAATGTCATTTCTTTGGTTAGACGGAATAACCTCTTTCCATTGAAATTCTCTAGTGAGAGGGTTTAATGTTTTTTTAAAACAATACAATTTATTGTTTATTACTTGATAGTTAACAAAGGAAGTCGGAGAACTTAAACAGCCTTTATAGATTTTTAAATACCAAGGATCATTAGTAGAAACTGGTAAATTCTGATTAGAATTAATATCTATATTTATATCATTAGCAATAGCAGAAACGGGTAAAGAGCGAGACAGAAAATCAGGTAAAACGTTATCGGAACCCCGACGATGACGTATTTCGAAATTATAGGAAGATAAGCGAACTCCCCATCTGGCTAACCGGCCAGTAGGGTTATTTAAGGTCAAGAACCATTTCAAAGCAGCGTGATCTGTGTAAACAATAAACTTTTTACCATTTTCAACATAACAACGCCAGTGTTCTATAGCAGATAGAACAGCCAGGGCCTCGCGCTCTGTGGCACTGTAATTTTTTTCTTGCTTAGTGAGTGATTTGCTATAGTACGCTATGACTCTTTCCTCACCATTTAACCTTTGACAGAGGATCGCGCCAAGTCCAAAATCGCTAGCATCTGAGTGTATTTCAAACGGTTGCGAGTAGTCAGGACAAGCCAACACCGAGGAGGAAATCAAACAATTCTTTAGGTTATTAAACGCCTCATTAGCCTCTGTCGTCCAACAGAATGGAGGTGCGTTTTAACTTTGAGATGTTAACTTATTTAAGGGTGCAGCAATAGAGCTAAAATTTGGTATAAAACGCCTGTACCACGAGGCTGCGCCTAAAAATCGACGTACTTCTTTTCTATTAGAAGGAGTGGGATAATTTTTCATTGAATTTACTTTATCCGGATCGGGATGCAATCCACTAGAGTCGACAACATAGCCTAAATATTTTAGTTATCTCTAAAAAATTTACATTTTTCGAGATTAATTGTTAAATTAGCGCTTTTTAGTTTATTAAGAATGCGTAATAAAAGAGTAATATGCTCGTTGAAGCTGGACGTTATACAGATTATGTCATCGATAAAACAGAAAACCTTATTTTCAAATTCTGGACCATAAAATAAAATATCAACTAATCGTTGTTGAGTAGCTGGCGCATTCGTAAGACCGAAGGGCATTCTTTTGAATTGAAATGTGCCACGCGTAGGAATATAAAAGGCAACGGTCCTCTTCTTTAATTAATGTTTGCCAAAAAGATTTAGACAAATCTAAACTAGACAAGTATTTAGCATCTCTCAGATCATCTAAAATTTCCGAAATATAAGGCAAGCTATAAGCATCTTTTTTTGTAACGGAATTTAATTTACGACTGTCCAAACAGAAACGCAGTTCACCATTTTTCTTAGGGGTCAAAATGACCGGGTTTGACCACGGGCTTTCACATCGTTCAACAACATCCTCTGAGAGCATGTCGTCAAGATGCTTTATTAAAATTCTTTGTTTATCGGGAGACATGCGATAAAATCTTTGCCAAATAGGGGGGCAATCACCTGTATCAATCGAATGAGAAATAATATTTGTGCAACCGAGACCCCGCTTCTCGTATGAAATATCGGTAAATTTAGAAATAATATTGTCAGCGGTAGCTCTCTGGTCGACTGTAAGATGATCATAAGAAACAAGATGTGTAGGGGGAACTGCATGCAACTCCATTACTTGAGCGTCAGACTTGTTCATAATCAAAACAGACTCTAATTTGTTAGGAAATAGGCCAAAGCTTCGCCAAAAATCCATGCCAAGGATAAGGGAATTTTGAATCCCAGGTACAACATGAACTTCTAAGTTAATCAATTTATCCTGAAACTCAAAGGGTAGAAACACCGATCCCAAAGACTCAAATCGTTCGCCGCCAGCTGTTATTAACCTTAAAGGTTTCGATTTATCCAAAACATCGTCTTTCAAAAATAAGTTATGCAAATTATTACCTAAAATTGTAACGCAAGATCCAGAATCTAAAAGACCAGTGGTAGGTATTCCGTTTAATTTTAGAGTAACGTAAGGTAAATATTCTACTTTAGAATTACGGATTGAGGATATATGATAGCTACTAAAGATTTTTTTTTAAAAGTCCAACCAATTATTCCACTTTGTTTTATTACAATTAGTTGTATAATTTGATTTTCCACAATCCTTGTTAACTAGTTTTTTGAAACTGTAGGAGTCGACTTAGATTTACAATTGGGGCAGTCTGACACCTTGAAACCCTTTGTGCCGCACTTAAAACAGATTAGGTAGTGTGGCTGACGGCAATTACGTAATGAGTGCGAATTGCATCTACAACGCACGCAAAATTTTTTATTTATATTAGAAGTACTCGATACGGCGTTAACTTGTGGTACAGACTTGTATCTCGATGAATCAGCGACAGAGTTATATTTATTGAAGTGATTATGATTGTAAACATTTTTGTTTGAAGAAAAATTAGAAAACGGATAATTATACGCTAGATCGGGTGCTACAGTATTCTTTGAAACTTTAGGGGGTTCAGAAAATTGCTTACTGCGACTTTGGTAATTTTCGAAAAGACGACAAACTTCGACCAGACTATCAACATCAACAACCTTTGCAGTGAGCAGACAATTAGTGTAACAAGGTCTAATATTATTTAGTAAAATTTCTAGCTTCTCCGAATCAGCGATAGGAGAACTAAGTCGCGAAAACAGACCGTGCATTTTTGCCACGTAAATAGTTATTGATTCGTTTTTGCCCTGTGAGCGCTGACGAATCTCCGTCATAAGCCGATAATCGTAGTTATGCGGACTAAAATCTCGTTTCAAAAGTTCGCAAAGTTCTAACCAAGTCTTTACATTATTTTTAACAGAACGATACCAAACGAATGCGTCACCCGAAAATATTTCAAAAGCGAAAGACAACATCTTGTCGTGTGGAATAGATCTACAGGACATAAATTCATCAATTTTTTCGATAAAGGATCTTACACATGATTTACCGTTAAATTTGAATTTACCTAATTCCGAAAAAAGCTTACGGTCGTAATTATAGGAAGTGTTTCCCTCTGCCACTGAGCAATCCGACCGCGAACTACGGCTCGTGATTAATTGTAATTTCGCATATAAGTCATTAAATTTATTCCACACAGACTCAATTTTTTTAATATCCAGACTGCCGGTATCCACCCTATTCAGTCGATGAAAACAATGGTGTAGCACGGTTTCGCCCTTCTGTTGAAGCTCGGAAGTATAGTTTGCTTCCAACATAGATAAGTGTTTATTTGATCTTAATAACGACTTTTCCACTTCTGCCACATCCTCCTCTGGTGGGAAGGGTGAAGATAATATATCCTCTGAGGGAGTTTTAACTGAAAGTTTAGCGATTTGTTTGCGGGGATCGTCAGGCTTTGAAACGCCGCGTATTGTGGTCTCATATTCTAATTCCGCTTTAGTTAATAATGAGAAATTTATAATGTAAGTCATTATTACAAAACAATAATAGAAAATCTAAGTATTTACGCTAGCACTAGAAAAAAATTAAATATCGCCAGAAAATCGAATACCGTGCTAAAAAAAGCTGAAATACACTAAATTATACAATGGTGTGATGATTGGTAAAAGATTAAAAAAAAATTCTTAAAGGTCACTCAAAGGTTGAATCACAATATTTTTTCGCGAACACGAGGCTCGTTAGTTCAACGGCTATGCGGTTAGAACCGGTTGGCGGCTCGACACGCTGCCCGCGGTGGAACGTTATTTTAGACCGACGTTAATTAAATCACCGTTATGTTATTTACACAGTTAAATTGCTTATGGCCAACCAAAATAGATAGAAACTGTACCTGTACGCAATTCACCACACCAGAATATATGCACACACAGGAGAAAAATATACAAGAGAAAAAGAAATTATTTCACTCACCTGTAAAGTGCCAACTTACGTTTTAAAAATATAATTAAAAATTCTATTGGGCGCCAATGTCACACGAGTGATTGATTTCCACGGGGTAGCCGGGATCGATCACTCGCCGAGCAATTAAAGAGAGATAATTAGGTTGACTTACGGGAAATAAATAAAAAATATCACCAGGAAAGTTTAAACTCGCGTTATATTCCAGTTACACAATGGCTTTAATTATACAAAAAAAAACTGACACTTGAGATAAGCCGATGAGACAATTATCCAGGGCGTTGGGGGTACGTTGGCACTTCACAGGTCTTCGGATGAGGTACTCAGCTTGGTCGTGTTGGCCGGAGCAAAAGGGAGCGAAACCTCGTGTGTCCCCGGTATTTATAAGGCCGGCGAGGAGGAGTGGGCAAGGGGGCGGCCCACTGCTGTACGTCACTCGTAGCGAGGCTCGCGGGCGCCGGGGCGCGACGTCACAAGGTGCAGTTAACAACCAGTTGCAATTATTTCAAATCACATTTCGTTTACAATATTTTACCGTAACATAACATTTAAAAATGTGATGTAGCTTACCTACCATTCTATTGAGTGCTTTACAGACGTCGGCGTCGTCTTAGATAAAAAACCCTGAGTCGTTCCAAATTAGTTAACTACAGAGTCAACAATACAATTACAACATTTATAAGTATCTATTAACACAACATGATCATCAAAGAATATAATCTACACGGAATGAGTACTTTAGCTATTGAGTAATTTTTATCCTTCTTAGTATTATTATAAACGAGAAAACTTGTGAGGATGGACGACAACGTGTTAGAAACTTTTTCACGTAAATACAACTGAACGGGTTTTTATACAATGTTGTACTTTATAGTAATTCATAGTCTCCTTTTGTTGCGATTAATACCAAACCGGAGAAGCGGGCGCAACCTAGATAACAATAAAATGATATGTGTTATTAGACGAAAAATAAGAAGATAATATCCGCACGCTTCAGCTTAGCTCTACACAGGAAAATAGCAAATGTTAATATATAGGTACACGTTAAACCTAATCACGTATATTTACTAAGACGTATATTTACTCCAAAGTTTAATGAAATCTGTTCTGTAGTTTTTACGTGAAAGGGTAACAAACATCCACTCATTCTAACAAGCATTCGTGTTTATAATAGAAGTAGGGTGTGTTATCATAAGAGCGTATATTGTGCTGGTCGAAAAGTTCTATTTAACAATGCTGTTGATGGCGCAAAAATCTATCGCCTCAGATGCTTGTTCTCGAAGAATTTGGTATTTGTAAGAATATCACGAATTTTTGCCTGTATTACGGCAGCACAATATTTATTTTTTCGTTTGTTAAATTCATATTATAATTTAATATAATCAAATCCGTAGGCGAGGTTATTTGAACCCCATAACCCTCAGAAACCCTGTAACAATATCCCTCAATTAAATCCAACAAATAGTGAATCCGAGCCTCAAATAATTTATAACACAATGCTCCGTGAGACGTGTCTAGAATGTACTTCATCCTTAGATAAATAAGGATGTCTGTGCACTATAACGTAACATACCATAACCGTGGCGTGAACGTAGCAACGGAGCAAAAGAAAGGAGGAAACTACGATGCACATTAAACAAATTATCAATAACTTTTATACTCTTTTATGTGTTTACGCAAAGGGCAACTTGAGCACTAGGAATTAGTTCTGAGAAGACCTTTGCACAAAAATGCCGTCCCATTTTTGTTTAGGTTAAGAAGAAAGAAAAAAAAAACAGATATACAGGTTTTCTCACAAAGTTTTCCGTTCAAGTAATTTATTGTGCACTTAAGCTCGAAAACTCAAAATTGCGCACCATGGTGTTTCAACCCTGCATGGGATGCACTGATTGATCGGAAAGTGCGGCCTGGAGTAACGGGCAGATACCCTTATCCTGAAGATTAATACACACCGGTAGAACACAGCTCCAATCGGTAAGACAAATAAGGCTGAACCGTTCTAAATGTTGTAAGGTCGATTAAATTTGAGACAACCGAGGACCTTACTATATTTATTTTTATTGTGAAAGTTTACATGTTGTAGTGACGGCATCGATGACGTTAGTTATGGGGTTACTTGAATAAAGTTATGGATTATGGAAACGAATGGGTAATTAAAATGCATAAGTTAAAGATAACTTTTTTTCAAAGACGTGAATTATTTTTGACGTGTCATTTGTTGGTTAAACATTAAATAAGCTTAATTGAACAATAATAAAACATAATATCATTTTATTTTTGTGTTCTTCTTTTATTATTATTCTTTTCTTCTTTCTTACTCAGATGCAAATCTATATCGAAATTTGTATTACAGTAGCATACTGAAAAGAAATAAACAACGTTCTATTCTTAATGATCTTTATTGACTTATAATAGAATTGTTGCAAA
The DNA here is from genome assembly GCA_944739405.2 of Euclidia mi. Lineage (NCBI taxonomy): Eukaryota > Metazoa > Arthropoda > Insecta > Lepidoptera > Erebidae > Euclidia > Euclidia mi. Next base: position 2,339,307 of record OX123188.2, on the reverse strand, counting down.
TTAAATGTTATCTACAGGTTTTCAAAAAATACCACAGCAATATTCCGTTTCATTATAATCAACTAACAGCTGGAAACGTTTAAGAAATTACCCTTAATTCCGTTGAATTCGTAACAAATATGAGTGTAGGCGAAAGAGCATTTATCCAACTTCATAAAGTTCGTGTCCGTTGCCTCGCTCAGTAAAAAATATAAACTAACAGTAAAAGTGCTCGCAAACTCGTATTTCACTGCGCCAAATCTTCTGGATTAAAGCTTAAGAAAACTACGATACATATACATACATAGACTCACGCCTGTTTCCCGGAAGGGTAAGCAAGGACTACGCAACGCTATTTGCAACGATCCTCACACATCTCTCTTGCTTCATTCCCTCCCATCAAACTACGATACGTTTCGTCCAAACCTACATTGACTCCAAGTAGGTACTCTTTCCTCGACAACATTCTTATATTCCTGAAGGAAATCCCGACACACCGTTTTTACAGATTATCAAAAAACGCTATAATTCCCTAAACGAATTTCACCTCGTTGGGAAAAATTGTTTTGTGAGGCAAATTTTATCCTCATATTAAGGTAGCGAGATGACTGGGCTTAAATGTACTGTTTTATTTTTATTGATAAACGATGTGAATATGATGGAACAGTGGATTGAATATACGGCATGTTTTAGCTTTTACCGTTTCTTTATTGAGTTGTGATGCATTGAAGCAATTTTGACACAATGAGCTGATTACAGTGGCTTAAGAAGTGGAGTGAAAGATGTACGGTAATGAAATAATGTAAGCTTGGTGGAGAAAGCATTATGTTTTTAAAATCTATGCAAGTTATAAAGCATATGACGATGCAAAAACCACAAATTGATTGATTGATTGGAGATTGAACTAACACATTTCTCTATTTCAAGCCTTCACAATTTGGAGGACCACAATACGCCAAAGAGGTTAAACTTTTAAGATCATAAAGACTCAGGTAGTTAGGTACACTCATAAAACTGAGTGTACCTAACTACCTGGAGAATTTATAACTACTGAATGGATTTTGGTGATACTCTATAATAAGTACATCAAAATAAAACTTAGACATGTATCTTTGCCACCGACCCACGCGGGTGAAACTGTGTGCAGAATCAAGTGTGTCTACAATATAATCAAAATAAGTCATCAGATAAGCATAACAATCTGCCATTTCTTATAAATATAGAAATTTCATTATTCAGTACTATGCAAGATCAAACAAATCGAAAATAAATGTTAAAATAGCCAATAGTAATCCCCGATTGAGTTAACACCTATAAACAAACTAAATCTAAATTTAATCTAAATCGTAATCTCGGTGTAAATCTTGCATTGCGCAGTAAATGAGAATGGTTCCAAAGGGATTTAGCGCTCGTTGGTAAATTAAAGATGGTTTTAATGTACGTAAATCAAGTTAAACTATATAATATGCAGTTAGTTTGCGGAATTAACATATTATTGAAGTTATATTGTTTAGATTGAAGTACTTTGGCTATGCTTCTTTAAGAGTTGAAATAAAAGTAGGTGAAAATAAGACCTAAAGGGCTTATTCCATAATTTGAAGAAATGTGTATCAGAAATCATGGTTACGGAAGACTGAGACGATATTTGTCTGAGAAGAAATCAAAACGTCGGATTGTAATAAACAATTTTGCTACTAGATAATTCGGTTTAAATGTAATCTGTTTAATAGTAACAAATATACTGGTTTAGTTACTTATTAATGTAACATTATAATATGATAACCAATAATATAACACAATATAGTTTTCACTTATATCAATACAAATCCCCAATACACAAATCAAACATTATTATCAAGCAAATTTCCTTTACCTTCATCAAAGGGGCTCATTGGTCATTCACCGCACATCTATTGTTGAGGAAATTCGGAATAGCCAAACATCGTACTTCAGTATCCCGGTATAACAAAGCGAAAAGCTGCATAAAGCCGTCTCTATCGTCATCAGTAAGTTAGAAAGGGACAGACTGATGTATGAAGGACGGGATTTGGTTGCGTGATTGAGTAGTAGTGGACGCTTAGTAGTAAAATTGTATGCGCTTTGTGGAGGTTCAGTGGGAGCTAACGTTTTATGGCTGATTATGAAGTACCGTGGAAGTGGTGGTATCCTCTCACTTAGTGATAAAATCTATATGGTTTCAGCAATTTCGAAAGAGTAGTGTGATCTCAGAGATTATTGACGAATGTAACAGCATAGCTTAGCATTAGCTGATCTATCTAGTTGCATCACATTTGTTGGTTACTTCGAGGGATAGGACGACCGCTTTAAGAGGTTTCAGATTTGTAGGTTATGTACGTAGTATTAGGTTCAGGTTTCAATTAATTATGTAGGAATAAGCTACTGTCGCCTTTTCGTGGACGGTAATCACTGTTTAAATTCACAAATAATGAATCTGATGTTTGCCATGTGTGTTCCGTGGGGATCGTAGGGGTGCACTAAGAAGGGATTTTCTGAAATTCTCAAAAGATCGACCAGAAAAAGATAAATTAAATAAATATGCTGATGTATGAATAAAATTGCATTGTGTATCTTTGTATGTAAATGATATGCAATAATTTCAGTCTTAACACAATTAAAGCAATGTTAATAATATTAATTTAGCATGTATGATGTAAATTATATAATTAGTGGCTTCATGGCGTGGTAGACTAGTGCCTGCTGTTCACATAATGATAAAATAAACATGTCTACCAGTGGAATAATTTATATACAGGTGGCTGATAAATATAATATAAAAGTCTGTCTAATATACAGTAATATTTTCACCTGTTATTGTTTTGGGCTTAACATGGCAGCCGGTGTGTTTACACGTTCACGCCTCTGCCTGATCCCTACGTGATTTATGGCCGTGATGATAGAGATTTACGAAGCCTATATCTTTTATGCGATAGCTGTGTTATATCATACTTTTAATACAAACGCTTAGTGTTGTGTATGTATGAGAAAACAATGTAAATTGCAACATTTTTATTGAGAGACTGCTTCGTTGATCCCGGTGCTCAAGTGTTTGCAGTTGATTATACTACAGCAAAAATTAAGGAATTTCTATATTTTGTACAGTCATTAAGATAAATAAAATAAACTGAAAATCTTTGTCAACAGTGCCTGTTAAATTCTAAATTCTGACTAATTTCGGCTTAAATATCGTTCTTATCTCAAGATTAGAACGAGATTTTTTTCGGATCATAATGCCTAATTAGAGCTGGTGGTATAACTAGGCCTAAAAATGACAATATTTGCATGGCTTCCTGACAATTCTTCTGTGGTTAATATTACACTCAGCTATAACAGCAATAATGGTGTGCTAAGTCTACGTTGTGGTAGGTTCTACAAAACAAACGAGGTTTAACTTGCCCATTAAAGCAAAAAACTTCATACATTCAGTCAAAAAAGTATCGGGAATGGATTATTTGTTTATGGTTCCCAATTCAAATTTTTGTTTTTTTTTGTTGTTGTTAGATTGGCACAACTGTTTTCCATTTTGGCGCGGAGTACAGTGTTGCCACAAGGTTACTAACACATGCACATTTACATTTTTCCCAAAAAACTCAAACGCATGAGAGTCGCTGAGGACATGCTAGAACGAATCAATTCCGACCCAACATTCATGAATCGCATTGTTACTGGTAACGAGACGTGGGTTTACGAGTTTGACATGCAAACTAGTCAACAAGCTTCGAAGTGGCGCCGTCCTACTGAACCGAAACTGAAAATCCACGCCAAACACGTTCAAAAGTCAAAGTCATGTTGAGTGCTTTCTTTGACTATCGCGGTGTTGTGCACTCGGAATTCTTGTCGGAAGGTCAAACGGTAAATGAGGAATATTATTTGAACGTTATGTGACGTTTAAGAGAACAAATTCTACGAAAAAGGCCAGACTTGCGGAAACAAAATTCTTGGATGCACCACGATAATCCGTCTTCGCACAAAGCCATCATTGTGAAGGAATTTTTGACTACTCAACAAATACCATCGAGCAACCACCATATTCACCAGATATGGCTCCAGTCGACTTCTTTCTTTTTCCTAAACTCAAATTACCACTTCGTGGCACCCGTTTCAATGGGTAGAAGACATAAAGGAGAATTCGCACTGAAGTCAATTCCGGTAACAGCGCTTCAAAATGTTTTAATGATCGAATTATTCGTTGGCGTAAGTGTATCGTTTCTGAAGGAGCATACGCTGATGGTGATAAAATAAGTTTGGATTAATAACATACAGTTTGTTGTATTATTGGTCTTTAAACGGTACTTTCTTGCCGGAGCAGTACTTCGCATGGTACCAGCAATCATCACTAATAGAGTAAGTTAAAAAAATCCTTATTAACCCTTAGGGGTTGTGTGGCCCCTTCTCCAACTCCCTTCCAATTAAGCAATGAGTCTTTCTGATCACGTCACTTTACAAGTTCGCAAACATTGTCTGAAGCGCAGCCCCTAAACCCTTAATTATTCAAGTCTTAGCTATCGGTACCGAATACCGAAACCCCTTTTAAGTGTGTTTGGTCGGATAATATTGTCACCTAATGAATAACAGGTCATTACCATCTTGAAACTATTAGCTGAGTTGTGAAGCGCTCATAGCCTTACTGGATTTGCAGTCCGCAAAGCAATGGCAAAGTAATGCAAAGATTGCAGTGATCAAATTCAGTGATTATGTAGATGGGTGACCGTTTGCTTTGGCATTTATATCACAGCACTATCGTGCTTCGATAAGCACATAAAGCCGTCAATGGTGATTCTTGGGTCAGGAAAGGAATTGCTAGTCTTGGGCAGTCTATAGAAGACACCACCAAATAATATACCTACACCAAAGTTGGCCACACACTCACACTTTAAAAGAAGATAGATATAATTAGACTTCGTTCATGGAAAATATACTTTGACGGCTGCTGGTTCATGGGAATGATAGTCATTCGCATAAAAATTAAGATAAAATTGCTATCAAATAGGGTCTTAAAATCATGGATATAGAGTCGTAGGTATTTTCTTATAAAAACAAGATATATAAAATCTTTAAATAATTGAATTATGAAATCCATTACGTCTAATTCAACCAATGAAAAACCAAAGCAATCACTCAATTAGTAACCGCACAATGAACTATAAAGTATTTGTGGAGACAAAAACTTTATCTTACGCAATTCGTTTTAATGTATTTTTTGTTTTGCTTTATTTAACAAAAGTTATTCACTCAAGCCATATTAAGCTATCTTTTCATCTTTGTTTTCTTATTATAGAAATTCGTCTTGCGAAAATAAGTCCTGGACAGAAAATAAAAATAAAACCAAAAATTCAAACACAGATCAATATTTTGGGTTTTTGTATATATTTGAATGATTTGTTGTTTAGATTTTATCACAAGGAATATCTATTTATTAAGAAAATTATATTTTATTATTTTCTTCTAACGGCCAGTCTTTTTGATTTTCTAACAATGAATGTCTTTTCCACGTTTATCCTGCCAACACTAGCTACAAGTCCAGGACGTGGTTTCTGCAGAGAAGAAATGGCAACAGGAATCTTTTCTGGAATTCGCATCAGATTACTGATAAATTACTTAATCCTTAATTTAATATTTTTAATCTTCGTTTTGTTTTATCGTTGGCATAAATTCACCGCTTAACAGAGTTTAAAGGTAGCGTTGATGCCAAATACCCATTTTGGTGCCTCTCGTTTTTAATAATTTTAATGCATTTTAAGTTTGTAAAATATGTGGAAATCAAGTCGAAAACTTCCTCACTTATCAAAAGTCCTTTATCGTGGGAGTGCACATAAACCTTAAATAAAAGTTCACCAGAAGTACACAGAGTCGAAACTAAAAGTGTCTCCGCGTTTGTGGTCCGAACCCACAACATTCGACTCAGTGCTAAACGGTGGGGCAACCGCTTAAACTACTACCTACGCTATTAGTGCAGTCAATATATGGTTCAAACGAGTCAAAACTAATCGATACATAATACATAATATATCAATAATTGTAATGATGCGTAGGTAGAGCTTTTTATGTTACGGAACTCTAAACAGAAAGCAAATACCTATTACAAACATTTCACAGAAACCCTAACAAAATTAAAACATACGCATTTTCCTTTTACAGGCATACACCAAAAACAAGCAGCAAAATACCGTGAGTTCCACCAACTAGACTAATTTATCCAATATTTATTCCTTCCAACGTTTGATGTTACACGCATTCCATATGAAATTAAATTAGTGCCGAATCGTCGAGCCTTGGCAACGCCGAATCAGAGTAAAACTCAATACAAGACACTCGCATTTTATTGGTTACGAAATGGCATGTTGATGTGTTTATTTTTATTTATTGTGTATATTTAAATGTGGTTTCATGTAAAGGCTCGTTACAAGTTGATTGTTGCGGGTCGAGCCTCAGTGTAAGCGACACGGATATTTTTGCGACAACACATAAATCATAATTGTACGAGTGTTTAAATACAAAACCGGCCAAGTGCATGTAGAGCCTTTAAATATAAAGGGTTCCGTAGTAGCCCTTACCTAGTGTACTTAGGATACAAGGACTTGATCACAATATTCATTCAATTTCAGTAGATTAACTACAATTACTCGTTAATTAGCAAAGCCTAATGAGCCGTAAAATTTTTACTAAAAGTTCATTGCGGATGTCACTATAAAACATAATTTACACACACATAAATCCATCTATCAACGTTTACAAGATAGAGAGGGTAAGGGGCTGTCACTTTGCTACTTTTTTTCAGAGTATTTTGCAAACGAATCACTGAAATAGAAAAACACAACCCGTATTTTTTTAAACATAATGTCATAGAAAAAAGACACTATAATTGTTATTCCAAACTTCAGCCCACTGTGTTTACAGTTTTAACGTAAAACCGTAGACAGATAGACTATTTTTATTTTTATTCCTTACCATATAATCAGGTACACCATAAAATACACACACACACACACACTCACACATGCGCACGCACACACACACACACACACACACACACACATGCGCACACACGCATCCACTAATACTATTTTTATTATATAATAATATTATAGCTTTTCGAATTTGTATTCATTGCTTTTAGTATACATACGAACCTTTGTTTCTAGATAAATAGCAAAAAGGGGATCGGCACTGTTTTTCCTTATCACAGGCTAATCTGTAGCCTATTTAGGAAAAAAGTACTACACCCATTTTTATTGTGATCATTATGTAATTTAATAACTCGTGAATACATCTTGTGTAAAACTTACAATCCCACTGTGTAAATAAACGTTTTTATTATTATTATTATTTAACGCACATGGCGAAACTGTAAGGGTTCCTTGTAGGTTATTACGGAACCCTAAAGACATACAACAACATAACTCACTCTTACTGTTTAGATTATGACGGTTTTTATAAACATTGCCACGTGTTATCCAATTTTCAATATCACTCAGTATCAGACGATATAAGTAATTTTCCACGGATACTCTACTTCACTATATAATCGTCATCAGCATCATTTTAGCGTTTTCCTGGTTACATCCAAAACTTATGCCTGGGAACCTGTTAACTGCTCACATTAGTCTAACCAGATATGGTAAAAATATCAGCTTTTCCTCATTGTAGTGACTGTCGTTTGACTGCCGCAACCCAGAGGGTTGGCGTTATTCCACAGCTTAGATCAGTGTCAGTTTAACCGAGGATACTTAGCTCCCATAACAATTGTCATAGATCTTTATAACAAACGAGAACAACGGCTTGCTCTCCGAGGCACAGAGCAGGCGATAATTAACTATTTAGTACGCACATAACTTCGAATAGTCAGTGGTGCGTGACGTGGATTCTTGTTTGATAGCCTTTGTAAGGCAGTCTGTTGGTACTTATAATATAATGATGTATCTGAAAGCAAGTTCATATATTTTTCGATGAAATATTGTGAATATATTTAGTAACATGTAACAAGTTAACGTGTAAGAAATATTCGTAAACAATTTTACTAAGAAAAGTCTAATGAAAAAATATAGGTACAATACATCTTAGACATCTTTTCCCAGAATTTTCTAGCTACAAAAGTACCTCATGGGAGTTACAGTACATCTAGCGTCTTGGATGCTAAATAATTCTGTACTCATAAATATTATACGCAAAAAAGATCGTTATTATTATGAAACTGTGTAGGTACTTTACTTTTTAGCAATTTTCACTTTTGTTCGATTTGACAATCCTCACGTCAAAGCGCCAAACTTTATTTTCTTGATATAAATTATAACAATTTGTTTTGAATTGTTCATTTAGTTTCAACTTATCCAAATAACACGTTTTTGCAAGATTACCAGGGGGCTTATGGGGGCTCACTATGACCATTTTGAAGTCTTAACGTGTTTTAACGTGCTAGTTACCCACGTTGGCTCGTTATTGGCTTAAACGGTATTCACTATGCCAACTTCAAGTTTGACAAGCACGGTAGCGCACGTTTCGGACGCAGTTTTAGTTGTCAAAATTCTGTGAGCTAAGAGGTCACGTAATGCGTTTATTGTAAAACGATAGAGGATAAATAAGTACTAAGTTTATTTGTTTTATATTATTTTAGTGTCCGTTAGTGGTTAAATGCTAAGTTTATTTGCTTTTTATTTACCAGTGTCCGTGTCAAAGTTGTTTAATTAAATATTTTGTTTAATGAAAATTTACGCCTGTCGCTGGCGCCAGCGTCTCACTCGTCTTCGGATAAATAATAAATCCATTATGATTTATAAGATTCTGTTAGAATTGGGCTATTTGCTGCACTAACCGTACTTATATCACATGAGTAAATAAACCGAACAGAGAGACAGCTTCTTAAGAGCTTGTAAATTTGTTACCTATTTTGGTAGGGTTGTCACAATAGGTTCAGACAAATCGCTTGTTCGGTATACGACAGATTCTGGATTGGACAGATTCGTGATTTGGCAGATTTCCAACTCAACAGATTCGCGGATTGGGCTGATTCTTGGACTCGACGGATTCGCTATACGGCAGAAGTACAGTTGTAAATAAAATAGCGAGTGGAACCAAAAAAGGCATGCACCTGAAACTTTTAAAAGCACGGAATAAAAATATACATTTGTTACCAAGGACACGACGTGACGACGTGATTTATTTGACATTCCCAACGATACCACTAACCGTGTTGAATATTTCTGGTAATATGATCTACATACATACATACATAGACTCACGCCTGTTTCCCGGAGGGGTAGGCAGAGACTACGGAACGCCATTTGCAACGATCCTGACATACCTCACTTGCTTCACTCACTCCCATCAAGTTTCTCATGCATGCTCTTCTGTTAAGGGTACTTCTGACTTGTCCTTTTTTCAGGATGTCTCCAATCTGGTCAGAGAACGTTCTCCTAGGTCTTCCCCTTTGTCCTGTCCCATTCACACTAGCCTGATATATCTTCTTTGTCAGTCTATCGTCATCCATCCTCTCCATGTGCCCAAACCATCTTAACATGCCTTTCTCAATGCTTGTCACTACATCTTCTTTTACCCCACACCACTCTCGTATCACACAATTCTTTACTCTGTCGGTCAAAGACACACCACACATACTTCTCAGTGCTCTCATTTCTACAGCATTTATTCTACTTTCAAATCTCTTCTGCCATACCCAACTTTCACTACCATACATAAGGGTAGGCACTAACACACCTCTATGTACAGCCAAACGTGCCTTTTTGGACACGTTTTGACTGTTGATAAACGCCTTCAGAGCTCCATTCACACAATTACCTGCATTAACTCTCCTTTCAATATCTGCTTCATTCTTACCATCTCTTGTAAACAACGTACCTAAGTAAACAAACTCATTCACTTGTTCCACTCGCTGTCCATCGATCAAAACATTACAAGCCGTAACGCATTCCTCCTTTTCAAAAACCATAACTTTCGTTTTACTTACATTCACTTTCATTCCTTTCCTTTCTAACGCACGATGCATGATTGTTACCATCTCCTGCAACTCCTCCGTTGAAGATGCAAGTATAACCTGATCATCAGCATAAAGGAGGCATTTGACGAGTAACCCATTCATCCTTAATCCGCAGTCACTATGTTTTAAATCTTGCAAACAACTGTCCATGAAGAGGTTAAACAGCCACGGTGACGCTACACATCCCTGTCTAACACCTTTATCGATGGTAAACCAGTCAGTGTATGCCCCGTTTATCCTCACACAAGCTCTAGAATCCTCATAAAGGGATTTCAGAGCTCGAATGAGGCTGCTGTCCACCCCATTCATTGACAGCACCGACCACAGTTCATTCCTCACCACTTTATCGTAAGCCTTTTCCAAATCCACGAATGCGCAATAGACCTTTTGACCTTTGGCCAAAAATTTTCCGGCTATGCTTCGCAAGGAAAAAACCTGATCCGTGCATCCCATACCCTTTCGGAATCCCGCTTGTACATCCCATATTTTCTTGTCGGTCACTTCCATAACTCTTTCAATAAGTACCTTTGCATACAATTTGCCAACAATGCTGAGAAGGCTAATGCCCCTATAGTTTTTGCAGTCTTGTTGCGAGCCTTTTCCTTTATAAAGAGGCACAACTACAGCTGTGGTCCAGTCATTAGGTACTCGGCCGGTGTTCCAACACAAGTTATATAACCGCTGCAACTGACCAACTATGATGCCCTGTCCAGCCTTCAGCATTTCGACTGTAATCCTATCATATCCTGCAGCCTTACCTACTTTCATACTTCCCAGTGCCTTCACGATCTCATCCACGCCAATAACGCTTTCATCATTGCTATCATTACAATTCACTTCAGCTATCGGTGTCTCTATCGCCGTTCTTTCGAATAAACTTTCAAAATACTCTTTCCATCTCTTCAGCACGCACAATTCACCATTTACTATACTTCCATTCTCGTCTCTGATGGATGTGTGTTTTGAGGATTGAGTTCTTCCTCGAACAGCACGAACGGATTTCCAGAAAAACTTAATGTTCCTTTGGAAATCGTCAGATAATCTGCTATCAGACTCATCTTTCTTTTCCTCTTTTTTCCTTTTAACCATTTCTTTCACTATTCTTTTTGACCTAACAAACTCCTTTTTTGCTTCATCTATGTCTACACTCGTTGCTTTTCCCATTCTTTCATTTGCTCTGGCAGCCAACCAATCTGACCAAGCTTTCTTCTTCTCTGACACTGCTGATTGTACATCCTTGTCCCACCATGTATTCTTAACCTTTCGTATTTTCCTTCTCTTGATCATACCACATACTTCAGACGCTACACATACTACCTCTTCTTTAAAGGCCTGCCATAATTCTTCCATATCATTTATGCCATCGAATCTCTCAAATCTTGCTATCAATCTTCGTTTATACTCATCTTTCACATCTTTCTCTTGTAGATTTTCAACTTTTATTCTTTCCAAGACCCTATTTTCATTATGCTCTCGGTGTCGCCATCCTTTAAAGAGCCCACTTATCCGGCTCAACACCAAGAAGTGGTCTGTGTGGATGCCGATCCCTCGATATACTCTTGTATCCAACATATTCTTTCTCAATCGTTCATCTACTATCACAAAATCAATAATACTTCTTCTAACATTTTTCGCCTCTCGCGTATACATATGTATCCTTTTATGATCAAACATGGTGTTTGTCACACAAAGGCTCCACTCCAAACAAATCTCAAGCAGTGCTTTTCCATTTTCATTCACACTCTCATCACCAAATGCACCTAACACCCTTTCAAATCCATCTCGCTTTACTCCCACCCATCCATTGAAATCCCCTAACAAGATCAATCTTTCATTATCCTTGCAGTTCCTCAAAATCTCTCTTAAACTCTCCCAAAACTCCTGCCTTTCGTCTTGCTCATGTTGTGACATACCCGTAACTATATTGACCGGGGCGTACACCCCCACAATAAAGAGACGAGTAAGTCCTACTTTCATTCTCATCCACAGTAGCCTAGCATTTACACATTCAAACTCTTTTACGCACTCATTCATTCGCGCAGACAGTACTACACCAACTCCCTGACAGGCTCTGGTGGTACTATCTACCCCAGACCAATACGCCGTATATGCACCATGCTTGGTGGTGTCACACCCTTTTCTTTTTGTTTCATTCACACAAAGAACATCAATCTTCCTATCATCCATCATCTGACATACTTCATCCAATTTGCCGTTCATTCGTCCACCAACATTCAATGTCGCAAACCTGCTTTCCGTAGGCCGCTTTTCGCCCTCGCGGGAAACGAGACGTGACGGGTTGCGAACCGCGTCGCCGCCGTATGGAGAAGAATAAGTTTTTGTTCCCATAGCGTTCCCACGAGATTTAGGGATCTAGACGGTCCATCCCCGCAGAGCCCTTTACGGGGGTAAGGCGGAATATCAGCTGTGCCCTGTGACCACCAACACAGGCACCCTCCGTTTACGACCAGCTTGCCCTCTGCCACGAATCCCTCGGCACGGGTCGGTTCACACCTTAGATCGGGGTTTTGTTTCGGGTATGCTCCCTGAAAGTTGGTTTAAATTCGGAGTTTTCCTTCTCCTAGACAGGTTGCCAACCAAGGCTAACGAGGCCCATCTCCCCGAATAATTTAATATGATCTATTTTGCTAATAAACATAGGAATCTCCTTTAGCTATTATGGCCACTAGTTTTACCACGGGGATAGGTATCTAAAATAAGTTTAAAAAGAAATTGCTTAAGACAAATTAACGTCTACAAAACAAATGACTATAAAATGATCAACCATCGATAGGGCTTACAAAAAACAGGTGCATGCGATTTTCGACCTTATTGACAATTCATGACAGACTTTTTTGGTATTTTCTTGCTTTCTGACATTGATACGTTATTAAAATTATAAATGCTGAGTTACGTCAATAAGGTCGAAAATCGCATGCACCTGTTTTTTGTAATCCCTATCGATGGCTGATCACTTTCTGATAGTCATTGGTTTTGTAAACATTAATTGCTTTTACACAATTTCACAACTAATGACTTGTTAAGTATTTCGTTGCCAACATTGACAATATTTATTTCAAGATCGAAATATTCGCGAAACTTTTGCTCGAGCAATTCAACAAATGCGACAAAATTATCAGGAGTTATACCTAATTAAAAAACCCAATTGTACGTTACCATTGTTAAAATCTTTATAATGATTTAATTATTTCATCTAGTATTATTCATACACACAGTACAATAAACAACCATTATTAATAATAAAACACCACTCTTTTACATTAAAATATTAAAACTTGCAACGTACAAAGCAAACAACATGCGTCGTTAACCTTAAGATTGTCAACTGCCTGTGCCTACGTAAACCGGTTCTTTCCACTCTCGCCGCGTACACGACAAGCGGCCAATGGTCACGCACACATAAGCCGCGTGCTCGTAGTAGTGCAACCGATTCGCGCTGTTGTATGAAGCTGTGTCTCTGTTCCGTTTATCTACTCATGTGCTTATATTCTTTTATATTGTAGCGCGACTGCAACTGTCATATCTGTCATCAATGTCATCATATATGTTATGGTTCAAAAATTGACTTAAGTACAAAATATGAAATAAAATTTTAAGATCATTTTGACGTGACAACGTCTTATAAATTGGTTTGCCGGGTGACACTTCAAGAAACTGCGTTACGCTCCGCTCACGTTATGCGCTCACAATGAGAGCGAGTGAGAGGCACGCGTCCCGCCTAAGAGCGAGAGAGACAGACATAAAAAGTGAAAGGCACGCGTCTTTCATCCTTCTTCCTACTATACGAATGAATATTCACATTAAAATTATTTTACCACTCAAAGTCGTTGTGACGTAAAACTTTCGCCCGTATACCGACTTTACAGGCAACCAATTTTATTTTATTTTGAGATTGTTCCTGGCGAAAGTGAACTAATATAAGTTTTATTAACCTTTTTTATTTGTACTGCAGCTTATAGTGAAAATTACAAGTTAGTAAAATAATATTTATAAAATCGAAATTGAACCGGCAAACCGGCATTAAGATTTATGAACGAATGTTGTGAAATTGATAACTAGGCATAGACAAGCTGTCGTATGGCATACTGAATACAATATTTTGATTGTCGTGGTACGTCACGTTACTGAAACACGTTTACGTCTAGTGCACGTCACGACACACGTCTTGAACATGGTATTTCAGTGGTAAGTAAGTGTGGTTCAGGTGGTTCAGGTGAGTAAGCCCCCAGAAATACGAACTTTAATATGGCAATGAAACAAACGTCTGGCTAGTGACTTTCTTTACTTGCGCTGTTCCCTAACCAGTCGTCCAAACTTCGGTGAAAACAGATGTGTTTACGTCTTTGATGTGCTACCAAAATTAACTCTTATGATAAAACTACCTGCTTTACCAACTAAAGACAGGTAACAACCTAGGTGGTCGTGTTTTTAATATAGCAAATTAGTATTTTAGAATGTTTTATTTTATAGTTAAGCTTTCTACAATACATACAAAACAAATCACGTGTCTCATAAGCTAAATGATGATACCGTTCTAAATAACAATAATTAATTAAATAGGTACAATATAAATTTGCATCTCAACTTTCAACACTTCCTCTAAACAATTGACGCCACCTCCCACAGTAGCTCAGAACAATAACCCATAAATTACCCGTATAATTCAAGTGGAAGACATCAATTACATTCTACAACAATCTCAGAATGAACAACTCAATAAATTACTATAGAATCCGCTGTCAGTGAGGCCTAATGTAAACATGGGAACGACTACCGAGTACCGGCTCCCGCCATCATTCGCCAAACCAAACATTTACTTGCTCTTTACCCAATCTTTGTAATCTGTTGAATGAACCTTCGACTTGTAAACTGTGAATAATTTTAAAGAGATAAACGTGATGAGTTAGGTTATACAGCCGACGTGTAGAAGAGTGTTTTCGGTGGAATATTTGTTCAATATCAGGAAGTAACCAAAGTTGGTTTACTAAATCCCGAGATTCTGACAGGAGTGCGTGTGTAAACTTATGTAATACTGAAATAACTACACAACAAAGATGCCGATTTTCACTATAATTCCATTATAGAACAGTGTCAGCATACCCGTTTATAGAATGTTTGTAAAATTCTTCGTAATATGCGATTTATTATTTGTACATGAGTTGTTTTATATGAACAAAATATGCACTAACATCAATTTCACTTTGTTAGTGAGATTGTGTTAATTCTGATTCACGAACCAAACGCACGTTAGGTGCTGTGAAACAGACAAAAACTTTCAGCATTTCTCATTTCGTATATTTAAAATCAATCATATTTTTGAAACCGGTATCAACAAAAATATTCTAAAGGTTTTATGTGAGATAATTAATCTCACATAAAACAATTTAAAACGACTAATAAATATCACATTTCTCAAACAAACACTTCACTCAAAGAGCTACTTAAAAAAAGCTACTTATTTGTGCATGTTTCATTCTTGAGAAAAATATTTTAGTTTATTTATAGAGTAAGACGATTAATTTTATTGTGCACTACAATGTCAAGTTACGTACAAGGAGATATTTATCATTTAAATGACTGGCGCCACGTTATAAATGCAAAGCAAAACGATGCAAACATTTATGAAAATATCAGTAATGGGGACCGGATACAAGTTGTCTAAAAAAATTAAAGCTCACTTGTTTATTTTTCAGTTTCCTTCATTTCTCGTTAGTTGGTAAATATTAATAGGGAATTGCAAATGCTGTTATTTATGAAGGTAATTATTTATTTGGTAAGTACAGCAATAAGAGTTATTAATGTTAAACAAAGTACCATTGATTTCAGATTAAATCAGGCAGTTGGTACCTATTTGGAGTTTAAATTCGAATGAAAACCGCAATCATACGTATTATATTCAATATCAGTTTTATTACAATGGCAAACAATAACCACACAGATGAATTTGATGTGCATTTATGCGAATGATTGTATGATTGTGATACATATGTATTTATAGAATACTAGCTGTGCCCGCGACTTCGTTCGCGTAAATGTTGGAATTTAATTAGCATGACATTTATGCTAAGAATATATATTATTTATAACTTTTATATGTATATTATATACCTTATATATATATTTAGAGAATTTCTTTATACTTACACAACATTAACTGTTTTACCACCTTCACATAGAACATACATGCATACATACATAGACTCACGCCTGTTTCCCGGAGGGGTAGGCAGAGACCATGGAACGCCATTTGCAACGATCCTGACATACCTCTCTTGCTTCATTCACTCCCATTAAGTTTTTCATGCATGCTCTATTGACCTGTCCTTTTTTTAGGATGTCTCCAATCTGATCAGAGAACGTCGGCCTAGGTCTTCCCCTTCGTCCTGTCCCATTAACACTTGCCTTATATATCTTCTTTGTCAGTCTTTCGTCATCCATCCTCTCCATGTGTCCAAACCATCTCAACATGCCTGTACAGTTTACCTGTACAAAATGCTTATTCGGCATTTACATTATATGCGCGACGCCGTTGCATCGGTGTAGTACCTATCAATTTATTACGAATAATAAAAGTCAAGTTGAGGAGAGCACCTTGCGGCCGCACACCTTGCCTAGACGCAGCCGTGCCGCGCGAGGCATGCTGCGAGGCAGGCGTGCCCCCTCTACAGCAGTACAAGAAAAGTGATAGTGCAATTTGTGAAACTGTGAATGAAGTGATCAGGCCAATAGAGTGCGTATCAAGTGAAATCAAAAGATTAGTGTTAAGTGTAGACGTGGGGACCTCCCCTACTCCTCTTAGGTCGCGATTTAATGAACTTTAAACATACTCGTATCTATAAGTACTAACAATATAAATTGTTCATTATCATTCTATGTATGATCTAATTTCAATATTATATCATTTAGTGTAAGAATTCATTTTATTTTTCATTGTTTTTATAGATTCTTTATCATTATACTGATATCATCTTTTGAGTGGGCAAGATGTACAGTTTACCTACCTGTACAAAATGCTTACTCGGCATTTACATTATATGCGCGACACCGTTGCATCGGTGTAGTACCTATCATTTTATTACGAATAAATCAGTGCACTTACAGCATTCAGCTCGGGCGGTTTCTTTTATCATTCCTGATCGACCCTATATCATTTATATCATTTTTATATCATTATCATGTCATTATCATACATGTCAGCAGTATGCGTATATACTACCGACAATGCCTTTCACGATGCTTGTCACTACATCTTCTTTTACCGCACACCACTCTCGTATCACACAATTCTTTACTCTGTCGGTCATAGACACACCACACATACTTCTCAGTGCTCTCATTTCTACAGCGTTTATTCTACTTTCATGACTCTTCTACCATACCCAACTTACATTACTATACATAGAACATGTAAATTATTTTTGCCGATCATGTGAAAATCAACATGTTCGGATGTCGATTCCAGCTGTTTCAAGTGTCTGTCCCTGTATTTATTTAGAAAATACACACAGGACTGCGACTATCCAGCCCTGCCGAAAGTAAGATAGTCCCGTTGAGTAATTCAAGAGGTATCTGAATTCAGGGCGCAGTCTCCCGCTCAGAGATTCCCACGTACGTGACGTGAGGAGTGGGAAATTGGGAATAATGAGACACCTGTATAAGAACAGAACACGAACGAACGAAAGAAATCAAAGCAACTCGATAACATTCAATAATCATAAACTCATAAGTAACGTCAAATATCCAGTCCAAGTATTCCAATGACGATGAAATCAAATTATCCGAGAACCTGATCAATCCTCGGAGAATCTTAACACCACCATTCAGAAAATGACGTCATTTGTCTACGCCATCTATGTTTACATATACAAACCGACCGAGATAGAAAATAATAATTATGGACTAATCGACAATTTATTGAAAAAAGGATCCATAGTCATTGTATTTATTTATCATTTAAAATAAATAATAATGAAATGATTATATAACTATTATATAAACATAATAAATTGAAATAGATGAGATTGACCGTTTAAATTAAGTGAACATTGTACCTAATAAATTTTGATACAGAGACTTTTTGTTTATGAAAGTGCCGAATATTATCTCTATCTATTATTTTTTAATAATAGAAATATACCCGACACATAATTATTGTCTTTTTTGCAAGAAACATTTATTTCGCTAGAAAATTATTTGAAAATAGTGACATCTATCGGTAAGTAGCCATAAAACACTTGGAAGGTACCTATTTAGAGTAACTATACTTAATAACAAACTAATAATGATCATACATGGCACCATATATAGATCCAGTTTTGGATGATCCCGTTTTTGTTTGGGACTACGTACAAAGGCGAGGTCAAGCTGTACACCGATAACCACTCAACCGATTGTGATGTAACATATATTATTTTATAGGTTTGAGTATCCTTTGTACATGAGTGTAAGTTTTATTGAAATCAATTCCGCCATTTTAGAGATCTTTAGCAACATAGGGAAAGACAGACAGACATACAGACATAAATTCTAAAAAACATCAAGTATTGCCTTTTAGCATTTTCCTAGATTTTTTAGCTAATTTTCGTCAAAAAATCTTTAATGTACAGACTTTTTCACCTCTACAGTTTTATTATAGTATAGATTCGTGTATGTAATTTGTTACATAATTTTATGATATATTACTTGTCTGACTCGTTGATCTCGCGGCATAAATGTGCGCGTGGGATAGGGAGGTCTCGGGTTCGATTCCCGGGTCGGGCAAAGTGTTATTGGGTTTTTCCGTTAGAAAATTCTCAGTAGCAGCACGGAGTCTGGTAATGTGCCCGATACGGCAATAGGCTCGCTCCCTATTACGTGGGGCTTAAAAATTAATGGTGAAATGTGGGTGTAATATTACACCTCTGCCTATCCCTTCGGGGATAAAGGTGTGAGTCTGTAAAAAAAAGTACTTGTCTGATTCTTAGCCGTGTAAATACACGGTACACGTGTATCTACTCTGGAAGTCATTTGCATCCATTGTTAAATATTTAACAGCCACGCGTGATGCACGGTGTATTGCATTTCAGATTATTAAGATAATAGCAATTAAAGCAAGAAGAAAAGGCACTTAGCATAGGGCCCAAGACCATCAGGCTTTGGAAAAGATACGTGGACGACATCTTTAGTATCGTAAAAGGAGGTAAGCAGGAAGTAGATCAATATGTGCAACACCTTAACTCCATTCATCCGAAAATGAGGTTCACCTACGAAATGGAAACTGACAGATTGTTGTCATTCTTGGATGTCAAAGTGACTGTGTGTGACCAGATGGGTCCTTAACACACTGCGTATACCGGAAGCCTACACACACAGATAGATACCTGCACGTCATGTCGCACCACCACCCTCGACACCTGCAATCCGTTGTGACGTCACTAAAAAACAGAGCACATGACCTCTGTGACCCTGAGCATTTGAAGCTAGAGCTAGACCATGTTCAGGAGGTACTTAGGAAGAACGGATACCAGGTACAACGACAAATGACGCGGCCTATCAAGCGCGAAAAACATCCGGCGGTAAATAGACAACCGACCTTCATGCCCTACATTAGAGGTGTTACGGATAAAATAAGAGACAAGTTAAAAAATTACTCCATTCCGACCGTATTTACATCAGGGGCCAAAGTATACAACATGGTGGGCACACCAAAGGATGTTCTAACGCTACAAACCCCAGGTGTCTATAAAATCAACTGCAGTTGCGGAAGCTCTTACATAGGGCAAACGAAGCGGACTATCGCTGAACGTATAAAGGAGCACATCGCAGCTGTAAAGAACCGTCAAACGAAGAAATCGGCGATTGCGGAACATTTACTTTAATCGGGCACCAATCACTGGATTGAATTTCATCGCCCCCAAGTCCTCTCCACGGATGGCCACTTTTACCCAAAAGTTGTGCGTGAAGCGATCGAAATCAGAAAACATAAAAATTTCAATCGGGAAGAGGGCTTCAAATTGTCATCGGCGTGGAATCCAGTGATTCGACTAACAACAGCCCACTTTAATGCCCAGTCGGCGAATGTTCAATAAACAGATACGGTTAGGGTGGTTTGCGCCGGTACTTCGAAAGTAAACGACCCGGGGGTAGAAATAGAAGCTTCTACCTCGCACTCGGAGACGTGACATCGCTACACCAGTCAGCTTGCGACCACGGGACGTGCAACCGTCTCGAAACGTTAAGCAAAATAAGGTATGTAAATACCTAATGCATGTTCGCGTTAATTCCCGTCTATATTATATATTCTAAACATGCAACGCGAGTGTTTAAAAGTTTCTAAAAGTTTCTAATAAAAGCAAGGTTCTAGTAGAAAATTTACGCTAGGACTGAACTGGGCGACTACTTGCTGCAACCACTTACATAATTTTTTTGTTATTTCCACTTTATCGGAGGCAAAACTGCTTTAACAATTATTACGGCAACATGTATATACAAGTTATCCCAAACCTCATCGAGCTCATATTTAAGACCCATTGATCTTCTGGGAGCCAAGATCTGACAATCGGGTCTAACCTCTCAACCTTTCTCAAAGTATAAATTACATCCATCATCATTGTGTTGCCCTGGTCCCATCAAACTAAATTGATTCCTAATACACACCTCGGTATTGATAGGAGAATAATATAACGCCGAGTAACGTTGTGCATGTATTCGCTACAACTTTACACCAAGTTTACAAGATATCAAAGTTCAAAGACATGCAGTCTAAATTATATAAGTAAGTAACATAAGTTTAATGTCTATTACTTATGGTAATGAAATGCCATTTTACATGGTAACCAGTACAGACTAATTTGTCGACTTAGTCTCTGGATTAAACAGGGTCTGCTGAGCGAGGGTTTAATTCAACCCTGTAGATAATCCTCATCTTAGCAGTTTTATAACAAGATATTTGATGGCTCAAGGGTAAAAATATACCAGATGCAATCTTTAATCTTAGTTTTATAAGTTAAACGAGAAATTTTATCTGATTTCACGCACACAATAAGCGATTAAAGTTACAACCGCGATACCATCGAGAGTTATACCTACAAGTTCCAATAGACATTTAAAAAAAGCTATTTGAACGAATCAGTTTATGGCAGCCGATATTAGGTTTTCTGTAACATAGGGCCCACTCAAAAATTTCTCATTCGAGTAGACCATATTTCTTAGACGCATTAAAGAAGACGGCTGATTGAACGATAGTATGAATGATGAATCCCTTAAGTCTTGGAAACTTTGCGCTAAATTCGTTCGTAATATCCAACATAAATCTGCGTCTCACATTTCTGTTAAATATTATAGTTTGTCCAAGTAATTTCCGTCGTACTCCTAACAGCATTTATTTATACTGAGCCATCAAACGGAGCCTGTCGTCCTCTTAGTAATACGAAACTTTCTTCCTAGCTCGCCAAAGCTTGCCAAAATCTACGCTAGTATTTCGGTTTTATTGATAGCCGGATGCTAGAATTGATTGGTATAATATAGGTACTACGTTATTATTATTACAAAAGCCAAAGTTTGTGTGGATGGATGGATGTTTGTTACTGTTTCAACGAAAAAGTACAGAACGGATTTGATGAAACTTTGCAGTAACGTAACATAATAATATACATCAGAATAGCACATGGCTTTTTGTTTTTCTCTTTATTATTCGAGTGTCGTGCGGAAGAAGCTGCGAGCATATGCTATATTTGTTTGATTCTGCTATTTTAAAACACCGAACTACGGATGGTATTTGAGAACATATATTTTCTCATAGTAGTTGCCAACGCTATAGTTTTATATATATCTTATGATCTTGAAGACTTAAAAAGGAGCGTAGACGATTGGTATTATCACTGTATACTAGTAACAACAAAAATCACGAAATTCTTACTAACCCAATTACACAATTTATAGTCTATCACTACTCAGAGAATACAGGCTATTAAGTTAAGAAAAATAAAATATTTGAAACCGCTCACTTCTCTCTTCCTTTGAAACCCAATTAATTTGTATAAAATATTAGACAGCTTATACGAGTACACAACCAAGCTTAGAAAGAAAACCTTTTAAAACTTTCCGTTAGATGTTCCTTAATAGTTATAAAGTTGTTATTCAAAAAAATGTTTGCTCGTTGTAGTCCTTATACTTGAAATATTCCGTGATTTATTTATATTATAATACCAGGTAGAACCCGCGTAGCACACACTTGTATCGCTATAACTTTATATACATTAAAGTAATGGACGGTATGAAAACCAGACTACTTATAATGCGTTCATCTTTACCTGGCACAACTAGTAAACAAACATACCTTCATCACAAATCACAAGATTTTGGCCGAATCACGTAATATATGCTACAAGAAAATATTTACAATGTTGTTCAAATACCAACACATTATTTTCCACCTAAAATAGCTTCATATTTCTCTTTTAAAACATATTAATTTAAAGAAAATCGTAATTGTGATGATACTTCAAACCACAGATTATTACGATGTCTTGTCAATATGACATTTGACTGTAGAGATGGGATGAAGTGAATGATAAAATTGAATGATTATAGAAAAATGTATTAATATATTGTAATCCTTTTATGGTAAACGTAAAGAACATTCAGATCCATATAAAATAATTTCATTAACTAAACTGAGGTCAATTTTCATAAGGGCCTAAATTAAAAGGTTTTGACTGCAGACAATATGGATAAAAACTGATAAGTCGATAAATATGATAAAAATATGCTTATGACCAACCGGGCTTGCTTGTGGATTTGTATGAGCTTTTCATTCCGACTATTATTTCTCTTGATCGACAACCGGGCTACGTACAAAGGACTTTGAGATTGCAACTGATTGGACTCTTGTAACTAACTGAGAGATAAAAGTAAGTGTAAGTAAGTGTAGTTTTTATATCAGGACAATTAATCTTAATAAATAAAAATCAAACTCAGATAGACATAACTGCTGCACCGATTTAGCTAATTCATTTTTGTTGTGTTTGTATGAATGAAAACATTTAAAAATGGATGCAAAAGTAAAATATGGGTTAAAAAATCTCAATACAAAACAGCGAAATTTAAAAATAGAATTACTCCGATAGAATTGACTAAGTTTCTTTTTAAAAATATGTATTTTGTGCCCCATTTGCCAGAGATGGGCAAAATGTAATTTGTAACCATCAATCATGAAAACATTTACCGAAAGTAATCGAAAAAGTATCCATTCTCTGATTGCAGTCAGAAATCGTAACCACGATTACATAATATATGGGGGCGGGCGATAGATGCCGCTAACGCTAATTGTTTTATAATGACAAATAATGTTTACATTCACATACCAGTATTAAGTTATAAACGCATTTTGCCTTAAATTCAGATACGATTTCATTATAAAAGTGGTCGATGAAATGGCAGCCAAGAAAAATATTATTGTTGTTCGCCTTCCACCTTATCATTGCGAACTAAACCTAATAGAATTAATATGAGCACAAATAAAATCGCATGTTGGCTGCAATAATAAAACTTTTAAGATGGGAGAAATAAAAGATTTAACAAAAGAGAGCATTGCCAAAATTGATGCTGAATCGTGCAAAAAATGCATCGAACATGTTATCAAACAGGAAAATAAAATGATGCTCAATTGGTTTATTGATGATGCGTCGGGTAGAGTAACCCCCAGATTCATAATTAACGTCACATCAGAAACAATTTCTTATGAAACCACAACGTCTCTCGACACAGACGATCTGACATAATATTTGTACCTTCAAAAAAGTTTTACGTGACAACGACTTTGAGTGGTAAAATAATTTTAATGTGAATATTCATTCGTATAGTAGGAAGAAGGATGAAAGACGCGTGCCTTTCACTTTTTATGTCTGTCTCTCTCGCTCTTAGGCGGGACGCGTGCCTCTCACTCGCTCTCATTGTGAGCGCATAACGTGAGCGGAGCGTAACGCAGTTTCTTGAAGTGTCACCCGGCAAACCAATTTATAAGACGTTGTCACGTCAAAAAATTAAAGCTTTTACATGAACTAAATACCATTTGTATTTCGACTCTCATCGAAAACATTTAAAGTTTAAAATCTGTATCTCTAATTTGTTTTATTTCATTCACTGAATGAATTTGAAGTGAAACTTGATTTCGTTCATGCAATGTTTCCCATTACTAGTCTTACGGACGTACTTATCTGTCCGCCATATTTGTTTACTATTTTTGCCAGATAAGAATGAACGTTCTAAACAGTAACTTTGGGATCACATGTTATAATAATTCATTTGCTTCTTTTTAAATTGTATTGTTACAAAAATGCAATCAACGGATTCAAAGTTCTTCGAAACAACAATAAAATTGTTATTGATCACACAAAGTTTTATCGTGTGAGTGTCAACCGTACAATACTCAACGCAGTGTCAAACGGGCCACATACCAACGTACAATCAAATTTAGTTGATCTTGTGAGTGTTCAAATACTGTCAATTTTGCACCCAGTGGCGTTCAAACATTGACTGAGCACTTACAAAATGACTACTTCAACGATCGCTCTTACCGCAGATTTTCTTTTACAAAACCAAATATATTCCCAGATCTCACGTGTTATGCTTGCTGAAGTATTTGGAATATATTGGAATTGATCAATCGTCTGTCGTAAAGCCAGCAACCCACCGTCATCGTAAAATGTTCAATAAAACCGGCCAAGTAATAAGAGACCGCGACTAATCAAATTAGAAGTGGCGTTACGTCATCGAGGCTCTTGGCGTCTGGTGTAAAGTTATGAGACTACTATACTAACTGTTACTTAAGTACAAATGAATTGAGTACTGGCGATGTGGATTAAGTGAAATTAGAATTAAAAGGAAAAAATCAAAAGATATAATTTTATTTTATTTTAAAATTTCTACATATTAAAATGTACTCTCGATCCAGTTGCTTATCAATTTATATACATATTTTTGGTAGAAGTATGTTTTAGGTATAGACTACGCCGACCTATCATTATCTGATACTTTTGTTGAATATCTTTATATTTAATATATGTACATATATATAATACGGTTGGTTACTTTGTTAGCGGATATCTCCTAAAGAGCCGGGTGTGTTTGAGCGGATTTTTGGATTAATCAGTAGGATTCCAACTGGCGGTAATTGACGCAGTAGTAAAAACTCAATCGAGTGAATTCGCTACTATTAAACAGTGGAGCAAGTAAAATCATTACTCTAAAATCTGTAACTTTTACTGAGTAATGTCAATATTGTCAGGCGGTAGTTGCCTAGAGATTCTATTACTCCTGAATGAAAAAAACAAAGTTTCAGACCCCGTCGGGTTCAAAATCAATTAAAACTTTGACCGATTATTAATTAAAAAAAACATGTACGCAATACGAACAACAAAACTTACGCTAGCTATAAATGGTTGTTTCACTATCCCGCTACGCTGTCGCTCATGACTGGCAACAAACTTTACGAAACGAATTTTCCTTACCTTTTACGATGCGTAGGTGTGAACAGTTTATGCCCAATCAAATCACAATGAAGCCTGCACTTGGCCCACATGTCATCGCCTATCACTCATAATAAACTAAGCCTTATGTTGACACCATAAAAAATAATACCTAATACTTTTATCTTCCGTAAAATTTCCAAGTAAAACTTTAAGGATAATTTGCCCTTGAAGATAAAATATGATAATCTTAATATATAAGATCCTTGCGTTACTGACTGACTGACAGACACGCTACAGCCGAAACTATTGGGCACAGGAAGTTGAAATTTGGCATTTTTGTTCCTTGGGGACCGTAGGGGTGCACTAAGAAGGGATTTCCCGAAATTCCCACGGGATCGGTCAAAACGGGTAAATAAAAAAGAAATGCAGGCGTAGCTGCTGGCGTCCTCTAATTGAAAATAAATAGGTTCTGGTGACTTCGTAAGTTGGAAAATTTTGATGGATATTACATACATACATACATAGACTCACGCCTGTTTCCCGGAGGGGTAGGCAGATACTACAGAACGCCATTTGCAATTTCATGCTTCATTCACTCCCATCAAGTTTCTCATGCATGCTCTTCTGTTTAGGGTACTTCTGACTAACGGTGGTTAATATAGCATATAGCACAATAGCACAGCACGCTAATTTTATTTCGCATCTAATAGCAAGTTCATTCGGCTCTCGTTCGTGCTATAAAATAGCATATAGCATATCAATCAAACATCGCGCCGACGCGACGGCACATCGCACTTCGCACGTTCGCAGCGCTGCGAACTGCGATATTTGCGATCATTCTTCGCGTGCTAACGCGAGCAGCCAGACGTGAACTTGCGTAGCGTGCGAATTTTAGCTGTTCGACGGCTCGCTCGATTTAAGTAGGCATATAAGTACGCGAGTTATTTTACGTTCTCAAAAGTTAAGTGTTTTGTGTTTGATTAAAAAAAACTGTGATAGGACACGTAATACCATAGTAAAAACAGAATAGTAAGCTAGCTAAGGCCGCTCGGCGAGTTAATTGCCTACTCTTGCGATGACGCACGGGTTGTCACGTGTTTACACCGCGGCGCCGCCGGCTTTGTCGGCGCGCGCTATTACGCCGTTTTTTTAAGTAATTGCACTGAATACTACAGAATTTAAGCTTGCATATATTTTTTTTCAAATACCTGCTGACTAGCTAAGCGTTATATAATTATCTAAATGCCCTTTATAGCGAGAAAAATGTAACAAGTTTAATTTACTGTCGTTTAACACATTGTATAATATTAATAACGTTTATTACAAAACTGAATGTACATAAACAATGGTCGCGGGCGAGCAGTGTAGTACCTACATGCATGCGCGCGATCAGACGCGCGGCGCATCCCGTACTGAATCCGCGCCGAGAGTTCCGCGCTCGTGAGATTGTGTGCGTGAAAAGTGCGTGCGTACACACCGCCCCGGCGACTCACGCATACATTCACACCAGCGCGGCGGCGGCGGCCGATTTGTATGAAGCTATCCTACTATTCTGTTTGTACTATGGTAATACTGTGTATCTATGAATGATCTGTGTAACATGTGTGTTAAAATGATTTAAATAACTCAATATAATTAATTATATACAGTCCTAAGCCTGAAAAGTATGAAGGAAAATTAATTGACTTATTTATTATTAATTAGTTGGTTAATATTAGTTTGTTGTGCATAATGATTACATTTTATACTTAGAAGAAATGTACAAATATGTATATGTATTGTTTATTCATGTGTAACATTCTTCAGACTCGTTAGGCAAATAGCATGTTTGTCGACGCTATATAAACCTACGTTCAAATATGGATAGCGCGACAGCGCGCTATATCGTTCATGTGCTAAAACTAGCGGTCACACGAAGGGTGTTGACGCTTCGCACGAGAGCATGCTATATTATAGCATTTTCAATAGCATGCTAAAAAAAATTAGCATATAGTTCATAGCATGCGATTGATAAATAGCAGATTCGAACATCATTACTTCTGACCTGTCCTTTTTTAGGATGTCTCCAATCTGATCAGAGAACGTCCGCCTAGGTCTTCCCCTTCATCCTGTCTCATTCACACTTGCCTTATCCCTTTATAGGGCATAATGACCCTGCGGTGGAAAAACTTCACTGTTGACGGATTTAGGTATAATATGGGGGTAGAAAATGATAAATATATATTTTTAATTTTTTTATAATTTTTCTATGGTGGTAAATATATCCCCTTTGCCTGTGTAGGAGGACAGTATAGAACATTACGAGTATGGAAAAGCTGATCTTGAATTAGTCTAATGTACTATTGCTTAGTCTGTGGTCTACGTAAACAACAAATATAATTAGAAAATAACTTTTATTCATAGGAACAAGGACTACTGTATGTGAAAAGCCGTGAAAAATGGCAATATTCATAGTGGCACAGCACACAGCCACAGCCACCCACAGGCATAGGGAATATGTTTCCCACCATAACAAACGAATATTATAAAATATCAAGACACCCAGGCAAAACGATTTGCGTAAAATCCTTCAGATAAAATATAATAACACATGCTAAAAATAAAACTTGCCTCAGAAATAAAAAGACTCAAGAGATAGCCCTAACTAGAAAATTGAATACGTAAAATTGCTACTTTTCAAACTTCAACAAACCACCGAAGTAAAATATACTTGATAGTTTACAATTTCTTTACGTCAAAATAATGACAGGTTAATAAAAAAATAGCTCAAGTAAAAATAAGTACCGCAAGAATGAGGTATTGTTACTAAAAAAAATTAAAATCATGGTGCGAAAAATATCCCCTATGCCTTAAAAAGGGATATCTTCTTTTGATGGATATTATGCTGAGAAATTCGTTAATAAGATGGCCAAGGCACTTTATTAAACTTAGCTATAGTTTAGGTATAAAGTTTGAGTGGACTTTGCCATAAATTAAACACAACGTTTTGAATACATAAGATGAAAATGATTACTTTAAAAATAGGTATGTATATAATGAAGCACTATTATTTTACGTAAATGGGCTAAGTAGAGTGTGTGAATATAAAAGAATTTGAAGATTAAATAAACATTTGAAATACACACAAACATCCGGTGCCACCAAAAAGTTCTAGTGGTACTAAACTTTGTGTGTTCTTTTGAATGTATAACTCGTGCTGATGAGAAGACTTCTTGTTTGATTTGATGAGAAATAATTAGCAAATAATCTTAAAACTTCCTGACTGAAAGGTTTAGTAACTGCACTGTGTAGATACACAGTGAATTTACTAAACCTTTCAGTCGGTGAAAAAAATATACTTAATAGGAAGCAGAGTTCGAAGACTTTATAACCAACCCGATTTACTACAACTGAAACTGTTATTCTCTACTACCTGGTAAATGTTGTACCATATTTCAAATGCCTCGTCGAGCAAATAAATTACCATTGGAACAAATCAAGACAACATTACAATATATATCTGAAACAATAAGATTTCCGTTGCTATTAAATCTCATATCCTATAGAAATATTAAATAAACATACACTACTACTTACTATTCATGCTTGGATTATTTCGTCTACACAAACATCGAATCATACAATAATGATCCCTATCTTTTCTCTTAACGCTCCAGAGACAAACGGTATCTTTCTAACAGATTCATACTTAATATCTTGTATCAAAATGAACTGAAACTAAAGCAATTATGAATCTACAATGTTTCATACTACCCTGACGCTTTGTACTCGTATCATTTAGGTTTTGACTTGCCGAAATTGTTTGTTATAGTGGCAATAATTTTGGTCTGGAGAACAATGTTGCTTTCTCTTTTGCAAAGTATCATCTGTAAGGATATATAATTATAATTAATTCTTGCGTTACTAACTGACAACGCACAGTTGAAACTAGTGGTCGCAAGAAGCTGAAATCCTTGGGAACTTGGAGTTGTACTAAGAAGGAATTTCCCAAACTTCCTACGGGATCGAGCAGTAACAGTTAAATTGAAAGAACTCTGCGGGCGTAGATATGGGCATCCTCAAGCTTCGTTGCAGAAACTTGGTTGAAAAAGCTGAAAATACAGTATTTAGATGAATGGTACAGTAGACTTCATAATGAGGATGCGCCGAATTTTGATTTGAGTTCCAGAGATTGATCTAACGTTCAGGACGAATTTGGTACGATCATCAAATTGTTGGTTTAGGTTTGGGAGTCTTTTATATCCATTTTTTTTCATAATTTGTAAAGCGTTTTAAAACTAATGATGTAAAAAGTATTCTAAAACTAGCAGCAGTCAGGTTTTATCAACATATTATTTATGAAAGTTGGAAGAAGCTTCTCGTTATGATGTACATTGTAGATACATCTGCATACGTATTTACTGCCGATTTAAGTGACATCAATTCACCGAGTACTCTCTTCGACACTAAATTAAATTCACGCTTCAACTAATAAGAATTGATTTGTAGCAAACAGTGAGACACGCTTGGATTAATTCGTTTACAAAATAAATGAAGTCGTAAGTTTAGAGCAATTGCAAAAGAATTCGTGTAGTTATTTTATGATAACTGGAATCTTTTGACAGCTATGCTTTCGTAAAACTATTAAGAGATTAATTTGTGATTCGAAAATATCAGCAATGCTATGTAAATGTTTGACTGAATGACTTTTAAACAGTTAAATCTTAACATCACAAGATCTAACATAAACAATATACCTACATGCCTCTTAAATTCATATTCTTATTTTTAAAAGAATTGCTAATAAAATAAAACAGAACTACTCGAGCAAACGGTAGAGTGGAAAACAGCGTTCAGTATAACAAGGCTTTGATTAACAAGAGTCGTTCGGACACGGATTACTCTTAGGTTATTTATACAAAAGAAATGCGATAAATAAATAAATTGAAATAAAGACTCATGAGCTGGCCAATCAGAGCACCGAACATCATTCGAATCGACGTGAGGGAGTAGGTACAAGAAAAAAACAGTCACTAATTGTTATTTTTCACTCCGGGAAAGTATTCAATTGTTAATTATTTGTTGCTTGATGGAGGAAGACATCGTGAGGGAATTTGCGTGTCTGAGAGTACTCCATAATTTTCTCGTAGGACATGCGAAGTTCACTAACCTGCACTTCGCTCACGTGGCAAACCATAGTATAACTCTACTCATAGTAAGAAAAGACTTGTGCGTAGCAGTGGGCTAAATTAAATGATAAGAATGATGGATGTTTTACTGTCGCATCGCTCATCTACCGCGCATCTTTCGTGAAATCTCAGCCTTATACTGAGAGGCTACTCTGTCCGTTTTTCTTACATTCAAGGTCACATCACCAACTTTTTTGTTCGATCAATTTACACCTTATACCCGAGGCTTCCGCTTAGTTATATGGCTTGTTGTTAAGTGAGAGACAGGCTCGACGAAGTTAAATGAGGAAAGTAAGTCTTCAAACTCGTTGCTGACGCTTTGAAGTAACAGTTTGTGAGAATTTACGTAATTGATATAAAGAGGTTGCTGGTTCGACTTTATGCCTAAAAGTGGAAGTAAAGTAAATATATTAATAATAAATATAATACATTGGTTACGTTATTTGAATATTTGCTAAGTCCTAAACGAGTCAGCTGTCCGTAAAAATCTGCTGTTTTATGTGTCTGTAAAATCTGGAGCTTTTCTGTATAGTAGCGCTAAAATATACGACTCTGATACGAGTATATGTTATATTGCGTTAATCGGGCGCTAAGCCGAAAAATTGATGACCGTCGTAAATTCTTAATAAGTCGACACCTTTCACTGACTTTTGTGATCTGTCTGAAGGTAGATATTGAATTATCGCATATTTGGTAGACGACTTACTTTGCTCGCCGCGAGATAGGTTAGTGTAAGTACAATTTAGGAGTATTGGTCGTAAGGTTCCAAATGAAGATTTGGAGTAATCTTTGCGTTTGATAACGTTTCCCTCATAGGTTGACTGATCAATCGACCTAACTTTACAACCATTAATTACTTCAACGGACACAAGAAACTAACACCCAGACTCATAAATGTTGTCCTGTCGATCGAACCTACAATATACGACGCACTGACACCGTTAGGGTGAGCACTTTAACCACTACGCACATTCCCAGAAATAAACTCATATTCGAAAGAACAATTTGTGAATCACATAAATTGTTCTTTCGAGTCTGGGTGTTCTCTGTGTCCGTCGATGGAATATTTTTAAAGTTACGATTTATTTCTAGTGAAGGAATTGTACAACAATATATAGGTATAACTATTCTTAAAAGTGGTTAGTTATTTATCTTAATTCTGCGCCTTATATGCTACGTTTCCATTTAAAGAGCTGAAGATACATAATATATAGATATCAAAGTACATACCCGCAGCTATCTGCTATACATCAATCTGTGAACAAAAAACATAAATATTAGTAAATACAACAATTTACGATACTAACTAAATGAAGAGTAAAAATGTCCGCGGCCCGTGATTTGCGACGTTCCTTCATCCTTTGTTCAACGTTATTCTGGTGAAATCACCCGACGTAATTGGGGATTTCCTGTGTTGTGTACATGTGTGCTTATATTTTGTATATTATTTGTGATTATAGGATTATCTGATGGATTTTTTTACACTTAATCACAAATATTTTTCTAACGAAATAACTTTTACAATACTAAAACAGCGTTATGCCGGTTTCACTTTGGTCGGTCAATCCTCTTTCCGTTTTATAGTGTAATGATGTTTTGTTAGAATTTCAGCTTCTTTACAAGGCGGCTGTCGATATTCGTAGCCCAAAGGAGAGTGCTATATTGTATGATTTAGTCCAGTCAAGATATTTGACATACTCGCCGTAACGACTGTGAAAGTCCTTCATGCCAGCTGCTGCCGACAATTTAAGGTTATGGCACAATGTACTGGCACCTTAACGGTGCAGCTACAGCACAACTGTCTCACTGCCTTACAGCTGTTAGGTACCGACAAAGGCACTGACAAGTCGCTGTTGGAATTTTATAGATATACTATCTAACGGTCAAGTTTAATAAATGTGGCGTACATTATAAGATCAAAATTAAATGAAATAAGAACTCGAGAGTCTTTATGTAGAAATTAACGATCTCTTCACAGATATATCGCGTCTCTCTCATGACGAATTAATACGTATCTTATTTCATCAAATTAACAATGTTTTGGTTAAAAGCGCTGCAATTAATGGTAGAGCTAAAATACAACATTTTAATTTAAATTAAAAAAAAAGAGAAAAAGAAGAACTAATCCCCTAGCATCTAAAATGCGACTGGCTGTGTCGACATTATGGTTTTAGTTAATAGGTGATCAGGAAATACGGGATGTCATCAGTTATCTCGCTAAAGCTTTCCTCATCATCAATCTGGGTAATTCTGCCAGCCCTCATGGGTACAAAGAAGGCATAATTTCATAATATGGCATATTAAAATAATTTGTCTTTCGATATTCTAGTTGAGATTCTAAGGGATAGTTGCGTGAATGATTCCAATACTGTAGGGGCACTTAGCACGAGTCTGATCTGTTAGTGTATAAGTACAAGAAACAACCAAATACATAAAGATTTTTCTCGATAAAATAATACTAGGGTATGTAAGTTTCTGGCGATTATTTTCATTCATATTGAGGTAGCTATTTACAGAGTCCAGTTGTTGTTTTTCAGGGATTCTCGTAATAAATTGTGTCTAATATCGGCAACAAAAACATGTTTTTCGATAAGTAGGTATCTTAAAAACATTGTGAGTATGTTTCACCTGTTAGCTGAGACGGTCGTTGGTAATGAAATATTCTGTCAATTCCGATCCACCTATTTCTTGTACCTGAATTATTACTTCACTAGTAAGCCGATGGTTATAATATAAAAATACGAAAGCTTTTATTTGCTCAAATATTCCATTCAACTTACGTAAATCTGATTCTGGATAACGTAAATCTAATATTTCTTTCATCAAAATCAGAATATCCTTCGAAATGACGTATTTCTCAGATTGGTAGTTAACAATTTGAAAAGGAAGTAATTGGAACTAGTTCTTGTGATCTTTTATTATATATTTTAGTTAGTATAAATGTCAGTATAGATACCTATATTCAGTACCTAATATCTTGTAAATAGCAATTTGATATGCCAAGTAATATTGTCTCACAAATTGCGATATATGAATGATTATCAATGACAAAAAATCTTAGATACGTTTATCAGACACAACCTACTTTTATAGCAAAGAACTATATTAGCACGAGGTAATATAAAAACTTCGCTATTTCTTTATATATCAGAAATCTCATTAGTCTATTCGTGGTGTATCATGTGGAGTATTCATACAAATGTCATATCAGTTGATATGTCAATGACAAAGTGAAAGTTCACAAGACACGCTAGTCGTACGCGGCCACACATGAATGATTATTACACTCATATATTGAAAATTTGAAATTTAGTCTCGCTAGGGATGACACTGCAGTCTTGGTTCTCAACCTTTAAGTGTTACTCGTCTGTAATAGTTTCAACTTGACTGTTATAATCATTTATTCGCTTAGGCCACGCTGTGATTTGAGCCCAACATTGACAAACCTAAGAATACATTTTAGCTATTTCGAGTGAATCAATTAAAAATCCTTCCCTATTGGATGTCCTCGACATAAAAGGCACCTTCTGCTGTAATTTAATGTTTCTAGCATTCAATAAATAGAAGTTTGCACTCTGCAACGATTTATATTTGTCAGGCTTAGGCTTGTACACAATCCCCTTTTTATCTTTTACTGACTAAAAACCAACCCCTGCTCCTCATGTACCTATGTGCCGGAGGGTGGGGTTTCACCGGGTATTGGCCCGCCAGATGGTCAGGCGGGCCCCGAACGAAACCCCCTTGACGGCGGATGAAGGTGTTGGGCTCCGCCGCCAAAACACCCAGCGGGCGTAGAGGATAGGGAGGACGGCAACGCAACACCGCATTTCCTCTTCCTCTGCGGCCCCACCGCGACGCAACGATGGTACGCCCCCATTTGGTCGCGGGAGATAGGGCGCACGGCAACGCAACACCGACATGCCTCTCCTCCCACGACTGCACCCGACTGCGAGGGACAGACAGAACTGTCCCCCGCACCCGCACCTTGGAACGCATCCTACGCAGGCCTCACGCAAGCCCATGTGGAGCGTTCCCTCTCGGGATCACGCTTAGCTTCACCGTGGGTGTACCTCAAACCCACGGTTACTATATTTCGAGACAAAAAATTATTTCTATTCATAGCTGACCTTGTATAAAACAGTTGCTTTTTAAGTAAATAAAGATAAAATAATAAAATAACTCAGACTACTTTGTATCCTATATACCTACTTAGAAACCGCATCTACTCAGTAATTCTTCAATAAGCTTAAGTTTACCCCCGTAAAAACCGTCCGCAAATTGACCTTCGCTTTCACTTATCTTTCTCCATAACCTTGACTTTAATGTTGAGAAACAGTGCACTAGGATAAAAGATTGTATGAAGTTTTCATTGTACCTCGTACGTATGTAATACAGGCAGACATGAGTTGCACGTGTGCTGAATCACAATATGTTCTTGTAATAAAGGTATATGAACGTTCCTTCTAGTTCCGAGGATTAATATAAAAAGTTACATCATTTATATCACTCACATTACCATAAAGCTAACGGTACTATTATTTATTTTTGCCGAGCACAGTTTAAATCTTGCTGTATAAGGAGCCGAATGATCATTTTTCCTTTTTTCTACATTTATAAATAAGTTATGGTATGTACCTATATTGATATGCAACATTACAAACATTCGAATTCGAGTATTTACCTGAAAAGGAATCGAACCCATGTGACACACAGGCAGTGTCGAAGTGTTGTCTCATGTGAAAATCGTGGTGGCGATTTGTAAACTACTCCACTTAAACCACTCCTTCATACGTATAGTCGTCATATAGATTAATTTTCTCGTAACTCAGAAAGCGATACTAATACTACCCTTAGTCACAAACTAAGATTGTTTGACTGTCTACCAAGTGGCCATAAATAATTGAATACCAAACCATAAATGATCTAAACTTAAAAATTCATAATGGTGGCTAAATAAGCTTACACGTGGTATAAAATAAAGTTGCAAATACAATCATTTATTCTACAGCATTATTTCGCTGAAAAGCAAGTTTTCTTTTATATCTGGCCTAGAATAAAGGGACATAATGGAAAATAATTGTTTGTAGCTGAGGACAGCTCATTACTGACACAGTTCATTTCACAGGTTCATTTATCAATCGACAATGGACGAATAAATAATAGATAGAAAATCTACACGGTTTTATATGTAGTTAATTTTAGAAGTCAATCGTCTTGCTAGATCGCGTGACCATTGTATGACACATACAAATATTATTTTTATCGATAAAAGGTTAGGTCATATGCATAAGCCAGACTTATTCGACGTTTTCATTTAAAAAATTAAAGAAAAGAGCGTTGTTTTTCGTTTCACTTTAAAGAACAATGTTAGGATTGTAGTATGGTGTGCTGCAAGCTGTTTTGCATGGTCTCTAAATAAATATTTTTTTAGAAAAGTAATTATTACAATGTGAGTTGAATATATTTCAAATTATTACTACATGTATTAAGTGTTCTTTTTTATACTCACGAAATAAAAGAAATACTTATTTTTATAATAAATAATTGTTGTATTCTACATTTTACAAAAAGTAACAGTTTATTTCTTTAAATAAATACAAATAGCGGTTTTTTTAGTGAAGGTCTCGAAAACGTCAGTCTTATTATTTTTACAGAAGAAGACGTCGAAATCTATAATATTGTTTTTTTTTTTCTTTTGGTTTGGTTATATTGAACTGTATATTTTATTATTTTAGATATACGTACCTAACGACAAGTATATCAGTGCGTATTATAAAGTCCGCGCCGCGCACTGTATGTCTGTATCAACGCGATGAACTTAAAAACTATTGGACAGATATTCGTACCGTTTTCACCAATAGATAGTGTGGCTCCTGTGGAAGGTTTAGGTATAAAATTTGGACAAAGTCTATTACTTTAATTAGACCATCGTGGGTCACAAATTATATCACGTTAGCTCAACACAAAAGCATAATACTAAGGTACAGAACCACCACACAAACTTCATCAAAAGCAAATGCGAACGATTGAACTTGCAAGCAGTTAATATAACCGATCAAAGAATTTGTATGCCATCGTCCTGCTTCAATAGCAACTGTATTTTTTAATACTTTACGGCGACGAAAATAAACTAATAACATATATTTTAGTATTATTAATACTAATGAAAATACTACTAATAAATAGTGTCATGACTAATTGGTTGGCGCCACTTCGACGTCAGAAACACTTGCGCACTTCCAAGAAAATAAAATTAATTAAATGAAATATCAACAAAAAACGCTACATAAATAATAACTAATAGTATACACTATTAAATTAATTTTACTTATTAAATGCTTTGATATATTTTTCCTGCGCCATTTGCAATGCTGGTTTTCCAAAGGCACTCGCGTTTAACCATACAGCTCTTTAAATGATGCAAACTGTTTTATTTTATTTATTTGGATTGCCAACAAATGATACACATCTAAATAAAACTTTACAAATATGCCTTGTGTTCATTTACTTATAGGCAACCGCATCTAACTACATTAACTATTAAGCTGTAATTATTATCAGGCAACCTAGTCAAATACCCTAGTATCATTCACAAATTAGAGCAAGAATTGCATATTTCAAAAGTCTTTTTTTTGTACATAACAATTGTATATTAGTATAACAATTTGTTGAGAAAATAATGCTGGCAAGTCAGTGTAAACACTGACTTGCCAGCATTATTTTCTCAACAGGTGTGACCCACATTTCGCCAGGAATTTTTAGGTTCCACGTAATATGGGGCGAGCTTATTGCCGTACCGGGCACATTACCAGACTCCGTGCTGTTACTGAGAATTTCTTAACGGAAAAAACCTAATAACACTTTGCCCGACCCGGGAATTGAACCCGAGACCTCCCAATCCCACGCGCACATTTATGCCGCGAGACCAACGAGGCAAGCAGTGGTAAATTTTCACGTATGCAATAATCATAAATCTTTAAAATTCCCGAAACTTCCCAATTCAATAATCACATCACAATCACGCTTTACTGAATGTTCTCCTTAAAAGAGTCATCACAAACATTCTGATCATTCCAATAACCGATAACTCAGTCTGAATTAACCGAGATCCACATTTGAAATTAGAACACTTTTATTTTTGGCAGCCATTTTATTATTTATGGCGCGGATCGCTCATAAACATATTAGTGTTCCTGTTCTATTTACAAAGTCCCAACATATATTTTTTTGTCGTTTTAACTATTTTATTTGAATGTCAGACGATTTTTTGTTCTAGAGTGTGGTTCTCTTTTGCAGAGAAAATGTACGCTTGAACTAAATGTTTACCAGTCATGTTGCCCTTGTATTATGTGTTAATATATTATGAATCCTAATATTTTGAAAGGTCCTATCATTATTAATACCATACTAATAGTTGAAAGAGTACCAGACACGGGAGTCGTTTAGAAATTAATTATGATATTGATATCGCGCCTATTTCCTTCTTTCTCTACCTCGCACGTGCCCATTTGATTAACGGAGCAATTATTAGTTTCCGTTATGGAAACTAGGTACCTAATATAGTCTTCTGAACAACAAAATATAATGTTTAAAAATAGATAGACTGTCTCCGTGGTTCAGTGGATAGCGTATGCGTCTGCTGATCGGCAGCTACCGGGTTCGATTCCCGGGTCCGGCAAGGAGTCTGGGAATGTGCTCGTTAACGGCAATAGGCCCGCTCCCTATAACGTGGGACTTAAACTTCATAAGACTAAGTGTGGGTGAAATATTACACCTCAGCCTACTCCTGCCGGGACACAGGCGTAAAGATATAAAAAATGGATAAAAATAAATAAGTAGGTAAAAATGTTCTGTCATTGGTGTTTTAAGTATGAACCAATCGTTTGTAAGTACTTAAATAAAAAGGTATCAATTTAAATAACTCAAAAACTTCTGCGTAATACCGGTATCTAAAAGCTTACAACTTTCCTTTTTCGAAGTTATCGTAAAGACTTCGTTACTTCAGAGCAAAGGTCGTTCATTTGTATTATTTATTTTATTTAGAAAGTTCAAAATTTAAGCAATGTTTCCTTTACACTAGGTACATTTTGGATAGCTTAGTCAAGATATCAATATGTATTTTAAATTATCCTTCGGGATATGTACCACATACCCTTGTTTGGAGTAACCAAAGTAACGAAAGATATTTTGATAATTTAAAATTAGTTATGGATAATGATTTTCAGACAAACTTTTTAAGAAGTAGTGAGGGACTATCGCGGCAATATCACGAAGCTCAATCACTAATGTAGGACTGAAATTCTCGACCGTAATATATCAACATTTAACATGATAAACTCCGATGCATCTTTAATTATACATTTATACAGTTCAACCAAGAAATTGCAATAAGCGGGGCAAGCGAGGAATAATCTTACAAATTTATCGTCCCCATGAGACTCTAGCGCCGCTTATTAAGCCTTAATTGATAATTTATAGTACTAGAGGTATATTGGCTATTTAGAAGGTCATATAAACCTTTAAGTGGCCCGGAAAATAACAGTGCGATGGTGTAAATGATACTTAAAGAGTTAATAGGGTAGAATGATGGTAAGTATATTTGGTGGTCAAGATATTGGTCGATAAGTCTTATTTTTATTCTAGGAAGAAAGTAAATTTGAGTAACAGTACTTTTATGATATTGAATGAGGAACAGAGGTATTGGTTCCGGTGTGTTAGGCTTTGCTTTTGTTTGCAGACTGGAAAGCTTTAGATTACTAGATCAGGTCAAGTGTATGTTCTGTCAGTAGGTAAGTGTTTTCGTGTGTATAAAGGCATTTGTATAGAGCAACAATAAGTAAAGACTTAAATTTGAATTAACTATGAACTCAAAGCTTACATGAATATTAATTTAGATTCTATTTACGCAGAGGATAATTTATATCTCTGTCTGTGCGGGGCAGTCTCCTTTTTAAGTACTAGAAGTGACACGCACAAGATTGCACCGTCACTAAGCTAGTTCAGACCAAACTTAGTGATTGATATGACCTATGAGATAATTAATAACACTGGATATGGTGAGCTTGCCTCTCGCAGAAAGGAAAAGAGGATTAAGAAAAATAAAAACACGTGTATATTACAAAGATTTTTACAATGTTTGTCGTCTACAGTAAAACATAATAATATTCAACCAGCATCCAAATTCATATTTTTTAAACTTAATTTCGACCATTCACGTAGGACCCTTTACGTTACTGTATTTTTTTAAACTGGCTTTTAAATCTTCGTAGTAACGTTTTAAATTGGATTTTTTATTTATTTTATTTTTTATTTAGAGACTCACGCCTGTATCCCCGAAGGGGTAGGCAGAGGTGTAATATTACACCCACATTTCGCCATGAATTTTTAGGTCCCACGTAATAGGGGGCGAGCCTATTGCCGTACCGGGCACATTACCAGACTCCGTGCTGCTACTGAGAAATTCCTAACGGAAAGCCCCAAGTTTTAAATTGTAATTTCTTCTTAACTATAGAAATAAAAGAGAGTTTTAAAGTAAATAAAATTTTATAGTCAACTCCATCAACGTTCTTTTAAACTTAAGTTATTTAGCTATACATTAATTACATTTAAAGTTAACAAATAAATACAACACCCAAAATGAA
The DNA here is from genome assembly GCA_944739405.2 of Euclidia mi. Taxonomy (NCBI): domain Eukaryota; kingdom Metazoa; phylum Arthropoda; class Insecta; order Lepidoptera; family Erebidae; genus Euclidia; species Euclidia mi. The sequence continues at coordinate 2,299,040 of OX123188.2, read as the reverse complement.
AATCATTTTTTTTTGTTATGGGCACAAAACTATTTCGCCTTATTTACATTTTAATAGTTAATATTTTGACAATTGCTCCCACTATAATTTAGGCGAGATACCAATTTTGCAAAGTGCAGCAGCACTAAGTTTTGAACGTCAGTACAAAGTTCGCATAAGAATACAGCATTCTTCGAAAAATCTTTTTTTCGTATTAGTTGTTTGTTGCTTTGATACCTACCAACTAAGTGACAGCAATATCCGTATTCACGTTGGAATGTAAGCCTGTAAGCCTCCAAGCCGGAGAAAATACCTATTAGATTGTCTGTTTGGACTTGTTTACTAGCATCTGTTGATGGGATGTGTGTTAGACAGTTATACGTTTGTCTTCGATTACTTAGGTACAAAACCTAGCTCTCCGATGAGAAACGCAGCAACGTCAGACACCCCGCAAGGTGTGTCGACGGTCTTGTTAGAAGTGCAGACAGCTGTTAGATACGGGAAGCTCAGAAACAGTATACTTGGAAAACCTTGAGGGTTGCCTTTAATCAGCAGTAGCAGCTTACAGATTAATATGTATGCGTGTCTTTTCAAGTATATATAGATACGTAAGTCTCCGCATCAAAAACAGAAATAACTTTGTGCTGATTTACAAATGTCAACGAAGATTGTGTTACAATGTATGTTGAATAATTTTTCGCCAGTTGTCTTCTCGCCAGAGAATGTGAAAATTCTTCGTATTGAACATTAATGTACAAAGAAAATTAACAAGGAAAGAGCATTTTACAAAATTTCAAAGGTATATTATGTGTTTTAATATGCTAATGGGATGGGAGGCTTACTAAATGAACATAATTTATTGCTTGAGTATGATATCAATAACTATTAACTTTTGCAATAGTAGATAACTCACAATGTGAAACAGTTGCAGCTCCTTACAAATATAACATGTAAAACCATTATACTGGCAGTTAAAAAGAGTGGCCACGTGTTTTATTGCCCGTTCTTTCTCGTGGTTCTACCTATTGCATTGCGAACGTGGCAGTAAATGTAAATGTAGAATCATTAAGTAATTTAATTTCATCAATCTTATTGGCTACATTATGCTACCTATACAAAGCACTTCGAATGGTAAAAAGTAGAAATGCAATGTTGGTTTGGAAAGAAATACATATATGCAAAATGGACTACAGTAACATTTGTGAAGATAAGTATGATTTAAATCTCTACCTATCTACAATTCATTCCACAGGAGGCTGCAAAGGGTCCTTAAATGGTCGTAAGTCGTAGCAAATAAAGTTTAATCTTTAAATGTATTTATAATTTTATGATCTCGTAAATGTTATGAAATGCCTTTGGTTTATTCTTTTCTGCGTGTTTGTCGTTTTATTTCATGTGATAAGTTATTTAAGATGCTAATTTTACATGAGAACATAATTCTATGACTGTTTGTCATACTAACAAGAGGGAATAAATTTTGATAATACTATATTAACACTTTATTCTCGTAATTTAAAACTTGTTTTAAATCTTTGAATACTATTGTAATATTTTGTAACTTCGTAAATAACTGTATAAAAATTGGGAAAAAAATTGAGCAGATGTATAAGCATCCACAGATCCCAAAAATGACATAACACTAAAACTAAGACAATGGCAGTTATCATTTTATTCTCCGGGGACGGCGATTTGTGCTATAGTGTCAACTAGTGTATCAATGCCATCAAAATACTACAACCAATAGTTCAGTCGCTGACGGATCAGCGCGGTACCTTCAGCAGGTGTGTCGCTTTAGACACAAACGTTTATTCTCAAAACTGCACGGTATAATATGTAGGTAATTTCACTGACATACTACGTAAAAATTTTTGATATTTGTATGATATATGGGGTTTTCTTCAAGCTATGAATGTGAACGACCTTGTCTCAATGAAAACTCTGATTAAATTCTGTAGAAGTTGTAGCGGTCCCCTTGAATTAGTGCCGTAAACATGGAAATATCGCTGATACTGGCTCTATTGTTGGGAGTATTTTACTTTGTTGACTATTATGCGGTTTAAGAAGCAGCTATATTCGCGATTATCCTTCATGATGGATATTTATTCATAAAACAAACTCGATTGATACCCTACTGTTTATAATATTTACTTTTGACAGTCGCTTTGTCAACTGCAGCTTCCAACTTCATCTGAAACGATCAGGGTTTACAGAGTCTGGGTGCTTTTTGCATCATTTTGAATGTTTGTGAAGTGCCCGATACTGGATTCATTCCTAATGAGAGTGCTCTTAAAACACTAACAACAAACCTACTATTTTGCATATAAATTTTTCAAGCCAACAAAGGTTATTCATTGTTGATAAATTGTATTTAATATTTATAATATTATTTTTTTAGATAAGTTAATAAGTAGTGCAACTCGAGTTTTCCGTAACCAGATTGCATACAGGCAAATCCATGGACTCCAACTAGTAAACAATATGTTCGTCCCACGCGGGTTTCATTCAGGAATCAGGGTTAATTACCACTCAGTGTAGCCGCCATCATATACACGTATATACATATATTATATACGATAAACAAAGTACTCAACGAGGCTGTTACCCCTTCTGATAAGCGGGGTTAACGATTACATGAAACCGATCTCGGAAAATTTAATCTGTACTCGTATTACTAACGGGAAAGTAGGCTGTCTGTCTGTCAGGTTTTGACGGAAAACTTGTTTAATGATGTTGATAAATAATCGTCAGGTTATGGTCCAATTTTTGTAGATGATCGAATGACAGGTGACAGAGAAATATAGAAGCGAAGGTCATACTCCACAGACTCAATTAATTAGGACTAGGGCAATAGGATGATAGACTGATTTTCGTAACTTACGATTTGTACAACAGACATATAAAACAATAAGAAATCAATTATACAGTTCCCGATTTAAATATTTTCAATATTTTTATAAAGTATAATGTTATTAATTTCAGAATTAAAAACAAAAATAGAACACACCAAAATAAACGGAACTAAAAACCTGAACATTTTACATACCGGTCTTCATTAAAAAGATGAATATAAAAAAATATACTTAAAAATGTCAGCCTCACGTTTATTAAAATAATAAAACTAAATTGTAGACAACTTCACTCCATTATAACGTAACGTTTTCACACTTATTGCACAAAACGTATCGAAGAAAAGTACGTACGTAATTCTAAAAAATGCAGACGAACAAAACTTCATGCAGATTGAAATCCACAGCATTCAGTAAGGTTAACGACTCGCGACTAAAAATACAAGCATATAGTACCGCTGTAGTACTCGGAGATATATATATAGATCGGACGATTCAGATGATAATGCGGTGATGTTTTCAAACAACCGCGGCGACCCGGACGTCCCTGGACACGACTGTTATAGATTCTGCTGAGTGCTGCGTAGACAGTTTTTTATACGGCACGGATTTAATAGGCGGCAAACGAGCAGACGAATTGCCTGAAGTTAAGCAATTGCCGCCACTCACGGACACAAGCAATACCAGAGGTCACAAGTGCGTTGCCGCCCTAGGTCTGTTGAAAAATAAATGTATGGTGTTTATTATTGTAAAACAAAAGCCGGTATCGCTATAGACCAACGAACACAAATAGTGTTAAAATATCAGATTCATAGAACACCTATTCTGACGCAAAATAATGCTTTTTGCACCATTTTTTAAATCAGATTGTAAATAGAGACAATTATTACTTCAATGCGCTATCGTCTTCTTTCAGAACATCTAAAAGCTTCTAGTTTTTTTGTAGGATAACGTAAGGCTCTCATATTAATACCCATGAGATAAATGTAATAATTTATTTCCATTTACTATACAGCATTTCATTCAATAGCTTCACATTGATGAAATGTCAAAAGAATTATCCTGAGACAGTTTACAACTATGCACATTAATAATCAAACCGCATGCGGCGGCGTGGGTCGAGCCATGACGCTCTATAACAACAGAATGGATGATATGAACGGAATTTTAAGAAATTCTTGGTCTCCATATTGTAGATGCTTTGCTCATTGAAACTCATAATAATCTCACGTTTAATCTGTGAAATCCAAACTGATATTATAAATGCGAGAGTCTGTTTGTGTTAACTTAATACGCAAAAAGGGAAGGCGAATGAAATGCGGACCACTCAGTTGTGTTTAGTTTTACAAACAGTTTTATTTGCTATTATAAATATACATAGATACGCGGTCGAAACCACGCTCTATGGCTAGTTTTATTAATTATACCTCCGTTTTAATCATCTTGGTTCTTTATAATGATCATTTTAATTTTGGTTGGCAGAATTAACGTCCCGTTTTGTAATTTGTCACATACATTTACAACAAATTAGATAGAAGGGCCACTGAACCCGAATAACAGTCACATGTTTAGTATTTTCACGGACGGATACACACTATTAGCGTACCCTACATACCTGAAATGGCAGTATTTCATGTCATATTTCTTGTAAAATTTGTGAAGTCTGAAATTATTAAAAATAATATACCTAAATGTAGTTTAATCTGAATAATTTTTTTATAGTCTTCATTATCATCATTTGTCCTCCTAAGTACGTTCAATGCTGAACTAATGGCTCTCTCAACACACAGACCGATCTTGCGAGTCATCCGTGGTATAAAGATATTCTATGACAACAGCCCACACACGGCCCAGTCCCAACTCGGCATAGCTTGTATTATGAAGATCAGAGAGCTGAATATAAACATACATAGGATTGTATTCCACAAATCATCAGTCTCATTTAACAAAGAATTGACCAGGTTAGTACCAAACCCACTATCGCCGAATTAGCAGGGGCAGTAACCACTAAACGAAGTAATGAGGCATAATTATGTATGTAAATTACAAAGCCAACATTGAGACCCGTTATATAAGTGTTACTATAAGTATGTAAAAATGTAAACGCATAAAGATATAAATTATAATTATCTCTTTCCTTCTAATCTAACTCTGTTAATTCGTTTCATTATGATATCTTCTGTTCATGGCAAAAGATTTCTACAAAGCATGATTAAAATCAAATGAGCTTGTTAAATCATACAACTTGCAACGGCTGTTTGCACGATTTTTGAGTTTGGATGTTTATGCCCATTCATTTAATAATTAATTTCACATTATTTTATAACAGACATTAAATGTTCAGATTCAGTTGCTATGTGGTTTCTGATATATGCATATGATTAGATTCGAATGCCTTATATTTATATTCAGCGGGCGAATTTTGATATTCAGAAGCTTCCTTCAGACTTTTTTTTCTCGTTTGAGTGTGTGGCCATCTCTAGTGTCAAAGTTCTTAGTAGACCGCCCGAAGGACTGCGACATGGCTGGAAAACAAGAAACTTGCCCCGAGACAAGAACCCGCATTAACGGCTTTATGTCCTCTCCAATGCATGGCAGCGCTTAGATATAAATAATAAACACCACAAGCGATCATCCATCTAAATAGTGACCTTTGCAGGCATCGCTTAACTTTGCTATACTTTTATGAACGGCAAATCAAGTCATCCTATAAGCGCTATGCTTCGCCTTCTAGTATAATATTGAGCAAAACGGCAAATGCTCAATCCCTATAAAATTCTAACATTCGATATTGCCAGGCAGCAACACAGTAGCAGGTTTATTTTGATATGTTTGTATTATATTTCCAGATAAAAAAATTGTAGCGATTGTGCGTTTGTTCAAAGGTGCATGTATGTATGTTGTTTGAATAATCACTTTGTTCGCATCGTAGCTGCACCATATTACAATTCTTTACTCTGTCAGTCAGTCAAGACACACCACACAAACTTCTCAGTCCTCTCATTTCTACAGCATTTATTCTACTTTCACGACTCTTCTGCCATACCCAACTTTCACTACCATACATAAGTGTAGGTACTAACACCCCTCTATGCACAGTCAAACGTGCCTTTTTGGACACGTTATGACAGTTCAAATATTAGATAATTATATTTGATTGTCCTTCACATTTGGCATCAATATCGCATGATATTATAATATATACCGAGGCAGTGGCTCGCATGTGTTGCCTAAGAATTGCTTATATAATATTAAGATATTGGAAATATTTTTTTAAGTCCCGCTCTTTCCGGAGGTGAAAAAAAAAAATCATCATCATCGTTTTCTAGTTAACTATTGCACATTACGAAAGCCGTTTATAATTTGAATCAAAACTGTATTGCATATCAGTAGGAAGATTTGGCTTGCTATACGTCGCTGTCAAACGTGACACAGAATTTGTTTTTTAGTTTGCCGTTTATTTTGCTTAATCGCCAGTAAAATACGCTTTCTTACATATCTAGAAGATAGACATATGATCCCGTATAGGTACCATAAGTTTTAATGAAATAAAAGTCTTAGGTATTGTGTTCAAAGTACAACCGCAGACAGAACAATTAAAACCTCTCGTAGGCTGCAAGATGAATCACTGAAAGCTTTACTAGTTCAATGTGAGCGCATAGTGTCTGCTTACCGAACCTCACTGGGTTTTACTTTGCCTCGGGCTCTCAACACTCCGAGTTTGTTGTTTTCTACTTACTTGTACATCGAGATGGGGCATAAAATTGTATCAAACTTCCCGCGAGAGTCAAGCTTTTATTTCTACATGTTTTGTAATGTTATCGTGTTAAATTTTGTTGTTGTTATTTTTTTGTACCTAAAATATGTTTACTTGTAAGCAGGTCATAATCGGCTGCATCTTACATATAGGTACGTATAGATGAAGTTACACACAGTGTACGAATAATTGAAAATACCTACAGAACATTAAGAAGCTACGAAGCTGTTAAGATACTAAGAACCAGTTGACTAATGTTTGATAGGTTCCGGTAATGATTAAGGTAGATAAGCGAATACAAATCGTATGTAGGTATATTAAGATCCTCATTCGTCTCCCGGCATAAATGCGCGCGTGGGATTGGGAGGTTTCGGGTTCGATCCCCGGGTCGGGCAAAATGGTATTGGTTTTTCCGTTAGGAAACTCTCAGTAGTAGCACTGAGTCTGGTAATGTGCCCGATACGGCAATAGGCTCGCCCTCTATAACGTGGGATTAAAATATATCTGGCGAAAAGTGAGTGTAGTAATACACCTCTCCCTACCTCTTCGGGGATATAGGCGTGAGACTGTGTCTGTATTAAGAGACTATTCAGAGGTACTCCTATTTTCAGATAATACCCTTTTTTCTGACGTACTAATAATAATTAAATTAATCTTTATTAATTTCAATTGATTTTAGACTTTACAGTAAAACGTACCAAAGCTTTAGAAATACTCAATTATATATCGTTGTTGTCGATCAAAAGCAGAAACTAGCTAACTAAACCATTGTAGACAAAAGAATAATTGAGATGACCTTTGCGTTTCTTTTTCCTTCGATTTGTCAATCGGTTCGGGGATATCACTGCAAGCCTTTATTGATTCAGTTCAAGGCTTTCACTATGGAGGGTTTTTAATGAAAAAATCAGGGTCAAAACTCCAAGGAAATGTTAATTAAAAAGCTTGTTAAAGGAATGCTAATCCGTAGTCGTGCCTTGTCGATCTTACTCACTTTGGAGTAAAATAATCATAAAAGTTTTGGCGAGGGTTCTGTGTTATGGATTGCCCTCATGAGAACTAGCAGATCCGTTAGGAAGGAATAAGAAGGAGGTTAAATAGGTACTACTCTCAATTACTGAAAGACCTTAAAATAAATCCTCCTGATTATGCTATTTCGATAGTGTTGACAGTCTAGCTGTGATGAGCACGCTCGATGAAAATATTTGGTAAATGAAAAAAGTCTTAAAGAATGCTACAATGTAAGGTCACAGCCATTAATAAAAATATCTAAAGCTGCCAAAAAGAACAAAAAATATTATCAGCACTTGAACTCGGCAATTCTTAATTTCAGAATAGAAGTATTTACAAACTTACTAGCTTACATTTTCATCACTGTAATACTCGTAAAATCTAAAATTCTATGTGTATCTACCATTCGTGCAAACTCATGCAAAATTTCTGTAACTTAACAAGCTGTGTAAATAATAATACAACATTAAAAGAAAATCTCATTCTAGCGCAAATCTAGAGATTAAACCTTTAATCAGGTTTAAGTGTACCGTGACTTGTCAAATCTCTTTGATAAAAACACAGCTGTAAATTATACAGACTCTATACAGTGACTACATACCATTTAAATAGTAATTAATTACATTTGCGAGTAGTACTACTATTTTACAGTGGAAGCGTATTAGCTTCGACAATAGACACTATTTGATATCGTATTCAGCTCTCTCTATGGTTAACTCGATAAGCTAAATGATTGTACTCAACGTGATAATACGCATTGTATGCAGTGAAGTTAACTTAGCTGTAGGAAGGAGAGAGATTCTTTTAACCATGGGCTAATAGTAACAATATCAATGGCAAATAGTCCTTACACGTCGGGTTGTAGGCATGAACAGTATACATATAAGCAAGATACCTATTGGAAAATACTGTCAGTGTTTCATAACAACTTGCTGTTAGGAATATCTATAAGATTTAACTTATTTAAGGTATAATATACCTATTAGTTACCAACGTTTCGATCGTCTTGTACCGATCGTGGTCGCGGAGAGACTGATGAGAGCTCAGCGCCGTCTTATGGAAGTGCGAGTTTCGACACCTACCTTCACTTGGTTTTTATTTCAGTTCGGCGGCGATGTTTAAATTTGCTGATGACTGGATTCCAAGTAGCCGATAATAATCTATATCCATCCTCCCGGTTGAAATTGTTATATTTCTTGATTTCTACCGCTCACTTACTATCCTGGAGTAATAGTGACGATCGGTGGATAAGACTTGTGGTTGATGCAGTTCTATCCAGTGGTTTGGTCCAGACTCCAACACATGCTCAGCTATTTGCGATTGTACACTTGGTCTGTCAGACCCGCTAAATTATTTTGTATGATGTATTCAAATCGCGAAACTTTAAAATCGATTATCTATAAGATTATCAAGTATTGATCATCATCATCAGCCTTTAGCAGTCCACTGCTGGACTAGGCCTCTCCTTTGAAAGGAGGAATTGGCCTACTATATCACGCTGGCCAAACGGGTTGGTATAGGGTTTGTATCAAGTTTTCCTTCTCTTACAGTGCTGTTCTCTGCATAATATGCTCTCTCTGTCGGCTCTTACGACACCCACGGGATGACATGGGGTGGTGACATTCCGTATTCTTAATCCGTCACCACACGGACAAGTATTGATAAACTGATAAAATTATACTTTCTAATACTCTTTTGCGGGCTCCCGCCATCTTTTTGATTTCTAAAATTTCCAATGGATGCAAGGGAAACATGCAGCGATTACTTTCGTTTAGAGTTGACTAAAATTCATAGGTAAGTATACATAGTGTGATGTTCTTACTTTCCTCTTTTCGCCTTTAAGACTTTGCTTAATTGAAATTTGGAGGAAAATCGTGAAGAATAATGTATGTCTAGCTAGCAACTAGCAGCGATAGTCTAGTGGAGAGTCCGACAGACAGCTACGCAGAGCGTCCGGGTTCGAATCCACGGCGCGCACCGATGACTTTTCGGAGTTATGTGCGTATTAAATTGTTAATGATCGCTTGCTAAACGGTGAAGGAAAACATCGTGAGGAAACCTGCATGTCTGAGAGTTCCCCATAATGTTCTCTAAATTAATTAAATACAAATAAATAAATGATTGATTGATTGATCGATTAAAGACATGTGAAGTCTGCCAACCCGCACTTGGCCAGCGTGGTGGACTATGGCCTTACCCTTCTCATAATGCGAAGAGGCCCGTGCCCAGCAGTGGGACAGTATAAAGAGCCGATGATGAATGTATGTCTGAGAGTTATAAACAACTACCTTTCGCCCGCGGCTTCGCCCGCATGAAATTTTAATAAAGAGTAGCCTTTGTATTTCCCCAGGAGTCGCGGGCACAGCTAATTAAATATAAAAACAATTCAATAGGTCCTAACATTTAAAATAAGAGCTCTAAAGACTTAATTTTAACGTTTTTTTCTAGCTAGTAACTGCCTTCAAATGTATGTGAAGTTTCATTAGTATCCTGTAAGTAATTAATAAATTATGATGAAATTCAGTTCGCCACGTTCACGCTCTCAATGCGCGCGGAGTTATTTGGCCACCGATCAATCTGTATGTATATCCATATAAACTGAGTGATATATCAATAACTAGCTTTCGCCCGCGGCTTCGCCAGCATGATATTTTAATAAAGAGTGGCCTATTTACTTTCTCGGGTTTCAGGAAACCCATATCAAATTTCATCACAAGTGGATCTGCACATTAGACGTGTAGCATACATATAAACAGATAATACTTAAAATTACTTTTCTTTTCATTGTCGTCAAACTTCAGGTTGTAACAAAGGGTGTCATTACGACGTCACAGCGACGTCACAAGGTAAAGATTAGTATGTAGGTATATTATTAAAGTTATTGAAGAGATTATATACCTACTGAATAGAACAGCAGCAAAAATAAAAACACAGTACAGTACTCGCCAATCTTTATGGCCGCTCTGAATATAGCCATCGGTACGAACTTGCGCATGGTACAGTCGGCTGGACATTTCATAACCAAGAAGAAATATTTGTAATTATTGAAAATTAAAATCTTCAGTTACGTTGTTAGATTAGCTATATTATATTGTTTAATTACATATTCAATCAAATTCGATTAATATAAATTCAGTTACCTAGGTGAAGGGACTTCTAAATAAAAAAACACATTGGTTACGACAAAACAATTTTTTTAAAATCTTTATTTGTAATGGGGCTACCTACCTTCCATAAAACATCTTGCATACTCGTAGAAGGTACCTCATCTGAAGAACTTTGTTCGTCACTTACTTCATTTCGGCATCTCCATCCTCTTCCTCCGATTCATTTTCGCTCACGTGTATGATAAATTGATCGGTGAAGTCATCTATCACAACATCGCTCTTTTTATATTCCACCTCAAAGCGTCTAACTTTGTCACATAACGCAATCCATTAATGTTCACCCATTGCATCGACCTTCGCCTCCACAAGTTTCATGACATTATTAATATTGCCGGTAATTTTTTTCTTAGCTACGTAGCCTTTTATTGCAAGCCATTTCTATTGGGTTTAGATCGGGATGGTAAGGTGGAAGGCGCAACAGACACACCTGTAGTTGCTGCAGTCCGCTTTTGGACTGACTTCAAGTTATACTGAAGCCCTTCCTCAGCAACCTTATTTAAAAACGTTAATACGTCAAACACCATTTTCCGTGTTTGGCGACGTAAAACATTAAAACGACCGCGAGGCAGGTTCAAAGAAAATGGTAACTATATATCAGTACAAATAACAACAAGAAACAATAACGATAGCTACGAGAAACAACAAAGAAATAACACTATGAAACTATTCTGAACGCGACGATACAGTCAGAGCTCCACGTATATGTATTCGTGTACGAACGTAGCACTCACACTAACGCGCGGGAGGCGACAGGACGCTAGCGGGTGGAAGACAGCGTGCGCGGGCGTGCCCTGCCTCCACGCCCCGCGTACGTCCCGCTGATACCTGATTTTGTGTTCTGCGCAGCGTAATGCGGCTAGGTTCGGAGCGGCCATAAAGTTTGGCGAGTACTGTCAGACCGCCCCTCCGCCCCGCTGCGCTTAAGCGCGCCAACTCATTGTAAGCCATCGATATATATGTTAAGCGCTTTTAATAACGGTGCGCTTAGGTCAATTATATCGTGATAACTTTTAAATTATTCGTCCAAACTACTTACTGTAACAAACAAAGTTCATCTACATTAAATACTGAAGACAATTAATCTATCAATTTTGAAAACAATTTGATAACTACTCTAGAATGAGCATTGTAAAAAAATATCAAATTTAATTATTTTTACGGACCACTTTTTAGTATATATTGGCTTCTACATAAAAGGTAGGTATATGCTGCTGCGGACTTTTGTTTAGAAATTTTTAAGATTAACAATATCACGGTACATTATCTTCATGTAACTTTAACGGTTTAGGCAACGCACGCGAAAATAGGTTTCAGAGTTCAGGATTTTTACCGACTTAATTGACACTTTTCTTTATATTATGGCAACATTACACAAAATCTTTATAAATTGTAGCATATGTGTTATTCTGATGTATAAACTATATTGCTGTAAAGTTTCATCCAAATCCGTTCAGTGTTTTTTGCGTGAAAGAGTAACAAAAATCCATACATACATCTTCAGAAACTTTCGCATTTATAATATTAGTAGGATTCTTTTGGAAGGCTTGAAGTCTATCAACCCGCACTTGCCCCGCGTGATGTACTAAGTCATCTCATAATGAGTATAGGCCTGCCTTAGCAGTTGACTACATTATAACAAGTCCGATTATGTTGATATATTAAGTTGAAACAAATTTCGAACTTATGATTTAATGTCTTTATTACTGGATATTCAACTAAGCTGTCAAGACGCACCTCTCAATCAAACTGATAGTCAAAAGTCATTAAGCGTTTTTATTGCTCCATAAGTGACAAGCATCACCTAATAAGATTGAAGTTATATAACTACACTAGAGGACGCCAGCAGCTACGCCTGCATTTTTTTTAAATTTACCCGTTTTGGCCGATCCCGTGAGAATTTCGGGAAATCCCTTCTTAGTGCACCCCTACGGTTCCCAAGGAACATACATGCCAAATTTCAGCTTCCTGCGCCCAACAATTTCGGCTGTAGCGTGTCTGTCAGTCAGTCAGTAACGCAAGGATTTTATATATTAAGATTTGCAGATAACTTCTAATAAGGTCAAATGCGTCCAATAATGAGAAAATGCCCCGTCTATTGACACCGTAAACAATATATATTTGTAATAAATCCTACCGTAGACCTTCGCAAACAAATAAACGCCTTGACGTATCTCTATGTATCAAATACGGGACATCGTAAAGCATCGATATAGAGGCGACAGACGAAAAAATAAAGGAAAACAAATCCTATTCTATTTCTTGCAAAAAGATACGAATTTCATATATCTAGAAAATAATAAAATATCGGTGAAGTGCGCGTCGTGCCATGTCGAATGACGAAGATGTTCGAAAAAAGAGATACAGAACAAGCTCAACTTCAATTTATATTCAGCTGTTAAGTGTTTAAAGTGCCCACTGAATAGTTACAAATGTAAACCAGATTTTATTCACATATTTTAACTATTTGTTTGTGTTAACTGAAATCCGATTGAATATGTTAATGGCTGGACCAATTGAAATATAAATCAGTTCAGCCAGAGGTGCTTAACGAAGAATTAAAAAGGTAAAGTTAAAAAATATAGTCAAGAAATCAAAAAGTCGAAGTCTGTTGAGTACTCGTAAACGAAATATTGATACAGCGCGTTGGCTTGTAGTAGTAACACTACGAAAGTCTGCGAATTTTAACACAAATATCTTTGGCTCATTAGAAAATTATTATATGATCGTGAAACTTGTAATTCGGTAGTCTTAAACGTTTTTAAGTGAACTTAAAATCACTCAGCATTTCAACATTCACTATGAAATTAATTCAATACTTGTGTAAACCTTAAAATAATAAATTTATACTAAACAGAGCATTAACGTTGCACAAACTGTGGGAGGATCATTTAAATATTTACACAAACGACGCTTTTACCGGCTCCTTTATACAAACATCCCGCTAATCAGTTTAAAAGGATTGCCAGCTCAGAATGACCTTAAATTGAATTATGCGATTTCATATTTTGTATTTATTTTAATAAATGTTTAAGGTAAGCGCAAAGAGAAGAGTCGTAAAAGAAGATGTGCTTTTATTTTCTTCTTTTGAAAGACAATTTCTGCTCTAGTAATTAGTCAATCCTATGCCGCGGAGGATTTAACATACATTCAACTAACAGACATAAAGTTCAGCCATACTCGATAGAATAATTTTATTAGTGGTTCATGGTTCACACAAAGTGTTGCCTCGTGGAGCTTCGAACTTACAGGACTCAGTGTTCCATGGTGATGCGGTTGCTTTAACCGCATCACCATGCGTGCAATAATGTATTTAATGTTACATTGCGTGAAAAGCCAGCAGGCTTATTCTCGATAATAGAGCAAGTTAAGTTACAAAAAAGAAAGTCAAATAAACTTTCAGTTAACGAAAATGAGGAGAGAAAAAAATGAATGTGTTTTATTTTATCTGTGATATCAAATACCATTAACGGTATTTTCGATAATTTTGCCCCAAATATTAAAATAGCGCAGTGTATTGTTTTATTTTTCTACTGCACTTGAGAGTTATGTAATGATAAAATATGTTGATCATGATCGATCTTATACTCATAAAGGCTCTATCTCCCAGTGTTATAAACACTTCCTGACTATAACAAATGTTTTTTTCTACATCCCTGGGAATCTTTTCATTAAGAGATACAACAAAAACTGGAACACAGGCTGATTCCCACGCGGATAAGTAGAGACTACGGATTGTAATCTTGGTTTCAAACCTGTCATATTTTTTCTGTTGCCCCGTTCACAGCATTCTGAAAAATAATATTTAATGCCTCCGTGGTACAGTGAATAGCGTATGCGACTGCTGATCGGAGGTCCCACGTTCGATTCCCAGGTCGGGCAAAAGTGTTACTGGGTTTTTCCGAATTCTCAGTAGCAGCACGGAGTCTGGTGATGTGCCTGGTAACAACAATAGGCTCGCCCCCTATTACGTGGGACCTAAACATTCTTGGCGAAATGTGGGTGTATTATTACGCCTCTGCCTACCCCTTCGGGGATACCGGCGTGAGTCTATAAATAAATAAAAAATAGAATATTTAATGAGGACGAAGCACTGAGCTTACCTCTCGATTTATAATAAAGATCCGAATACCTACAGATAAAATAAATACCCGTCTTTAGATTTGTCATCACCAGATGTGCCACGGGGAATGATAAGTGCGATATTAATTCGTCCTTTTCTTGACCCAATATTATTATAATAAGGACAATTAATCTATGCACGGGAAATTCAAAGGAAATTGCTCCATTATTCTGTAAAGGGTCGGGCAATACGTTTTTGTAAAAATGATATATATAATTATATTTTATATGCTAATATATTTCATCATTTTGTCATATGCGACACCAGTTTAGTATCACAATTTATTTACAAAAATAATATACCTAAAAGAAAACTGCACTGATAGGTCATATTCAGTATAACTATGGTAGAGTAAATCTTTGTTTGCACCTATAAAATATCTGCAACAGTTTACACCAAGAATAAGAAAATAAAGCTGTCTACATATCAAATGAATCCATAAATGTTGTCTACCGCAACAAATTTTAAGATAAAAAGCGTATTTCATACCTACCTACACATATTAAAAAAAAGACATTTTATCTACCAAACCGGACTCAAATAAGATGTTAACTGATATCTGAAATGGACAAACATATTTATTTCGCGATTCTAACAAGTAAAATATATTATAAAAACACGTTTATTTCAGAATAAACCAAAGACATAATAACGTTACGCGGCAGGCCTACTGCCCTACACCCTAGATACATTTTCGTGTTCCACTTAAGGAGGCAGCGATAGCCGAGTGGATATACCAACAGACTGCCATGCAGAGGGTATCAGGTTCGAATCCACGGCGCGCACCAATGACTTTTCGGAGTTATGTGCGTATTGAATTGTTAATTATCGCTTGTCCCGTGCCTCGGAGAGCACGTTAAGCCGTCGGTCCCGGTTGTCATGAAGATCTTTGACAGTCGTTACAGGGCGTCAGTACCTTCTAAATAAACTGACACTAGTCTAAACCATGGAATATCGCTATCCCTTCGGGTTGCGGAGGTCAGACAGGCAGTCGCTCTGTGGAAAAGCTTATATTCAGCCAAATCCGGTTAGACTAGAAAGCGGACCCCAGACTGAAACTGGGATAACGCTAAGAGAAAGAAGACTTAAGGAACAATGTGGCTTGATATTAATTTAGGGTCAAGTACCTTTTAACCCTTAAGCGATCAGGCTGGTAATTGAACAAAATCTCTCTCAGTGTAAACAATCATCAGTAATACTTCGGGAAACACTCTCCGTAAAGCTCTTACTTAAGTTGTTTATCGTTCAAGAAATTGATTACCGAACGTAAATTTAATATTTACATGTGATTTTGATACTTATAAGCTTAGGAGCTTTTGACAACTTTAAAGGAAGTTAACTGGTTGAATTCGTCATTTACAAAAGGGTATCTAAAAGGACGAAACAAGTGAATAGGTCATTCAAGTGGTTGTCCTGAAAATCATAGCTACAAAAATGGTCAAGCTACATAGCAGCCGTGTTATATTTTGGTTGGAGGTACCTGCGATGTCTGTTTAATGGAGGTTTTCCAGGCATCCACATCCTCTCATCATCATCGACCTCTTAAAACTCATCTTCTAAGAAAAATACGGACGATTACACATAATTTTCCACTTCGATAGATGCGTACTAGTTCGATAGATAGGTACTTAAAAGCCTTCGGAATATTCGAGAAGAGTTAGTCATTTCCGTCTACCTTTTAACGTAAATTCTCGATACCTGTAAACTTTCAGGGTCCTGTGAAACATGCCAAAGGCAAGAGAATACGAAATATTCGGAACCAATGCAATCCATCAATGTGTTTTGACCCTATATTTTCTCTTGAAAATTTCTGATAACTATCCAGCTGTCAATGTTTCTGCTTTCAATTTCCTTACAGTGACTTTCGCAAACATTTACCAACTAAATATTTTAAGTTATTTAAGCTTGTCCCATGCCAAATTATATTTAAATTTTATATTTCTATCCATCATAGAGCACATGAAGTTTTCTTTAAATAGGTTCCTTGTTTTACATAACTTTTAAATTACATAGTAAATAGTATCTTCTTGGATTTACGCGAATGTTACACATTGAAATCAAACTACGGTTTACGGATTCTATCGCGATATACCTATTGGTTTATCTAATTTACATTTAAACCGAATGATCTACAACTACATTTTTTAATTATTACTAGCCGACATTTCATCATAGATCAATCGGTTTAAATGTTTATTTTTTTATTTATCACTCACGCCTGTATCCTCGAAGGGGTAGGCAGAGGTGTAATATTACACCCACATTTCGCCATGAATTTTTAGGTGTCACGTAATAAGGGACGAGCCTATTGCCGTACCGGGCACATTACCAGACTCCGTGCTGTTACTGAGAATTTCCTTACGGAAAAACCCAATAACACTTTGCCCGACCCGGGAATCGAACCCGACACCTCCCAATCCCACGCGCACATTTATTTTATTTTAGTCGGTTTAAATGTAAATGAACTAAAACCAATATATCGCGATAGACTCCGTAAACCGTAGTTTGATTTCAATACATAGTCTATATACCAACGAAATATAAAGTTCATGCAATATGTGACCACTGTAAGTTACTTCATATTTCCAACAAACTCTTCTACTGCCCGCATCAAACCGCTCAACTGACCTCTCACGATTTGTATTGTACATTTAACTTAGAAATGTAAAGTAAAACAGTTTCTCTGAAAAAACTTCTTTTACAAACTTTAAGGATGCTTTAAGGCGTGAAATAATGTTTTGATCAAATTAAATTAAGTTAGTCTAACTAATAAGCTATTATTTTGACAATATAAATATTATAATACTCGTTTATCTCTAGTAACTTAGGGATTAATAATTCTATTTGTGTCAAAGTTAATTATTTAAATTAAATATTACCATCAGTGTCAGTTTGAACATTATCTTTAATTTCGTAGTATGCTCATTACGTTATACTTACCAGCCCAGCATGAGTACCTGCATTTTTTTTAAATATTTTTATATAAAGATTTCATAACATCACATCATATTTTAAAAAGAAAAGTCTTTTTTGGTCGAGCCATCACATGATACATTTCGAAAAGTTGCATAATGAAGTTTCTTTAACAAAAACACAAATAGCCGAAGACATCATTAATAAAATGAATTTTAATGTAAAGTACATATTGTCATAATTATACCGTATAATGATAATACCTATAAATAATCGATATCAAAGCAATAATAATTTTGTAAGAGACTGGCTCCAGTATAGATATTTGTAGATTGGTCTCATAAGCTTTAGACTTGACATCTGGGGCCCAATTCCGCTAAATAAATATAGTCGCGATACACAGAAGAATAACTGAAGCATGGAAGGAACGATATTTTTAAGAACAAATTGAATATAGCTACACTCTTCACTCATATGATAAATTAGAGTTGCCAGAAGAAGATGGCACTATGTTTGTCAGTTAGGGCTAAAGACAATTTGAACACAAATATCGTAACTTTTTAATTTAATAGTGACTGGGCAAATTCGCTATCGATATCGATTAAAGTTTCAATATAGGTTCAAAATCAAACGGACTTGTAAAGTATATTATTTATATGTTATACATTTTAAATTCAGTAACTTTATGTCCACAGCAGTCAGAACGCTAGTTGATGGACAGTCTTTAAATAATTATTACACAAACTTGCATTTTTAAACTGAACTTATATATTTTTGTTTCAAATGGGGACCTAGTAGCACATAATCTTTCGAGAGGTTATTTTCTAATTTTCATAGTATTTTTCTTTACGCATCAACAGCCTTTTCAAGTCCACTGCTGGTCTTCACACTAGCCAGACGTATTCGTATAGGGTTTTATTTCGAGATTTCCTTCTCTTGTTTCTCTTAGTCGCCTCATGCGACACCCTCGGCATAAATGTTTATTTATACTTATTTATAGTTAGTTTTTCAGCTGTAATGAAAGCTGTCAGTGGGATTCAATCAATCAATCAGCCTATCGCAGTCTACTGCTGGACATAGGCCTCTCCCAACACGCGCCACAGTACACGGTCCTCAGCTTTCCGCATCCAGTCTGTCCCAGCCACCTTTTTCAGGTCGTCGGTCCACCTAGCCGGGGGCCGCCCTACCTTACGCTTGCCGAGACGTGGTCTCCACTCTAGGATACGCTTGCTCCATCGGCCATCAGTTCTTCTACAGATATGGCCAGCCCACTGCCACTTGAGTCTACTGATTCTATGAGCTATGTCGGTAACTTTGGTTCTTTGTCGTATAACTTCGTTTCGGATTTTATCCTTCAAAGAGACGCCAAGCATAGCCCTTTCCATAGCTCGCTGCGTGACTTTTAGTTTGTGGACTAGTCCCACTGTGAGTGTCCACGTCTCGGCACCGTACGTCATAACGACGTAAGTGGGATTAATAAATATTAAATAAATAAATCATCACCCCCTACTCTCGCTCTAATCTTAATAACATATTTTTATTAGAGAAAGCAAATAATTAAGATAAAAGCAAAACTCATAGCTTAAGCATTATGATAACTGAGAATGGCATATCCAAATTAATTCTTTACAAGGATAGGAGATAGTCGACATGGATTTTATCAAGCAAAAAACATAAACATTTACTTAAAATAGATTAATCAGACAAAACCTTGAATAGTGCCCAAAGGTTTGTTATTAACAATAATCACTTTATTGAAATTTTCTCATTACATAGTGTAGGTAATACAAATCTATGTGTAAAAAATGTATGTGCGGGATCGGACACTTTTCGGTCATACATGTGACACACAGAATATTTAGAGAGAAAAAAAATGTGGCTAGACTAGCCCTTCGATTTTATCTTGGGATCGACACATTATTAGTCTACTAGTCGAACAAAAACAACCAAGTTTTGGTCTCTGGGTAGATGACATTTAACAAAATTTCTTTCAAATGAAGATTCCCTTATTTTGATGCATATCCACTCAGTAGTCGTGACTATGAAAGCACACAATTCTTATCAAACCTTCAATTTACTGTCCTTTAAATATTACTGTCTTTGTAAAGAAAGATCAGATTATTTCTATAGGTGCATTATTTTTTTTTGTAATATGATGGATTCTAACAAGCTTCGGAATTCATTACTGTTGCTGATAGTTTAAATAATAGCAAGTAATTATTTAAGCACTCACACTGATATGTTTAGAAGGGAGGAGCCATCTGTCATTACTATAAAAACATTCCGCAGTAAAATGCTTGGAACAAATTCTATGGTGCTTTCTAGGCACCCAATTTTCTCCACGACATACTGCAGCAATCCACTTATTTTGTAAATCTTTAACACGTGCACATATAATCTAAAAAATAACGAGGTAAAAATATACGGTGGATAGACATGTCGATAAGATTTTTTACAACACTTGAAAAGTCGATATAAATATTATACGACTAAATTCAAAATCATGATAGAACTGTTATAAAAGCAAAAATCACTAAGTTTATATAATTTGATGGCATAATATTGTCTAAATTGTATCTTACACGTCAGTTGACTGTGTTCAGTTTCGGAGTACTAGGACGGTCTCTATGTATATTATCCAATCTCTTTGTCGCGATATGATGTCAGTGTCATACTTACGTCACCAAAAGCGTATTCTTCTAAATTAAAATTAACGAGATCGTATGTGTCAACGACGAACTGTTTATTTTAAATTATACGATAATGACATAAGGTTATCAGAATACCGCTTTTAAATCCATTCAAAATATGATATCAATGTCATATAAAAATAGCAGAATTGGCCCCCTGGTTTTATTTGGCTATTTTAATTTAAAATAAAATTTACGCTCAGGTTTTATTCACGTCTTTGATAAAATATATTTCTTTCAATACTTACAGTCTATGAACGTCAAATAAGTTTTTACGAATTGCAATGCCTATTGAATTCTAAAGAACTTAATATTATAGTAAAAGTTGAATGAAAATCGTTTGAAGAACACCAAACAGTCATTTTTACTACTCTGTTGACCTGAAAAATCGTCTTGCGCGCGAAATTCATCAAAAAGATTTATCGACGATTGAATATTATTGTAATAACAATAAACATTTCTTCGCAAATGTGTATTATTGGTATATATTATTGTTGGCTAAAGCAGGCGTTATAAAAGATATCGGTGACTTTATAAAACGTTTGCTAGTTATGACATCAAATAAAATAAATTTCATCTCTAAATGAAGCTGACTTTCTTTTGAGTTATAACCCTGGCAGCGTTTCGCCATCCGCTGGTGGACAAAAGTCTCTTTTAAATTGCGTCAATATGAAGATTTGTCTTACCGCGCTAAACTACTATGTAGGTAATTATAACGTTTGATGTTGAGTTTTCGTTCTATTTGAACAAGACAATTTATTAACTTTAAGTAGTTATAAATGTTATAAAGGACTTAACAATCATTTCTGGATCACACAAAGTGTTGTCATGTGTGAATATGTTAATTGATTTTAACATTTTGCCGCACTGTAATCATGAACTACATGATTTTATAAATATCGCTTCACGTCGTTTCAGTCCAATCGTATTACACTTATACTTACAGACCAATATACCGTCAAAACTACATTTTCAAGAACTTAACACACGCAAGATTGGCCCGCAACCTTTAAGGCGCTGTTATACCTCAGAAGCCGTGAAACACCTAATTTTTTGTCGCGCATCTAGCCATAACGGTACATATTACAAACTAGAAAAAAATAGAGCTTAAAGTCAAAAGTCTGAACAAAGGACTTTTGAAAGAATTTTTCATATATGTAAAATAGAATCACGGTAAAAATCACAAAATCGAGGCAGAAAATAATCTTTCGTCTCACTGTTTGCAATATTTTGATCCTAAGCTGTCATATTTTATTTGATAATATTGTTGGAAATCTAATGAACTAAAGAATTACCCTATTTATTTTCATATTATACGTGTATATTTTGTAAAATTAAATTAAATCTGCCAAACGTCTATGATTTTGACGCTCGGTAGATCCCATCTATTTCAAACACTTAAGCAATTTAAACCTTATTAGCATAAGCGGTGTACTGAGTGTCAGTTGCTAGTTTACGCCCTGCCCAGACCTCATCATTCGGCTATGAGCCCTGTTAGAGATAGGTCATGTCGCTTGCGTCTCCGCTGCAAGAAATTTTACGTAAACCTGTTTGTTATTATAATACGACGACTTGAGTTCGTAATTTCATGGTTTTATGTTATAGACTGAATACTTTGAATCAAATAGGCTTTTCATGCAACTATGGGCACATTTAATTAGGACCTAAGTTTATACTCTTGTTGCGTTTAATGTGTTATTGTTTCTGTGCTTATAAATATATAATTAGAAGAATAAAATATGGACAATTAGAGAAATGAAGTTCTACGAAGGATTTGTACAAGAAAGCGTCGTAATAAAATAGAAATTCATCCATGGCCAAGTGATTATGAAATATGTAACATTTTTACACAAATTGTTTTCATAAGAGTCTTTTATGACTAACTATGTTATAGATTATCGATTATGCATAATATAATTATATAAATTATTCTCATAATACATAGCTGCCACAGTTTTCAATTTTTGATAGAGTAAAAACATAAAATCGAATCATTTTATGTACCTATATTGCAAATTCATTAGCTTGTCAGAGCGCCTGGAGCGCTAAGATGCCGCCACGGCGAACAATAAACAGCCCTAATATGGCGCTCCGCAATCCGCACACAAGCGGCAACGAATGTTGTATTATTGTGTTGTGAACATAAACCTATTTAGGTACATCGGGTAAAACTTTGATTATTCATAAACTATTGGGTATCTCTCAGTACATCTAATATCTTTTTAATTTCTAAAATCAATCATTTATAAGTAAGAAGGTGACTTCTCTGTTTGCTATAACACAAGATATAGTTTTTTTTTTTTTAATAAAGTACGTAACTAATTATCTTTATTGTAATTACAGTGAAGTTAAAGATAACAGTTCTGCTACGTCTTACACACATTTGACTGCAGTAATTCCTAACACAATCTGTTCAAGAGCAGAAATGCCAAACAATTTTTTTAACAAATTTGACTCAAATTCCGTAGTGATAAGCAAAAATTACAAGAGGGATAGCAGTGACTGGTTCGAATTGCGTAAGAATATGTTGACAGACTGAAATTTTGATATAGTGGTAAAAAGAAGAGATAACAGCAGTAAAGCCAACTTAGTAAAACATATTTTGTACAAATAAAATATTTGCAATGTAAAATCAGTTGCGCATGGAATCTAAAATGAACAACTGGCTTTGCAACAACTGGCGACGCAAGAAAATGTAACAATCGAGCCTTGCGGATTATCCGTTTATTGGTGCCACGCCAGATGGATTAATATGTCCAAACACGATTGTGGAAATTTAATGTTCTATAGTTGCCTATAAGAATGGCCTGGATAATAGTATAAGAGCAAATTAAATACAAATATGGAAACATGATAAAAAAGTGAACCGACTAGTCTAAACAAATATTGTAGTTGTTATTACCAAATTCAGGCGCAACGCCACGTTACACGCAAACAAAAGTGTTTATTTGCTGTATGCAGTGGCGAAAGTATACCACTAAAAATAGAAATTATAGAAAAAGATGATGTTTTCTGGGAGAAGAAACAGTTGCCAGAAATTGTTGATTCTCGTCAAGCTCAAAGGATGGCATTGCGAGATCACGGAGAGGAAAATGTTTCATCAGTGCTTGAAATTTCTACAATACCAAGCCGTAAAAGGAAAGTAAATGAAACTGTGCCTCGTGAACAACAGCAAATAATAAGTATTGAAGCCTTATCACCTCACACACTGCCTTTAACATTCGCTGAGAATAAAGAAAACCTGCCGGGGTGTAGCAGACAGCTAACTTTTGATGAGCTGTAAACTCATCAAAAGTTAGTAATAATTTGATATAATATATTATCAAATGATAAATGAATATAAATAAATATCTTTTAATATTTGTTTTCTTTGAAACAACACATATTTGAAGCGAAAGATAATTTTTATATTTTCCATACAAACATGTATGCTGCATGTACTGCTTTTTCGTTAGCTCTCCGCTAACGAAAAAGCAGTAACTCAAATTCTAATTCTATAATTTTCTAAGCGACATAGCAGTATCTCATGAATAAGGTATATCCACATATATTTTTGATGTTTCATCTATTTTGAAAAATAATAATGGGTTGGGTTTCGAAACGACTCGCCTGAATTTGAGGGTATTGGTAGTGTAGGGGGCTGAAGGGAGTTCGTTTTAATCCCCTAAAAGTAATTTTGGCTGCCGGAGTTGCGTCTAAATATTTTTTACAATTTCCAAAATTTCATAAATACTTCGGCAATTATGCAAAACGGAACGTAGTTTTTATACTTTAGTACAGTTTTACAAATGTCATTTTTAGGTTTTATGTGAAAAACGTGAAACGAAACGCAAAACTGCCTTCTTTGAATGATCATATTGACAGCTAATGTCAAATTTGTGCGTCATTGCTTTCGAGTGCCTAGGGTTAGGTGCGTCTGTAATAAGTAACTAAATAGGTTATGTTAGGTTCTCTTTTGACCCTTAATTCGAAAATAGGAGTCCTTTGCAGGGCTCCGTCAACCTTAGTTGATTAAACTAGTGTGATGAGATGAATGTGGAAGTTGGCAGTGCCATACACACCGATGTTTGGAGATTTTTTTTTCAGAGGAAACCAAGTATTTCCGGCAAGTGAAAATGGTGAGGGGGGTTTCAAGACCTCCCCTCCTTCCTCTCCAATCACTCCCAACCCCTAAAAACGGCGACGTATTTCGAAATCTTTACCATAATAATTATACCTATAATAGCAATAAACATCCATAAATAAATAAAAGAAATCAACTTTTACTAAACTTCAATTATCTCGTAACTCGCTTTAGTTGAGATACGGCTTTTGCGCTTAGTAGAGCAGTATTGTGTTTTTAAGGGTACCGTAGCTAAAAATTGTAAAAACGGAACCCTTATAGATTCCCAATGTCTGTCTGTCACAGTCAATTTATTGTAAAACAGATTTGAAAACTGGCAGGAATGGAATTAGATGTAGGTATTCCATGAACTGCTTCACTATTTTTATACAAAAACAAAACAAACATAATAATGGCCTCTCCATACATGGAACTGACTTAATTATTTTTATCATCTTACGGCACGTAGGTATTTACCTACTTTCGTCAACTATCAATACCTATAACGTCTAATGTAAACCAGTTTTGCTCATGGCTGCACTGAGAACAAAAATTGCGCTATGCCTATATTGTACAAACAGATTGATGTATCTAATATAAATTTTAATATCAGTATCACAATTCAATCTGCTAAAACGTTTTGCTTGCGATTTTGAAATATTGGAATACGGATGTCGCCAGAATACGGCGACACGCGACGAGTATGAAGGGGGGCGCCCCGCAGTAGACGGAGCTAAGCTCCCTTCACCTCCCCTGCTTCACCCCTTCATTTACTACAACAGTCGCTTAGGACAGCGCAGCGCCTTAACAACACTTCACACGTTACCAACCAAAAGATTTTCTTGAAATATAAATAATTATAGCTTTATTTTATAAGACGTAAATCACCACATTGAGATATTTTATTCTTAGAACGAATTACCGACCATTATCGCCAAATATACCTACCCTTATACGCAAGTACTAAAATATACCTTAAATTTTATTCGAAGTAAAGTATTTTATGTGTATTATTATACGCAACGTTTCTAATAAGTTATTGTTACATTAATATAACAATTTTATTACAGGCTTGCACGATTTCTAAGAAGGTACCTTTACTGTGAATTATGAAATTATCGACATTGTGAAAATTAATTTTATTGTGGCCAAATCTTGTTTTTGAAATGTGGCTATTATCACGTTTTATTCAAATCCACTAAATCCTTTTATCTGTTACATAGCAATGAAAAGTCTTATTTTAGTCAGTTCTAGCCCGTACATATCTGCAATTTATTTTTATAGAGGATAGACCACTTGCTCTTACATATTATACATGCATAAAGCTAGCCTGCGGATGTAAGATATCTAGAGTTCTAATATTTACAAAATAAATTAATAACCAAACAAAAAGCCATATATCTCAGAAGAACAATATCTTTTTTGCACTTTTTTATCAAACTTTGAATAAATACAAAAACAAATTTAGTCTTAACTAGACGGAAGGACAGCGATTTAGGCGACTATTTTCGTGACACATTTTAGTACAAGTTAAAATGATTTTAATACAGTTTTCTATCGTCTCCGTTGATTTATAAGTACATAAAATTACGTAAGCCCCGCGAAAAGCAGACAGCAAAATAAATGCACAAATAATTACGTAATGACCTCCTTGGCCTTGCGAATGGCATCTCAACGGGTCATGGCACTATATTACTGGTATGATATCTCATTACAAGTAGAGCAAAAATCTTTTACCAAAAAGCTTACTACATAAAGTACACTAATTGATAATAAATTACAGGGTACGACGCCCTCAACCTTAAACAGACTAACGAAACATTGAAGTCGATCGAGTTAATTTCTTATTACACAATATTGTTATTAAAATTAAAACATGGTGTAAAAAGCGTAATTTAGTCAAAGTCTGTTTATTTTTACTCTGTGCTTCCATTTTGTAATAATTACACTTTAATTAGTAGACAAATTAAACTGTTCAATGTAGCGAAGGGTTGAAAGAATGTCGTGTGAAGAACAAAAGAGCGATATTAATATGTTATATTTTATGACATTTAGGTACTCATTATAAATTTAGAGAAGCAATTTTAATGTAGTGCTAGAAAGTGGATAGGTCACCTGGTACTGTTTACTGATAAGTTTACTGATAAATAAATTTGCTACAATTTTAAGCGACAAGTGAAAAAATGTTAGGATATAATATACTGATAGTCGCATCGATAAACCACAAAAAGTGCAATAAGACACGCACAGTTTATTATGTATGACACTACTTTGGGCGCTATATTTTAATAAGGTTACAGACAGATAACAAAGAATAGATTTCTCGAAAGTCATTATACGTACGCAAAACTTTAACTTAACTTTCTTCGAACAGTTGCTAATCTTAAAGTAAAGATATTCGAGGAAACCTCATGATGATTTAAAAGTTACAATATATTGATGATATCATAAATGAAGACAATTGTAATTGTTTATGTTTGTACTACTGATATGCCGATTTAATAAATTAAAAATGGCAAAGATTACAGTTATAGATACTTCACATACATTAGTGATATCATAGAAATGTCTTCGATAAACTAATTTAAAATCAAATTAAATGATTGACGCTCCGAGATAAATTGTAACTGTAACCATAAGTCTAACAATTTAGGGGGAAAGTAATACAGATGGTCCTCAAACATTTTTGGCTTGAATGACTTGAATATAATTTATTCACTCTTCAGATTTACGGGCCTCAAATATTACGCAAGGGCTAAGTAAAAGCCATAATACGCAAGGGCTAAGTAAAAGCCATATTGAGTTAGTTTCCAGTGATGTAAAATACGACATGATTTACATATACCCTTAGGACATATTCTGGACCGTGACGCTACACATCTGCGCAGATAAGACATAACATTTGATATTCATGGTCCTTCCCTTTGACTTTGCCGAAGTTGGATTGAAATACTTTCATTTCGAGATCATTTTAGTATGCTGTTCAAAGAGGAATTTATTAGTACCAACTCCCACCGCAATTGCTACGCTCAAGTATTTTTAATTCAAATCCTATTTTCATTGTTTTTTATAACTAAACTCTTAGTAAAAATCTATTACCCGCAAGACTCTATCATATGTGATTGTTTGTCAATAATATAGTTAAAAAATTGCCATTGTATTTTCCCAGGCATACTTGCGGTTCCCTATAACACTATAAAAAATAATTTTAAAATAAACATTAAATTAACGTAGAAGTTTGTAATAACTACTTTTAAACTACAACGATTTGTACACATATTAAAAATTATGTAACGGGTCTGAATCGTGATAATAAACGAAAAGAAAGATGAAATACCTTTCTATTTGAATTAGAATAGAAAGGTATTTCATCTTTCTTTTCGTTTATTAACACGATTCAGACCCGTTACATAATTTTTAATAACGTAGAAGTGTTACGGTAGGATCTTGGACTATATTAAATGTATAAAAAAATTATCCTTCGATGTTATAATAAATGTCTTGTACAAAATAACGTCGTCCACAATGTTCTAATGTATCAACACTTCTAACAAATAATATTCGAATTAAAACGGATAATAGAATTTTAGTACTTGTCGAAAAGCTAGCATGTTTGTAAAGATTTTGCCAAATCGTAAACTACAGTAGGCATTTAATGTAGAAAGTTAATACAAATGTAAGATGTGTCTAAATTTAATTTTATAGACATAGAAAGTCATAAACATGGGCATGACTTATAAAATTGGCAATAATGTGAACAGAGAAAAAACAACTGCTCAAGAATTGGATTTTATCAGAGACTGACTATACCAAAGAACAATCCAGCCCAGAGGCCGTAAAATACTTCCAAAAGACCATAAGCATATATGTAAAACTAATTCACCACCTGCATATAAATGTAAAAAATATCCGTTTAAGGATTCCGTTTTGATCTACAAGTAACCCATGACATAAAGCATCTGTAACTCACACCATAGTATTAGTTACCTAAGTACTGGAACGCTGCTTGGTTTCACCACATGAGTAAATTATCAACTCATGTGGTTTCACATTTCAATTACGCCCACAGAATAAAGAAAATATAATCCTTCATGGTAATATGGACGACGGTAATTCCCATGTAATGTAGGTACGTAAAAGCGTAAGTGATTTTTTAAATTTTCTATCAAATTGTGTGGGTTCCGATAAAAATATATTGTCTTTTTTTTAAAGTTGTATTCCGCGCTCCGATTGCTATCTATATAAAAGAAAAAAAAATTTGCCACACAAAAGAGTACACTTGCAACATTATAAGTATCAAAATATTTTTAAACCAATTTTTATAAACATTTCATAATACTATGAATATTGTGTGTTACTAGGGGCTACTACAGAAACCGACATTGTGCTTAGTCCAACACGTTCTTAGACTTATTTCATAAGCTTGTAAATATTCTAAGTAAAATTAGCTAAACGGTATATTATTATTATTATTTATACTAAAGTTTTAAAAAGATTTTAGTATAAATACTGTACTTACATGTACTCAAATCACGATAAGTCTATATTATTTTCAAGTTATCCAAACGTTTGCATTTTATAAAAATACTTTATGTCGTTACAGATTTGGTAACTTAGATAATATTATTTATTTTACTACACAGTTAATCAAACTTTTATTCATCTTTGATCTTTTTATTAAAAAAAACAGAATTCAACGAAATTACCTACGTACAATATGGAGCATTATTATTTCATGGAGGTAAAAATCTTTAAGAAGCAATAGGGCAAAAATATTATTTATTAAAGAATGATTTATCAATGATAAGCTATATTAAAATAATACACGACTAAAGATACTCTGAGGTACAAGCTGTATTACTGAAGAGTTTTATCAAAGTTCGTTCCTAGATATTACGTGATAGAGTAAGAAAATCCATTCATCATCTATCTTTAATTCTTTACAAACGTTCACGTTTATAACAGCAGTAGGATGAGCTATTTTAATTTTTTTGTACCAAAAGTAGTCTGTCTAAAAATATAACATATTATCAAATACTTTCTTGGCACTACAATGTATAAAGGAAAGCTCTCGAGATGCCATCATTGTAGATTGGTGGCGCCTACATTCAGATGCTACGGCGCCGCGCCGCGAAAACAGATGCTACACGTCAATAATAAACTACTCTGCTACTAATATTATATCATTGTTCTCACACAGTGTACACAATTTTTTTTTTTCAAGTTTATCTGGTGGGAATCAATTCATTCAGAATTTATTAATGACGTGTTATTTTTAGCTGTCGACAATATGAAAAACAATAATTGAAAATCACATTCTTAGAAGCAGAATTGCGCGCGCAGTCGCCAGTGTAGTGTATTATGTCTAGATTAATTAAGTTAAATTGTAGATAGTATTTGTACGGTACATAAACACTGACTTCAGACTTAATATCTGGTTTGAAGACAGATTTCTTTTTAATTCTCTTTGGTAGTGTTGGACATGTAGATGAGCGATGTGATGAGAGATGTGCTCTTGTTTTTGCGCACACATTTGTGCAGTATGATGTAATTATTATGTTCCTTGCAACTCGCAAATATTTAGGTCTTCTTTAAGTTTAAATAACTTATAACATAATGTCCACTTTTTAAACTCGGGACAGATGTAATTTTAATCGTTTTTGAAATACTTACAACTAATTTTTAATTAATAGTATCCCAGTATGCATTTATGTACAAAAATACGTTGCCAAAAAAAATGCCTAATAAAATCAAAACCCCTTAACATATTAATCTACGTATAAACAGCTTTGCCTTGCATTACTTTAAAATAGTATTGCAATTTCAGTGTTGTTTAATGTAATGGTTATGCTGTTGAAGTACATTTTCATTTACAAACGTCCTTTTCTCAATTGCTTATAAACTGACTCTGTGACAATAAATATATGAAATGAAGCTATTAGCAAACATCACATGACTATAAATTCTGAACATATCGCTCTGTATCAAATTGTTTTCTTCGTTCTTATGCGCTCAAAATTGACCTTGCCCATTACACATAAGTTTTAATTGAATTGGCAAATTAAATTGTATATATTATACATAATTATGTATTTTTAGTCAAATGCCTCCTTTCAAAGGAGAGGCGTAGTCCAGCAGTGGGATGTTAAAGGCTGTTGATGGTATTTAGTGAATCTGGATTCTTTCTTTCTTTTAAGTTGATTTTTGTTCTTCAGACAATAACCGTAACAGATGGCTTTACCTGCCTTCGAAGCCCGGAATATGTAGGTAAATGAGCTCACCCTTTCAAGTGTTCACGTCTACAAGCGTTGCTTTACTTTCCAATCTATAATAATAATAATAAACAAAGTCAAGCTATACGCGCCATATTAATGCTTTTTATTTAGACATGTCTATATATTTTTAGTATATCCAGATTTAAATTATAGGTATTATACAAAGTTTCAGAGATTGACAACACAAAATTACCTCAGTCCAGTCGTTACTTTGAAGTAAATAAATAACAAGTGTCTCGCTTATTCGTAAACTTGTAACAAAAGTTGTTACAGAGATATTCGTCTTGTACAAAACTCACTTGTACTGTTTGTAGAAACTAAGTCGTAGTACAAAACTCAGTCCATCGTGAACCCAACTTTTAGGGCACTTCAACATTCACCTAGTTTGCTAAGGAAGTTTTAAAGACTGAGAATAGAAAATTTGGACTAAGAGTATGTATCTGCGGTCACTGCATTGTGATATTCAAAATTTGTAACCTTAGCTACTTAAATTGCATATTTTAGTACATCTATAGTTAATTGATCATCTTACTATACTTCGCCCGTGGCTCTATCCGCGCTTTATTCCTTACGGGTGAAATTCCAAATATCATCTCCCAACATAAAAATTGTACCTTCTTGTTCCAAGAAGTTGTGGCTGTGCGTTGTCTGTCAGGCAATCAGTAACGCAAAATTTTATTTATATTGATGATAAGAATGATCTACGATTACGCGAAATGGTAAACTTATCTTCTGTATATATTTATATGTATAAAATCCTAGCGTTACTGACTGACTGACAGACACGCTACAGCTGAAACTACTGGACGCAAGTGAGTGAAATTTGGTAGGTTCCTTGAGGAGTGTAGGGGAGCACTAAGAGAGAATTTTTGGAAATACCTCCCCTAAGGGGGTAGAACAAAAGAGTTTGTATGAAGTTCTTTCTTCCTTTAATGGATCAACTTCAAACTTTGTGTATTGGTACCTCAAGTAAAGTTAGTGAGCACTATGGAAATCTTTTTGGCAATTCTTACGCTTGGGGGTAAAATGGGGAGTCAGAATTTGTATGAACCCTTTGTATTCCTTGAAGGGATTAACTTCAAACTTTGCATATTTTATATAATATAGATTTTATGGGAGTAGACATGAGTGGATGGCTATTGGCTTAAGCGTGTGAAGATTTCAAGCGAAAATAATTGTTTGGTTTGAGCTTTTGTCCGTGTTGTGACGGATTTAGAATACGGAATGTCACCACCCCATATCATCCCATGGGTGTCATAAGAGCCGACAGAGGGAGCATATTATGCAGAGAACAGCACTGTAAGAGAAGGAAAACTTGAAACAAACCCTATACCAACCCGTTTGGCCAGCGTGGTATAGTAGGCCAATTCCTCCTTTCATAGGAGAGGCCTAGTCCAGCAGTGGACTGTTAAAGGCTGTTGATGATGATTGAGCTTTTGCACACGTATAGTTATTTGTTTAGAAGATAGGTTACTGAAATTGTGTAATAAAGCTACATAGCTCTAGATAATAATTGATTAATAAACACGCACTGTCGAGTAATATCGCTCGTTTTCTTTATCTCTTTCTCATTGTAAGACGTTTTCTATCTTTTCAATGGTTCTAGGGCCTTGCATTATGAACAAGGCACAATGAAGAATCAGTAGAGACATACTCGAGGTATAGGTAAATAAAATTTAGTTAACTTGTTTATTTTTCTAATTATCTAATTAAGTTAAGTGAAAACAAATATTTCGATTTAGGTTATGAAATCATTTTCGAACAATTGGTTTATTCCAATATAAATCTGATACTTGATTTAATATTTTACATTCTACAAACTATATTATTTACACCAAAATGTATTCAATACATTATTTCAACAGGAAAGAATATAAATTAGTTCAATATTACACCTCAGCCTCTGAATGACAACTTTGAAGAAAAAATAAATCAAGCAATAACGTCGTATTATATTGAGCGACGTTTTTAATTAAATTGTAAGTTCGCCTGCTGTTTGGAGACAGCATTGTTAATGGCCGCGTGTATAATAATATCGATTGTTGGATATTATTAGAACAATTAATAGATTATCAGCCAAACGTGAGGCTTTTGAATTTTTGCCCTGAACGGGAATCGACTCCCCAACAATTGCGGGACGTAGTGGCGAGATTGTCTTTTAGAATATGCAATTCTTGCATAATATATATAGAGTATAACTTAGAAGGTTAAATCAAGAATAGCTAACTTACCTCAATTAAATAACTGACTAGTCTGACTACACATGTGCTTGAGCGTCAACAAATACATATTATGTAATGCTATCTACATACATACATACAAACATAGTCTCACGCCTATATCCCCAAAGAGGTAGGCAGAGGTATATTGCTACACCCACTTTTCGCCAGATTTATTTTAGTCTCACGTAATAGGGGGCGAGCCTATCGCCGTACCGAGCACATTACCAGACTCCGTGCTGCTACTAAGAATTTCCTAACGGAAATGCTATCTAGTCTATCTAAAGTTCCGTTGTGTCAAATTATATTATTACATTGCTACTTTTCGAACCCTATGAACAACTTAAAACATGTATTGCTTTGCTACTGTAAGCTGTAAGTACGTATGGTAGCGCCATCAACCTTTCCATCGAGAATTAATTACATCAACGTCAATCGTTCCACGCTTGCTCGTCCAATGCGAGCGATCCATTTGTCTCTTTCGCTCCCCTCCCAAGGCATGCCTACAAAAGAGTCTAGAATGATCCGTGTAGCGACGAAGACATGTGCCGCACCGCCGTAATTTTACCGCTCCCGCTTTAGACCAAAAACTCAACAAACCGCCCGCGAGTGTAGTGGAGTGATTCAACGCAGCTTCAGGATTCTCGAAAACACCGGGAGGCTGCGATACAGAGAAGAAGAAGACTGATGTGCAAGGTAGGTGTGCCCTCATCCTTCCGCATCCTATAATTCCTCCTATCCCACATACTTTTCTTCCCTTTCGTTTCCTAGTCGATAAGAACCCAAATCCTTACAGTCCACTTTTCCCAAATCGCCTAGGAACATTCGGTTCGCCGAAACAACGTACGTATCTAACATTGTTTGCAACAATAGCACAAGTGCAAATAAAACCGAACGTTCATAAGGATGTGTTCACAAACGCATATGACTCAACTTACGGCCCGTTCGGGCTTTCGATTTACATTTGAAAATGAAAACAGGCACCATTTTCTGACGTAATTCCTTGGAGATGAGACTGTCTTTTAAATGAACAAAAGGTTTAAATTAATGTGTTTTTAGAATACCCATGTTTGAAGAATTTGCTAAGCGATGGATAAACTTTTTAACTTATGTAGTTAGAAGAAAAACAAAAGTCCGAGACAAAATTAAATCTAATTTATTCTACAAATAAATATTAAGTATAATTTTCTAACAAAGTATTTTAATGAACATTATTAATGTTTTAGAGTTCAGTATAATCTTAATGAACAAATGTTTGCCTCACTGGATGTAATAAGCATGTATGGGTATCCAATTCAATTTAGGATTATATAATTTCTATTGTTTAGAAATAATAGGTACTTGTTAGCTGGTTACTATAATACTTTAACGTTGAATTTAAATAGGTAGGTACTGGTCTATTTTATTTGTATAGTGTATTGAGCTTATATTACATAGAAAATTGAGATGATCGACGACTAATCATTCATGGAATAATGCTGATTAGTGGCCTTGTACGGTGGTAGCGGTTTTAGTCAAAATGCGACCATAATTATACTGTAGGTCTGATGACTCGTTCGTCCATACAAAATTATATTCCCTATTGATCTAGGTCAAATCCAACGATTCTTCGCAAAACAATGAGCTTGAAAACTTACGTACATTAATAATTTTGCTTAACGTAAAACTAAGAATAATTTATATATTTTTTATTTTTAGGGTTCCGTACCTCACAAGGTAAAAAAGGAACCCTTATAAGATCACTTTCTTGTCCGTCTGTCTGTCTGTCTGTCCGTTGTCACCACCGATTTTTTCAAGAACGGGTGGACCTAGCAAATTGAAATTTATACCAGATACTGAGGTCTATGGTTCCTATTAGGTGTATAAAAATCAGGGTCCTGGGTCAACCCGATAAAAAGATATGGTCAAAATTAGATTTTTGCGAAAACTTGTAAGTACCAAAATTAACCTTAAAAAAAAAACAAAATCATTTATTCGTTTGCTGAACAAAGGTAAGGTACATAGATGTTACAAACATTGTTGAAATTTTAGTTTACTTTGTTCGGCCATACAGGCATGCAAAACACACATAATATAAAATCAATTCACTAAAGTTAAATATCAAACATGTAAGGAAATAATCACAGAAAATGTCAATATTAATGTATCACTGCAATAATTAAAAAATAAAAACATATGGCAATAATGAATAAGAAAAAATAATAGTTAACAATGTCAAATATGTAAATGATTCATGAACCAATATATTAGTTAAATAATGTCAAATATGATAATATAATAATAATTGTATAATAACATTTGTTAACCAAAAAATCATTTAGACGTTTCTTAAAAATATTTATGATTAAACTTTTGATTTCATTAGGCAATTTATTATAGACAACAGGTGCCATACAGAATATGCTTTGTTGCATTAAAGCTGTGCTTGCCTTACGTATGCGAAGTCTTTCATTCATAGTCTCCATCGTATTACGCGTAACTTTGTCTGATAGTTTCTCAAAAAGATCAGGGTTTGACTTTACAAAGTTTGCTGTTTCATATATATATATATAAACATGGTAAGGTTAAGATTTTATAGTTTCTAAAATATGACTCGTAACTGTTTTTAAGTTAAATATCGCTCTTATGTATCTTTTTTGAGCTTTAAAGACCATTTCTTTGTTTGTTGAGTTGCCCCAGAAAATTATTCCATAACGCAGTTTAGAGGCAGTTGATCCGTAGGCAGTTGATCTTATTTGTTAACTTTTTTTAATTTTCGGAATTTTTCCTTTACTTGTGCTCTAAGACCTTGGTTTTAACCAAAATTGACAATTCTAGGTCAACCGTAAGTACCCTATAGGTTTTGGGAATCACGAAATTTGGCCAAAAGCAGGGTCTTACAGCACAAATAAAGGAAAATTACAAAAAATAAAAAAGTGAAAAATTTAAGGGTGTCCCCATACATATGTACATAGTAGACTCCATTTAAGATAGTCTTCTAAGTTGTATGGGCGCTCATACAGATTTAGAGGACTAGCGTAATTAGCACCAACCTCAAATAAGGCAAAGTGCGTACGGAACCCTCAGTGCGCGGGTCAGGCTCGCACTTGCCCGAATTTTTTTATTTGGTTCACAAATTGGATGTGACAGAAAAGCCTTCCTTTACATTACATTAACAAAGACCTGTCGGAGTGAACACAACATGCTAATATCTAAATATGAGAATATAATAACAATTTCTATTTAATGCTTATTTTATTAAATAAAATTTGACCTATAAGTAAAATAATACGTAAAACACGTAAAAGCAAATAAAATACATATTTCAATCGCTAAAATATTTGCCCCCCACTTAAACTTGATTTTAACGCGGACCCTACCAAACATAGCACAGATATTTTTCTTCCCACGGAATATTTCATTCTAAAGAAAACATTCTTCAGATTCGTGTAGAGGTGTCCTAACGTAACATTGCCCATGAAATCAAAATATTTTATGGAAGACGCATCACTACTCGAATACTAGTATAAGAACGGACGGTCTCGTGGACTCATGAATGTTCGAGATTCATTTTAAGACTACGTATCAACAAAGGATCTGTGAGACAAGTCAAGTTGTGTACCCGAAAAGCATTATTCTATAGTGTTACTCGCGCTGAGTAAGGCTAGAAAATAAATACATGTATTGGTGGATTTGGATAAGCAACGATAGCCTAGGTAATGGAAATATTGACAGACTGCTACGCAAGGGGTGCCGTGTTCAGGCTAACAATGCTAACTTGCCAAAGTTCGTATTAAAATGTTATTTATTGCTTGCTAAACGGTATTACATGTCTGAGAGAATCTGCATAACGTTCGCGGAAGACATGTGAAGTCTGCCAATGCACACTTGACTAGCGTGGTGGAGTTTGACCTCACCCTTCTTGTTGTGAGCAAGGGGCATGCACAACAATGGTAGAGGGCTGATAATTATTATTAAAAATCATGTTTTCTTCTTTATTTCGTTCATATTTCATGTATAAGTAGCCTAAGAGACCAGGATCGCATGCCTTCGCATGCCATTTTATCTAGTTTTGCTCCATTGTGTTATACTTCGTCGTACAACTTGTGACATATTTTAATGTTGTTCACCTGATTGCGATACATTGGAAACTTATTCCAATGATGGAAGTATGTAGGTTTCAGTGAATTATGGTACTCGAACGCAGTGAGAAAATTTAATTAGTTCTAGAAACGTTATAAAAATCTTTTACGTGGTATTATTTTTATAGTTTCGTAGAATATTAGATTTGTTATGTGATTGTGCAACTTCTTTCCGTGAGGGAAGTAAAAGGCAACTAAGATGAACTACATATCCTTCGGCAGAGACAGAAAATCACCATCAAATCGTATCAACACGTTTAGCCAACACTTATAGTACCAAGTTGTTTATACCAGCTGCAACCCGATAAACGGATTTAACTGAAAATTTCTAATTAACGATTCAATACGCGTATAGCTCTGAGAAGTGAGTGGTGCGCGCCGTGGATTCGAACCCGATACCGCATGGCATTCTGTTGTATCTTCTCTAGACTATCGCTGCCTCTTGTGGTTTGTCGCACATATTTATTTAAACAGTGTCTAAACTAAACAATAAAGTAATGAAATACTGTGTAAATAACTTTAAATTACAATTAGCCACATTTTCCGACTGAACTTCCACCTGTTGTTGTTCAGCTTCCATGTAAATTAAATCTAAGTAAATAACAAAAGCACAGTAATTAAACAGATACAACATAAAATAATTAGTTGCCGAACAACAAAAGTCACACGTTGCATTCGTACAATTAGTTATCATACGAGTACCCTGAAAAGGAATTATGAAATACTTTAGTACTCTGGTAATACAACCTAAAACTTGTTTTAATGTTTGAACAGTATGGTCCATTCTTGCACATGTTTTGCTCTGTATAAAGTTCAGAGGTCAGCTTAAAATAATTGTTTTATATTATCATACGATTAAGATAATCGCGAGCCCTATCCATGAATGGTATTATATTTTGAAATTCCATTTAGAATTACCCTTTATGTCCCGCCCTGATATGGTACAAAAATGTGCCTTTGAATAGAAATTGAATAAGAACGCGGCTGGCTTATTTCGTTCAACGTTGAAGGCTTGCATAATATATACATTCTCTTTTATACATACTATGCTACTTGATAGTTCTTTTGTGTAGCCATTCTCTATAATAGGCTGCTCTTGAATGATATACCGCTACGGTAGAATAACAACAATGTATTCAAGTTGTTTAACATAATAAAAGTTACTTAGAAAGGCTAATAAAATAATATGCGGTACTATATGATAAACAACATGTACAGTAATTTTATTTGGGAAGAGTCTTACAGAAGTGTGACTCACTTTTACATTCAACACTCATTTTACATACAGCCCATACATCTTTTCATGTTCTCTATTTATTATAGATGCTGAGATTCATCACTATCAGTATTGTTTATAATATGTCGAACTGCTGGGCACAGGCCTCTTGTCACTATAGAAAGGGTTAAGCTATAGTCCACCAAGTTGGACAAGTGCGGGTAAGGACTTCACACGTCTTCCGAGAATAATTTAGAATTCGCATACTTGCAGCTTTCTTGCCGATATTTGCCTTCATCGTTTAAACTCGAGTGCCTTTGCGTAGCGGTCTGTCAGTCTACACTAGGCTATATAATATACATATTATTATACAGTTTTAGAGCTTGGGCTCTTCGTGTTTTTTCGGGTTAAAATTCCACATGTGGGATTTACTTAGCGTAAATCGGGTTTAAAAAAATATTAAGGGACTATCAATTCCTTCGTCCGTAAGGATGTTTAAGTCCTCAGTTAAAAGTCGCCTTAGTAACCCAAGCTTTAATTTTAATACGAGTCGTATTGAAATTAAAGCTTGGGTTACTCAATCATCACTGTCCATCTCAAATGCTCGTTCGTTCGTGAATCCTGAAACACTGTCCAGTGTCATATATTCACAAGTTCCATGTACACTCATAAAAACCCGGCCATATTTGTTTTACGCAGCCGTCGTAAACAGAGTTAGGCTTCTGATGTTTCCTTTATGCTTTATTTAAATAAGATTTTGTGTGTCGCATAAATCGTTGGGTTGATGACTCGTCAACTCGAAAGGTTACGTTGCGTTGTGTAAACTCTGAATTTGAGCATATAAAGAGATTTGAAGGGTTGACCTGAAAGCTGTCCGGCGATACACATACTTGTTATGACTGTAGGAGAATCGACTTCCTGATTACCTCAGATTGCGAGTTTGAAGTTTTCGGCTTTTATTTTCCTGTAAGGAACCTTAGACATTACGAAACCTGTGGGTATGAGTCTGGAGTTGTCAATTTAATAGGGTTGTTGTTTCAAAACGAATCTGCACGCTGAACTTAGGTAGCTATCTGTAGAAATGAAAATAAATTGCTACCTTCCCTTTCTAAGATACTCGGACATGAATCTATAAATATCATTTACATATTGACCTCATATACAATCTTTTCTCTGTGAAGGACAGACACTATCTCGCAGCTGCAATATTTGGCGTAGCTGACTGCCCGTCAATACTGAGATTCCCGCTTTAAAATATTGACGCCACAAATTTTCAATAACCGCCGGAGATTGTGATGCGGATAGGTGTCCATATGTACAGCTATTAAATAACGTAATCCATGATGTAATATAATGCTTATTAAGCGACAAAACCACAAAATGAACGATTAAACAATGGGTGTTCGCTCTCGACAAGTTACCGTTATTTAAACGCTGGTTCGGACACCGTTAATTGATTTTGGACAGAATGTTAAGGATTATTAAATTAAAGCTATGCTCTATTGTTTTTACATTGATTAAAATTACTTAGTTGAGCGGGCTTAGCAGAGGAGCATTTTAAACGACATTCTTTCTATTTTTACTAATGATAACAAAATATTTCAAGGAGGTTTTCTGTACTTTTTTGTACCAGTTTACTATCTTTCAATAATATTTACAAACAAACTAGGAATAAAGTTTCTGGATATACATATTATTATATAAAGTGGCAAATAATGAATTTTTAATATGAATGGCCCGTTGCACAACTAAACTACGGGTGATGAAATTAACCCTACCACTGCCCGGTGGGACAAATAATAATGCACAGGTGGGTATAAATGCGAGCAACAACCTGCAATAATCCCTATTCATTATAACCGGGCCGTTCACGTCCGTCCCAAACATTCTCATAATTTATATTATGGCCGTTAAAATTCTGCGTCTCCTTGTAAACGCAATCTCTGCAAATTGGATTAAAAATGCGCTCGTAATAAAAAGAAAACAACAATTTAATGTGGCCGGTAATACGATTTGTGAAGAGGATCTTGGTAAAAAAATACTTGGGCATTTTTTTTGTGTATGTAGCAATAAAAAAACATCTTACTTTTTTATATTTTTTATGTAAGTCTGGGTGCAAATTCTATAAACATTCCACTAAATGTTAACCTATTTTGAAATTATTTTGAAACCCAATCATGTCAAGAAGTATCTAATCAGCATCATAACATTTAATCATTTGGCTCATAAATCACTAACCCCAAAAAACGCCCAAAACCAACCGCTTCGTTATCACTGGGGGATTTATATGGGCAATATGTGGTACTCGCAGCGTGCAACTCGCGGTATAATTCATCGCTGTTTGTTTATCTAACAGATACGTCTCATGATATCCGTGTTTGACACAGAGCTACGGCCGGGTATAGCGGACCTGTTACGTGGCATTTGAGGGTTGACTGAAAATTGTTGATAGTAATGTAATCGTAGTTATCCTGTGTTATGTGCATTTAGCGTTTAAATCTTTATGTAAAATACGTATCTAATACAATACACATAAAAAGCTGAAGTGCAGCAGTTCAGTTTGAAAATTATAATGCTCTAATATTTTAACATTTATATGACTTAGTTCAGTTTTGCAGTTAGTGATCAAGCAAAGATTAATCTCAAGTAAATTGAATATGCGTTACGTAAGTACTCTACAACGCAAATAGTTAGTAAGCAGAAAGTTGCAAATTTATATGATGGTATGGTTTACCACAACATCATATAAATTCTTAAGTCTTAAATTCGGCTTATCAACCAAATGGTCGGTACCTTTCAAGTCCCATTCTAAATCTCTAATCTTACCCATTAAGGACTAAGTACAACATTTTATGTTAATTAGATTGTTCGTCCATACATCGATATAGGTCAGAGTCTTTTAGAATTAATTAATATATTATGTTTTAAATCGCAAAAAGCCTTTATATTGATGCACCTACATACATACATACATATAGTCACGCCTTTTTCCCATCGGGGTAGGCAGAGACAACGGAACGCCACTTGCATCTATCCTTACATACATACATATCGTCACGCCTTTTATCTCCGAAGGGGTAGGCAGAGGTGTATTTCAACACCCACTTTTCGCCAGATATACTTTAGTCCCACGTAATAAGGGGCGAGTCTATTGCTGTACCGGGCACATTTCCAGACTCCGTGCTGCTACTGAGAATTTCGTGACAGAAAAACCCAATAACACTGCCCGACCCAGGAATCGAACCCGGGACCTCCCGATCCCACGCGCACATTTATGCCGCGAGACCAACGAGGCAGTCGTATAGGGTTTGATGTGTTGTTGTTTTGTGTGTGAGTTTTTCGTCTCTACGCAAAGATGGTATTTGCATCGTGTTATCCCTTAGTCGCCTCTTACGACACCCACGGGAAGATAGGGGGTGGTGACACTTGTATTCTATGCCGTCAACCACACGGCAATCTATCTATCTATCCTTACAATATCTGTATTATCCTTATAATACTTAATATAATATGTTTTAAATCGCAAAAAGCCTTTGTATTGATGCAAGTATGTTATATTCCATGTAGGGATGAAATAGGGCGGTGACACGCTATCTCTTTTGATTCCGTGGCTGTCATCAGAAGTGACTATGGAATTGACCTCAAACCTTAACCAACTCTACTATGAGGTTCATGTACCTACAAACTTGTAAATTTTCTTCACATGAGCAATTACAGCTTGCCCCTTGCCGTGGTATTGAGGTTTCCATCTGATATTGAGTAGCATTACAATTGGTTGCGTAGACAAACAATATTTCTAGAAAATAAAAATGTTACGTAAATTTAAATGAATTGTAGCAAAATAAAAAAATACAAAACAAGTTATATGAGCACTGGAAAAGATACAGATAAAATATATGAGATTTCTATCTATATATATCTGTACATTACAATGAGGGTTATTGTCATAATAAATATCAATATTTTTATTCAACGCTTATAATGCGAGTTTTCGCGGTAGATATTTGTTTCGTGAAAATATGAACATTCTCAAAATAAGAGAAAATAAATATTTTGGTTTACGATATTGGGATGTTGTTATGTTTTTTGTATTATCGTGTTTTGTGGCCGGCTAGATTTTGGATTATCTGATGATTTATTTGATAATTAGCGTAGGTACAATGCTGGTAATTTTTTTTTAAGATAAAAGATAAAATAATTTTATTCTCAACACCCACAAATACAAAGTACAATAAAAAAACAGTAAAGAAAACAATAAAAAAAAAATCAAGTGTGGCGTGTCAGAACAGGGCATAGTTCAGCATTTGTCAGGCAGATGCCTGACGCTGATTTTCAACTATGCCCTAGAGTGACTCCCGCAAATATCAAACTTAAAACTACAAAATAGAAACAGTAAAATAAACATAATAGTGAGGATACTTAAATACATAATATGTATATGTATAAATAAATATCAGACAAATAAATAAATATAACGAATAACTACATATTATAAATATATTACTATAAACTGTACGTATATAATATATACACTAATTAAATACATCGACGGGGAATCGAACGGCAGCGCGGCGGGGGCGCAGGCAACACCGGCCGCGGCTGCGCCTCCATCGCCATCGCTTCTCTCGCACAGTGACTGCGTCGGCATTGACGCGACTACACGCTGCCGAGTGCACACACCACCCAGCGGGCGCACGTAATAAGTCCCACGCGGCGTGTTCCGAGTACACAAGCGAAAATAATAAATAGTTACATCGAATGAAAACAGGCAAGTAGATAAAATGTGCATACCCTACAGTAACTATCATCACTTGCATAATTCTTTTGGGAAAACTAAAGTATATTAATTCTTAATGTTCTTTACAAAACTTGAAAAAGACAGGAACAAATAAATTGTATACGACTTTGTTTACTAAATCATAGTTCTTGGTAAAGTTTGATTACTTTGAAATGTGATCTTTAAAAGGAGCCGTAGTCACGGTGAAATCAAAACGAAATTCAGTTTGACAGCCCTAAGAACGGGCACATTCAATTCTACACTGGATGTATGAAAACACAATGCTTAGCTCAGATAACTTATATTTATCGCAAGAAAAGAGAAAAACAACTCCAA
This sequence comes from Euclidia mi, assembly GCA_944739405.2. Taxonomy (NCBI): domain Eukaryota; kingdom Metazoa; phylum Arthropoda; class Insecta; order Lepidoptera; family Erebidae; genus Euclidia; species Euclidia mi. The sequence goes on along the minus strand of OX123188.2, from coordinate 2,255,514 downwards.
AGCTCAGTTACTAGAATAGACCAAACACGAGCAGTACCTGTCACAATAATATACAAGAATTTTGAATAAATGCAGGACTCTGTCACCTTACATCACAGACCAAGTAGTCTGTGCCCGTTACAGGGGACGGGTTTAAAATAGGACAATAATAACGCAAATGCAATAAGATTTGCAGTGAAGAAGGTGAAAATCGAGTACTAGATTTCGAAAAGGCACACAATTTACATACTTTTTAATCCGATTAAAATGCTTTCATTGATTACGCTATGGTTTGAGTGGCCATCCACTAAACCGAGACTTGTTTAGTCGATTCACGCACTGGAGACTGTGCAACAGTCAACAAAGATCTGTTCAGAAATCATTCAGCCGTGGAATAGACTTTGTGTTCTTCACAATGACTTGACGCCTCGCTACGCGACACGTGTATTTACACAGGTGTATTTCTACACCCACTTTTCGCCAGATATACTTTAGTCCCACGTAATATTGCCGTACCGTGCACATTTCCAGACTCCGTGCTGCTACTGAGAATTTCGTGACAGAAAAACCCAATAACACTGCCCGACCCAGAAATCGAACCCGGGACCCCCGGGATCCCACGCGCACATTTATGCCGCGAGACCGTCGAGACGAGGCAGTCGTATAGGGTTCGATGTCGAGTTTTCTGTCTCTACGCAAAGATGGTATTTGCATCGTGTTATCCCTTAGTCGCCTCTTACGACACCCACGGGAAGATAGGGGGTGGTGACACTTGTATTCTATGCCGTCAACCACACGGCAACGTCTTTAATACGTCTACGTCTTTAATAATTGAATACTCTATTCCGCTAGTTATATCGCAAGTCATAACAGATAATTTAATTTATTCGAGTATATTTTTATTTACGCAGTAGTTACATCAAAGATGATATTAGAATTTATATTATATTTATATATAATGAATAATAATCATGTTTTTCGCAAGTCTCAGTGAATGAAAGACTTACTACAGATTTAATTAAGATCGTACGCAATATACGTACTGTTTTTCTTTAGATTTTTATTGAAGTTTCGCCGTTGGTCTTGATGCTGCCAAGAGAATATACCTAGATCAACTGCAAAAGTGGCTTGGATCGAATTTGGAGCTCCTTTTAAACCTCATTTAAGAATTTTGATCTATTAGCAACATTTTGTGCCAATTAGGCAACGTCAAATTTCATAAAGAGTAAACTTACCATAAGATTTTTTAACTTTTCTTTAGTATTAATGTGTCCTAAATAAATCGAAAAGAGTAAAGGCAAGTAACATAATTATGAGTATTTTGAAAAGAATCAGTCACTTTAATTTTGAAAGTTTGTGTTCCAATCCTGTTTTTTTTTATTTATTCAATCTCTTAACGTGAACAAAATCAAATGTAAGAATATAATACTTAGTGTTTCTATTGTACTTACAATTTGCTGTTTCTTAGGACTGCTACATGCAACACATGTCTTCTGAGAGGAATCTGTAACAAAACAAACAAATCCTTTAGGTAGGACTCTTAAGAAGTACAATAGAACCTTACTCTAGATAAAACACTATAATATAGGCTTATTTCTAAAGTTAGAACTTTAGAATTAAAAAAAAATCACTATTAATTTGATGTCTATTTCAACAAATCTTTGCGACTTATGCCTATTGATCAACTCGTTTAGGAATCCTTTACATCCGTGAGGCGTACACTAAACTTCAAAGTATATTCAGTTCACGTTTTATAATAAGTCCACTTATAACTTTACGTTTTATAAAACCAACTTCGTAACAAAAGTTACGATATGTCTGTAAGCAGAAAGTGAAAAGTAAAACTGCTCAACTATTCAAAATTATCCGGAAAGTTAGTTTCATAATATTCGGGAACTGGTGTCTGTTCAAAGAGATTCTGACTATGAACCGAGCAGGTGACCGCACTTTAACCGTTTCATCTGTGAGGAACAAAATAGTTGTACGTACGAGTGAGGGTAAAACTATAACTGTAATTGTTTTGCTGACACATTGCATGAAAAGCTTCACGCTAGGCCATCACAATGAGAGCCATTCATACTAGGTATTATTTTAAATGCCAAATTGTATTTTTGTTTGCCTTTCTCTCACGTCGACGAAGCGAGAGTGACATAGGTTTTTCAGACATTTCAGAAGTTTAGTCATTATTATTATATATTATTAGAATGATGCGCTTAATTTTTTTTTATGGTAATAGGCGGCAAACGAGCAGTCGGATTGCCTGATGGTAAGCAATTACCGCCGCCCATGGGCACAAGCAACACCACAGGAGATAGGAGAAGGAAAAGGGATAGGATGAGGAGTGGGATGAGGGAGAAGGAATAGGGGATAGGGCCTCCGGCACTCTCACTCACCGAACGAAACGCAACAGTTTAGGTACTGTTACTTTACGTCGATTTTCTGTGAGAGGGTAGTACTTCCCCGGTTTAGCCGGCCCATTCATGATGAAATCAGCAAGGCTCTACTACCTGTGAAAATTTTAGGACTCCAATGATTACTTACTTGATGTTGTCAAGTAGTCATTTTAGGACTCAGAAAAGCCGTAGATAACCCAACATTATTCATATTATTACAAAGATTACTAAACAGACTTGTAGTTATTAATTTTATTTAAGTGTTATTTCTTATTATGCCACTTTAATGTTGATATTTCATATAACCTGTGTAAAATAAATAAGAATAAAACGAAGCTCATGATTGATCTCTCTCGATTGCTTTCATTGCCAAAGTGATAAGCCTCACCTGACAGACAAAACACTGCTCTTCAACCGAACATCATCGAAACTTAGAACAACAAATTGCAAACATACACATTCCTGAAGCCAATTCAGTGCACTGCTAGCTGCTAGCTGCGAGCATGTTATACACATGACATTCATCCTATTGACTGTATACCTATATGCTGTACATATGTATAAATATAGTCAATCGAATTTCCGCGGGATTGACCCACATTTCAACGACTCAATGAAACATTTCTCCTTTCTGTCACGTGGCATTAAAAGCTGACACCGTTTTGATAAATGGTGAGCTACTATGAAGTGGGTGCTGGACGTGTGTGAGGGGTTAAATGTACGTATTATACGGAGGGAGACGTCCTCCTCAAGTGCCCAGTGCTGAGTGCTCTGTGAAAATACTTCAGAAGGATCAGCTACCTGCTATATGGTTTGGTAGATGTGCAAGAAACTTATAAGTGCAAAGACTTGAGGGTGGTGACTCTTAACCTTAAAGGAGGTTAGAGGAACTGAGACACATCTAAGGCGTATCTATGGGACACGCCTAAAAACGGTATATTCAGATGCACGTATGGCGTAGAATCTCTACTTATATCTTTATCTCGTGTCCATCGGTTGATGTTTGTAAAAAGTCCTACGATACAGGATTTATGCTTGGTGCAGGAGATCTGTTACTAAAGAAAATTCAGGACCATTCTATGATTCTAGCAGCGTATATTTTAATTGAAACATACGAATGCTGGAACTGGACCACGTCATCGGGTCCTCTAGTCAGTGTATAGATATTAATTGGCAAATATGTCTGACATTTTAATTAATAACAAAATCTTTCTTAAATATTTTGAAGCTTCATAAATCACTTTCTGAAGTCGTTGACATACTTCCTAGTGAATGATCTATCATCTACAAAACAAAGCGCTGGAGACTATTTAGAGTTTTTCACTGAGAAGCCGTACAATGCATCCATTAAAGATATTATTTTTTAACCTCTTAGAAATGCGCTGGCCTCTTAGAATTACAGTGATGGCATTTGTAACTACTAGTCTTTTATTTTTCGGCTTTCGTAACTTCTATACGTTACAATTTAATTGCATTTCTGTTATAAGGAACTATGTCTCAGGATATACTGTGACTTTTTTGTGTTGGTAAGGCCATTTGTCAAGGAACGCTGTAGGTTACATGACATCACTCTATACGCCATGGCTGCGAAGATAGAGTAAGATCCCAGAGCCGCCAGACCTACGTCATTTTATCAAAGCTGAAATTTTGAGGATTATTAGTATACAATCTTGTTAAGAGGTATGCCGACCCACTAACTTGAATGCTGGGCCATTTCACAGGTAGCGCGAAGTAAAGGTACCAAAAAAACATACTTACTTACGTTAAAGTATCAAAGCTGGTATTCAAATATGTGTTTAAAAATACCGTCCAAAATTGAAATTCATTATTGCCAGACACTTTCCGTGGGCCATTACTTCTGCCAGACGCCTTGAAAGTTCCTAAAAAATAATGTAAACTACGTCATTTTAGCAAAGCTAAATTTGATATATGTTACTTTAGATACTATTTTAAGACCCTTCCTAAGCAGCCAGACCAATCCGAAGGGCCATTCGTCTAGCCAGACACCATGGAACTTTCCCTGTGAGTGCGAGCGTGCGGCCATTATTCATACGCATTCATGCGCATGAATGCGTGTGAGTACACTACATTGTGCCAAAAGACTGTAGGAATATTATTTTGGGTATTATTACAAGAATAAAAGTGTAAAATATATTTTTTCACAAAAAATATATTTGTATCGGCAAGCGCGCTACCTGTGAAATGGCCCAGCATTCAAGTTAGTGGGTCGGCATACCTCTTAACAAGATTGTATACTAATAATCCTCAAAATTTCAGCTTTGATAAAATGACGTAAGTAGGTCTGGCGGCTCTGGGATCTTGGACTAAGAAGTAGCACTAAATATTGCGAGTGTAATCGCAGACTAATCTAGTGTAAAGTGTAAGTGTATACACAAATGACTGAGCATGAGGAATATTTCCCGTCGTTTCAACCGGCTTTTTAGACTCGGTCACGGGTATTTAGATTATTTTTGTCAGTAGATGAAATTCCCGCGTCGAAGGGATTTTAAGAATTTCTCAAATAACAATATTTACTTTTCTATCACCTATACGAGTACATTAAACATTCAAACATATTGAGCTTAGTTACAGCATATTGATATTCTTGGGGATTATCCCTCCTATTGCACGTTATTGTCAATACAGTAATCTGGGGGAAAACATTTTCACGATTGAATATACATGTCGAGAGCGGGCTCTCGACATGTATATTATATATGTGATGTATACTTGAATATACATATTTTTCTATATCACCAGATTTATTATATGAAGGTAACCAACGCTTACATACAAGAAATATTTCTTATTATTTTATCAGTTTGGTGTTCGTGTCGAAACAAAAAACGTCGTCACAAGTTTTTATCATACTTTTTCGTCGAATGCCCAATCTGTACACAGCATGAAAAATGATCACTTCCTTTGTCTATTTACCTCCCTAGGATATAGGTCCCTAGATCTTTCGAAGTTAACAGCATATAAAATATTTTTGCCTTGCATGATTCAATGTTATTGTAACGGATCAAGAGATGCGTTGCTATTTATTTAAGTAACTTCAGAGCATTGTGTCCGGGTGAACATATTAATTCGATCCCAGCTGTCATGAACAGTCCCTATGAGAATTTATCCTCCCCTTGAATACACTGGTCTAATTCATGGCATATTTAGAGACTAGAAAATGCATCCTGATCTAAATGCATCCTGAACACAAAGGCGACGATGGCGTTGATAAGCAGCCAACGTTTAAGCCAGCTTACTCGGGCAGTGGTAAATCATATCCGAACTTATTATATCGTTTTCATCACAGGTTAATAAACATTGATGTTTATTTTCCTTTACTTCCATTGCGCATAAAATGCCCGTCATTATATGGATATTACGAATAAACCCACAAACACTCTGAAACATCCCATGATTTTGAAGTTGATGGATATGATACGCGAAAAATCTTTCCAAAACATATTCTTTTGTAGTTAGCCTTTAATAAAATTCACTAATCTATCAGAACTCCTCTAACAAAATTTTACGCACGTTTATTTTAGTAAATTGAAACTGTATTTTGCTAACGCTATCCCTGTAGACATTCTGACGTCTAAACTTCAAGATAAGAATACTACAAACCTTTAAATACCAATACCTTTAAATACAAATACTACTATGCTTCTTTTGCATACGAAGATTTTAAACTATGATAGTCTAATCAGCCTAATGCTATCTACATTTGGCTATCATGGAAGAAAATCTTTATAATTAATATGATTTATTTATAAAAAAATCTAGTTTTATGACGTTGCTGAAGTGAGACGAATTTGTACTGCACGAATGTGCAGGTGGATTCCCACAAGAGACAACACTTTATGAGACTTCAAATAGATTTTTATTCTTAGTTTGTAGCTTAAATATTTTAATACTTTCCTGCGATACAGGAATTCTGCCCTATGCTAGAACTGTTTGTAAGTCGAAAGTAAAAGTGTGATGCACGCCAATACTTCCGTAGTGACTCAACAGCGCATTAGACTCGGCAGTTATTTTTACTCTTCTGTTCTGTTTCCACCTCATTAGCGGGGATCAGCGTCGTGACAAATTGCTGTCAGACAATCTGCTCTCATCGATGTGACAGCGTCTAGTTTCAGCGCTGCAGTTTCGTAATGGACAGGTCGTCTTTGTTTATTTTATTTTAGACTATCTGTTCTCCGTGGTTTCCTACAGCCTTGAACTAGCCTTACAAAGTCACTTATATTCCTGTGAAAGTCTCATTAAAATCGGTTGAGGTAGTCTTTGTGTAATTCTTAGGTATAAGTTTCATCAAAATCCATTTAATAGTTTTTGTATTGTGTTTTATTTTGTATAATAAACATCCTTTAAACTCACATATTGATATTTCCTTTCATTACTATTATATTTTCAAGATTCGTAGACACTAAATTTCAATTTGATAGACACCTTCCTATTGTCAGAAGCGACCGGCCTCGATTTAAAACCCGGTCACGCATAATCAATAAGTAGGTAGCTTATAATAACTTCTTAAATTTAAATATCCGTAGTGACGGCAAACACTTCATCCCTCTTCCAACTTCGTTAAATGAAAATGTTTATTAAATATTTAGGTAGTCTGAACCATGGAATATTGCTATCCCTTTGGGTTGCGGAAGTCAGACGGCAGTCACTCTGTGTAAAAGCTGATATTCTGTCATATCTGGCTAGACTAGTAAGTCCTGGATGCAACCGGGATTGCGCAAGGACGGTGAAGATGATTGAATATTTCGGTATTGGCTAGCTGATTATGTTTTGTTTTGGTATAAAATATGAATAAGAAAGTTGTCTAATTATATTCCTATACAATGTGATTGTAACACAAAGGAGAACAGTGAAACTAAATCAATGTGGAGACCGTGATATGTGAAACGTCAGCGCATTTACACCTGCTGAATGAATGAAAAATGAAATCAAAATTTGTAGAAATAGCGCAATTATCTTTTCCCGTCTTATTTTTCCTGAATTCAACCTTTAGAATAAATTGATTTCGAAACCGTACGCGAGTTCTCGCTTGATAACGTTTTGATAATGAGTCTGTTCTTTATCGTCCTCATCTCTCAAGTGTGATTCTACTTCATGTTATATCTTCATCAAAATAACTGGTGGTGAAAACACTTTATATCATTACAAACGCCAAAGGTTTTAAGATAATTTTATACCGTATTATGCTGTAATTTAGCTTATATGTGAACAGGTACATCAGAACAGCACATGGGTTACATTTTGTCATAACAACCGCCCCCCCCCTCCCCCATGCAGAAGAACCCGCAGACTGAAGCCAGTCTAGTGCCTCTAAAAACGTCTTCTTTCTTAATATAATAACACTGTAGAAAAAGACAAAAGCTTATTATTTTTTATGTATAACGTCTATTGTCACACAAACAAATACAGTACCTAGTTGTACCGAATCAACACATATTACTAAAGATATAAACCATTTAGCATGTGAATACCCCACATGATTGTCATATAATATTAAACGGGTTCGACGCTAAACGTTCAGTGTTTGATTACTTATTCATCTCAACCACCTCGTTAACTGCTTTTAGCTTACGGATACTTCAGTAGTCTTAGCTTCGTAGACGACAATATATTACACATACATACATAATATGTAGCGCAGATAAAGTCCTATACCATTTTAAGGACATACCCTACATGAGCTAGGTAGCGATAGCCCAGTGGAAAGAAAAATAGACTGCTACGCAGGAGTCACAAGTTCAATCCAATGACGCGCAAAGAGATCGATATCGAGACACGATATTACCAATTGTGAATCAGACTAAATTTGCTCGCGTGGTGGTTTGCACTCACTACTGTCGGCGTAGCAACGATCACTTAAAGTTGATATGTACACCTGTGCTACAAATCCATTCGTAACTAACTTAATACTGATTCCATTATTTCAGCACACAAAGTTTTCATTTCCCGTCGCGCGGCGGTGTGTGTCGCATTCAAGTGATTACGACACTTTTGCTTGATCTTTATCAATGCAATTGAAGCCCTCTATCTATTTTCAAATCCTAAAAGCAATAAAACTTACAAATATTATAAACATTCCAGGGTCTGCCGCACGTGTCGTGCGGGTGTCGGCTCTTGCAAAAATCATTCCCTATGTGCAATTCTAGCGCAAAATTTTCATCAAAATCCGTTTGTCTATAATAGTAGCAGGATAAGCATCGTTGATTACTATTTGCAATTGATAATCAAATTCGTTTCATTGAAGACGTCTCTACAAATAGGTAAAATACTACTACACTTCGTATTGTAAATTAGAAAATTGTATCCCGAGTAAGAAAATTTCAAATCCAATGTCTAAGGTTAATAAAATAGCATTTTTATTTCAGAATCTGATATCATTCGGCTGAGTGTCGGTTCCAGCTAGCCTCGCAAACAATAGTTTTCTTCCCTTCGTTCTAGAAACAATTGTCTACATACACAACTCGGAGCAGGATAGAAACAATCCAAGGTAACATCTAAACATCTTAACTGTGAAAATTACAGCTTTACTTTTTACATTATTTTTAAATAACAATCTCTTGTAGGCTACAAAACCAGAACTAAATATAATACCAGGTTTAGTGACAGATTTAAAATATAAGTTTTGAGGAAGTTAGTTATGTATTTTAATTCGACATAAGCTTTACATATTGTATATCAGTACAGAACATATAATCAAATTTACACAAAGTCAGTGTCAAACTTACTTCTCCACTTAGATCACAATGTGTCGCTTATGAACGTCAGACTACGCTGGGAAAAACCTCCAACTTTATTTGGTGTATATTTTGTCTCATTAACCTATACTGTCCATCTACAAAGGGACAAAGGCCTCCCTATATTTTTTTATAAGGCAGATACAGTTTACTCTAATTCAAAGACGAAGATATTCTTAACCTTGTATTAAGTCGCCGGGGTAATCAAATTATATATAATGGCAACCTTGTCGGTCACAGTTGATGTTCATTTACCTCAGACAGCGCAGGTTCATATTCAGCGTATAATTTGAGACCACTATCACGACTTGTTTAATGTAGCTCGCTCAGATTTATGAAGGTTAATCTAGCTCTTTTTACATATTTTTTTGTTTTGAATAATGAAATAAGTCTAACGATGACGCCGTTTTATGACGCTGAAATGTCGCTTAAGAAAATGGGCGGCGATTATCTCACCAACCATTTCAACAAAGTAAGTTGTGAGATTTTATGCTTAATTTCTTAAATTTCATTCTTATCTTCATATTAAGTTTTTAATAAATTATATGACATTTTACGTAGTAGGTAGCATACATGGTAGATTGCCTACATCACTGGATATAAAATATTCTTAATTATGCGTATGAGTGTGATACCAACTCAGTGTCGGCCTTGTGGCCGCCCGAAAGCTAACGATTCTTATCCTAAGACAAGATCTGACAGCGACGGATTTACGTGCCCTCCAAAGCACGGTAAGGCTCTGGTGTAAATGCACAGCAAGCGATCATCCATCCAAGTGGTGACCTGTTGCTTGACTTTGCCGACAATAATGGCAAGTCAAGTGATGCTATTGGCTTTACACATTGATATTTAAAAGCCTGTATGTGAAGGAGATCGTAGCAGTGACTGTCAAGTACCTATTAAGTACACTTCAGATGGCGAAATCTCAAAAATCTCTATATTTATTCAAACAAATATAACTTAATTATTTCAATTTGTGAGACACATTTATAATGTCAACATTACAGTAATTGTTTTGCTTTCAATTAATATATCGAAATGTTGTATTTTCTCAGAACTCCTAAAGGTATCAATTAATCCTGTTAATTGTTCTGTATTTAATATAATTATAAATCATATAAGGTTTATTTATTAAAGGTTAATAATAGAGGAGCGATTTTATTAATTATATAATGGAGAATACAAATTCACTTCTCATAGTCTTACACAATTATTTAACTCTAATTATAAATACAAATAATGGCTCATATAAAAGTTAAACAAGTCTGGCCTTTTATCTAATTCTAAATACATCTGAAGATAATTAATCGTGTATAAGAACGCGAGTTTACAAAAGGAATAAGCTTCATACCCTCACAAAAGCCTTTAATCTACACATTTGAATATATGAGAAAGGTTTTATCAAACAGAAAAGGACAATGGCAGATCTCCATACATCAAAATGTCTGTAATTAAATTGAAGCGCACGGTAATAAAAAATATATCAAAAAATTCGGCGTAAGTAACAGAGTCTATAAATTATTATATTTTCACTCGGAAAAGCCGGAAAAAGAAGATATCGGTGTTTTGATTCTTAGTTAAAAATGAACAATGTAGGTACGTTTGAATTATCAAATGACATTATGTCAGATTGGCATCAAAACGCAGAAGTATTCTGTAGCATCTACCTGTCACAGCCAAAGACAAAAGCAGAGCTGCACATTTTAAATCGATTTCATGTTAAAATCGATATAACGTTAAAACGATGCTCTCACGTTTTTATGTTATTTAAAAGTTGTTTTGCTTCAAAAATATAAGCTTATTGATATAATGTTGATTAAAAATTAAATAACTGCATTTTAATAATTATATTTTAAGCCAAACCAACCCTATACAAGTCGATCGTATCGATCACTTATTTAAAAATCGATACGAATCAATGTCAAACGTCTATTCCTGTCACACCATTGTCTATGGCAACAATCAAATAATAAAGTAAGTACCTAGTTCGTAATCAATTGGAATGCTTTTTAACATCATAAAATAATCCGGCTTTAACGAGACAAAGTGAAAATATAAAAAATCGTAGAAAAAAACAACTTGTTTTGTTCATATGAAGTTTAAGGTCGCCACAACAAATCCAGACCTAATTCTGCCATTGTTCTTTGCTTTTAAATATTAACGTTCGCGCAAATAAGAAATTATTTAATTTAAATAAGATGCAGAGAGATGAAAGGCAGCTATAGCCCAAATACCGAGGAGATACCGACAGACTGCCATGCAGAGGATATCGGGTTCGAATCCACGGGGCGCACCAATGACTTGCCGGAGTATGGATTGGATGGATGTATTGGATAAACATCCATGTTCATGCACAAGCATATTTGACTTGAACGGGAATCTCGTTTAATTTTGTGATTAACTAAATAATATTTCTAGCATCATTTTGTTTATTTTGATTATATTATTTTCTGAAAATTCCCTTCTTTTATTTCTTTAATTTACAGGGTACCCAAAAATATTTTGTACAATTATAAATTGAAGAATCGATAACTTATCAATTTAGTCAATCACTAGTGTATATGAGAGATAAATTGCTTTTGCACAGCACAACGATAGCGTTCAATGTTCTTGTGTGAGTAAGTTTGACGGCGCATGGTAAATAAACGCTATGTTTGACAGGATAAAGTCTATAATTGACTTTTTTGCACGTTCTGATTTAAAAAATGCAGGTGTGTGCGCGACTGCGTTTCTATTGATTTTACTAAAGTGTATGTGTAGTAGTAGCCGTGTGGTAGGGGCAAACTGGCGACACAGGTTTCCGATACATTTTCGTCTAGAGGGCAATATCTACTATAATTAATATATCTATGAGGATAACGCTAGGAGGATGATAACGATGATAATTGCTCGATTATCACAAACATATATATAGCATACTACATAAAAAGTCAGGATAACCAACAGACTGCTGTGTAGAGTGTATCAAGTTCTAAACTATGCTGCGCACCACAGACTTTTCGAAGTTTTGTGCGTATTCAATTGTTAATTATGTCTTGACCCGTCCCTCCTCTCAACTTTTATGAAGATCATTGACAGAAGATCTCGTTATAGGAAGTCAGTACCTTTGATAAACTAATACTTGACTTGTCTAAACCATCGAATGTCGCTATCAATTTAGGTTGCGGAGGAATAACGATGGGCCAGGATAATGATGAGCACAGCAGCTATGACCACAGAAATAGATAGTAATAGAACGGTGAATGTCACGTCATCGCGTACATTTCGCGCGTGCCACATTTTAGCAAGCCCCGCCCACAGTGACGTATAGATAGTGAGGGGACACTAAGGAATTATTATCGATGTGAGAGCTATGGAAAATGAAATTATGTTATTGTTTATATAAAATGTTTTATTATGAATAGTTTGGTTATAGTTTACTGTTATAAAAATAAAACGTATTTATTTAGTTAAAAATCTGTATTGAAATCTTACAAAACTTTTGACTATATTATAAAATATCTATACTAATGTAATAAAGCGGAAGAGTTTGTTTGTTTGAACGCGCTAATCTCAGGAACTACCGGTCGGATCTGAAAAATTCTTTTTGTATACGGTAGCCTAGTTATTCCGGAAGGCCATAGGCTATATAACATAACGTTTCGACCCTTTGTGGCCGGGCAAAAGGCTAAAAAGGCTAAAAGATAGTGTCGGCTAATCTCAGGAACTAGCAGTCGGCTTTTAAAAATTGATATTGCCTATGATAGCCCAATTATTCCGAAAGGCTATAGGCTATATAAAATTACGCCACAACTTTTAGGGGCCAGACAAAAATAATAAATTTGGTCATACGAGAAGGGGGAGGGTTGGGTCAAAGGCAAAAAAAAGGCTTAACGAATAGGATACAATCTATATGGGTATCGTTTTCGAGATTTTCGGGATGCTGATTAAATAATATGAAATTTATTTAGTGATTCAAGATGGTGGACGGAATATCAAAGATGGCGGATGACAAAATTTTAAAAAACAATATGGGTATCGCCTTCTATATTTTAAGGGTTGGGGAATCGAAATACAACATCTATTTCGTGATCGAAGATGGCGGATGGGAAATCAAAGATGGTGGATGGGAAAATAAAAAAAATCTATATTGGTATCGTCTGCGATGTTAAAAGGGATGGAAAATTCAAATACAACATCTTTTTCGTGATTCAAGGTGGTGGATAGGAAATTAAAGATGGCGGACGGGATTTTTTTAAAGTCGATATGGGTATCGTCTCCGATATTTTATGGAATGGGAAATTCAAAAACACCATCTATTTCGTGATCAAAGTTGGTGGAAGGGATTTTTTTTAAAAATCAATATGGGTATCGTCTCCGTTGATATACGGGATGGAGAATCCATATACAACATATATTTCGTGATCAAAGATGGCGGATAGGAAATTAAAGATGGCGGACGGGATTTTTTTAAAAGTCGATATGGGTATCGTCTCCGATATTTTAAGGAATGGGAAATTCAAAAACACCATCTATTTCGTGATCAAAGATGGTGGATGGGATTTAAAAAAAAAAACAATATGGGTATCGTCTCCGATGTTTAAAAGGATGGGTAATCCAACATCACCATCTATTTTGTGATCAAAGATGTGCCGTCCGCCAACTTGGATTCCCAAATGGATGTCATTTTCGTGATCAGAAAGCATGAAAACCCCAAAAATTATACCCAGATTAATTTTATAAAAAATGTCCCGTTCGCCATCTTGGATTCCCAAATAGATGTCATTTTCGTGACCAGAATCCATAAAAACCCCGAAAATGATACCCATATTAATTTTATTAAAAATGACCCGTCCGCCATCTTGGATTCCCAAATAGATGTCATTTTCGTGACCAGAATCCCTAAAAACCCCGAAAATGATACCCATATTAATTTTATTAAAAATGACCCGTCCGCCATCTTGGATTTCCAAATAGATGTCATTTTCGTGACCAGAATCCATGAAAACCCCGAAAATGATACCCATATTAATTTTATAAAAAATGTCCCGTCCGCCATCTTGGATTCCCAAATAGATGTCATTTTCGTGACCAGAATCCATGAAAACCCCGAAAATGATACCCATATTAATTTTATAAAAAATGTCCCGTCCGCCATCTTGGATTCCCAAATAGATGTCATTTTCGTGACCAGAATCCATAAAAACCCCGAAAATGATACCCATATTAATTTTATTAAAAATGTCCCGTCCGCCATCTTGGATTCCCAAATAGATGTCATTTTCGTGACTAGAATCCATAAAAACCCCTAAAATGATACCCATATTAATTTTATTAAAAATGTTTCGTTCGCCATCTTGGATTCCCAAATAGATGTCATTTTCGTGATCTGAAAGCATGAACATGATGCTTGCTTTCTTTATGAGAGAGAGAGAGACAGCCAGAGACATAATAATTAATTCGAATTAATATTCCTTTTATTTATCGATAAATTTAAAACGTAACCATAAACCGAACGTCAATCCCTAGCGCGCGCTGACCAATCACAGCTATTTATTTGACCCGTGGCCCCTGATTTGTTATTGTTTTTGGCATCTTGTGAATATCGCGTATCTCGCCGTACATTGCGTGTTTATTTCATAAATATGTCAACAAGTATCGTATAATTCAAGCAATGGAAATTTAACATAACGAAGAAATGAACGATGATGTTCTTATTAGACAAACATGGTAAAAGTAGCCCACTTGTTTTAAATCTCAATAATCTGAAGTTTTACTCAATTTAAATACTTACTGGTGATATGAAATGCCTCCCTTTTCCATATTTTTGCATCACTTTAAATTTTTACAATTGGAAACTGCACAATATGGCATATTCGTAACGAATTTAATGTTTTTTTACCTCCTGAGCGCGCGAAAGGGAGACGCGATGCGTAATGCGAATGCGTTCGAAAACACATGCACTATAGTGCAATAGTTTGGCACGCGCGCCACGCCCGTGTCACCGTTCTATTACTATATATTTCTGTGGCTATGACCTACTAATGAGATATTAAGGAATATAGTCTTGCCACTTGCAACTCCTATATATTGGCGCGACTAAGGTAGTGCTACCCTCTGCCAGAATGTCGATGTGACAGTATCTGAGGTCTGTATTGAAAATTCTTTTACTAGAAAGATATTGCTGCTATTGTTTCATGGGATAAGGGGAAAAGCTTACGTATTTGTCTAATTAAAAGCCTCAATGATAACAGAATCCTCTCGTAAAACAAAATGTCATACGATGTGCCACCACTTGCCTACCCTTGTGTGAATTTTCACGGTGACGAATTTGAATAAGGTACACTTCTTTTCAAGTTCAAAAAATAATTTAGGTTTGAGCCGCTACAACAAAATTAATTATATATTCATCAGTTAGATTTTTGTGGAGTTTGACCGCTTCGACCCTTTTCCTGTATTATATTTTAGGCTAGATTCACACATACCACAACCACAAGACAACGACGCGACAAACTGTGGTCAAGTTGCTGTTTAGGGAGAGCAATTCAATATGTTATTGAATTGAAATCCCTAAACCGCAATGCAAAACCTGCGCCGGATTAACGAATCCCACGCAGGATCCCGCCTATAAGAAACCTACATATACTACTATATAAAGCTGAAGAGTTTGTTTGTTTGGTTGAACGCGCTAACCTTGGGGACTACTGGTAAGATTTATATAATTATCACAATAAGCGACGACATCTATAGGCTTTTTATAGCCTAGGTCATTACGCCTATGACCGTGAGGTATAGAATAGTAGCTCTAAATAGTGAGCTAGTTCTAAAATCAAATTGAAACTAGGAACAGTTTTTTTTAAACCTGTCATATAAAGTTTTTCTCTTGAGCAAATATTTCTTATACTGCATCGCTTCGAAAGTTCTACATAGAGGTAGGAGTAAACTAAAAGTTTAGTGCTATGTCGAATCTAAATCTAAACGTCGCACGCAGACATGTTCCAACGAAAATATGTGCGATGCGAAACTAGTTGAAGCCGGTATATAGGAGCATACGAGCTTCATAGGTTCATAGAATACCAAACTACGCCGGTATTTTTAGTTAAAAATACGTACGGGACGTCCGAAATGGAACTGAACCTGCTAGGCCGAAAATATTGACGTCTATATTTGATCAAATACTATACACAGCATTTTGACAACGACGATGACGGAGTAATGTGGACCCAAGTATGTCGATGTAAGATTCAAATAACTATAAAAATAGAGGTATCCACTTAACATAGCATAAGTTAGTACTTATAATTTTCCTAAATTATATTCGCGTTTCTTTACACATGTACCAGAGGCAAATACCGATAATATAGTTGTAATCGTAATTTTTTTACCGTATGTAAAAATAAAGTCACCTTGGTACTACTTTTGATATAATTAAGTTGTCACTAAATTTTGTTTGTACTACGTAACGACATTATAAATTATTTATAGACAGTTTTATCTGAATTACTTACAAGTTTAATTAAAGATAAAATTTACAGCCCAGTGATTAAAGTAACCGATAGACTGCTACGCTGAGGATCTAAGGTTCGAGTCTACATCGCGGAACGATAATATGCGAAGTTATGATTATTACATTGTTTCCGATTAGGTTCTTAATGGCGCTGATACACTTGAGCATTCACCTGTAATGAGCTTCTCGCGAATGTTACAAAACAAATGAGTGTGATTTAGCGAGCATTCTCACGAACATTCGGGCGAGCCTCAGAATATAGATAATACATAGAATTCGCGCTACAATGGCGGTTAAACCCTATTGGGATTACTTCACTTTGACCTGTGATTTTAATCTAGGGAAGAATCTTCGTAGTTTGTCACTAATTTTAACTTGACTAGTGATGTGCTTACTCAGAATAAATATCGATAAAATATCGATAATGTTAACAATAGATCCTTAGATTTGGTTTACGCAGAATTAATTTAAATTGAATGTTGATAAACTCTCGATATCGATAAATAAATTTGAACGTAGGAACAGACACTTGTGTGATGTATTAAACCTGTTCAAATTAAGATCTGCATTTTATTATTTAGAAACGTCATTTGTTTATCTCTTACTCTAGAAATAATTCATAAGTGAAACTGAAGTAAACATATTGGGTAAAACTGCTGTTGTAGTGCGATTTCTATATTTTTTCTATATTCTACGGACTATTTGAATTTAGAGTGTTCGCTAGAATGATCGTGAAAATGTTCGGTTCGACAAAACAGAAAACGGGGAATGCTCGCTGTTCTGTTACAAGTGAATGCTCAGATGTATCAGCGCCTTAAGAGGATAAACATACATATTTAAATGCTTTCCATTATGTTTTTGATAGTTATGTGAAGTCTGCCAGTTCGCCCTTGGTCAGCATGGTGAGCTGTGATCTAATTCGTCTCATTATGAGGCTCGTGTCTAGCAATGAGACAGTTTATGTACAGGCCTGAGATTATTATTATCTAAATTACCGGTATGAAAACATTATGAAACTTGGTTTGCAAAAAACCAAAATTTACTCCATTAAACAAAAATACGGTAAAACCCTACAAATGGCAGTCTGTAGCAAAAATATATTAAAAATATTAAGCCAGAGTTGAATTGATTGATTATAATATAAAGCCATACAAAATAGATGGCGTACATGACTGAATAATACACAAAAAATACAACACATACAATAAATATTACACAATAATTATTTCTAACGATGTCCTTCAGTCTGTGAGTGGTCTTATAAAGTTAAATAATTTAATCGTCGACTCCAGCTGTTCATTTTGATCAACTAATCCGAACGAAGCTTAATTGTCGACGACGAATCAATTTGCGAGCACTCTACACAAATTATATGAATTGTTGTTCCTTATTAGACCTTTAAAGTAATTGTATAATGAAATACCTTTGATATGTACATTTTCAGAGTTCAGGCTTAAAGTATTTGGATATTATTTTGTTTAGGGTTAGAAGTATAAGGTGCGTCTACACCGATGGCTTACTTCCTTCTGTAACAGCCGTTCGCAGCCCACTGCTGGACTTAACCCTCTCCAAATTGTTGCACAGAAGCACTGTGAGTCAATGGGAACAATTAGGCTGCTATACCACGCTGGCTAGACGGGTCGGTACAGGGGTGTGATGTCGAGTTTTGTGTCTCTCCGCAAAGATAGTACCTATTTGCTTCGTGTATTTTCCTTTGTCGTTTCTTGCGACACCTATGGAGTTATATAGGGTAGTGACATTTTGTATTCTTAATCCGTCACTACACAGACACAAAAGGCACATACATACATACATACATACATAGACTCACGCCTGTTTCCCCGAAGGGGTAGGCAGAGGCATATTAAACGCCCACTTTTCGCCAGTGTTTTGATCCCACGTAATAGGTGGCGAGCCTATTGCCGCTTATCGGGATATTTTGTTTGCCAGAGCCTCGTCCGTTGATCGGCAGGTGCACCACTTGCAGGTGAGGTTGGCTTGGGACCCTAAGTTCTAGGCGGGAACCCTATGCACCCTCAAAAAATTACAAGGCACATTTTATTAAATAAAGTTTGCACGTGTGAAGTAAATTTGAGACACTTCTCCCAACCGTTGATAATTTACTTTAACATTGTTTTAAAAAAATTGTAGATCTCATAGTGTGCTTATTGTGCCGTATGTAATAGGCAAAGTTAAACAACGTTTGCAGTGTTAAGTCGTAAGATGGGTGGTCGCTAGTTGTGATGTGTTGTGTCAGCATATCCTGTGATATATTTGCGTCAGGATGTTACAGAGCTTTGGAGGACACGTAAACTCCTCTGGCACGGTTCTTTTCTAGGTAAGTATATGTGAATTACACAGTGATAGCGTGTGAGTACGAACCCACAACACTTTCGCAATGTTAAACGCTGTTAAACTAGTAAAGCCTTCGTAAAGACAGAACAAGTGGGTAGTCGTAAAGATTATAGAAAATAACTAAATGTCATCGCGTTGCAAGATGTTAATCTGCTAAAAATAACCTTCATGTGAATGTCCCATTATAATGAATATTAAAAACAAGAGTTTCAGGTGACCCGTTTATCTTGCTCTTGTGTGACAAACGATTATAAATTGAAGCCAGGAGTTACCTACTCAATAACCGTAAAAAGATAGCTTGCTCATTATTTTTCTTGTATATTCATCATGTGACATTTAAAATACATTGAACCAAATTACGTTGGTAGTTTGTCGAATTATACGCATGGAGTACCTACAAACATTTAACACTAATTAATTTTGTCATAACGCCTCCTAGCCTCCATTACACCATAGTATTGGAGGAGCAATTTCAAGATAAAACCATTAATATATCAGCCGAAAGACATCCACTGCTGGACAGGCTGCCCCACGCCTCTACACACAGACCGATCATGAGCCACCCGCATCCATCCGCTTCCTAATAAGATCGCCCGTCCACCTTGCCTTACCTCTGCTAAGACGTCAGGTGCATGGCCGCCACTCTAGACTCTAGACTTCCTGCCCAACCTCCCATGGGTTCTTCTACCAACACGTTAATCCATTGAAAGTCACTCATGGGTTTGTAATTTTTACAACCGCAAATGTAAAGTTGAATTAAAAATAATTCACTTTTTCAATCAAACTTTAAATCAAGGACTACTTAGTAATAAGAAAAAAAAGTAATTGTAATCTGAAACCGAAGAGCTTCCATGCGTTATGTCATTTTTATTCAAGTGGATGCCACTTGAATAACAAGAGATTTCATTTCTAAAGAAAATTAAGAAATGACTTAGATACAGCCGCACGTCGAAAGATCGAAAATTTTGAATACCTGCTGCCGAAGATTGAAGTGATGTCTAACCAAACGTAAATACTTGAGACACTAGAGCCAGATCGCGAACGGTGTTTGAAATAATTCATTTTCAATTTGCTATATAGATTAAGTTAGCATAATTATTCTGGCTGAGTTGTTACAGATTTTTTGCCAAAATGAATAACGGTTACAGAAGATAAGTTTGTATCAAAGTTCTCACGTGTAAGAAATCTACACGCGATGTGACAAATTAATGCAATTTAGACATGTTAATTTAGTAAGTGGTCTGTGCACCTTTTTATTTGAATGGTAGTATTATATTATTATATTATATTGTAGATTCTAATTTTTATATGCAATTTTATTTTCTGGGCGACACCGAATTCCGACATCGCTAAAATAAAATGCAGTTCACTATTGTGCTTCATAAAAGTCCAGTAACAATTTTGCCCGACCCAGGAATCCGGGACCTCCAATCAGCAGTCGCATACGCTATCCACTGGACAACGAAGGCTGTCATTTCATACGTATTTTTGTATATAAATGGACTCTGTCTAGAAAGTCTCGAGTCGAAGTCATGTGATGATTAAAATTCTAAATATTGCCTGCCCTGTGCCTTGAAAATCACGTGTGATCGTCAATTCCATGTCATAAAGAATTTAAGACACGTCTTTTATTACGGAGTGTAATATAACTAAATAGTTGCCTAAACTTGATATTTTTGAGTTGAGCTATATTCAGATGACAGTAGGTCTAATAAAAATCACATATGCTATATCGTTAGACTAGAAAGCAGATCCTGAGGTCTAATGCAAAAGTCTCCAATAACACTAGGATGACGATTATGTAATTGTTTTGTTTGTTTTTCGTGTGAGTGTGTGGCCAACTCTGGTGTCGGAGTTTTCAGACCGCCCAAAGGCCTCCGACATGGCCTAACGACCCTTATCCTTAGACAAGAGCCGGGACCGACAGCTTTACGTGCCCTCCGAAGCACGGTAACGCTCAGATGAAAATGCCACAAACGGTCACCCATCCAAGTGGCAACCTGTGCAAGCGTTGCTTAACTTTGCCGATCTGTTACGAACGGCAAGCCAAGTCTTGCTATGAGCGCTAATGTAATGATTAATACCGACAAAGCTTTAGCTACCACACAAACAATAATGAAAATCACAAAGATAGCAATAATAATAACGGCGATATAAATCCGTGGGTTCTATTTTATCGACACACGAACAATAATTAGAATATAAACGATTGGTCGGTTATCTGCGATATCTCACATTATTACAGCATCAAACGCTTCCGTCTGGGTCATATGTAACCATAGTTTTATAACTGCCACTACGTAATATTAGACCAGCTATGCAGCACTAGGTCCTACCCGCGGCTCCGCCTTCGTGTTCGTCGAGACAAATGGTGTTATTCAAATGTTATAACCTATAACCTATATTGTTTTTCTATTCAAATCTAACAATGTCCATTCATACATCACCGGAAACTTTCGCTTTTTCATAACATTGTATTTTGTTACTTCTAGGAATTTTTAAACGAGAGCAATCTTCGGATCTTAAGATCATCGCTAGGCACAACATACTTACTTCAGTACTACAGATACAAACGAGTAGGTACATTGGCTGATAGGAATATTTTTTATGAAATAAAGTGTAATTTATAGTTCTGACCAATAGATTCTATATACTACCGTACTCGTGAGAATAAATCAAAACAAATAACTAAGGCGGCAGTTGGTATTTCCCAATGACTATATTAATGATGCGAACGAGCAAAATTAACAAAGCGTCGATATTTCACCAATAACCTCCTAAATTGCAAGCACACGACGCGCATTCAATAAATAAGAAATGTGCGCGTATGTGGAGTAAATCTAATACTGAGAAGGCCCGCGTACGAGCACTCAACGGGTAACAGTTTTGTTACGACTATATCTTTGATGAACATTTACTTTTCGTGGGATGCATGATATTTTTTGCCTCTTCATTTTTTCTAGCGAAGAGCTATTGATCCAGTACCGTACCGTAATACTTGTAAACATAGATGGCCTACCAATGATAATGAAGGAGTTGTTTATCTAATTTTATTTTTTATTTTTTTTTATTTATAGCTTCACGCCTGTATACCCGAAGGGGTAGGCAGAGGTGAATATTACACCCACATTTTGCCATGAATTTTTAGGTCCCACTTAATAGGGGGCGAGCCTATTGCCGTACCGGGCACATACCAGACTCCATACTGCTACTGAGAATTTCCTAACGTAAAAACCCAATAACACTTTGCCCGACCCGGGAATCGAACCCGAGACCTCCCAACCCCATGCGCCGCGAGACCAACGAGGCAGTCTAATTTAACTGATTATCGAATTTCAGTGATTTTAACGAGAAATCGTTATTATTAAATAATCTGTATAAATAAAAAGGAATAATAAAGCTAATGTTTATTCAATAGTTCACATTCTATAGTTACTTGTCTTATCTCATACAACGTAAAACTCATAACGTAACCAACAAAATATGATCTTAAGCCTAAGGTAAATCAGCACTTGGCTGAAAACCAACTACTAACTAACTTGATGTAAAAAACCGTGAGATTTTATTTCTGTAGTCTGTATGGGGATAAAGTAAACCTTTCTGTAGGTACATGTTGCATTATATTCTCGTGGAATAGATTATGTTTCATTTTGATCCTAAGTACATGATCGCCTAATTGAAGAGGTAAAAAATTATTGCTCTATAAATATTGTTACAGATGAAGCAGTGATTTGAGCTCCCGCCTCACCGCTTAACACTGTATTGAGTGATGTGGATTCGATCATTCATTTCAAGTCTGATTCTTCTTAGTGTCCGCTTTGTAAATGTTAGAAAAATTCAGCGCGCCAAAGGATTCATCACTAGTACAAGCGAAGACTCTTAAAAAAATATTTAAATAACAACACTTTCTGTACCTTACCCAAAGTAATTCCCCTGAAGTATATCTGGTAAATGCGATACATTATTTTCCAAATCGAGAAATTCCATAAAATCCCCTAATTAATGATCTCACAGCAATATAACCATGGCTTGACATAAGAAAGAGACGTTTCCAACGTTTCAAGGACGGTGATAAAATAAATGTTAATGTGTAAATATATCCGACGACATCGGAATCTAGAACATCAGTGACACATGGTATTCGTTAGAATACTAACATTAGATTAGTAAAACTAGCACGGTGGTCCACCGCTAAATTATAAATTCATATTGTTATTTCATAAACAGTACTGTCAGACAAAAATTATGCATTATCCGCTTGGCTGCCCGCGCGATGTCGTAAATCAGTCGCCACTTGCCCGCGGCATCACGCGCTTTGTAACTCGATTGCCCGCTAAAGAGAACGTACAATATCCCTCGCTTGCCCCGCCGATTTTCGTTCCTGCGACCACCCGGCGCGGAGTCGTAAATCGTTTCTTAGACCTACATTGCTTTTGTAGCACTACCAAGTGTTATGTTTTTTATCTTAACTATGAGTTAAGCTATAAGATATTATATTTTGTTTGTCAGATAATGACTTTTATGTTGAGTTATGATGCGCTGAACTTTGTGATGGCGCGATTTGAACTTTGTGATGAATTTAAAGGATCATAACTCAAAAATGAAATCGATGACATAGGGTTTTTAATTTAAAATTACGTTACTTATATAATACGTAATTAGATGAGAAATAGAAACATACACTCGTCCAAACAAAAATATTTATTTCAGAACCCTTGATTATGAACAATAATCTGGCGCCACGCGGCGTAATTTCTGTTAAATTGCACAAGGCTAAGATGCACAAATACCACTTTTAGGCTTGAAATAAAAATATAACAACATAAGCAGTCTAATATTCTCTTAAAATAAAAAAAAATCATAGTGATATCATACACCACGGCTGAGAAATATGAAAATTAGTACAACAATTCCCATTCCCACAGTGATATCAGTGGCCGTGGCACACTGTAGCCGTTCTGATTCTTTTGTTCTACATATTATATAATACAAAAATAGAAATAAGCGTGACACAAAATGCTTGTAATGCTCTTTCCAAAAAGGTATCACACTTGTATATTGTAACCACACACATTGTACAAAATATGTTCAAACGTAAACAAAAAACAACTGCAACGCCTCAGACGCAATACTCAAGCAGTCAACTGTCAAACGCTTTTTTTATATTTTTCTCCTTGGTTTGGATACTTGGCTTTGTATATTATGGTAGAAAATTTAACGGAGAAGCGAGATAAATAATACACATTGACCTTAGAACGACAGAGACGAATATATTACATGAATTGGAACGCGGGTGCCATGTCGACCAGTAGTCGACACGGGCAAGCAACGGACTAAAACGCATGTCGACTAGCGGTCGACACGGGCAAAATAGCGCCCAAGGCCATATCGACCAGTAGTCGACACGGGCAATCAACGGAATAAAACGCATGTCGACCAGTGGTCGACATGGGCAGTAAATGCGATACATTATTTTCCAAATCGAGAAATTCCATAAAATCCCCTAATTAATGATCTCACAGCAATATAACCATGGCTTGACATAAGAAAGAGACGTTTCCAACGTTTCAAGGACGGTGATAAAATAAATGTTAATGTGTAAATATATCCGACGACATCGGAATCTAGAACATCAGTGACACATGGTATTCGTTAGAATACTAACATTAGATTAGTAAAACTAGCACGGTGGTCCACCGCTAAATTATAAATTCATATTGTTATTTCATAAACAGTACTGTCAGACAAAAATTATGCATTATGAACTTTTGATATGGAAATTAGTAACTTATTATGTTGCAGACATATGAGAGTTTTTTAGACAATTACCTAAGTACTAGCAAATCGGGAATATTACTCGTTGTTGTATCTAATAGTATCGAAATACTTGATAAAATATGGGTATATACTATAGGTACTACAAACATTTTTGGAAACCTTATCATTCTGGCGTCTCACTTTAAATCCTAGAACCTATAATTTTTCTTCGTTTTCCTTCCCAAACAACTTTTACACAAATATTCAATCAGAACACAAAGTGAACTCAGGTTTAAAACAAAAATTTACCTTTGTAGTTATCGAACTCACAACACTAGGCATTGTATTGGGAATAAACTCACCTTAGTAGTGCAAAACAGTTTAAAACTTAAAAGTAACACACACAGCCACGTACTGTGGTGTCAGCTTGTTCTATTTTAAACAATTTAATTTTAACACCAACGCAGCGAATTTTTAAAAGAATATTTTAATTATACTTAGAATAACATTATATCTCGGATTAAAGTTCGAAAATGTGTGCCTAAACGAAAGCTTAAACGAAATTATTGAGGAAGGTAAAGACCTTCCTCAATATTTTCTTTTAAGTTCATGTTACTTTTAACGGACTGTTGTCCGGACAAGTGAATTTTGGCCTTAAAGTCAAAATTGCATTTGAAAAGAAATTTTGTTTAAAACTTTATAGAAATATTAATAACGTAAGGTGAACCCTAACATATGTATATGAATAGTGAAAACCTATTTTAAAATAATATCACACACTCAACTATGTAAATCTCAAGACATCTTCAATTTCGTGTCCACCTGAATTTAATTTTGGCAGTTGTCATCTAATATCGTCGAATAAAGAATATGGACATTTCTAACGTCGCTTCGGTCATTTGAGAAGAGAATTGCTTTCGTCCAAAATCCCTTAAGGTAGCATCACTGTAAAATGAGCCCCATTTAGGAGCTTAGTGATAAGCTTCGCAATGGATCCGAAAAATTAAGTTTCTTTATAAATGTTATCTACGGGGCCAATCTTGGATTGAAAAATTGAGTTGGTGGATGGATTTCACTTAGTCACGCCATCAATTTTTGCTGCTTATATGAGCACGTCAGTTAGGTTAAGTTTTTTATGACAATTTTGACTATTGTTTACCTACTTCAAAGCAGTAGCAATTTATGAACATAATAACTAAAGATACTGTTAAACAATTTATTCAATTTAAACACTTACCATAAATCAAACAACAAAGAGGACACAAAATTTGACAAACAAGAACTAAAATACGAAAAATCTAAAAACCGCCCAGTCAATATGCTTTGTATTTTTTTATAAAATTCATCGTTTTTATCTTTATAAATTCCACAACATTGTATCAAAAAGCCTTTTCTTTGAACTTAACTGAAAGGTAAATAACTTTTCAAAGGTAAGCCATCGTCCCTTTCAGAGTAACTAGGTCTGTAGTAGACAAATAACAAAACAATTGGGCTAATCGAGCACTTGGGACGTTCGATTAAGTGTTCATTGTTCGCTTAATGAGTCGAACAAGTTTCGGTCAAGGTTATGAAGAACAAGCTTAACGGATTCCCGTTAATACCTTTTCCGTGTTCTACAAAGGCCGCCACGGAAAGGTTGCGAATGGGTAAGGCCAAAAGTTTGTGGCTGATTTTATATTAATACTGAGAACAGGAGCAATTGCTAGGCTTGACAAAATGTAAGTGACAGCGCATAGAATAATTCCAAAATAGAAAATTTCAATAAAATTTAAATAGCCTATGTCTCCCGAGCCATTATTACGAATCTTTTGACACCCCATTTATTAAAATCGGTTTAGTAGTTTAGGCGCTACGGTGGAACATACATACATACATAGACTGCCAAAAACATTACCCTTCCTCTTGGCTTTGCCGTAGTCGGATAAAACTGACAATTCACGTCATTATGTAGCACTATCATTTCAATCAAAAATTTTAGTTGCCTACCAGATATTTTGATCAAAGAATGGTGGCAATGGAATGGTTCTATTATTATAATGCAATTGTTTTTTTTGTTGTGTCCACTCATCCATCATCAACTACTTCACAACATACAGTTTTTGTGCCTATAAGTGTAAAAAGACACAGTATATTTGCAAAGTGCGATCATGGCCTTAAATGTAAACTATCGTACAATTCCGCATCCCCATATATCTTCCCGCAAGTCCTCTGGCTGAATGCTAAAAGTCAAGGATTCGTCGACCGCCGTCCTTGCTTGAAGGCTATAGGGATCAGCTTTTTCACGTTCAGATAAATCAATTAAATCAAAACATGGCGAAGGACGATCTATTAATTAAACGGCGCCGAACTAATAATTGGTTATGCTGTGATCTGCGACGCAGTGGGCGTGATAGTCATAGTTTAGGACAATATGATCCTTATATATTGTTATCCGAATAACTTGTGGCGGTCAATTGAAAGTCACTTTGTTGGAATTTGATCTTGAGTGATTAGATTTATAGAAAGAAGATCGTTTTAATTACCTCTCTATAGACGAATAATTTACAATGGTGAAGACTTTTATCTGAACTATTGTCTTATATTCTAAGATCCGTAAAAGGATATTTACCCATCTGTTTAATGGATGATAAGAATATGTATAAAATTTTACATGTTTATTACGAATGGATCGTCAAAAAAAAAATGTTGTAGCAACGCGACGCGAGCCGAATTGACCAGTTACGAAAATATCAATAAGATATTAGGAATATTATCAAAATATTTAATTATTCGTTATGTCTTCTATATGTATAAGATGTAAGTTCTAACAAAGTGACAAGTACAGTAGAAAAAGTCATAAGCTCGTAAAGTTAGTAGGCACGAGATCAATATTTCACACCCTTCTCACAAAATTATAATTATTCGTACGGGACAGCAACCGATTAATATGTAAATAGTTGCTACTTCCTTAACAAAATGCTTGTAATTTATCTATGCTGTTCTCACAATACGATGTAGTGTTTAGTATTTTCAACTGAGTGTAAAAGTACTTGGCCTGCAACAGTACAGAGCCCCTTCTAGCAGATGCTACGTTCTAAGATGCTACGGGCTACGTTCTGGTGTAGATCAGTTTCGTAGATCGCTTGCTTCGGATTCAATTGCGTTGCGTGACTCGTCGTCTTTCAAGCTCAAAGGATACAGGTGAATAAGTGTACTATGTCAAAACAAAAGTGAGAGACATAATTTATTAGTACTACTAACTAGGTACATATGCATTCCTCGTAACAACATAAATGTATATTATACGTATCCATATAAATAAAATTAAAATGATAAATAGATGTAGCAATTCGTAGAAACCCAGAATTATTAAGCATGAATAGGTATCGTTATAATAGGTATAGAGAAATATACTTAACATCCTTATTGCAATAAAACTGAGCATTGTATATATCTCTAAAATTATCCAGTAGACTGTAGCGTGTATTATATTATTTTACTGCAAAGCACATCAAGCGTTTATTCGTCTCGAACAATCCTATACCCACAACTTATCCAACAAACCAAAAAATATTCATAACAAATGTTCTCCCACGTAAGCCGCGATATCAGATTGACAACCGCGGGCATGTAACAAACAACAAAACGCGTTATTTTCCGTCAGCATCGCTGAAAAGCCGCCCTGCGATATATTACATACATTAGAACGAGCAGCACACATCACATCGATTCAATATAAGCGCGCGAGCCGCCATGACAGCTCACATGCCAGTTTCGCGGACCATTGGTCGGGATAACAGCGTAGGCTTTCGTTCCTGTTATTGTTTACTTTTCATTCGACATTCATTCGTTCAGTTGTCACCATGGGTCGAAGAGAGGAAAGTATCGGCTCAATGTTAAATGTGTTATTTACTTGCAGTTGTTGAGTATGAACCTGGTTTACGGATACTGAGCTTTGCAATTGTTGACAATACACAATTACTTTAACATCACAGGTGGCATATTTACGTAGTGCTAATTTGACATTCATAAGCATCACCTTGTGACCAAGATGAAAAAACAATTTTGACTTTTGGCTAAGGACAGATATTCCTGTACCTATTACAATATAGTATTTTATCAAAAGTCAAATTTATCGTAATATAAGTATACATATTTTCTATCCTATTAAGACATTTTTTAATTTCTTCCCGTTGCATATATTATTCAAATCAAAAAGAGGTATTAATTATCTCCCTTCATTTAAAGCCAGTATATGTACATGACAATGCCCCCTACATTACAGCCTATATTTATCCAATATCGGTTTGTTGTGATTTCGTTTATATCCACATTTTGTTTGGAATTTTAATCTTTAATTTGTTTACGCTAGAGCCCGAACACATAGGTACGTTTTAATTTACCCAACGATACGTTGAAATGTTTACATTTCATTTATAATTGTTTACGTAATGTGTAAACAATTATTTTTTGTTTGTAAACAATTGGTGTTGGAAGTCCGTTCACAAAAATAGATTTCATTCATTACTATCAATGTTACGGAAGTTGGCCACCAGATGGCACTTTGTCGCCTCTAATGACACTTATGGGAAATAGTATGGTGGTTTATTTTTAGCGCAGACCTTCGGAGTGTGAAAGTTTGTCGGTTTGTTAGTGAGTTCGATACCCCGCTGGGGACAAATAGTTCGTACGAGATGCGGATATTTGGCCTCGGGAGCAAGTTGTGTAGACCGCAGCTAATAATGAGTTACAAGTTTGGAACACGTGCTCCTCACGTAACTGTGAACATGAGAATAATAGATTATTAAGATATATTATTATGTGTACGTGTAGTGACAGTAAGTCCTTACACGCGTGTATGCATATCAGAAACTTTAAGATCATTATTATAGCACAACTGATATTATTAAATGAATTCTTGACTGCTAAAAATGTAGCACACATTACATGGCATAGCTTTTTTTAAACTCGAATGATAATCATATCTTAAAAAGAGATGATTATCATTCGAGTTTAAAAAGAGATGATTAACAATTGCACACGCACTATACTTTGAAAAGTCAGTGGTGTGTGTTGTGGGTTTGAACTCAAGACCTTCTGTGTAGTCTGTACGCTTAGCTACCTCTGATACTATCATACCAGGCTATCGCTGATTGATTAAACAGTGGCAAGGCTAGCAGAAATTTACGCTTGCGGCTACCATAAGTTTACGTACATAATGATATTTTACAAAATAATAATCACTAAAACTTAATACTAATATTGAATGCACAACAGTTAACAAACTCATTACACAATATCTTAGCAAATACAGCACCTTATCTTCTGACATTTAAAATGTTCTTTATTTCACTCACGTTGATCAAGTTAACCTTTCAAAAATCAATTAACCCTTCACGTGCAAAGTACAATCAACACGTACCTACTTTTTGTCGACGGTAATAGGACGCTCTTAACTCAATTAACCCTTTACGCAACTAACCCCTCGGGAAACAATTCCCTTCCCATCACACACGACCATGTGGTCAGCCAATATCATTGAAGGATGTCGTATGC
This sequence comes from Euclidia mi, assembly GCA_944739405.2. Lineage (NCBI taxonomy): Eukaryota > Metazoa > Arthropoda > Insecta > Lepidoptera > Erebidae > Euclidia > Euclidia mi. Next base: position 2,225,257 of record OX123188.2, on the reverse strand, counting down.
CCAAACATTACCCTGCATTAATGCCGCTTACAATTCACCTCATCCCTTAATAGGAAATAGAGCGTGAAGAGAAGCGAATAAATAAAAGGGCTACATAATTTCCCTTTGCTTTCCATTTCGTCATCTGAGTCCCTCAATTTGAGACGGTAGATGTCAATGTTCTAAAGTCATATCGAATTAGGGTCAGCTTAAACTTGACGAAGCGGTCAGATGCAATTAAAGGATTATATCTCAAAATAGGCGTAATTAAGTTACTGATTTAGCTCAAAATTGTGATGTTTGAGCGAATTATCTTTTTGATTTTGTTAATTTTCTGCTAAGAAGTTTTTAAAGTATTTTTATATTAATTTCACTACGCTATAATAATAGCAACGTGTTTGTAAAATTGACAATTCAGCCAGTACAGTTCATTAAAAGAAAACGGCTTAATTAAGCACATCTATAAACTTATTAATCAAATTAACATTAAAAATGTGAACGCTACAGTTATAACATGTTTTGTTTCACTGATTTATTTTACGGAAGCAGCTGTTACTAAACAATACAGCATGGTTATAATTAAATCACTGCTGAACTATGCGACTTTAGTTATTCAGTACTTTAGATTCTAAAGTGAGGACCTAGCAAGAACATAAACATCGCATGAAAACAAGTAGGATCAGCGCGTTTTATTAAATATGAACGCTGCATCAAGTATGAGCCAAGCCTAACAAGAAAACGCAGTAGCTACAGACGAGGCAGACGTGATCAATATCTGACATCAAAGCTTAGAACAGCTTGTATTTTATGAATGGGGCAGATAAAACTGAGATGATGGCGGAATTAGGATTAATGTCAGATTGGGTCACCGGGCGCAGATTAAGAGCAATAATAGTGTGACAGTTGTCGCTACTAAACTATACTGAAAGAGTGTTTCTTGGATTTTGTTTATGTTTTCGTTGAATGCCCTTCGTTACCTTCTGGGCTTGTGAGGCGTCATCTGGTTTAATACAAAAACGTAGTATACTTATAAGTTTAACGTGATTTATAAGATGATGCACCAGTTGCAGTTAAAATAAGTTCGTCGACCTATTAACAAGGTAATTTATACACTTAGTTAATGAAGTAGTCGTAAAGTCAGCGACGGCTAATAAATGCCCTTTAGTTTAGTAAATTTTGAATATCACTACAATTTACTCGACAAAAAGTATAATCGTCATCACCATCAGCCTGCCTTTAAGCAGCCTTGATACAAGGCAATCTTCAATGGTTTTTTTCAATGGCATTTAGCTCAATCTTTGACAAATTTGACTAGCCCACTGCCATTTCAGCTTGCTAATTCTTTGGGCTATATCAATCACTTTGATTCTCTGTCGGATTACTTTATTTCAAATTCAGTTCTTAGTTCTCAGTAAAAGTATAATAAGTAGCGTTTATTTTTTTGTTTTTCGTTCCGTAAATTTAATTTTGAGCTACAGTTTGCAATAATGTGAGAATTGTAGAAACTATTTTGTCAACTGTCTGCACTTGATAGAGCGGAAATTACTTTCATATAAACGGAGGGAAGACATTTATAGCCAAGTGTTTGTTGTGGGAGGTATTTCTAAGTTTGAGAGTACTGCGGTATAAAATAAAATTTTTGCGCCAGAGTTAGTTTTATAGAATAGCATGGATTTTTGTCACTTTCTTTATCTTTGTTGATCAAACTCAATAAAATTCATGATAAGTACAAGTTTGACTGGTTTGCCTCATTAAGTTAGGCTTAAGAGACTATTTTTAAGCGAGTCGTATTTTATAGAAGAGACAGAGTTTAATAAGACTGACAAATAATGAGTTGAACTTCTATATACAAACTTAGTCTCTCTAGAGAAAGCAGTTTGTTTCACCTTCATATATACAATGATTACCATAATATGCATACCCGGATGAATAATTGAACACATGAGTATTGTGTATATCTATCTATCATCATAATTACTCACTGCACCACACACAACACAAGACCACACCATCACTTTTACAATTTAATTTTCACACATGAAGTATCAAAAAGATGTGACAATATTTCAGCGATCTGATGTGATACCGAGTTAACCGTTCTTAAATTGCTTTCAGATGTTTTGTTTGAATGAGTGCTCCAGCAAGAAATAAGCAAAGAATAAAGAATTTATGCGTTTCGCGCGTAAGCTCCAACAGCTTAGTCAAAGTTGTGGCGAATAGGATAGATAGCCCTATTATGTGGCATTGGATGAGGAGTCATCGACCCTCATTTAACTATGTAAAGTAAAGTTATGTAAGTTAAGTATTTGTTGTACCTACTATGGACTGTAATGTCTGAAAATAAAGTATATATTATTATTATATGAATATGAAGTCATAAACCTATATAAGAAGGTTTCCTGTTTATAATAACACTGAATATGTTTAATTGTTTACATCTGGTTTTGAAACATTTGTTATTTATACATTCAGTAAAAGGGAGAAATGCAAATTTTTGAGAAACGCATAGCTACTACAACTTTAAACCAGGCAGCTATAGCCTAGTGGCGAGACCAACAGACTGCTACCCACAACGTCCTGGGTTCATATTCACATATTTTGAGATATGTATACTCACGTATTAAATTGTTAATCGTTTGCTAAATTAACGGTTTTTAATCGAATTTACGGTCTCTGAAAAAATGTGTAGTCTACAAACCCGCACTTAACCAGCGCGTTAGGATAATCTTAACTTTAACGTAAAGCAAAAGCGCGTGCCCATCAGAGGGTTTCTTTTTATTTTATAATTAATTCTACACGTTATTACATCCAACTGTTTGTTATTGACATTCTACAGTCTATCGTGTTTTTTTTCAACATGCCCAATTAACTAGATTAAAGTAACAGTTACGATCTAGAAAAATATCGATACTTATCCGTAATGAGTACGCGATTATTAAATTTAACTCCTAATGAGCTATTTCAATACAGGAAATATCGATATTTTTTGTTATTATATTTCCTGTATCAAAATAGCTAATTTATTAGGATATAAATTAGAGTAGTTATGTATTATTTATGCAAATAATTATAGACGAAATAATTGTGTGTATTAGGTAATATGCGTGACCTGAGACCCCAAAGTACCCAAAAACAATATTTTTTTATCGAAACTAGCTGACCCAGCGAACTCCGTATCGCCTTTTTAATGTCTTTTTTCTTATTCCTTTTTTCTCCAAACCACTTTTCCAGGAAATTCTGAACAAAGTAACCAAAGCTATCAGTGCTTAATCTTAAATTTCAGAGTTTATAAAGGTATACAAACGAATATTGTAATTTATGTAGGTATATATTTTATTTAGATAGATGACCCAGAAAATGTTGTTTTGCCATATAAATTATTTCTACGGTAGAAAAACATAACCAACTTGTTGAAAGTGACGATGTGGTTGGTGATAGAGCATGATAATTGATAACTGATCTAGAAATGTGATTAAATCTATACATCTATACATATTAATAAAATTGGAGCGTCTGTTTGTAATATTAAAATAACCGAATTTTACTAAATGCATATGGATGTATACACGGTAAATATACCGAAATGTAATTTTTTACAATTTTTGTCTCTAAACTAAAACTAAACTCGTCTAAACTCTGGAACGGCTGGACCGATTTTGACGGGACATTCACTGGCGGATAGCTGATGTTATGATGTACCAAGGAGTAACTTAGGCTATAAATTAACCGGGTACCTATGCGGAGTAGTTCTCTCAGAACGCGGGTGAAACCGCAGGAAACAGCTTGTACTAATATAGCTATTAAAAATAGGGGTAAGTGTTAAAAGGGTGAAAATTAAGGGTCGCATGTATTTTAAATGCAACGTCATAAAAAATAGAACTAAAGAAATTTGTCCAAAAATAAAAAAGTATATGTTTGGGATGTACCAACCTTATGACTAAGGGGTTTGAAAAATAGATTACAACCGATTCTCAGGCCTAAAAATATACATTTAAAATTCGGTCTTGCAATTTCGGAAGAGTATTGAGACTAAAACTGTGAAACGATTTTTAGGGTCCCATAGCTAGAAAAGGCAAAAATCGGAACCCTTATAGATTGGCCATGTCTGTCTGTTGGTCCGTATGTCACAGCCGTTTTATTCCGAAATTATTGTAACTACTTACACCTTTGAAAATTGGTAGGTAGACGTATTCTGTGAACGGCTTCCCGATTTTTATACAAACATAAAAAAGACTGTCTCCGTGGTCCAGTGGATAGCGTATGCGTCTGTTGCTCGATGTCCGGGGTTCGATTCCCGGGTCGGGCAAAAAGTGTTACTGAGTTTTTCTGAATTCTCAATATCAGCACAGAGTCTGGTGATGTGTCCGGTAACGGCAATAGGCTCGCAATCTATTACGTGGGACCCAAAACTTCTTAGAGAAATTTGGATGTAGTATTACACCTCTGCCTGCCTTTTCGATGATACAGGCGTGATTAATACATAAAATTTAAAAATGCATAAAAATTAAATTAAAATTAAGGTGGCTATCCCTACATGGAACTGACGTGAAAAATATTTTTCCATCAGTCATACATGCGCGGTATCTATATATATATATATATATATATATATATATCTCTTTTTAACGATTTAGATATTCCTAAAACCATAGTTTCTCAAGGTCAATCATTTAAAAGATTGACGCTTCCAAAGTGGTAAGTCTTTTGAATCCGGTATGCGCCTGGCGTGGAAAACAGTTGTAGTGATATGATTAAATTACTAATATGGATATTAAAAAATAAGGGTTGGTGTTAAAAAGCTGAAAATTAAGAGTTGTATGTAGTTTATAATGCCACATCATAGGGTTCCCACCAAGAACTTAGGGTGCCAAGCCAACCTCACCTGCAAGTGGTGCACCTGCCGATCAACGGACGAGGCTCTGGCAAACAAAATGTCCCAATAAGCGGCAATAGGCTCGCCACCTATAACGTGGGATTAAAACACTGGCGAAAAGTGGGCGTTTAATATGCCTCTGCCTACCCCTTCGGGGAAACAGGCGTGAGTCTATGTATGTATGTATGTATGTACATCATAAAAAAATAGAAAGTAAATTTTCTAAATCTTAAAACTTATTAAGAATCTCTGCTTACGTTATTGCTACTAGATCTGTAAGAAATTAAAAGGTCTTTGCGGAGACAGCACATCACCTATACCTACTAATCGCGATTCGCTATGAAACGTTGTCATACTACACTGTGGTCATGTGGTGGTCTTAAAAGGTGGGATGCCTCCGGGTTTATGTTTCAACCGTGGAAAAATCGCTATAAGGTCTTTATACATATAAATCCATTTTTATATATATGCACACTTATAAATATTGTAGGTATTGAGTACTCGCAAATTTTGTAAAAATATATAGAAATGAATACTTTGACTTAAACATTAACGTTGATGTGTCAGAAAATTCCTTATCATGTGTAATCATTCTCTTCAACATAATCCACTGGATTAAGCCTGTACACTTTTTGTAGACGTTTAAAAATGCGTTCTTGAATAGAGCGGTTTCTTTGGCTGAAAGCTTTTTAATCCGATTCTTTAAGTTTTTACTAGCATCGGGGTGCGCTTAGTGGCCCATAGTGAGGCTTAAGCTCTCTTAAGACTTAAACCTTGTAGGCTAGACCGACAGTAGTCTTAGCTGCTAATATAACATTCAGGAGAATTGATCCAAAAGAATTCGCAATTATATTTAAAACTAGCGACGCGTCCCCGCTTTGCACAAATAGTAAAAAATATATATCATTTGCACAAAATCTCTGCAAACTAAGATAATAATATTTATTTATAAGTATACGGAAAATTACAGAGCATACAGGAAACACGGATTTGGCACAACTAATACGTACACTATACCATACATACATAGACTCACGCCTGTTTCCCGGAGGGGTAGGCAGAGACTACGGAACGCCATTTGCAACGATCCTGACATATCTCTCTTGCTTCATTCACTCCCATCAGATTCCTCATGCTTGCTCTTCTGTTATGGGTACTTCTAACCTGTCCTGTTTTTAGGATGTCTCCAATCTGGTCAGAGAACGTCCGCCTAGGTCTTCCTTCCACACTTGCCTTATATATCTGCTTGGTCAGTCTTTCGTCATCCCGTTGAACAATATTGGCAATAGAAAATCTGCACACAAATATATTTACCCAGCCTCTTAAACTAGGCTTACCTGTATCAAAAGACACAAATTATACATGTAAACCTTCCTCCTGTATCGTTCTGTCTATTAGTCATACCCCACAATTAGATTTGGACTCAGAGACCAAACATCAAGAGAAATTATCATAAAGTATGTGGAGGACTCATACCTATTACAAGATCTCCCACTTGTTGAGATAGAGAGACGCAAATGTTATTTTACAATGCATTATAGTACTTTCATTATCTGGTTAATGGATATTTTTCCGTAATCTCTATTATCTAGAAAAACATCCTTTATATCGAGTATAGTTTGATTGAATGCATATCCCTCAAAGTATTATCTCACAGTGAAAACCGAGTGGAGAAAATAACATTAATTTATATATTCTATACATAATTATGGTATAGGCAAAATCAAGCAAGGTCCCGGTTCTTGTGACAGGACAACAATCGTTGGGTCATTTCAGAGGCCTTCAGACAAACTCCCACAGAGATGACAATACATACGCACTACAAAAAAATAATAGGGTACTTTAGCCAAGCCTTCTTCTTCACTTCGTTTTAATTCTTTGCAAACTACCTACTTTATTTTAGTTAGTAGTCAACTCATCTGTAACTTTGCGCAAATGTTGTAAGTTCGATTTAAAAACTTGTGAGCAGGTGCCATAGATAGTTTTGCACAAATCTGATTTTATACAGACTTATCTTTATTATAAACTGCCTTCGTGGTCTGAGGCTGGTATATGCGTCTGCTAATCGGGAGACCCGGGTTCAATCCCAGGTCGGGGAAAAGTGTTGCTGAGTTTCTCAGAATTCTGTGTCTGAGAGTCTGACAATGTTCCCGTTAACGGCAATAGGCTCGCCCACCATTCCGCGGGACTAAACTGCCACCCATCCACATTTTGGCATATTATATGTGGGTGTAATATTACACTTCTGCTTACCCCTTCGGATATTATAGACTTTAGATATTGTTACGAATTGAAAATAACGCCATCTATCAGTGAATGGGAGAACTACATGAGATTAGATGTATCGATTGTTTAAGGCTGTTTCATCTATCCTCTAATAGATGGCGTTGGTGTAAATGGAACATTTACGCGACATCTGGAAACACGTTACACGTTTCCAGAAATATCGTGAGTCGTCTCGAAAAGCCTAGTGATGTTATCCGGCCAGTATAAATAGAGCGAGAGCGCGCGAGACAAGACAGTAACAATTGAATACGGAAAGCGATCAACATCAAGCGAAGGAAGTAATTCGGAAGTGTTTAGTGGTGTTTTATTAGTGTTGTTCTTGTGGTGTGAATAGTGTGTTTTATTAGTGTTGTGAAAATAAGCGTTATACTTAGTGTTTGTGTGTTAAAATAAAGTTCAGTTTTCTGGCATAGTGAGTTATAATTTATTGTCGAACCCCAGCTCGTAACAAATTGGTGTCAGAAGTGGGATAAATTATGCCGGTTATGCCGAAAGAAGAAACTGAAGGAGTGCGCACCAGGAACCAGCGCCAGCAAGACCTGGACCAGAGACGCTTCGGAGACGTTCCTTCTCCATCGTCTGGTGGATCAGGCGACTCCGCGGCTGCAGTGGAGCCTGCAAGCGCACACTCCATGGCGGTGCCCGACATCGCGGCTCTGATGGCGTTCATGCAGGAGCAAGCGCGACGCCTGGAGGAACAGCTTCAGCGCGACAAGGAGGAGCAGGCTCGCCGTCAAGAGGAGCACGCGCGCCGTCAGGAGGAGCATGCGCGCCGCCTGGAGGAACAGCTTCAGCGCGACAAGGAGGAGCAGGCTCGCCGTCAAGAGGAGCACGCGCGCCGCCTAGAACAACAGCTCCAGCGTGACAAGGAGGAGCACGCGCGCCGCCTAGAAGAGCAGGTGGTGCTTATGAAGGACCTCAGCGCCGCTGTAGGGAAGGACTTGAAGGCGGTCAAGGAGGAACTCCAGCAGCACGAGGCCCGTATCAGCGACATTGAGAAGCGCGTACATGACCACCACGAGACCTGTATTGCCGAATTGGAGAAGAAATTGTGTAGGCTCGGGTCCTGCGACATTACACCTGCAGCTGTGGCGCCCTCGCCTCGTTGGTTTAAGGTTCCACCCTTTGACGGCTCGTCATCGTGGGTTGCATACAAGGTTCAGTTTGAGGCCGTAATGCGAGCGAATAGGTGGGACAAAGAACAGGCCTTCACCGCCCTAACCTTGGGCCTTCGTGATCAGGCCTTGACGGTGTTGGAGGTGCTTGGGCAAGACGTCTCCTATGAAAAGCTGATGGAGGCGTTGGAGGCGAGGTACGGAGACGCACACCTCGAACATGTGTATCGTGCTCAGCTGAAGGACAGGGCACAACGCACCGGAGAAACTCTGCAGCAGTGGGCTCTAGAGGTGGAAAGGCTGGTCAGGAAGGCATACCAGTCGTCGCCTGCGCTTATTGACGAGAACCTCGTACAAGCGTTTACGGATGGAGTCCGGGACCTGGAAGTAAGAGCAGCAGTGAGGCTTGGGCACTTCAAGGACCTCAAGGACGCCTTAGCCCACGCTCTGGAGGTGGAAGCAGTGCGACGCGACGACCGAGGTCACCGCATCAGGGAAGTCTTGTCATCACCTCGGTGCTACAACTGCGGAGAAAGAGGCCATATCCGCTTGAGCTGCCCAAAGCGTAAGCGGCACAGTGACACCCTGTCTCCACCAAAGGGGTCGCCTGATGTGCCTGTCTGGCGGCGAGAGCAACGTAGCGCAGATGCTCTGACGTGTAGGCCTTACCCCGACCAACGCAAACATTGTGCCCGACAGGAAGCGAAGCAGGCAGCGTTAGTGAGGACGTTGAAGACGGACTTGAGTGACGGATGGAAAGAAGCTTTGCAGAGTGCTCAGCAAGAAGACAAGGACGTACAGTCGATTCTCGAATGGAAGAAATCAGGCGCTCCTAGGCCCAAATGGAGTGATATCGCAGCAATGAGCCCTGTCACCAAAGGTTATTGGGCACAGTGGGCAAGCTTGGTTGTCCAGGATGGAGTTCTGTGCCGCAAATGGGAAAACGCTCGAGGTAACCAATGCCATCTGCAAATGGTAGTGCCCAAGACTAAGGTGCCGGAAGTACTGCAGCTCTATCACAATGGTGCTTCGGGAGGTCACATGGGTGTTAAGAAGACGCTTACTAAGGTCCGAGAGCGGTTTTATTGGCTCCACTGTCGGAACGACGTCGAGGATTGGTGCCGCAAATGCACAAGTTGTGCGGCTGTCAAGAGGCCACACACTCGTAGCAGAGGTGCATTCAAGGTGTGCAATGTAGGAGCTCCATGGGAGTCGGGACGGCGGATGTCTGGGAGGATGAGGACTCGCTGCGACCGGAGGGCGAACAACAAGGGCTTCGATGAGGGGTCATTGGTGTGGCTTTATAACCCAGTACGAAGCAAAGGAAAATCGCCTAAGTTACAAGCCAGATGGGACGGGCCATATCGCATAATTACCAGGATGAACGACGTCACCTATCGAATCCAGAAGGGGTCGCGAGGTGCACCGAAGATAGTTCATGTGGACCGGTTGGCTCGTTACTATGGGTCTAACGATGTTCGAGACGAACACGTTTAAGAGGGAGGCCGTGTTACGAATTGAAAATAACGCCATCTATCAGTGAATGGGAGAACTACATGAGATTAGATGTATCGATTGTTTAAGGCTGTTTCATCTATCCTCTAATAGATGGCGTTGGTGTAAATGGAACATTTACGCGACATCTGGAAACACGTTACACGTTTCCAGAAATATCGTGAGTCGTCTCGAAAAGCCTAGTGATGTTATCCGGCCAGTATAAATAGAGCGAGAGCGCGCGAGACAAGACAGTAACAATTGAATACGGAAAGCGATCAACATCAAGCGAAGGAAGTAATTCGGAAGTGTTTAGTGGTGTTTTATTAGTGTTGTTCTTGTGGTGTGAATAGTGTGTTTTATTAGTGTTGTGAAAATAAGCGTTATACTTAGTGTTTGTGTGTTAAAATAAAGTTCAGTTTTCTGGCATAGTGAGTTATAATTTATTGTCGAACCCCAGCTCGTAACAATATTTTTGCTTTATGTTGGTTTATGTTTAACGTATTGTAAAGTGGGTGTAGCAATATACCTCTGCTTACCTCTTCGGGGATATAGGCGTGAGACTATGTTTGTATGTATGTATGTATTGAGCTATGATAAAAGGAAAAACGGAGTAGGAAAACTTGAAATCAAAATAGTGAGCAAAAAGTTGTACGATTTCTTGACGAAGTTACGGACAACGGATATTACTTGTCGTCAAGCGGAACGCGACTCACGATCTTATTTCACACTTGCCAAATACTATACGTGCTTAGTGGCGTGCCATTGGAGAGTCCTATATCTAGCAGTAAGCTATTGCAGGCTGATGATGATGATAATGATAGGTAATTAGTGCATCGTTTATTCAATCAAAAGATGAAAAAGTTGTGCGAGTTTTATATTGAATAGATGAGCCCGCGGTTACACCCGAGTTATTTAAGGCTATTGCTCTGATCATGTGGCACATAGCGTAATGTTATAATAATATAGCCTATAACCTTCCTCGATAAATGGGCTATCTAACATTTGAAGATTTTTTTCAAATCGGACCAGTAGTTCCTGATATTAGCGCGTTCAAACAAACAAACAAACAAACTCTTCAGCTTTATATATTAGTATAAGATAGACGATAAAAAAATTATCTGTAAGTAGTAGTAACAGATTTAATATTTAAAACGGGATCATTACTATGTAAAGTCATTCAGTAGATATATTCTCACATTATCGAAATATTGTATAAGTATATAGTTAATTGATGCTAGACTGTACTTTGAGATTGTTGAAATTTGTCCTTTTTCCGCATCCCGCATTTTCTTAAGTATGTCAAAACTTAAATCTACAAAGATGCAATTCTAGAGTTATTGCTAAAACTTAATAAACTATATAGTCTATAACTGTATAGTCAAAATAAATATCGATATAATCCTTAAACAGTTGTTTAATTTAAACAGAATTTACCAATCTAAAGCTACAGAAATGAATCAAGTTGCTTGAGCTTAAAAACAATACCATTTCTTTAATTTCACTTCATTCATTCTGATTACTTTTCTTTCTAATATTTTCTTTTGAAATTGAATTGATGTCTACTACAAAACTTCCATTCTTTGAAGTGATTTTATCAAAATACTCCTTTGGTTCACGTAGGTAGTACGAGCTAAATAAAGACGCAGACAGCAATATATATAAACTGTTTGTTTGTCTGAACGTAAAACAAAGTATAGCATTACCGTCTTCACTTAGAAACTAAATATACTCCAAGCATTACTCGTTCAGAAATCTCTCGCAGATATTCCGTTGCGTCTCTCAACATACTTTGCAAGCCGTTAAAAGCCGATATAAATTGGATAACATCGATTTATAAATATATTAGCTATGTTTGAACACACGTAAAGCTTCCAAAAAGAATATGTCTGCCCACGTCAGCTGCTCATGGATGTTTCCGAGTGGATAGATGAAACTGCGCAAAAAATGTGTATTTTTTTATTGTTTGTTTTCGTTCTATCCAACTGAACAGACGCCGGCAATACTATTATATGGAACTAAGATGCAGGTTTTCACACACCAATGTCCAATATAAATTATTTTTAACGGGTCTTATTCGTTATTAAGTCTCTGCGCCCCATGAAAACGATTATATTCTATTAGACTAGAAAGCTAACTCTGAACTTCAAGGCGAAAGGCAAGACCTTTATAAACAATGAAACCGGGATAACGCTAGGAAAATGATAGACGAGGTAGTTTGAAATCATTCATTTCAACCTTTTTTCTTTATTTTCGTTTGCCGATAGTAAGTAGTTCGAATATCGATGTCCGAGTTGGCAGTAAGTGTTAATTGGTTTCTCTGAGACACAATTCACAGATATACTACGGAGTCTGGCAATCTGCCCTCGTGAAGATAGCAGTTAGTTTACCCAAAGCAACCCATAAGTGTATCCTCTATTACAATGTTGTTTAACTTACCTATGTATTATACAAGGTTTAGCGGGTCCTACTCGCGATAACTAAGATACTTTAAGGCATAAATAGCTCAGTATTTGCCGACGCGCCGACCGACTTATTCCGGTCGTGGTCGCGGCGGGAGTCGCGTACGAATACCGAGGTATTTGTGCCTTAAATATCTTAATTATGTCGAGTAACACTCGCTAAATAACCTTGTATAATGTATACAAATCGCGAAAGTTTAAAATCTTTTATTGCTCACCTAAGTAATCATCAAATGTAGTTTACTTTTAAGATCTCGTATAACAAGTATATTTAGTAATAATTTTTATCTTTAACGTGTGATTAAACGGCGCGTCATGCACGGCGCAAAGATAAATGACATTCGATTAAAATTCTTGACACATTATAACACTCAGATGTAGAGACGACAGCACAAAATGTAAAAACATTACTTTTACTTTTCTTTTTGAATTCCTTACTGCTTAAGGAATTTTAATTTTAATTTGTGACAGAACTTTGTACTGGTTGGGATGTAATTATAACCTGTTTTGCTAAGCATTGCTTGTGGTGCCAGTCGTCAGTACCTATTTTATTAAATAATTGAAATTCAAACGCTGGCTCCGACATTTGAAGTCCAAAATCAAAAACATTTCGACAGACTTAAAAAAAACTGCAACATAAAGAAATAAAATTGGGTTTGCATTTATTTTCAAAACAAAAATCCCCAGCTCAACGTATCATCACTATCATCGTCCTAGCGCTATCCCGATTGCTTACATGTGTTAAGCATTTGGGTCCGGGGTCTTCTTACTAATCTAACCAGATTTGTCAGAATATTAGCAGCTGAACGTATATAAAAGGACACTGACAGACATATACTAGACTACGCTCACTACTCCGCCCGTGTGGGACTACTTTACGCCCCGAGGGAATTTACAAAAATGCTCTCTTAGTGCTGTGCTACCCTATACTCTTAGAGGAACATACATGGCAAGCTTCTTACGTCAAATAGGCTTAAGTATTTTGGCTGTGCGTTGTCTATAAGTCAGTCTGTAACTCAAGAATTAAAAATATGTACTTACCTACAGAGGACATTATTTCGTGTAGAATGATAAAAATAGCTCTTCCAGCGGGTCGTTATCTAAAAATATACGTTCAATATTACCAAAACTCCTCGACATTTAAGATGGATTAAGATATTAAAAAAATTAAAGGCGCCAATATGGTTGAGTACCGTTGTTTGATGAATTATTCGACCCAAGAGATGATTTCTTTTTCGAACAATTCGATATCTTTGATCGTATCCGCATGACAATAAATCAAACCAAATGTTTAATTATAATGTATATTCGTATACGTAGAGATAGCCTTATGGAGAGACTGACAGACTGCTATGTAGCAGAGTCTCAGGTTCCCATCCACGCCAACAATGACTTTAGAAGTAAAATGCTAATTAAATTGTTAATTATCGCTTGCTTGGTGGTGAAAGAAACCATAGTGAGGAAACCTGCATGTCTGAGAGTTCTCCATTATGTTCTCGAATAACATGTGAAGTACGCCAACCCGCTCTTGGCCAGCGTGGTGGACTACGGCCGTACCCTTCTCATAGTGAACAGAGGCCCGTGCCCAGCAGTGGGAAATTATGTATACAGTACTAATGATGATAAAGACAAAATATGTATGTCTCTATTAAACAACACAACATGTGTACACGTCACGGATGTCAAACTAGTGCATTGACCTTTGATAGTTGTTTTTGTTTTAAACATAAAAGAAGTTATATATGTGAACAATTTATTGACAGAAAATTTACAATCAGTGTGATAAATATAGTGAAGCGTTATACCACGGTAATAATATCTAACAGTATTGTAACTCCATACAAACGCACGAAACTCGAGTTATACCTACGCGCCGCGAGCAGAGTACCCATAGACTGGGCGGACTGTGCCTACAGTACCCGCAGCCGCTATCGTACCGCAGCTCGCATGCGGCGCGTCTGGTAGGTATATAACTCACGAAGACGGCCGAGTTACAATATTGTTAGATTATATTACCGTGGTTATACAGTGCTAAAATTGCGTATAAAAGGAGATTAAAGAAAAATAAAAGTCTTATGACTAAAGTGAACTACAAACTACCTTAAACTAAGAAAAAGTGAACGGACTAATTACAGATCAACGAATACGGAGAAAAAAAGTAGCTTAAACGTATGTACAGTTGGCTTGGTTTATCGTGTTTGAAATAGTAGTACCGGTACACCGCTACACTCCCATAAAACTCCATAAAGACATTTTATTTAGTACAACGCTATCTATTGATCTTCCGAGGTACTTCTGAGCTTTATCGATAGCTACGCTGCGCCGCCGTTCGATATGCCGCCAACAAAATGTATAGCTTGTGCGAGGTTTTTATCTCCGCAAGATGCCGCAAGATGTCGTACATGCAAAGGAACATTTCACCGAGCTTGCGGGGCCTTATCCCTTACTGGTAATATTGCGCCTAATTGGTCTTGCCCGGAATGTAAAAGGAAGGAAGGCGGACAGCAGAGGTCTGAGGAGGTTTCAGGAAAAGACGATAGCTTTGACAGCACCAAGGACATGAGTCCAAACATGTCCAGATGGATCAACGAGGAGATGCGGAGAGTACTGAAAGAGGAACTGCGCACTGAATTTCACAATATGCGTACAGATTACCAGGCCGAGTTTCAGGGGTTACGCGCCGAAATAATTAAGCTGCAAGCCGACAAAGACAAGCTTATAGAAAGAGTTGGTATACTTGAGAACCAATTAAAAATTTCATCTGAAGTGGCCGAGGATGTCGCAAAATTGAAAAATCAAATTAACGAGCGAGACCAGCAGCTTTTGAGCAATGAGATAGAAATAAGTAATCTCCCGGAAACGACCAATGAGAATCTGTCTCACATCGTACAACTGATAGCAACAAAGCTTAACGTTACTCTGACGGATTACGATGTAACCAGCGTAAACCACGTCGGCGCTAGACATCTGAACGCGACGAGCGCCGCGGGACCAGTGGAGACTCGCGCGCGTGCGGTCGTCGTGCGGTTTGCAAGGCATGACGTACGTAACGAGTTTCTTCGATGCGCACGGGTTCGGCGGGGAGCGGACACGTCGGATCTAGGAATTAATAAGCCAACAACTAGATTTTATGTCAACGAAAGGCTTACAAGAGTAAATCGACAGTTGTTTCGGCGAGCGCGGGATGTTGCCAAACAACACGGATGGCAATATGTGTGGACCAGAAATGGTCGCATTCTTGCCCGGCGCAAGCCCGGTGAGTCAACGTTCTCCATACGTAGTGAGACAGATCTTGCATGTATGCAGTAATATGTATAATGTTTCACATATACGGTATTTATCTCTATTGAATATGGTTTCATCTTATTGTTATTTTATGTTAGGAAATATATCGCCAATCCCTTGTGTCATACCATGTTTGCGGTACTTTATTATTTTGTATAACGTTTCTTCGTGTGTTATGTTCAAAAATATTATACTGCGATTGCCTTATATTGGTGTATCTGCACATTATAGGAATAGCATTTTGATTTGTCAAAGACATGAGTTGCCTGACATTATATTTATGCGCTCGGTATGCAAATGTAATTTTGTCTGTTTAAGATGTATATATTTGTGTAATGAGATTTATGTTGTAACTTTGTGTATTCATATAAATTATGGCCAATGCCTATGTTTTGAAATTGAGGTGATGACATGTACCTACACAAGTGCCATTTCAAAAAGTATTTATTTGTTTGTTCTTAACCATCAATGCCGCGAAATAAAATAATTAAGTTTGGTCTGCTTAATGCGGGGTCACTGGCAACGAACCATGACGAATTCATCATAGCAATGAATAACCACTCCGTTGATATCATGGCGATCAACGAGACATGGCTGCGCAGGGGGGAAGAAGGGCGAGCACCGGTCGTACCAGGCTATCGGTTACGTCACATTGCGCGTTCGGAAACAATCCGCGATGGCCGAGGGGGGGGTGTCGCATTCTACATAAAAAATGGCATGGCTATCCGTGTAAAGTCACACCCGCACCACGACCAAGTTGAGGAAATGTGGATGTCGATTAAGTCGAATTCAAAAATATTACTAATTGGCACTGCTTACCGGCCACCATGGTTAGACGTTAACATATTTCTAGACGCAATTTCGGATAGTATTTGCGCATTATCGCCGTTCGACAACATCATATTACTGGGAGATTTAAATGTTAATCTACTTGATACAAATGATTATAAAACTAAGCAACTCACCGCATTCTTAAGCTATAGTCATTTGAATCAAATAGTAACAACGGCTACTCATTTTGTTGGTGACAGTGCAACGTTAATTGATGTGATCTGCACAGACGCACAGTGCCGGGTGGTCTCGGTAGATCATATACCAGAACTCGGTCATCACTCGTTCGTCTCATGTGAGCTTTTATTTAAAAAAGTAAACCCTGTAAAAAAATATGTTACTTTCAGACCGTTTAAGGACATAATACCAGAATACTTTAATATGGATCTGAATGAGATCCCATGGGGGGAAATAGGTCAACTATGTGACGTAAACGAAATGGTAGATCTTTTTAACTATTACATAAATTCCCTATTTAACATTCATGCACCGTATAAAACCAGAATATTTAAGGGTCCACCAACACCTTGGATCACAGACAACATCAAATTCATGTTCAAACTACGGAACGAAGCTCATAGTAGGTATCGCCAATCCCGTCTCGAAGTACACAAGCGATACTATTTAGACCTTAAACACCAAACAGCACTAGCATTATACAACGAAAAAAAGTCATTTTTCAATAAGCATATTAATGAAAACAAAAACAATTCAAAATTATTATGGTACAATTTGAAAAAACACGTACTTCCAGCAAGCACAGACGATGGAATGCTTGTAGGGCAATTTGAGGATCCTGAGGGTTTGAATGCGGCATTCTTGGATGTTCCAGGGGAACCCAACGTTAGCATCTCACATCTTTCTTATTTCGAGTTTAATCGATATAGTACAGCAACCTTTTCCCTGCAACCCACAAACAGCCAAGCGGTTTATAATATAATTAGAGATATTAATACAAACGCGCGTGGAATAGATGACATCTCTAAAGAGATGATATCCCTTACCTTGCCACAATCACTTACTGCCATAACAGACATCATAAATAAATCCATCACCTCGTTCTCATTTCCCAGGTTATGGCGGAGTGCTATTGTTAGACCAATTTAAAAAAATAATAATCCGCTAAATTATAAAGATCTTCGCCCTATAAGTATTCTACCTTGTCTGTCCAAGGTGTTGGAGAGGGTGGTTTATGTTCAAGTCATGAATTACTTAGAAAAAAACGGCATTCTACCCGACCTTCAGTCTGGGTTTAGAAGAGGACGTGGTACAGCAACAGCTTTAGCGGATGTCGTGGGTAATATCCTCGAGGCTCGCGATCGTGGGGAGGGTACGATACTAACCCTGCTTGATTATTCGCGCGCTTTCGAATGCATAAATATTTCGCTGTTACTTTCAAAGCTTTCGTACTATGGTTTTGAACCGCATACAATCAGATGGTTTGAAAGCTATTTAACAGGCAGGCTGCAGCAAGTCGAAATACGCAAAAATGACGGATCAGTGATGATGTCGACTCCGCGATCGGTACCTCGAGGTGTTCCCCAGGGATCACTTTTGGGACCACTCCTGTTTGTTTTATACACTGCCGACATAACAACTAACTTCAAAGACTGCTTGTACCACATGTATGCCGATGATACGCAATTGTATCTATCATTTAACCCTAAAAATACGGCGACTGCTGTAGCCACCATTAATGCGGAGCTTGACAGAATAGCGGCGTGGTCCGAGCGTAACGCTCTGGTTCTCAACGCACATAAATCTAAATTTTTGGTTATGGGCAGCAAACACCAAATTAACTTAATATCATCTTTTAAACCCAAGATCGAAATAATGGGTGAT
This sequence comes from Euclidia mi, assembly GCA_944739405.2. Taxonomy (NCBI): domain Eukaryota; kingdom Metazoa; phylum Arthropoda; class Insecta; order Lepidoptera; family Erebidae; genus Euclidia; species Euclidia mi. The sequence continues at coordinate 2,207,090 of OX123188.2, read as the reverse complement.
GAAATACAACAAGTGCAATCTGCGCGTGACCTTGGTTTATTGATTGACCCTGAGCTGCGTTTTGAGGATCACATCAATGGCGTTGTAAGAAACTGTTTCTATAGACTCAAGATTCTATACCGAGTAAGAAGCTATCTCAGCCTCAGTCTGAGAAAGAGGCTTGTAGATAGCTTGGTGCTGTCGAGACTTAATTATTGTGATACTGTGTATGGTCCCTGTATCTTGAACAGGACGCAACATTTAATACAGCGTGTACAGAATGCGTGTGCTCGATATTGCTTAAATATACCCCGAAGAAATCATATCACACCTCACTTAAATTATAATGATATACTCAAAATGTCAGCGCGGCGTAAACTACATTTGGCAACATTATTATTTGGAGTTTTGAGTACGGGAGAACCTAAATACCTTTACAATAAATTAAATTGGCGACAGGATCACTACGGCTACTCCACTCGCTCCACCGCCAGACCGCTATCCATCCCTCGGTACAAAACCACAGCCTTCAAAGGGTGCTATAAATATGCGGCTACTCATATTTGGAATGACCTACCTCCACCAATAAGGTCCCTGAGAACAAAAATAACGTTTCAAATTAATCTTAAAAAACATCTCCTGCAAGAACAAAAATGCGACCAGGCGAATCAGTACAAATAAATTTTACACAAACATCAGTACCAAATACTTACATTTTGTTCATGACCACTGGGTAGTATGCCGGACGCTCTTGACAAATGTGTTTATGCGGTTAGAGTGTGTCTTCGATATACTCGAGCTATACTTGCGCGCTTTTCTGTTCGGTAACGAACGTAATGTGCTTAAGGAGCGAGGTGGCGAAACTGTTGTAGTTTTGTCATCGGGCTGGGCTGGGGTGGAGCTAGTGAAGGGCTGAAAAAAATATAGGCAATAAAAAAATATATATATATGTATATGTATATATGTGCATATATATCTATATACATGTGCATATTATTATGTATATATATGTATGTAACTGTCTCAGTATGTATAGGTGAAGTAATGTTGCAGGTGTATAAATGTCTACATATTATTATAATATATGCACATACCTTTTAATACGTACCTCTTTTCCACTGAATATTTGGGATTTTCGTGGCAACAAACATGTTCTCCTTTTTTGTGTCTTAGTATAAGTAAACATAGTCTTAATATATACTACTATGTCTTCGTACAGATGCCCGTGGCTGTTAATATTTGAAAATTGTTCTTTTTGGTCGCGCGGCAGCCATTCTCGGGCAGCGCAAAGGCTGAATGATGGTCGAGTGGTTCTCTCGCAATTCGCCGTTGCATAATCGAATAAACGAGACGAAACTGTGTGCATAAGCGAGATGCATTACTGGCCAAACCAATATTCGAAAACCGGTAGCGTTACTGAAAAACAGCATGCTATATTGTTTACGCCAAATGCAAGTTTTTATTATTTTAATTATGTTTTTCTGTTTATGTTGGAAGTCTGATATCTGTGATTGTCACCTGGGGTTGCCACCTAAGATCAGGGTTGATTTATGGTCTTCGCCATAATCAACATAAGCCTGAGTGGTAACCTCGTTTTTATAGCATACCTGCTTGTTATTTTGTAGTGTCTGTGTTTATGTAATTATTTAACTGTTGTGTATGTTATAAAAATAAATGCATTTTCTTCTTCTTCTTCTTCTTCATGTGCTAAATAAAGCAGTTAAACTAGCGTATCTGTTTGGAGCTCGCTCAGACATAAGATCGTTCTAGATATTAAAGTATCTCAGATCTCACGAAACAATGTAACCGATAACATCACTTGGCAGCTTCCTACCTGGCTGATATCGCCATATTTCTTTTAGTATCGCTCGCAATTGTCTGTTTTATAAATAACTAGACGATGCCCGTGGTGACACCCGCGTTATTTAAGGCTACTGCTCTGCTCCCGTCGCTCATAGCGTAATGTTATATAGCCTTAGGTCTTCCTCGATAAATGGGCAATCTAACACTGAAAGATTTTTTCAAATCGGACCGGTAGTTCCTGAGATTAGCGCGTTCAACCAAACAAACAAACAAACTCTTCAGCTTTATATCTTCTTAATATATAAAATCCTTGCGTTACTGACTGACTGACAGACACGCTACAGCCGAAACTATTGGGCGCAGGAAGCTGAAATTTGCCATGTATGTTTCTTGGGAACTGTAGGGGTGCACTAAGAAGGGATTTCCCGAAATTCCCACGGGATCGGCCAAAACGGGTAAATTTAAAAAAATGCAGGCGTAGCTGCTGGCGTCCTCTAGTATAAGTATAAGATTTAAAGTACTTTATTTTCTGTACTATCAGTCTAGACTTGCCTTATGAGAAAATGTGAATCATTCTTCTAATGTAGTTGTCCATTCTATTATCTATTCTATTACAAAAGGTAGAGTTGTGGTAGCTCTAGGAATAAATCCTGTTATGTAGGGGACTTAACAAACATTCGAGCAATTGATACAAAGTATGCCCAGACTCGTCACAACAATTTGTGCATCACACAATGATATACCGTGTGGGTACTACAACACCAGATGTATTTATTTACACTTAAGTATTCCATACAAAAGTAATCTGAGTAAAACGGTGACGCAGTCGCTTACACCGCTACACCGTACGTGCAGTCTTTGATTTGATTCCTCGTTGAAGTAAAAGGACTTAGCAAAGGCTGTAGGTAATAAACATACAAAATCCAAATATGTTGGATTATTATCACGTTATAGTACCTACAATACAATATACGTGTTACAACGCTAACAAAATGTATTTGTCACCTAAATATTCGGTGACGGGTATAATCGCTTTGGCCTAGTTTTCAGATACAAAAGCAAGATTCTTTGTATTTATAATCTTGTTTTTATTTTATATAATCTCATTCTGTGTCTCAGTTCTTTTAAGGGATCTCAAACTGATGAGCGAGTAACAAAGGATTATAGTTTCTTTTTATATTCCATTTGAAGAAAGCTGTAAAAATATACTTGTTTTATGTTAAAGTCTCGCAGTTGTGGAAACGTGATATTACTAAAGTTAAAAATGCATCGAATTTTTCTCATACATAATCTCGGACGTTTCACGATGTATACGCTAGTGTAGTTTTAAGTCTAGTGCTTGACCATGCATGAAAGCGAGACATCCATGAGTAGATATCTTATGTAAACTTATCAAACATTGCAATAATTTGTCACATCACATTATTTAGACTCACAATTTTATTACACGACAGTTTATCGAAGTAAAATTTAATACTCAGGGCATTTAGAAACTCAACATCAGTCTCTAATAGCATGACGTAGAATTTCAAAATGGAAGTATAGAAATGTATGTATACTTTAAACTTTCACGACTTGTACATACTTACACATTATGTAGGTACTAGTTTTTGCCCGCCGCTTCGCGCGCGTTAAATTCGGGGTAACACAAATCTACTTTCAGTCTCAAGATGTGTGAAGACACTCCTGATTATTTTAAAAACTTCAGAAACTCTATGGGGTACAAAGTAACTCGGTCAGTATCCATGACATTACCAACCGTTATTTACTGAAAGGTAGGTAGGTACATAATAACATCACCTTGAATACTGTCAAATGTCAAAGCCATGTTCTAATACATGTTCAAAATATCTCTATAAACATTTTCGCATTTTCAATATTAGTAGGGAAAATCGTTTCAGCCGTTTTAGCTTTTTATATAATTATATTATTGGTTTATATATGCGAACAATTTAATGTAATAGGTCGGGGCAAAAGTATTTTAGTATTTCGAATGTATGATTAGTAATCAAACCTCTTTGGCTGTACTGAATGTAACTGGCTGGTTTTTCAACCTGCACAATATGACATTATGTATGACGTGACAGTACTGACAGATATGTTAGCACATGCGCAACACTCAATTATTAGCGCATGCGTTCTTACTTCCAAGAGGTAAATCTGTGCCGTACAAACTTCTACCCTCCCTACAATCCCTCCTAGTTTAATTTTTGCAACTTATGGTAGCCTATGTCCGTCTCCATGGTCCAATATATCTCTATATTAAATTTCAACAAAATCGGTTCAGCCGTTTTAGCGTGAAAATGGAACATACATACATACATACATACATACATACACACTTTCAAATTTATAATATTAGTAGGGATAGGGATATGTATGATGAAATATAGGTGACAACTCTATCTCATCGAAAATCTACAAACATATCTTGAACCTCTACAGCATTTTTCTTACAACAGTTGTATGTTTTACTGTATTTTAAGTGAACGCTCAGCCTATTATTGTTGAAACCATGAAGGTACTTCTGAGCTAAGTAAACATCTAGTATGAATATTTAATGTACATTCTAGAAATGCTGTATAGTGCCCGGTAAGTTATCTTGCAATCTAGTTTGTGCAGACGCGAGCTAAGCACTGGAGTTATCGACTGTGGGCTCAGTGTTCGCTGATTATTATAAAATGTTGTGCCTACGTGCAAATGCACATAATTAAACAGGCTTGTTACTGGAGCCGCCACAGAGCACAGTTTACAACTGCTTATTGAAAGAGTATAGCGACCTATTCTAGTTAAAATTTCGTTTAGAATCGTGCCCACGGTTAGTGCTGGTTACTATTAGTATATTTCTGTTGACCACGTTTCAAATTCATTACATTCAGGCGTCTTCGAAGTTGTAAGGAACTAATTGTACTTTTCCTAGCGTGATATCTGGATTGCTAAATAATAACTACAGTAATTTATGTTTGCAGATGTTTACCATTTAAAATCAGTAAATAAGGGAGTGAATAAGTCATCAATCGATTTTAGAGACGGAAATTAAAACTAATGGATACGTTATAGATCGTTTTTCTTCGCTTATCATGTATTGTAATCAATGTTGAACAAATAATTTCCCTAACGAGGCAAGAACCACAAATTAAATAACAGCATGATGATAGCAATCCTTATGGTAAAAAAATAAAATGGTTGTATATAGTCTGTATGTCTCTGAAGTAGTTTCACAGAGTACTTGCATGATTTGAGTAAACATTGCCTTAAAACTACAGAATATTTACCCAATAGTTTGAAACGTTCCTTAAGAACCAATTTAATATCGTATCAGTTTCATCCCACACACTTATCTAATTGTATAAAGTAGCAAAACTTAGCCTCAGCGATATTGATGTTTGATCGTAATTTCGTATTAATTAAACGTATCTCCATCGTTTTAATTAAACTAACTCGATGTAATATGATAGATACGGCTTTAGATTATTTTTTTACAATATTGCTTCAATAATCTTTATATTATGTAACGTAATGTGTACGAATAAAGAAACGGCCGTCTCGCTTCGCCTTTCAACACTCAGCAGGGAGTTGTGGGTTCGATGCCCACACGATACAATATTTAGTGTGATTGATATTGATCTTCTGAGTATGAGTGTTTTTGTGCCCTTTATTAGTTTGTGTGCATTTGTGTTTGAAAAACTACGTTCAAATAAAATTGACTGAATGACGAATCTTGGTCAACGGTTATTTAAAGGCTAATAATTATTTCAGCATTAGCAAAAAAACATGATACCCCTTTGAAGATCCTTAGCAAATCGAGGAAAATACCGAGATATACTAAGCGAGATTTTGCCAAAAACTTTTGAGAGCTAAATTATAGGAAGCGGATGTTGAGATTCTATAAAAGAATAATTAGCTGAAAGGCGGCAAATTAATTACAATTTTATAGAATTTGAACAGCCTTGTAGAATTTTGCCAGGTAAACTTCAGGACTTCCTAAGGGTACCTTAAGCATCATCATTCATAATCAAATAGTTAGGAAAGTATTTTAGATAGAGGCACTTTTGGAGACTTTCGTGCCACTAATTACCATCCATCACGGGCACTTGGGGTCAGCGTAACGTATTACGGGACATGGGACCAAAAGTAATTGAACCTCGCTCAGTTTACTTGGAACCTGGCAATTCCAGCACCTAACCTCGGTAGTACAAAGAAGTTTTGGAAAACCCGATGATTTATTAGAGCCAGTGTTATTTATTCCGAATTGTGTACGTTTTCAACACAGGTAACACGCAATCTTAGTCACGGGCAGATGCTAATTAATGAAATATCAACCCCATCCAGTTTTACAACATTAAACAAACCCACAGAAAGATTAGTTATGACAGTAGTATTTGGTAGCCCCATCACTGCCTCAGTGGCGGATACAAGTTTGTGATGCGAGTCATTAACTAGTGTAAAATACGTATAAGTACGTTTTTAACTCACATTAATAGTAACAGATGCGTGGATTCAATCTGAAACAAAACAATTAATATCAGAAATTGATTTAAAATAAACAAATGACACGCTGTCTCCAAGATCTTGTCCAAAGATCCAACTACATAATTTTTGACTTATTGACCGAATCCAATATTGAAGTTCGTCAAGCGAAGACATACTCGTGCAATAACACCGATATCATAAGTTTAACAGATCTGCTTAGTTTCAGTTGATTTGTAGCTGAACCTGAGTTACGACTATGTTCCACATGACTTTCAAACATCTCTGATTAAAGTGGATTCTTTTTCTTGTGAGAGTAACTGTAGCCGAAAGGTATCAGAAAGTTTTATAACAATAAAGTTACTTAATATTTTTAAAGGCCAATGAACTTTACTTTGGTTATAAAAAAACAAGAAACAGTACGTATTTTTTTTGCTTTTAATCTAACGCTAAGTTTTCATTGTAAGTTTCTACTGGTACACCAATTAGGGGTTCATGTTTGGCGATTTTGTTCGTTGTTTTGTTTTTCTAATTCGTATAAATCAAGAGCCCTTAACAGCCCTTTTACAAAGCCTATTCCCATTACCGTTGCCCCATTACGCCTACTTATAAACGGTAAATAATCTTGAATTATTAATTATTCAATCATAATCTTTAGGTAAACTTAGATTAGATTTAATCTGATACGAAAATTTCACATAGTAAAGAAAATTACGTTCTGCTAACTGCTGTTTTGTACAATAAATAATAATTTATAGTGTACTTAGATTAATTATTTTCGTATTAGGGACCCACTATATAATTCATTTACCTTTTCAATCCTTTTAAAACTGAAAAAAGAAAACACGATAAAAGCCTTAATTTAATTAAAAACGAAGTCAATCATACCCAAAAATATGAACTCCCAAAATAATCAAAACATGAATGTCCTTAATTTACAAACGATAAACTTTCATGTCCAAAAATTACAGTAAGATGATGTTAATTTAAGAATCCTCTTATATCTCGACCGTAATCAAGGAAAAGAGAACGAATATAATAAAAAAATCACACATCCCACTATCAAAAAACATGTCGCGTGCTTTTGTATAATTATTCTTGATATTTTGAAAATGAATTTATGCATACGATCCTTTTGGGCCTGTAATCAGAGAAAAGGACATCATTTTTTATTGTGTACGATACGTTATCTGTTGTATGTGTCATCTTATTTATGTAAGAATCTGTGTCCAATTGGTAAAATAGAATGCATGATGTGATTTAAGTATTAAGTTGTCTTTCGATAATTGAATCTTAAGAGAGTTAAGCTAACATGAGGAATTATTATTTGCGATAAGTTGAAAGTTCAGTTTCCCCTACTTGAAAATACTACTACCAGAAAGTATAAACATACATACATACATACATAGACTCACGCCTGTTTCCCCGAAGGGGTAGGCAGAGGCATATTAAACGCCCACTTTTCGCCAGTGTTTTGATCCTACGTAATAGGTGGCGAGCCTATTGCCGCTTATCGGGATATTTTGTTTGCCAGAGCCTCGTCCGTTGATCGGCAGGTGCACCACTTGCAGGTGAGCTGGGCTTGGGACAATAAGTTATTGGTGGGAACCCTATGCACCTAGTTATAAACTAACTAGAAAATTTCAATATAATAATACTTGGTAAGGTCTTTGATATCGACAATTTCTACAAATTGAAACTAGAGATTTCTTATAAAGGTTCGAAAGGATTTTACATTTTTGACACGAAGCCAAACTTCATTTGATTAAATATTCGTGGTATCAGTTTAATAAGTTCTGAGTAAACAAAACAATCATCTTAGAGTATACGGCAGACGTTATTTTTTCTTTAGCCTATGGTGTCTCGCTGCTGGACAAAGGCTTAGATTTCAATAAATCTCTGTTCTCCTGGTACACATAAGTGAATAAAAACTTGACATAACTGCACAAAATGTTGCATTGTTTTTATTTAATTCCTAGGTTAGTTTTTATCTAAAATGTTTAATTATAACGAATGTATCAAATTATTATTCTATCGTCTGTCTGGTCGTGTGTCGTACTGTTTTAGATTTATTTAAATTGATCGTAAAACCGTATATGTTGGTCGAGGAAGCGCTCGTCTCTCTTGACGACTCGTGACTCGTGAGTGTCCAATGGGACGTAATTGGAGTTATCTCACACGCTTCGTACTGTTCAGTTGTATATCACTGGATATTATCTTAGAGTGTTCTTGCCTACAGGACTGTTGCTATACTTGTACGAGATCCGAATATTACGACCGAAGTCGACAAAAGGTTCCGCATAATATCCTACAAAATATTTGGCTTCTCTTTTCTTATGCTTACTACCAAGTGAAACGTCTTGCCTGAGCTGTGTTAGCTGGTGATTAGAAGTCGCGATTGAATAAATAACAAAAGTTTTATGGATCAGACCATTATTATAATAATCTAACTCCAATGATACTTGGAAAAATCGTTTTGGCAAATAGAACCTATAGGCAAAAGATAGAGTTGAAATCGATTTCTATGTCCAACGGTAGACAAGCAAACACTGGTGAGGATGAGAATTAAAATAGATACTAGCTTCTCAAATTATGTAAAAGTCTTCAATTGACAATCATTTAGGCAATAACAACATCGCGCAGCTCGCAGGCTGACTAAGAAACTAACATCTTATTACCCAACACACAGAGTACTTATTCCAATACGTCTTCGCCATCGGTCTCCCGAGGTCCTACAAGTTCATTTAAAGTGCAATAAAAACAGCAATATTACTCGTTGTGTCTCGTTTCCCACACATTATTATTACTTTTTTTCATTATTACACTCTTTTTCGTAGTGTTTTCTGACGGCCTGTGTTTTGTGAGACAAAGTAAAAGCTTTGCATTGTCTTGTGTTCAAGTAAAAAGATAAAATAAGCAATTTATTTAGAGAAGAGAGGGAGAGAGGGCAAAAGTGTTACTGAGTTTTTCAGAATTCTCAGTAGCAGCACGCAGTCTGGTGATGTGCCCGGTAACAGCAATAGGCTCGCCCCCTATTACGTGGGACTTAAACATTCATGGCGAAATGTGGGTTTCATAATACACCTCTGGCTAGTCCTTCGGGGATACAGTGATGAGTCTATAATTTAAAAAAATATTAAGGGAAGGCCTTAGGGTGCTCTGCTACTATTGATATGCCATGCCGCGATGATGCGAACACTAAGTTGAACCAACAAACAGTTTCATATAATTTTGCATGCTAAACTAATGGATAAAATATGCATTTGATGTAGTGCTTAATGCGTTGAGTGTTATAGCTTCCTTCCTGGACAGAATAAATTGTGCGATCCACATTGTTGTTTTATTGCAGGCGAGCTATAAACCGCGTCTTATTTGCGCGACCATTAGGTATATGTACTTACTCTTGTGACGCATTTTTATTCTTCGTAAATCGTCCTTTCTATTTTGTTTATTTTTTGTATCACTTTTGTTTCTTTTTTGTTCACACAAAAAACATTTTTAGAATAATTATCACTTTTCAGTACCCATTAACCCTCAATACTACGTTCGATAAGCAAAGATAGCCTAGTGGAGATACCAATAGACTGCCATGCAGAGGGTATCGGGTTCGAATCCACGGCGCGCACCAATGACTTTTCGGAGTTATGTGCCTATTGAATTATAAATGATAGCTTGTACCGTGCCTCGGAGAGCACGTTAAGTCGTCTGTCCCGGTAGACATGAAGATCATGAAGATCTTTGACAGTCGTAAAAGGCACCAGTTACAGGAATCAGTATCTATGAATAAACTCAAACTATTGCAACCCATAGAATATATCTATTCCTTTGGATCAGACAGGCAGGTGTTCTGTGGAGAAGGTAATATTCAGTGTAAAAGCTGCGATAACGGTAGGAGGATGATGACTACGACCTTTAAAAGGTAGCACCACACATCTTTCATAGAACATAGCAATGATATATTTATTATACTTCTGTCAATGTTCATTATTTTCGGCACACCTAAATGGATTTATGGTAAATTTGGTACAAAACTAGTTTATTACCAAAATGACACTAGCTACTTTTATCATTACAGGAACTACTTAAGCAGACCCGCGGACTCCATCAGTACTCATTACATACCTACCTGTCGTATCTGCAATATATGTTGTATATCAATGTTTCTCCGTCAATTCCCCACAATTGGTTTATCCGAACACTCTCCATATCTGTGTTATCGACACGTTATCTCTGCTTTACATTATTCGCACTTACAGAAGCAGCCTTCGCCCTAATTGATTGGATGAAAGATTAACACTGAAATAGTGGTTTGTGAAATCTGCTCGTACTTTTAAACCGTAATTGGTAAAGCGTAATCACTTTTATTTATTGTGTTTATAGAAGGGTTTGAGAAACCAACCCGTTTATACTACAAATGTATTTGTCGTTTTTATTGCATAGTCAGTACCTAAAAAATTACTTATTATTCATTATGTAGTGCTGGTTACTATGGTTAGTCCGTGTGGTGACGAATTAAGAATACGGATTGTCACCACCCCATATCATCCCATGGGTGTCGTAAGAGCCGACAGAGGGAACATATTATGCAGAGAACAGCACTGTAAGAGAAGGAAAACTTGATATAAACCCTATACCAACCCGTTTGGCCAGCGTGGTATAGTTGGCTAATTCCTCCTTTCAAAGGAGAGGCCTAGTCCAGCAGTGGACTGTTAAAGGCTGATGATGATGAGTGCTGGTTACAATAGTTACAATACTGTTGGACATAGGACTTCCCCAAGGCTCTCGACACAGACCGATCTGGAGCCATCACACACATCTAACCGTTTCACGTTTGGCAACAACAACAATTTATGATAATAACTAAGGTTACAATTTCGCTTTTCAAAACCCAGAAATATTCTATGTAATGATAGGATAGAAATTACAAGACACATCTGAGTAAAATCTAAACAAGCCGCAAGGCAACTTAAGAGCCGTGTACATACATGAGGAAAATTTAGCGCTAGGCCCTGACCAGCTTCTTAATGGCGACTTGTCACCGTATGCTTGATAATGGACCGAAACTACTCCCGTATCATTATAATAAATACTAACGACCGGCCATTCTACTTTGATAATAACTATAAACTTTAAGTATGTAGCGCTCATAGCATGAATAGCCGATCGTAATAAATCGGCAAAGTTAAGCAACAACATACGAATGTTTATTATAATTTTAATAGAATGAATTTTAAGGTTTTCAACTATTTCTGCCGGGGTCTCATGTTAGCCTTATATACCTAACGCTGGAAAGATGCATTTATTTTCATAACTTTTACTGAATGTAAGAATATGCATAACAACTAGCACTTGGTAATTAGCGATACAGTCAGTTCGAAATAAAACTAACATGGATGGTACATTTACCTAGTAGCAGCTCTGCTGGTAATTTAATTTTAATCATCTATGATTACTCTACTTATCGCTGGTTCGGAATGCTATGAGTACATCGCAGGTATTTAAAGGTTACATCTACTTTACATAGTTTACAATTATTTTATCTATATATACGCATGCAACTGTCTCCGTGGTCCAGTGGATAGCGTATGCGTCTGCTGATCAGAGGTCCCGGGTTCGATTCCCGGGTCGGGCAAAAGTATTACTGAGTTTTCTGAATTCTCAGTAGCAGCACGAAGTATGGTGATGTGCCCGGTAGATAGCAATAAGCTCGCCCCCTATTAGGTACATTGGGACTGAAACATAACTGGCGAAGTGTGGGTGTGTAATACACCTCTGCCTACCCCTTCGGGGAAAAAGGCGTGAATCCATAAAAAACGCATGCAACACGAGCTATAAATTATTAGATAATACGGTAAATCATTTACGAATAAAACTGTCAATATATTTGGTAGGTGAGAGCAAGATGGCAATATCATCACACAGCCTTTTGCAGTCCATTACTGGACCTATGTCCAGAGGTATAATATTGTGACTTAATACGAGGATTTGGCCCATTGTACCAAGCTGGCTGGGGTTGGTACTGGGTTTGAGATCGATTTTTCCGTTTATCTCCATGGATGCTATTTGCTTCGTCTATTTCTTTAGTCGAATCTTACGAAACACACTGCTTAAAATGGGGTAGTTAAATGACAATGTATTTTTAAGCAGCCTTCGTTTCACATACACGGTTTAAAATACCTAAGTAAATATTATGTGAAGTCAAAGAAACAATCTGACTATTTTTTACATTTATATAGCAAAACTTGCTGGCAATAGTAAGCTCTATTGCCGTAGATAATCCTATATATGCCTTTGCAGTTGACCCACATATTAATCAGTTTCTAATGCTTATTCAGTCGTTTGCTATGTGTGGAGTATTGTTTATTTAACGAACAATCTTACAGGAGTTTGAGTACGACATAGTTTAAGTAACAAAGAGTTCAGGCTCAAATTATCATCACTTATTAACAGTAGTCAACTAAATGGTACGAATTTTAAAGCCAATAAAAGAAAATGCGATTGATTTCATAAAACTGAATAAAAACTGCATAACCTTTTATTCGAAGCTGCTGCATTTGGCCGATTTTCTTCGTTATATAATATTATAACATAACATAATTTTACGCTTTAATACCCGAAGAGGTAGGCAGTGGTGTATTACACGCCTACACTTCGCCAGTTATGTTTAGGTCCCAGTGAAATAGGGGGCGAGCCTATTGCCATCTACCGGGCACATTGTCAGGCGAGCGATAATTAACATTTTAATACACTCAGAAAAGGGGTGTGCGCCCGGTGTTACCAGGCATCTGTCTCGGCAGTCCGTTACGAACACTACTGGGCTATCGCCGCTCAAATTCAAGGTTGAATCCTCGTAATAAAACCTACAGAACGCTGTAGTATTCGAAGCTAAACACGCACTTGTTTTCTTCATTGTTCTCCTCATCGTTATATCTTATACAAGTACCTTAATAAATGTCAATAAAGCAAGGAGTATATTGCGGAGTAGTTATCGGCGCTTTGCACTTCGGAGATAAACCACAAGTGGAGGCACTAATTGGTGCCATCGTAGTGCCACACCGTCACACACACAATGCTTTAACCTTCATAATCACAATTGGGGGTACACTAAACTATAAACAGTTTCGAACTCAATACAGGGGTGAAAGCACGAAATATAATTGCTACACATTCCAATCCCATACATACTAGTAGTTCTATAAATGGAACAGTTTGTTTGTTTGTTATCACTCATTCAGGTCGCTACGTAATGTTATGGTCATCATCCTCCTAACGTTAGCGAATTGCTCCTCGGGGTCCGCTTAGTAGCCAGATTTGGCTGAATATTAGCTTTTCAACAGAACGATTGCCTGTCTGACCTCCGCGAACCATCTTGAAATCACGGGGCAAGCGATAATTGTCGAAAAGTCAGTGGTGCAACCGTATACCCTCAGCAAATAAAATGTTTCTAGAGTGTACCGTGTATGTACATACACCATATATTTTATCTCGCAAAATTTCCATATCAATTACCGATTTGTTATTTTACTAGACTCCGCCAGCGACTTCGCCCAGGTCAATTATACATAGGTTTAAACTTTCCTCTTGAACCATTATATTTAAAAACAAACGCATTAGAATTCGTAGCTTAGTTTTTAAGATTTAAGCATACATAGGGACAGACAGACAGAAGACAGACTTTGTTTTATACTATGTAGTGATATTCAGGTCAATTCTACGGAAATGTATTGTAAAAGTAAAAATATGTTTGTATTTTAGACCAAGACCTCGCCCGCGGCTTTGAGTGTGGGGGACTCAATAATTATACCAAAACATCGCTCCGTTGTGACGTAAAAGAAGGAACAACAATCAAACAAACAAATAACAATAATATTTGGAAATTATAATGTAGCTACTTAGGTATGTTGTAAAACCATTTATAAAAAATATAAAGTAAGTAAGTATATCTACAGTATAATATAATTATATTACGATTGATGAAGAGACCAATTAAATGAAAATAATCCTTCCGATGACGTTTATTTTATCAACAGCCTTCATTGATGGCACTATTCCGTGCCGCCTTACTTACTTCGTATTCTAGATGTTATTGACACTCGCTCTAAATGTAAGCGAGGCAATTATTCACCTAACTACATAAATACTAATAAATAACTCTTATCAAAAGAAAACACCAGTAATACCCTATTTCTCTCAGCAGAAACTAGATCACCTTGGCTCGAGTACTCGTGAAGTTTCGAGGTGAAATTGAAAAAATATTTTCTAATTGGTGCGCTCATTTCAAAGATTCTGATATTAGAAAGACATGTTTTAAAAGAACGCCTCGCTAGGCAGTAATTGTCGCGGCAAAGTATGCTAACTGCATTCGAGATATCGATGAACCGCGGTGGTTTAGTGGATAGTCCCAAAACGCCTGTAGGTCAGAGTCAAATACCATCTTTGTCTGACCCAAGAGGACAATGAGGATGATGTTTCCATCGCGATGAAAAAATAATTGCATTAATGATTGCAAGCTGCTTCGAACAGCCCATTAAACCGCCACCATTGGTCCCAATTATTAGAAAATTATATCAAACTAGAAGACGCCAGCAGCTACGCCTGTCATTTTTTTTTATTTTACCTGTTTTGGCCGATCCTGTGGGAATTTTGGGAAATGCTTTCTTAGTGCACCCCTACGGTCCCTAAGGAACATACATGCCAAATTTCAACTTCCTGCGCCCAATAGTTTCGGCTGTAGCGTGACTGTCAGTCAGTGAGTAACGCAAGGATTTTATATATTAAGATAAAATATCACAACATACTGATTATAATCTATACTTATAACAACATTATAAAGCCGAAGAGTTTGTTTGGTTGAACGCGACAATCTTAGGAAGTGCTGCAGCTGGTTTGATTTGAATAATTATCTTAGTGTTGGATAGCCCAGTTATCGAGAAAGAATATAAGTAATTATATAAAATCGCACTATGAGTCAAGGGCGCGGTGCATTGGCCTTAAATAACATATAAGTACTTACGAGTATGTAACCACGGGCTCAGTTACTTTTGATATAGACAAGTGAAATGTGCCGAACGCTGCGCTCCCAGTCTCTCAGACTATCAAACTCAAACGCTATCCCATCATTCCCATCAATCGCAACATCGCGTGTCAATTCAACAACTGGACAACGAACACTTTTAGACTGAAGGCCGTCTCTAAATTCGTTTTTCTCACAACCCTTACTCTTTTGTTTGCCTCCTAAGTATCTTCTCGACGCGCATTCTTTTCTAAATGAGATTGCATTTCCTGCACGTACCGCAATTGTTTTTCTTTTCAGTGCGCACTGGCTCGGTGACGTGTATCCTGTAGATTTTAATTAAAGAAGCCATGTTAGACAATGTCTGTATTTATTTAATTACGCACGTAAATATCGTAGCTTTTGTAGCGTAATCATAACAAAAGGCTTACGTCTTATTTCAGAGACGTTTAAAATCGCATAATATCTGTAGCAGGCTATACAATTTGACTTCGATGTGATGTACTTGCCACAAGTGAACGCATTTGCAAACTGCCCTAGCTACTGTACAATGTGCATATGTTTACGCATGGTGTCGCCATGACATCATATTGCAATAGCACAGATGCACCAACTCTATTCACGCTTCAAGAAAAGCTATGTAATTAGTATATTATTCAACATTGACAATGCTGATAGTTGCAAGCCCCATTAGCACTCATATAATGTAGATTGGTTGAATTTTTTTATTTATATATAATGTGCCTAGTGTGATCGACATTAATACAATACATTTGGGTGTGTGTTTCTGGATGGGGTTGAGATAAAGATAAACTAGGATAAAAGATTAAAAGATAACTGTGTTTTAGTACTATAAAAAAGGTGAATTAAAACTAATAGGATGAGAATGAGTCGCGCTCGGTATGATGACAAATTGCGTACTAAATTAATACACTAGGTAATAAATGATCGAGCGGTTCCTCGCGTTTGCGCAAGTATGCTGACTCCACTTTATACCTGACCTATTGTACGGTGATTGACCCGTACATGCTCCCGGGGGAGAGATGAGGTTAGTAGATCTTAAGATAAATGGAGGTGAAAGTAATTCTAGGATGAAGACAATGTAGTTAGACATTAAATATTAAATTATTACATGTCATTGGGTTAGTATAAAATTAATATAGATTGAGCTCAAAAGGTAAAAGATTAGGATAGTTCACAAAGAATCATAACGCAAGTCTGGCACAGAGAACACGCGAAACACTGGCGAGGAAGCTCTATCTTCCTTTTGCAAGCACTCACTAGATTGCACTACTAGTTTGGGATCACGTTTCACTGGTTTACTAAAATGCCCTTTTTCCCTAGCCTCACACACATTCACAACACGTTCCGTAACGCAGCTAGGGGTCGGCAGTGCGACCGCTGTGGTTGTTGCGGGCGCTACCGGCGGCGCCGTCTCCACGGTAGTCGCTGCGCCAGTTGCTTGTTGGGTTCTGTGCCTCCACTTCCTCCAGCAATAGACTATAGCAGCCAACAGGATTCCAAATAACAGAGTGTAAGTAACAGCGTAGTGGTGGACGTCATGGTATGACAGTTTGTCGCTCAAGGGTTCGCTCTGTTTCATGATCTCAATATCTTTCTTAATAGCCTCAAATTGTTGTAAGTTTTCGGAGTTGTTAGGATCTATTTCATTTATTGATTCAGGTATAGAGATGTTGAAGATATGGTTTATGGGAGATATCTTCGGCGCATCAACTTTAAAAGCTGTTCTTATCTGGTTAGACATCCTTCTACTGGAATATACAAGGGAGCTTTCTGTCTTTATAAGACAACCTTCTCCAACGCGTAACAGACCAGCGGCCGACAGCTTCAGGGTGGTTATCTGCTCCTCACAGAAAAGTTTCATACGGCATTCATTGCAACAAAAGTAATAGTATTCGTTCTCCGAGGACAGCTCCTTCAAGTCATTCTCACAAGGTGAAGTAACGGTTTTGCAAGTCCTTTTACCTGGAATCTTTTCACATAGGCTATGATCGTCTTGCATAGAATGGATAGGTTTTCTAATGTGGCACATTATCATATCTGGGTTCGGTCTCAGACATGACTGCAGTTCCGTTTCCGAGATGGTAACATACGAATCCTTTCTAACGTTGATTGCAGCGAACCTTGAGATAGTCTCAACGTGTATCATTTTGTCGTTCGAGATGCGTGGGATCGAGATAAGATTGAAGATTTCGTAAAGGTCTCGTTCAATCAGAGGTATTCTTATTTCTATTATCAGGTATTTTTTAGCATAGTTGGCTCGCACTTTCAGTAAGCTGTACAGGTCGATTAAACGAAAGTTGTCGACAGGAACAGCCAGATCTTGGGGTATTTGAGCAGATATTGTGCTTAATTCGGATCGCAACTGCTTTGGGGATAACAAATGAAAGTCCAATTTGCCATTGTAAATATCTGTCACAGTATCCAGGATCGAATCTTGTATTCTCCGAAGACTATACAGCAAGTTGGTAGCAGTAAATGCCGAGGTTAAAAAATCTGTAGTGATTGATATATTTTGTACCTTTTGGGTGAGGTCAATGGTCGATTGTTCGAGGTTCAAAATCCTTTGATTTATCAGTTTATGCTGCTTGCTAATAGTGTTTTCCATCCTTTTTATGAGATTTAATTCCGCTTCCACAACCGAGGTTTGGTTTTTCCACAGGTTAAACAAATGGTTTTCATTTTGTTTTAGGAGATCGATGTCCTTCTCATATTTCTCGGCAAATCGCTGATCAAGCACTCCAAACAAACTATTAGCAACATAGCCTACACTCTCCAATTACAAATGAGTCATTCATAGTAACAATATTATTATATCGTTTTAATTCGTCGAACTCGTGCCCGAGTTGTAACATAATACTGTCGCAAGGTGTTTGTGATCTGATAGCGGCGCATATTGTTTCAAGATAATTTATATACTTTGCAAGTGCCGATATGCCTTCTTTATAGGGATAAGTATCATAATAAACAATTAAGCGCCAATCGTCTCTAATAAGATGCATGTTGGATATTTTGTCAAAATATACGCTATTGTTTTTTAGCGGGGTGAAGTTGTAGGATGCTTCGGCAGGTGCAAGTATTGACAGAAAGAAGAGGGTCAGGGATAAGACAACAGCTGACAAAGACATGCTGTTAGCTGTTTTGCTTTTAGGCACCTTGTCATCCATTTTCTTACTATCAGGTTTTTCATCATTTTTCTTGGTTGGCAAAAGAGATAGCTTGACAACTGGACGTTTCAGGATACCATTCTTGGTTTTAAGCGTAACGACTCTCACACGCCCGTCGCTGCCAGGATGAAGCTCTATTACGCGACCCATGGCCCATTTTCCTGGTGGGAGGTTTTCATCCTTTATGACAACTATGTCGTCGAGATCGAGATCCTTTTGAGGTTGTTTCCACTTCGCTCTTATGGATAGTTGGGAGAGATATTCATTCTTCCACTTTGCCCAAATATCTTGGTAGATTTTCTGGGTTAAATGCCAACGAGTTCTGAGGTCACGTTCGGTTTCGAAGATCGTCAAGTTGGGCCCGCTTGCTAAAAAGTGAGCCGGGGTCAAAAAGTCAATGTCTTCGGGATCTTCTGTCAACGGACAGAGTGGCCTGGAGTTCAAACAAGCTTCTAGTTGGGATAGCAAGGTGCTGTATTCTTCGTAGGTGAGCTTTTGCTCACCAACGACACGTTTCAGATGATGTTTTAAGCTTTTCACAGCAGCTTCCCAAAGACCGCCAGCCGACGGCCACGAGGGTGCATTGAAATGCCATTCTATATTCATTTCAGAGGCCGTGTAGACAATTTCCGGGGTCGATAGAATTTCTGATATTTCAGCTAATTCTTGTGTTAGAATCTTGTTGGCGCCTACGAAGTTAGTTCCCTGGTCGCTGTAGATGTGTCCAGGAACTCCTCTTCTTGCTGCCATTCTTCTAAGTGCGGCAATGAAAGCAGACGCTGAAAGGTCTGAAACAAGTTCTAAATGGGCTTTGGTGACCATACAGACAAAAACTGCAACGTAGCCCTTGGTCGTTTTGACGCCACGTCCTTTATTTGTCTTAACTAATACGAAACCGGTATAGTCTATCCCGGTGTGGTAGAATGGTCGATTAGGGATCAAACGGGCGGGAGGTAAGTCACCCATCAGTTGATGTTGGAGCATAGGATTATGCCTTTTGCATTTTACACACATCCTCAATCGCTTTTTTGTAGCTCTGTTCCCTCCAAGTATCCAGTATTTCTGTCTTATAAATCCTGTGGTCATTTTCGCACCACCGTGAAATACAAGTTCGTGCGATTCGTCAATTATGAGATCTGCCAATTTCGATTGATTCGGGACGATAATGGGATGTTTCATGTCAGGATGTATGTTTGAATGCTTTAATCGACCGCCGACGCGAAGAATTCCGCTTGAATCTAATATCGGATTGAGATTCAAGATCTGGCTTTTGCTATGTAGGGGTTCACCATTCTTGAGCAGGGATAGCTCTTTAGCAAAATATTCAAATTGGACATGTTTAATTATCATTTCCTGCGCTATTTTTAGATTTTGCAGAGTTAGGTAAGGTTCACGCCTTCGTTTATAAACAACGATGTCAACAAATTTGTTTATGTAGGCTAAAACTCGTATTACATTTTTATATGTGCTGTACTTATTTAATAACAATCTAATTATAGAATTGTCAGGCATTGTAATAACGGTGTTAGCTAGATGTTTTATTTTGAGGTCCTCATCTGTTCTGTAATTAGGGATTTCTTTATCTTCTTCGGGGTTATATCGTGGCAGCCAATCGGGTCCTTGCCACCAAAGAGAATGTTTAGCCAACTGTGTGACCGTCAAACTCCGGGTAGCGCAATCCGCGGGATTTTCTTTCGATTTAACATATCGCCACCTGTCTTTAGGGATTACATCGCATATCTGTCTTACTCGATTGGCTACAAAGGGCTTCCATTTCTCTGGTTGTCCGTTAATCCATCCTAGTACTGCCATGGAATCAATCCAGCCGAAAGTATGCACTTGGAAGTTAGTTAGGGATGAGATAACCTTTGCTAGGAGTTTCACTAACAAAAGAGCGCCGCAAAGTTCCAAACGGGGTATGGAATGATTCTTTTTCAGGGGTATAACTCTAGACTTAGCGGCAACAAGGGTCACATGAGTGGTATTGTGTCTTCGAATTTTACAGTACACAACACACGCATAGGCTTTGTTACTAGCGTCGCAAAATCCATGCAGTTCTAGGATATCGTTTTCTTGAGATTGGATCCATCGAGGTATTTTAAATTGGGATATATAAGGAAGTTCAGCATTTATCTTGGTCCAATCTGAGGCGATATCTTGAGGAATGGGTTGGTCCCATCCTAGGTCTGATTTCCAGGATTCTTGGAACAAAATCTTGAGTTTTATTGTGACTGGTGATAGCCAGCCTAAGGGGTCAAAGATCTTAGATATATTAGACAGGAATTTTCTTTTAGTAGGGATTGTTTCAGAGGTAAAATCAAAGGGTTGAAAGAAAAAGATGTCACTTGTGGGGTCCCAGCGAAGCCCTAATGTTTTTGTAGACTCCGGCTGTTTAAAATCAAAATCTTGACTTTTAGAATCATTGTGGTTATCCGAGATTTCAGGTAAGTTAGAACGCCACTTTCTGAGATTAAGTCCACCGGACTTAAGAAGATTTATCATCTCTGCCTTGAGCTGCCTCGCAGCAACCTCCGAGTGACAGCCATGGATCAAATCATCCATATAAAAGGAATTCTCTAAGATTTGAGTTGAACAGCTGTCGGGATAGAACGGTTTTTCATCTTGAGCTAGTTGCCTTAGTGTCATCATGGCCAAAAAGGGTGCAGCTTTAGTGCCATAAGTGACGGTGGCTAGCTGGAATTCTTGTAGAGGTTGAGATTGATGACTTCTCCAAATAATTTTGTGGAACTTTTGGTGATCAGGATGTAGCCAAATATTTCGAAACATTTTCTCAATATCTGCCGTGAAAGCGTATCGAAACTGCCTCCACTTTAGGATAAGGGTTTGAAGGTCTTGTTGTAAGTTCGGCCCTCTGCACATAAGATCGTTGAGACTGTATCCGCTAGAAGTTTTTGCAGAGGCGTTAAAAACAACACGCAGTTTCGTAGTCGATGACTCAGCTCGCTGAACACAATGGTGCGACAGGTAACAGTTCGTTTTTACGTCAGTATGTGACGTAACGGGGATCATATGACCGAGCTCAATGTACTCCGATATAAACAATTTATAGTCACGTGCCAAATCGGGTTGCTTTTTCAACTTCTTCTCTATTTGAAAAAATTGTGCCATAGATTTTGTTCTAGACTCGCCTAATTTAGCCTCAAAATTTTCTTTAAAAGGTAGTTTGACAACGTAGCTGCCATCCTCACGTCTTGAGGTTGTAGATTGAAACAAGTCAATGCATTTTTGGTCTTCTTCGGATATTGCTAGGGGTTCGTGAATATCCTCCATCTCCCAAAACTGCTGAATATCTTCGATGTTATTCAAAACGACATTGCACTGGAAGGCCTGGCAATTACCGCTAAGGATCCATCCCAGCTGAGTTTGCTGAGCGATGGGTAACTTTCCTCCCGGGCGGCAAATACCATCCATTAAGATAGCGGAGTAAATGTCAGCACCAAATAGGATGTCAATAGGCTTGCTTTTGTAAAATTCGGGATCAGCTAACTTAATTTGATTTAGGGCAGGCCATTCCGGCTTAGGTAAATTATAACTAGGTAGATTGTTAACAAGCCTGTTCATAATAAATACATCCGCTTCGAATGTAAAATCAGTTATTAACGAGCAACATCTAATGTGCATCATGCCTTTACAACTATTTTCTTTATTACCAATTCCAGAGATATACCCGTTACATTTCTGTCGAGGTAACTTCAACAACTGAGCTGCGCTTTCTCTTATGATTGAGGTTTGAGAGCCTTGGTCTAAAAGGACTCTCATCCTGTGGGATGATCCGTCAGCCGCTTGTACGTTGACGATCGCAGTAGCAAGCAAAATTTGCGAAGGATGATTTTGTAGGGACGCGACAGTGTTACTTTCTTGTTGCTGGGATGAACATTTCGTAACGACGTTAGCATTCGACCCAGATCGAGATGCATCCGAAGCCGTCATTCTTGATACAAAAGATTCATGTAACAGAGTGTTATGATCTTTGTTGCATTCCTTGCACTTTACCTCAGACAGACATTTTTTACCTTCATGATAATGTAGACAGTTGACACAAAGGTTCAAATTAGCAACTGCATTTCTTCGTGCATAAGGTTGCATTTTCAATAATTTTTGGCACGTATGAATACGGTGATCATTCGTATTACAAATTGGACACAGCTTGCGTTTTTCGTGACCGATGTTATTGGACTTTGACGATTGCGAAATGACCTGATTTGTAGAATACGTACCTTTGTGCATGTTATAATTACGTTTAAATTTATTATTAGAATATTTAGAAGATGAAGATTGATTTTGAATATTATTATCACGGGATGAAGATGCTTTCTGCATAGAATTTTCTACTTTCTTACGCGAAGATTCCAGCGTCATAAACTTCGTTTCTAAGAAACGGAGAAAATCATCCAACACGGGCAGGTCTCTCGGAGATTTTAGAGATTGAAGATAATCGTCAAAGGTGTCTGGGTCAAGTTTTTGAGATAATATACATACGAGGAAGGGGTCCCACGAGGAAACATCGACTCCTAGGTTTTTGATGGCATTTACGCTCTCGTATGTAGTATCATGGATGCGTTTCAGATGATTAGATGATTGTTGTTGATTTACAGGGATATTCATGAGATTATTGAAGTGAGATGTAAAGATCACTCGCTTATTGTCGTAGCGATGGTTGAGGATATTCCAACAAACATGATAATTATCAGAGCTAATGGGAAGATGCTGAATCAATTTCTCGGGCTCGCCTCTAATCTTACTTTTAAGGAACTGCATTTTTTGCGCATTTGATAAAGATGGATTGTTATGCACCGTTTCCGTAAAAAGATCCTTAAACGAAACCCATTTATTATAGTTTCCGTCAAAGGTGGCAATCTCAATTTTAGGGGTAGACTTTTCAATATGAGCAACGGACCACATCTTCTTATTAATATCTCTCTTAATCTTATTATAATGTTTCTCGTAGTGAGTAAATTGCTCTTCGTACTGACTGTTTGAACCACCTAATTCATTGTCTAGTTTCCAATGTAAGGAATCTATAGCAGTCCAACGTACTTCTAACGTCTTTAAGATGTCTTCAAACTCCCACTTTTCCGAAACAAGATCGAGGTCGATATTTGACGCAGTTCTCAAAAACGCCTTGAAGTTGGTAGTTTGTTGCCTAAAGAGATCATCGGATTTGGTTGAGGTCGAGGTTTCACTAATCGTGACGTTCTGAGATGAGAGGGTTGGGGTTTGAGACTTAGAAGGTGCTACAAAAGTAGGAGGTTTCAACTCAGTAGGGGTATGCGGCCTACTAGGCTTGTAGTTTTCGATAGCAGTTTTAATATTACTATACTTCTGCTTAAGCAAATCGTATTGATTTGTACTAAAATACGAATGGGATTGATCACCAAAAGATAAAAGATTCATGTGATTGTTGTGAAACTCTGTAAAGTATTGTTCTAGAGTATCCAATCTACGACGTAAATAGTCTGACGTCTTTCTATCCGCTGCATCTTTCTTGAAGTTAGCGTAGAGCCTATCTACGGCTTCAATGAGTTGCTGTTGAGTAGCTAAAATGTCTTCCATTTTCGCCATTATTAAGATTATAAAAGAGACCTTACTTGAGATATAAGACTCCTCCGGGATAACAGGTGATGCAGCTACTTTCTTCTTACCAGGGCTGCCAGAATATACGTAGGGTAACCTTGTGTTTCTGGGATAACGCGAAGCAAGCACGAGGTGAGGTGATGTGGCGCTCTGTCTTGCGCCGGGGTCAGATGATACGACAGTGGCACCTTTCCGGGATGCCGCGGTCAATTAGGATCAACGAGATGTGAACTAAGTACACACACGCGGTTACACGTACACGAACTGTAGCCCAAAGTGCGGTTCTTACGTTTCGCGAGACACGTACCTACACAGCACAGTTTATAAGCACACGCGTAAGGGTCCCGACGCAACGCAACCTTGTCGAAGGACCAATGTTTCTGGATGGGGTTGAGATAAAGATAAACTAGGATAAAAGATTAAAAGATAACTGTGTTTTAGTACTATAAAAAAGGTGAATTAAAACTAATAGGATGAGAATGAGTCGCGCTCGGTATGATGACAAATTGCGTACTAAATTAATACACTAGGTAATAAATGATCGAGCGGTTCCTCGCGTTTGCGCAAGTATGCTGACTCCACTTTATACCTGACCTATTGTACGGTGATTGACCCGTACAGTGTGAATGTTGATATACACATGATTTTTAACAGTTTCTTATTTGAATCCAATCATTGACATTTGTTTACATGATTTGTCTGTTTCATAAATACTAGCGTTAAAGGGTTGTTATTAAGTGTTGGTATTACAATACTTTAAATAACGAGAATTTCAAGAAAACATAAGCTTAATGTTTCCCTATGTTTAAACACAACTGAAGGCCACTCTAGAAATAGGTACCCATTTTAATATTAAATCCGTTTAATAAGATGAAGTTTGAAGTTTTCTTTAAAACGACTACGACGTACCACAGAATCAATGTGCAATCAATGTGTAAGAAGATCTAGATTAGAAATCTCAATTCTTGGATCACAAAATGTGATCCCGGTAATGAACGAACCCACAACGCTCTGCGCAGACAGTGCTATTGGTGCGAAGCAGCCGCTTCAAAAATATGTTGTTGGAATTACTCAGAAATAGTGATGATAACGCGATAATGAAGTTGCGTCCAACAATTGGACTTCCTTGTTCTGTGAGTCATGAACATTTATTTTTGTTGTAAAACTTATTTTAACGAGCCTCGTATGTAACCTATCAACAATATTTAAAACTTTTACGCACGAATACAAAGATGGGTGTCAGTACAAGGAGACTAGTATGTGAGATTTTTTAATAATTCCACCCAATTACCCAGATAATCAATTAGAACAAATAATTTAATGCCACAGGGTTGTAATGTGAGGAACGTAGGTCACAAAGTTAGCTTGCGTGTAACGTACGTAACACCCAACACCGCGTAACCCTCGCGACTGTAGCACGACTACGGTTACAACACAACTGTCGTTCACCACTTCTATAATGTGTAGTTATTTCTCTTGTTTGTTCTTGTATTTTGCAGCGTTGTATTATACTCAATTAATTCTTGTTTGTATTTGAATTGTAGCAAATTGGACTTCTTTTATGAGTGCCGCAAAGTTTTACTCTATCTTTTTTATAAAATATCAGAACGGCTAAGGTAAGCTAGCCAAAATGTGAAAATAGCATCTTGATATGGACATTTTTCGGAGTTTTCAGATCTATCTATCTTCCTCAAGTAATCCTGTACCCTAAACTGGAGCTCATAGATTCGATACTCACCATGAATTAAACTTTTTGTGATTGGAACTTCCACCCAGGTGTCATTTAGCTATTAGCTATAAGCTTTGCTTAGCTTGGGATCAGATAAGCATGCGTGGGTTGTCTTGGGATTTGATGTTTTAGAATTAAATGTTGGAAACAAATAGATAGTGTCTACTATAATTTCGTTAGAAAAATAAACTTCATCGAGCCCTTTTATATCAATTGCAAATCCTATGACTTAAGCTCATCATCACTATTATTATACTGCTATTTATCTTCATCATCAGCCCTTTATACTGTCCCACTGCTGGGCACCGTCCGCGCTCTATATCTTATAAGTGGTAATACACCAACAGATTAAATGTACCTATTATTTTTTTGGTCGCAGAGGTAGTGCGCAATTTATAGCACCATACATGATATTAATGTTTCCCATTACTCACGCGCATAAGCGCAACTTTCATTAGATGAGTAAACTAGTATGGCAATATATTTTTATTTATCCTGAAATGCGTACCATTGTCTATGATGTTTAAAAGTGTAACTGAGCCTGCGGTTACACCATTAATTCACCCGTGGCTCACGTCATGATGTTATATAGCCTACAGCCTTCCTCGATAAATTGACTATCCAGCACAAACATGACAATTCAAATCTCTTGTCGTTTCTTGAAATAGCGCGTTCAACCAAACAAACAAGCAAACTCTTCACATTTATAATATTAGTTTAGATTAGACAATTATTAAATTATCATTGCATAGAATGTACATATACATATAGTTGATTGTGACACGCGGAAAGCACAGTCTCAAAAGTCTTAACACTGTAGAATCCACTTGCAATCTGCTATGAGTTTTCCACTAAAATATTCTTGTTTAAATGTAAAGTTTTCTCAAGGTTCTCCTGGAACTAAAAAAGTGTTGTAGGTGTGAACAAAATTAATTTACTAGAATATACTCTAAAGTACAAGTTACCTTTTGTCCAAATGGTAAATGCAGCTCATATATCAACACAAACCAGTTTAAAATATAGACGAACTTGTCATAATATGTTTAAGTTTGTTTTTCAGTTGCTTGTTACCAATATATGGCAACGCCGTTTTTTATATATTAATTGTTTTTATTGATAAAACACAGTTGAATATAAGACTATAGACAGGAATCACTTTATTTACTTTTCTTTTTCATTGTTCTATGCCCTTGCATTGCGAACGCGGCACTAAATGTAAGTGTAGAGTTATTAAGTAATTAACTTTTAATTTGACGTTCATGAGCGTCATATTGTGATTTAAGTGATTTAATGAATTTATGCTTTGACTTTTACAATTTGTTTTTTTAGGCGGTTAAAATTCTTTACAACTATAGCCAAGGAAATATCAGGCAGATATTAATCAACGTTTTGTAATCTATTACTAAATTAATTAAACTACAATTAATTGCTGATTGAACATCGGATTTCGCACATTATTGCAAAATCACCTTGTTTTAAATTAAAATTATTAACCAAGACGTAAATCTTTCAACGTTATAAACTAATAATCATAATTCATTTTATAATAAGGCTCTTCCTGCGTTGTACTAAACATAATATAAGAAAAAACCAAATGTACTCTTTGTTAATAAAAGTGTAAAAAAATAGACGACAACCTGCGAAATAACATATGACTGCCATCTAAGCTATAATTATATTTACTGAATAATGATGCCTTAACAAGATCGTACTAATTTGACGACCGGTTGGCGCAGCGGGAGTAGGGATAAGCGACTGCTACGCCGATGGTTGCGGGTTCGATTCTCGCTCTAGTCAAACATTTGTGTCCATAAACATGGATGTTTGTCTTGATCTGGGTGTTTCTATGTATAATATGTATGTATTTACAAAAAAAGTATATATGTATGTTTATCCATTATACATATAGTACCTACTCGTAGTACAAGCTCTGCTTAGTTTGGGACTAGATGGTAATGTGTGTATATGGTAGAATATTATTATTATATTATATATATATGAATTTTAATGTTCCGCAAGGATAATAATGCCTACAGTGTTACCTACGTTTTCATCATATCAATCCAACTGGGCGCGTTCTTATCATAAACTCTATACACTATTAGTACTAATATACATTAGTTTCTAATAAATTCAAATTCAAATTCTTTATTTTTCAAAAAGTTACATGCACCATGAACACAGGTAGATGATCTCAAAAAATTTTATGGGACATTGAATAATAACGTCAACACCGGAACGGACACCCCGAAGAACACCTGCGCGCACATAGGTGCGTCTCAACCCGCCATCCGCGTCCTCAGTCAACAAAGACGCAGATGACAGGCCGAGGCGCACGCAACTCATTAAGGTGCGCACAAACGAGACGCCCACCCCAGTGCTAACGCCATTATTCAATGTAACAGACTAATATTTGTTGTGCTCTGGTACCCAAGGTAAGATTAAACTTGAGTTTTGGGTACCAGGGTCTCGTAGTGTGTTTGCGTGGTAATTACATAATAATCAGTGTTCGTGTGAGCAATCAGAAACGTGATAAGGAACGATGTTGTTGTGTGCGCGTGTATGTCTGTCTAATAATACAATTAGGGACATATGTTGGTGGTTCGTACCTCTAGCAAGTGTGTGCCTTGCACCATAATTAATAGGACGATAATATAATTCACGTATACTCATTATACTGACCTAGAGGATCCCCGCAGCTGCTAACTGTTTCTGCTCAATCCCGTGGGAATTTGGGCAAATCCTTTCTTAATGTACCCAAAGATGTTCTTAATGTTCCAAATAACATACTTCTGGACTCTTAATTGATGCCAAGAAAGCCTATCTTCTTTCAGAAAATTCGAATTAATAGGTATACACATAGGTACTAATTGGGCCCCGGATTTTCAAGTAACAGACCGAAGCTACAACCATTCGCTAGCGACATACAAAAAGTTCTATTACAAACAAAGAGATGGATTAGCTAAAAGAGTAGGGTTCTGCATATACCTAACACCCCATCGGCAGCTACGCACGTGCCTATAATGACATCAGCGAACCACAAAAAACAAACCAAGTGTGATTGAACACCCTTTATTTGTACAGAAGCCGCGAGCCATGTATATATTATAACTAATATCCAAATTGCGTCTGTAATAAGTAATTATCACACATATTTTATGATTGGACAAGCGCCAGAGGATGTGTAACTTGTTCTATAGGAAGTGATGGCTTGTTAGTCAATAGACACTTTGTAACTTGTGATTGACAATCCCGTCATAATGGCTCGTACCTACTGATGGTTGGAATTATTACTAACATAGACAAATGGCTGTCTTATTGTCACATTTCAAGTTCTGTGGAGTTAGCTGGTATAATGACATGGTAAGCCAGGGGCCAAGGATGCAGCGTTTGCGCATTGCCGGCGTAGTCAAATGTTTTTATGCTCTTCTTGGTTATTGCAATGACTATGCCGCAAAACAGATAAATGATAATGTGTACGTCTCGTCCCATGTAGTCTGTCATCTCCTGTTTTGTCCACGTGGTTACATACAATTTATAACAATGACGAATGTCTGGCGTTTAGTGATTATAGTTTCTACGTAGAGCCGCGGACGGACAGACAGATAGATGGACATGGAGAAACTATAAGGGTTCCTTGTACTTAAATACGGAACCCTAAAACAGTTAACATTAAAGAGATTTGTCACAAAATTCGATGCTACATAAATTATGTGTAAATCGATGCAACAATACAGCCATAAATTTTAAAACAACCTCCTAATTTAATCTACCCTAGCTCTGCTATGTCCATTAGCTATAATCTACTTCACTAACAAGATGACTTATACGTCCAAAAACTATTCCTCCACCGTTATCCAAATTAATGGCTCCCAGCATCAATTTATAGTCAAAACGTCCAATACATCACAACTTCCTATATCAGAATATACACCAATAATTTTCAACTCGTGTTTGGCCCACTCATCATAAAGATATATGTATATGCCGAATAATTCTGTGTTGGTAAAAAAAACAGTCAAGTCATAACTGTGCTCGTAAGAAACAGGAAGCGGTGTAAAAAAATTGTACTTATATCTTTAGTTATAATATTGCTGGGGTTCATAATATTGCTTTGCATATCCTGCTATTGAAAAGAAAACTGGTTAAGATAGACAATTTTGTGACTTTAGGAGGAACGAATTGCTTGACAGGGAATTTAGCAACATGGATACAGTTTTCTACGAAGGTCTGAAATTGCCGCACTATTACAAACGTCGTGCTTATGGATGCAGCAATTTATATGCAAGTGGATTTCTTTTAAGCTAGTAAAAAACTGTATATTCGTTTATTCACTAGTTTATTGCGTTTCACAACATGACCACTATTTACGCTGTCATTTCGAACTTGACCGTGGCTTTATACCAAAATAATAAAATAATATCAAAAAAATTGTTCACAGCTTTGATTATATCCGTTCTTCACTCAGACAAACAGACCTGGATACATATTGGACAGTTGCTACCCGTCGACTGCGCCGAGTGTTGTGGGCTCTTGTTGTAGGTTTGTAAAGTTGCCCACAATACAAGCTTCTTAAGGTTGTCTGGAAGAAATTGCTTTTAGCGATAGGGTCGCCTATTGTACATTTCTACATTTAACTGTCTGTCTAATAAATTCGTATCTAGTGTAAAATAAAGAATTTGCTATTTTTCAAACCCTGTAGCGGGTTAACTTTGAAAATACAACGCTGACCATGCTAGCTTTGACTGGCAATCCGTTTAAAGTACTTGAAGGTTGTGGAACTCAATTCGGTGGCCTATATCTGAGTTTGTAAAGATCGATCCTAAGAAGGTCGTCAGTCCACCTTGCGGGAGGCCTACGTGCTACGACGTCCGCTGCGTGGCCGCCACTCCAGAACTCCCACTGCCACTTCAACATGGCTATTCGGAGTTTTCCGTTTCTCGTCTCTTTTGCAAAAGACTATTTACTTTGTGTATTTTCTATGTGACATTTTGTATTCTATATCCTTAACTACACGCCCCGCTGAAATATTTTCATGTAAATGTTTTCCATGAATCAATTAGGTATAGGCGGTAAAGTGTGATTCTAGGTCAAAGCTGTACATCACTTGTTTATCACTGACGCGGGTCTGACGCAAAATTTACAACAAACTGATATGAAAGATGCTATCTTTAACATACGAATTTGTTCTACGTTTGTCCTCATAACGAGAAATCTCTCGTCGTGTGTTTGGCCAACCAACTTCTATGAAAGCAATATATCCTTACGGCGGCGGCGTAGTGTTTCTACGAATACAATGACATAGCTGTTATACTACTATATTGTAATACATGAAAACATTTTGATTTGATACTCGTGTAACGTGTCTCTAAAGGCTGCTACACACAGTGCCGGCGGCTCGGGCTGCTGGCTTTTGCCGCGCGGCACGTACCGCCGGATTTTGTCGGGCGTCGGTGCCGCCGGCATCTGCCGCAGAAAGCCGCCGGGCATCATTCCAGTTGTATAGAACGACCACACACAACTAGCAAGTTGCAACCCACGCGTCTCGCCGGCATACCTGGGCGGCCATGCCGGCGGCTCTTTCGTGCGACAAAGCCGGTGGCACAGCCGCCTGCATTGCCACCGGTATTGTGTGTAGGAGCTTTAACGGGTCCTCCCTTTGTGGGAAGAACATCTCGCCTCGTTTAATCATAAATACATTCGTCATCGGTGTATATCTTTTATCTTATTTATTAGCACATTCTTTTAAAGGACATTAATGCCTCTACAGACCATGTAACGTTGGATATTATACCCTAATCGTGTTTTCGCGATATCCTTACGATTAATTTGTCATTGGACTATCACTGTTTCTAGCTGTTAAAAACCTGTCAAAACTGTAAAAAATGTACCTAGTTATTTTAGTATTAATTCCTTGAGTTAATCGTGTAGTACTATAATTAGGTGAATACCTTCATATAAATGCGAGGCAGCGATAGCCGAGTAACAGACTGCCATGCAGAGGGTATCAGGTTCGAATCCACGGCGCGCACCAATGACTTTTCGGAGTTATGTGCGTATTGAATTGTTAATTATCGCTTGTCCCGTGCCTCGGAGAGCACGTTAAGCTGTCGGTCCCGGTTGTCATGAAGATCTTTGACAGTCGTTACAGGGCGTCAGTACCTTCTAAATAAACTGACACTAGTCTAAACCATGGAATATCGCTATCCCTTCGGGTTGCGGAGGTCAGACAGGCAGTTGCTCTGTGGAAAAGCTAATATTCAGCCAAATCCCGTTAGACTAGAAAGCTGACCCCAGACTGAAACTGGGATAACGCTAAGAGAAAGAAGAAAGACCTTCATATAAATGCACAAACGACGGCGCTCTAAACGGGACGACAATCTGTGGTCACGACACAGTGCAGCAGTGGGATCACTATCAGTATATTAAAGTTTACCAAATACCTGGCACATGTCGCGGCCAAGTGGTTTCATTTAGTGATTAATTGTACATTGTTATCGTGAGGTCCAGACAAATGTCCAGCTTTAACCAGCTATCTGTAAAGTTAACTTTGGAAATAAAATCTGCATGGATGCCATGTAATTGTGAAACGGAGCGATTTCTGCCGTGCCTGGGTGAGGCCTTAAAATATCCAGAAACAAGACAAATCGGCGTTATTCTATAAAAGAGCTAGTTGTGCAATCAAAACGCCGTTCAAACCATTTCGCTGTGGCATATTGACTAGACAAAAGATGTTCTTGGCTTTTGGTCGTATCGTTTACGACGATGGGTACGAATATTAAGCATGATTACATCGCTGTAACTTTTTTACGACAGATCGTGCATCATGTCCTCTGCTTGCAAGTTTAAGCTAGATTTTGTCAAGGATTAATGCATCTATTTTCGTACTTTCGTGAACTCGCATTAATGTTGAGCCCCTGTCGTTTAGAGACACATGTGGCAATATTTTATATCTTTTATTATAGTTTATCTAGACATTTAAATGTTATGTATATTATAGGATTTAGTACAACTATTTGACTTCGGTGCTTATTTGAGCCTTAAGTATTTCTAAATCTACCTACTATTATGTCTGCAATATTATCTGAAATTAAAACATAATTGTCATGGATGTCACAGAGAACAGTCAAATAAATTCAGGTCTTATGTTCTTTGTTGCTTACATTTTCGTAAATCTTAGTAATTACGTGTATTTATTTCATTACATGTGAATTAATTAATTTTGTACTCACAAAAGTAGATTATAAAAGGTCTAGGTTATAATAGTAAAATTAATATCAAATGGTAATTAGATAATTTGTTGACAGTTTGCGAAACTTAGCATCAAATTTAGCTAAAGTTATTTCATTATTTATAAAACGGTACTATTAATATATAATTTATGTGTTGTAATTTTTCTACTACACTATAATATAATATGCAATTTAAAGCGATCGTAAGGTGAATACACTCCCAACATAATATAATGTTTAGTGCGATCAAACATTAAGCTATCTCATTTACCGAGCTGCCGACTAAAGAGGGTACTTTCAAGTTTCATTAATCTTTTCAACTCAACGTGTATAGAGCAAAGATAGTGTAGATAACACAGAGGGAAGGAAACGAGATACATTGTTGGGAAAGCCAATGAATTAGAGAGCTAATGTGCCTGAAAATATATATGTGATGACCTTGATGACCCGGAGAGAGATTCTAAACGCGATCCTTTGAGCCTGACACTTTACTTACTTCAAGCTTAATCATTTCTTTGTCACTACTATAAAAGAGACTATTAATAGCCTTTAGATTCTAATTTAAGTTATTAAATATTTATTAGTAGGTACATGATTTAAGTAGACCTTGATTAATTATTTTTTTTTAATATCTTTAAGTTAGATCTAATGAATGCACAGATTAATTAATCCGATGCTTGTTTTAATTATCTTACTGTTAGGTTTAAATTTTTAGTTATATCGATTCTCTTTATAATGAATAAATATGATCAAAGTGAATAGACACGCTTTGATTTAACATTGAATGGAATAATTATTTAAAGGTGAATAGATATCTAACGTATAAAATTAACATTCAGCTTCACTAACAACTTATTTTACACTTAAACGCTCTCTCATAGATAACAGGCAGTTTAAAATAGCTTTGTGATGACATATGTATAAGATAAATTGCATTTTATTTTTTTAGAGTAAATAGAACAAACAATAATAAAACATCACCATTTCTAAACTTGTCAAGTAAAAGACAAGACTTCTCAAAAAATCAAATTGATACACACAAATAAATGAATGAAAACATAAATGTAATCATATTTCGCAGATGCTTGTTCGTACAAATTCACTTAACTTGATGAAAACACAGCACAAAGTTATCTGTTAGCTAAATTTTCAAACAAGATATCTCGTTCATTAAGTAACAGATTCAAAAGAAACTTGGGGACATGTGTGATACATGATTTTAAAGTTAGATCTTAGTTAAGATACATTTCTGAAACAGATTTCTTGATTCTGACTTTGCCCTAAATTCTATGAATATCTTTTTCAGATTCCTACAACCTTAAACTCTCAACTAACTTCTAGATATTAGGAATCACATCGCGCATCTCTTTAGATTAAGCATTAGTAATTCATTAGGTAAGCTAACATTCAGCCGAACATACAAATATCAGAAAGCTGGGTCACAAACTCAAAGAAGTCTTTGATAAATTTCTAACCAACTCTACCAACTTAATAATGAAAGTATACAGCGGCATATCACAGAAGGTAAACATACCAAAGCTAACTGTCAGTGCAGCCATGTTCCGAATGAAGTATCGGATAAGAAAATATTGCCAACATACATTCTACAGATTAAGTAAATCATTGCCGAAATACCTGACTTGGTTAAGTTAATTACATAGTTACATAATCAAATTTACCAAAAATCTTATTTGGCCCTGAATAGACGCCACTCCACTTCATTTCTCTTTTATGACACCCAAGTAACTTGTATGCATTTGAGAACAAAAAGAAAAATCAGTGCATCACGCAAAGGTATGACGAACTGAAAACTCTCATAGCGTTACCAGAATGAAGGTTACAAATGGCAGCTACAACACTTGCACTATAATTAAGCAGTCGTGTAACACAACGTAAGTTTTAATAAGTTGTTGTACTAACACGAGTTCATGTTGTCTCTGTGTGATGACGTCACCAGCCACAAACCTCACAACACAAAGTGCAACTTTGTTTACAAATTGTGCTTTGGTAGTGATGAGTTACATTTTGATGACTAAACAATATTGTGTTTTAGTTACTTTAGTACAGTCTGAAGCTGTGCTAAGCTTGACGGCATGAATTATGTAAGTACAAAATGTTCCATGTCCAGATCATTCTATATTTTATTATAAGATTAAACTCAAGGTTAGCTACACATTCACGAAAGATTAATATGCTTTTTGATTAATAGTCTTGTGAATTACAATGCCTCTTCTAAGACGTCTAACCACACATCTTCAATTCGCATTGCACAACGAACCTTTACGACAAATTCATTTTATTTTCACGTTTCAGTCGGAACATGAATATATCACGTTAAATGTTCGTAGTGTATATTCACCTAGACCCGAAAGACGTATTACATTATTTTCATCCTTTCTTCTAGGAACAAGGGCGTTGTTTATTTCTGTAAGGTTACAGCCTACCGGATCTGAGCCTACGCCAAACTTAGTACGAGCTGCGTGTTAACATAACGTGACAACTTTATTGTGAGGCTTCTTGAAACAACGTGTACTCGGCCTGTTTCAATTTGAGACAACCTCTACTTTATGGCAGATAAACAACACCTCTCATCTCGCTTTTATTTCCAAGCATTTTGACGAAAGGACCTGTTCATTGCAATTTCAAACAAATTTTATATTTTTACTGCCCATTTTCTTGATATGAAACCCGTAAACTGCATTCAGAAAATAAGTAATGTCTCAGACTTCTGCTCGTAAAAATATGAGAACGCTACCAATTCAATAATAAGTTAGGGACAGAGCCTAACAAATTACGTGGCTTTACATAAAATATGTCTGTCAATGTGGCTGTACGCTTTTATTATTTTGTGTTATAAAAATATTTGTAATGATCATTCTAAGCTTGTTATATAGCAATCGCCTGGGCTGAAATTTTCTTAGAATCTCTACCTGAAGAGCTACGTCGAAAAAGTTTGCACTTGCAATAGGATGGTGTATGCAGGGGTTTATCTGCCAAGACCCCTTGATCAATCTCTTTAAGTACTGTATTCTATAATAATGAAACTATTTATGAATATTTTCTTGCTAAAATAGTATTATAATATATTTACTTCATCCATATCCAAATCCATCTATACTCACGATGTTTATATATAACTTTGTATATGTTTTTCTTATCTCATTTTAGTTTTAAGTATATAGTTAGAATTATTGTAATTTGTTTGACCCTTTATAGTGCACCCGCATACTACCTGTCCTTTTATTTAATTATGTCCGTACACGGTTGTCTGGCAGAAATCGCATTATGCGATAAGACCGCCCTTGTAACACTAGTTTATAAGAAATTCTTTGTAATGCACTCATGTTATTGCCTGGTGTACAATAAAGAATTAATTATTATTATTATTATTATTTGTGAGAGAGGTGGAGCGAGAATCATAATAACTCCATAATACATAATTTCTCGAGACTTAGATAGCAAATATTCACGCGTCATAAGATATTTATTGATCACATCATACCTATGATCCCTGAACAAAACATAAACATGCTCATAACTAACATTTGCGAAAACATTCAACAATGATTCTATTTTATTTTTATTTTTTATTGATTCACGCTTGTATCCCCGAAGGGGTAGGCAGAAGTGTAATTTACACCCACATTTCACCGTGTTATGAATTTTTAGATCCCACATAATACATGGCGAGCTTATTGCCATTACCGGGCACATCACCAGACTCCGTGCTGCTACTGAGAATTCAGAAAAACCCAGTAAGACTTTTTCCCGACCCGGAAATCGAATCCGGGACCCGATCAGCAGACGCATCCACTGGACCACGGAGGAAATCAGGTAGAGACACTTTGTATTCTTTATCTGCCTCCACACGGAGACTTTGTATGTATGCACATTTGTATTTGTGTCGTGTGTATGTTGATAGCCGAGAAAGTGGTATGAGTGTTAGTCGCAAGGAGGGACAGTGGCTATCTTATCAGCGACACAGGTGCGTGGGAGCTGCCGGTAATTAATTCTCAGTACGTTCGCTTATATCTGTCTGATTGTGTTTCACTCGCGCCCGCGCCGTCTACTTGTGTCATCTACGGCCATTTTCAATATTCGAACTATAGATTGATCTGTAGATTTTTGATTCGTGTTTGACATATTTTGTATGGAGCTTATGTCAAAAACTGTCAAAAACGAATCTAAAATCTACAGATCTATCTATAGTTCGAATATTGAGTTCCGTAGCTAGTCAACGCCTATCCTTCTACTACAATCACATAAAAGTTTATAGATTGGGCATTATCACGATAATGAACTAATTTTAGATCTAAATATGTATCTGCTTTTTACGGTTCGCCCGGCTTACAACTGTCGTGATTTTGTGGTATTCAACTACCTATTTAGGTACTACTGCCAACAGTAAGAAGTTTCTCCTATTAACAATAAAAGCTGATGTAGTTAATTCCATTATAATAGAGATACAGATTACAAGTAGAGATACAGTTATATGTAGTAAAACGAGCTCAGCCGCATACATCGTAAAGAGTACTTGTATGCTATGAGTAGTAAATGATATGTATATGTCGAGCCCAGTAGGCAGTCGGTAAGAGTATGTCTCGATTCAAGTGGAGTAAAGTCTATAAAGAGTTTCCAATATAGGTAAGCCTGTTTAACTATGAATGCTTATACTTTACTTTAAGACGCGAATAAAGTAAGAATATAACAGTAACATTACAAACGTATCATACCAAACTGTAAACTAAACCTACGCTACACAACCTCTTTACATCGAGTAAAGTGGTAAATCAGAGCGCGCTTCCTAAAACAGCCCAAGTACTCGAGCGATACTCAAGGGTGTACTACACACTACACTACTTGTGTAGTGTGGCGTGTAGACACCCTTGACAGGTCAACTACACATGTGGTCATCACACGGACGATTGCTGATGAAGAAACACTTTTTGTGCACATTAACATTAAGGCCCCATCACAGGGCCCCATTCGCACGAGAGATTTTTAACGCGCGTTAAAAAAGCCTTCAATAGAACAAATGCATTCTCTAGCATACACATTCAAACGACAGCGCTTTTAAAACGCGACGATTTTCGACGCTGGGCGATTAGCGTTAAATGGAATTAACTGAAATTTTGTTTCGTTCATAAGCGTCACATTGTGGCCTTAATTAATAAATGATTTTAACTTTGACTTCGACTTATATTTGAACGCTTTTTTAACGCGCGTTAAAATGGCACTCGTGCGAATGAGGCCTGAGTTAGAAAGCGACTTTGTTAATGATTCCTCATTCATGAAAGGTCTATTCATCTAAGAATGTGTTGCAGGTCACTGACCGACTGCGGTGATAATTTGTTTTTGGTGATAAGTTGGGTTCATTATACATATTTTGTGACAAGATAGCTTAATCAGAAGAATGTCATATATGGTGAGGCTGGTTCCCTACTGTGTATGGCGACTTAAAGACGGCTGCCTGGCGCAGTGTAATTTTTTCTTATCTACATCTTCGGTAGGTATATGTAACTACATGTATTGTTTCATTAGTCATCTTTTCTGCCACTAATTTTCTTTATTATGTGCCATTTTTAAGAACACAACAACACATACAACAACACAATATAAGTTAAAATAATTTGTTTAGTTACGTAACTTGAAACTGTTTCAGTTAAAGTTCGGAACACAACTATCTGACAACTTTGCATCGCCTTAGGTTGTTGTTAGTGAATGCCATTGGTATAAAATCCTCCTGCGTCTATTTAAAATTATGGAATGAGCTGTCACCTGCGGTATTTCCGGACGAATGGGACCTTCAAACTGGCAAGAATAGAGCTTACTCTTTTTTTAAATGCCGGCAACGAACTTGCGATTCCTCGGAAGTCCATGGGCGGTAGCGGTCGCTTACCATTAGGCGTTGCGTAAACTCGTTTGCCTCCTATATCATAAACAATATATACATTATTATGTTTTTTTAAAGTTTAATAAATAAAACTTTCGTATCGTGAGTTAAACTTTTGGTGATAAAATAATTGCCTTCCTCTTTCAATTAAACCAGCACAAACAAACGAAAGTGCAAACACAATGCACTGAGATTTTCTCAAGAGACCTCAACATTATTTTGTTTATAAGTAGCCTCTAATCCTATACTTTACACCTGAAAATGCATGCGTGTTCCGTCTAATAAGCCTGTGATGCTTTATTGCTATTTTAAAATGTAAAGCATATTCGGGCGTCTGGGTTTATCCGATGCAATGGGATAAACCAAGATGCAGCAGTGCCTATTGACATATTTACGTAGCGAAAACTCAATATTTATTACACAAGTCCTACAGTCAATCTTATCCCAAGTGCCCGAGACCTAAATAAGTTAAACAGTATAATCCTACTGTGCCGAGAATAGTGGTAACCAGTAATTATTTATTAAAGCCTCTCATGATAGGAACGCGGGTTATGTCCGGGCGACTGTGCACTGTGCACTCTACATACAATGCAATTATTGCTCTCGACATGGATAACTGTGATAAAAACGTATAAAAGAAATAAGATATCTAACCAAAGAAATAACTTCACCGTTGTAGAAAGTGGCTATAAGTTTTTTTATTGTACTGAACATGAACATTTACGACATTGGATCTTATTATTTGCGGCGTGAACATAATGCTAGTGTTCTCGTAAATTCTAAGCTCCGATCAAATATCTGAATAGTACATAAAAAGTGCGATGCCGAACCAATATCATAGATTTATTCTACGTTGGAGATGAATGATCGTATATTTAATTTTATAAATTTAAAGAATGAATATTTTTAATATAATATTTGCTAGTTTTATCGATATATTTGAACCGTAGCTCGATTAAACTCTGTATCGCTGGTATTGGCATATAAAGCCGATTACCGAGGGTCATAAAGATGGTGATTTGCATCTGGTAGAGTGAATACTAATAAGTACAATTTCACTGCATTAGTTCACAGTTCAATGATTCTAATAATACAATTAAATGTCTTTAAAGGAGAGTTCATTGATTTGGAATAAACACGGAATTGTATTGTACAAATCATTAAAGGTGAATATAAAATTGTTAACAAAATGCGGCTGCATGTGGGATGGGTTATCAGAACAAAATTTTTATGAAAATCTGCTTAACAGTTTTTGTGTAAAGGAATCCATAGAACAAACATTCCTACATCATTTATAATAGTACTAAGATAGTGGTTTCGGCAAAATGCAATAGAATCATGTCCCAAACATTCTTGTGTGTGACGTTTTACTGAATCTGCCGCCAATATGTCTGTTGGGCGATCGAGTCTCCCGGTGCACACTGTCGCCTACGGAAGACACATTCAGCAATGTCTTTTCAATACAATAATAGCCTGTTTGTCATATTACATTGTTCTTATTATAATTCCAAATAATCACTTCTAGTTTGAACGTACCTAATGAATCTCTTCAATAACATGACTTTTCTTTTCATAACTCATAGCATCATAATAGCATTTTCTAAAAAAAACACAAACATATTGTTGAATACTTGGATGAAAGAAAATAGTAATAGTGAGGAATGTGGCGTGGCGCCCAAAAAAAGCGCTTTACCAAGGAATCCGTACAAAATCATGCTTACCGGAGGGCGTATTTACAAAGCCTATACTATTTGAGTTACGAGTCAGACTCTAATAGAATAGCTTTTATTTATGCATATTACTCGACAATACCTAATCTATCTCAGTAAAAAAAATGACTCAAATGGATTAGCTTTTTGCCTTGATATTTTCAAAGAAAATACACGTACAAAACCTAGTACAGTATTATTCATATTCACTCAAATAGATAAGCCTTTGTCGAGATATTTTCAAACATGGTTTTGGTTTGTTAGGTGCGACTGTACGTAACAGGAATACATAAAAACTATTTACTTGGACATAATGTCTACTTACCTACATATTATATTTGTGATATAATATAATATAAACTAACTTGACGGAGCCCTGCTTCGCAGGGCTCCTATTTTTGGGTTAAGGGTCAAAAGAGAACCTAACATAACCTATTTAGTTACTTGAATTACATACAGTCGCACCTAACCAACCAGGCACTAGGCACATTGTGGTCCTAAACCTAGTCCCAAATTGAATAGCATTTGTTGCTGCAATGTTACAATGAATTTATCTTACAAAGTCTACGCGATTTCAGTTAATTTCTGTACTAGAATAGACTAGGGTTTCGTCAAGTTTTTGTCAAACAAAAGCTAAGCCAGTTCAGTATGCACTTTCACTCTAATGGTATATATAGGCTTTGTAAATACGCTACCGGAGGATAGGCGCAAGAGAAAAAGGCAACAAGGCGGTGACCAAAAAGGGAAATTTACTTCTCTCATTTACCTGAAGAACGTAACAGTACAGACACTATTACCATAGTAAAATAAGAATAGTAGGTTAGCTAAGGCCGCTCGGCGAATATATTGCCTTGATACTTTTGCGTTGACGCACGGGTTGTCACTTGTTTACACCGCGGCGCCGGCTTTGTCGGCGCGCGCGCTTTTTCGCCGCTTTTTTAAGTGATCGCGCTGAATAGGTACTTCACAATTTAAGCTTGCATATATATTTTTTTCAAATACCCACTGACTACCTAAGCGTTATATAATTATCTAAATGCCCTTTATAACGAGAAAAATGTAACAAGTTTAAAAATTTACTGTCGTTTAACACATTGTATAATATTAATTAATAACGTTTATTAAAAAACTGAATGTATATAAACAATTCGAGCGGGCGAGCAGTGTAGTTACCTGCATGAATGCGCGCGATCAGACGCGCGGCGCATCCCGTACTGAAGCCACGCTCGCCGCGCTCGTCTATGAGATTGTATGCGTGAAAAGTGCGTGCGTACACGGCGCCGGCGACTCACGCGTACATTCGAACCGGCGGCGGCCGATTTGTATGAAGCTACTATTATTTTAATACTATGCTATTACTTTACGTAGATGACGAGGACAGACTTGGACCACTAAGGCTCTGTCCACACTATAATATACAATCACAACTAAGGCTTTGCTCATACCTACTATAGATAGATATCCAATTGGAAATTGCGTCATCATATTGCTGGACTCATAAATCTAAAACAAGCGCACAGCAATACCTCCAAATCTATCGTACTAGTCACACT
Organism: Euclidia mi; assembly: GCA_944739405.2. Taxonomy (NCBI): domain Eukaryota; kingdom Metazoa; phylum Arthropoda; class Insecta; order Lepidoptera; family Erebidae; genus Euclidia; species Euclidia mi. Next base: position 2,164,926 of record OX123188.2, on the reverse strand, counting down.
ATTTTTAATACATAATTAGAAATAGCCCGTGCAACTCAAATGCGTGTGCATGGCAGGTCTACGTAGAAGGCTCGACTAGTACTTAGTACTCACTGAGGTTGTTACTTCCCTCATTAGCAGCTATTAGCACTCAGTGATATGTCGACCCGGCGCTTCCTGCCCAAACAGAGTACGTGCTGGTAAATCATGGACGACTTAATTGTGTGTTACTATGTTGTGGAGGTCGGTGACCTCGCGTCTGTATGGGTGGCGCTAAACTGTACCTATGCCCATGTATCACCTGTAGCATTCAAAGATCGCAAGTGTAGATTGGATTTCCACTCGGTATGCGACAAGCGATGTGCAATGGTTTGAATTTATTTGTGTTGAATGTTTCTTTACTAAGTATGATTCAGCTATATTATTAATTATCAAATGAGATTTCTCATCATCAGCCTTAAAACAGTCCACTGCTGGACTAGGCCTCTCCTTTGAAAGGAGGAATTGGCCTCAGTGGCGTAGCGTGGGGGGGGCCGGGGGGGCCATGGCCCCGGGCGGCACATTTAAGAGGGCGGCAAAAGACACCGCGAAAAAAAAACTATTTTTTTAGTAAGTACTTGGCGCGAGCATTGACACATTAGGATCGTGCAGCGGCGCGCGCGCAGTAGAAAGAACAACAATCGAAAACAAAATCATCATGATTTTCATTACGTGAAGACTTGCTTGTCCGTTTATTAATTTTTATATAGGTTGCAATATTCCGGTGATCTGCGAGCCTGTTATGAGTAATTAATAAATCCATATATCAGGGCCGAGCCGCTCCTGTGTGCGATGTGTGCCGCCCCTATTGCCATGTCGCAACTGGCGCACACAGGCGCCAGGGCAATAGGGGCGACGCGTGCCAGATAAAATAATACAACATAATCTTTATAGTTGAATAGGGAAGAAAGCAGGTACAGGTCTCCTATGGCAATAGTCACACCTGCGGTTTAACTATACGCTATTTGAACTTTGACTCCAATATTTATGATATTTGCTTTAAAATCAAAGCCGATTATATCACATACTACAAACGCCTTCTACTACTTTTTGGACGCAACAGACCCAATTCCCCGCAGGTTCGTTATTCCCGGCCAAGAACGTGGTGGCGGTTACGGTGGTGCATGTGTTCTGTAAGCCTATCGGGCTACGGCAGGCTACCAAAATCAATTATACAGTATACCTTGCTTGCGTCTTACAACGAACATAATCTACGGCAAAAGAATATCTCGCCGAGCTCGAGGTAGAATTAAGTCACATAACGAGGCACATACTGGGGTTATCAGTAGTCCGATGACAGGGGGAGGACATGGTAACTCTAGAGTTAGGTGACTTTTGCTACCATCGAGAAAGCGACCTACTCTTGGGGTGGCGTCGGTTGCCTGGTCAGGAGGAACAGTTTGTGGAAGTCGGTAGTGTGTCGACCCGTGTAGCGTACCTCGTACTTAAACTCACCAATAAGGGCGGTCTAAAGGTGATGATTCAAGTATATGCGCGCAACTCAACTCACCCTTATGAGATGGCTGAGGCCATGTACCAGGACACTGCAATACCTAGTAAGACCAAAGCTCAGTACTTCAACGCGAAAGTGGAAGTACAACAACGCAGCGAAACGAAAATCGGAGCCTACGGCGTGGGGCACGAGAATCATAGGGCCAAATGCTAGTTAACTTCCTCGTAGCAGAGGGACTTTTCTTAATGAACTCCTTTTGTAATAAGAAGCCTCACAGGCAGTGGATTTGGCGATTATGTGACAAGCAAGGTGAAAGATTACATCACGACGGACCATAAGCACATATTTAAAGACGGTGATCAATACGATAAACACCTGAAGCGATCACCAACGAGTACGAGGCTCTCTTAATATAAACCTCAGAACTGAAAGAGCCCAGTCAGTGAAGTCTACTCTCAAGTCTACATTGCCCCTAACACCGACAGCACTAAGCAGAAGACGGCCACAGTGGTCACGGTACTAGGAGATTCGTCTCGAAAGATCTGCTCCCCATAGAGAAAAAAACAAGTAGTCTAAACTGCCAGCCGAGACTCTCGAACTGTTGAGGAAAAGACGCGAGATGCCATCCTGTCGGCTGTCTTCGCCGGAAGGACAGGCCGTAAAACGACAAATACGAAATCTTACGCAACGAGACTTACGACGCATTAACACTCGGGCCATCAAGGCTGCGATCGAGAAAACCCCGGGGATCATAAGTCTTCGCTCTGCAGTTGAGGCGACACAATCAAACGACACTACAATCGCGGAAGGCCGCATCGTCAACTCAAAGTTCGAGATTCTCGAAGACGTTGAAAGGTTTTATCGACACTTGTTTTCCTCGCGGGCAGACCGACGACCACAGTGCCCTACTGACGTTCCACTACACCAAAGCCGTCCGGAATGTCGAACAGAATGAGATGTGGCCAGCTCTTAAAAACAACAAAGCATCTAGTGATGACGGAAATTCATCGACATATTTTAACTTATTAAAATCCTTTAAGCCGTCTAGACTAAGCTATACATATATTGCAGCAGAGAAACGGCTGCTGCCCTGCGCGACCCATTAACACCGCTGAGAGCTGCCACGTTTTGCCGTAAAATTAACATAACGTATGCTCTATGATATTCGAGCAAGTGAGACGAATCAAATGACAACATTTCTTTTTTAATCATGTAAGCCGTTCAGCGTGTAAAGCCAAACTAAAGGACGGAGGAAAAACGTTACACGTTTGTAGAAACATTCGGGTAAAAAGGGGGCGGCGAATTGCCGGACGGCCCCGGGCGGCACAAACCCACGCTACGCCACTGATTGGCCTACTATACCACGCTGGCCAAACGGGTTGGTATAGGGTTTGTATCAAGTTTTCCCGTTTCTTACAGTGTTGTTCTCTGCATAATATGCTCCCTCTATCGGCTCTTACGACACCCATGGGATGATATGGGGTGGTGACATTTCGTATTCTTAATCCGTCACCACACGGACAAAATGATGATGAAATGAGATTTATATGCCTGTAAATTTCTTTCTTTATACCAACTCCCAGACCACGAATATAACTAACTTGTATTGCGGAGCATTTTACAAACTTTAAATCAACGCAGGCAAAGTACATCTATTATATACTTGATACAATTGCACGCGGCAAGAGCCGAGAGTATTTTTTAGTTTGCAATAATAATATTTAATATTCATATCCAGAAATAAAGATCAAATAGCGCAAATTACCAACCAGATAACCATCTCATAGAGTAAATAACCAGACTTCATTTTGGGCTTCAAATGTTCTATTCATTATACAGATCTCTACTTTTGCTCCCCTTTCAAAGAAACCGTAAAGGTCCCAGGCCCAAGTACGAATGAAGTGAAAAAATCACTGACATTCTCATGAGTATTTTACATAATCTGATATTCTATGCAGTTCAATCTTTTATTGCACATTCAGTGAAGTGAGTGTGAAAATGCACGTAAACAGTATGCTTAAAGATTTAACAGCCACAAATCATACAACCTTTCGCCGTCTACCATCTAGAAAGATGCAAATTATTCCATCACGCATAAAATTACATACCAATAACCAAAGGAAACGCATCATTCAGTATATAGTACTTTCGGAATCAAAAACATTTCAACTGAATTTATTCAATTCCAATAAACTGTGTTCTGTACAGAAGGCCTTGTAAAGATAATCACAAGCCAGTTCCTCCCGTTTTTCTGAGTACTACAGAGGAAAACGGACATCGTTTTAATAATATAATCGTAATGAATTAAGTGATATTTATTCAGCGAGGGATCTCCCACGTTCATGAAACTCTGCGACACAGATAAGAGCGGCATGCGGGCGACCATCAATGATATATGTACATATGTTTTAAGTATTGTATTGTATACTAATCGTCCCTCGTCTTCGTTGGTCTCGCGGCATAAATGTGCCCGAGGGATTGGGAGGTCTCGGGTTCGATTCCCGGGTCAGGCAAAGTGTTATTGGGTTTTGGGTAGGTGCCCGGTACGGCAATAGGCTCGCCTCCTATTACGTGGGACCTTAAAATTCATGGCGAAATGTGGGTGTAATATTACACCTCTGCCTACCCCTTCGGGGATACAGGCGTGAGTCTATAATAAAAAAATAAAAAAACTAATCGTGGTCCACGACTTGGGCCATATAGGACTCGAGACTCTTTTTGTATAAAAATGTGTGACACTATCTTCCATAAATCAAGGCAGCGATAGCTAGATAGTGGAGCTACCAACAACAACCAAACTGCTTAGCAGAGGGTATCGGGTTTGAATCCACAGCGAGCTCCACTGACTTTTCGAAGTTGTCTGCGTCATCATACTCCAAGCGTAATGCTACCCGGGGTCCGCTTACTAGTCTAACCGGATTTGACTGAATATTAGATTTTCAACAGAGCGACTGCCTGTCTGACCTCTGCAACCCAAATGGAGCGATATTCCATGCTTTAGACTAGTCTCAGTTTATTCAGAGGTACCGACTCCTTGAAGCGACTGTCAAATATCTTTATGACAGCCGGGACCGACGGCTTTACGTGTTTTCCGGAGCACGGGGTAAGCGATGATTAATGGCCATGGTATCTGCAGTAACAAAAAATGTACAATAGATAAATACTAGAGATTAGTCATTCACCTTTGCAAGGCCAAATTAAATCGAAATGGTCTATTTGAGAAGTGATCGTGGCCTAAGCCCACATCCGGAACACTTCGTCTCATCGCCTAAGTACAAAGTTTATTGACTCGAATTAAGGCTTTCCGTCCAATAGAGTAGTGTTTAACAGAGTTGTGTCCGTACAACTAATATAAATTCGTACAAAGGCCTCTACTCTTTTTTATCCATTTATATTTGTTTAATAAATAGCTTCAGTGGCGCTTCTTTCCACTCCGGTGGACATACTCTTATTAGCTAATAAATACTTACTTATTGGCCATACCGAAAAGTACAACATATAGCCAGATCACCAAAATTTAATTTTGATTGGTGTAATGAATAGCAAAATCATGAGTGGTTATCGTAACAAATTCTTTGGCAAATAGCTACTATATGTAATCCTTTCAAAAGCCAGATCAAAAATGCTAATGTACCTATAAGAATTTAAGAAAAAAATAATCATTACAAATGAGTAAATAATGCAATGTAGAAGTTACAATCACATTAATCTCATTCGCAAAACGCCGTGATTAGAGAGAGCTAACTTAAAGAGTCTCCCGCCAAATATTTTAGCAAAACTTTTCTTTTTTATTCTTTGGGATTTATCGAACAAAAATGAGTGCAGTACGTGAGTATTTAGAGAAGGTAGGGGCGTACGTGGGCTCGGGGCCTAATTGGATGGATGTAAGCTTTAAAGGCGATAAACGCACAAAAGTTTGAACTGCGCTACACTGCTACAGAGGCGTGTTGAAGCGAATGAATTCGCAACAGAAAATAAATTATGTTATTATTTACTGAACATAGATATAAAGTGAAGGCTTTAGATATAACCTATACCATGTGCATGTGGGTCTGCCGCCTGAACCGCTGACGCCTGGTCTGCTATGGGGATGTCGTTAGCTAAGCGGCGAATTTTTTAATGTTCAAAGGATTAATGCTAGCGGGCACAGGGATATCAGCCCAGCGACGACGAAGTATCATGTCATGTGCCGGTGCATAGCCCCAGAATGTGTTTGTAATGTAGGGTAGTAGAGTCAACCTAAATTAGGGTGTCAAGAAATGCACACCTGAAACGGCCGTAGTGGCTGACGTGACTCTCTTAACTCTCACCACCGATTGCCCAACCTCTAAATGCAATAATGTAATATTTCGAGAGTCTCCAACAGCTGATTTTAAATGTATGCTAGCAAAGATATTCAGGAACATTACTTAACTTTTGTCATTTCCTACATAAAACATTGGTAACCAGCAGCTCAAGATACGGTCGAGCGCTTTCGCTGCTGTCTGATGTGACCTTTCATAAGTAAGTGTAGGCAAATTCAAACCAGACAGTTTAAGTTGGTGCAAGGGGAGTCTTGTCTAATGATAGTTGTGTAAATCTTGCGCCAGTAAATTAGCGAAGTGTGAGACAGTGCACGCCGCGCGCCATCTGTGCCCACCCTTATGTGTCTGCGAAGTTGCGCCGTATCAGAGAGATTTTTACGAGCTTTTCACCTTTAATATTGTTCAGTTAGTTAACTACTGCGGACGGCCTCCGTGGTCCGATCGGACCTCCGATCGGAGATCCCGGGTTCGATTCCCGAATCGGGCAAACGTGTTACTGAGTTTTTCCAAATTTTCAGTAGCAGCACGGAGTCTGGTGATGTGCCCAATAACGGCAATAGGCTCGCCCCCTACTACGTGGGACTTAAAAATTCACGGCCAGATGTGGGTGTAATATTACACCTTTGCCTACCCCTTCGGGGATACAGGCGTGAGTCTATAAATAAAATAAAAAAATAAATAAATAGTTATCTATTCTGGACGGTAAAACATCACATTATAAGTTCTGACTTAAAGTAGAGCTATATGCCGCTGAACCAAAAGCTATTATAGTTTTTGTTCAAAAAAACTGCGTATAGTGCGCTTAGTTTAAACGTTGCCGATTTTGTAACAATAAGTAACTTGTGTAAGATTTATATGTACCTAAATGCTTTTGCGGCATCCATCTTTTGTTAGATCTGTACGTATTTAATTGTTGTACACACACATATTGGCGCAGGGTTGATAGCCGTACTTAGTCTGTTGTACTGATCGGGCTATGATAAATATCTAATTTTGAAATTGTGTTTTTATCAGTCCTTGTTGCAGAGAAATATTATATCAAAATTGTAGTTATACTGCAAAACCGAATAACACTCAAATCTTGATAACACCTTTAATGTGAACTAGATTTATGCTGTGAGTATCGTTAGATCGATAAAATGAATTGCATAACGTCACATCCCTAGTCATGTGGTACTGACGGATGTCAACGTCATATAGGCAACTATCATCCGCACCATGCTACACCATACAGCACACAGGGTATAAATAAAATTAAGTGTGAGCGATGCAGCGAAAATCATAATAACTTCATAATACATTAATTTCTCGAGATAATTTCTCGAGATATTTAATTTTATGAATAAACATAAATGAATATTTTCTATAATATTTGCTAGTTTTATCGATATATTTGAACCGTAGCTCGATTAAACTCTGTATCGCTGGTATTGGAATATAAAGCCGATAACCGAGGATCGTAACTTGGGTCATAAAGGTATTTTGCATCTGATAGAGTAAATTTTACTGCATTCGTTCACAGTTCAATGATTCTAAAAATACAATGAAGAGTATTTAAAGGAGAGGGCATTGATTGGGAATAAACACGGAATTAAGACAAGTATAGTACAAATCATTAAAGGTTAATACAAAGTAGATATAATAATTTCATATAGGTAGTCACCAAAATTTAATTTAAATTGGTGTAATGAAAAGCCAAATCATGAGTAGTTATTGCAACTAATTCTTTGGCAACATATGTAATCAAGCTACTATTTGTAATTCATTCAACAGCGAGACCAAAAACTGCTTATGTAGCATGTATACGACTCTGATAATGTTATATTGCGTTAAGCGCGCGCTAAGCAGACAAATTGATGACCGTCGTAAATTCTTAATACGTTGACGCTTTTCACAGACTTTTGTGATCGCACTGAAGGTGGATATTGAATTATCGGATATTTGGTAGACGTGTCACTTTGGTCGCTGCGAGATAGGTAAGTGTAAGTACAATGTGAATGTAATTGGTCGTAAGGTTACAAATGAAAACTTGGAGTGTAGTAAGCTTTGCGTTTGATAACATTTCCCTCATAGATTGACTGTTCGATCGGCCTAACTTTACAACTATTACTTCAACGGGCACAAGGAACTCACACACTAACACTCAGACTCATAAATGTTGTCCTGTCGATCGAACCTACAATATACGACGCACTGACACCGTTAGGGTGAGCACTTTAACCACTACGCACTTTCACACTTCCCCAGAAAGAAATCTCAGACTATAAAGAACAATTTGTGAATCACATAAATTGTTCTTTCGAGTCTGGGTGTTCTCTGTGTCCGTCGATGGAATATTTTTAAAGTCACGATTTATTTCTAGTGAAGGAATTATACAAAAAGATATAGGTATAACTTTCTTAAACGTGGTTAGTTATTTGCTACGCCATTATATGCTACGCTTACATTTAAAGAGCTGAAGATACATAATATATTATATCAAAGTATATACCCGGTGCTATCTGGTATACATCAATCTGCGAACAAAATACATAAATATTAGTAAATACAACAATGTATGATATTAGCTAAATGAAGAGTAAAAATGTCCGCGGCCCGTGATTTGCGACGTTCCTTCATCCTTTGTTCAACGTTATTCTGGTGAAATCACCCGACGTAATTGGGGATTTCCTGTGTTGTGTATATGTGTGCTTATATTTTGTATATTATTTGTGATTATAGGATTATCTGATGGATTTTTTTACACTTAATCACAAATATTTTTCTAACGAAATAACTTTTACAATACTAAAACAGCGTTATCCCGGTTTCACTTTGGTCGGTCAATCCTCTTTCCGTATTATAGTGTAACGATGTATTGTTAGAATTTCAGCATTTTTACAAGGCGGCTGTCGATATTCTTAGCCCAAAGGAGAGTGCTATATTGTATGGTTTAGTCCAGTCAAGATATTTCAGATACTCGCCGTAACTACTGTCAAAGTCCTTTATGCCAGATGCTACCGACAATTTAAGGTTATGATATCACAATATTAGTTAATATTTTGGTCTACAATTAATAAATACATTGAAATAGATTTATCAAAATAATGTGACTACTCAAAGAGCAAGTTAAATATTAGGCCCAGAATTTAAGCGGAAATATTTTTAAGGCTACTCAGTAGAAAAGTCCTGCATCACGGGGGGTCTTCACAAACATTCAAGCAACAGACACAAAAATCAACCATACTCGAAACAACAATTTATATATCACACAAAATGTTCTCTTTGTGGGGTTCGAACCCACAAAACTCAGCGCAGTGCAACAAGGTGAGGAGACTGCTCAAACCGCTACGCCATACGTCCAGTACAATTGTACCTCTATAGCAAGAATGTTCTAATAAATATTAACTTTCGTCAGACTCTAGTAACGAATCCACTAGCATCCAAAATGCGACTGGCTGTGTCGACATTATGGTTTTAGTTAATAGGTAAACAGGAAATACGGGATGTTATCAGTTACCTCTCTAATGCCTTCCCCATCCCTCCTAGTTCTTTAATAGGTGTGAAATGACCAGCTCATTTCACATCTATTAAAGATATTTTTCCTGCGGTCTTGTATATAAATCTGGGGTGATTTTGCCGGCCCTCATGGGTACAAAGTAGGCATAATTTCATAAAAAATAATTTGTCTTTCAATATTCTAGTTGAGATTCTAATAGATAGTTGCGTCAATTATTGCAATACTGTTGTGGCACTTAGCACCAGATTGATCTGTTAGTGTATAAGTACAACAAGTACCAACTAAATACATAAGGCTTTTTCTCGTTATAAAAATAGGTACTAGTGTGTGTAACTGTCTGGAAATTTTTTTCATTCATATTAAGGCAGCTGTTTTCAGATTCCAGTTGCTGTTTTCCAAAGATTCTCGTAATAAATTGTGTTTAATATCGGCGACAAAAACATGTTTTTCGATAAGTATCATAAATAACACATTGTGAGTATATTTCACCTGTTAGCTAAGTCGGTTGTTGGTAATGAAATATTCTGTCAATTCCGATCCACCTATTTCTTGTATCTGAATTTTTACTTCAATAGTAAGACAATGGTTATAATATAAAACATACAGAGTAAGATAAGATGGCTTTTTATTTGCTCAAATATTCCATTCAACTTACGTAAATCTGATTCTAGACAACGTAAATCTAATATTTCTTTCATCAAATTCAGAATATCCTTCGAAATGTGGAATTTCTCGAGTCGGTAGTTAACAATATGAAAAGGAAGTTATTGGAACTCGTTGTTCATTATATTTTAGTTAGTTTAAATTTTAACACAGATTCCAATTAGATAAATACCTAATTACTTGTAAAAAGCAATTCGATATCCCAAGCAATATTGTCTAACAAATACCTTAAAGATTGTCAATGACATGCTACAAGACAAAGAAAACTTATTAAAATTGGTACTTTTATAACAAATAACCTTTAGCAGCACAAAAATATATTAGCAAAGAATAATGTAAAAACTTCGCTATTTCTTTATATATCAGAAATATCATTAGTCTATTCGTGGGAAGTCAATATCAAACCCAGTTGATATGTCAACATCAAAGTAAAACTTCACAAGACACGCTAGTCGTACGGAGCTCACATGAATGATTACACTAATATATTGAAATTTAGTCTCGCTTGGGATTACAGTGCAGTCTTGGTTCTCAACCTTTTAGAGTGGCGAGCCTGTAGTTTCAGTTTTATACCATTGCGATAGTAAATATACAAATGCCATCTTAGAGCTATCTTTCAAAATCAGCAGCTTTTCGCCGATTATGTAGCGCTCATAGCGAGACTTGGCTTGCCGTTCGTAGTAGATCGGCAAAGTTAAGTAACGCGAGCACAGGTCACCATTTGGATGGGTGACCGCGTGTGGCATTTATATCAGAGCGCTACCGTGCTTCGGAGGGCACGTAAAGCTGCCGGTCCCGGTTCTTGTCTCAGCACAAGGATCGTTAGGCCATGTCGGAGGCCTTAAGGCGGCCTGAAAACTCCGACACTAGAGTTGGCCACACACTCACACGAAAAGAAGAAGAAAGCAGCTTTTCAAACAACCTTATAACCTTGATAATATAAATTTATTATTTGCCTTTTACTTATTTACAAGGGTGATTTTTTTTTTATTAATATTCTACAACATACACACATCACCATCTAGTCCCAAGCTAAGCAGAGCTTGTTTTATGGCTACTAGATAATGGATAAACATACATAATATACTTTTTTTTGTTGTAATAACATACATATTATACATAGAAACACCCAGACCAAGATATACATCCATATTCATGCACACAAATGTTTGACTTGAGCGGGAATCGCACCCGCGACCTTCGGCGTAGCAGTCGCATACACTCCCGCTGCGCCAACCGGACGTCATAAAAGGAACCTACTGCCCTAATTTAATGTTTCAAACTTTCAGTAAATAGAAGTTTTCGTTCGGAAGTGATTTATGACAGCCAGGATAATATTTCACACAATATCTATTATTATTGAATTGTTAGTTACCGCTTGTCCCGTGCCTCGGAGAGCACCTTAAGCCGTCGGTCCCGGTTGTCATGAAGATCTTTGACAGTCGCTACAGGGCGTCAGTACCTTCTAAATAAACTGACACTAGTCTAAACCATGGAATATCGCTATCCCTTCGGGTTGCGGAGGTCAGACAGGCAGTCGCTCCGTGGAAAAGCTAATATTCAGCCAAATCCGGTTAGACTAGGAAGCGGACCCCAGATTGAAACTGGGATAACGCTAAGAGAATGATGATCTATTATTATTGAACACATATTTTTCGAGATAAATAATAAATTATATTTTACATAGAACAGTTGCTTTTTAAGTAAATACAGATAAAATAATCCAGCTCAGACTACTTATTATCCCATATACCTACTTAGAAACCGCTTCTATTCAGTAATTCTTCAATAAGCTTACGGTTACCTCCATAATTATGCTGTTGATGTGCTTAAATAAATAAATAAAAACAGTCCGCAAATTGACCTTCGCTTTCACTTATCTTTCCTCGTGCCCTTGACCTTAATGTTGAGAAACAGTGCACTAGAATAAAATATTGTATGAATTTTTCATTGTACCTCGTACGTATGTAATACAGGCAGACATGAGTTGCACGTGTGCTGAATTACAATATGTTATTGTAATAAAGGTATATGAAAGTTCCTTCTAGTTCCGTGAATTAATATTAAAAAGAACATCACTTATATAACTCACATTAGCATAAAGCTTAGGGTACTACAATTTATTTTTGCCGAGCACAGTTTAAATCTTGCTACAGCAAGATTGTCTTCTACATAAGGAGCCGAATGAATGTTTTTTACTTTTTTCAACATTTATAAATAAGTTATGGTACCTATTTTGATATGCAATATTACAAACATTCGAATTCAAGTATTTACCTGAAAATGAATCGAACCCATGTAACGCCGTCGAAGTGTTGTACATACATACATACATATCGTCACGCCTTTTATCCCCGAAGGGGTAGACATAGGTGTATTTCTACACCCACTTTTCGCCAGATATACTTTAGTCCCACGTAATAAGGGGCGAGCCTATTGCCGTACCGGGCACATTTCCAGACTTCGTGCTGCTACTGAGAATTTCGTGACAGAAAAACCCAATAACACTGCCCGACCCAGCAGTCGAACCCGGGACCTCCCGATCCCACGCGCACATTTATGCCGCGAGACCAACGAAGCAGTCGTATAGAGTTTGATGTCGAGTTTTGCGTCTCTACGCAAAGATGGTATTTGCATCGTGTAATCCCTTAGTCGCCTCTTACGACACCCACGGGAAGATAGGGGGTGGTGACACTTGTATTCTATGCCGTCAACCACACGGCACTCGAAGTGCTGTCTCATGTTAAAATCATGGTGGCGATTTGTACACTTAAACCACTCCTCCATACGTATAGTCGTCATATACCTACTTAGCTTAATTTTCTCATAGCTCAAAAAGCGATACTAATACTACCCTTAGTTACAAACTTAAATTGTTTGACTGTCCAAGTGACCATAAATAATTGAATACCAAACCATAAATGATCTAACTTAAAAACTAAACTTAAAAATTCATAATGATGGTTATAAGCTTAGACGTGGTATAAAATAAAGTTGCAAATATTTTATTCTACAGCATTATTTCAAATAGAGAATAATTTACGCAATCACAGAGGTTTTATCTAAAAAGAATAGAACGCTGAAAAGCAAGTTTTCTTTTATATCTGGCCTAGAATAAAGGGACATATTGGAAAATAATTGTTTGTAGCTGAGGACAGCTCATTACTGGCACAGTTCATTTCACAGGTTCATTTATCAATCGTCAATGGACGAAGAAATAGTAGATAGAAAATCTACACGGTTTTGTATGTAGTTAATTTTAGAAATAGTGTCAATCGTCTTGTTAGATCGCGTGACCATTGTATGACACATACAAATATTATTTTTATCGATAAAAAGTTAGGTCATATGCATAAGCCAGATTTATTCAACGTTTTTATTTGAAAAATTAAAGAAAAGAGCGCTGTGTTTTATTCACTTTGTAGGCAGTTACGATTGTACTTTTGTGTGCTACAGGCTTTTTGCTTGTTCTCTAAATAAATATTTTATTAGGAAAGTAATAATTACAATGTGAGTCACACAGATTTTAAATTATTACTACATTTATTATGACAAAGCAACATAAATACTCAGTTTTCAATGTTTTCTTTCTCCTTAGTGTTCTTTTTATATTCACGAAATAAAATAAATACTTATTTTTATAGTAAACTAGAGGACGCCAGCAGCTACGCCTGCATTTTTTTGTAAATTAACCCGTTTTGGCCGATCCCGTGGGAATTTCGGGAAATCCCTTCTTAGTGCACCCCTACGGTCCCCAAGGAACATACATGCCAAATTTCAGCTTCCTGCGCCCAATAGTTTCGGCTGTAGCGTGTCTGTCAGTCAGTCAGTAACGCAAGGATTTTATATGTATCACTTGTAACTTATATCCACAACATTATCAGGGGCAGGATACATCACGCGGATTTACTGGAGAGAGTGTATTTGTCAGTGCCGGATGGGTACGTGCGACGCCGCCGCCGGCCGCGCCTGCTGGCCGTGCCGCGCGCGCGCACTAACCTGCTGCACGAGGCTCCGCTCACGGTCGCGCTCCGCACCCGCCACCTTATAGCTAATGAACTCGACATATTCTGTTGTAGTCTGTGTGAATTCACTAAGATAGCGCTATATGTTATTTGTTATGAATTGTAGTAGGTATTTAATATTATGTTTCTTTTCTTTTAATTTTTTTCATTGTGTTATGTGTATGACCAGAATGTTAGTAGTACACTCAGATCAGAGAAGTAATAGATATGTAATGAACGCTAGGCGCGTGCGAATGCAGTATGCTCTACGTCGCATACTTGCAGTCGCGCGCCCGTATGACGCGATCAGTTGCAATTTGAATGCGCACCCGAAACTTACTCAATTTTTTTCAAAATGCCTAGCTGTGCAGTGGTTACGTGTCAAAATACGAGCAAAATTGAAACCTATGCGAGGAATGGAATCACATACCACATGTAAGAACGACAATTTTACTGTTATTTGCATAAAACAAAATATTTCAAATAAAATATCTGCCTCTACAACGATAACGTACTAATACTAATCCTTTGTCACAAAACTGCACTATAATTATTTCCGTTGATGGTGTTGTACTGTGAAACTGTCAGGTTACACTTATTTAGAGCGCAATGAAATAAACACACATCGATACCGCTGACTATTGTAGGCATTTGTAGTATCTGCCGCTGTGAGCGTTGGGTTGCATCGCTCGCCAAAGGAGCGAATTAGTGGTGTACCACGATTAACTGCAATTTGCATAGTATCGATATAAAAATTGCAAAATAATAATTTATTTATTTATTTTTATTTTTACACTTCCTGCATTTTTCATGCAAAGGCGGACTTAATGCTATATAGCATTTTCTGCCAGTCAACCTTAGGGTGGTGCAGAGATGATTGTGGCAGGTGTATAAACTACAAAGATTGAAATAGTAATCCAACATTGTACTACTTTTTATATTATATATAATAATGTAAGTTATAAACAATTAATTTATTTGAGTCTGTTTCTTTACTTCTGTGCTTTTATTTAATATATTATTTACAAATGACATATACATTACATATATAAAATGATTAATTAATTATGACAAACAAAAAAACACTCATTTGTATATAATTATTATTAGATGTGTTATGTACTTAAATGAAATGAAATAATACTATAGACAGCTGACACAAGACCATCTGATTTCAAACTCAGCAGTGCTTTATTAATCCTTATATTATAATATTTTGGATGCATAGGGTTCCCACCAAGAACTTAAGGTCACAAGCCAACCTCACCTGCAAGTGGTGCAACGGCCGATTAACGGACGATGCTCTGACAAATAAAACATCCCGATTAGTGGCAATAGGCTCGCCACCTATTACGTGGTATCACTGGTATCAAAACATTGGCGAAAAGTGGGCGTTTAAAATGCCTCTGCCTACCCTTTCAGGGTAACAGGCGTCAGTTTATGTATTACTAGCTACCGCCCGCGGCTCCGCTGGCGTGGAATGTTAATAAAAAGTATCCTATATGTCAATTCAAGTAATAATCTATGTGTTTATCAAATTTCATCCAAATTCGTTTAGCCGTTTTTGCGTGATTGAAATCCAAACATCTAAACATCCTTACTCTCACATTTATAATATTAGTAGGATAATATTTTAAAATAAAAACACATTATACATAAATTATACCCAAACACAGAACAAATCATTGAGCTCATCTTAATATATTAAAATATCCTAGATGGGCATTGAATCCACGACCTCAGGCTCAGCAGGCAGCGTCACTAACTAATAGCCTAACTAGCCAGACAATACATTTATACAAAAAATATCAATGAGCTTTTATTATCGATAGAGTCAACCCCTAGTGTAATCGTGTAAACTTTATTGCATTTGTCAATGTGTGAGTAAAATGCTATCTTTTTCATGCGCACGTAAGAGACATAGGCGATGTTTCTTGTGAAGCGTGAATTTACTTGTGTGAGTGGCGAATGGAAGCGCCGCTAAAGTTGTGTGCGTGTAAGAAGCGAAGCGTTTATAGAGCGCAGGTGTGTGGGTGTTAAAGAATTGGCGACACTGGTTCTCTAGGCGGGGGCATATCTCCTTACTTTACTGATCTGAGGTAGTACAGTATCGTATTGGGTTTTTACCTGTAAAGATATTTGTATATGTGGAAATAAATAAATAAATAAATAAATAAATATATTAAGATAATTGTGATACTCTACATAATACAAAAAGTTACCATTTATTTCAAAATAAATAAAATAGATATTTTCAGTGAAGGACTGGAAAGTATCAGACATATCATTATTACGAGAGAAGGCGTGAAAATCTATAATATTAGTTTTTCATTTTGGTATTGGAAAAATATGCAAATAAAGCATCAATTCTGCTTATTTTATTATTGACTTGTATATTTTATTATTTAAGATACAGGTACCTAACGAAATGTATATCATACATACATACATACATAACGTCACGCCTTTTATCGCCGAAGGGGTAGGCAGAGGTGTATTTCTACACCCACTTTTCGCCAGATACACTTTAGACCCACGTAATAAGGGGCGAGCCTATTGCCGTACCGGGCACACTTCCAGACTCCGTGCTGCTACTGAGAGTTTCGTGAAAGGAAAACCCAATAACACTGCACGACCCAGGAATCGAACCCGGGACCCGATCCCGATCCCACGCGCACATTTATGCCACGAGACCAACGAGGCAGTCGTCTAGGGTTTGATGTCGAGTATTCCGTCTCTACGCAAAGATGGTATTTGCATCGTATTATCCCTTAGTCGCCTCTTACGACACCCACGGGAAGATAGAGGGTGGTGACACTTGTACTCTATGCCGTCAACCACACGGCAATCAACCACACGGCATCAGTGCGTATTATAAAGTCCGCACCGCGTACTGTATGTCTGTATCAACGCGATGAACTCAAAAACGATTGAACAGATTTTCGTACAGTTTTCACCAATAAATAGTTTAGCTCCTGAGGAAGGTTTAGGTGTAAAATTAAAAGCTTTAAAAGCGTCAAACTGTAAGCTGTAATTTTTAACAGGCAACCAGTCAAATAGCCTTGATATCGTTCAAGATAAGAGCAAAAATTGCATAAATTAATCAGATTTAAAAAAATAATCCTATTGCTAATATTCATTATATTTACATACAACCCTGACTTGCCAGATTAAACTAATTCTTCTGTAAAGACTTTTCATTGTTATTTTTTACAAGTTTTTAAATTATAATCCGCACGTTGTTACTGGCTAAAACTTCATGAACTTTCATGGCCTCATCTCGCCATGACTTTGAACTTGTCCATGGATAAATTTATTCTAATTTTATACCCGCCTGAACTTGGCCCATTTCACACTCAGCCTATTATGAAACGAGGACGCACTTTCAAATTGTGTGATATTTTTAACAAGCTCGACTTAGTTATAAAAACTTTTTAAATCGCATGTATATTAATTATGACCTTGACATGCTTAGTATATTTCGCTGAATATATTCGTTTCTAACGTTCTGAGCTATTGCTGCTTTTCGAATTGATGATTTGTAAATTTCCACGTATGCAATAATCATAAACCTTTAATAAAATTCCCAGAACTACTTATACTTATTCAATTATCACATCACAATCATGCCTTACTGATATGTTCTGCCTAAAAGAGTCATCACAAACATTCTGATCATTCCAATAACCGATAACTCAGTCTGAATTAACCGAGATCCACATTTGAAATTAGAACACTTATTTTTGGTGGACGTTCTATTATTTATGGTGCGGGTCGCTCATAAAGATATTAGTGTTCTATTTACAAAGTCCCAACATTTTTTTTGTCGCTTCAACTATTTTGTTCGAATGTCAGACGATTTACTTTTTTAAAGCTGCATGTATGTATGTTGTTTGAATATTTACTTTGTTCACATCTTAGCTGTGAGAATGCCTCTTGACTGATTACAAGATTTCAAAACAGTGTGCGCATAGTGTCTGCTTACCGGCCCTCACTGAGTTTTACTTGCCTAGGGCTTTCAACACTCCCAGTTTGTTGTTTTCTACTTACTTGTACATCGAAATCGAAAATAAAATTGTATCAAAAGTTCTGGTGAGAGTTTTTTGAAATGTTATTGTGTTAAGCACTTATTGTTATATTTTTTGTAACTAAAGGGTTATAATCGGCTGCATCTTTTATATACGTTTAAATTCAGTTACACATAATGCACAAATAAATGCAACTACTACAACCTAAAGATTAATAAGAAGCTATGTAGCTACGAAAAACACATGTTACAATAATAATAATCAGTTTTAATACTGTTCGATATGTTCCAGTAGTGATTAAGACAGCTAACCTAATACAAGCATTTTGAGAGTATTCAGAAGTAGTGGTACCTATGGATAGGCTATTGAATAGTACTCATACTATACCATCTACTAGCCAGTGGATACCCATATGGATACTGATATGATGAGTACCTATTTTGGACGCACTATAATAATTAAAACTGCTCCTTATTCATTTCAATTGATTTTGACCTTTACAGTTAAATGTACCAAAGCTTTAGAAATACTCAATTATATATCATTATTGTCGATCAAAAACCGGGGGGACTAGCTAACTAAACCATTATGTACAAAAGAATAATTGAGATGACCTTTGCGTTTCTTTTTCCTTCGCTTTATCAATCGGTTCGGGGATATCACTGCAAGCCTTTATTGATTCAGTTCAAGGCTTTCAATATAGAGGCTTTATAGTGAAAAAATCGGGGTCAAAACTCCGAGGAAATGTTAATTAAAGAGCTTGTTATAGGAATGCTAATCGGTAGTCGTGCCTTGTCGAGCTTTCTCCCTTTGTGGCGAGAGTCGTGAGTGTCATGGATCTATCATGAGAACTAGCAGATCTTTTGGTTCAGTAACAGAGGATTATAAATACTACTATCCGTTACAGGAAGAACTCAGATTAAATAGATTCTTGATTATGTTACTCCAGAAGTCTACTTTTCTTTAGCCAAGGTGCAAACCAGAATGGAAATATCTATATGTATTTGGTAATTGGAAAGATTATTGTATAAAAAAATCCTCATAGTAATCACGCAGACACTTAAGTACCCGTATAACTATACATAATTCTTATCCACTTCAATCTATCATAAATAATTAAAAATATTATGAGCTTTTGAACTCGGCAATTCTCTTCATTTTAGAATAACAGTACCTACAGACTTACTAGCTCTCATATGTGTAATGCTCGTATAATCTACAAACTCAATGTGTATCTCCATTTGTACAAACTAATGCAAACTTTCTGAAACTTAAACACTTGGTAAAGAATACTACAACATTAACAGAAAATCTCATTCTAGCCCAAATCTAGAGATTAAAAGGTTTAAGTGTACCGTGACTTGTAAAATCTCTTTTATAAAAACATATAAATAAAATTTAAAAAAGGACAAGTCAGAAGTACCCTTAACAGAAGAGCATGCATGAGAAACTTGATGGGCGTGAGTGAAGCAAGAGAGGTACGTCAGGATCGTTGTAAATGACGTTCCGTTGTCTCTGCCTACCCCTCCGGGAAACAGGCTCACGCCTCTATGTATGTATATAAATTATTCAGACTCCCTACAGTGACTACATACTATTTAAAAAGTAATTAATTACATTTGTGAGTAGTACTACTATTTTACAATGGAAGTGTATTAGCTTAGACAATAGACACTATTTGATATCGTATTCAGCTCTCTCTATGGTTAACTCGTTAAGCTAAGCTACTCAAAGTAATAATACGCATAGCATACAGTAAAATTCAGCTGTCGGAAGGAGATAGATTTATTTAATCAAAGCCTAATAGTAATAATATCAATGTCAAATAGTCCTTACAAGGCTTCCAAGTCGGGTTGTAGGCCAGAATAGTATATAGATAGGCAAGGTGGGGATTGTAAAAAACTGTGAGTGTTTCATCACAACTTGTTAGGAATGTATATTATCTATATGATTATTAAATGTTGATAAACTTGTAAATTTTTTTGTATATATTTTTTGTGATGATCCCCACAATCACTGAGTGCGAAAGAAACAGACAGCAATTAGTTTCTATTTTTTTTACTAGTCATATTATATCAAAGGCTGTTTTACTTTCCTCTTTTGACTTTAAGAGGTCTTTTCATTTAAATGTAGAAACTATTTAAATATCATCATCCTCTTAGCGTTATCCCAGTTT
This sequence comes from Euclidia mi, assembly GCA_944739405.2. Classification (NCBI taxonomy): domain Eukaryota; kingdom Metazoa; phylum Arthropoda; class Insecta; order Lepidoptera; family Erebidae; genus Euclidia; species Euclidia mi. The sequence goes on along the minus strand of OX123188.2, from coordinate 2,144,781 downwards.
CAATCTGGGGTCCGCTTACTAGTCTAACCGGATTTGGCTGAATATTAGCTTTTCCACAGAGCGACTGCCTGTCTGACCTCCGCAACCCGAAGGGATAGCGATATTCCATGGTTTAGACTAGTGTCAGTTTATTTTAGAAGGTACTGACGCCCTGTAACGACTGTCAAAGATCTTCATGACAACCGGGACCGACGGCTTAACGTGCTCTCCGAGGTACGGGACATGCGATAATTAACAATTCAATACGCACATAACTCCGAAAAGTCATTGGTGCGCGCCGTGGATTCGAACCTGATACCTCTCTGCATGGCAGTCTGTTGGTATATCCACTCGGCTATCGCTGCCTAACTATTTAACTATTTAAATATAACACCTCATAATGATTATTATACATTTGTCACACTTTCTATTATCTCTTTATTAACTTTCGTACTTATAATTAGAAACCGTCTCAGTAAATACATTTAATTTACGCTTTCGATTTGTCACAGAAGGTTATGTTATGAATATTATTATACTTCTGATGACAGCGGTAACCTAGGGGAAATCTTATCACACTGCTACGCAGAGTAAATAAAGTTGATAAACTTCGGTAAGTCAGTGGGTGGCACCATTGACTTGCCGAAGTTTATCAAATTCTTAATTATTAGCGTTTGCTAAATGATGAAGGAAAATGTCGCCAAGAATGATGCATATCTGAGAGTTCTCAACATTTTTCTTGAAGGCCTGAACTCTGCCAACCCGCACTTGGCGCGTGTGATGTACTAATTCATCTCATTATGAGAAGATGCCTGGCCCAGCAGTGGACCAGATTGATTATGTTGATATCTAAAGTTGAAGCAAATTCAAACTTATAATTTACTTTATTACCGGAGGATTCAGGAGGCATCGTACTGTCAAACCGATAGCCAAAAATCATTAAGCGTTTTTATTGCTCCATAAGTGGCAAGCTTCACATTATTACCTTTGAATAATTATGTATCTAGATTTGCAGATAACTTCTAATAAGGTCAAATGCGTCCAATAATGAGAAAATGTGCCGTCTATTGACACCGTAAACAATACATATTTGTAATAAATCCTACCGTAGACCTTCGCAAACAAATAAACGCCTTGAAGTATCTCTATGTATCGAATACGGGACATCGTAAAGCATCGATATAGAGACGATAGACGAAAAAATAAAGGAAAACAAATCAGGCCTTTCTATTTCTTACGAAAAGATATGAAGATATCTAGAAAATAATAAAAATCTCTATATCTGTCAAGTGCGAGTCGTGCCATCGGAATACGAAGAGGTAAACGATCTTTAGAGCAAACTCAACTTCAAGTTGGTATTCGTTTAAAGTGTCCACTTAATAGTTACAATTATATACAAGATTTTATTCACATATTTAAACAATTTGTTTGTGTTAACTGAAATCCGATTGAATATGTTAATGGCTGGACCAATTGAAATATAAATCAGTTCAGCCAGGGGTGCTTAACGCAGAATTAATAAGATAAAATTCAAAGTAATAATCTAGAAATCAAAAAGTAGACATGTGTAATATTAGGATTAAGACGATGTCTGTTGAGTAAACGAAATATTGACACAGCGCATGGCTTGTAGTAGTAACACTACGAAAGTCTGTGAGTTTAACACAAATATCTTTGGCTCATTAGAAAATTATTATATGATCGTGAAACTTGTAATTCGGTAGTATTAAACGTTTTAAGTGGACTTAAAATCACTCAGTATTTCAACATTCACTATGAAATTAATTCAATACTTGTGTAAACATTAAAGTAATAGATTAATACTAAACGGAGCATTAACGTTGCACAAACTGTGGGAGGATCATTTAAATTTACACAAACGACGCTTTTACCGGCTCCTTTATCCGGCCAGCTCAAAATGACCTTAAACTGAATTATGTGATTTCATATTTTGTGTATCTTTCAATTAATATTTAAGGTAAACGCAAATAGAAAAGTTGTTCGAGGAGATGAATGTAAATGTAGATTCATTAAGTAATTAACATTAAAAGTTGACGTTCATAAGCGTCAGATTGGGAACCGAATGAATAAATGTTTTTGACTTTAACTTATGTTTTTTTAAGGCAGCGTCTGCACTGGTAATTAATCAACCCTATTTTGCGGAGGATTTTACAAACATTCAACCACCAGGCAAAACTTCACCGACACTCAAAACAACAATTACTGGTCATACAAAGTTTTGCCTCGTCTGGGTTTTTAACCTAGAACACTCCGCGCAGTGTTACGCGGCGAGGCAGTCGCTTAAAACGCTGCACCATCCGCATAGTCACGTATTCTTTGTTACATTACGTGAAAAGCCAGCAGGCTTATTCTCTATAAAGGAGCAAGTTTACCTACACGAAAGTCAAATAAAGTAACAGCTCACGAAAATGAAGAAAGGAAAGAAAAATAAAATCTCTGTGTTTGTTTGATATGTGATATCCAATAACATTAACGATGTTTTCGATTATTAAGCTCCAAATAAATTTGCGCAGTGCATTTTGATATTGGTTTGCTTTTCTACAACACTTGACAGTTATGTAATGATCAATGTGAGATGAATCCTATGGCTCAGAAACGTTCTATCTCCCAGTGTCATTAAGACTTGACTTGATTCATAAGACTGACTAGTACTACATCCTGTAGGAATCTTTTTATTAACAAATACAACATAAACTGAAACACAGGCTGGGCATCCCACAGGGATAAGCAGGTAAAGACACACAGATTTCAACCTTGGTTCTCTACTCTGCAGATTTCAAATCAATCATATTTTTAAGTTGTTTTATTCCCAGCATTCTTAAAGATTACTTAATGACCACAAAGCACTGAACTTACCTCTCTTGACTGATAACCATATAGATAAATATACCCATCCGCAGATTTTTCATCAACAGATGTGCCGAGGGCAATGACAAGTGCGTTAATTCGTCCTTTTCTTGACCCAATATTATTATAATAGGACAATTAATTTATGCACTCCGAAGGAAATTGCCCCATTATTCTGTATAGGGCTGGGCAATACGTTTTTGTAAGACTTTTATGTTTTTTGATAAGTAGATGGTACTTGGTTACATTGTTTTTGTCTTGTTCGACGTTTATTGTGAAGTAAGTTACAAACATGCGCTACTAGTTTAGTATCACAATTGATTTACTAAAGTAATATACCTGAAAGAAAATTGCACTTATAGGTCATATTTAGTATTAGGCAGTTAGGAGTACATTTTTGTTTGCACCAATAACATATCTGCAGAACAGCTGTTTACAACCTAAGGATAACGAAACAAAAGCCTGTCTGTACATCAAATGTATCCATATTGTCTACTGCAACAAACTTTGTTAAATATAAGCGTATTTCATACACATATTTTTTAAAATCGAAAGCTTATCTGCCAACGCGGAATCAAATTTGATCTTAACTGATATCTTACATTCAGAAACATATTCATTTCACGATTTGAATAAATAAAATATGATCTAGAAAAACACGTTAATTTACCGAATAAATGAAACATAACGCAGCAGTCCTACTGCTCTAAACCCTAGATACATTTTCCTGCTCCACTTAAGGAACAATGCGGCTTAATATCAATTTAGGGTCAAATACCTTTTAACCCTTAAGCGAACAGGCTAGTAATGGATCCAAAATCTCTCTCAGTGTAAACAATCATCAGTACCTAATACTTCGGGAAACACTCTCCGTAAAGCTCTTACTTAAGTTGTTAATCGTTCAAGAAATTGAGCACCGAACGTAAATATTAACATGTGATTTTTATGTTCATAAGCTTAGGAAATTTTTAAGGAGTTAACTGGTTGAATTCGTCATTTATAAAAGGGGATCTAAAAGGACGAAACAAGTGAATTGGTCATTTTGGTAAAAGACTTGAAAATCATCGCTACAAAAATGGTAAAGCTAGAGCTGTGTTGGATTCAGGTCTACATGTAGGCTTGCCATGTCTGTTCAATGGAAGTGTTCCAGGCATATTACGTTCACACATCCTTTTCTTTTGGAGTCACCGTAAGCAGGTAAAAATAAATCCACCTAACGTCCAATAAAATACTGCTATTATTCAACTTTAGGTAGCCGACTTCATGTGGTAATCTCAGTATTTACAAGATAATAAATACCAGCCACGAATATTGACTTAGATAGAAAAGCGTTAACAGGATCTCTTGAATTCCTCTTCTAAGAAAAATACGGATGATTACACAAAATTTTCCGCTTCGATAGATGCGTACCGTTGTGATAGGTACTTAAAGCCTTCGGAGTATTCGAGGAAAGTTAGTAATTTACGTCTACCTCGTAACTTAAATTTTCGATACCTGTAAACTTTCAGGGTCCTGTGAAACATGCCAAAGGTAGTTCTTAACTATTCGGATACTCTAAGTTCTCGTGTAAGCGAGTACGAAAGTATTCGAAACAATGCAATCCATCAATGTGTTTTGACTCTATATTTTCTCTTGCAAACTTTTAATAGCTATCCAGTTGTCAATGTTTGTGCTTTTAATTTCCTTACACCGCCTTTCGAAAACATGTACCAACTAAATATTTTAAGTTATGGAAGCTTGTGCCATGCCAAATTATATTTAAATTAGGTATTCATATCCAACGTTAAGCACAAGAAGTTTTTTTTAAATAGGTACCTTGATTTACATCAGTTTTAATTAAATATTATATAATATCATCAAAATATCAAGTTTTCATGCAATATGTGACCACTGTAAGTTACTTCATATTTCCAACAAACTACAACTGCCCGCAACAATCTGCTCGACTGACCTCACCATCTCACAATTTGTATTTCGACTTGTACATTTAACTTAGAAGTGAAAAATAAAACAGTTTCTCTAAAAACACACACTCTAACGGCCTGAAATAATGTTTTAATCTAAGGAAATTAAGTTAGTCTAAGTCTAACTAATGAGCTATTATTTTGATTACATATTATGCTCGTTTCCTTCTATTAACTTAGGGATTAATAATTGTATTTGTGTCTGTTGTTAATGATTTTGATTAAATATTAATTCTGTCCGTTTAAACATTATCTTTATTTTCGTATTATTTTATATACCTAGTATCCTCATTCCATTATAATGGTATAGCCGAGCATGAGTACTAGCATTTTATTTTTAAATGTGTAAAGCTTCTCATTACTATCACAACAGAAAAGAAGGAAAGAAAAGTTCCATAATGAACTTATCAACTTCATCAAATGTGAAATAAAATTTCTTTAACAAAAACACAAATAGCCGTAGACGTCATTCATCATGTCAGCCTAGAGACGTCCACTGCTGGACATAGGCCTCCCCTAAGGTTCTCCGCACAGACTGATTTTGAGCCGCCCGCATCCAACTGCTCCCCGCGATCTTAACCAGGTGGACCGACGATTTGGTTAAGATGTTATTATTAAAAATAAAATTTAATGAAAGTACATATTTTCATATACCGTATAATAGTTTGTTAATGCTAGCTATCAAATAATTGATAAAAATCTAAGAATTTTGTAAGACACTGGCTCTAGTATAGATATTTGTAGACTTGTCTCATAAGCTTTAGACTTAACATCTGGTTGTATTATGCTAATTTTATTTATAGTTTACGCTTAGGTTTAATTCACGTATTTGATAAAATATATTTCTTTCAATACTACTTTCAGTCTATAAATGTCAACTAAGTTTTTACGAATTATAATGGCTACTGAATTCTAAATAATTTAATATTATATTTAAAGTTGGATGAAAAACGTTTGACGAATACCGAACAGTTATTTTTACTACTCTGTTGACCTGAAAAATCGTCTCGCGCGCGAAATTCATCAAAAAGATTTATCGGCGATTGAATATTATTGTAATAACAATAAATATTTCTTCGCGAATGTGTATTATTGGAATATATTATTGTTGGCTAAAGCTCGTTATTAAAGATATTGGGTCTATAAAATGTCAGTGGATTATTAGATAATATCATAAAACTCATATCCAAATGAAACTGATTTACTTTTGTGTTCTAACTCTCTGTGTTTCGCAGTCCACTGCTGGAAAAGCCTTTTTTATTGACTTTTTTTGTAGCGTAGGAAGACAAACGAACAAACAGGTCACCTGATAGTAAGTAATCACCGCCGCCCATAGACACCTGCAATGCCCGAAAGATCACAAGCGCGTTGCCTAAGTTTTAAAAAGGAATATGCTCGCTACTATAAGATTCCAATGTCGAACTCACAACCACAGTTAGGTCATACGAGGCAGTAAATGGCGTGTGAATTGTACGGTATAAGAACGCCACTCATCAAGTTGGTGAGGGTGGAATTTTAATCTGTGGCGAGTTGTACAGTGGTGAAATTCTGCAGCTGGTATCAGGCCAAACTACTTCTCAGAACACCGCCCATAATTTGTGTCAATATGCAGTGGCGGCGCTAGGCATCGGCGACGTCGGCGACCGCCGACGGCCTCGCGCCTGAGGGGGCCTCGCGCCTCGCAATTTTTTTTTTTATTGACCCACAAGAATTATACGCAAATTATTAAACAGTATTACTCTTTTGTATATGTTTAAAGACCCACAGACTTTCAAACTGGCAAGAGATTAAATATTACATGTTTTCTTTTGTTTAAGGTTTGTCCTATTCTGCCTAATAGTTTATACAATCTATATAAATATGTACGCATATACAGTATTACTCTTTTGTTTACGTATAAAGAACCACAGACTTTCAAAATGGAAAGAGATTAAAATAAGTATATTACGTTTTCTTTTGTTTAATGTTAAACCTATTCTGCCTAATAGATTATGAAATCTATATGAATTAGACATTAAATTTAACACGGCATATATTCATTTATCCATTAAATACCTATATTCATAGGTACACGTATTATGCATAAATATTTTTTAGATCTTTTGTGTATATTTCTGATAAAGTGTAAAATCACAAAACTGATATTCGTAAAAAAAAAAAACAAAATTGTAGTTGTCAAAAAGTTTTAATTTAGAACGCAGCGCGCGGGAAATTTCGCTTTCTTGTTCATTGATTGTGTAAAATTTAATTTTAAATATAATATGCGCACGTATATGATTGAATTTTGATTGAGTTATTTGTGTTTATGTGTTTTTATGAATCAATATAAAATCCTTGAATCGCTGGTATTGGTAAGTTTTCATAATTTTCATATTTATGTTAAAACTTTGCTAATAAGGTACAACTGGTAAGTCATAGGTATTCCAGTAGCGTTGTGGCATGTGTTTTTACTAGTCAACCGCCTGTCTGACGCCAAACATCCTTAGTAATGTAATTGTTGTACCTAAAAGAGGAGGGATATGAGATAAGTATGATAAAAAAATATAGGATGTGTGACAGGAAATTAAGGTTTGTAGGCCTGAGGGTCCTGTCACAACTAGAGGGATATTAGGTAGAAACTACATGGAAGGGTCGTATGTACCTATCCTAGGGCAGTTTTAAGGCCTGTGGCATTGTATGGCGCTGAGTATTGCGATATAAGGCGGTTATAAGAGCTGTCGTATTCCGCGTGTTCGGTTAAGAACATGGATGGCTAACGCATACATATAGATGGATGGCAAACGCTTGCATGTAGCAGAGTTGAGAATGTAACGATGGATGTGTGAAGTGACGGACAGAATTAGGATGAATGATGAGATGAAGAAGTATTAGAGGTAGTTTAAAAGTGGTGTCCATACACGAGAAACTTAAAATAAATGGTTTGGCACTATAATATATTTTTCTAAACTTAAATAAAAAGTATTTTTAGGTCATCATGTCTGGAGCACTCTCTAGAGACAGAGATGCAGGGAGAAAATGGGAATCCGGTGCGTCAAAAAGAAAAAGAAAGACTGAGACGGCTGTATCCAACCAAGCTCTGAGTTCCAGTATGATGAAATTTCTTAAAAAGCCTTCTTTAGGAGTCACTGCATCTGAGTCATATGATGAAACTTTTTTTTCTAAATCAGAACCAACTTCACAGTTGAATGAAACTTTTAGTCAAATTTCTGATACAGCTTTATCTTCAACATCGAGTGAAGCTGCTATGACTCAAATTTCTGAATGCAATAAAGAGTTAGAAAGTGAGTATATGTGTGAGTCAGAAAGTCAAGAAGGAGAAGTTCATTTAAGCGAGCCAATAATAGACTTAGATCCGGGTAAGTGGGTATTTCCACTAAACGATGCGCAGCGCCATGACTTAATTCAAAACGGTCCCGATCAAGACCCAGGTCTTGATCGGGACCGTTTTGAATTAATAAGGGTAATTTTCATCCGATTTCTAGTAAAAGACATTTTTCTCAATTTTATTTTACTAGAAAATTGAGTAACGGCGAAACGCAACATCGCAGATGGTTAACTTACTCTGTATCTCAAGATAAAGTTTATTGCTTTCCATGTAGACTTTTTTCACATTTACAAACACAGATGGTAAAAGAAGGATGTTGTGATTGGAAGGATCTGAGTCGGATATTGCAAAGACATGAACAAAGTCAAGGACACATGGAGTGCATGATTAAATGGATGGAACTCTTTAAAGGAATCAACATGGCAAAACAATAGATAAGGATAACGAGAGATTGATTAGGGAATCCCAAAAGTATTGGTATAATTTGTTCGAAAGATTGGTAGATATAATAAACTACTTGGCCTCACACAATTTGGCATTTAGAGCTCATCGAGAATCCCTAAAATTTAATGATAGCAAAAATTCTGGCAATTTTCTGGACTTATTTAAGTTGTTATCCAAATATGATCTGACACTACTGGAGCACATGAAACGTATCAATGAAAATCAACTTACTCACCATTATCTGAGCCACGACATCCAAAATGAATTAATTACATTAATGTCTCAATCAGTTATTAACGAAATCATACATAAAGTTAAACAAGCAAAATACTACGCCATCTTGCTCGATTGTACCAGGGACGTGAGCCAAGTTGAACAAATGTCAATAATATTAAGATTTTGTAATTTGTCAACTGGAGCGATAGAGGAACATTTTATTGGTTTTGTTGCCGTGGCAGAAACAACATGAGAGCATTTAACAAAATCAATATTACAAGAACTGGAAAGAAATGATTTATATATCGTTTTTTATTAGAAATCCAAAACTGTCGTGGACAGGGATATGACAACGGCGCCAATATGGTCGGCATTAACAAAGGTGTCAGAACGAGAATACTCAATATAAACCCAAGAGCATTCTTCACGCCATGCGGATGCCACAGTTGGAATTTACTTTTGATAGATGCAGCTAACTCTTCAACGACAGCCAAAACCTTTTTCGGCTTTATCAATAAAGTATATGTGCTGTTTTCAAAGTCAAGCAAGCGTTGGGAGATAGTAAAAACGATCGTCGACGACGTCTGAAACACGATGGGAGAGTAGAATCGGAGTCATCAGTAAAAGCAATATTATTACAATTTGATGATGTCGTCGAATGCGTGAATGATCTCAAAAATAAAGCTGGTGATTCCGAAACTTTAAGCGACTGTGAAGCAGTCCTGAACGAAATGTTAACTTTTGAGTTTATTGTGGCGATACACGTGTGGTATGAGGTTTTGCTATGTGTGAACAATATAAGTAAACTATGGCAATCGGTTCAAGTCACCTTGAAAGTCGCTATTGATACCTTACGTTTATTTTGTAGCTGGATTCAAGAATTCCGTAATACAGGATTTGAAAAAAGCGTAACAGAAGCTAGATTTTTTGTGGAGAAAAGTAATTATGAAATTAAGTCTTAATTTAAGGATAAAAGAATAGCCAGGCAAAAACGAATGTTTAGTTACGAACATACTGATGAACCAGTTGAATTGCCTGAAATTCAGTTCAGAGTCAACTATTTTAACACAATGATAGATGCTATAATAGTCGACACCGAATGTCGATTTAAAGCGCTCAATTAATATTTTGAGCTATTTGGTTTTATTTATGATCTGAATTATTTGAAATGTATATCAAAAGAGGATCTTCTCAAACACTGCAATAATTTGGGTACAATACTTCGTAAAGGCGAAAACAGTGACATACAGCCTTTCGAGCTGTATGAAGAACTTCAGCTTTTAAAATCGAATTCAATAGACTATGTCAAGGACGCGAAACAACTCATCCAATACATTTTAGAGAATAATTTAGAAGAAGTATATCCAAACGTTTACATTACAATTAGAATCATGCTCACAGTTCCGGTCAGTACAGCGTCCGCTGAAAGAAGCTTCTCAAAGTTGAAATTAATAAAGACATATTTGAGAAGCACGATGTGCCAAGATAGACTATCCGCATTATCGGTTCTATCAATAGAAACTGAAATAGCGGCTCGTCGTAGTTACGACACAATCATCAAAAAATTCAGTGAGGCTAAAAGCCGAAAAGTTCGCTTATTTTAATTTCTGTATGTAACGATTTTTCTCATCATTTATTTTTCATCAATAAAACTCGTTTAGTTATGCAGTATTTTATAATTTGGCTCACTTAATTTAACGGTTTTTTACTACGAAGTAAGAGGGGCCTCGCAAACTTGATGTCGCCGACGTCCACATATGGTCTAGCGCCGCCACTGTCAATATGAGAATTTGTCTTACAATACCGCGCTAGCCTGTTGTGTAGGTAAATATTACGATTGATGTCGAGTTATCCGTCTATTGGAACAAGGCAATTTATTAATTTTAGGTACCATGTTATAAATGTTATAAAGGACTTAACAACCATTTCTGGATCGCACAAGGTGTTGTCATGTGTGAATCTGTTAATTGATTTTAACATTTTGCCGCACCATAATCATGAACGGACTACACAATTTTATAAATATCGCTTCACGTCGTTTCAATCCAATCGTATTACACTTATACTTACAGACTTCTATACCTTCAGAACTATATTTTCAAGAATTTAATGCACGACAGATTGGCCCACAACCTTTAACTATATTTCACACGTTACCAACCAAAAGAATTTCTTGAAACTTAAATAATTATAGCCTTACATTATAAGTCGTAAATAACCACATTGAGATATTTTATTCTTAGAACAAATTACAGACCGTTATCGCCAAATATACCTACCCTTATACTCAAGTACTAAAATATACCTTTAATTTTATTCGAAGTAAAGTAATTTATGTGTATTATTATACGCAACGCTTCTAATAAGTTATTGTTACATTAATATTACAGGCTTGCACGATTTCTAAGAAGGTACCTTTACTGTGAATTATGAAATTATCGACATTGTGAAAATTAATTTTATTGGGGCCAAATCTTGTCTTTGAAATGTGGCTATTGTCATGTTTTATTCAAATCCTCTAAATCATATTATCTGTAACATAGCAATGAAAAATCTTATTTTAGTCAGTTCTAGCCCGTACATATCTGCTATTTATTTTTATTCATATAGAAGAAAGACCACTTGATCTTACATATTATACATGCATAAAGCTAGCCTGCGGATGTAAGAGATCTAGAGTTCTAATATTTACTAAATTAATTAATAACCAAACAAAAAGCCATGTGGTATAATATCTAAGAAGGACACTATATTTTGCACTTTTTTATCAAACTTTGGATAAATACAAAAACTAGACTTTACTAGACAGAAGGCCAACGATTTAGACGGCTATTTTCGTGACACATTTTAGTACAAGTTAAAATTATTTTAACAATATATACAATTTTCTATCGTCTCCGTTGATTTATTAGTACATAAAATTACGTAAGCCATGCGAAAAACAGACAGCAAAATAAACGCACAAATAATTACGTAATGACCTCCTTGGCCTTGCGAATGGCATCTCAACGGGTCATGGCTCTATATTACTGGTTAGATATCTCATTACAAGCAGAGCAAAAATCCTTTACCAAAAAAACTTCCTATATAGGAAGTTTTTTGGTAAAGTAGACTAATTGATTATAAATTACAGAGTACGATGCCAAAGAGCTCAGATATTTACATAGAGGCGCATTTCTTATGGGCGCCCTGAGGACAAACTTTCTGTTACCCAAATTGCCGCTTGGCGGCGTGGCAGTCGCACTGTGACAGCTGTCTCTACGAGTGCAAGAGAGATGAACGTTCCTCCTGTGTATCTTAACTACGAGAGCAAGAGAGACGGAGAACGACGCCAGCGCCGCCAAAGGCGCCAACTACGAACTACACTGGCGACAGTCGCCACTGGGAATCGGCACACGAAATCCTTAAGAAATGCGCTTCTATGTAAATCTGTATTCAGTGACGATGCTCTCAACCTTAAACGGACTTGTGACAAATGTCAATGTCAGAAATACAACGAAACATGGAAGTCGGTCGAGTTAATTTCTTATTACACAATATTGTTATTAAAATTAAAATATGGTGTAAAAAGCGTAATTTAGTCAAAGGCTGTTTATTTTTACTCTTTGCTTTCATTTTGTAATCATTACACTTTAATTAGTAGACAAATTAAACTGTTCAACGTAGCGAAGGGTTGAAAGAAATTCGTGTCAAGAACAAAGGAGCGATATTAATATGTTATATTTTATGATATTTAGGAACTCATTATAAATTTAGAGAAGCAAATTTAATGCAGTGCTAGAAACACCTAGTATTGTTTTCTTGTGATGAATAAATTTGCTATAATTTTGAGCGACTAGTGAAAAAAGGCTAGAATATTTACTGATATTTGCCTCGATAAACTACTAAAAAAGTGCAGTAAGTTACGCACAGTTTATAATTTGTGCGTTCACTATGCGTTAATTATATTACAGACAGATTACAAAGAATAGATATCTGGATACATACCTACGCATACTTTAGCTTATCTTACCTAAAATACTTGCTAATATATAGTGCCTATTCTAGGAAACTTCATGATGATTTAACAGTTAGAATGTAGCAGATTGATGATATAATAAATGAAGACAAAGATTATAGTTATTATAAACACTTCACGTGCATTAATGATATTATAATTATGTAATGATAAACGAATTTAGCATCAAATTAAAAAATTGACTCCGAGATTAATTGTAGCAGTAACCATAATGCCAATAATTTACTGGCAAGTAATATACAAATGACTAGAAAGGACATTATAAGGATGGTTTTCAAACATTTTGGCATGAATGACTTGAATACAATTCATTTCTAAAATTATACACTTTTCAGATTTCGGACCCCAAATTTTACGCAAGGGCTTAGTATAACTTATTGAGTAGCCAGTGACGTAATATACGACATAATTTAAATATACCCTTAGGACATATTCTGGACCGTGACTCTACATAAATCTGCGCATATAACACATAACATTTGAGATTCATGGTCCTTCCCTTTGACTTTGCCGAAGTTGGATTAAAATACTTTCATTTCGAGGTCATTTTATAACGCTATTCAAAGAAGAATTTATTAGTACCAAGTCCCACGGCAATTGCTACGCTCAAGTGCTTTTAATTCAAATCTTAGTAAAAATCTATCGCATATGTGATTGTTCGTCAAGAATATAGTTAAACAAATTGCAATTGTATTGTCACAGGTATACTTGCGGTCCCCCCCGTGGGATCTCCACCTTGTCGTGGTCGGAGGGCTCAGTAACCGTGGTTAGGTTACCGACGGTGAAGCTAAGCGAGATCCCGGGAGTGGACGCTCCGCGTGGGCTTGACGGAGGCCTGCGCAGGATGCGTCCAATGGTTTCTTTCCAATGGACAGTTCTTCTGTTCCTTGCACTCGGGCGCGGTCGCGAGAGGAGAGGCGTGTCAGTGTTTCGTTGCCGCGCGCCCTATCTCCCGTGACCAAATGGGGGCGCAGCATTGTTGCGTCGCGGTGGGGCCGCAGAGGAAGAGGAGATGCGGTGTTGCGTTGCCGTCCTCCCTATCCTCTGAGGCCGCTGGGTGTTTTGGCGGCGGAGCACAACATCTTCATTCGCTGCCAAGGGGGTTTTGTTCGGGGTCCGCCTGACCATCTGGCGGTCGGGGGGTAGCTATATGCTTCGGCGATACCCGACCCTCCGATACAAGGGTACATAGGGAATATTTAAAAAAAGGTATACTTGCGGTTCCCTATAACACTATAAAAATAATTAAAAAAAGAAACATTAAACTAACGTAGAAGTGTTACAGTAGGATCTTGGACTATAGATATAAAATGTATAAAAAAATTATCCTTCGATGTTATAATAAATGTTTTGTACAAAATAACATCGTTCACAAGGTTCTAATGCATCAACACTTGTAACGAATAATATTCGAATTAAAACAGGTAATAAAGTTTTAGTACTTGTCGAAAAGCTAGTAACATGTTTATACAGATTTTGCCAAATCGTAAACTACAGTAGGTACTTAATGTAGAAAGTTAATAAAAATGTAAAATGTGTCAAAATCTTAATTTTATAGACATTTTGAAAATTATTAAATACGTTTTGCAAAGTTTTATTCAAGAAAAAGTATTTTACATATTTAATATGTACTAGCAAGTCATAAACATGGGTATGACTTATAAAATTGGCAATAATGTGAACAGAGAATAAAACAAATGCTCAAGAATTTGATTTTATCAGAGACTGACTATACCAAAGAACAATGTCCAGCCCAGAGGCCGTAAAATACTTCCAAAAGTCCATAAGCATGTATGGCAAACTAATTCACCACCTGCATATAAATGTAAAAATATCCGTGTAAGGATTGCATTTTAATCTACAAGGAACCCATGACATAAACCATCTGTAGCTCACACCATAATATTAGTTACATAAGTACTGCCCCCCCAGTTGGATCTCCATCTTGTCGTGGTGGGGGGGCTTAGTAACCGTGGTAAGGTCACCCACGGTGAAGCTAAGCGAGATCCCAGGAGTGGACGCTCCGCGTGGGCTTGACGGAGGCCTGCGCAGGATGCGTCCAATGGTGCGGGTGCGAGGGATAGTTATTCTGTCCCTCGCAGTCGGGCGCGATCGCGGGAGGAGAGGCGTGTCGGTGTTGCGTTGCCATGCGCCCTATCTCCCGCGACCAAATGGGGGCGCACCATCGTTGCGTTGCGGTGGGGCCGCAGAGGAACACGAGACGCGGTGTTGCGTTGCCGTCCTCCCTTTCCTCTGCAGCCGCTGTGTGTTTTGGCGGCGGAGCCCAACACCTTCATCCACCGCCAAGGGGGGCTTTGTTCGGGGCCAGCCTGACCATCTGGCGTGCCAATACCCGTCGAGGGGGTTACAAGGAATGCTTCGGCGATACCCGACCCTCCGACACACGGGTACATGAGAAACACGGGTTGGTTTTTAGTCAGTAAGAGTCTGACAGTCCCCATCGCCCTTCACCCCAGGGAAAATCCTCATGGATTCCCCATGAGGATTTTCCAACCCGACAACAAAAAAATAAAAATAATAATAAAAAAGAAAAGTTACAAGTACTGGAACGCTGCTTGGTTTCACATTTCAATTACGCCCACAGAATAAAGAAAATATAAACCTTCATGAATTGGATGGACGACGGTAATCCCCATGTAATGTTGGTACGTAAAAGCGTAAGTGCTTTTTTAAATTTTCTTTCAAATTGTGTGGGTATCGATAAAAATATTTTGGTTTGCCTAAAAAAATTGTATTCAGCGCTCCGATTGCAATATATTTAAAAAGAAAACAATTCTGGCCACACAAAAGGGCACACTTACAACATTATAAGAATCAAAATATTTTAAACCTATTTTTATTTTATAAACATTTCATTATACTATGAATATTGTGTTACTAGGGGCTACTACAGAAAACGACATTGTGCTCAGTCCAACACGTTCTTAGACTCGTTTCTTAAGCTTGTACACATTCTACGTAACATTTGCTAAACGGTAATTTAATATGAAAGTTTTAAAAATAGTTTAGTATTTAGATATATAGACACTGTACATGTCCTCAAATCACGATATGTCAATATTTTTTAGTTTGCTTTTCGTAGAATTAATTTCTCTTTCTTTACAGATTGGTAATAAAGATAATACTTATTATTCATTCATATAACGAGTTCATCAAACGTTTGTCATAAGTCTTTGATCCTTCTTTATCAGGAATCAAAATTGAACGAAATTACCAACGAACAATGTAGAGCATTATTACTTCGTAGATGTAAAAATCTTTCAGAAGCATTGTGGGGAAAATATAATTGATTATATAATTATCAATAATTGTATCAACATCATTATCATGTCAGCCTCCCCCAAGGTTCTCCACACGGACCGATTGTGAGCCGCCCGCATCCAACCGCTTCCCGCGATCTTAACCAGATCGTCGATCCATCTTGCGGGAGGCCTACCTCTGCTGCGTCGTTTCTATGCTATATCAAAATTATAAACGCCTAAAGATATTCTGATGTACCTATAGGCTGTATTATTACGTGAAAGAGTAAGAAACATCCGTCCATCATCCATCTTCAAAAGCTTCCACGTTTATAATACTATTTATAATGGCCTTAGGATGTGCTATATTAAACTTTTTGAACCAAAATTAGTCTGTCTAAAAATATAACATGTTATCAGATAAATTCTTGGCACTACAATGTATGAACGAAAGCTCTCGAGATGCCATCATTGTAGATTGGTGGCGCCTACATTCAGATGCTACGGCGCCGCGCCGCGAACACAGATGCTACACGTCAATAATAAACTACTCTGCAACTAATATTTTTATATTATATCATTGTTATAACACAGGATACATTGTTTAGTTGTTTCAAGTTTATCTGGTGAGAGTCAATACATTCTGAATTTATTAATGACGTGTTATTTTTCACTGTCGAAAATATGAAACACAATAATTGATAATCACATTCTTTGAAGCAGAATTGCGCCCGCAGTCGCCAGTGTAGTGTATTATGTCTAGATTAATTAAGCAACATTGTAGCTATAGTATTTGTACGGTACACAAACATTGAAGATTCAGACTTAATATCTGGTTTGAAGACAGATTTATTTTTAATTCTCTTTGATAGTGTTGGACATGTTGATGAGCGATTGATGAGAGATGTGCTCTTGTTTTTGCGCACACTTTTGTGCAGTATGATGTAATTATTATGTTCCTTGCAACTCGCAGATATTTAGGTCTTCTTTATGTTTAAATAACTTGTAACATAATGTCCACTTTTTAAACTCGGGACGGATGTAATGTTAGTCGATTTTTAAATACTTAAAACCATTTTTAATAATAGTGTACCAGTATGCATTTATGTACAAAAATACGTTGGCAAAAAAAATGCCTAATAAAATCAAAAATACGCACCCTTAAACATATTATTCTACGTATAAATAGCTACGCATTGCATTACTTTAAAATAGTATAGCAATTTCAATGTTGTTTAATGTAAAATTTATGCTGTTGAAGTACATTTTCATTTACAAACGTCCTTTTCTCAATTGCCTATAAACTGACTCTGTTACAATAAATGAATGAAATGAAGCTATTAGCAAACATTACATGACTATAAATTCTGAACATATTGTTCTGTATCAAATTGTTTTCTTTGTTATTGTGCGCTCAAAACTGAGCTTGCCCATTAAACCTAAGTTTTAATTGAATTGGCTACTTAAATTGTATATAGATACATACCTATGTATTTTTAGTCGATCTGGATTCTTTCTTTCTTTTGAGTTGATTTTTTTTCTTCAGACAATAACCGTAACAGAACTTTACCTGCCTTTGAAGGACGGAAGATGTAAATGAGCTCACCCTTCCAAGAGTTCACGTCTACAAGCGTTGCTTTACTTTACCAATCTATTGTTAATAGTAAGCAAAGTAAAGCTATACGCGCCACCTGCCCATTATTGCTTTTTATTTAGTCATGTCTATATATTTTTAGTATATCCAGATTTAAATTATAGGTATTATACAAAGTTTCTGAGATTGACTACACAGAATTACCTCAGTCCAGTAGTTACTTCGAAGTAAATAAATAACAAGCGTCTCGCTTATTCTTAAACTTGTAACAAAAGTTGTTACAGAGATATTCGTCTTGTACAAAACTCAGTTTGTACAAACTAAGTCGTAGTACTAAACTAAGTTCATCGTGAACACAATTTTTAGGGTACCTCAACATTCACCTAGTTTGTTACGGAAGTTTTGAAGACTGAGAATAGAAAATTTGGAATAAGTGTAGTGTCTGCGGTGACTGCATTGTGATAATATTATTCAAAATATGTAACCTTAGCTATTTAAATTGTATAATTTTTTCCACGTCTGTAGTTTATTTGATCATCTTACTATACTTCGCCCGTGGCTCTACCCGCGCTCTACTCCTTTAGGGGTGAAATTACAAATATCATTATTTATTGCTCCCCTACACTGGCATGTATATGTTCCTTGGGACTCCCCAATATGCCAAATTGTAGGTTCCTGCACCTAATAGTTTCGGCTGCGCGATGTCTGACAGTCAGTCACTTACGGAATAATTTTATCCATATATAAGTATTAATGGCAATGATTTACAATTACGGGGAATGATTAATGATATTCTTATATCAAACAAAAACATAGATGGGAGATTTATCCTATATCTTAGAATAAAGTAGTAGTGGTATGCCTCGTGGGTTTGGAACCCGATTTGCTCTGCTATAGCAGATTATTGATATCTCCACTATCGCTGCCTCTCTATGCAATCGTGTATCGTATATCTATACTACAATAATGAAGCTGAAGACTTTGTTTGTTTTCGGATGAACGCGCTTATCTCAGAAACGACTCATCGGATATGAATAATTTATTAATATTTTTGTGTTGGTTTTTCTCTTTTTGATCAAGGAAGACTACAGGCTGTATAACATCACGCTGTGAGCCAGGGATGTGGTGCAGTACACCTAAACAACACGGGTGTAACCGCGGGCTAATTTAATACGGTATAAACATGATTAGTAAATTTTCATTTAAGTATGAACAAGGTACAATGAAGAATCAGTAGAGGCATATTCGATGTATAGGTAAATTAAATTTTTGTTTGTGTTGATAGACTTAGGGGCCGATAGTTATTTTCGTATAAGTTAACTTGTTTACTTTTGAAATTAAGTTAAGTGAAAACAAATATTTCGATTTAGGTTATGAAATCATTTTCGAACATCAATTGGTTTATTCCAATACAAATCCGATACCTGATTTAATATTTTACATGATACAAACAGGAAAATAGTATATTATTAATACCAAAATGTATTCAATTGATTATTCAAACAGAAAAGAACATAAATTAGTTCAATATTCATCTCAGCCTCTGAATGTCAATTTTGTAGAGAAATTAAATCAATCAAGCAATAAAGCCGGATTATATTGTGCGATGTTTTTAATTAAATTGTAAGTTCGGCTGCTGTTTGGGAACAGCATTGTCAATGGGCGGGTGTATAATACTATCGATTGTTGGATATGATTATAACAGCAAATAGATTATCAGCCAAACGTGAGGCTTTTGAATTTTTGCCCTGAAGGGGAATCGCCTCTGCAACGTGGCGGAGCGTACTGGCGAGATTGTCTTTTAGAATATGCTAATCTTGCATATATATATAGAGTATAACTTAGAAGGTTCAATCAAGAATAGCTAACTTACCTCAATTAAATAACTGACTAGTCTGAAGACACATGTGCTTGAGCGTCAACAAATACATATAATGCTATCTAGTCTATCTAAAGATAAGTTCCGTTGTGTCAAATTATATTATAACATTGCTACTTTTCGAACCCTATGAACAACTTAAAAAATGGCTTGCTCCCGTAAACTGTAAGTACGTACGTAACTTACATTGTTTGCTACAATAGTACTAGTGCAAATAAAACCGAACGTTCATAAGGATGTGTTCACAAACGCTTACGACTCAACTTACGGCCCATTCGGGCTTTCGATTTACATTTAAAAATGAAACCAGGCGCCATTTTCTGAAGTAATTCCTCTGAGATGACTCTGTCTATTTAATGAAGTTTTAGAATACCCATGTATTAAGAGTTTGCTTAGCAATGGATAATGACCTTTTTAACTTATGTGAGTAGAAGAAAAGCAAAAATCCGAGTTAAAATGAAATCAAATTTATTGTACAAATACATAACAAAAAATAAATATTATAATTTTCTTACAAAGTATTTTAATGAATATTATTATTATTTTAATGATTTAGAGTTCAGTATAATCTTAATGAACAAATGTTTGCCTCACTGGATGTAATAAGCATGTATGGGTATCTAATTCAATTTAGGATGATATATTGTCTATTGTTTAGAAATACCTAATACTTGTTAGCTGGTTACTATAATACTTTAATGTTGTATTTAAATAGGTAGGTCCCGGTCTACTTTATTTGTAAAGGTACTGTATTATGCTTATATAACATAGAAAACTGAGATGATCGAGGACTAATCATTCATGGAATAACGCTGATTGGTGGCCTTGTACGGTGATTGCGGTTTTAGTCGAAATGCGACCATAACTTTACTGTAGGTCTGATGACTCGTTCGTCCATACAAAATTATATCTTCGATTGATCTATGTCAAATCCCACGATTCATCGGGAGACATTGCGCTTGAAAAGTTACGTACATTAATATTTTATCTTAACGTATTTAACAAAGTATAATGTAGATAATATTACAATACAAGCACAATTTATATTTAATGCTTATTCTAAATAAAAGTTCTCTTATGTAAAATCACGTAAAAGCAAAAGCAAGACATACTTCAGTCGCTAAAATATTTGTCATGCCCTCTTGAACTTGATTTTAACGCGGACCCTACCAAACATAGCTCAGGTATATTTCTTCTCACAGAATATTTCATTCTTAAGAAAACATTCTTCAGATTCGTGTAGAGGTATCCTAACGTAACATTGGCCATGACATCAAAATATTTTATCTAAGACACGTCACTACTCGAATACTAGTATAAGAACGGACGGTCTCGTGGACTCATGAATGTTCGAGATTCTTTTTTTGTGTGTGTGTGGACTAGTTGTTGGCCGCTGATGGCCTTGACAACTTTACGCGGACTATGGGTGAGCGCAGAAGGCTCCCAACCCGTTAAAGTATACTAGACAGCGTTTTGACTCCCCAAGGGTGGACTCCCACGGACCTCGGCTTGGGGCGCTGCCGGCAATGCGGGACTAAGGTGTCCCGCGGTATTAACGTTAACGCGTCGCGTATTCCGTCCTCGTCGGCGAGTACGGAACCGCGGTCGAAGTTGTATGGCTGCGCGAGCCGTGTGTGCTCTGATTTGAGCAAGTGTAGTGTTGTCGTCAGGTTCGTCTAATACGTGCCATTTAAGACTACGTATCTATAGAAGATGTGCGAGACAAGTCAAGTGGTGTAACAGAAAAGCATAATTCTATAGTGTTACTCGCGTTGAGTAAGGCTAAGAAATAAATATGATAGTATTGGTAGATATGGATAAGCGACAATAGCCTAATGGTTAGATAAGTAAGATATTGAGAGACTGCTACGCAGAGCGTGTGGAATCGCACACGGGTGTTCAAACGCACGCCGCGCACTGCTGGCTTTTTAAAGTTATGAGCGTAAAATAATGTTACCTATTTTGCTTGCTAAACAGTGAAGGAAACATACATGTCTGAAAAAATTTGCATAATGTTCGCGGAAGCAATGACTGTGAAGTCTGCTAACCCACACTTGACCAGCGTGGTGGAGTTTGGGCTCACCCTACTTATAGTGTGCTAGGTCCATGCACAGCAATGATAGAGGGCTGATAGTTATTATTAAAAATCATGTTTTCTACTTTATTTCGCTCATCTTTCATGTATAGGTAGCCTAAGACACCGGATCGCATGCCAAGTTACGAACTAAACTGAAACTTTTCGTTTATTTTATCTAGTTTTGTTCCATTATGTTATACTTCGTCGTACAACTTGTGACATATTTTAATGTCGTTCACCTGACTGCGATGCATTGGAAACTTATTCCAATGATGGAAATAGGTTTTGGTGAATTATGGTACTCGAACGGAGTGAGAAAATTTTATTAGTTCTGGAACTGTTTTAAAAATCTTCTACGTGGTATTATTTTTATAGTTTCGTAGATTATTAGCTTTTGTTATGTGATAGTCCAACTTTCGTGAGACAACTAAGATGAGCTACATATCTGACGACCGGTTGGCGCAGCGGAAGTGTAAGCGACTGCTACGCCGAAGGTCGCGGGTTCGATACCCGCTCAAGTCAAACATTTGAGTGCGTGAACATGGATGTTTGTCTTGGTCTGGGTGTTTCTGTGTATAATATGTACGTATTTACAAAAAAAAAGTATATAATATGTATGATTATCCATTATCTAGTACCCATAGTACAAGCTCTGCTTAGTTTGGGACTAAATGGTGTTGTGTGAATGTGGTAAAATATTATTATATCATTACTATCTTTATGCAGAGAGGGAAAATCACCATCAAATCGTATGAACACGTTTAGCCAAAACTTATAGTACCCAGTTGTTTATACCATCTGCAACCCGCTGACTAGTCTAACCGGATTTAAATGAAAATTTCTAATTAACAATTCAATACGCTTATAGCTCTGAAAAGTGAGTGGTGCGCGCCTTGGATTCAAACCCGATACCGCATGGCACTCTGTTGGTATCTTCTCTAGGCTATCGCAAACTCTTATGGTTTGAGGCACATATTTAATTAAACAGTGTCTGAACTAAACAATAAAGTAATGAAATACTGTGTAAATAACATTAAATTACAATTAGCTTCATTTTCCGACTGAACTTTCACCTGTTGTTGTTCAGCTTCCATATAAATTAAATGTAAGTAAATAACAAAAGCACAGTAATTAAACAGATACAACATAAAATAATTAGTTGTCGAACAACAAAGGTCACACGTTGCATTCGTACAATTAGTTATCATACGAGTACCCTGAAAAGGAATTAAGAAATACTTGAATATTCTCGTTAAACAACCTGAAACGTGTTTTAATGTTTGAAAGGTATGGTTCATTTTTGCTTGCACATGTTTTGCTCTGTATAAAGTTCAGAGGTCAGCTTAAAATTGCTTTTATATTATCATACGAGTAAGATAATTGCGAGCCCTATCCATGAATGGTATTATATTTTGGAATTCCATTTAGAATTACCCTTTATGTCCCGCCCTGATATGGTATAAAATATGCCCTTGAATAGAAATTGAATTAGAACGCGGCTGGCTTATTTCGTTCAACGTTGAAGGCTTGCATAATATATACATACTCTTTTATACATACTATGCTACTTGATAGTTCTTTTGTGTAGCCATTCTCTATAATAGGCTGCTCTTGAGTGATATACCGCTACGGTAGAATAACAACAATGTATTCAAGTTGTTTAACATAATAAATATTACTGAGAGATTTCAATTGTATGTTTTGAGAAATATAAGAAAGGCTAATAATATATTATGCCGTATTATATGATAAGCAAGATGTACAGTAATTATATTTGGGCAGAATCAAACAGAAGGGTCCCTAAAGTTTGCGTATAGCAAGTACATCAATATGTTCTCTAACTTTATATATTTTTATTATTATTTCGTAATGGCCGTTTCAGTTACTTCGTATATATTCACGATATTTTCTTTCATCGTTTAGCAAGCGATAATTATATATTGAATACGCACTCGTCTTCAAGAAGTCAGTGGTGCGCGCGACTGGTTTGAACTCGAGGGCCTTTGCTTAGCGGTCTGTGTTACATAGATATATATCTTTAGATCGTGGGTGCTTCGTGCTTCCCCGTCATGTGGCACTACACATCATCATCATCATCAGCCCTGTATATATACCGTCCAGTGGGACGGTAAGAAGAGCTACAGTAAGAAGAGGCCCGTGCCCAGCAGTGGCTGGGCACGGGCCTCTTCTTACTGTAAGTAAGGTAAGGCCATAGTCCACCACGCTGGCCAAGTGAGAGTTAGCAGACGTTACATGTCTTTCGAGAACATAATGGAGTACTCTTAGACATGTAAGTTTCCTCACGATGTTTTCCTTCACCGTTTAGCAAGCGATAACTAACAAATATTCACTAAACTTTGAAAAGTCATTGGTGCGCGCCGTGGATTCGAACCTGAGACCCTCTGCGTAGCAGTCTGTCGGTCTCTCCACCAGGCTATCACTGCCTGGACCTACACATAGGGACATAGTCCTAGAGTAAGAGAAGTGTTTAAAAAATATTAAGGTAAATAGGTACCTTCATAATTTTTTAAACACTTCTCTCACTACGGTACTAGTAAGGAATAGTATCTTCGGTCACAAGGTTTTGTATATCCGCAGTTGAAAGTCGCCTTAGTAACCCAACCTTTAATTTCAATACCACTCTCTCAATGTGTGTCCATCTCAATTGCTCGTTCGTCCGTGAATCCTAAAACGCTGTCCAGTGTCATATATTCCCAAATTCCTTGTACACTCATAAAAAGCCGACGATATCTGTTTTACGCAGCCTTCGTAAACAGAGTTAGGCTTTCGCTGTTTCTTTTATACTTTATATACATAAGATTTTGTGTGTCGCGTAAATCGTTCACATCAAAGTTTTGTCAAACATAAAGTAATAGTAAAAGTTTTCTTAAGCTGAACTAGCTATCAAACATGGTACCAAAGTTCAAGGGTTTTTGACAAATAATTAATTTTCTCAATCATTTTGTAAATAAATGTGGTGAAGCACAAAATCACATAAACACATCAACATAATATAAACTTTCAAGTCTTTAATTCTGCTTATCAACCAAATGGTTTCAAGTCCCATTTAAAATCAATTTAAGGCTTTTGAAAGCAAATTCAAAAGCTTTCATTAAAATGCGAAAGTCCGTCTTACCGACTAAGCGCTAAGTACAACATTTTATGTTAATTAGATTGTTCGTCCATACATCGATATAGGTCAGGGTCACTTCCTTAAGATTTAATTAATTTACATATATTTTAAATGGCAAAAGCTTGTATAAATATGTAATTATGTGAAATTCCGCACAGGGACGAAATAGGAAAGCGTCACGCTATACTTTTTTATTTACTGGCTGTCGTATGGGTGACTTAGGAATCGACATCAAAACCTAAGCTAACTCTACTATGAGGTTTATGTACCTACAAATTTGTTGATTTTTCTTTATAGCAGGAATCATTCCTCGTCTATTGCCGTGTCGGTGTTTCAATGTGATATAACAATAGGTTGCATTGACAAAATATTTATTAAAAGTATAAAAGATAATGCAACTTTTCCTTTAACTGCTGGTCCAAAAATATGAAACCTGTTGTGCATAATTGAAACCAATGGAGATTAGAGCACCTAAAAATAGGACGTAGGATAGGTAGGATTCAAAATAAAAAATAACATACAACCGAGACAGATAAAATGATTCCCTGCCACAATAGATAGGGCGCGGGAGGGAGGCGCGGAGCGGGGACGCTAGCGACTGGCTACCTCTCGCTCTATCGGTACAGCAGCAGTGCGCTTATTAATCACACTTGAAACCGCGTACCGTTGCAAGAAATGATTTTAAAAATCCTCATTTTTTAAAAACGTTTGTTACCCTGTATCTTTTTTTACTGGGTTAGATTTATTTGGCCCCATAGTAAAAGTTGCAATAAATGGCTAGGTCTTACGTTGAGCATAGGTTTCAATTGTGCACAAGGGGTTTCAATTGTTTGGCCCAATCGGTTGCATTGTCTTTTAATGAGTTAAATGAATTGTAAACAAATAAACAAATACTAAACACACTAATTCAATGACTAAACAAGTTACTTTATCATTTATTATATTAAGTATTATAATACATCTCTCGAACTCTTCGCAAACATCGCGATTTCACATATTATTTATAAATCCGTGAGAAATTACTAACGGTCCATAAATTCACAGGCGATAACAAATTAATATATTATTTACATTGTATGAGAACTGGGAACGATACAGATAAAATATATGAGATAGAATATATATCTGTACATTACAATGAGGGTTATTGTCGTAATATGTATTAATATTTTTGTTCAACGACTATAGTGCGAGTTTTCGCGGTAGATATTTGTTTCGTGAAAATATGAACATTCTCAAAATAAGAGAAAATAAATATTTTGGTTTACGATACTGAGATGTTGTTATGTTTTTTGTATTAGCGTGTTTTGTGGCCGGCGAGATTTTGGATTATCTGATAATTTATTTAGTGATAATTAGCTATAATTATTTCGGGAAAACTGAAGTATATTAATTCTTAATGTCCTTTACGAGACTCGAAAAAGACAGGAACAAATTAATTGTAACAGACTTTGTTTAATTAAATCATAGCATAGATCTTGGTAAGGTTAGATCACCTACTCAAAGTATGTGATCTTTAAACTGAGCCGTAATGTGATCTTTAAAATGAGCTAGTTGTAATCACGGTCAAATCAGTACAAAATTTGGTTTGACAGCCCTAAGAACGGGCACATTTCAATTCTACACTGGCTAAAGATGTATGAAAACACAATGCTTAGCTCAGACAACTTATATTAACCGCAAGAAAAACGAAAAACAACTCCAAAGCTCAGTTACTAGAATAGACCAAACACGAGCAGTACCTATCACAAATATATACGAGAATTTTGAATAAATACAGAACTCTGTCACCTAATATCACAGTTCAAATAGTCTGTGCCAGTTTCAGTGGACGGGTTTGAAATAGGGCAAGAATATCGCAAATGCAATAAGATTTGCAGTGTGGAAGGTGAAAATCGTGTACTAAGGTTCGAAAAGGCACACGATTTACATACTTTATAATCCTATTAAAATGCTTTCATTGATGACGTTTATAAATGTTCACTCACTAAATCCAATCTAGTTAATTACTTTATTTGATTCACGCACTGAACGAGACTTTGCAACAGTAAAAAAATATGTGTTCTGAAACCATTTAGCCGCAGAACGGACTTTGTGTGTTTAACAAAGACTTGACGCCTTTCCACGCAACACAGCGCCTGGTGTGGGTTCAATCCCGGGGATATAAATTGTTGTTTCGCGTCTAGTTGTCCGTCGTTAGAGTGTTTGTAATGAAAACGGACACAGAGCATTTACTACTAACTTGCTAAAAATATCTGACAAATCCGTGCTTTTCATGTTTCGTACATTTCCGTCCGGCTCCTAAAAAATGGCAACGCGATGGCGTCGCAAATTCTCTATCTTTAATTTTAATATGACTTCCTTATTTTCGTCACTGACATCAGCACAGTTGCGCTTGTCAATTCATCTGCACGAGTCTATAAAACATTACGTCTGGAGAATTAAACCATCAAACAGATCTTGTGAACAACTAGGAAATACTTAACACAACTAATACTACGTCTTTAATAACTAAATCCTCTATTCCGCTAGTTATATCATAAGTCATAACAGATGATTTAATTTATTCGAGCATATTTTTATATACGCAGAAGTTACATCAAAGATTATATTAGAATTTATCATGTTTTCCGCAATTCACAGTGAATGAAAGACTTACTACAAATTTAATTAGATCGTACGCAATATACGTACTGTTTTTCTTTAGATTTTTATTAAAGTTTCGCCGTTGGTCTTGATACTGCCAAGGAAATATACCAACATCAACTGCAAAATAGGCTGGGACCGAATTTGGAGCTCCTTTTAAACCTCATTTAAGAATTTTGATCTTATAGCAACATTTTGTGCCAATTAGGCAACGTCAAATTTCATAAAGAGTAAACTTACTATAAGATTTTTTAACTTTTCTTTAATATTTATGTGTCCTAAATGAATCGTAAATAGTAAAGGCAAGTAATATAATTATGAGTATTTTGAAAAGAATCAGTC
Source organism: Euclidia mi (assembly GCA_944739405.2). NCBI lineage: Eukaryota > Metazoa > Arthropoda > Insecta > Lepidoptera > Erebidae > Euclidia > Euclidia mi. The sequence continues at coordinate 2,117,036 of OX123188.2, read as the reverse complement.
AGTTTAATTTTAAAAGTCTGTATTCTAATCCTGTTTTTTCATTTATTCATTCTCTTGACGTGAACAAAATCAAATGTAAGAATATAATACGTAGTGTTTCTATTGTACTTACAATTTGCTATTTCTTAGGACTGCTACATGAAACACATGTCTTCTGAGAGGAATCTGTAACAAAAGAACAAATACTTTAGTTAGGACTCTTAAGAAATACAATAGAACCTTACTCTAGATAAAATACTATAATATAGGCTTATTTCTTTAGTTAGAACTTTAGAATTTAAAAAAGCACAGTTAATTTGATGTCTATGTCAACAAATCTTTGCGATTTATGCCTATTGATCTACTCGTTTAGGAATCTTTTACATACGTAAGGCCTACACTAAACTTCAAACTATATTCAATTCACGTTTTATAATAAGTCTTCTTACAACTTTACGTTTTATAAAACCAACTTTGTAACAAAAGTTTCAACTCCTCTGTAAGCAGAAAGTGAAAAGTAAAACTGCTCAACTATTCAAAATTATCCGGAAAGTTAGTTTCATAATATTCGGGAACTAGTGTCTGTTTAAAGAGATTCTGACTATGAAACTAGCAGGTGACCGCACTTTAATCGTTTCATCTGTGAGGAATAAAAAAGTTTTATGTATGAGTGAGGGTAAAACTTTAACTGTAATTGTTTTGCTGATGCATGGCATGAAAAGCTTCACGCTAGGCCATCACGGTGAGAATCATTCACTAGGTATTATTATAAATGCAAAATTGTATTTGTTTGTTTGCCTTTCTCTCACGTCGACGGAGCGAGAGTGACATAGGTTTGCCGGACATTTCAGAAGTTTAGTCATTATTATTATATATTATTAGAATGATGCGCTTCATTTTAGGACTCAGAAAAGCCGTAGATAGATAACCCAACATTATTCATATTATTACAAACATTACTAAACACACTTGTAGTTATAAATTTATTTAAGTGTTATTTCTTGTTTTGCCACTTTAATGTTGATATTTCATATAACCTATGTAAAATAAAAAAGAATAAAACGAAGCTCTTGATTCATCTCTCTCGATTGCTTTCATTGCCAAAGTGATAAGCCTCACCTGACAGACAAAACACTGCTCTTCAACCGGACATCCTGAAGCCAATTCAGTGCACTACTAGCTGCTAGCGTGTTTTACAAATGACATTCATCCTATTGACTGTATGCTTATATGCTGTACATATGTATAGATATAGTCAATCGAATTTCCGCCGGATTGACCCACATTTCAACGACTCAATGAAACATTTCTCTTTTCTGTCATGTGGTGTTAAAAGCTGACACCGTTTTGATAAATGGTAAGCTACTATGAAGTGGGTGCTGGACGTGTGTGAGGAATTAAATGTACGTATTATACGAAGGGACACGTCCTCCTCAAGTGCCCAGTGCTGAATGCTCTGTGAAAGTACTTCAGAAGGATCAGCTACCTGCTATATGGTTTGGTAGATGTGCAAGAAACTTATAAGTGGGGAGTCTTATAGTGAGTGGTGACTCTTAAGCTTAAAGTAGGTTAGAGGAACTGAGACACATGTAAGGCGCATCTATGGGACACGCCTAAAAACGGTATATTCAGATGCACGTATGGCGTAGAAGTGAGCGTAAGTTTTGTGGTTCGAATCTCACACGTGTGAATATCTACATATATCTTTATCTCGTGTCCATCGGTTGATGCTTGTAGAGACTCCTACGATACAGGATTTATTCTTGTTGCGGAAGTTTTGTTACTAAATAAAATTCAAAATCATTCTAGCAGCGTATTTTTTTATTGAAATATACGATTGCTGGTCTAGTCTGGTCTAGTCAGTGTACCGATATTTATGAGCAAATATGTCTGTCATGTCTGAAATTTTAATCAATAATTAAATCTTCCTTAAATATTTTGCGACTTGTATGCTCACATAAAGTTTGATAAATCAAATCCAGAAGTAGCTGTCGTACTTCCCAGTGAATGATCTATCATTTACAAAACAGAGCGCTGAAGGCTATTCGGAGTTTTTCAATCAGAAGCCGTACCTCAGTTAATGCATCCATTAAAGATATAATTTTTGAACAACAGATGAGTAGCCGCGTCGCTGTTCCTCTTAAAATGACATTGACAGCATTTGCAACTACTGGCCATTTTATTTATTTTAGACTTTCGTAACTTCTATACGTTTCAATGATATTCCATTTTATATACTTATTATAACGTTAATGATAAATGTATAAGTGTACACAAATGACTCATTATAGTCCTAGCGTTATCCCACTTGTATTCAAGACTCCTCACTTTGGAGCGCGAGGTCCACTTACTAGCTTGTAGTACAGAATTACTATTCAGGCATTATTGTCCGATGTTTCGACGGGCTTTTTACTTACGGTCACGGGTAGATTTTAGATTATTTTTGCGAGTACATTGAATTCCTGTTTCCCGTTCCCGTCTAAGTGTTGACGATTTTCTCAAATGACAATATTTGCTTATCACGTATACATTAAACTTTCGAACGTTTTGAGATCAGTTACAGCATATTAAACATTTTTGAACCATTTCCCTCTTATTGCATATTATTGTCAATACAGTAATCTGGGTGAAACCATTTTCACGATTGAATATTCATATCGAAGCGATTAATCTCGCTATTTTTCTTATATCACCAGATTTATTACATAAAGCCAACGGTTACCTACGAGAAATATTTCTTATTTCTTTTTGTTTTATCAGTCTGATGTGCGTGTCGAGGCGACACAAAAACGCCGTCATAGGTTTTTATATTTCTTCGTCGGATGCCCAATCCATACACAGCATGAAATAGGATCCCTTCCTTTGTCTATTTGTCTCTCTGAATGTCTAGGATACAGATATTTGAAACTCCGATCAAATAAAAACTTTTTACTTTTGGGTTAAATGAATAAACGGATCGAGTGATACTTATCTATACATATTATAAAACAAAGTCCCCCGCCGCGTCTGTCTGTCTGTCTGTTCGCTCAAAACTCGAAAAGTACTGGACAATTTTTTATACAGTTTTCAACAACATCGAGAGTGATCCCTGAGGAAGGTTTTAGTGTATAATAAGTTTAGGTTTTGTGCAAACTGACGATATTACGACGATATTAGTTCAACGCGCCGGCAAAAATTAAGTCGATCGGGAGGTTTCCTCGAAAACGCTGCCAAAACCTTTTGAGTTATAACAAAACAATGTATGATGGGATTGTACCTCTTTAATAGATCTACAAAAAAGTCCGCGATGGTATATGTCTATCTTTCAAGGATAACCCACAATAACCACATTTTGCTTTTACATCTATCTATACTAGTATAATAAAGCGGAAGAATTTGTTTGTTTGAACGCGCTAATCTCAGGAACCACCGGTCGGATCTGAAAAACTCTTTTTGTATACGATAGCCCAGTTATTCCAGAAAGCTATAGGCTATATAACATAACGCTTCGACCCTTTTGGGCCGGGCAAAAGGCTAAAAAGTTTAAAAGGTAATATCGGCTAATCTCAGGAACTAGCACTCGGATTGTATAAATTGTTATTGCCTATGATAGCCCAATTATCCCGAAAGGCTATAGGCTATATAAAATTACGCCACAACTTTTAGGGGCCAGACAAAAATAATAAAATGGTCAAAGGAGAAGGGGGAGGGTTGGGTCAAATGCAAAAAAGGCTAAACGAATAGGATACAATCTATATGGGTATCGTTTTCAAGATTTTCGGGACGCTGATTAATAAAATGAAATTTATTTAGTGATCCAAGATGGCGGACGGGAAATCAAAGATGGCGAATGAGAAAATTTAAAAAAATCGTATCGTATCGTCTGCGATGTTAAAAATGGATGGGGAATTCAAATACAACATCTGTTTCGTGATTCAAGATGGTGGATGGGAAATCAAATATGGCGGATGGGAAATATTTTAAAAATCAATATGGGTATCGTCTCTGATGATTTACGGGATGGAGAATCCAAATACAACTCTATTTCGTGATCAAAGATGGCGGATAGGAAATCAAAGATGGCGGACGGGATTTTTTTTAAAGTCGATATGGGTATCGTCTCCGATATTTTAAGGAATGGGGAATTCAAAAACACCATCTATTTCGTGATCAAAGATGGCGGATGGGATTTTTTTTAAAATCAATATGGGTATCGTCTCCGATGTTTAAAGGGATGGGGAATCCAAATACAACATCTATTTCATGATTCAAGATGGCGGATGGGAAATCAAAGATGGCGGAGGGAAAAAAATTAAAAATCAATATGGGTATCGTCTCTGATGATTTAAGGGATGGTGAATCCAAATACAACATCTATTTCGTGATCAAAAATGGCGGATAGGAAATCAAAGATGGTGGACGGAATTTTTTTTAAAGTCGGTATGGGTATCGTCTCCGATATTTTAAGGAATGGGGAATTCAATATTATATCAAAATCTATGTTTGCTTGGTCATCATTTATAGACTCTGAAATGATAAGAGACGACCGGTTGGCTTCGCGGGAGTGTAAGCGACTGCAACGCCGAAGGTCGCGGGTTCGATTCCCGCTCAAGTCATACATTTGTGTGCTTGAACATGGATGTTTGTCTTGGTCTGGGTGTTTCTATGTATAATATGTATGTATTTACAAAAAAACGTATATATGTATGTTTATCCATTATCTAGTATCCATAGTACAAGCTCTGCTTAGTTTGGGACTAGATGGTGTTGTGTGAATGTCGTAGAATATTATTATTATTATTAAGCGCTAAGTCAATGGTAACTTTGGAAAAGGGGCTTGGAAAAAGGGAATTAAATAAAAACTCTTAAAAAGGCGACACGGAGTTCGCTGGGTCAGCTAGTTTATTATAAAGGTAACCTTAGGGCCGGGCCTAGGAGAGCATAATTATTAAGTCAATCCCGACAGTCATGACAATAGTCTGACTTCAATTAGTAACATTTGCATAAACCCAAGAAAATACAATGTTTATATTACTTTACTTTTAACATCTCATAAAAATTTATGATATGGTTATTACGAATAAAATCAAAAACACTCTATGATTTTGAATTTGATGGATATGATGTGCGAAAAATCTTTCTAAAATATAATAGATATTCCTTTTATAAAATAATATATAAGCTGCCTATTATTGCCTATTTTTTTTTAGTTGTAGTATTTAAGTAGTTATAATTAATTGTGTTATCCTAATATTAATTTATTTTGTTATTTAAATAAATAAATAATTATATATAAGCTTATGAAATACACTAATCTATCAGAAATTCTGTAAAAAAAAAGGTTTTAAGCATGTTTATTTTAGTAAAATCGGAACTGAATTTTGTTAACGCTGTCTTTGTAGACATTCTAACGTCTAAATATCAAAACGTATAAACCATCTTCTTCTCTTGTCTAAATATAAAGTGCACTATTTCATTCAGCTACTTAAGCTGGTCATTATGTACACGGCCGCACGGGCGTGTCGGTCGTAGAATAATGAGCTAATTGTATGGTTATATTCAGAGAGACACACGATATATAATGTAGTTTAAGCTCAGCTAGTAGTGGCTGAGTGGTTGTATTACTGAATTGCAAAGTACCTATGCAGCTGCACTGATAATTTCATCGTGAGTCGTGTGATACTCTGAGTACTATAGTGCTGTAGAATAGTACCAAGACTGGATGATGGTGGATGGTTATAGGGTACCTAAAAATGTACCATAACATACAAAGTAGTTTGTTACTTTTGCATACGCAAATTTTCAACTATGATAGCATAATGCTATCTACATTTGGTTATCATTGCAGAAATCTGTACAAGTGACATGAATAATTTCTAAAAAAAAAAAAATTGTTTTATGACGTTGCCCAAAAGACGCGAAATTGTACTACGCCACGTGTCTGACTTCAAATAGATTTCCATTCTTTGCTTGTTTTTTAAATATTTTAACAACTGCGATGCAGAAATTCTGCCTATTGCTTTAGTAGTAGAAAGTAAAAGTGTGATGCACGCCAATATCTCACTCAGCGTTGACTCAGCAGCGCACTAGACACGGGAGCTATTTTTACCCTTCTGTTCCGTTTCTACCTCATTAGCGGGAATCAGTGTCGTGACAAATTGCTGTCAGACAATCTGCTCTTACCGACAGCGTCTAGTTACAGCGCTGCAGTTTCGTAATGGACAGGTCATCTTTCTTTATTAGTCTATAAAGGTTGTTAGCCACGGTTTACCCGCTTTTTTTTCTGTATCTAGACAAGACCGGGTCAAATACAGCCTAGTCAAAGTCCTCTTTTTTCCAGTGAAAGTCCTATTAAAAACGGTTCAGTCATTCCAGAGATTACCCCGGACAAACAGAAAGACAGGCAAAAAGACGGATGAAAGTTCATCCATCTTCACAAACTATTATATTTAAATAAGTAATTGGATTTGTACACACTTATTAAATTTGATAGACATCTTCCTATTGACAGAAGCCTCGACCACTGGCCTCGACTTAAAACCCGTTCGTGGATTATTATCAATAAGTAGCTTATAATAACTTCTTAAATTGATGTGTTCGTCCTCGTCGATGATGAAGTGTTCGTCGTCGTCTCTGCGTATATTTAATACGTAGTGACGACGACGAACACTTCATCCCTCTTCAAACTTCTATAAACGAAAGAGTTTATTGAATATTAAGGTAGTCTGAGCCATGCAATATCGCTATCCCTTTAGGTTGCGGAGGTTAGACGGCAGTCGCTCGGCGTAGAAGCTGATATTCAGTCATATCTGTTCGACTAGTAAGCGGACCTTGGGCTCCAAGACGTGTAAGTCCTGTATGCAACCTGGATATGGCTAGGAGGATGATGGTGATTGAATACTTAGGTATTGAGTAGCTGATTATATTTCTTTTTGTATAAAATATGAATAAGATAGTGGTCTGAATATGTACACAATGTGATTGTGACACAAAGCAAAATAGTTTAACTAAATCAATGTGGAGACCGTGATATGTGAAACGTCACGCATTTACAACTTGAATGTGAAAAACGAAATCAAAATTTGTTAAATTATCTTTCCCCGTCTTATTTTTCCTGTTTTCAACTTTTAGAATACGTTTATTTCGAAACCGCACGCGAGTTCTCGCTTGATAATATAATTAATCTGTTGATTATCGTCATCGTATCGCAAGTTTGATTCTACTTTATGTTATATCTTCGTCAAGATAACTGGTGGTGAAAACACTTTATATCATTACAAACGTCAAAGGTTTTAAGATAAATGTGTACTACGCAGTAATTTAGCTTAAAAGTACATCAGAACAGCATATGGGCTACATTTTGTCGTAACAGCCGACCCCCCCATGCAGGCAAACCCACAGACTGAAGCCAGTCTAGTGCTTCTAAAAAGCTTCTTCTTTCTTAATATAATAAACCTGTAGAAAAAGAAACCCTCATAATTTTTTATGTATAACGTTTATTGTCACACAAGCAATAACATTTGAAGTAATCGATTTGATTGCCGGCTTACATGCCTTATATCAAGGGAGTGACGGACAAAGTTGGAACAGTACTACAGAAATACTCCATCAAGACTGTATATAGTCCCCTCTCCAAGGTAGCACACAATCTGCGTACCCCAAAGGACGTAATTCCTCTACAAACACCAGGCGTCTACAAGGTTGATTGCAGTTGTGGTAGTTCCTATATCGGACAGACCAAACGAACGATCGCTGAAAGGGTCAAAGAACATATCACAGCTGTCAAAAATCGACAAATTAATAAATCTGCCATAGCTGAGCATTTACTGGAATCTGGACCAAACCACTGGATAGAATTACATCAACCACAAGTCTTATCCACCGATCGCCACTATTACTCCAGGATAGTACGTGAAGCGGTTGAAATCAAAAAACATAGAAATTTCAACCGGGAGGACGGATACAGACTATCGACCACTTGGAACCCAGTTATCAACAAATGCAAACAACGCCGCAGTAACACAACTATTCAGTGTGTAGACGTCATAAGTGTAGTGTGTCGAAGTACCGACAGTGCGGATAGAACTCAAAATATCAAAAATACAAAACAAGTGAGGGTAGCTGCCGAAACCCGCGCTTCACAAGGACGGCGCTGAGCTGACATCAGTCCCTCCGCGACCACAACCGTTGCAAGCCGGTAGAAACGTAGGAGAATAACAGAGGTATTTATGCCTTGAAATAAATAAATTATCGCGACTAAGACCCGCTAAATAATATTGTATGATAATATTGTATGAAACATTTGAAGTGTTCTGTTTTTACATCATTGATCTCATACCCTTCATATATACGTCGTTTCAGTTGTAATGTGGGAGCCGAAACTGGCATTCAATTTTGTAATTATTTATGCGTTTTACTCGCGGTCCAATAGTTTCGCGTTACTCGTCATTTCTGTATCATATTTAGTAATAATGAATATATACAATTTTGTAATTAGATTGTATCGACACATACTATTAGGCTTGGATATTTTATCTTAGGTCTACGAGAAAGTTGTCTAAGAGAAAAAATTATGTTTCACATTTATTTATATTTATTTTCGCAGCCTCCTTTAAGCTGAAGGATCTAGAAATCCTAGGTAGCAGTGATGTGCGCCGTGAGGTCTTCGCTGTTGCTAACTTATCAAGAATGTTAAGTTTATAAGTTAGGCATTTATACCTAACATAATTATGTAAATACGGTACCTAGATGTACCGAATCAACACATATTACTAGTGAGATAAACTATTTAGCATGTGAAACCCACATGATTGTCATGTAATATTAAAAGGGTTCGACGCTAAACGTTCAGTGTTTGATTACTTGTTGTTTGTTTGTTTTTCGTGTGAGCGTGTGGCCAACTCTGGTGTCGGAGTTTTCAGACCGCCCGAAGGCCTCCGACATGGCCTAACGATCTTTATCCTTAGACAAGAACCGGGACCGACAGCTTTACGTGCCCTCCGAAGCACGGTAGCGCTCAGATGTAAATGCCACACACGGTCACCCATCCAAGTGGTAACCTGTGCAAGCGTTGCTTAACTTTGCCGATCTGTTACGAACGGCAAGCCAAGTCTCGCTACGATTACTTATGATTACTTATGCATCTCAACCACCTCGTTAACTGCTGTTAGCTTACGGATACTTCAGTAGTCTTAGCTTCGTAGACGACAATACATTACACACACATACATAATATGTAGCGCAGATAAAGTCCTATACCATTTTAAGGACATCCCCTACATGAGCTAGGTAGCGATAGCCCAGTGGAAAGACTAATAGAGTGCTACGCAGGAGTCACAAGTTCAATCCAATGACGCGCAAAGAGATCGATATCGAGACACGATAGTACCAATAAAATTGTGAATCTTACAAAATTTCGTCGCGTGGTGGTTTGCACTCACTACTGTCGGCGTAGCAACGATCACTTAAAGTTGATATGTACACCTGTGCTACAAATCCATTCGTAACTAACTTAATATTGATTCCATTATTTCAGCACACGAATATTTCTTTTCCTCGCGCCCGGTGTGTGTCGCATTCAAGAGACTACGAAACTTTTGCTTGATCTTTATCAATGCAATTGAAGCCCTCGATCTATTTTCAAATCCTAAAAGCAATAAAAGCTACAAATATTAAAAACATTCCAAGGTCTGCCCGCTGCACGTGTCATGTGCGTGTCGGCTCAACTCGGCAAAAAAACATTCCCTATGCGCAATTCTAGCGCAAAATTTTCATCAAAAGCCGTTTAGTACTTTTGTTTATAATAGAAGCAGGATAAGTTTCGTTGATTACTATTTGGACTTCATACTCAAAATCTCATCGTCTTAGACAGCGTCTCTAACTCACTTCATATTATAAGTTCGACAATTTTATCCCGAGTAAGAAAATTTCAAATCCAATGTCTAAGGATAATAAAATAGCATTTTCATTACAGAATTTAATATCATTCGGCTGAGTGTCGATACCAGTTAGCCTCGCAAACAATAGTTTTCTTCCCTTCGTTCTGAAACAATTGTCTACATTTTTAACTCGGAGCAGGATAGAAACTATCCAAAGTTGCATCTGAACTTTTTAATTGTAGAAATTACAGCTTTCTATATTTTCTTTAAATAATAATTAACTGTAGCCTACAAAACAAGAACTAGATATAAAACCATGTTTAGTCTCAGATTTAGAATGCATCAAATCTATACATATAATAAAATGGTAGGAAAGTCAAAACTGTACATTGAATATTTTTTTTAAAAAATACTTGGGGTGTGATCTACAATCGATACCGAAACAAAAAATATAGTTTTTAGAATTTTTGTCTGTTTGTCTGTCCGAGATAAACTCAAAAAGTACTGCATGGATTTACTTCAAATTTGGCACGAATATTATTGGAATGTCGGGTCAACATACAGGCTACATAGTCACCTACGGGGAACGAGTAGTGAACCTTTATTTCTTCAATGCATTCTGTAACAACGTGTAATCTAAAAACACATATTTGTATGTTGTTATTATGTTAACCATGCTATAAGCTAGCTTCACACTATAAAATCACGCAATATAAGTATCTTAAGCCGATAAACATAATAAGATGAATATAAGTAGTATCAAGACAATTTTAAAGCAGCGCCATCTATGAGAGTTCAAAAACATCAAGTCGAATTATATGTGTAAGTCCTTTTTGGATAGGTATAAATAATTTAAATTTGATCATGTTGGCCAGGTTAATAGTTATTTTCAAAAGTCATAGATGGAGTTGTGCATTTTCTTCTTGAAAATTGTATCATTAATTCGTTTCAGAAATGAGCAAGACTATTAAAAAAATGTGTTTATTTAGGTTTTAAGGTGCTTCATCTATGTCTTATAAAATTCATCGAGTTTGTCTGTATGAAAATACAAACAGAATTCAAATAGATTTATAACAAAATTTAAACTCTAAAACGCTATTGCTGTAAGCAATTTGAGCTGAATACACTTACTTTGTTAAGAGGGAAATTAACCATGCCATATATATTTTAAAGCTAAGACATGCTTATTTTTTACAGTACAGAATAAATAGTAATAGAGTTAGTACAAAATAAACATAATGGTCACATTGGTGTAATTATTGCTTCCTAAATAATATATTTTCATGTCGCATATGAACTTTAGTGAGATGTGGAACTAGCTAGATCTTATTTACTCACACACAGCCATTTATTTTATTGTTACGTCTGAAGCGGTTTGGCGGATACTGGTGTTCTCTATACATGACAGGCAGCCTACCGTCATGCATTTACACGTCCACCTAGAGAATGGCCAGCGCATATATTTTGATCCCGACAACGTTGCCAAGCGCTTGGAAAATCCTCGCAAAAGGCTCAGGCTCTGTGAAGTCGACCAGTTTGGGAGGTCCCTTACGTATGACGAGATGCCTTCATATTACACATACGACAAGCAAAAGGGTGTACTTAACAGACGCGACGTCGACGAGGAGGTGCTGTGGAAGGTTTTCCGGGATGTTTCAAGGACACCGCATTCTGTAGAGTTTATTCCGTACACACGAATAATGGCGAATGTTATTTTCTGCGGTTGTTACTTCACACGGTCTGAGGCCCAACGTCTTTCGCCTTTTTAAGGACATTTGATGGCGTGGAGTATCACCGCACAGCCTGCGTAGTATGTGACTTTCTCGACGGTGACCAAAACTGGGATGACACCTTCGCGTAGACGAGCGTCAGTGACAGTCCCAGCCGCATGCGTCATCTGATTAACGTCATCTTGGTGTTTTGTAGTCGCAGTAGTAGAACCTGGTAGCTTTGTGGGAGATGTATTGCAAGTAGGCGTGCTACTGGAGACGAAGTCGAAGTAACTGATGAACACGTGTTGAACACCTGTCTCAGTTCACTTCAAGACGTGGTCATTTCTATCGGCGGCAATTCACTGGTCGAATATGGGTTACCAGCTTCCTAATCATCAGCGCATCATCGCACCGTGGAAATTGGGAGTACAACTCTGAGACAATTTACGATCCGGATGAAATGACTACCATACGATATTTAAGACACCGTCATTCAAAGCGTTCTCCAAAGCCAGGGTAAAATGTTTTTCTTGGACGCTCCTGGTGGAACAGAGTAGTACTTGCAGAGGTCAGGAGGCAAGACAAAATTGCCATTCGGGAAATTATCGTCGGGAATCGCTGCCACACAGCTTCCGGGTGGCAAGACAGCACATGCCATGTTTAAAATTCCCATCGATTTAGAAAGCACCGAAACGCCCGTTTGTTGTGTGTCACGTAACAGTGATAAGGGACACATGCTCAAGGATTGCTCTCTGATTGTATAGGATTAACGTACGATGGCCAATAAAAAGGCAGTTGAGGTCGTGGATAGAAGGACATCCGCAAGAACGAGCATTTGATGGGTGGTCACAGTTCTGTTCAGTGGCGATTTCCGACAAACGCTTCCCGTGGTGACGCGGGGATCGAGGGCTGACGAGGTGAGTGCTTCGTTGAAACGATCTTAGTTGTGGTCAAGAGTTCGACCATTAATATGAGAGCTCGGCTTGGCGTCAATGCACGTGATCAACAATCTGCTGATGTCCTTCTAAGTCTTGGCGAAGGCACTCTACCAGAGGACGGGGAGTGCTTCCAGAGTCTCTCAGTAGAGTTGTATCCAGCTTAGACGAACTCATTCGCTGTGTGTACGGGGACATCAGTTGTATACCGTAATAGCAGAATTCTTGGCTGTGTGAGCGGGCTATTTTCACGCACAAAAATGATCAGGCTGTTGCAATTAACAAATGCATTCTCTCGGAAATTGAAGGGAATGAAGTGGTCTACACCTCTATAAACACTGTCGTCGAGCAAGATGACGCCACTCATTATCCTGTGGAATTTCTGAACTCCCTGTCAGCAAGTGAACTTCCAGCGCATACCATCAAGATTAAGGTCGGTGTCCCGATTATGCTTCTTCGGAACCTATCTCCTCCGAAGTTGTGTAATGTGACCCGCCTTAAAGTCATCTCGCTCCATAGACACACCGTAGAGGCGGAAATTTTTACGGGTTGTGGCGTCGGCGAGGCAGTAATTATACCACGCATTCCTCTCATACCTCATAACTTCCCGTTCCCGTTCAAGTACGTACAGTTTCCCCGTGATTTTTTGCTTTGTGATGACCATCAATAAGTCGCAGGGGCAGACACTGAGGACAGCGGGTGTCGACCTCAGGACGAGCTGCTTCTCACACGGGCAGCTGTACGTCGCTTGCTCCCGCGTCACCAGTCTTGACTCTCTTTACATTTTGGCTGCAGACGGCCAAACCACTCATGTTGTATATCGAGAAGTCCTATGTCTTTTTACCCCATTCTGTATTTCTTATTTTCGCCGTCTGCTTCAGTCACAACTTATGGCTTAATTCAGCATAATCACCATAAAGTCATTTATTCAAAGCAGGCTGAATCAGCACTTTTTGAAGGTCAAATTTACAAAAGACAGTCTCCCTCTGTTGCTGCACTTTCTGCAGATATGAAATATAAAGAAGAAACTGGTATATTACTGGTATGAATGTTATTTTGAAAGGTATAATCGTAGGTATTTATAATTTGGTGCTATATAGCGTTCACGCAGACGACGTCGCGGGCAGCAGCTAGTAATAAATAATTATCTTCTTCAAAAAATATTTTTGAAGAGTTAATTATTTATTTAATTCGAAATTTGGTGCAATGAATTTAGATTTATAGGTAGTAGAGCGTTGCTGATTTCAGCAAGAATAGGCCGACTCGACGGGGCAGTATTACCCTGTCACAGAAAAGCGACTTAAAGTAACAGTACCTAAATTGTTGCGTTTCGTTCGGTGAGTGAGAGTGCCAGAGGCCCCATTCCCTATTCCTTCTCCCTCATCCCACTCCTCCTCTTATTCCTTTTCCCAACCCCAAGGGGCGGCAACGCACTTGTTACTCGAGTGGTGTTGCTTGTGTCCAAAGGCCGCGGTAATTGCTGACCATCAGCCAATCCGTCTGCTTGTTTTTTTATTAAAAAAAATACTCATAACGTTTACCAATTGTATCTTCAGTAGACAAATAACCAAATTTACACAAAGTCATTGTCAAATTTATTTATCCACTTAGATCACAATGTGTCGTTTATGATTGTCAGACTACGCTGGGACAAACCTCCAACTTTATTTGGTGTATATTTTGTTTCATTAACCTATACTGTCCCTCTGCTGCACAAAGCCCTCCCTATGTTTTATTATAAGGCAGATAGTCTTATTCAGGGACAAGGGGACATTCTTAACCTTGTATTAAGTCGGCGGGGTAATCAAATTATATATAATGGCAACCTTGTCGGTCACAAAACAGCTGATGTTCATTTACCTCAGACAGCGCAGGTTCATATTCAGCGTATCATTTGAGACCACTATCACGACTTGTTTAATGGAGCTCGCTCAGATTTATGAAGGTTAATCTAGCTTTTTTTACATATTTTTTTGCTTGGAATAATGAAATAAGTCTAGGTAATCATCTAATGATGACGCTGTTTTATGACGCTGAAATGTCGCTTAAAAAATGGTCAGTGATTACCTCACCAACCATTTCAACAAAGTAAGTTGTGGTGTTAATTCTTACATATTATACATTATAATAGGTAGTAGAGCATTCCTTCTCCCTCATCCCACTCCTCCTCCTATCCCTTTTTCCAACCCCAAGGGGCACTTGTGACTGCTGTGGTGTTGCTAGTGTGCATGGGCGGCGGTAATTGCTTACCATCAGGCGATCCGTCTGCTCGTTTGCCGCCTATTACTATAAAAAAAAGAACATCATCTAGATTAAAAATGTACAAATAAATTCCGGGCATGATGATCTGATTTTGGCCTCTAAATAAGCACGTTCAACGTAGCATACTTTGTTGATTGCCTACATCATTAAATATAAAGTCATTTTAGTTTATCGGAGTGTAGGCCAACTCTGATGTCGACATTTTTGGACACGAAAACTAAAGATTCCTCCTGAGACCTCTGCAAACATTGTTTGACTTTGCCGATCTAGACGGCAAGTCAAATTCTTTCCAGAAGCGTTACACAGATAAAGTAAAAGCCTGAAAGTGAAGTGTTATCGTAGCAGAGAATTTCTCAAATATACACTTAGATAACTAAAATCTCAAATTTCTCTTTATTTACTCATACAAATATAACTTAAATATTCCAATTTGTAAACACATCTATTCTGTCAACATTACTGTAATTGTTTTGCATCAATTAATATATCGAAATATTGTGTTATCTCAGAACTCGTAAAGCATCAATTATTCTTGTTCATTGTTCTGTGTTTAATATAATTATAAATCATAAGGTTTATTTATTACAGGTTAATTATAGAGGAGCGATTTAATTAATTATATAATGAAGAATATCCACAATTTAAAGATAAGCGCAGAATGGTAGTCAAGAAATCTTATTACAATTCAACTAACATCCGGAACTAAATTATCTGGACTGGAAAATGTCTATGCTTAATATAAGAAAAATCAGAGTACACCGCTTTGTTCCAGCTGCTACAATTCGTTTATAGTCTACCACGTATATCTATTACAAATTCTCATATCATGTTCTCTCACAATTATTTAACTCTTATTACAAATAAGTACATAATATAACGGCTAATAAGTTAAAGAAGACTGGCATTTTATCTAAATGTAAACACATCTGGAAATAATTAGTCGTCGTTATTATTATGTCCCTATAAATTAAGTTATAAATAAAAACATGTAAAATACTGACAACACCTGACGTGATCGTCATTAGTCGTATACAAAAATGTGAGTTGACAAAAGGCATACGCTTAGTACCTTCAAGAAAGCCTTTAATCTACTCATTTGAATTGACAACAGCGAATAAATTTATCAAACAGAAAAAATGCTTTTAAAGTTGTCTGGCGATTAGAAATTAATTAATTTAAATAAGATACAATAATATTTAAGCGAAATAATTTATAATGAAAAATCGTTTTGAAAACAAGCTTTTACATGAAAGGATCAAAATACTCTTCGAGACGAATCAATCGAGCTCAAACTTAATGGGATTGTGTTTTTTTTTGCTTAGTGCCTTTGGCCACCTTCCAGCATCGTCATCAGATCAGCTCTATATCACCATAATATTTCATTATCACCCGATTACACATGCATATCAAACTTCAGCTCAATAGAAAAACAGAAAGTTGGTTTTATTTAACTTGCAATTTGAGACACCGGGACAGGTCAAAGTAAATCAAAACTTCTAAAATGGCAGTAATAATCAGATAAATACACATATGAATAGCATAATGAAGTACTTAGTAACTTTATGGTATTATGGAACAGACACTTGCCCCTTTCCTCAGTATATCAGCTCGAGCAGGGTAGTGCTCCCCTCTACCAGAAAACGATATGTCAGTATTTGAGGTCTGCATTATTAGTTGTCGGTGAACGAAAGCGACAGAGGTAAGTCATCCTGCTGTCACCATTCCGTCTGCTTACTTCCTTTCTTTGCAGTTAGAAGGCTCAGGAATGTTATCGCTTTTCCATATCTACCAGCTAGCCTTACCATTTACATGGGCCGATAGTTTGCGTGTCATTTACTGAAAAAATATTTCTGCTATTGTTTCATGGTACGGGCTTACGGATCTGTAATTAAAAGCCTTAGTGATAAAAGAATCCTCTCGTAAAACAAAATATTATGCGATGTGTCACCACTTGCCTACCCTTGTCTGAATTTTCACGGTGACGAATTTGAATTACAGTCCTTTTCAAGTTTAAAAAGTAATTTAGGTTTGAGCCGCCACAACGAAATTAATTATATATTCATCCGTAAGGTTATTTTGTGGTTTTTGTCAATTTTGACCCTTTTTCGTGTATTATATCTCGGGCTAGATTCACACATACCACAACCACAAGACAAAGACGCGACAAACTGTCGTCAAGCTGCGGTTTGCAATTGCAATCCCTAAGCCGCACTGCAAAACCTACGCGGGATTAACGAATCCCACGTAGTATCCCGCATTCCTTATATTATAAGGAACCTACATATACTATTATTATAAAGCTGAAGAGTTTGTTTGTTTGGTTGAACGCGCCAATCTTGGGGACCACTGGTAAGATTGATATAATTATTCCAATTAGCGACGACATCTATAGGCTTTTTATACCCTAGGTCATTACGCCTATGACCGAGAGGTGTACATTAGTAGCTCTAAGTAGTAAGCCAGTTCTAAAATCGAATTGAAACTAGGAACAGTTTTTCGGAAAAACCCTGACATATAAAGTTTTTCTCTTGAGCAAATATTTCTTATACTGCATCGCTTCGACAGTTCTACTTATAGGTAGGAGCAAAACTAAAAGTTTAGTGCCATTTCGAATCTAAATCTAAAGGTCGCACGCAGACATGTTCCAACGAAAATATGTGCGATGCGAAACTAGTTTAAACCGGTATATAGGAACATACGAGCTTCATAAGTTCATAGAATTCCAAACATGGTGTACGCAGGTATTTTTAGTTAAAAATACGTACGGGACGTCCAAATGGAACTGAACCTGCTGGGCCCAAAATATATACGTTTGTATTTGATAAAATATTATACATAGCATTTTGACGATGACGATGAGGGAGTAATGTGGACCAAAGAATGTCGATGTAAGATGATGTAAGATTCGATACATATTCAGGAATAGAGGTATCCACTTAACATAGCACAAGTTAGTACTTATGAAATTCCTATATTATATTCGCGTTTCTTTACACATTTACCAGATGCAAATACCGATTATATAGTTTTAATCGTTATTTTATTTACCGTATGTAAAAATAATGTCACCTTGGCACCTTGGAATATTTTATTTTGATATAATTAAGTTGACACTACATTTTGTTTGTAATTGTTTCTTTATTTAAGGACTTCGATTTCTCTTATCATGTAACGACGTAAAGACATAAAAAAATTACTTGAAGTCAGTTTTATCTGAATTAATTACAAGTTTAATTGAAGTTAAAATTTATAGCCCAGTGATTAAAGAAACTGATAGACTGCTACGCTGAGGATCTAAGGTTCGAGTTTACATCGCGCAACGATATGCGAAGTTATGCTTTTTAGATTGTTTCCGATTAGGTTCTTAAGAAGATAAACATACATATTCAAATGCTTCCCATTATTTATTTATTTATTTATTTATTAAAATAATATGGAAGACTTACAGCTAAACAATCAAAACAAAAAGATTAAAGTAAATAAAATCAAAATCCTCACGTATAAAAGATTTCTTAAATATATAAAAAGTGAACAAACTCATAACATAACACTGCAATAACAATATCAGATTATCACTTATTCCTACAGTTAAACATTATTATCAGTATACTTATGATTATGACTATATATCAATGGAAAAAGTCAAGAGCCAAGCGCCTCCTTGCCGTTTCCACACTTATAAAATAAGGATCCAAGTCACGCTGTTTACATAGTCCATTGTAATTTCGACTTGCACGCACCATATAAGAGTTCTGTCTATAGTTAGATGAAGCAAAAGGTACGCTCAAAGGTGGGTTGTTCCGAGTTCGAGAGGGTACATTCAGGTGAAGCTTAGATAGGAGTTCAGCACTATCAATATCATTTTTTAAGATTTTGAATAGAAATATGGTATCAGAGATGTCTCGCCGAGTTCTTAATGGTAACAGATGGTATTTCTTACAGAGATTTAGGTAGTTTTCTGATTGATAAGGAACTTTCTGATGGTAACATAAATATCTAATAAATCGTCTTTGAATGTTTTCAATCCGCTCTATGTACTTCTGATAACATGGATTCCATACTTGAGATGCGTATTCAAGATGACTTCTAACGTATGTACAATAAAGGATCTTTAACGTCTTAGCTTTCGAAAAATATTTTGATAAACGCATAATGAATCCTAGTGATTTAGATGCCTTAGCGACAACTGCATTAACATGTGATTCAAATATTAACTTCGAATCATGATAAACCCCCAAATCGCGAATGCAGTCTACTCGAGGCAGCAATTGATTACCCAAAGTGTATTTTGTGGCTATAATTGTACGTTTGCGGGAATACGTAACCACTGAGCATTTAGTGGGATTTAGGTCAAGCTTTCTCAGCCGACAGTATTCCTCCAGTCGCCGCAGATCAGCTTGTAGTGCAATCATGTCTCCAACGGATGATATAGTGCTGAATATTTTCATACCATCAGCAAAACACAACAGCTTAGATGACTTGAGACACGATTCAATGTCATTAATATAAATCGTAAATAACAAAGGCCCAAGCAAAGAACCCTGAGGACAACCACTTGGCACAGGAACCCAACTGGATATGTAGTTATTTAATACTACAGCTTGAGATCTATTATCCAAATAGGAGGAAAACCATCTGAGCAGGTCGCCACGGATTCCAACGCTATTAAGCCGGAAAAGAAGGATATCGTGGGGTATTCGATCAAAAGCTTTACTGTAGTCTGTGTAGACTACATCAACCTGTGCATCCTTATCCATGGCTTCAGTTATAAAGTCATTTAACTCAACAAGGTTAGTGACAGTAGATCTTCCCTTCATAAAGCCATGTTGATAGGGACTTATTGAGTTACTGACGGCCGAATAAACTTGTTTATAAACTATTCTTTCGAAGATCTTGGCTATGATGCATAGTTTAGAAATGGGTCGGTAATTAACAACCTCAGTTTTTGCCCCTTTTTTGTAAATTGGCACAATAAAAGCAGACTTCCATATTGAAGGTACGGTACTAGTAGATAGAGACTGTTTAAAAAGAAGAGTAATTGGTTGGGCAAGAGTTGATGCGCAACGTACTAGGAGTTTAGGTGATATATTATCAGGTCTTGGTGCCTTGGCTATGTCTAACGTTGTTAGAAGATGTTTGACGTCTTCAACTTTAACATTTATGTTGGAAATATCCGAAAATTCAGATGCTTCAATAAGAGACAATGACAAGTGGTCTAAATTGAAGTTTTTTGTGTTAGCAGGATCAAGAAAATTTGATGCAAAGTAGGCAGATAACGCGTCAGTAATTGTTTCGCCAGAGGTAAACGTTTTGTTATTATAACTAAGTGTACTAGGGAATGCTTTAGAGTTACAACGTTGCTTAACAAACGTCCAAAAGTATTTCGGATTACTTTTAATAGAATCCTCGGTAAGCTCTAAGTAACTTGCGTAACATTGTGATTCAAGCACTTTTACTCTTTCGCGTAAAAGTTTAAATGTCAGTTTATCTAATCTGTTACCATAAGTTTTAAACTTTTTAAAATACTTATGTTTTTCTTTTATAGTTCTAATGAGTGCAGAGCTATACCAGATTGGATAAGAGTTATTATGTGATGATTTAATTGGTATGTATTTTGTTTGAAGATCAGATATAGTTTTATTGAAAAAGTTTACTGAATCATCAATAGTACGCCCCGCAAACTCACACACCCAGTCAATTTTGCCGATACAACCGTTGATGGAATCAAAATCACCCTTATCATATAAAAAACGTTTTCGCGGCGCGCTTTTTAAAATAGGAGCCTCGACAAATTCTAAGTCCAATAATAATGCCGGATGATAGGTATCTATGGGAACTAAGGGCTCTAGACATTCACTTACATTTACGGGGTTATTACACAGAACCAAGTCGAGAATCCTATCATAAATATTAGCAACGCCATTATATTGCTGTAAGTCTAAGGCACACATCTCGTCAATAAATAAGTGTTCATCATGGGTGCTACAGTTCGTAGCAGCTAGAAATGAGTGATCAGATGATACCCAGTGAATACTACTCATGTTGAAATCACCCACGATTAGAAAAGCATCTGATGGATTATCAATAACATTTTGATTTAGTTTAAATAGGAAATTAGAGAGTTGTGAAGAAAAGGATAGACCGAGATTTTGTTTACACAAATACAAAACGCACAAATACAAGTTTATGTAAGAACGAGAATTAGATCGCTTTAGACGTATGCTCAGCCATAAATCTTCAGCTGTAGAAAAGAAAGTAGGCTGCGATATAGCCGGTATATCCCTCCGAGTAGCAATTAAGACACCACCTCCACGCGACTGCCCAGTAGATACATAGTCCCTATCACGGCGCCATACAATATACCTATCATCAAAGAACTCTGAATCCGAAATCCCATCTGTTAACCACGTCTCTGTAAGAATAATGATGTCATACGAATTAATTTGAATCTGACGAAAGAAGGTGTCAGTCTTAGTTCGGAGACCACGAACGTTTTGGTAGTATATGTTTAATTTATTTTTAGCTAGCATAGTGAACAAAGCCAATAACAGAATATGCATTAAAACATTGGACACTATTAAACGAATTGTAAACACAAATAATTAAAGATGGGCAATATAGAAAAAGCTTTGAATAAGCCTGGTATAAATACGCATAGTGAACAAAACCAATAACAGAATATGTATTGTTATTGTGGGTAGGAATAAAATCATTATGAACCAGTATCACCAAGAATTTGCAATCTAGAGATAGCATTATATAAACTTGGTATAAACGCGCATAGCGAACAGAGCCAATAATAAAATATGCACTATTACAGCCAGAAATAATGAAATAATTATGTAAACAAATAACATAGAATGGACAATTTAAAGATAGCATTGAATAAACACGGTATAAACGAACATAGTTAATAAAGTCAACAACAGTACACGTATTATTATAGTCTGCAAGAGTAAAATAATAATTATATACACAATTAACAAAGAATGGGTAGGTAATTTAAAAAGAACATTGTATAAACGCGGTAGTCTTCAATAATGTTTAAACTCGAACGATACTCAGGTAGCGCGACAACTGTGCGAGAAAGCAAGCGATACTGCGCATGCGTAGGTGCAAGCAGGACAGGAGTATAATTATTACATAGAGCTTTAAAGTAAACAGCGCGCTTCAAGAGCCAAATGAATACGAAACTCGTTAGTAAAGCGGGCATTCTAAACCTTTTGTAACAATAATACAACACGTAAAGCAATATAAAAATGTTTGGTTTTACAAGCAAAATAAGATAAGCAAGTAACTTTGAATTAATGCAGTATTTAGGACATTTTATACAACTTTGTTTAAATCAGTTTCTTTACGTATTATAATTAACTTAGAAGAGTTATTTTTTAATACGTGTATTTTACCATGTTTTACCCAGATGTATTCATAGTTCTTCTCTTTTGCAATAGCTTTGGCTTTGGTTAAAAGCCTCTTGTGTTCTACGCTCAGGTGATCGTTGACATAGATTCGTTGCGACGGGCCGTGAAGTCCAATGTCAGCGGTGAAAAGCTCCTTATTAGCTCGAGCAGCAGCAATAAAATCTTCCTTAACATACCGATTCAAAAAGCTCACCACAATCAGTTTCTCATTGGAATTATATATCGGCACTCGAGAGATATAGTTAATAAGATTTTTCTGACAGTTGTAACTAACTCGGCGACCAATGGCATCAACAATAGAAAAAAGGTTCTCATCTTTTTTGGTCGGGATTCCCTTTATCTCCACGTTGTTCAGCCGTGAACGTTGTTCCTGAGATGCTAGGTCGAACTTTAATTTCGCAACATCGGTCTGCAAGCATGTTACCACATCTTGGAGTTTCTCTAATTCGTTTAGTTTCGTTTCAACCACTGATAGTCTGGAGCCATATTCTTCCAGTTTAAGGCTAGTACACTCGCAAGTCGACTTCACCTGTGATATGTCATCTTTTATACCTCGGATATCCTCCATTAATGCTGGCAAACTGAGTAGTTGGCGCTTCATGTCCCGTATTTCAGCCAGTATAGTGTCCATAGTGACTGGTTCGACGGCAGGTGCAGCTGGTGACGAGATCTTGCACGTGGAGCACTTCCACTGCGCTCTTTTATCAGCTCTCTTTTTTTCATCCACTTTCTGTGAGATTTGCGCACCCAAAGTCCATATATTTTTGGCAACTGGTGCACTGGACCCCATCATTGAACTGGGTATTACAGGCAGCGCAGGTCTTCATTGCAATCAAGTTATTATTATAAAATAAATTTAGTTAAGTAAATGTAACAAAAGATTGACGATCTATTTCTAAGAGCGACGCGTGCAATACGTATGAGTGTTCACGGACGACTTATGTTTTTGATAGTTATGTGAAGTCTGCCAGTTCGCCCTTGGTCAGCATGGTGAGCTGTGGTCTAACTCGTCCCATTATGAGGCTCGTGTCTAGCAATGAGACAGCTTATGTACAGGCCTGAGATTATTAATAACTAAATTACCGGTATGAATACATTATAAAACTTGATTTGCAGAAAACCAAAATTTGCTCCATGAAACCAAAATATGGCAAACCCTACAAATGGCAGTCTGTAGCAAAAATATATTAAATAATAAGCCACAGCAGAATTGATTGATTACGACGTAAACCCATGCAAAATAGACGACGTACGGGACTGAATAATACACAAAAAATACAACATACATATATACAATAAATATTACACAATAATTATTTCTAACGACGTCCTTCAGTCTGTGAGTGGTCTTTTAAGTGAAATAATTTAATCGTTCAATGTAGCTGTTCATTCTGATGAACTAATCCGAACGAAGTTTAATTGTCGACGACGAATTAATTTGCGAGCACTCTACACAAGTTATATGAATTGCTGTTCCTTATTAGACCTTTTTTTTACGGCTTGTAATGTTTTGATCGATGGACAGCGAGTGGAACAAGTGAATGAGTTTGTTTACTTAGGTACGTTGTTTACAAGAGATGGTAAGAATGAAGCAGATATTGAAAGGAGAGTTAATGCAGGTAATTGTGTGAATGGAGCTCTGAAGGCGTTTATGAACAGTCAAAACGTGTCCAAAAAGGCACGTTTGGCTGTACATAGAGGTGTGTTAGTGCCTACCCTTATGTATGGTAGTGAAAGTTGGGTATGGCAGAAGAGATTTGAAAGTAGAATAAATGCTGTAGAAATGAGAGCACTGAGAAGTATGTGTGGTGTGTCTTTGACCGACAGAGTAAAGAATTGTGTGATACGAGAGTGGTGTGGGGTAAAAGAAGATGTAGTGACAAGCATTGAGAAAGGCATGTTAAGATGGTTTGGGCACATGGAGAGGATGGATGACGATAGACTGACAAAGAAGATATATCAGGCTAGTGTGAATGGGACAGGACAAAGGGGAAGACCTAGGAGAACGTTCTCTGACCAGATTGGAGACATCCTGAAAAAAGGACAAGTCAGAAGTACCCTTAACAGAAGAGCATGCATGAGAAACTTGATGGGAGTGAGTGAAGCAAGTGAGGTATGTCAGGATCGTTGCAAATGGCGTTCCGTAGTCTCTGCCTACCCCTCCGGGAAACAGGCGTGAGTCTATATATGTATGTATGTATGTATTAGACCTTTAATTATATAATGAAATGCACATTTTCAGAATTCAGGCTTAAAGCGTTTGTATATTATTTTGTTCAGAGTTAGAAGTATAAGGTACGTATACACCGATGGCTTACTTCCTTCTTTAACAGACATTCGCAGTCCACTGACTAATCGTGTATTTTCTTTTGTTGTTTCTTGCGACACCCATGGAATGATATAGGGTAGTGACATTTTGTATTCTTAATCCGTCACTACACAGACACAAAAGGCACATTTTATTAAATAAAGTTTGCACGTGTGATAATTTACTTTAACATTGTTATAAAAAAAAATTTGATCTCATAGTGTGCTTATTGTGCCGTATGTAATAGGCAAAGTTAAACAACGTTTGCAGTGTTAAGTCGTAAGATGGGTGGTCGCTAGTTGTGATGTGTTGTGTCAGCATATCCCGTGATATATTTGTGTCAGGACGTTACAGTGCTTTGGAGGACACGTAAAGTCCTCTGCACGGTTCTTTTCTAGATATATGTGAATGACACAGTGATAGCGTATGTGAAACGAACCCACAACACTTTTCGCAATGTTAAATGCTGTTAAACTACTAAAGCTTTCGTAAAGACAGAACAAGTGAGTAGTCGTAAAGTTTATAGAAAATAACTAAATGTCATCGCGTTACAAGATGATAATCTGCTAAAAATAACCTTCATGTGAATGTCCCATTATAATGAATATTAAAAACAAGAGTTTCAGGTGATCCATTCATCTTGCTCTTGTGTGACAAACGATTATAAATTGAAGCCATGAGTTACCCACTCGATTACCGTAAAAAGATAGCTTGCTCATTATTTTTCTTTAAAATACATTGAACCAAATTACGTTGGTAGTTTGTCGAATAATACACATGGGGAACCTACAAACATTTAATACTAAGTGTAATTAATTTTGTCATAACGCCTCCTAGCCTCGATTACACCATAGGCTTGGAGAAGCAATTTCAAGATAAAACCATTATTATATCAGCCGAAAGACATCCACTGCTGGACAGGCTGCCCCACGCCTCTACACACAGACCGATCATGGGCCACCCGCATCCATCCGCTTCCTAATAAGATCGCGCGTCCACCTTGACTTACCTCTGCTAGGACGTCAGGTGCATGGCCGCCACTCTAGAACCTTCCTGCCCAAACCCCCATGGGTTCCTCTACCAACATGTTAATCCATTGAAAGTCACTCATGGGTTTGTAATTTTTACTGCCGCAAATGTAACTATTTCCATAAAATTAAATTGAATAATACATAAAGACTGAGCATACTATGGAGCATAGCCTTCTTACTGTCATATAATTTATATTTGATATTGTAACTTACCCGAAATAATCTAATTTTAGTTTTTAGATTGAATGCCTACAGTTTATCTAAAAATAAAATTAGATTGTAGAATTTAAATATTGAGATTAAACGTGACGTAACGGACTTAGCGGTCAATTTACTTTTACAATTCAGTTATAAATCTATAAAACAAATAGATTCGTTTTAAATTGACTGTGATGTCAAAGGACTGTAATAATAAAAGTATAGCTTTGAAAAAAGGTTTATCCAATATTGTCCACATAACAACCGACAAGAAAATATGGCATGTACAAGCGGGATTCCAAAAGGGTATGGGATGCACGGATCAGGTTTTTTCCTTGCGAAGCATAGCCGAAAAGTTTTTGGCTAAATGTCAAAAGGTCTATTGCGCATTCGTGGATTTGGAAAAGGCTTACGATAAAGTGGTGAGGAATGAAATGTGGTCGGTGGTGTCAATGAATGGGGTGGACAGCAGCCTCATTCGAGCTCTGAAATCCCTTTATGAGGATTCTAGAGCTTGTGTGAGGATAAACGGGGCATACACTGACTGGTTTACCATCGAGAAAGGTGTTAGACAGGGATGTGTAGCGTCGCCGTGGCTGTTTAACCTCTTCATGGACAGTTGTTTGCAAGATTTAAAACATAGTGACTGCGGATTAAGGATGAATGGGTTACTCGTCAAATGCCTCCTTTATGCTGATGATCAGGTAATACTTGCATCTTCAGCGGAGGAGTTGCAGGAGATGGTAGCAATTATGCATGGTGCGTTAGAGAGGAAAGGAATGAAAGTGAATGTAAGTAAAACGAAAGTTATGGTTTTTGAAAAGGAGGAATGCGTTACGGCTTGTAATGTTTTGATCGATGGACAGCGAGTGGAACAAGTGAATGAGTTTGTTACTTAGGTACGTTGTTTACAAGAGATGGTAAGAATGAAGAAGATATTGAAAGGAGAGTTAATGCAGGTAATAGTGTGAATGGAGCTCTGAAAGCGTTTATGAACAGTCAAAACGTGTCCAAAAAGGCACGTTTGGCTGTACATAGAGGCGTGTTAGTGCCTACCCTTATGTATGGTAGTGAAAGTTGGGTATGGCAGAAGAGATTTGAAAGTAAAATAAATGCCGTAGAAATGAGAGCAATGAGAAGTATGTGTGGTGTGTCTTTGACCGACAGAGTAAAGAATTGTGTGATACGAGAGTGGTGTGGGGTAAAAGAAGATGTAGTGACAAGCATTGAGAAAGGCATGTTAAGATGGTTTGGGCACATGGAGAGGATGGATGACGATAGACTGACAAAGAAGATATATAAGGCAAGTGTGAATGGAACAGGACAAAGGGGAAGACCTAGGCGGACGTTCTCTGACCAGATTGGAGACATCCTGAAAAAAGGACAAGCCAGAAGTACCCTTAACAGAAGAGCATGCATGAGAAACTTGATGGGAGTGAGTGAAGCAAGTGAGGTATGTCAGGATCGTTGCAAATGGCGTTCCGTAGTCTCTGCCTACCCCTCCGGGAAACAGGCGTGAGTCTATGTATGTATGTCCACATATATACAAAGTGTACTTTAATGAATATGTATGCCGTTGAATATTTTAATATTTAGTGCATCCAATATGTACATTATAAACCATTTTATTTAATAATTACAAAGCAAACCATTATCTTATCTTATACTAATATATAAAGCTGAAGAGTTTGTTTGTTTGGTTGAACGCGCTAATCTCAGGAACTACTGGTCCGATTTGAAAAAAAATTTCAGTATTATATAGGCCATTTATCGAGGATGGCTATGAGTTACGGAAGCGGATCAGTAACCTTAAGTAACGCGGGTGTAACCGCGGGCTCATCTAGTGTATAATAAAATTGACGTTCATAAGCGTCACTTTGTGACCATTTTGACTTGACTTGAATTATATTTCTGCATCAGTACCTATAAGGTAAATTAGGAAATAATATTCATAGCATTAAGTTAAATTAAAAATAATTAATGCATAATTCACTATTTCAATCAAACTTTAAATCAAGGACTACTTAGTAGTAAGAAATAAAAGTAAATGTAATCTGAAACCGAAGAGCTTCCATGCGTTATGTCATTTTTATTCAAGTCGACGCCACTTGAATAACAAGAGATTTCATATCTAAAGAAAATTAAGAAATGCCTGACAGCCGCACGTCGAAAGATCGAACATTTTGAATACCTACTGCCGAAGATTGAAGTGATGTCTAACCAAACGTCAGTACTTGAGACACTAGAGCCAGATCGCGAACGGTGTTTGAAACAATTCAAAGCATTTTCAATTTGTTATATAGATTAAGTTAGCATATTCAGGCCGAGTTGGTACAGTTTTTTTGCCATAATGAGTAACGGTTACTGAAGATAAGTTTGTATCACAGTTCGAAATCTACACGCGATTTGACAAATAAATGCAATTTTATTTTGTTGGCGACACCGAATTCCGACATCGCCAATTCAATGAAGTTCATTATTGTGTTTCATACGTATTTTTTTTAATAGACTCACGCCTGTATCCCCGAAGGAGTAGACAGAGGTGTAATATTACACCCACATTTCACCATGAATTTTTAGGTCCCACGTAATGGGGGGCGAGATCTAGTGCCGGGGACATCACCAGACTCCGTGCTGCTACTGAGAATTCGGAAAAATCCAGTAACACTTTTGCCCGACCCAGGAATCTGGGACCTCCGATTAGCAGGCGCCTACGCTATCTACTGGACCACGAAGGCTGTAATTTCATACGTATTTTTGTATATAAATGGACTTTGTCTAGAAAGTCTCGAGTCGAAGTCATGTGCTGATTCAAATTCTAAATATTGCCTGCCCTGTGCCTTGAAAATCACGTGTGATGGTCTATTCCAAATCATAAAGAATTTAAGACGCGTCTTTTATTACGGAGAGTAAAATAACTAAATAGTTGCCTAAATCATACAATATTTTTGAGTTGAGCTATATTCAGATGACAGTAGGTCTAACAAAAATTACATATGCTGTCGTTAGACTAGAAAGCAGATCCTGAGCTCCAATGTGAAAAGTCTCCAATAACACTAGGATGACGATAATGTGTTGATTAATAGAAAATACAAATACAAAAATAATGAAAATCACAAAGATAGCAATAATAATAACGGCGATATAAATCCGTGGGTTCTATTTTGTCGACACACGAACAATAATTAGAATATGAACGTGATTGGTCGGTTATCTGCGATATCTCGCATTATTACAGCATCAAACGCTTCCGTCTGGGTCACATGCAACCATAGTTTTATAACTGCCACTACGTAATATTAGACCAGCTATGCAGCACTAGGTCCTACCCGTAGCTCCGTCTTCGTGTTCGTCGAGACAAATGGTGTTATTCAAATGTTATAACCTATAACACTTCAAGGTTTCTTGAAAGTAATTTCAATTGCTTTTCTATTCAAAAAAGCGGCGGTAGCCCAGTGGTGTACGTAACGGACTGCCGAGACGATGGTATCGGGTTCGATCCCAAGGTACCCCGGGCACACACCTCTGACTTTTCGAAGTTAATACCTAGTGTATTTTAATTATCGCTCGCTTAACAATGTGCCCGGTAGATGGCAATAGGCTCGCCCCCTATTACATTGGGACCTAAACATAACTGGCGAAGTGTGGGTGTTTAATACAGCTCTGCCTACCCCTTCGGGGATAAAAGGCGTGAAGTTATGTTATGTTATTATTTTGTCCCCCCCGTGGGATCTCCACCTTGTCGTGGTGGGGGGGCTCAGTAACCGTGGATTGGTCACCCGCGGTGAATCTAAGAGGGATCCAGGAGGGGACGCTCCGCGTGGGCTTGACGGAGGCCTGCGCAGGATGCGTCCAATGGTGCGGGTGCGAGGGACAGTTGTTCTGTCCCTGGACTCCCTCGCAGTCGGGCGCGGTCGCGGGAGGAGAGGCGTGTCGGTGTTGCGTTGTCGAGCACCCTATCTCCCGCGACCAAATGGGGGCGCACCATCGTTGCGTCGCGGTGGGGCCGCACGGTGGGCTGAAAAAGTTCGCTAGTGGACTTAGGGATTTCGAAAAAACTAAAGTGGAATATAAATAAACTAATTCCATTTTTGGATTCTATAATCAAATACAACTCAAAATTATAAATACAATTTTTTTGATTAAACGCGTGTTTTTTGAGTTATTTAATTTTAAAGATTTTTTTGTACGTCAGAAAACAATAAAGTGAGAATTGCTCGTTATTCTTAAACTATCTTAAGAGAACAATGAAAGTTTATGATAGAAGATATTTTTTGGCTATTTATGCACTATATCGCGAACTGCGTTTTTTTGCGTTTTGGCGGTAATATTTTTTTTTATCTTTTATTCGACACCACCCAGAGAGGTTAAATATTAGGCGCGTTTTTTTTTTATGCGGTATCCCCAGTAGGCCTAATCCACTTGCTACACTTGAAAAAATCATCATTAGTCATATATCTGAAACTTTAAAAATTTATAAGTTTACCTTTTTTTGTCAAAATTCCGAGAAAGCATAGTATGTCGTGACCTGTAATGGGTGGTGTGGATATTTATTGTTTCATTTTTGTTGTGTTGACTTGTTAACAGTGGTAGTATTAAAAAAAACGATTTCGTTTTTTGTATTTTCCACTAGTTTCATACAAACTTCAAACAATTTTATCTCGGTAAGTATGTATTTTATCAAAAAAAGTCAAAGAATAAAAAAATATTGTTTTCATTAGTAGAATCCAAAAACAAGTCTCTTGGCCCCTAAGTCCACATTTTGATTTTTCAGCCCACCGTGGCCGCAGAGGAAGAGGAGATGCGGTGTTACGTTGCCGTCCTCCCTATCCTCTGCGGCCGCTGGGTGTTTTGGCGGGGTTTTCTATTTTTATTCCTACGATTTTATGTCATAATTTAACATTGCATAATGTTACTTGTCCTGACATTAGTTACGCATAATACTCAATTGCCATAACTTTTTAATCATAATTTTTTTTTTCCTATTTACTATAAGCATAATATTTAATAAGCATACTATCCCAAAGCATAACGACGCATAACCATAACTACATATTTAGGTAAATAGACATTATGTCCAATTAAATAGTTTTTAATAAACTAAGTTGACGGAGCCCTGCTTCGCAGGGCTCCTATTTTTGCGTTAAGGGTTAAAAGAGAACCTATCAGTCATAACCTATTTATTTACTTGAATTACAATCAGTCGCACCTAAAAGTACGTTTCCTTTATGTTTTTTTTATCTTTATCCCAAATAACTATTCGACAAATAAACATATGCTTTACAACTTTAAGCTTATCAAAGTTATGAATAAAAACAATAGGATATACAATATTTATACTTTATAACACAGTATGCTAAAAACCAATCATGGTACACTATTATTATGACAAAGAAAATTATGCCTAACTTATTATGACAATGTAAATTAGGACAAAAACCATTATGAGAAAAAGAGGGATCCATTTTGGCGGCGGAGCCCAACTCCTTCATCCGCCGCCAAGGGGGTTTTGTTCGGGGCCCGCCTGACCATCTGGTGGGCCAATGCCCGTCGGGGAGTGACGAGGAATGCTTATGCGATACCCTACCCTCCGACACACGGGTACATGAAGAACACGGGTTGGTTTTTAGTCAGTAAGAGTCTGACAGTCCCCTTCGCCCTTCCCCCCCAGGGCGGAGGGACTCCATGAGGATTTTCCAACCCGACACCAAAAAAAAATGTGATTATTATGTGTCCCCCCCGTTGGATCTCCACCTTGTCGTGGTGGGGGGGCTCAGTAACCGTGGCTAGGTCACCCAAGGTGAAGCTAAGCGAGATCCCAGGAGTGGACGCTCCGCGTGGGCTTGACAGAGTCCTGCGCAGGATGCGTCCAATGGTTTCTTTTCAATGGACAGTTCTTCTGTCCCTCGCAGTCGGGCGCGGTCGCGGGAGGAGAGGCGTGTCGGTGTTGCGTTGCCGCGCGCCCTATCTCCCGCGACCAAAGGGGGGCGCACGGTGGGGCCGCAGAGGAAGAGGAGATAAGGTGTTGCGTTGCCGTCCTCCCTATCCTCTGCGTTCGCTGGGTGTTATGGCGGCGGAGCCCAACACCTTCATCCACCGCCAAGGGGGTTTTGTTCGGGGCCCGCCTGACCATCTGGCGGGCCAATACCCGTCGAGGGGTAGCGAGGAATGCTTCGGCGATACCCGACCCTCCGACACACGGGTACATGAGGAACACGGGTTGGTTTTTAGTCAGTAAGAGTCTGACAGTCCCCTTCGCCCTTCTCCCCCAGAACGGAGGGACTCCATAAGGATCTTCCAACCAGAAACCAAAAAAAAAAATTTATTATGTGTAACAATATCCATTCATACATCCCCGCAAACTTTCGCTTTTTCATTACATTGTGTTTTGTTACTTCTGGCAATTTTTGAACGAGAGCAACCTTCGGATCCTAAGATCATCGCTAGGCACAACATACTTACTTCGGTACTACAGATACAAACGAGTAGGTACATTGGCTGATACGAACATTTTTTTATGAAATAAAGTGTAGGTAATTGATAGTACCTACTGACGAAAAGATTCTATAGACAAATACTAATTCCCTACCATACTCGTGAGAATAAATCAAAACAAATAACTAGCGGCAGTTGGTACTGCCCTTTGACAATAAATAGTACGAACGAGCAAAATAAACAATGCGTCGATATTTCACCAATAACCTCCTAAATTGCAAGCACACGGCGCGCATTCAATAAATAAGAAATGTGCGCGTATGTGGAGTCAATCTAATACTGAGAAGGCGTGCGTACGAGCGCTCAACGGGTAACAGTGTTGTTGTTAAGACTATATCTTTGATAAATACCTATAGTTCGTAGGCAATATGTACATTTTATTTTGGATTCGCATTATTAAGTACAATGGGCTGTTGACAGTGCTGTACCATCACGCTTACTTAGATGAACTACCAGTGATGATGACTGAGTTGCGCATCTAAGAAAAATAATCTTTTTTTTCTTTGAAAAGGTTTTTATAAAACAAATAAAAGTCGGTACATTGAAGTAGTGCTTGAACGTGGACTTAACCTCACAATTATTAAATAGTTCGAAATCTGTAAGCAATTTGCTTCTCTTATACAACGTAAAACTCATAACGTAACCGACAAAATATGATCTTAAGCCTAAGCTAAGTCAGCGCTTGGCTGAAAACCAACTAAAAACACAAAAACACGTGCAGCTCGTCCTAATTGCACCAGACACAGAATAAAATCCTTTCATAACGTCAAATAATAAACAAGAAATTCAACATAAATAAACAGTGTTGATCGTTTGAATGTTCGCCAAAAGCTGCGGATGTCCGATTCCAATTGTTTATTTGTGCGCGACAAATCTTCGCATTAATGATATATTGGCGAAACAGCTGATGTGAGATTGTGTGAAAGTTGCTGAGATAATCGTAAGCCGTCGTTTCGAGAAATCACTCGGTATTTTATGTAAAAGCTCATGAGATTTTATATATTTAGGCTGTATAAAGGATAATCCTTTTCTGTACCTACATATTGTAATGTATGCTCGTGGAACAGAGACTTATTACTTAAATTATGTGCTTATATTTTAAGCCTAAGTTCCTGATCGTACCTATTATTTAAAACATAAAAAATTCTATTCAAGTCAATATTGTAACTGATGACGTAATGAATTGTTGTGCACTGCTTAAAATTGAGCTGAACTGTAAATATGATCCCAACAGGGGACAATGATGTGTGTTTAAAATCGTAAATTTCAAGTCTGATTATCCTTAGAGTCCGATGTGTAAATTTTAGTAAAATCCAGCGCGAAACAGGATAAAAACTGTCAACACTTTTTGTACTTTTGCTCTAGGAAACACCTTTACTCATCACTTGAAAAAGGTGTCTGTTTATTTTATCACCATATTTTAGAATCTAGGAATATCATAAAATCCCCTAATTAATGATGTTTACGCAACGTAACCATGGCTTGACATAAGAAAGAGACGGTTTCAACGTTTCAAGGACGGTGATAAAATAAATGTTAATTTGTATATTTATCCGACGACATTGGAATCTAGAACATCACTGACACATGGTATTCGTTAGAATACTAACATTAGACCAGTAAAACTAGCACGGTGGTCCATCGCTAAATTTTAAATAAAAACAGTTATTTGGTCAACTATATTGTAAGACAAAAATGAGACATGATCTACTTTTTATATGACAATTAGAAATTTGTTATATTGCAGGCATAATTATGAGAGTTTTTTAGACAATTACCTTAGTACTAGCAAATCAGGAATATCATACGTTGTTGTCTAATAGTACCTAAAAACTAAATAAAATATGGGTACCTACTACAAATATTTTTGGAAAACTTACCATTCTGCCGTCTCACTTTAAATCCTAAAACCTATAATTTTTCTTCGTTTCCTTTCCCAAAAGACTTTTACACAAGCATTCAATCAGAACACAGAGTAAACTCAGGTTTGAAACAAAAATTTACACTTGTGGTTACCGAACTGACTACATTTGGCATTGTATTGGGCCCAAACCCACCTCAGCAGTGCAAAATAGTCCTAAACTTAAAAGTAACGGATAATGCGCCTGTTACCTACACAGCCACGTACTGCGGTGTCAGCGTGCTCTATTTTAAAGAATTAAATTCAATTTTAACTCCAAAGCAGCGCGATATCACAGTTAATAAACTGGCGATATACAAAGGTTAGTTTTAATTATGCTTAGGATAACATTCTGTCCCGAATTAAACTTTAAAAATTTGTGGCGATAGCAGGTTCATTTTAAATACGCTTAAACGAAAATATTGGTAGGAAAATAAGGTAATGGACAGTTTACTGGGCTAACTTTGACCAAAGATAAAACGGCATTTTAAACTTTATTGAAATATTTACCTCGTTAGTTGAGTCCTAAACATATGAGTAGTGAAAGGCACCATAAAGTTTTAATGCATAAAAAACCTTGAATTTGTAAACATAGTTAGCATATACTTTTAAAATAATATCGCACATTTAACTATGTAAATAGCCTAAGCAGCGATAGCCTAGTGGAGAGACCGACAGACTGCTACGCAGAGGCTCCGGGTTCAAATTC
This sequence comes from Euclidia mi, assembly GCA_944739405.2. Lineage (NCBI taxonomy): Eukaryota > Metazoa > Arthropoda > Insecta > Lepidoptera > Erebidae > Euclidia > Euclidia mi. The sequence goes on along the minus strand of OX123188.2, from coordinate 2,082,229 downwards.
ACGGCGCGCACCGATGACTTTTCAGAGTTATGTGCGTACCTATTAAATTGTTAATTATCTCTTGCTAAACGGTGAAGGAAAACATCGTGAGGAAACCTGCATGTCTGAGAGTTCTCCATAATGTTCTCGAAAGACATGTGAAGTCTGCCGACCCGCACTTGGCCAGCGTGGTGGACTATGGCCTAATCCTTCTCATAATGGGAATAGGCCCGTGCAAAGCAGTGGGACAGTATAAAGGGCTGATGACGATGAAATATGTAAATCTCCAGACATTTTCAATTTCGTGTCCACCTGAATACAATTTTGCCAGATTTCATCTAATATCGTCGAAAAAGAATATGGACATTTCTAACGTCGCTTCGGCCATTTGAGCAGAGAATTGCTTTTGCCCAAAATCCCTTAAGGTACCATCACTGTAACATGAGCCCCAATTAAGATCTTAGTGATAAGCTTCGCAGTGGATCCGAAAAATTAAGTTTCTTTATAAATATTATCTACGGGGCTAATCTTGGATTGAAAAATTGAGATGGTGGATGTATTTCACTTATCACGTCATCATTTTTTGCTGTTTATCTGAGAACGTCACTTAGGTTAAGTTTTTGATGACAATTTTGTCTATTGTTTGCCTACTTAAAAACAGTAGCAATGTATGAACATAATAACTAAAGAAACTGTTTAAGAGTTTATTAAATTTAAACACTTACCATAAATCAAACTACAAAGAGGACACAAAATTTGACAAACATAAGAACTAAAATCGGCAAAATCTAAAAACCGCTCAGTCAATATGCTTTGTATTATTTTATAAAACTCATCGTTTTTATCTTTACAAATTGCAAAACATAGTTTCAAAAAACCTTTTCTTTAAAATAAACTGAAAGGTAAATAACTTTTCAAAGGTTAGCCATCGTCCCTTTCAGAGTAAACTTGGTCTGTAGTAGACAAATAACAAAACAATTGTGCTAATCGAGCACTTCGGACGTTCGATTAAAGGTAGAATTCCGTGCATCGCGATCGATCGCAGCCGCGCGCGGCTCACGACATTCGTCGGCCGCGCGCGTCAGTCGCGGGCCTCGGCAGCGGTGCCATACATTTTCATACTTTGACTATTGTCGCGAGCGATCGACGATAGTCGTTGGCCGCGCGCGGCTGCGATCGATAGCGATGCACGGAATTCTACCTTTAGTGTTCATTGTTCGCTTAGTGAGTGGAACAAGTTTCGGTCAAGGTTATGAAGAACAAGCTTAACGGATTACCGTTAATACTTTTTCCGTGTTCTACAAAGATTGGCGCGGTAAGGGTGCGGATTGATATGGCAAAAAGTTTGTGGTTATTGCAAGGATTCACAATATGTTTGTAACAACACATGTAAAGTTCACACAACTCATACTATTATGTAGCTACATTATACCATTTTTATCAAAAGTCTGATTTGCCTATCAAACATTTTGATCTAAGAATAGTAGCAATGGAACGTTTCTATCATTAAAGTAGGTTAAAAGAAAACCGTTATTATGAAATGAAAGGAATGACTGACTGAATGACAAAAAGGAATATAAAAAGATTATTGCTACTTCAACTTCGTGCAATGTTTTTCCCTTGAGTCACACTCATTCATCATCGCCTTCTTCACAAAAGACAATTTCCCTGCTTATAAATGCCACTTAAATAGTACTAACACTATCACAGTATATTTGTAAAGTGAGATCATAGCCTTAAATGTAAACTATTGTACAATTCCGCATCCCCATATATCTTCCCGCAAGTCCTCTGACTGAATGCTAAAAGTCAAGGATTCGTCGACCGTCGTCCTTGCTTGAAGGCTATGGGGATCAGCTTTTTCACGTTGAGAGAAATCAATTAAATCGACAACATGCTGAAGGACGATCTATTAATTCAAAGACCCCGAACTAATAAGTGGTTATACTGTGATCTGCGACGCAGTGGGCGTGATAGTCATAGTTTAGGACAATATGATCCTTATATATTGTTATCACAATAACTTGTGGCGGTCAATTGAAAGTCACGTTGTTGGAAACTGATATTGAGCGATCAGATTTATTGTTATTAGAGCATTTGAATGACCTCTCTATAGACGAATAATGAACAATGGTGTAGACTTTTGAAGGTGGTGAAAATGTGAGCTGAGGTTTATACGGTTAGAGGAATACCATAGAAAAAATGGATGGATTGTGTGAAGGATGACATGAAAGAAAACTGTATGAATAATCCGATGACGGCCGATAGGAGAGAATTTAAGAGAAAGGCATTCTGCGCCGACCCCAAGTAATATGGGATCTGGGCAGGCAAAAGAAGATAGGATGTACATTTAAAGTAAAAGTAAGTAAGTACTACATCCATATTTTACACCCTTCTCACAAAATTATAATTATTCGTGCGTGGCAGCAACCGATGAATATGCCAGTACTTGCCACTTCTTTAATAAAATGCTTGTAATTTAGCCATGCTGTTTCCACAATCCGATGTTATTTGGTATTTTCAACTAAGTGTAAAAGTAAATAGGTCTGAAACCCCCTTATAGCAGGTGCTACGATCAGATGTGCTACGTGCTACTTTCTGGCGTAGATCAGTTTGGTAGATCGCTTGCTTCGGATTCTATTACGTTGCGTGACTCGTCGTCGTTTAAGCTCAAAGGATACAGGTGAATAAGTGTACTATCTCAAAACAAAAGTGAGAGTTAGTGTATAATAAGTGTAGAATTTATTATTAGTACTTACTACATATGCATTCTTCGTAACAACACTAATGTATATTATACGTATCCTTAGCCAGCTAATTGTACGTATTTTACGCACATTTCTAACGCTGTGTTGCAACTTTAAATATTCTAATAGAATGCCATCCTGTCATTTCTAAACGTACGTAGCAATTCGGAGAAACCCAGAGTTAGGTATCGTTACAATATAGAGCAATATACTTAACATCCTTATTGCAATAAAACTGAGCATTGTATATATCTCTAAAATTATCCAGTAGACTGTAGCGTGTATCAAAGTATTTTACTGCAAAGCACATCAAGCGTTTATTCGTCTCGAACAATCCTATATCCACAACTTGTCCAACAAACAAAAAAAAAATCACAACAAATGTTCTCCCACGTAAGCCGCGATATCAGATTGACAACCGCGGGCGTGTAACAAACAACAAAACGCGTGATTTTCCGTCAGCATCATCGAAAAGCCGCCTCTACGATATATCACGTACATTAGAACGAGTATCACTCATCACGTCGATTCAATATAAGCACGCGAACCGCCATGACAGCTCACATGCCAGTTTCGCGGACCATTGGTCGGGATAACGGCGTAGCCTTTCGTTCCTATTATTGTTTACTTTTCATTCGACATTTATTCGGCTGGTTGTCACCACTGTCGGGGAAAGTATCGGCTCAATGTTAAATGTTATTATGTTATTTTCTTGCAATCGTTGGGTTTGAACCTGGTTTACTTTTGATGCCGAGCTTGACAATTGTTAAAGGATACGCGATTTTTTATTTGACGTCATAGGTAGCATGCGATTCGCCTGATTTGCGGGGAATTAATATTTCTGTAAATACCTCCTACTGCTGTAGGCAGAATATACTAAAATTTGGAATTTTTCTCAATTTAGAAGCACAACTCTTTCAACAGGGCCCCAATGTTTTAGAATTTCACGAAAAAGAGTAGAGGTTCGAGTCCTAAATAAAATCTTTCGTTGCTATCAAAATAGATATTATATACCAAATTTCTTCCCGTTGCATCTATTATTAAAATAAAAAAGAGATATTAATTATCTCGTTTCATTTACAGTACCTCTACAATCAGATGTAAATTACACACTATCTGTATCCAATATCAATTGTTGTGATTTCGTTTATACCCACATTTTGTTTGGAATTTTAATCTTTAATTTGTTTACGCTAGAGCCCGAACACATACGTTTTAATTTACCCAACGATACATTGAAATGTTAACATTTCATTTATAATGTTTACGTAACGTAAACAATTATTCTCTGTTTGTAAACAATCGGTAGTGGTCCGTTCACGAAAATAGATTTCATTCATTACTATCAATGTTACGGAAGTTGGCCATCAGATGGCGCTTTGTCACATCTAATGACACTTGTGGGAAACAGTATGGTGGTTTATTTTTAGCGGAGACCTTCGGAGTGTGAAAGTTTGTCGGTTTGTTAGTGAGCTCGATACCCCGCTGGGGACAAATATTTCGTACGAGCTGCGGATATTTGGCCTCGGAAGGAAGTTGTGTAGACCGCAGCTAATAATGAGTTACAAGTTTTGAACACGTGCTCCTCACGTAACTGTGAACACGAGGATAATAATTTTATTAAGTTATATTATTATGTGTACGTGTAGTGACAGGGAGTCCTTACACGCGTGTATGTAGATTAGAAACTTTAACATCATTATTATAGCACATGGACTATGGCCGTACTCTTCTCATAGAGTGAAGAGGCCCGTGCCCAGCAGTGGGACAGTATATATACAGGACTGATGATGATGATTATAGCACAACTGATATTACTAAATTAATTCTTGAATTTTTTATAGTAATAGGCGGCAAACGAGCATACGGATCGCCTGATGGTAAGCAATTACCGCCGCCCATTTTATATTGTGTCCATACACAAGCAACACCACAGGAGTCACAAGTGCGTTGCCGCCCCTTGGGGTTGGGAAACAGGATAGGATGAGGAGTGGGATGAGGGTGAAGGAATAGGGGATAGGGCCTCCGGCACTCTCAATCACCGTACGAAACGCAACAGTTTAGGTACTGTTACTCTGCGTCAATTTTCTGTGAGAGGATAGTACTTCCGTGGTCGAGCCGGCCCTTTCATGCTGAAATCAGCAAGGCTCTACTACCGTAGAAAATCTGCAAAAATATGTAGCACATGGCATAGCTCTTTTTAAACTCGAATGATACTCATATCTTTATGATTATATTATCATTCGATGATTTGCAATGGAATACGGACTATAGGTAGGTACTTTGAAAAGTCAGTGGTGCTTGCTGTGGGTTTAAACTCAGGACCTGCGTAGTCTCTACACTTGGCTATCTCTGATACTATCATACCAGGCTATCGCTGATTGATTAAACAGTAGCAAGTCTAGCAGAAATTTACGCTAACGGCTACCATAAGTTTACGTACATAATGTTTTTTTACAAATAATCACTAAAACTTAATACCAATATTGAATGCACAACAGTTAACAAACTCATCACACAACATCTTCGCAAATACAACACCTTATCTTCTGACATTAAAAAGCTCTTTATTTCACACACGTTGATCAAGTTAACCTTTCTTAAAACAATTAACCCTTCACGTGCAAAGGACTATCGCCACGTACTTTTTGTCGACAGAAATAGGACGCACTTAATTGAGTGACGCAACTAACCCCTCGGGAAACAATTTCTCTTTCCATCACACACGGCCATGTGGTAAGCCAATATCACTGAAGGATGTCGTATGCCCAAACATTACCCTGCATTAATGCCGCTTACAATTCAGCTCATCCCCTAATAGGAAATAGAGCGTAAAGATAAGCGAATAAACAAAAGGGCTACATAATTTTCTTTTCCTTTCCATTTCGTCATCTGAGTCCCTAATTTGAGGCGGTAGATGTCAATGTTCTAAAGTCATATCGTATTGAACGTCGAAGGAATTAGGGTCGGATTACACTTGACGAAGCGGTGAGACGCAGTTAAAGGATTATATCCCAAAATACGCGTAATTATGTTACTGATTTAGCTCAAAATTGTGATGTACGAGCGAATTATCTTTTTGATTTTGTTAATCTTCAGCTTAGAAGTTTTGAAAGTATTTTTGGCATATTATATTGATTTCACTACGCTATAATAATAGCAGCGTGTTTGTAAAATTGACAATTCAGCTAGTACAGTTCATTTTACAAAAAAACTGCTTATTTAAACACATCTATTGACTTATTAACGTTAATTTGATAAAAAATGTGAACGCTACAGTTATAACATGTTTTGTTTCTTTGATTTCTTTTACGGAAGAAGCTGTTACTACACCAAACAGCATCGTTATAATTAAATAACTGCTGAAATTCAAACTATGCGACTTTAGTTATTCAGTACTTTAGATTCTGTAGTGAGGACTTAGCAAGAACATAAACATCGCGTGGAAACAAGTAGGATCAGCGCGTCTTATTAAATATGAACGCTGCATCAAGTATGAGCCAAGCTTAACAAGAAAACGAAAATAATAAATATCTGACATCAGGGCTTAGAGAATAGTTCGTTTATTATGAATAGGGCAGATAAAACTGAGATGATGGCGGCACGAGGATTAATGGCAGATTGGGTCACCGGGCGCAGATTAATAAGCAATAATATTGTGACAGTTGTCGCTTCTAAACTATACTGAAAGAGTGGCTCTTGGATTTTGTTTATGTTTTCATTGAAAGCCCTTTGTTATCTTCTGGGCTTGTGAGGCGTCATCTGGTTTAATAGAAAAACGTAGTATACTTATAGATTTAACGTGATTTATAAGATGATGCTCCAGTTGCAGTTAAAATTAGCTCGTCGACCTCTTAACAAGGTAATTTATATGCTTTGTTAATGAAGTAGTCTTAAAGTCAGCTACGGCTTTTAGTTTAGTACATTTTGAATGTCACTTCAACTTACTCGACAAAAAGTGTAGTCATCATCACCATCAGCCTGCCTTTAAGCAGCCTCGATACAAGCCTCTCTGATGGCATTTAGCTCGATCTTCGACAAATGTGACTAGCCCACTGCCATTTCAGCTTACTAATTCTTTGGGATATGTTCTCTATCGGATTAGGTACTTTATTTAAGGCGGGTGTCCATGGGCGGCAGTGATCGCTTAACATCAGGCGATCCGACTGCTCGTTTGCCCCCTATGTCATACAAAAAAAAAACAGTTCTTCGCAGTACTAGTCGACCAAGCCAACTAGACGAATGTCAACGTGACAAAATTCAACATAATTCAACAATTATAATCCACAAATTATTTATCGTAACGTGCGAACGTGGCGTGTGAACGTACAATGCGCCTGCAATCGGTACTAGGAATTTCTGGATTATAATTATTGAATTATGTTGAATTTTGTCACGTTGACATTCGTCTAGTTGGCTTGGTCGACTAGTAAAAAAGTATAATAAGTAGCATTATTTTTTTTTTGTTTTCGTTGCGTAAGTTTAATTTTGTGCTACAGTTTGCAATAATGTAAGAGTCTATCCGTGTGGTGACGGATTAAGAATACGGATTGTCACCACCCCATATCATCCCATGGGTGTCGTAAGAGCCGACAGAGGGAGCATATTATGCATAGAACATCACTGTAAGAGAAGGAAAACTTGATACAAACCCTATACCAACCCGTTTGGCCAGCGTGGTATAGTAGGCCAATTCCTCCTTTCAAAGGAGAGGCCTAGTCCAGCAGTGGACTGTTAAAGGCTGATAATGATGAAGAGTCGTAGAAACTATTTGTCAACTGTCTGCACTTGATAGAGCGGAAATTACTTTCATATAAACATTAAGGGAGGGAGGGAGGTAAGACATTTATGGCCAGGTGTTTGTTGTGGGAGGTGTTTCTAAGTTTGAGGGTGCTGCGATGTAAAATAACATTTTCGCGCCTGAGTCAGTTTTATAGAAGACAAAAGCGTTGATTTTTGTCACTTTCTTTATCTTTGTTGATCAAACTCAATAAACTTCGTGATACAAGTTTGACTGGTTTGCCTTAGTCTTTCTCGAGAAAGCGGTTTGTTTCACCTTCATATAATCAACTAATCGACGCCAGCGGCTTCGCACGCACATATTTTCGAAATTCCCGTTTTGTCCGATCCCGTGTGAATTTCGGGAAATCCCGTCTTAGTGCATCCCTACGGTCTCCAAGGAACATACATGCCAAATTTCAGCTTCTTGCGCCCAGTAATTTCGGCTATAGCTTGTCTGTCAGTCAGTCAGTAACGCAAGGATTTTATATATGCAGATGGTTACCATAATATGCATACCTTGATGAATAATGAAAGACATGAGTATTGTGTATATCTTTCATAATATTTACTCACCGCACCACACACGACACAAGTCCACACCATCAGTTTTCAATTTAATTTTCACATATGAAGTGTCAAAAAAATGTGACAACATTTCAGCAATCTGATATGATTCCGAGTTAACCGTTCTTAAACAGCTTTCAGATGCTTTGTATGAATGTGCGCTCCCGCAGGAAATAAGCAAATAATAAAGAATTTATGCGTTTCATATGAATATGGAGTCGTAAACCTATAAGTATAAGAAGGTTTCCTGTTTATAATAATACTCTTGTATAACACTGAACATTTTTAATTGTTTACATCCGGTTTTGAAACATTTGTCATTTATACATTCAGTAAAAGGGAGAGGAGAAATGCCAATTTTTGAGAAACGCATAGCTTCTACAACTTTAAACCAGGCAGCTATAGCCTAGTGGCGAGACCAACAGACTGCTATCCACTACGTTTTCAACTGCTACTCACGTATTAAATTGTTAATCGTTTGCTAAATCAAAGGTTTTCAAATCGCATTTAAGTTCTCTGAATAAATGTGTAGTCTACAAATCCGCACTTAGCCAGCGCGTTAATATAATCTTAGCTTTAACGTAAAGAAAAAGCGCCTGCCCATCAGTGGGTTTCTTTTCATTTATAATTAATTCTAAACCTTATTACATCAAACTGTTTATTACTGACATTCTACAGTCTATCATGTTTTGTTTGCCAACAGTTACGATCTATAAAAATATCGATACTTATATTTAATGAGTACGCGATTATTAAATTTAACTCCTAATGAGCTATTTCGATACAGGAAATATCGATATCTTTGTAATGATAGTAATGATATTTCCGGTATCAAAATAGCTAATTTATTAGGATATAAATTAGAGTAGGATATAAATATTTATGTATAGTTTATGCAAATATTTATAGACGAAATAATTGTGTATAAAATGCGTGACTTGAGACCCCAAAGTACCCGAAAGGAATCTTAATATGTAAAATCCTTGCGTTACTGACTGACTGACAGACACGCTACAGCCGAAACTATTGGTAGCAGGAAGCTGAAATTTGGCATGTATGTTCCTTGGGGACCGTAGGGGTGCACTAAGAAGGGATTTCCCGAAATTCCCACGGGATCGGCCAAAACGGGTAAATTAAAAAAAATGCAGGCGTAGCCGCTGGCGTCCTCTAGTAATTTTATATTTAAGTAAAAGCACCAAGACCTAATAACGTAAACAGTGGGATTAGTGACTTTGATCTCAATGCATAGATTTGACTCCAGAGCAATTCAATGAGAGAAAGATACCACTGAAATATAAATATTCAGTACGTAACCTTAAAATCATGGTTACATTCATTATATTCCCCAGTTTTAATAATCATAATTTAGATGCATACCATCTTCCGTCTTGATTAGTAGAGGTTAAAGCGAGACAGGTATAGGTAGAAGCGAAATGCCAAAGCCCAATTTGCAAAATGCCTTCTCACTTTCGTCAAATCTCATTCAAAACGCCGAAACCATAGTTTGAATGTCATCATCTCAAGTTCAAGTAAATTAATGTTTTCATATTTTGATCTCTCGCTGTAGAAATGAATGAATCAAAAGTTACTTATTGTAGCACCTGCACTCGTTACTTAGATTGCGTATGATTAATTACAGGGCAATTAGTCTTAACTGCCGTCGTTGTAGGGGAGAGCACTTAAAAGTATAGGAAAATGGACCTTATTTATGAAATCGTAGCAGTTATATTTGTGTAAATATAGTGTTGTGAGTTTTGTTGGCACAAATCTATTTTTTTATACATTGTATTTTTTAGTAATATAGTGTTTGACCCAAAAGCCACACTCACTGCACACTCGGTCTAACTGCACCACTTCTTGATCGTTTTGATAAATTCAAAATTGGAACGCAATTTGGCTATCAAAGTAAAGTCATTTAAATTAATTAGTATGTAACTGACAAAATAATTTACCGAGAACCTATCAGGCGATAGGGAAACTGGCTATACCTGAGTGTCATTGAATATTTATTTAGGACTCGTTTGAACCTCTTGTCTCTTTATGAAAAACTCTGTCACTTTAGTCACCATCAGTTTATCCTTAATGAAAGATAGTAATTAGCTGACTTAGCTAACAGTATCTTCAATCTCCACGTTTTTATAGTATTACACTTTCCATAGCTTTTTAATTCACTAAGCCAGTTTATTTCCTTATAATCAGCAGTAAGCGCTTTAATCCACAGAATACGTTAGCTGAAAAATGTTGCTTAAAATGTTGCTAATTAGACATCAAGAAAAATGGCTGCCTCCGCCAATTAAATTTCACTGCATAGAAATTGTTGAAAATTTATTTCAAATGAAAGTAAGATATCAAAATCTTAAGAGCTTATAAAGAATCTCTGCTTACATTATTGCTACTAGATTAGTAGAAACTTAAAAAGTCGTTCACGCTTGCGGAGAAAGCAAACCACCTTTGCTAATCGCGGGTCGCTATGAAACGTTTGTCGTACAAAGTGGTGGTGTTAGTACGTAGGTTGCCTCCTGGAGATTTCGTTTCCAACCGTGAAGAAAAATCGCCACAAGGTCTTTATAAACATAAATACATACTTTATTTGCAGGAAATTTGTACTTTAGTATTATTTTGCGTATTCTTTAAACTCTTAAATACTTTGATGTGTCAGAAAACTCCTTACCATGTTTAATCATTCTCTTTTACATAATCCATTGGATTAAGCCTGTACACTTTTTGTAGACGTTTAAAAATGCGTTCTTGAATAGAGCGGTTTCTTTGGCTGAAAGCTTTTTAATCCGATTCGTCAAGTTTTTACTAGCATCGGGTTTCGCTTAGCGACCCATAGTAAAGGCTTAAGCCCTCATTTAGACCTAAGCCTATTAGTAGGCTAGACCGAGAGTAGTCTTAGCTGCTAATATATAATTCAAGAGAATCGACCCAAAAGAAATCGCTGCATTTAAAAGCAGAAATACTTAAAACTAGATACTGCTTCGTACGTGTAATATAATTATATAATTGCAAATGACATTTGCACTCTGTCGCTGGGTGGAAACTGACCCATTTTTTTACATTTATTAGATTTGGATTCCAAGGACGTATCATAAAAATGTCTGGAAGACACCATTATAAGATGTCACACTTTTAAGATAATGCGACGCAAATTTTATTTCACAATGCATTCAAGTTCCTTCATTATCTGATTAATGGATATTTCTCTGTATTCTATATTCTATAAAAAAAACCTTTTTGACTTCCCTTTTTCCCCTTCTTTTTTAGTTTGTTTGAATGCATATTCCTAAAGGTAAAATAAAATACCGATAAATACTGATAAATACCGATAAATACCGAAGTCAAAGTCAAAGTCAAGATCATTTATTCATGTAGGCCACAAAGTGACGCTTATGAACATCAAAATTAGAGTTATTTACTTAATAACTACTACGACTCCATTTAAATCTACTGCCACGTTCGCAATGCAATAGGTAGAACCCCGAGAAAAACATACATACATACATACATAGACTCACGCCTGTTTCCCGGAGGGGTAGGCAGAGACTACGGAACGCCATTTGCAACGATCCTGACATATTTCTCTTGCTTCATTCACTCCCATCAGATTCCTCATGCATGCTCTTCTGTTCAGGGTACTTCTCACCTGTCCTGTTTTTAGGATGTCTCCAATCTGGTCAGAGAACGTCCGCCTAGGTCTTCCCCTTCGTCCTGTCCCTTCCACACTTGCCTTATATATCTGCTTGGTCAGTCTTTCGTCATCCATCCTCTCCACGTGCCCAAACCATCTTAGCATACCTTTCTCGATGCTTGTCACTATATCTTCTTTTACCCCACAACAAGTATTTTCTGTAAAGGTACAATTACTTGTAAATTATTTGCGGACAATGTCGCTGGTTTCACTGTAAGTAAGTAATTTGTCGTTTATATGTATTAACTTAAGCTATCAGTGTTACTGTTTGTTGTCCTAAATAAATTAAAAAAAAAAAAAAAAAAACAGTCTCTTATCACACAATTATTTATTCTGTCAGTCAGAGAAACACCACACATACTTCTCAGTGCTCTCATTTCTACAGCATTTATTCTACTTTCATGACTCTTCTGCCATACCCAGCTATCACTACCATACATTAGAGTAGGTACTAACACCCCTCTATGCACAGCCAAACGTGCCTTTTTGGACACGTTTTGGCTATTCATAAACGCCTTCAGAGCTCCATTCACTCTATTACCTGCATTAACTCTTCTTTCAATATCTTCTACATTCTTACCATCTCTTGTAAACAGCGTACCTAAATATACAAACTCATTCACTTGCTCCACTCGCTGTCCATCGATCATAATATTACAAGCCGTAACGCATTCCTCCTTTTCAAAAACCATAACTTTCGTTTTACTTACATTCACTTTCATTCCTTTCCTCTCTAACGCACCATGCATGATTGTTACCATCTCCTGCAACACCTCCGCTGAAGACGCAAGCATAACCTGATCATCAGCATAAAGGAGGCATTTGACAAGTAACTCATTATTCATCCTTAATCCACAATCACTATGTTTCAAATCATGCAAACAACTGTCCATGAAGAGGTTGAACAGCCACGGCGACGCTACACATCCCTGTCTAACACCTGTGTTGATGGTAAACCAGTCAGTGTATGCCCCGTTTATCCTCACACAAGCTCTAGAATCCTCATAAAGGGATTTCAGAGCTCGCATGAGGCTGCTGTTCACCCCATACATCGACAGTACCGACCACATTTCATTCCTCACCACTTTATCATAAGCCTTTTCCAATCCCGAGAAAAAACGGGCAATAAAACTCATGATATCTCATAGATAATTATTATATTAATTTACATCATTATGCTATACATAAATGGTACCGGCAAAATAAATAAGGTTCTTGTAACAGGACAAGAATCTTCAGGCCTTCCAGCAATCTATAAACTCCGACAGAGTCAGCAACACATTTGCGGGATAAAAAAAAATAAAAGGGTTTTGGCCAAGCCTTCTATTTGACCGGTTTATTTTTTTCACCAAACAATTTTATTTTAGCCACTACTCAACTCATCAACAACTTAGCGCAAATGTTGTAAGTTCCATTTAAAAACTTGTGATCAAGTGCCAATAATACTTCTGCAAAGCCTGATTACATTTAACTCGTCTTTTATGTTTAATTCGTCTGATGTATAGAGAGACTATCTTCGTATGCATCTGCTGATCAGGAGGTCTCGGTTTCGATTCCTGATTCTCAGTAGCAGCACGGAGTCGGGTAAAGTGCCTGGTAACGGCAACAGGCTCGTCCCCTATATCGTAGGTCGTATAAATTCATAGCATGGCAAAATGTGGATGTAATATTTCACCTCTGCCTGCCCATTCGGGGATACAAGCGTGAGTGTATGATGGAAAATAACTTTTTTTGTTGAAATGTTGGTTTATATTTAACTCGTCTCAGGTATTGAAAACTCTGATAAATGGAAAATAGAACAGGAAAACATGAAATCACATTAAATATAAATAGCGAACGATTTCCTAAAGAAGTTAAGGACAACGGATTTTACTTGTCGTCAAGCGGAACATGACTATCGATCCTATATCCACACACACCACACACTTGACAAATTCTGTACTTAGTGCCATTTATTCAGTCAACATAATTATGAAAAGTGTTGCAATTTTAACATTGAACTGGCGATAAAACAATTAATTTAAAGTAATTAGTTTAAGTTTTATAACGGAATCACTACTTAGTAAAATCATTGACTAGATTGATTCTCACATAGATAATCGAAATATATGTAGTAAATTGATGCTACTGTTCTTTTGCATTGTTGAAATGCCAAGCCTTTATGATTGGATCCGAATGGCATGTTTCCTAATAATATCAAAACTTAAAAGTAACAAAGATGTCATTCTAGAGCTATTGCTAAAACTTCATCATAACTATAAAATCTAAATAAACATCGATATATAATCCTTGAACAGTTGTTTAATTTAAAACAAAATTTACCAATCTAAAGCTACAGAAATGAGAATCATGTTTCTTGAGCCTAAAAACAATACAATTTCTTTTATTTCACTTCCTTCATTCTGATTACTTTTCTTTCTAATATTTTCTTTAGTAATTGAATTGATGTCTACAAAACTTCCATACTTTGAAGTAATTTTATCAAGATACTCCTTTGGTTCACGTAGGTAGTACGAGCTAAATATAGACGCAGACAGCAACATATATAAACTGCTTGTTTGTCTGAACGTAAAACAAAGTATAGCATTACCGTCTTCACTTAGGTACTTAATATACTCCAAGCATTACTCGTTTAGAAATAGGTAGATCTCTCGCAGATATTCCGTTGCGTCTCTCAACACATTTTGGCAAGTCGTTAAAAGCCATATAAATTGGAAAACATCGATTTAAAAATATATAAGCTATATTTGAAAACACGTAAAACTGTGGGTGCATAGGGTTCCCACCAAGAACTTAGGGTCCCAAGCCAACCTCACCTGCAAGTGGTGCACCTGCCGATCAACGGACGAGGCTCTGGCAAACAAAATATCCCGTAAGCGGCAATAGGCTCGCCACCTATTACGTGGGATCAAAACACTGGCGAAAAGTGGGCGTTTAATAGGTATGCCTCTGCCTACCCTTTCGGGGAAACAGGCGTGAGTCTATGTATGTATGTATGTAAAACTTCCAAAAATAATATAATTATGTATCTGCCCACGTCAGCTGCACACGGATGCTTCCGAGTGGAGAGTTCAAACTGCGCAAAAAAATTACAATTTTACTGTGTGTTTTCTATCCAACTGGCAATACTGTTTTTATGGAAATTAGATATAGTTATTCACACAGCAATGTCCAATATAAGTTATGTTTAACGGGTCTTCATCCATATTATATCTCTGCGCTCCATGAAAACGCAAATATTCTGTCAAATCTGGTTGGACTAGAAAGCTAACCCCAAACTCCGAGACGAAAGGTCTTGGATGCAACCGGGATGACGCTAGGACAATGATAGTCGAGATAGTTTCAAATCTCCTATTTTCATTTCAAGCCTATTGTTTTCGTTCCTCGATAGTAGTTTCGTCGATGTCCGAGTTGGCAGTAAGTGTTAATTGATTTCTCCTAGAGTCAATTCACAGATATACTACGGAATCTGGCAATCTGTCCTCGTGAAGATAGCAGTTAGTTTACCCAAAGCAACCCATAAGTGTATCCTCTATTACAATGTTTAACTTACCTATGTATTATACAAGGTTTAGCGGGTCCTACTCGCATAAATAGCTCGGTATTCCGCCGACTTATTCCGGTCGTGGTTGCGGCGGAAGTATACCGAGGTATTTATGCCTTAAATATCTTAATTATATCGAGTAACACTCGCTAAATAACCTTGTATAATGTATACAAATCGCAAGAGTTTAATAGTTATTTGTGCAACAAGAGAGCAAAGTTGTTTTTTGTTTCGAGTGCTGATTTTGAGTCCCGAGCAAGCGAAGGACTCTATGATTGATTCACGAGCGTAGCGAGTGAATCAAAGTTTGAATCCTGAGCGTAGTGAGAGACTCAACAGCACCAGATACAAAAAGCTTTGCTCTCGTGTAGCACACATAACTTTTCACCACAGCAGTGAGAACACATATTACTTAGGAGACATAAAAATGAACAGGAAGAGATTGAATTCTGCATTAATCACTTGTTGATTTAACTCTTCTGGTGTTAAAGTACAGTCATCATTGCTAGTTTCACTCATCTTTTTAGATTATTTTATATATTCATATAATTTAACACGTTACGCTATACTGTACCAGCATCAGCGAAATTTTTATTCCCGCTACTTTTTTAAATCGCGTTTTAATACCGCGTTCCTGATGTTTATTTTTCAAATGTATCATTGTTGTAATTCCAAATAAAAATGTATTGGTTAAATACTAATTTTATACTATTAATTAGACTTATTTTTATTAAAATCCAATAATAAATGAAACATTTATACAATAACATATAAAAAAAGTAATTTCTTTATTACAAATATCTTTTTTTATTTGCGTTTCCGAAGGTGTTTTCTTTGAGGTCGAATTCCAAAATCGAATTTCGAATTCGAAGGGGTTTGTTTTTTCACTCACTTTTTATATGCATGTGAAAGAGACAGAGCACAGTAAAATTCGAATGTTTCAAATTTATGGCTGAAGAATGTCAATTCGTGACACTGAAGATTGAAAAATTAAAAAGCTACTTTTACTCACGCTCGAATCAAAATCGCGTTTTGTTCACTGTTATCTCGCAGCAAAAACGGCTTGTTTGAGCTGCTGTGGTGAAAAAGATTTTATTACTCACCTATGTAGTAATCAAATATAGTGTACTTTTAAGATCTCGTATAACAAGTAAATTAATATTTTTTATTTTTAACGTGTGATTAAACAGCGCGTCATGCATCGCGCGAGATAAATGACACTTGATTAAAATTCATGACACATTATAAAACTCAGATGCAGAGACGACAGCATAAAACCTACAGACATAACTTTTACTTTATCTTTTATTTTTGAATTCCTTACTGCTTAGTGAACTTTTATCTTACTTCGTCACACAACTTTGTACATGATTGGATGTAATTATAACCTTCTTACTAAGCAATGCTCTTGGCCACTCGACAGTCTTGAAATTACTAAGAGTCAAACTTGGGTCTCCAGAATTGCAAATCAAACATCCAACAATATTTCAATGTTCGACGTGTCATCTCCATCATCGTTCTAGCGTTATTCCGGTTGCATCCAAGGTTTTAACTTAAGATCCGACGGCACATTAGCTCAGCTGACATTGTATTATTTTCAGATGAATGGAAAAGTACCTCTTCCTTCCAACAGGTCATTCAATATATAAAAATATGAGTTCAATATTACCAAAACGCCTCAACATTTTAAGATGAATCGAGATATTTAAAAATTACAAGGTAGGCGCCGATTTTGTCAAGTATCATCGTTTGATGAATGATTCGATCCAAAAGACGATATATTTTCGAACAATTTTATATCTTTAATCGTATCCACTGGCGAATAAACGAACCAAATGTTCTCTTATAATGTACGTTCTGTTATACCCTGGCCTTGTAACCCTTTTGGCTGATCGCCGCAAATTCTTATCTTGTCCCGTCAGCATTTTTAGTATTAGCCCTAGACGGAGGCACGAGAGAACTCACTCGGTGTTCAATCTCCTTACTGGTCGGACGTACTATTTCTTTCTATTATTTTACTATTCCTTTGTTAAAGTACGCACTTATTCAAGTTCCAATATACATTTTATTTTTAGCCAGTGAAATAGTTTTTTTTAAAAACCTAATAATAGAGACCCGTATAACATTTGGTGGCAGCGGTGGGATGCGAAAATCCCTTACTTACCCGAATACGTCTCTGGAACTTCATAACCCGCGAAAGTGCGACGGGCAAGTTAAAATCGCGCAATATCGGTTGTCGACAAACAAACACATTCGTCGAGCCGGCGCCTGGTCCTGGAAAGCGAAGGAGGCCGTGCTGACGGTTTTCTGGCGGAGTCAGCTGCCGTCCTGGTGGTGCCGTTGTCGTGATGATTCCGACAACCCTTGCAGCAGTTGCGGCGGTGCTATCGTGAGTCACAAATACCAAATTCCTATAAAACATTATACTTACCGGAATCGAACTCAGAGTCCATGCCGCATATTTTATCATTCGTCTATTATAGTGAATGTTTATAATACTACCATTTCAACCTGTTTCAATGTCTATAATTAAACTTGTGCTACCAATTATATATTAAGTCATACGACTATACAAATGTAACGCCATTCAATGCCTTATTGTTTGCCATATCCATCTGAGACGAAGTTTATATTTTACATCCGCGCTGTTTCGCGGTACTGATAAGCTCGCAGTCCAAACACAAAGCTGACTGCAACCTTTGTACTACTTTAACTGTGTGTCGTGAATATTTCTTTCAGCATTATTTGTATTATATTGTGTTGTATTGTACCGTGTTGATTTATATAGCTGATTCAAAATGACTACCAAACAGGATCTTAAGGAAGAAACGTCTAGTGCCTCTAAGAATGTTCTGGCTCGTGTAGAACCTGAAGAAAAGATAGAGCTTAATGTTCTGTTAAAATTCATTAAACCCTTTGACGGGTCAAGGGAAAAACTAAATTCTTTCATATCAAATTGTAAAAATGCCTACAACCTAGCAACAAAGTCTCAGAAGCCAATTCTATTTAAATATATACTTAGTCAGTTAGAAGGCAGAGCCGAATCAACCTGTAATATCAAAGAATTCGATACATTTGAACAATTTACTGAATTTCTTAAGCAACAGTTCGGAGAAAAGAAACATTACACACATCTTTTAACCGAATTACAAGATTGTAAACAAGGTCCCTCCGAATCCGTTAACCAATTCGCGCTAAGAATCGAAACATGCCTTTCTAAATTGTTGACTGAAATAAACATTTCTATTCCCACTAAAAAGAAATCAGAATTATCAGGCCGCGTAGAAGCCATGAAGGACCCTGCCGTCCATAGCTTTGTAGTGGGACTACAACCGCGTCTTTCCCAGTTCGTAAGATGTCGCGACCCCGACTCGCTCAACGCTGCGGTCAACTTCGCAGTTGCTGAAGAGAAAATTCTATCCAGCATTACAAAAAAGTCTCAACCGCCCTATTTTAACAACGCGGACAAACAAAAATTTCAACCTCGCCGCGAATATCAACCAAATCGATTTTTACCTTCACAAAACTCCCGTCCAGATCAGACCAGGAAGGTCAACACCAGTGACCTGGTGTGTCGCTATTGTAAAAACATAGGCCATACTATAGAATATTGTCGTAAACGACAATACAACAACAATAGGAACCGACTCAACGACCAAACCAATCAAGGGCGGCCAAATAATACACAAACAAACCCAACACCCGGTACATCTCGCGCCGTTTTCAGTACCAATGCAGCAGATGATCGCGTGTCCGACGAAGACGATTTAAACGAGTAAAATTTCCCGGCTGGTATCGCCCGGGAAATTACCTTACTAAACCAGAAGCCGATACTAAACCAAATATCTCTGTATCAAACGCTAACAACCAGGGTAACCAGCCCCAACCTCATAGCGTGCTTTCACTTTATCAACACACGAAATCCTCTGTATCATATTCTAAATCCACTGATTCTTATACTAAATCCAATCGTAACACACACCCTAACCGCAACTCAGTTTCTCGAACACAGGGTTCACTAAACACAAATGCTAAATCTGCTACATCCTATTCTAAATCATATACACAAACCTTAAATCAAAACACTGTATCTTGCAATACCGTCGACAGCCCAGACTGTCTTAAATCAGCTACAAACAAGTGTCTTCACTCACCAAACCTGAAAACAGAAAAGCACAATGTTAAAATATATAAACTCAATAATAATACAGAAAAACGATACTTACCATATGTCAAAATCCAAACCTCAGTCGCTTCTCGTCCTCTATCCTTCCTAGTAGACACTGGTTCCTGTATTTGCCTGCTGAAATTAAGTTCCATGTCCAAAGTACCAACCTTAAGCGATAACATAATCACATTGAAAGGCATCGACGCCGGTGATGACGTTACGCCCACACTTGGCAGTTTCCATATGCAAATATTTAAAAAATTCAACAAACCATATGTTCATGAATTTCATGTTGTCGAAGACATTAGCTTGAGTCATGATGGTATAATAGGTAATGACCTCTTTAAGGGTCTCGGGTGCCAAATCGATTATAGCCAAAGCGTATTACACATTGGCGACGACGTTATTGACTTAATTTTCTCTGTACCTCTATATACTATCCTTCCTAGAACAGAAACTGTCATAGAATGCAGTGTTAAAAACCCAGATATTAAAGAAGGGGTCGTTATTGATCAACATATCTCTGAATCATTATTGATTGCTAATTCCATAGTTAAGGTAAAAGAAAACGGGCGTATAAACATCACAGTGGTCAACACGTCTGAAAATCCTATCACAGTTCACTCTAACCTCAACCTTGACCTAGAACCATTTGAACTTCAATCACATACACATTCTGACACAAATCTAACTCAAAAAATATCGACAAGAACACGAAAGGTCCTCGAATCACTTAGGACATCCCATCTTAACAGCGAAGAGAAGGATGCTTTACTTCAAATTTGTTCTAACTATTCAGACATTTTCTATCTCCCGAACGACCCATTTACTTATACCACAGCTATTGAACACAAAATCGTAACTAATACAGACGTGCCGATACAAACAAAATCCTATAGATTCCCAGAATGCCATAAAAAGGAAGTAGAAACCCAAATAGACAAAATGCTTAAACAAAACATAATCACACCTTCTAACTCACCCTGGTCATCACCCATCTGGGTGGTACCCAAGAAACTAGACTCCTCTGGACAACGCAAATGGAGAGTCGTGATCGATTACCGGAAATTAAACGACATCACTATAGGCGAAACATATCCAATTCCGCAAATTACGGAAATTTTAGACCAGTTAGGGAAGAGCCAGTATTTCACAACATTAGACCTGGCTTCTGGATTTCACCAGATACGCATGTCTCCAGAAGACGCACCTAAAACCGCTTTTTCTGTACCCCAGGGGCATTTTCAATTCACAAGAATGCCATTCGGCCTCAAAAATGCACCTTCCACATTCCAAAAATTGATGAACACCTGCTTAACCGGTCTCCAGGGTTCCAGGTGCTTCGTGTATCTCGATGATATTGTTTGCTATGCACCAGATTTGAATAGTCACGTACAAAACTTAACTTCTATTTTCGAAAGACTTAGGAACTTTAACCTAAAACTCCAACCAGATAAATGCGAGATCATGTGTAAGGAAGTTGCGTATCTGGGTCATCTGATAAGCAATAACGGCGTAAAACCGAACCCCGAGAAAATCAAAGCAGTTACCGAATTCCCAGTACCAAAATCTCCTAAAGATATAAAGAGTTTTCTTGGCCTCGTTTCATATTATAGACGGTTCATTCCGGACTTCTCCAAAGTAGCTAAACCATTAACATCTCTTCTCAAAAAGGATGTACCTTTTTACTGGAAAAATGAACAACAACTCGCATTCGAAACGCTACAAACTAAGCTTACTACGTCACCTGTTCTAGCCTATCCCGACTTTACAAAACCATTTATACTTACGTGTGATGCTTCAAACTTCGCGGTGTCTGCTATCCTATCTCAGGGCCAGATAGGAAAAGACCGACCTATTGCTTTCGCGTCCCGCACTCTTAACAAGGCCGAGTGCAACTACAGCGTTACCGAAAAAGAGTGTCTTGCTATAGTCTTCGGCACAAAAGCCTTTCGCCCTTATCTCTATGGGCATCAATTCACAATAGTTACAGATCACAAACCTTTACAATGGCTATTTAACTGTAAAGACCCCGGATCGAGACTAGTCCGTTGGCGTCTCAAACTAGAAGAGTTCGACTATAATATAGTTCATAAAAAGGGCAAAATTAACACTAACGCCGATGCATTATCTCGATTCCCAGTTAACCCGATACAAGGTTACTCACCAGCAGTCTCTGAATCCGAACTTCTGAACGACAATGACGAAGGACTCAACCCACTGAATGATCCTCTACTAGAATTACCATCTCACATTCCATGTGCCCTTGATACAGCTGACGTTCCCAATTCCACTGAAAACGCTAACCCCAATACCACACCAAATCCTATTCCTGCACAAAGTCAAGAACCTACAATTCCCGAGTTAAGCCCTATAGACTGGGGAGCCTTCGATACTAGTCCCAGAAGCGCCGATCTCAACCTTGATTTTGAATCATTACAAATTCCTTCCCCTGCCGAAAATGGCGTAGAACAAACCCCACGATTAAACAACGATGACTACACTAAGTTCTTAAAACAAATTTCTAACAAAGAACTAACATGGGACACTATTCTAAAAGAACATAACGAGAACCTGCTTAAATCACCTCATACCGTTCTAATAATTCCTACATCCATAGATCTCGACGAATCTAACCCTTATATCCAAGAAATCCTACTAAGTTCTGACAACAAAGGCGAAATACTTAACGCTGAAAAGGAATTGCACTCCTTCATGAAAATAACACACAACTCTAAAACTATCTATTTAATTTTCACCAAAGTACACCACTTCGACGAATCTTCTTACCCATCCATATACACGACCCTGAAACAAATAAGAAATGAATTATTAAATTACAAAAATCTTGAGAATATTGCCATTTCCGATTTTAGAAACCCTTTTGATCAACATTCCTATACAAAAATTTACAATATACTCACCTATATATTCCATAACACAAAGATGTGTGTCAACATATACCTAAATAAAATCATTTACCCTACCTTGAGCGAAAGACCGAAAATCTTGCGTGAAAATCACGACCTCCCAATTTCTGGCCATTTAGGATCAACACGTATGTATAAGCGTATACAAGAACAATTTTACTGGAAAGGTATGAAAAGCGATATCGAAGACTACGTCAGAAAATGCAAGCTTTGTCAAGAAAACAAAGCATTAAGGAAATTAAATAGAGCTCCCATGGAGATTACAACCACATCCACAGCACCGTTTCAACGCGTGGCCTTAGATATAATCGGACCTCTACCCGAGTCCGGACCCGCAAAACTTAAATACGTACTCACGTTGCAAGACGATCTTACCAAATACTCATTAGCTTACCCTATACGTAGTACAACAGCTGAGGAAACTAGCGATTGCCTCATCCACTTTATCTCCCTATTCGGTATTCCTAAAACGATCTTGAGCGACCAAGGCACTAACTTCACTTCGGATCTTTTCAAAACTACTTGCCAATTCCTAAAGATAAAGCAACTCTGGTCCTCACCTTATCACCCGCAAACTCAGGGAGCCTTAGAGCGCAGCCACTCGACCCTGAAAGAATATTTAAAATCCTTCATCAACGAAAATCAAGACAATTGGCCTACTTACGTCTACACAGCCATGTTAACCTACAACACAACCGTACACACTACTACACAATTCTCTCCCTACGAATTAATATTCGGCCATAAACCATACATACCCAACTCTGTGTATGACAATAACTTAGGTACAACATACTCCGATTATATTAGGAAACTACAACATAAATTTAAGTACACTAGAGCAAAAGCCTTAGAGAATATATTAAAATCTAAACAATCTTCTAAATCTTATTACGACACACGGGCTAAACGCCCGCCACCTTACAAGGTAGGAGACTACGTTTACCTTAAAAACCACCTGAGATTGAGAAAAGCTCTGTCACCCTTATGGAAAGGGCCATATAAAATAATAAAACTTCACAATAATCACACAGCTACCCTTCTTATTAATAGACGTCATGTAACTCACCACTTTGATCAGCTGAAACCTGCAGAGACGACACAGCCTTCGTAACCTGTAAAGACCTTAATTTCTAAATTATTGTTTAATTAACTATTTCTTACCTTACCTTATTTCAGCGTCTCGATTGCTGCACAACCAGGCATTGTACAACCGTTCAACTCCAGTACCGGCATCTACTTTGACGGACTTGGAAAACTGAAAATAATTAACGGTCAATTAAGCGTAATAAGCCATATCGATATATCCTACATTAACCCACATCTTGTTAATTTAAATGAAATTATTGGTTCTGTAAGATTTATCTGTCAGCAATCCAATTTTAATCAATGTCTAGATGCTCTGTCTCCCTTGACAGTTAGATATAAAGATATAATCCGCGATTATGAATCCATGTCTCACTTACTCTCACAACGTAGCCGACGAGCCGCGTGGTTTGGTGGAGTAGGCACAGCATTCAAACATATCTTTGGTACTCTCGATGAAGATGATGCTTTGAAATACGACGCAGCCATAGACTCAATGGAAAACAACCAAAAGAATCTGGCTCAACTCATGAAAGATACTATCTTAGTCACTAATTCCACGTTAGAGTCGTTTAAGAAAACTATAAATAAACTAAGTATTAACGAACAAAACTTGCATACTGCATTAAATAATTTTATTCGCATAACAAATAACATTACAAATGTCTCAAATACTTTGATTATAGAAACAAAAGCCCTATCTATACTTAATATCCTTGAAAGTTCGTTGATGACGCTCTCCTTCCAACTCGAAGATTTAATTAATGCTATACTATTGACTAAACAAAACACTCTACATCCAAACATACTTACCCCAGCTCAGCTGTATGACGAGCTCGTTCAAAACGACAGGCATCTACCTAGAGGCTCTAGAATCCCAATCTTGATTAGTTTAGAAAACATTCATTTAATTTTAAGCGTATCTAGTGTAAGTTGCTATTATTTTAAGAATAAGCTTGTGTTTGTATTACAAGTTCCTTTGGTAACAAATGATGATTTTTACTTGTATCATAACTTGGCGTTGCCAACCCCTCACGGTTTAAGCAACCCCGATACATTTAGCATGATTCAACCTTCTAGCATTTATACAGCTGTTTATAATGATAAGATTAGTTATTTTACTTTAGATAGTTTAGATGTGTGTAAGACGGTAAACTCTGAGTTCTTCCTGTGTCAAGTACCTACGGTATTACTAATTAGTGAAAACCCTTCGTGTGAAAGTGAACTGTTATCAAAATCGACAAGTGCTATCCCTACACAGTGCAAAACAAAAACGATTTCTGGTGAGTTAGACATTTGGCAACCACTGTGTAACAATCGGTGGCTTTACATACAAACTCGCCCAAGTAAAGTATACGTTGATTGCAGTGTTTCGGAAATACGTGAAGTGTTAGTGTCGGGAATAGGGTTATTACATACCCCAAAAAAGTGCATAGTGTATACCAAAAGTACGAAACTCATACCGTCGGACAATGCCATTAACATAAGCATCTCCGTTCCTAGGCTAGATTTTAGTATAACCAACGACTCATGCTGTAAACTAGATTCTAATTCAGACCATGTGTCTAAAATCGTGTCCCCTATTTCACTACAAAACATAGATCTTAATGATTTAACTTTAAGTAGAAAAGGTGAGAATTTACTAACAAACTTAGATAACATTATTCATAAAGAACCAGCACTAGTGAAATATGGAACACATTTCTTTGCAATTAATACTTTTATAACGTTAGTAATTATGATAATCATAGTTCTCATAATTGTGAAAATATATCATATAATTCCAAAATTTAAAATAACGTCGACCAATAATGAGATTGATATAGACAGTATAGGTATTGAAGATTCACAGATCCAAGCACCGCGGTTAAGGGAAACAGAATTCTAAGTCCTCCGAAATTCGGACACCCTCCCCGAATTTCAGTCTTATGCGGGGGGTTGTTATACCCTGGCCTTGTAACCCTTTTGGCTGATCGCCGCAAATTCTTATCTTGTCCCGTCAGCATTTTTAGTATTAGCCCTAGACGGAGGCACGAGAGAACTCACTCGGTGTTCAATCTCCTTACTGGTCGGACGTACTATTTCTTTCTATTATTTTACTATTCCTTTGTTAAAGTACGCACTTATTCAAGTTCCAATATACATTTTATTTTTAGCCAGTGAAATAGTTTTTTTTAAAAACCTAATAATAGAGACCCGTATAACAGTTCGTACACTTAAAAGAAACAGCGATAGATTTCTGGAGAGACTGACAGACTGCTATGCAGAGGGTCTCGGGTTCGTATCCATGGCAACAATGACTTTTTGAAGTTAAGTACGTATAACATCATTAATTGGTTTGCTTAGCGGTGAAATAAAGCATAGTGAGGAAGCCTGCATATCTTAAAAGTTTTTCATAATGTTCTCGAAACACATGGACACCCCACTTGGACAGCGTGGTGGCCTTGCCCCACTCATAGTGAGAAAAGGCCCGTTCCCAGCAGTGGGACTGTATATAGGTATACAGGGCTGATAATAAAGACAAAATATGTCTCTATTAAACAACACAACATGAGCCAAATAAAGCAGTTAAAGTAGCTTATCTGTTTGGAGCTCGCTCAGACATAAGATCGTTCTAGATATTAAAGTACCTCAGATCGCACGAAACAATGTAACTCGATAACATCACTTGGCAGCTTCCTATCTGGCTGCTATCGCCATATTTCTTCTAATCTTGCCAGCAATCGACTGTTTTATATATGGTAAAGCCAAAGTGATTAATATAAAATTATACATAATAACTGGTCAATATATATAATTACTAAATTGCCTAGACAATTTGATAAATTAATCACTTCATCTAGATGTTATACATGAAGCCAGGCCAAAAAAGTCAAAGTAATAAATACGATATGAATTACTTGCCTTACCATTCCGATAAAGCGTGGCGTGATCACCAATACATGCTATATGAAATGTGGACTCAGAAGACGATGTTAAATAAGCTAAGGTGACGGAGCCCTGCTTCGCAGGCATCCTATTAGGTGCAGGGTCACAAGAGAACCTAAAATAACCTATTAAAATGTCTCGCCTGGTTAATCGTTCAGTTAACATATTGATGTCCAGTACGGATTTGATTAAAATAAAACTATACAAGCTTCATTTCATTTATTATATTACTTCATCCAAGGGAATCAAGATGTTATATACATACATACATACATAGACTCACGCCTGTTTCCCCGAAGGGGTAGGCAGAGGCATACTAAACGCCCACTTTTCGCCAGTGTTTTGATCCCACGTAATAGGTGGCGAGCCTATTTGCCTATCTTAATCTTAATATATAAAATCCTTGCGTTACTGACTGACTGACAGACACGCTACAGCCGAAACTATTGGGCGCAGGAAGCTGAAATTTGGCATGTATGTTCCTTGGGGATCGTAGAGGTGCACTAAGAAGGGATTTCCCGAAATTCCCACGGGATCGGTCAACACGGATAAATTTAAATAAAATGCAGGCGTAGCTGCTGGCGTCCTCTAGTGTTACATCCAATAGCTAGTTAATGTGATTAAGTCGGTGTACATTAGTACTTTGTCCAAATTGAGTAAATATTATTAATAATGGCTAGGTAGTATATTTGATCAGATGTTGGGGCCGTACTCGCGCCGAATGTATTTTTATGAATTGGTCAGATATACCCTGAAAAATAACTCGGTGTCAAGTGGCCCACTGATGCACAGTCTTATATAGATCTGTCAGATGCGTAATTTCTTTCTGTTCGTCAAATTTTCGGAAACGGGTATAATCGCTTTGGCCTAGTTTTCGGATACAAAAACAAGATTCTTTGTATTTATAGACTTGATTTTATTTTATATAATCTCATTCTGTTTCTCAGTTCTTATATGGGATCTCGAACTGACTGAGCGAGCAACAAAGGATTATAGTTTCTTTTTATTTTTAATTTGAAGAAAGCTGTAAAATATACTTGTTTTATGTTAAAGTCTCACAGTTGTGGAAACGTAATATTACTGAAGTTAAAAATGCATCGAATTTTTATTGCGACGAATGCGCTGAAGGGACAATCTCGGACATTTCACGATGTATCTGTACGCTAATGTAGTTTTAAGTCTAGTGCTCGCATGCAAGAAAGCGAGACATCCATGAGTACACTTTAATATCGTTTCAACATGTAAGCTTATCAAATACCTATTCCAATTGTCACATAGCATTATTTTGACTTACATTTTTATTACATGGCTACATGACAGTTTATGGGAGTATTGGACGTCCAAGGGCATTTTAAAATTCAACATCAGTCTCTACTAATAAAGTCAAAGTCAAATCATTTATTTGTCTATAGGTTCATTACAAACACTTACACAAAGTCATACTGTTTTTAAAGATTAAGCTAGATGAGGCTGGTGCTTCCTAACTAACTGCCCTGAGAAGAAACATCCGAAACAAACTCAGAGGTCATAGGTAGTCTCTTTTGAAGTCCAGATAATAAAATTAAAAAAATATATTATATAAAATAAAGAATATAAAATAAAGTATAAATATGTGAGTACAATATGAGATGACTATACACTACAATATAGTTATCCTTTGATGGAATTTCGGCAGCAGTTCAGAGCCGACCAGTCCCGGTAACATGACATTGAGCTTCAAAATGGAACTGTGGAATTGCACTGTATACCTATAAACTTTCGAGATTGGTACACAATAACAAATTATTGAGCTATAACCCGTCATTATATAAGTAGGTATGATGAAATGTAGGTGACAACACTATCCCTTCGAAAAACTACTAAAACATCTAAAAAAAAACACTTATAAAACAATTTTCTTTCAGAGCCCCTCCCAGCCTATTCTTGTTTAAATCATTAAGGTTCTTCTCAGATAAAGTAAACATCTAGTATGATAGTTTAGTTACATTCTACACACTAGCTAGTTTGTACAAACGGGAGTTGAACACTGTAGTTCTCGACTGTGGGCTCAGTGTTCGCTGATTATTATAAAACTTTGCAATTTGTGCCTACGTGCTCGTGCAAATAATTAAACAGGCTTGCAGTTACTAGAGGTGCCACAAGAGCACAGCTTACAACTGCTTATTGCAAGAGTATAGAGACTAGAATAGGATAAAATAGTTTAGAATCGTGCCCATGATTGGAGTCGGTTTCTTATAGTAAGATTAGTTTACTACGCCATGAATTCATTACATTCAGGAGTTTTTGTAGTTGTAAGAAACTAATAGTAGAGTTCCTTGTGCGATGTGTGAAAACAGTAAATAAATAACATCTTCAGTCATTTATGTTTACAGTTGTTGATTACCATTTAAACTCATCTAAATTAACGAGTGAAGAAGTCATCAGTCGATTTTGAAAAACGATATTAATACTTGTGGATACGTTAAAGAGCTTTTTTCTCGCTTATCAATGTTGAACAAAATATAATTGCCCTGAGGAGGCAAGAACCAGAAATTCAAGGTCTTTTCACAACATCATGATCATGCCACTAGCTTGCTTGTATATTATCTGTATGTCTTAGAAATAGTTTCACAGAGTACTTACATGATTTGAGTAAACATTGCATTAAAACTACAGAATATTTACCCAATAGTTTGAAACGTTCCTTAAGAACCAATTTAATATCGTATCAGTTTCATCCCACACATATAATGTATAAAGTAGCAAAACTTTGCCTCAGCGATATTGGTGTTTGATCCTAATTTCGTATTAATTAAATGTATCTCCATCGTTTTAATTAAACTACTTCGATGTATATGATAGATACGGCTTAAATTTTTTTTTCAATGTTGAATCAATAATATTTATATTATGTAACGTAATGCATACGAATATTGACTGCGCGAATGGCGTAAGGCATTAAACGGCTGTCTCGCTTCGCCATTTAACACTCAGCAGGGAGTTGTGGGTTCGATTCCCACACGATACAATATTTAGTGTGATTGATATTGATTTGCCAAGTATGGGCGTTTTTGTGTCTTATGTTTGTTTGTGTGCATTTGTGTTTTAAAATCTACGTTCAAATAAAATTGACTGGATGACGAATCTTGATAACCGGTTAATTAAAGGCTAATAATTATTTTAGCATTAGCGAAGAAACATGATAGCCCTTAGAAGATAGAAATCCTTAGCACATCGAGGAAAATACCGAGAAATACTAAGCGAGATTTTACCAAAAACTTTTAAGAGCTAAATTATAGGAAGCGGATGTTGAGATTCTATAAAAGATTAATTAGCTGAAAGGCGGCTAATTAATTAAAATTTTATAGAATTTCAACAGCCTTTTAGAATTTTACCAGGTAATGAACTTAAAGGACGATTCGAGTTCCTTCATGATACGCATAACCGTTATTTAAGGTCATCAGAAAATTTGAAACTAAAAATGCCGGTACATTCTACAGCACTGTATGACAAATCTTTTTGTGTTACCGCTGTTCGCCTTTGGAATGCTTTACCATTACATATAAGACAGGCTCAAACAATAACTAAATTTAAAGCTTCAGTAAAGGCTCACTATCTATCACTATAACTTCTTCTAGTTCTACAAAATACATGTAAGTATTAAATATGTGTATGTATATGTATGTACGTATGTATAAGTATGTATGTATGTTTATGTATATGTATATAATTATGTCTATCATTTATTATCATATTACAGGAATGAATATAGGTATATTAAGTATGTATATATTATATAGCTTTGTTTACTTTGTTTACACATGCAACTACCGATTTTCTCCTACCAATAATATTTCCATCCAAAGGTTGCCTGGTAGAAATCGCTTTCAGCGATAAGGCCGCCCTTTGTACTATAGTTAGTTATAAGATCTCTAATAATGTTTTTTAATGTGTACAATAAAGTGTAAAAAAAAAAAAAAATAATAATGTTCAGGACTTCCTTAGCGTACCTTAATCATCATCATTCATAATCAAATAGTTTGCAAAGTATTTGAGATAAAGGCACTTTTGGAGATTTTCGTGCCACTAATTACGATCCATCTCGGGCACCTAGTCTGCGTAACGTAATTACGGGACATGGGACCAAAAGTAATTGAACCTCGCTCGGTTTTCTTGGAAACTTAGCAATTCCAGTACCAAACCTCGGTAGTACAAAGTGAATTTGGAAAACCCAGTGTATTTATTAGATCAAGTGTTATTTATTAGGTACGAGTTGTGCAGTGGTTCCCAAAGTTGTATGAGCTCTGACTCATCTAAGAAAAATTCCAATATTGAGACCCACCAAAATGAGTCAAATGCCAAGATTCTCTTATGGAAAAGTACGTATGGAAAGTAGTGGCACTGTGTTATTTATTCTAACTAGAATTAGTTGATTGAATCAGGCGTTACTTGGCGGAAGTAACGCCTGATTCAATCAACTAATTCTGATTTTTTTACCGATGGGCAACGACTGAGCAGTCGTTGCCCATCGGTCCTGAGAATGCCTCGTGGAAGACGAAACGAGCGGGATACTGCACGTCAGGTATTTTCCTGAAACCCATTTCCGCATTATTCCATATATCCCTTATCCTTTGTCTTTAGAGGAGTTCGGTATTGTCAACCTTTTTCTGTTGCAATAGTTGGGGTGGGCAATCCGAGGGTGCGTGGTGGGTTCCTCTTTCCTTCCATTAGGCTAATTAGAATTGACATCGACGTACACAGGACCAACTCAATAATCGCTCGCGACCCGTAGTTTGGGAAATATTGGTGTAGTGCGTAATTTAGTACGTTTTCAACACAGGTAACACGCGATCTGTCATGGGCAGAAGCTTATTAATAAAATATTAACCTTATGCTGTTTTATAACACTAAGCAAAGCCACAGACAGATCAATGATAAAATTATTAGTATTTGGTAGCCCCATCACTGCTTCAGTGGCGGATACAAGTTTATTATGCGAGTCATAAACTAGTGTAAAATACGTATAAATACGTTTTTAACTCACATTAATAGTAACAGATGCGTGGATTCAATCTGAAACAAAATAATTAATATCAGAAGTTGATTTTAAATAAACAAATGACACGATGTCTCCAAGATCTTGCCCAAAGTTCCAATTACATAAGTTTTGACTTATTGACCGAATCCAATAATGAAGTTAGTTCGTCAAGCGAAGACATACTCGTGCAATAACACCGATATCATAAGTTTAACAGATCTGCTTAGTGTTCGTTGATTTGTGATTAGTACTTGTAAATATTCTGTAGCCGAATGTGAGTTACGACTATGCTCGATACGACTTTCAAACATCTCTGATTAAAGTGGATTATTTTTCTTGTGAGAGTAAGTGAAGCAGAAAGGTATCAGAAAGTTTTATAACAATAAAGTTACTTAATATATTTTAAGGCCAATGAACTTTAGTTTGTTAATAAAAAAAACAAGGAACAGTATTTTTTTTTTGCTTTTAATCTAACGCTAAGTTTTCATTCTAATTTTCTGCTGGTACGCCAATTAGGGGTTCTTGTTTGGCGATTTTGTTCGTTGTTGCTTTTCTAATACGTATAAATAAGATAAAGAGCCCTTAACCGCCCTTTTACAAAGCCTATTCCCATTACCGTTGCCCCATTACCTATGCCTACTTATAATCGGTAATTAATCTTGAATTATTAATTACTCGATCATAATCTTTAGGTAATTCTAGATTAGATTTAATCTAATACGAAAACTTCACATAGTAGAAAAAAATATTTTCTACTAATTGCTGTTTTGTACAATAAATAATAATTTATCGTGTAGTTAGATTAATTATTTTCGTTTCCAGGGACCCACTATATAACTCATTAACGTTTTTAATCCTTTTAAAACAAAAAAAAGAAAACACGAGAAAAGCCTTAATTTAAAAACAAAGTCAATCATACACAAAAATATGAACTGCCAAAATAATCAGCACATGAATGTCCTTCATTTACAAATGATAAACTTTCTTGTCCAAAAATAATAATAATAATTAAAATAATAAATTTATTTATTGTTTCACAAGTTATTACAATAATGTGACACACATTTATATTATCAACACATGAAGATGCTACTATTTATGTGCGGCTGGTACTTAAAATAGGAAAACCTGAGCCTTAAGTACCAGCATCCTTCCGATGACACGGTTAAATACAACTTACATAATTACTGAGGCATTACATATACAACTATAGCAAAGAATTATTATTGCTAAGATTAACAATTAAAAAGTAATAAACTAATTTAAGCATAATATTTGCCTTTAGCACATTTAAATATAAATTAACCTTGCATGTAAGTGTGTGTGTGTGTGTGTGTGTGTGTGTGTGTGTGTGTGTGCGTGCGTGTGTGTGTGTCAAAAATTACCGTAAGATGCCGTTAATTTAAAAAATCCTCTTATAACTCAACCGTAAACAAGAAAACGCGAAAAAATAAAGCAAATATCACACATCCCACTATCAAAAAACGTGTCGCGTGCGTTTGTATAATATATTCTTGATATTAAATTTATGTATACGATCCTTTTGGGCCTGTAATCAGAGAAAAGGACATCATGTTTGATTGTGTACGGTATGTTATCTGTTGTATGTGTCATTATAATTATGCAAGAATTTGGGCCCGATTGGTTAAAAAATAATGTGTGTGATTTACATATTAAGTTGTCTTTCGATAACTGAATCTTAAGGGAGTTGAGCTTACATGAAGACTTATTTTGCGATTGGTCGTAGGTTCAAATTCCACTGTGGTGACAATATTTTCTGGTAGTGGTACATTCACCTCTACCAGAAAATATTAACTTACTAGAAAATAACGCGACGATAGCCTAGTGGTGTACGTAACTGACTGCCGAGACGTTGGTCTCGGGTTCGATCCCCAGGTAACCCGGGCACACACCTCTGACTTTTCAAAGTTATGTGTGTATTAAAAATGTTAATTATCGTTCGCTTAATAATGTGCCCGGTAAATAGCAATAGGCTCGTCCCCTATTACATTGGGAACTAAACATAACTGGCGAAATGAGGGTGTGTATACACCTATGCCTACCCCTTCGGGAATAAAATACGTTAAGTTGAAGTTATGTTATGTAGAAAATATCAATATAATACTTGGTAAAGACTTCGGTATCGAGAATTTTTACAAAGTGAAACTAGATATTTCTTATAACTTGGTTCGAAAGGGTCTTATATTTTTCACACGAAGCGAAACTTTATAATCGAGGTATCCATGACAACGTTTTCAGTAAACAAACTACTCAACTTAGAGCATACGGTAGACATTTTTTTAGTCTATTATGGTATCTCTCCGCTTGGCAAAGGCTTAGATTTCCATATATGTCTGTTCACTTGGTACACATAAGTAAATAAAAACTTGACATAACTGCACAAAATGTTGCACTGTTTTTATTTTATTCCTAGGTTAGTTTTAGGTTATTTTTTATCTAAAATGTTTAATTATAACGAATCTATCTAATTATTATTGCAGGGAAAGACTTTTTAAATAGCACAAAATCGTCCATTTCTTGACAAGTTATATCCCACCGATGTCTACATATAGATACTCTATCGTATGACCGGTCTTATGTCGTACTGTTTTAGATTTATTTAAATTGATCGTAAAACCGTATCTGTTGGTGACGGAAGCGCTCGTCTCTCTTGACGACTCGTGACTCGTGAGTGTCCAATGGGACGTAATAGACGTTATCTCACACGCTTCGTACTGTTCAGTTGTAAATCACTGGACATTATCTTAGATTGTTCTTGCCTACAGGACTGTTGCTATACTTGTATCATATGCGAATATTACGAGCGTAGTCGACAAAAGGGTTAAGCAAGAGCAACTGTCCTACAAAGTATTCGCTTGATCTTTTCTTATACTGACTACGAAGTGAAACTTTTGCTGAGCTATGTTAGCTGGTGATTAGAAGTCGCGGTTAAAAAGTAACAAGAGTTTTATACATCAGACCATAATTATTCTAATCTAATGCCAATAATACTTGGAAAATCGTTGCGGCAAATGGAAACTAAAGGCACAAGATAGAGTCAAATGGGGAGAGAGTTCTACGTCCAGCGGTGATCAACCAAAGACTGTTGATGATGAGGCATGGAATATGGTGTACATTATACAAATTATTTTTCAAGATCTTTTCAAATTGAAAATTTTAATACTATCAAGACTAGGCCATTTTACCTCACGTCGCAGCGTCGCAATCAACTGCAAAAAAGCTCGCAGCCTGATTAACAACCTAACATCTTATTACCCAACACACACACAGTACTTATTCCATTACGTCTTCGCCAATATCGGTTCCCCGAGGTCCCACAAGTTCATTTAAAGTGCAATAAAAACAGCAATATTACTCGTTGTGTCTCGTTTCGAACACATTATCTCTGTTTCGTAGTGTTTTCTGACGGCCTGTTTTTGTGAGACAACGTAAAATTTTTGCATTGTCTCGCATTTAAGTAAAAAGGTAAAATAAGCAATTTATTAAGGTGCTCTGCTACTAGTAGTATGCTATGTAGCTATGATGTGATGGACTGGCTATAAAAATTAAGAATTATTCAACTTTGTTCATGAGATGCCTTTAAAGTGTTATTTCCTTTATCACCATCAAATAACGGGCAAAACTATTGGAGCTTAAAACATAACATTTGTATCCTTTTATAGCTTAGGCGTTCATTAAGGATGCCATTTTCCCCTACAGGAATTAAATAGAGATTGCAGCTTGGTTAGAAAATCCCCTATCCACCAATCTACTATGAAAATAAAGACTACAGACCGTTTCATTTATGTAATTTTGCAAGTCAAACTATTGTATAAAATATGCATTTGATGTAGTGCTTAATGCGTTGAGTGTTATAGCTTCCTTCCTGGACAGAATAAATTGTGCGATCCACATTGTTGTTTTATTGCAGGCGAGCTATAAACCGCGTCTTATTTGCGGGCACATTAGGTATATCTACTTACTATTGTGACGCATTTTTATTCATCGTAAATCGTCCTTTCTCGTTTGTTTATTTTTTGTATCACTTTTGTTCCCTTTTTTGTTCACACAAAAACATTTTAACAATAATTATAACTTTTCAGTACACATTAACCCTCAATACTACGTCCGATAAGCAACGATAGCCTAGTGGACATACCAACAGACTGCCATGCAGAGGGTATCGGGTTCGAATCTATGGCGCGCACCAGTCACTTTTCGGAGCTATGTGCCTATTGAATTGTAAATTATAGCTTGTACCGTGCCTAGGAGAGCACGTTAAGCCGTCTGTCTCGGTTGTCATAAAGATCTTTGACAGTCGTTAAAGGGACCAGTTATAGGAGTCAGTACCTATGAATAAACTCACACTATTGCAAACCATAGAATATATCTATTCCTTTGGATCAGACAGGCAGGCGTTCTGTGGAAAAGGTAATATTCAGTGAAAAGATGCGTTAACGCCAGGAGGGTAATGACTACGACCTTTCTAAAAGGTAGCACACACATCTTTCACAGAACATAGCTGTGGTTTATTTATTATACTTATGTCAATGTTCATTATTTTCGGCAATTCAATCATGCAGACACAGCTAAATGGGTTTATGGTAAATTCGGTACAAAACTAGTTTATTACCAAAATGACACTAGCTACTTTTATCATTACAGGAACTACTTAAACAGATCCGCGGACTCCATCAATACTCATTACATATACATACATACATACATACAATATATGTTGTATATCAATGTTTGTCCGTCAATTCTCCACAATTGGTTGATCCGAACACTCAACTGTGTTATCGACATCCATATCTGTGTTATCGACACGTTATCTCTGCTTTACATTATTCGCACTTACAGAAGCTCGCAGCCTTCGCCCTAATTGATTGGATGAATGGTTTCATTTAAAATAGTGGAAACTTATGAAATCTGCTCGTATTTTTTAAACCGTAATATTGCGTAAATATTTTTATGTAGGTACTGTGTTTATAGAAGAGTTTGAGAAACCAACCGGTTTATACTAATGTATTTACTCTTTATATTGCACAACCAGTATCTAAAAATGTACTTATATTCATTATTATAGTGCTTGTTACAATATGTTGAACATAGGCCTCTTCCAAGACTCTCCACAGACCGAGCTCGGGCTGGCCACATTCAAGCGTTTCCCGAGATCGCATCAAGATCTATTTATGTCAATAACAAATGTCTACAATACGCTTTGAAAGATATAGAATTATTACCTATGTAATAACTGAAAGAAGTGTCGGCCGTCTCTTAGCAAGATGGGCCGACGATATCATTGCAATCGCGGACTGAACCTGGACTAAGTTAAAAGTAAAAGAAATAGGAAAACAAAGAGAGGCCTATGTCAGCCTTGGACACATGCTGTTGATGATGATGATGATGATAACAATAGAATAGAAATTACAAGCACATCTGAGTAAAATCTAAACTAGCGTCAAGACAACTTATACGACGTATGTACTTATACACACAAGGGAAATTTAACGCCAAGCCCTGAACAACTATTAAATGGCGATTGTCACCGCATATACTTGATAATGGACCGAACCTACTGCTGTATCATTATAATAAATACTAACGATCAGCCATTTTACTTTGATAATAACTACAAAGTATAAGTATGTAGCGCTCATAGCAAGAATAGTGTTTCGTAATAGATGGCAAAGTTAAGCAATACCTGCACTGATCACTAATTGGATGGGTGAACACTTGTGACATTTACTTGAGAGCGCTACTGTGCTCAAGAATGCACGTCAAGCGATTGGTCCCAGGTTTTGATCTCACAAGAATCGTTAGGTACGTAAGGCGGCTTAAAAAATTTAATGCGAGTTTTGGCCACATTCACGAAAAAGACAGAAAGATAACCATAAGACGATAGCACATTAAAGTATAATAATAAAATTAAATAGGTATATACATAATTTATACAAATACCTGTTTCTAGACACCAAACTTACTGACTTACTTTGGCAATCAATCTAGGTATATTTTGACTTGGTAGTCCAAGCCACCACAACAAAGTTAATTATTTATTGTGATACAAAAAAATCATATATTGCTGTAAGTCTAAAGAAAGAACGAACTGTTCTTGCAGCAGAGAGGTATTTAAAGCAAACGATAAAATATTCAAAAATAAAGCAAGTGAAATCTGTTAATGTCTTCCAACTCTACCGGGTAACGGGCAAGATCCTGTATACAGGATGTCACAAGACCCATCACCAAGCCGAAGTCTACTCATTGTGGACATCATGCCAAGTCATACGAACCAAAAATAATACCTGGGAAACGATTTATTTTAAGTTTTCACATTTTTTAAACCGCAATTCAAAGCGCGCGCGTGCAATGCTCGAAATACCTACTTATTGTTTTTTTTTATAAATATTTTAATATAGTATCTTCTTGGGTTTACGCGAATGAGCAAAATAGTGCATGTGCTACCTATTTCTCTGTTCCAATAGTGATTATCCCGATAACCGTCCACACGCGGATTACCGCGGACAGAAGCTAGTTTGTTCAAAATGACAAAGTTTATTGATATTTCGTATTTTTTATATTCGTGTGTGGTGTTACGTTCAACCTTTAACATCGAAAGATTAGTCAAACAAATAAATTAAACCAAAAATAAACACAAATATATGTGTTAATAAGTGAAACGTTATCTACGTTACATAAGGCGGGTGTGATAGCGCGCTTTCTGTCCGTTTATAACTTTAATGTCATGTGTCGTAGATACATACGTATATGAGTTAGTTACATATTATACGATCAATAACTCGATACAATATGTTACATATCGAAATATATAAATAATATTATATAATATTTATTAGTCCGTAAGCCTTCTGTAAAAGATAAATAAATAAATATTGTCTTGGGGTTCACTTGTTAATATTGATAAGTACTATATAAGTCTTGTTTTTCTTAAGACAATCTGGATTTTAGCGAATGTTTTGAGGGTGTCTTGTTGCAGACTGCACTACTAATGAGAATGACTACCCCTTACTAAAACGTGAAAATATATTTCGGTTTCAATCAATACAGTTTACCTATACATAAGCAAATAAAGTATATATGAATGTTTATCTATTATCTAGTACAGTATAGAAAAAGTTCTGCTTAGTTTGGGATTAGATGGAGTTGTGTGTATGTGGTAGAATTGAATAAAAGTTAATTAAGCAGTAGCAAAGTTTAGCAAGTTTATTGATTTATAGACCAAACGAAATAAAGGGATGAATTTCATCTATACAATTACATAACAACTTATCATACTTGCAAGATTAATCTCAATTCTCATTGGACAATTTGTACGAAACGTCCGAAATTTGCTGTCCGGTGACATGATGAAGAATCCAGTATATGTCAGAGCTAAAACGTCCAAGCGCCAAGATCGTGTACCAGGACAGGCACCACGTACAAGTATTTGCTATCATTCCTCAAACTACACGAGATATTGCTACAAAGTATTACTGAGACACTGTGTCAAAGCGCTGCAGGAGATTACAGCGGATTGTAGGTATTCAAATTTCAAATTAATTTAGGTCAGGGTTATATGAACGATTTTTTTACAGCCATTTTCGGTGTGAGAAGAATGCTATGAGAAGAACCTGCCTGGAAGAAACTTATGCCACCCATTTAAAGAGTAAGTGAAATTATATCTTCGGTACACGTTATATATAGTCAATAAATATGACTGCACGGGGGACACAGTGGTTGAAACGGCCGCCTCGCTGTTTTGACTGTTGTGGGTTCGCTCTCCAAACAGAACAATGTTTTATACGATCCATAGATACTTTCCTAAGTATAGTTGTGCTATGTCGTCGTATTTGAATTTTTGTGAAGTCCATAACGATAAATAACTTCTTTCTAGAGCGTAACTTGGGTTCCAATACACGTTATAATTGCATTTCTTTTAGTATATATGAAGGTTTATTATAAATTTAATAGAATGAATTTTAAGGTTTTCAACTATTTCTTAACGTGGTCTCATGTTAGCCTTATATAATGCTAGAGAGATACATTTCTTTTCATTACTTTAACTGGATGTAAGAATATGCATAACAACTGGCACTTCGTAATTAGCAGTTACGATGCATATACAACTAACATTGATGGTACATTTACCAGCTCTGCAGGTAATTTAATTTTAATCATCGATGATTACTCTACTTATCGCTGGTTCAGAATGCTACGAGTACATCGCAGATATTTAAAGGTTACATCCACTTTACATAGTTTAGAAGTACCTATTTTATCCATACTAATATTATAAAGCTGGAGACTTTATTTGTTTGTTTGTTTGCTTGAACTAATCTCAGGAACTACTGGCCCGATTTGAAAAATGATTTCATTGTTAGATAGCCCATTTATCGAGAAAGACTATGAGCCACGGGAGCGCAGTACTATACTATATACTACAATAGTAAGCTCTAATAGATAATTACTAAAAACATTTGTAGTTGTTCCACGTACTACTGTTTCTAATGCTCAGTCGTTTGCTTCAGTCGTTTACTTTGTGCGGAGTATCGTTTATTTAGCGATTAATCTTTCAGGGGTTTGAGTACGACATAGTTTGAGTATAAATGAATTTTGAGGGCAATCGTTGAAAATTGCGTTTGAATCCTTGTAATAAAAACTACAGAACGCTAACTACAGAAATTATTCGAAGCTTAACACGCACTAATTGTTTTCTTCGTTGTTATCCTCATCGTTATATTATCTTATACAAGTATCTCAAGAAATATCAATAAACCAAGGAGTATATTGCGGGGTAGACATCGGCGCTTCGCACTTCGGAGATAAACCACAAGATGCACTAATTGGTGCCATAGTAGTGCCACACCGTCACACACACAATGCTTTAACCTTCATAATCACAATTTTATTGCGGGTGAACTAAACTACAAACAGTTTCGAACTCAATACGGAGAGTGAAAGCACGAAATATAATTGCTTCACATTCCAATCCCATCGATACTAGTTCTATAAATAGGATAGTGTGTTTGTTATCACTCATTCAGGTCGCAACGCAATGTTATGGTCATCATCCTCCTAACGTTATCCAAATTGCAGCTTAGTAGCCAGATTCAACTGAATATAAGCTTTTCAACAGAACGATTGCTTGTCTGACCTCCGCAAACCATCTTGAAATCACGGGGCAAGCGATAATTATAAACTTCGAAAAGTCAGTAGTGCATGCCGTAGATTGCAACCCTATACACTGAGCAAATAAAATGTTTCCAAAATGTACCGTGTATGTACAAACACGACACATTTTATCACGTAAAATTTCCATATCAATTACCAATTTGTTATTTAACTAGACGCCGCCAGCGGCTTCGCCCGCGTCAATTATACATATAAAGCTTCCTCTTGAACCATTCTATCTTTTAAATAAAACCGCATTAAACTTCGTGGCTTAGTTTTTAAGATATAAGCATACATAGGCACAGAGAGACAGACTTTGTTTTATACTATGTAGACAGACTTTGTTTTATAATATTCAGGTCAATTCTACGGAAATGTATTATAAAAGTAAAAAAAAATATTTTTATTTTAGAACAAGACTTCGCCCGCGGCTCCGAGTGCGTGGGACTCAAAAATTATACCATAACATCGTTCCGTTGCGACTAAAAAGAAGGAACAACAATAAAAAAGACTAACAAATATCACTATAATTTCGATATTTACCAAAAAACAGTAGCGAGGTATGTTGTAAAACTATTTATAAAAAATATAATAAAAAGAAGTAGGTACCTATATCATAAAGCAGCGATAGTCAGTGGAGAGACCGACGGACTGCTACGCAGAGGGTCGCGGGTTCGAATCCACGGCGCGCACTAATGACTTTTCGTGCGTTTTAAATTGTTAATTATCGCTTGCTAAACGGTGAAGGAAAACATCGTGAGGAAACCCGCATATCTGAGAGTTCTCCATAATGTTCTTGAAAGACATGTGAAGTCTGCCAACCCGCACTTGGCCAGGTGGACTACAACTTAAACCTTCTCATAGTAAGAAGAGACCCGTGTCCAGCAGTAGTACAGTTTATATGTAGGGCTGATGATGATGAAGTATATCAACAGTATAAACAGTATAATTATTACGATTGATGAAGTGACCAATTAAATGAAAATAGTTAAGCCTTTCGATGACCTTTATTTTATCATCAGCCTTAACAATGTTGGCACTATTCCGTACCGCCTTACTTACTACGTATTCTAGATGTTGTTGACACTCGCTCTAATGTAAGTGAGACAATTATTCACCTCACTACATGCCAATAAATAATACTTATCAAAAGAAAACACCAGTAATACCTTATTTATCTCAGCAGAAACTAGATCACCTTGGCTCGAGTACTCGTGAAGTTTCGAGGTGACATTGAAAAAATGTTTTCTAATTGGTGCACTCATTTCAAAGATTCAGATATCGGCAAGTAAGTCTTGTTAGGCGGTAATTGTGCGGCATATACTAGCCGCGATCGGCGCCGCCACAATGAGCCGTTGACAGACACCGTGGTGTGTATAGATGATGAAAAACGACAAGATGAGAGTCACACACTCTCTCCCTACCCCAAGACAGTGTCTATAAAAGCATTAATGAATGCAAGCTAATTCAGAAAGCACGTTCAGCCTTCAATCCCGACCATTTAACCTACTTAATATAATAAAACAATATTAAGTTTACATTTTTCGTAAGTATAAGGAGTATGATTATTCACTTTATATTATAGCAATAATATGTAGACCTCGTTGGTCTCGCGGCATAAATGTGCGCGTGGGATTGGCAGGTCTCGGGTTCGATTTCCGGGTCGGGCAAAGTGTTATTGGGTTTTTCCGTTAGGAAATTCTCAGTAACAGCACGGAGTCTGGTAATGTGCCCGGTACGGCAATAGGCTCGCCCTCTATTACGTGGGACCCAAAAATTCCTGGCGAAATGTGGGTGTCACACCTCTGCCTACCCCTTCGGGGATAAAAGGCGTGACGATATGTATGTGTATGTATGTATTAAAAATTTTCGTTGGAGGTCTGAGTCTGAGTCTATAAAAAAAATTAAAATAATAAATAAAATAATATGTAGACCTAGTGAAAATAATTAAAAAGTATTTGAAAACAGATAGCTGAAGCGCTCTGTTTCCCTATCTCAGCTGCGCTTATCAGTAAGGGGAAACAGTGAACAATCCAATCTGTGTGAAACCATTAGACCGCAGAACATTCTTAGACAAATACAACTAGCGCTGTGCAACAAAATTATTCACTTTGCTACAAACTGACTAAAGAAAATATGTTCTATGCAACTAACTAGACTAGAAAGATCTTTGTTTACTTTTTATACTATGTCTGGTCCCGAGGTATACTGTGCATTATATAATATATGCGAAACTATGCATACTTTTATGTAAGATCTGATAATATGGTATATCTTAGGATTCAATTAAAGAAAATAGGGTTTAGTTTTTAAATAGAATATCAACATAATTATAATAGCACATCA
This sequence comes from Euclidia mi, assembly GCA_944739405.2. NCBI lineage: Eukaryota > Metazoa > Arthropoda > Insecta > Lepidoptera > Erebidae > Euclidia > Euclidia mi. Next base: position 2,039,273 of record OX123188.2, on the reverse strand, counting down.
TAAACATTATAATTAGATTATTGGTTTGTGGTGGATGCGATATCCAAAATAAGTAATAAACTAAACGGATACGAATTTTGACACCTTAACATTGTCTATAAATAAGTACAAATCATTTAAATCGTGTGATTTATTATGTTAAGTCCAAATTTTCTTATCACCCAACGAAATAAAACTGTTACTGAAAGTCACAAAAATCACAACTAAAAACCAAACCCACGCAAATTCAATAGTCTTGCACGATACGATCACTAGATCGAGAAATCTAATCATAATAATGACTATTATTAATATGTATGTAAAAGAAAAGTGTCGCTAGAACAAGAAGCACTCGTGCCGACGTAAGTGCTATAATAAATACTTGTTCGACGGAGCTAACTCTCGGGCCGGTCCACCAGACGTGTTAGTAAAGCGTGAGGTAGACCAAAGATATTGTAGGGTCCACCAAACTTTATTCAAAATTAAATGTTCGAAGTTGGGTATCAAGATTTTTATTTTGAATCAGTTTAAAATAAGAAGGACAAATATTTCAGGAAAATCTAAATTTTATTATCTACTTATGTACCTATTTCTGAAGCAAGGAACCAAGGCTCGTCATCATCAATTTGAATTCATTCATTAAAATTTTTGCACAGCCTTTGTGATATATCCATTTAGAGTTGTCCTGCGATTAAGTCGTTTATATAATAAATTATACCTACAGATATTATTCCCATGATAGTGACTACCAGCACGGTAATAATATCTAACAGTATTGTAACTCCATACAAACGCACGAAACTCGAGTTATACCTACGCGCCTCGAGCAGAGTACCCATTAGACTGTGCGGACTGTGCAAAGAGTACCCACAGCCGCGATCGTTCCGCAGCTCGCATGCGGCGCGTCTGGTAGGTATATAACTCACGAAGGCGGCCGAGTTACAATACTGTTAGATTATCTTACCGTGCTACCAGTATTTTAGCACTTGATGTGATAAAATTATTAATGTGCACTGAACTTTGGTGACTTTCAAATGAAAAATCTACCGCAGAGGAAGATAAGTATCGCCTTATATGGGTAACTATTAAATTAGTAATATTTTTTATAGCTTCACTTGATTCTTTATAAGAAACAATGTACCTTGCCAGAAACATTTAAAAAATAACATAGTACATAAGAAATTTGGATAGATCATTGGAAATGTAAGTCCATTGTCAGCAATATTCGTGGGTAAAATTCAACCATTATAAAATGTGTTGCAAGCCTAAGTATAACATGTGTAGGAATGCGTAAACAGTTACCCGCGCCATCGCGTCTCGCTAATAGAGACCAGCTTGCCACAAACAACCTCTGTGCTATAATTTAATCTAAACCTGCCATCGATTACCTCAACCCTATCATTTGTGCATTGATACACTTTTAAAAGATGGCTTGTTTACTTCTCAATTACTCGTTTTATTCCTGCACATACAGTGGCGGTTTAGGATTTGTATATATATATTGCAATAAAATAGATATGGGTATTCATTGTGTCTGTTAGTTGTGTGTTTGTAAAGTCCCCCGCGACACAGGCTTTATTCATAGGGCAGGAGTTGTCTTTTAAAAATAAATATTATCTTTTAGTACAATTTCAATATCTCACTACGGTTAATTACGTGAAAGTTTGTGAGGATGGAAGGATGTGTATGCATGTTGATAAAACTTTGTAGTATTATAGTTTATCTAACATACATACATACATATCGTCACGCCTTTTATCCCCGAAGGGGTAGGCAGAGGTGTATTTCTACACCCACTTTTCGCCAGATATACATTAGTCCCACGTAATAAGGGGCGAGCCTATTGCCGTACCGGGCACATTTCCAGACTCCGTGCTGCTACTGAGAATTTCGTGACAGAAAAACTCAATAACACTGCCCGACCCAGAAATCTAACCCGGGACCTTCCGATCCCACGCGCACATTTATGCCGCGAGACCAACCAGGCAGTCGTATAGGGTTTGATGTCGAGTTTTCCGTCTCTACGCAAAGATGGTATTTGCATCGTGTTATCCCTTAGTCGCCTCTTACGACACCCACGGGAAGATGGGGTGGTGACACTTGTATTCTATGCCGTCAACCACACGGCCAAGTTTATCTCAAAAATAAATTATATACTTACTACCTTGTGCATGAAGTAACTAGCTTTTTGATTATGCCTACCTCTTTGATCCAAGGTGTGTACCCAAGTCAAAAACCAAATCCTAAATAAGAAATAGCACTAACAAGTTTTAAGCCCTATGAAATAGATGAGGCAGAAGCAACGTCTTATAGCCCAGATAAAGGATGCGGAAGGCTGAGGACCGTGTGCTGTGGTGCGTGTTGGGAGAGGCCTATGTCCAGCAGTGGACTGCGATAGGCTGATTCATATTGAGATTTCAAATAATTACATAGTCTTCAAACATTTTTGCTAATTATTCTGTACTTTATAAGTATTTTTGTAACAGATTTCTAATAGTCACTAAAAATTTTGTAAGTCAATAACTTTGATATAAAATCTTACCATCGTTCATCAGCAGACTTTTGCAAGGCTGCTGCAAGGCTGCTGCAAGGCTGCTGCAAGGCTGCTGCAAGGCTGCTGCAAGGCTGGTATAGGTATTTAAGTTATATTTTAAAATAAGCGATATATGTTAATATAAAATGAAGGATGACTGATTCCAAACGACAAAGACCCCTTTTTCTTTAATTTATGCTCCTCCAGCTTTCCATACTGTAATGTTATGGATTTCATTTGGCAATAAAAATACCATAACTATGACTGGTGAACTTTTACTTATATACCTACAGGCTTGTACGGAACCCTCGGTGCGCGAGTCCGACTCGCACTTGACCGGATTTTTTAAACGGACTTTCACTCATAGTCACCGTTAGGAATAAATCTAATAAATAATATGCGGTGCGGCGTATTCTTACTTTCATTAGATTAAGCAACGTTTTCGCTCTCCTTCGCTATTTGTAAGAAAGGGTAACACTCAACTTATTTAACTAATACTCCCAATACCGAAAACTTAGTACGTTTATAATTTGGCTTCACATAAACATATCTTAAATAGAAATTTAGAATTTTTGGCTTGACAGCTCCCAAAGAGTCCTGTGTGTACCCACAATACAAATGCGTCGCTTCACATCGGTTTTTGAGAATAAAACCCATCTAATGTTACAAACATAATATTACAAAATAGATGAATATCCTAGACAAATCACACAAAGCCACTGATACCGAACTAGATAGAGCCTGTACTTGGTAACCAGAAAAGGGATAAACATGCCTGCTTATAATCGATTTTAAACTTTCGTGATTTGTATACATCATACATGCCTGCTTATGTATTTTTAAATATAAATAAATATATTTTAGAAAAATTACACTCAGACACAGAACATCATCGTGTTCATCATATAAATATTCTCCTGGTACGGAATCGAACCCACTAACGCCGACATAGTAGTCGGGTTCAGTAACAACTAAACTAACCAGAACAGTCAACATCAACCGTGTTCTTGTGTTGTCGGTGTATTACCTATCGTTTATCAGTTCCATGCGATATCCATCGAATAACCCTGAACTCGAATTACTTTAAACTAATTAGTTTATGAACTATATAGGTACCTACTTGTAAAAACACGTCATCGAACTACAACATCAGAGGACATAGCTTAACATGCGGCACTAACTTTCTCAATTATTTGGGTATTAGAAGTTCGTTAATTATTATAACTTGATTTTGAGGTACAGCAAGTTCATTACCACTAGTTCAATGTCAATAAAATAGTTTCATAATTAAATGAAATAGTTTTAGGTGAATTGCTTGCAATTTTTAAATAGCAAATCCCGGTTGGTTAAGATCAATCGACGACCGGTTGCCGCAGCGGGAGGATAAGCGACTGCTACGCCAATGGTCGCGGGTTCGATTCCCGCACAAGTCAAACATTTGTATGCATGAACATGGATGTTTGTCTTGGTCTGGGTGTGTCTATGTATAATATTTAAGTATTTACAAAAAGAAAGTAAATATGTATGTTTATCCATTATCTAGTACCCAAAGTACAAGCTCTGCTTAGTTTGGGACTAGATGGTGACGTGTGTATGTGGTAGAATACATTATTATTTATAACATTTCATCCTGGAGCTCAGAGTTCGTTTACTGGTACTAACTAGATTGTACAGTATATATTTCCTAGACCAACAGAAGAATCATTAATTGTATATGATTGTATTATTGCCAGTAGAGTTTGTTTCCCTAGTCGTAAACAAATAACGTTCTAAGAACAGAAGATCTTTTTATTTTGCTTGAAAAAGAAGGTTATCAAATCGTTGTTATGAATGTTAAGAGATATCTTTATTATTGATACATTATTATTAATATCTACTGACGTTTTATTTAGTTCGCATTCTTGGTGGTCCCGTATAAATAAAGTGTTATCGTGTGCGGGTCCATGGAACTGCACAGTGACACACAGGACGTATCTACTGCTGTGCTTATTATAGACATTGCAATTATTGATTAGGACCTGATAAAAATCGACATTGTCATATTTATATAAAAGTGCTCGTAACCATAATGGCTGCCAATAAAATTCTTTACATAATATATTACAAAATGAAGTCCTCTTTTCTTCTTATCTGTCTGTATGAAGGTGACAAACTCAAGAACTACCGAGCGGCTCTTCGTACGGCTGTCACTAAGTGTGATTCCTAAGGAAAGTTTTAGTGTAACATTTATATAGGCTCCCGCTCCATATAAATAGTTAGTTAAAAGTTAGTTTTTTTTTATAGACTCACGCCTCTATCCCCGAAGGGGTAGGCAGAGGTGTAATATTACACTCACATTTCGCCATGAATTTTTAGGTCCCACGTAATAGGGGGCGAGCCTATTGCCGTTACCGGGCAAATCACCAGACTCCGTGCTGTTACTGAGAATTCGGAAAAACCCAGTAACACTTTTGCCCGACCCGGGAATCGAATCCGAGACCTCCGATCAGTATCCACTGGACCACGGAGGCAGTCCAAAGTTAGTTTGAAGTTGATAAAATAATAAGAAATTGAAGTAGGGAAAAATCAATTCAGGTAGGTACTTAATATATTTTAAAATTTTCTTGCCAAATTATGTTATAGCAATATTAGTATCACATTACACGTAGCTGATTGATTTAATGACAATATTGATTGCTAATGTAGAAAAGGAATAAATAAGTTTTGATGCTGTAATATAATTTATAGTTAGCAATGCCCGAATGATATAACTTTAAACCTTTAATAAATTCAACCTAATGGATTATAAACTTCTATCTAATAATAAGCTACAAAATGTCATTAAATATTTACCTTACACATTTTAATGAATAAATATAAAATACTTATTTAGTAAACTCCTACATAATTATATTTATAAGTAGCGTCTAACACCAGTCCATAGGTATTTTGGTTTACCCTTACTTCTTCATACTTGCTTACAAAACTAAACAGTGGGCTATTATTGGATACTCATTTGCATAGCTTGTTATCATACACTTCAAACCGATCTAATTGCTCATTCATATTTGTTGATACACACCGCTCATTTAAATACTGACCATTGTAACAGAAGCCAATTGTAATTATGTAAATTAAAGTACTATATGGATTTTTTAAATATTTATTTTATTCGAGTTGTGTGTGCTTTGTCTGAGATAGCTATGGTTTCATATTAATTATGAATTAAATAATATTTGATCATTAAAATAATATTATTAAAATGTATGTTGTTAAAGAAGCAGTGATGGAATAATATACGTATGTACATATTTAGATTCAAATGTTGTTCTCCGTTCGAAGTTAAGGTACAAATCCGACAACGGACAATTAAATGTATCGTGTGCTAATAGAAAAATCTAATTAATAAAATTCATTAATATACAAAATATGGTACTGTCTGTATATTTTATAATTATGATTTACTTGAATTAAGGTACTACTACTACTACTTATAAATTATTAAGCTGAATAATGAATTTAATAATTTTATTAATTTTAAATATACTTATTACAATACTTATTATATAAAAACATACATACATACATAGACTCACGCCTGTTTCCCGGAGGGGTAGGCAGAGTCTACGGAACGCCATTTGCAACGATCCTGACATACCTCACTTGCTTCACTCACTCCCATCAAGTTTCTCATGCATGCTCTTCTGTTAAGGGTACTTCTGACTTGTCCTTTTTTCAGGATGTCTCCAATCTGGTCAGAGAACGTTCTCCTAGGTCTTCTCCTTTGTCCTGTATCATTCACACTAGCCTGATATATCTTCTTTGTCAGTCTATCGTCATCCATCCTCTCCATGTGCCCAAACCATCTTAACATGCCTTTCTCAATGCTTGTCACTACATCTTCTTTTACCCCACACCACTCTCGTATCACACAATTCTTTACTCTGTCGGTCAAAGACACACCACACATACTTCTCAGTGCTCTCATTTCTACAGCACTTATTCTACTTTCAAATCTCTTCTGCCATACCCAACTTTCACTACCATACATAAGGGTAGGCACTAACACACCTCTATGTACAGCCAAACGTGCCTTTTTGGACACGTTTTGACTGTTCATAAACGCCTTCAGAGCTCCATTCACACAATTACCTGCATTAACTCTCCTTTCAATATCTGCTTCATTCTTACCATCTCTTGTAAACAACGTACCTAAGTAAACAAACTCATTCACTTGTTCCACTCGCTGTCCTATATATATGTTATATAAAAATATTAATGATAAAATTGAACCAAGTACAAACCATAGATGCCTCTACCGAAAAATATATTAAAATTTGTATTATGCCCATGGATACCTTTTCAAGGCAAAATTATTTATTACACCTAGGTTGTCTGATATAATTAGTGTATAACAAAGTAAGTATGCCGCCTGTTGTGAGTACTGTGCTCTTCGTGACAAGTGCGTTCGACACACTACGACGATGTGACAATGAGCTTACACTTGTACCAGTTGTGTTGCACTTCTGAGTATATGATATGAATGAGAGTGTCACTTACTATTTAAAGTATTGTTATATTAACTATCACTAATTAATTGGATTAAGAAATAAGAATAAAGATAAAATCACATTTAATTGCTTATTCCGGCAGATGTTTGGAGCATCTTTCAAAAGTTATTTAAAAAACACTGAGCAACACGACTCCTTCGAAAATAAATAAACTAATACAATAATTCAGAAACTCATTCTGATATCACAATGTAGTAGTAAGTTTATTGATTATAAATTCATCCTTATTAATGAACAAACCGCACATGATACCGAGGCGACAATATCACGAACACTGAAACTGTAACAAGACTGTGTCAACTGAAATTAAGTTATTGCCGCGAGCTTTGCAAGTTTGTAAGTGTCGTAACTACGTATTAACGTGCAATAAGTACGAATTAAATAGATAAACATAAACATACGACGATAACATACTCGTAAATATTAACACACACCGCTACGTTATGCACTCACAACGACTTATTTTTAAAATTTATTCTTTTGAAGTTTATACGAAACAATTTCATAAACGTCATTCCTCTTTTCAGAAATATTTCTGCCATATTTTTAAGGTAAAATTATTTTTAACTGACGCAAATATTGCTACTTTAAAGTATTAAAAAAAATTAAGATCTGGTAAAGAATTCCATACTTGCATACCGGTAGTTTTATAATTTCCTTCTTATGCAGATTTTAAAACAACCGAAATAATAACGCAATATTGCAACGAATTCGGGTAATTGAAATTGTTCTTAAAAGTTAAAAATTTCGCTCTTAGTTTTATTATAAACACAATTACTTACTTTGCCGCCTTCTCTCCAACATTCAATTACACACAACACTAACATAAAAAACAAAACTCACATAAAATAAATATAAAACAACACAACAACTTTTTAAACCCACTTTTGTAAAGTTCAGAAAAGTTTATAATTAACTTTTTTAAACAGAGATAAATTGTTGTAAAATATAGTAAGATTTAAGTCACATCAGTTTAGTACTGTAGCATTTTTGACGGTTTTTTTTTTTAATTTATTAGTTACGAAGTTTAGCGCGTCGCGTCTTCGACTTCGCGAGGCGACAGGTGCGGGTGCGGCGCGGCACGTTCGTTCGCGGCCGCGGTGACTTGACAAGTGAAATGTACCGAATGCTGCGCTCCCAGTCCCTCAGACTATCAAACTCGCTATCCCAACATCCGCAACATCGCGTGTCAGTTAAACAACTGGACAACGAACACTTTTAGACTGAAGGCCGTCTCTAAATTTGTTTTTCTCACAACCCTTACTCTTTTGTTTGCCTTCTAAGTATCATCTTAACGCGCATTCTTTTCTAAATGAGATTGCATTTCCGGCACGTACCGCAATTATTTTCTTTTCGGCGCGCATTTGCTCTTTGACGTGGATCCTGTAGATTTTAATTAAAGAAACCATGTTCGACGGTGTCTACATTTAATTCATTACGCAACGTAACAAACATACCTTTTGTATCGTAATCATAATAAAACGCTTACGTATTATTTCAGAGACGATTTTAAATTTGAAGTGAAATACTTTATCAGTAGTGAGCACATTGGCAACTGCCCTAGAGCTACTGTACAATGTGGATGTTTACGCATAGTGTAGCTATGGCATCATATTGCAATAGCACAGATGCACCAACTCTATTCACGCTTCAAGAAAAGCTATGTAATGAGAATATTAGTCAACATCAATGCATTAGCTCACATACTAAACTCTGCTGAATAAGTATTATCTTAAAGGTATTTAATTTATAAATTACTAGCTGTCACCCGCGGTTCCACCCGCGTGAATTTTGTTTATATTTCGTAAAAAATATTTTTTTTTTTCATAATAAGTATCCTATGTTACTTCTAATACCCTCAAAAATAAGTAGGTATGTGTACAAAGTTTCGTGATGATCGGTTAAGTAGCTTTTTTTTTCGAAAACTACTACAAACTTACATTTACATTTATAATATTAGTATGATATTCATAGTGTGACCGACATTAGTAGTACTCTTTGTGTGTGGATATTGGTATTGTATGATTTTTAACAGTTTCTTGTTATTTGTTTTGTTTAAATACACATCAATAAAATTGGAGTGTCTGTTTGTAATATTAAAATAACCGCTTTTTACTAAATGCATATGGATGTATACAGGGTACATATACCGAAATGTTTTTTTTTTAATTTTTATCTGTCTGTCGGTCTGTATTTCTGTCTGTTTGTTCTCGCTAATCTCTGGAACGGCTGGACCGATTTTGACGGGACTTTCACTGGCGGATAGCTGGTGTACCAAGGAGTAACTTAGGCTATAAATTAACCGGGTACGCGAAGTAGTTCCCTCAGAACGCGGGTGAAACCGCGGGAAACAGCTAGTTTCTTAATATAAACGTCCAAATCATGTAAACAAAAGCCAATGGCTTTTGTTTATATGATTTGAACGTTTGATAAATACTCGCGCTAAAGGGTTGTTATTAAGTGTTGGTATTACCAAACTTTAAATAACAGCTTAATGTTTTTCTATGTATTTATATCTTTGCTCTATCTTTAATCACAACTGAAGGCCAATCTTCCAAGGTGAAGTTTTCTTTGTACAATAACGTTTATCTGCACAAATGGCAAAGTGAGTAGGCATTGACATTTACGCAGTCAAATGTTGATGCAATTTTTCAAAAGCTGTGATAATAATAACATAATGAGGTTCCATCTAGCCATCGAACTTATCTGTTATGTGAGTCATGAACCCTTTATTTTTGATTTATAAATCTTTCCAAACTAATCTTTAATAAGCACATTTTTTATTTTGAAAATCTTAATTTATTTCAGTCGCATAGATTTTTTTACTTGCCTTGTATGCTTATGTAACTCATCGTTCTCGTCATCCTCCTATCATTAACCCAGTTTCAACCTGGGGACCTCCACAACCCGAAGGGATAGCGATATGCTAAGGTTTAGACTAGTGTCAGTTTATTGAGAATTTACTGACGCCCTATAACGACTGTCAAAGATCTTCTTGACGACCGGGACCGATGGCTTAACGTGCTCTTCGAGGCACGTGGCAATCGATAAGATAATTAACAATTCAATACGCACATAATACCGAAAAGTCAGTGGTGCATGCCGTGGATTCGAACCCGATACCCTGATGCTTATCTAACTAAAATGTTTAAAAAATGTCATGAGTACAAATCAATGTGTGATGGTGATCGTAGGAGACCTGCATGTTAGATTTTCAAATAATTTCGCCTAATTACATACACAAGCAATTAGAATAAAAATTTCATGCCACAGGGTTGTAATGTGAGGAACGCAGGTCACAAAGTTAGCTTGCGTGTAACCTTCGTAACACCCAACACCGCGTAACCCTCGCGACTGTAGCACGACTACAGTTACAACACAACTGTCGTTCGCCACTTCTATAATATGTAGTTATTTCTCTTGTTTGTTCTTGTATTTCGTAATTTTGTATTTCGCTGAATTAATTCTTGTTTGTATTTGAATTGTACCAAATTGGAATTTTTTTATGAGCTTTGTAAAACTTTTTTATCCACTTTTATAATTTACCGCGGCCAATGTATGTCGGCCAAGAAGGGTAAATAGCTGGCCTGTTCTAATGGTTAGTAGTCCTGCATGTTAGTTGTGGCTATAGGTCGTGGGTTCAATTCACACCCAGGGGTCACTTATCTATTATCTAGAACCTCTGCTTGGTTTATAAGCATATGCGCTTGTGTGAATTGTTCTGAAATATATGGTTATAAGGTTCGGCAGAAGGTGCAGTTTAGAATATAAAATAAAAATGATTTAAACAAGACGCGAAAGTTTTATATAATCTAGTTAAGACGGATTTTAATAATTTATTTAGACGCAAGGTCTAAATAAATTATTAAAATCCGTTAGTGGAGTCATATTTCACTTTAATCACCTTCTCCGTGAGTTGACAGATTGAGAATACCAAATGCCACTACCTCATTACATGCCGTGGGTGTCGTAAGAGGGTGGATACTAAAGAATATATTCGAAGCAAATAGTATTTTGGCGAAGAAACGAAACCTCAAACCCTATCACCTGGTCTAGTCAGTGTGGTGTGAGCCAAATCCTCCAATTGACTCATCATGTTATTGTGAGCGAATTACATCAAATAGTATTCTTTCTTACTTCTTAGTAAAAGTAGTAAAATGTTCACTTCATTAGAAAAATGGATTAATTATTTCTTTAATCGAACCCTATTATATCGATCGCAAATCCTATGAACATTAGATCATCACTATCATAACATTGCTTTATCTTATGAAGTGGTAATACACCAACAGATTAAATGTACCTATATTTTATGTTCGCAGAGGTACTACGCAATTTATAGCACCATACATGATATTAATCTTTCCCATTACTCACATAAGCGTAGTTTTCATTAGTATATTTTTATTTATCTCGAAAAAATGCTTGTCTTTGGCTGTTATGTTTAAGAGTAGCTGAGCGCGCGGTTACACCATTAATTATCCTCACTCGTGGCTCACGTCATCACTTTATATAGCCTACAGCCATCCTCTATAAATGGGCTATCCAGCACCAAAATGTCAACTCAAATATTTTGTCAATTCTTGAAATAGCGCGTTCAACCAAACAAACAAGCAAACTCTTCAGATTTATTAAATTTGTATAGATTAGATTCCTAGTCAATTATGACATTATCATTGCATAGAATATATGTAGTAGCTTTTGACCTGCGGAAGGAATAGTCTCAAAAGTCTCAGCACTGTAAAATCCACTTGCAATCTGCTATGAGTTTTCCACTTAAGTATGCTTGTCTATATGTAAAGTTTTCTCAAGCTTCACCTGGGACTAAAACAGTGTTGTAGGTGTGAACAAAAATAATTAACTAGATTGTAGTCCAAAATAGAAGTTACTCAAAAATGTAGAGAACAAAGAACCTAGATGGCAAATGCACCACAGATGTAAACAAAAAGAAGTTTAGAATAAAGGCGATGTTGTCATAGTATGTATAAGTTGGTTTTTCTGTTGCTTGTTACAAGCAATACGTAGAATCGTCGTATGTTTAATAGTTTTTATTTATAAGATACAGTTGAATATAAGACTATAGAAGGGTATCAGTATAACAATTTTCTTTTCCATGGTTCATGCCCTTGCATTGCGAACGCGGTACTTAATGTAAGTGTAGAGTCATTAAGTAATTAACTTTTAATTTGACGTTCATGAGCGTCATATCGTGATATAAGTGATTAAATGTATTTACACTTTGACTTTTACAACTTATTTTGTTTTTCGGTTAAAGTTCTTTACTACTATAGCCAGGGAAATATCAGGTAAATATTAATCAATATTTAACTAAGTTTTGTTCTATGTTGAAATATCCGATTTCCACTTGACTTCATAATTAATTATTTTGTAATCTATTACCAAATTAATTAAACTACAATTAATTGCTGATTGAATATCAAATTTCGCACATCGTTGCAAAATCACCTTGTTTTAAATTAAAATGATTAACGAAGATCTCATCTCTCAACGTTATAAAGTAATAATCATAATTCATTTTATAATAAGGCTCTTCCTGCGTTGTACTAAACATAATATAAGAAGAAAACCAAATGTACTGTTTGTTTATAAACGTGAAAAAAAATAAACGACAACCTGCGAAATAACATCTGACTGCCATCTAAGCTATAATTATATTTACTGAATAATAATGCGTTATCAATATCGTACTAATTTTAATGTTCCGCCTATCCCTCCGGGAAACAGGCGTGAATCTATGTATGTATGTATGTTCCGCAAGGATAATAATGCCTATAGTGTTACCTACGTGTTCATCTCATCATATCAATCCAACAGGGCGCGTTCTTATCGTAAACTCTATACACTAGTACTAATATACATTAGTTTCTAATAATACAATTAGGAACATATTTTGGTGGTTCGTACCTCTAGCAGGTGTGTGCCTTGTACCATAATTAATAGGACGAAAATAGTAAACGCCATATTCATGGATACTCATTATACTGACCAAGAGGATCCCCGCAGCTACTAACTGTTTCTGCACAATCCCGTGGGAATTTCGGAAAATCCTTTCTTAATGCACCCAAACATGTTCTTTCTTAATGTTCCAAATAACATACTTCTGGACTCTAAATTAATAGGTATACACATAAGTACTTATTGGATTCCGGATTTTCAACTAACAAACCGAAGAACAACCTTTCACTAGCTACATACAATTTTTTTTATTACAGACAAAGAGATGGATTAGCTAGCTAAAAGAGTCGGGTTCTGCATATGCACGAGCCTATAATGACAGCAGCGAACCACAAAAAACAAACCTTTTTATCTGTACAGAAGCCGCGAGCCAAGTATAAATTATAACTAATACCAAAACAGTGTCTGTAATATGTAATTATTTCACATATGTTATTATTGGACAAGCGCCAGAGGATGTGTAACTCGTTCTATAGGAAGTGATGGCTTGTTAGTCAATAGAAACTTTGTAACTTGTGATTGACAATCCCGTAATAATGGTTCTTATTGATAGTTAGAACTATAACTAACATAGGCAAACGGCTGTCTCATTAATACATTGGTTTGCCGCATTTCAAAATCTGTGGAGTTAGCTGGTATAATGACATGGTAAGCCAGGGGCCAGGGATGCAGCGTTTGCGCATTGCCTGCGTAGTAAAATGTTTTTATGCTCTTCTTGGTTATTGCAATGACTATGCCGCAGAAGGGCTAAATTATATGATGCGAACTTTTAAAGATCGTCTTCCCAGATTGGCTAAAACACTGGCTTAAAAAAGTGAATAGTCAATTTTTTCTTTTAGGATGAATAAATCCGTCTCCTCATTCAAGAAGCATGCATTCTTTCTTAGTATTCTTAAGTCTACATCTAGGGACTACAAAGCACCGGTCGTATGGGGTAAATTAAAATTCTGCAAGCCACAATAATCGGTAAATGGTACTTTAATAACCAAATCATTAATAGTAATAAAGAAAAAGACAGTATACATTAAAGAGATTTGTCACGAAATTCGATTATTCATAAATTCTGCTTAAATAGAAGCAGCAATACAGCCATACACACTTAATCATTACTTACAAATACAAGCTACCCTAGCTCTGCTATGTCCATTAGCTATGATCTACTTCACTTACAAGACGACTTATATGTCCAAATATATGGCTCCCGGCATCGATTTATAGTCAAAACATCCAATACATCACAACTTCCTATATCAGAATATACACCAATAGTTTTCAACTCCTGTTAGGCCACTCATCATAAAGATATATATGCCAAATAATACTGTGTTGGTAAAAAATCTGTCGTTTGTCGCTTTTATGGACCATAACAGTAATAACTGTGATCGTAGGAAACAGGAAGTGCTGTAAAAAAATTCAGTACTTATATGTTTAGTCTGTTATAAGAGGGTTCATAATATTGCTTTGCATATCAGTCATCCAGCTATTGAATAGGAAAACTGGTTAAGATAGCCAATTTTGTGACTTTAGGAAGTTCGAAGTACTTGACGGGCAATTTAGCAGATTTCTACAAAGATCTGAAATTGCCACACTGTTACAAGCGCCGTGCTTATATGGATGAAGCGATTTAGATGAAAGTGGACAACTTTCAAAGCAAGTAAAATTGTCTATTCGTTTTTCACTAGTTTACCTATTGTGTAGAAACAACATCACTATTATTTCCTCTATACTTGAACTTGACCATGGTATAATACACTCATAATATCAGTTCGTTGTTTTGGTTTTATCCGTTACGGTTCTTCACTCAGACAAAAAGAACTGGATTCATATTCGACAGTTGAAACCCGCCCTAGCGCCGAGTGCTGTGAGTTCTTTGTGTTCGTTTGTTGTAGGTTTGTGAAGTTGCCCGCAATACAAGCTTAAGGTTGGCTGGAAGAAATTGCTTGTAGGGCCGCCTATTGTACATTTCTGAATTAAACTATCTAAGAAATTTGTCTCTGTTGCAAAATAAAGAATTTTCTATTTATCAAACCGCGGTAGTTAACTTTGAAAATATATTCCTTCAACTGCAGCTCAGTCCATACTGGCTATGTACTGCTAAGCTTAAGTACCTGAAGGTTGTGTAACTCAATTCGGTGGTCAGTATCTGAGGTGTTGGACGATTGCCGATTCTTGGGGATCATAATTTTTAATGCTCTGATGTTACTACTCTAAAACAGTATGCTTCTTCAAGAAAAACTGTTATTTGGATGTTCGTAAGTATTACAGTATTATGAAAATTGTCTTCGTCGTCGTCGTCTTTAAGAAAGGCAAATTAAGGCGGGCGCGTGTTGGATTTTATTCATCTCTTGATTGATATGGAGACTCTATTCACCTTTGAGTATAAAGTAAATGCAGTAATGGAAAAGGTTAATGTTTATCAATAAAATCATCATACAGTCTTATTCATCATACAGACTTTTTAGTCCCTAGTTATCGATGGCCTTTGCATATTTGTATTTTGAAACAATATGGAGGGAATTTGTTCTACGGGTCAGCCGAATTGGCACAGGGTTTGAAGTTGAGATTTCAATCTCTTCCTCAAAATACTATTTCCTTCCTGTAATTTCCAGACGCGCCTCTCGCAACACACATGTAATGAAATGGCTAGTGACAATTTGTATGCTTATCCGTCACCACACGCACCACTGAAATATTTTCATGTTAATGTTTTCCATGAATCAATTATCGGCGGCAAAGTGTGATTCTAGGTCAAAGCTGTACATCACTTGTTTATCGCTGACGCGGGTCTGACGCAAAATTTACAACAAACCGATATGAAATGATGCTATCTTGAACATACGAATTTGATCTGCCTTTGTCCTCATAGCTATAAAACTCTCGCCGGGTGTTTGGTTCATACGTTAGGAATGTTGTGAAATACATACATACGATCAACTTCTTCGAACGCAATATATCCTTACAGCGCGTAGAGTTTCCACGAATCCAATGACATAGCTGTTATACTGCTAGATTGTTATACATGAAAACATTCTGATTTGATACTCGTGTAACTTGTCTCTTAAAGGTCCTTCCTTTGCTGTAAGAACATCTCGCCTCGTTTAATCATAAATGCATTCGTCATCGGTGTATATATTTTCCTCTTATTTCAATAAATAATTGCCGCGTTCTCTTCAATGACCTTAATGCCTCTACAGACCATGTGACATTGGATATTATACCCTACTCGTGTTTTCGCGATGTCGATCTCGTAACGATTAATTTGTCATTGGACGATCGTCGTTTCTAGCTGTTCTTATCACAGAATGGTTCTTTTTTACCAATGACCAAATCTGTCAAAACTGAAAAATAATATGCCTAACTACCTAGTTATTTTCACATTAATGCCTTGTCTTAATCTTGTAGTACTAGAATCATGTGCATTGTGCATACCTTCATATAAATGCACAAGAGACGGCGCATTTAACGAGACGGCAATCTGTGGTCACGACACAGTGTGATCACTATCAGTATATTAAAGTTTATCAAATACCTGGCACATGTCGTGGCCAAGTGTTTTCATTTGGGGATTAATTGTACATTGTTATCGTGAGGTCCAGACAAATGTCCAGCTTTAACCGGCTATCTGTTAAGTTAACTTTGGAAATAACATATGCATGGATGCCATGGAATTGTGAAACCAAGCGATTTCTGGCGGGCCTGGGTGAGGCCAAAATATCCAGAAACAAGGCTAATCAGCGGTTTTCATTAAAAGAGCTAGTTGTGCAATAAAACCGCCGTTCAAACCATTTGGCTGTGGCATATAGACTAGACAAAAGATATTTTGGCTTTTGGTCCGTTTACGACGATGGGTACGAATATTAAGCATGATTACATCGCTGTAACTTTTTTACGACAGATCGTGCAGCATGTCCTCTGCTTGCAAGTTTAACCTAGATTTTGCCAAGAATTAATGCATTTATTTTCGTACTTTCGTGAACTCGCATTAATGTTGAGCCCCTGTTGTTTAGAGACACATGGAGCAATATTTTATATTTTTTATTACAATTTGACTGGACATTTAAATGTTATATATCGCCTCTTTGCTTCAATAACGTGATAAGTCCGAAAACTCTTTTTTTCTTTTATTTGATTATTGAAACCGCCGTGGGCGATTTTATTTTTCCACAAAACGTGGTATCTTTTGCACATTTAGCAGTGAATCTATGAGCGAAAGAGAAAGAACAACTGTGTCAGATTGCGATATCTCGTTGTCTCTTTCTGCGCGGAGATTTTTTTCGAACAACGAAACAAAACAGTTGTCACTACGCACGCGGCGAGGAAGATGCTCTCATATTTCGGCAAAAACGTGACATCACGAAGTTTTCACTTTGTGGTTGCAAAGGTATGTTTCATTTCAATTATTATTTTTTATTCTAAAATGTGATAGTGCGGGTTGACACAGTGTTGTTGAAAAAAGTGGGTCATATGTTCATTGTTATAATTGGTCATAATCACACTGTTGTCGAAAGAATGAGAATGTTGCTTTGTGTTATCATGAGATACAACATTGTATTTGATAAAACTTTTTCTAATACTAAAATGAAGTAATAGTTATCTGCTGATGTTCCGTTATTGAACAAAACATGAGTGAATTTGACCAGTAATATTCCTAAATATTACTATGTTCATGCTAAAACAAATAACTAGTCATACTTATTTTTTCAAAGGAATTCGCGATCTAAAAGACTTGTTAATCTTGCATTGACAACGGACAACTTGAACACGCCTATTGCAGGGACAAGTGCAGGTCCCCCCCGTGGGATCTCCACCTTGTCGTGGTGGGGGGGGCTCAGTAACCGTGGGTTAGAAGCCACCCACGGTGAAGCTAAGCGGGATCTCGGGAGGGGACGCTTCACGTGGGCTTGGTAGAGGCCTGCGTAGGATGCGTCCCATAGTGCGGGTGCGGGGGACAGTTCTATCTGTCCCTCGCAGTCGGGTGCGGTCGCGGGAGGAGAGGCGTGTGGGTGTTGCGTTGCCCCGCGCCCTATCTCCCGCGACCAAATGGGGGCGCACCATCGTTGCGTCGCGGTGGGGCCGCAGAGGAAGAGGAGATGCGGTGTTGCGTTGCCGTCCTCCCTATCCTCTGCGGCCGCTGGGTGTTTGGGCGGCGGAGCCCAACACCTTCATCCGCCGCCAAGGGGGTTTCGTTCGGGGCCCGCCTGACCATCTGGCGGGCCAATACCCGTCGGGGTGTAGCGAGGAATGCTTTGGTGAATCCCTACCCTCCGACACATGGGTACATGAGGATCACGGGTTAGTTTTTAGTCAGTAAGAGTCTGACAGTCCCCTTCGTCCTTCCCCCCCGGGCCGGAGGGACTCCATGAGGATTTTCCAACCCGATACCAAAAAAAAAAAAAAATGGGACAAGTGCAGGTATTTATAAAAAAATTTCAAAAATTCCGAAAATAAAAAATTGTTGAAAATTAAGGTTAATTTTGGTACTTACAAGTTTTCGCAAAAATCTATTTTTGACCATATCTTTTTACCGGGTTGACCCAGGACCCTGATTTTTATACACCTAATAGGAATCATAGACCTTAGTATCTGGTATAAATTTCAATTTGCTAGGTCCACCCGTTCCTGAGAAAATCGGTGGTGACACACGGACAGACAGACAGACAGACGGACAGACAGACAGACAGACAGACAGACAGACGGACAAGAAAGTGATCTTATAAGGGTTCCTTTTTTTACCTTGTAAGGTACGGAACCCTAAAAATTGATTGATTTCTTTGTTTTTAATTAGAGATTGAACTGACACATGCATCTATTTCAAGCCTTCACAATGTACTTACCAAGGAATTCAAAATTCGATCTATCCTTTTTTTGAGATTTTAGATTCGTTTTTGACATAAGCTCCATACAAAATATGTCAAACACGAATCTCGAATCTCAAAATCCATGGATAGATCGAATATTGAAACCGGCCGTTAGAGGACCACAATACGCCAAAGAGGTTAAACTTTTAAGATTATAAAGACTCAGGTAGTTAGGTACACTCATAAAACTGAGTGTACCTAACTACCTGGAGAATTCACAACTACTGAACGGATTTTGAGGATACTCTGTAGTGGGTACATCAAAATAAAACTTAGGCATTCATCTTTGCCACCAACACACGTGGCGCGGTTGAAACCGCATGCAGAATCAAGTGTAAAATATAATCAAAATAAGTCATGAGATAAGCAGAATAATCTGCCATTACTTATAAATATAAAAATGACAGTATTAAGTGCTATTCAAGATCAAACCAATCGAAAATAAATGTAAAAATAACTAAGCTAATACGAATCCCCGATTGAGTTAACACCTGTAAACAAACTAAATTTAAATTTAATCTAAATCGTAATCTCGGTGTAAATCTTGCATTGCGCAGTAAATGAGAATGGTTCCAAAGGGATTTAGTGTTCGTCGGTAAATTAAAGACAGTTTTAATGTTCGTAAATCAAGTTAAACGATATAATATGCAGTTAGTTTGCGAATTTAACACATTATTGAAGTTATATTGTTTAGATTGAAGTAGGTACTTTGGCTATGTTTTTCTAAGAGTTAAAATAAAAGTATAAGAAAATAAGACCTAAAGGGCTTATTCCATTATTTGAAGAAATGTGTGTCAGAAATCATGGTTACTGAAGACTGAGACGATTTTCGTCTGAGAAGAAATAGAAACGTCGGATTGTAATAAACAATTTTGCTACTAGATAATTCGGTTTAAATGTAATATGTTTAATAGTAACAAATACACTGATTCAGTTGCTTATTAATGTAACATTATAATTTGATAACCAATAATATAACACAATATAGTTTTAACTTATATCAATACAAATCCCAAATACACAAATCAAACATTATTATCAAGCAAATTTACTTTACCTTCATCAAAGGGTCTCATTGGTCATTCACCGCACATCGTTGGGGAAATTCGGAATAGCCAAAAACTGTACCACAGTATCCCGGTATAACAAAGCGAAGAGCTGCATGAACCTATTCCTGTCATCACTACTGAGTTAGAAAGAGACAGACTGATGAAGGACGGGATTTGATTGCGTGATTGAGTATTAGTGGACGCTTACGTTTTATGAGCGATTATGAACATGAAGTACTATGGAAGTGGTGGTCAAAATCTAGATGATTCCAGGAGTCTGACTTCTGACAAAATCTAGATTATTCCACGAGTCTGACTTCTGACAAAATCTAGACTATTCCACGAGTCAGACTTCTGACAAAATCTAGATTATTCCAAGAGTCTGACTTCTAATAAAATCTAGATGACTCCACGAGTCAGACTTCTGACAAAATCTAGATGATTCCACGAGTCTGACTTCTGACAAAATCTAGATGATTCCACGAGTCTGACTTCTGACAAAATCTAGATGATTCCACGAGTCTGACTATTGACAAAATCTAGATGATTCCACGAGTCTGACTTCTGACAAAATCTAGATGATGCCACGAGTCTGACTTCTGACAAAATCTAGATGATTCCACGAGTCTGACTACTGACAAAATCTAGATGATTCCACGAGTCTGACTTCTGACAAAATCTAGATGATTTCACGAGTCTGACTTCTGACAAAATCTAGATGATGCCACGAGTCTGACTTCTGACAAAATCTAGATGATTCCACGAGTCTGACTATTGACAAAATCTAGATGATTCCACGAGTCAGACTTCTGACAAAATCTAGATTATTCCAAGAGTCTGACTTCTGATAAAATCTAGATGATTCCACGAGTCTGACTTCTGACAAAATCTAGATGATTCCATGAGTCTGACTTCTGACGAAATCTAGATGTATCTACGAGCTTGATCGGCTTCTTAAAAACAACGTAAAATAGTAATAATTACTGAATTAATAAATTCAACCAAAGACCTACCGGTTCTAAAGCACGGCGTGGCGAATTACTGAACCCGACATGCATATTGATACTGTGCTCAAAAAACGGTATAATATTTTCACCTGTTATTATTTTGGGGTTTAACATGGCTACCAACGTACACGTTCACACCTCTGCCTGATCCCTCAGTGATTTATGGCCGTGATGATAGAGATTTATCGAAGCCTATATCTTTTGGGGATAGCTTTTAATACAAACACATTGTGTTGCGTTTGGCTATGATCACGCCTGATTTTAAGCAATGATACAGCTTAAGTTGAAGCACATTTGGCTTGGCTTTCTAATTTCGGCTTAAACCTCAAATGTCGCATGGTACCAGCAATCATTATAGACGATTTTAAAAAAAAACGTTATTTGTTCGTATATATAAAATTCTTGCATTACTCACTAACCGATGGACAACATTTGGCAGAAATTACTAGGCGCATGAAGCTGAAATTAGTCATGTATGTTCCTTGGGCAGTGTAGGGAAGCACTAAAAGAGGATTTTTGGTAATGCCCCCCTCCCCCCAAGGGGGTAAAATAGTCCGACGCGGGGGGAACCGAGGTCTAGTTCCTTATACTTAAAGGGTTATTTGTAAAACACCGTTGACTAAAAAAACATCAGCTGTTTCATACATTTTGTCGGGGTCAAAGTTCTACTTTGTATGAAACAACTGATATTTTTTTCGCGATTTTGCTAAAGTTCCAGAACAAAAGTTGTTCATAATTATGAGTATAACCACCCCCTAAGAGGTTAACGGTGCTTTACAAATAACCCTGTAAACTCTGAGGGGTGAATTGCACCCCTTTTCCACTCCCGCCCAATTAAGCAATCAGTCTTTCTGATCACGTCACTTTACAAGTTCGCAAACATTGTCTGAAGCGCGCCCACTAAACTCTTAATTATTCAAGTCCCAGCTATCGGTACCGATACCCCTTTTAAGTGTGTTTGGTCGGAATCAACAAATTGTTGGCTCTGATAATATTGACGACTAATGAATAACCGCTCACTACCATCTTGAGGCTGTTAGCTGTGATATGAAGCGCTCATAGTAGTGTAACTTGCACGTTTTTAGAGCGCTCATAATGTAACTTGCACGTTCTTAAGCGGCAAAGTAAAGCAACGCTTGCAGAGATCACAACTTGGATGGGGGATCGCTAGTTGCGATATTCACATCATAGTGTTACCGTGATTCGATGTGTAGGTACGTAAAGGCATCCGATTCTGATATTTCTCATTAAAAAAATGTTAGGCCGTATTGTACGTGTAGGGTGAAGTCTATAACTCCGACCCGAGAGTCAGCCATATACACACAAGAATAGTAGATAGGTATAATTTCATTTGGATTTACATGGCTGTTCGCACAAAAAGTAATAAAAAATCCTATCAAATAGGGCTAAAAACAATTTTTGCGATAGATACGTACCTAAGTATATTCTTATAAAAAAACAAGATACATAAAATCTTTAAATAATTGAATTAAGAAATCCATTACGCCCAACTTAGTAAATGAAAAACCAATGCAACCACTCAATTAGTTACCACATAAGTATAAAGTATTTTGTGGAGACAATAAACTTTATCATACGCAACTTGTTTTAATGTATTTTTTGTTTCGCTTTATTTAACAAAACTTCACCCAAGCCATATAAAGTCTACTTTTATCTTTTTTTAATGGTACAAAATATTGTGAGAATAAAATAAAATAAAACTTTATGATTTTTTATGATTTTTCACATATGACAATGTATTGTTCATTATATTTTATGATAATTAATGTGTATATATCCCTTTAATTTATGCTATAACAAGTTTTAGATGTGTTTTCTACTAAGAAGCCGACCGACCTTGAGGTATTTCAGCTATTATTTCACCATACGCTCTCTGGGAACTTAACTAAGTAACTGAGGGTTAAATAAATATTATTCACAGAATATCGACGTAACAGTACATAATAATATAATGGTGCGATTCGGTCGGTGAGTGAGAGTGTCAGAGGCTTTCTCCATCTCCATTTTCTTGTCCCTCATCCCGCTCCTCCTATTCAGTTTCCCTTCCAGGCACCGCCCTTGTGACTCCTCTGGGGTTGCGGGTGTCCATGAGCAATGATATAATTGCTGACCATCAGGCGATCCATTTGCTTTTTGCCTACTATAATAAAAAAAACTACGCGTACATATTCAGGGCTACAGCTAACGATAGCTATGAAAGAACTTAAATAGCAAGGATTTCAAATAAGTTAATTTGTGAAAAATTTATTCGAACTTTGTTACGCGATAAAATGACAACTCGTCATCTCCCGCTTACTACGTCGAGTGCCGTGGGTTCGATGCTCACTCGGAACAACGCTGTATTCGTTGGAGGTATGTTGGTTCACCGTGATATAGAAATTATTTTTAGTCGAACAAACACCGGCAATTGCACTCGTGCAGCGTCGATTGACGCTAGCCTAGTATAAAATTAAGATATTACTCAATTGCTCATTAGATTCACCTCCGTAAAATAAATACTTTTGCATATATCTCTTTTTAAACAAAAACTGTTTTTAGCGGACATCCTAAACTACTGAAATCAGAATCGATTACAACAAGCAAAGCTATTTAAAGAGAATGAATTATCGCAATAATGGAAAGAGTTGTTCAAACATTATTCCGTTCGTGCAGGATATTAGTCATTTACGTATCGTAAATAATTATTGAGTGGATAGAATCCATTCTTATGAGCCATTTCAAGCATCTACTTATCATGCTTCCAATGTCTGTTAAAAACCCAATCACGCGCAGTTTAGCACTAAGTGAGACAGTTTCACACAAATTGCCAACAGTTCGTGGTTTCCCTTACACCGTCCAGTTTTAACCGAAGTTTACTGTGGTGCAAGTTGAAAGCTTACAACGTTTTGGTTTGAGTTAGTTACAGTCAAATTTTGTATTGTAGTTAAAAGTAAAATTTTGCTGCCTTGTCAGAAAAGGCACAATATTTTTTGTGATTTTACGCATTTTTTACTGGAACGTTTATGCAACAACTTAATCAATCGTGCACAATATGGCATTATGAATGATGTGACAGTACTGACAGATATGCGATAGCACATGCGCAGCACTCAATTATTAGCGCATGCTTTCTTACTTCCAAGAGGTAAATTTGTGCCGTACAAACTTCTACCCTCCCTACAATCCCAAATCCCAGTTTAATTTTTGCAACTTATGTCCGTCGACCTATGTCCGTCTCCATGGTCAAATATATCTCTATATTAAATTTCAACAAAATCGGTTCAGCCGTTTTGGCGTGAAAACGGAAGATACATACATACCTACATACATACACACTTTCGAATTTATAATATTAGTAGGGATAGGGATTAATAGCCTTTGCAATACGTAATATTGATCCTATATAATATTATGTAAGTTAATAGGTTGAAAGCCTTTTAGAAGACGCTAACAGTAGGACGCCAACAGTCTAAAATACACCATCATGGAGCAATTTAGTTAAATCGATAGAAGCTAAAAGTTCATAAATTCAAATTCAAATTCAAAATCCTTTATTCATTTGGGTCACAATGTGACGCTTATGAACGTCAAAATAATAAATTTATAAAATAATTACTTATACTCAAATTTAAAACATTATTACTGTATGCTTCTACATTTACATTTACTGCCACGTTCGCAAAGCAATAGGTAGAACCATGAGAAAGAACGGGCAATAAAACTCACGGTCACTCTTTTTCAAAGCCAGGTTTTGCATTATACACAATTTACATTTTGTAAGGTGCTGCAACTGTTACACCTTCTATATCACTTGTATATATTTACTGTACATCATAATACTCAAGCATAATACTTTTGGTTAGCCTCAGAATAGACATGGTGAAACAGGAGCATCCACTTACATTATATATACCTAATAATGCAGGCAATCCGCGAAAGTGATCAGAACCATGATGGAAATGATGCAGTTAAATATTAAAATCTAATACCAGCCCGCAAGACCGTCATCGACCAGTCATCGCAAGTAGCACCCGTTCACGAGTATGACGCATGTGCCAGCCATCATCCCTCTCGCCATATTAGAGGGACAGGGATGACCCGACACACGACGCCACCAAAAGAAATGACATTTTAGGGAGCATGACGACAACGGTATACGAACCAGCAGTAAGAAACAATCTGTTGGTATACTGACCATGACCGCCAATTACCTCCATTTTCCAGATCGTTATTATTAACATAAGTTAGTGGAACGCGTGAAGGAATGCAAATGTAGAAAGAATTTTGTGAAGGTGACAAGTGAACAATGATATGATCAGAGATAAATAATGTTAAACTACATTCAACAAATCATAAAAATATCCAAATCCTGCAAAAAAAAATCATGTGTTCACGAGGCACCTCCACTTAACATGTAAATAAAATAATCGTGAGTTAAACAAGCCTAAGCCTATCCCCACGGTGTCTTATCATTTAAAAATTCCTTAATAGTGTAATAACCCCTTTGTAAAAGAAAGTTCCTAATTGTCCGTTTGTATTTGTGCATGGGTAAATTCATTATTTTAAGAGGCAATTTGTTGAAAAATCGTATACCAATCCCCGCAAATGAGTTCTGAACTTTATGTAGACGATAGTTAGTTCCCACCAGTTTATGTTTATTCCTTGTGTTCACGTTGTGCAAATCACTATTTTTGCGGTATAGAATTAAGTTTTTCTTAATGTACATTAAGTTAGCATATATATATTGCGATGCAACTGTCAATATGTCTACTTCTTTAAATTTATCACGTAAAGAATCTCTAGCACCTAACTTATAAATTGCACGTATGGCCCTTTTTTGAATGACAAAAATAGTCTGTATATCAGCAGCTGTACCCCATAACATTATTCCGTAAGACATTACGCTGTGAAAATAACTAAAGTAAACTAGTCTAGCAGTATCTATATCTGTGAATTCCCTAACTTTTCTAACTGCAAACGCTGCAGAACTAAGTTTTACTGCGAGACAGGATATTTGGGCGCCCCACTGAAGCTTACAATCTAAAGTTACACCTAAGAATACGGTTGATTCGACTAGTTGAATTGTTTTCTTATTTAAAATTATATTAGTAGGAACACTTTTGACATTAGGCAAAGAGAATTTAACACATTTGGTTTTGCTTGAGTTGAGTACCAAATTATTTGTCGAAAACCAATCTAATACTTGTGCAAGAGTGTTATTGACGGTATCAAAGTTACTTAAATTACGATCAACTTTAAAAATTAGTGACGTATCGTCGGCAAACAAAACAATATCACATAAATTTTGTACAAAGAACGGCAAATCATTAATATATATTAAAAAAAGAAATGGACCGAGAATAGAGCCTTGTGGAACGCCCATTCCTACTGGCAAACCTAGAGACCTACTCCCATTAACATCTACATACTGAATTCTATCATTAAGGTAGCTGGCAACAAGATTGAGTGCGGTATCTCTAATACCATAAAGTTTCAATTTAAGTAAAAGCGTATTATGTTCCACACAGTCAAAGGCCTTTGATAGGTCACAAAAAACACCAATGGCATCCTTCGAGTTTTCCCAAGCATTAAAAATATGCTTTAACAAAGTTACACCGGCATCAACGGTGGAGCGACCCTTAGTAAAGCCATACTGTTCACTGTGAAATAAATTATTTGTGTGAAAGTGGCTCTCTAGTTGATGCAAAATAATCTTTTCAAAAATTTTACTAATAGCAGGCAAGATAGAAATTGGCCGAAAATTACTAGGGTCGCTCTTTGATCCCTTTTTGAATAATGGTATTACTTTACTGTGTTTCATTAGATCAGGAAATACTCCTGTATCTACGCATCTGTTGAATATTGCAGCTAAATATGGAGCTAAGCTAGAAATAATTTGTCGCACAAGTTTAACAGAAATGCCCCATAAGTCAACAGATTTTTTATTATTGAGCGTCTTGAATACCTTCAGTATGTCATTGGTGTCAATATATTTAAAATTAAAAAGCACATCACACTCATTCACATTGCCCCTAACCAACATTTCTGCTTTGTTTGGACATGAATCTAGACAGCTGGTTGTGTTCACTGGTATGTTTATGAAGAAATTGTTAAATGTCTGAGCAACATCAGTTTTCCTAGTAATAATTTCACCATTAAATTTTAATTCATAATTGTTATCTACCAATTTAGCTCGACCAGTCTCATTGTTAATAATGCTCCAAGTAGTTTTAATTTTGTTCTTGGATTCTTTGATTTTATTGCTTAAATATAAGGATTTGGCTAAAGCACATGTCCTCTTAAAAACCTTTGAATAATTTCTAACATATTGAATAAATTCAGGATTAAAATTGTATTTCTTCATACCATATAGATCATACAACCTAGCTCTACTTTTGTATATACCTACTGTTGCCCAATCACAAAAATTTACTTTAATGCTCCTTGCAAACGTCTTCAGTTTAAAAATTTTATTGTACTCATCATTAACAATTTTAAATAAGCATTTATATAATTCATCAGGATCATCAACGGTTAAGTCAATACTGGCGATCTTGGCAGCAACATCATTACTAAAGTGTTTTAGGCGAGCAGAGGTCATTGGCCTACATGTAATTTCTTGTACTTTAGGGGTTGTATTAGTTGGAATTACAACCTTTTGCCCGCAGTGATCCGATGTCAAGTCAGTTAAAACAGCCTTACTTAAATAAAGACAATTGCAAAAAACATTATCTAAGCATGTAGACGAATGTGAGGTTATTCTAGTTGGTTCAGAGAACAAAACATTTAAATTAAATGACCTAAATAAGCTAACTAACCTAGTACAAATTGGTGATTTTTCTAACAAATTGACATTAAAATCGCCGCATACGATTATAGACTTCCTACTAGAAATTATGTGTTTTAAGACATCCTCAATAATGCTTTCAAACTGAGTAAAGTCGCTTTGTGGTGGTCGATACACACACACTATAATATGTTGTTCAAGCTCAACACAAGAAATCTCAGCAGTGCGCTCGATAGAAAGTTTAGCTATATCCTTACGTTCTTTACATTTCAAACTATTACATACATATATTAGAGAGCCACCACGAATAGCCTTCTTTCTTACGAATGCACTTATAACTGAGTAATGTTGATTGTTAAATATTAATTGGTCACCTCGCAACCAATGTTCTGTAATACATAAGATATCAATCTTATGTTTATTTAAAAATAAATCTATTTCTAATTCTTTGCCAGATAGGCCTTGTATGTTTTGATGAACTAAGTTTAAAACACATGAAAGCCTATCTGTTGTCTCATCTAATAGTTTAAACTAATAGATGTGTCAATACTACTATTGGTATAACTATTATCTACCAAATTCTTAAGTACTCTAGTAGTACTCCTGTCAGCATATAAATTAAATGCTAATAATTTAGCAAGTTGTCGCCTATGTACATAAGAAAGATACATAGTATCTTTTGTTAAAAAGAAATTACTAATAAAAATATTAGTGTCAAAAAATAAAATCCTGTCACTATGACATGTCCTATTGTACAATAATAGATTTAATTTGCCTATCTGCCTGTTTTGGTCATCTGTGAGAGCATATGAATAAGGCAATGCACAAATAATAAAGCTACATCCTATTTTTGTGCTAACATAAATACAATGTTAGGGAAACTACAACTTTCTATTTTTGAGTTAATTTTTCGTGCGATACCTTTTATTTAATAAACCCGCCCGCTGTCACCTACACAACGCACCACATAACTAACCAGAAAATAGCAGTCGCCGCACCGTGCGATGTATCGCCGCTAACTATAGTTAAGGTGTTAACTTACTCGTTTACGCTAATCAACTGCCTCGTCGCATACTGATTCGGTTCCTCGACATAACGGTCCGTTAATTTATGGTTCCACCGGTCTTCCGTAAACCGTTATGATTTGCAATTGTAATCTTTTAGAGGTTCTAATTTTGAACCTTTGAATTATGAACGTGATTATTGTTTGACACGTCATTTGATATTTCTTTTTTCGCATTTGAAATTAGACGGTTGATGATGAACTGAATCGCACTGATGATGCAACAGTTAGGTTTGTGTATTAAAACCGATGGTCCGAGAGCAGCACGTCTTTAGAACGGGATGTGTGACTGCAGTTGCCTGTTGCATTCTGGCACCTAGTTGATTTATTATGATAGAGACATTATAGCATTTTAGTAGACTAGCGTTTGAAGCCAGGCTGGGGAATATGAAAGTGACGCATTAAATGTAACTTTCATTGTTATTATACTTTTAGGGCTCTTTATTGTGTGAAAAATTCCGAAAATAAAAAAAGTTGAAAACTAAGGTTAATTTGGTACTTACAAGTTTTCGCAAAAATCTACTTTTGACCATATCTTTTTATCGGGTCTCAGTATATATTTCCATTTGCTAGGTCCACCCGTTCCTGAGAAAACCGGCTTGTGACACACAGACAGACAGACGGACAAGAAAGTGATCTTATAAGGGTTCCTTTTTTTACCTTGTGAGGTACGGAACCCTAAAAACACAATTTTTTTCAAAATACTTGAAAGATTAAGATCCATCATATTTTGATATTTATACATATACCCAAGGTTAAATTTGGCATACAATAGGTGTAATATGTAAGCCATACAAATAAGCTTTTAATGGCGCGATGGTAATGGCTTTGACAATGTTCGCAACGTATTTACTTGACGCGGGATGTGTTGCTAGTTTTCTCTACATGCCGATATGTACCTAGCGTGTCTTATGCTTACCCCAAAGATTTTCTTTTTATTAAAATCAATATTATTTTGCAAATACATAGCTTACAGAAAATTACTGTTTATTGTGTAACTTAGTAAACAGAATTCTAAGGAAAATTATGAGTTGCCTTTAAGTGTAGTCCCTTTATTGTCAGTATAGTGCAAATGTATTGTGAAAGTTATGGGCACATTAGCTTCCAATGTTCGATTTCAATTAGCCTACTAGACTAATAGGGTTTAGACAAAATAACATTACTGAATATGCCGATATTAAAACCAATAGAGAGCCTCGGGTCCTTAGAATTTAACTTGCGTCGTCAAAAAGCTCAGCTGTAGTCGAATTAAGGCATATACTAAGCCTTGTATATTATCTGTGGCTTTGTAGAAACGAACGTTTAGGTACCTAAAAAGGTAACAAAGAAGTCCCTTTGCAATACTTTCTCTTAGATTTATTTTGTTTTATCGTTGGCATAATTTCACTGCTTAACAGAGTTTAAAGGTAGCGTTGATGCCGAATACGCATTTTGATGCCTCTCGTTTTTGTAATTTTAATGCATTTTCAGTTTGTAAAATAGGTGGAAACCAAGTCGAAAACTTCCTCACTTATCAAAAGTCCTTTATCGTGGGAGTGCACAGAAACCTTTAATAAAAATTCACCAAAAATACCCAGAGTCGAAACTAAAAGTGTCTCCGCGTTTGGGATCCGAACCCACTACATTCGACTCAGTGCTAAACGATGGGGCAACCGCTTAAACTACTACCTACGCTATTAGTGCAGTCAATATACGGTTCAAACGAGTAAATACTTATCGATACGTATCAATTATTGTAATGATGCGTTGAGCTTTTTATGTTACGGAACTCTAAACAGGAAGCAAATACCTATTACAAACATTGCCCAGAAACCGTAAAAAATTAAAACATACCATTTCCCTTTAAATCAGCATACTTATACCAAAAACAAGAAGCGAAATACCGCGAGTTTCACCAACTGGACTAATTTATCTAATATTTATTCCTGCCAGCATTTGATGTTACACGAATTACATATGAAATTAAATTAGTGCCAAATCGTCGAGCCTTGGCAACGGCGAATCAGAATAAGACACGGATAATTTGGGACAACACATAAATCATAATTTTGCGAGTTTAAATAGAAAACCGGCTAAGGGCATGTAGAGCCTTATAGAGTTCCCACCAAGAACCTAGGGGCCCATGCCACACCTGCAAGTGGTATACCTGTCGATCAACCGACAAGGCTCTGGAAAATCCTCATGGAGTCCCTCCGCCCTGGGAGAGGGCAAAGGGGACTGTCAGACTCTTACTGACTAAAAACCAACCCGTGTTCTTCATGTACCCGTGTGTCGGAGGGTCGGGTATCGCCGAAGCATTCCTCGCTACGCCCCGACAAGTATTGGCCCGTCAGATGGTCAGGCGGGCCCCGAACAAAACCCCCTTGGGCAGCGGATGAAGGTGTTGGGCTCCACCGCCAAAACATCCAGCGGCCGCAGAGGATAGGGAGGACGGCAACGCAACACCGCATCTCCTCTTCCTCTGCGGCCCCACCGCGACGCAACAATGGTGCGCCCCCATTTGGTCGCGGGAGATAAGGCGCGCGGCAACGCAAAACCGACACGCCTCTCCTCCTGCGACCGCGCCCGACTGCGAGGGATAGAAGAACTATTCCTCGCACCCGCACCATTGGACGCATCCAATGAAGCCCACGCGGAGCGTCCACTCCCGGGATCTCGCTTAGCTTCCCCGTGGGTTACCTAACCACGGTTACTGAGCCCCTCCACCCACGACAAGGTGGAGATCCCACGGGGATCCCAAACTGTGTAGGTACTTTACTTTTTAGCAATTTTCACTTTTATTCGATGTGTCAATCACCTTACGTCAAAGCGGCAAACTTTATTTTCTTGATATTCATAACAGTTTGCTTTGAGTTGGTAACTTAGTAATGCCTCTCCAAGTATTTACTTTTCCAAGTATTTGCAATATTACCAGAAATACTAATTTTAATATGGCCATGAAACAAACGGCCGGGTTTTTTTTACTTGCGCTGTTCCCTAACCAATTGTCAAAACTTCGGAGAAAACAGATTTGTTTACATCTTTAATGTGCTAGCTAGCTAACTTAATATCCGTAAAATATACTCTTATGATTAAACAACAGTTTTACCTATTAAAGCTATAACTTGTATTAAAGCTATGTTGTCGTTTTCTTAATACCGCAACTTTATCGAATATGGAAATTGCTGACGTAAAAGAATATTAAGAAAGATCAGACATCAATTACATTCTACAACAATCTCGAATGAACAACTCAATAAATTACTATAGAATCCGCTGTCAGTGAAGCCTAATGTAAACATGGGAACGACTACCGAGTACCGGCTCCCGCCATCATTCGCCAAACCAAAGATTTATTTGCTCTTTACCCAATCCTTGTAATCTGTAGAATGAACCTTCGACTTGTAAACTGTGTATAATTTTAAAGAGATAAATGTGGTGAGTTAGGTTATACAGCCGACGCGTCGAAGAGTTTTATCGACGGAATGTTTGCTCAATATCAGGAAGTAACCAGCGTATGTGTATAAAATCGCGATGTTCTGACAGAATTGCGAGTGTGTGTAATGATATGCAATACGGAAATAATTACACTATTTTTCAATATAACAACCAACAACTAACAGTTAACAACCAACCAACATGTAAAAGAACAGAGTCTAGGTGTTCTTTGTTCATTGAGATTTTGTAAAATTCCCTGCCTTATGGAATTTATTCTTTGTACAGGTGATCTCTTTTATGGAAAATACATAACATATAGTTAAAAATATCAACGCGAATAAAAATTACACTCCAATAATGAGATACTAGTAAATCAAAAACAAATACGCAAGTTAGGTCTTGTGAAACAGACAAGGATATTTCGGCACTACTAATTTTGTATATTTAAAATCAGCCATCTTTTGTAAACCGTTATGCACTCGATTGCTCATAAAACAATATAAAACGACTTATAGACATAATGTTTCTCTATCAAACACTGTCCTCAACGAGCTATTTCAAAACTTATTTGTTCATGTTTCATTCATAAGAAATATATTTTAGTTTATTTATAGAGTAAGACGATTAATTGTGCACTACATTGCCAACTTACGTAGAAGGAGATAGTTATCATTTTAATGACTGGCACCCCGTAATAAATTCTAAGCAAAACGATGCAGACATTTACGAAAATATCAGTAAAGAGGACCGGATGCAAGTTGTCTAAAATATGAAAGCTCACATGTTTATTTATTTCAGTTTCCTTCATGTTTCTTTCCTATCGATGTTAAAAAAAAACGAAATAAGCTGAAACTCCTATTCGTTTATTTTATGCGAGATATGTAAAAATTGTCGCTAACAGTAGCTTGTAGCAACACATTTCGAGGGAGTAAAAGTTATTAATTGGGAATGGCGATGCTGTTATTGATGTAGCTAATTATTTAACTAGTAACTACAGCAATAAGAGCTATTAATGTTAAACCAAGTACAATTGATTTCAGATTAAACCAAGCAGTTAGTACCTATTTGGAGTTTAAATTCGAATGAAAACCGCAATCATATGTATTATATTCAATATCAGTTTTATGAAAATGGCAAACAATAACCATACAGATGAATTTGATGTGCGTTTATGCGAATGATTGAATGATTGCGTTACAGTTGTATTTTTAAAACATTCGTATTAAAAATGTAACATGTTATGTTATGTGTCGTATTAAAAATGTGGTATTTGATGTCATTATATTTTACAAACTTTCATTTACTTTTACATGTAAAAATTTTCAGGCTTGACCCACTTTCCGATTTTCTAATAATCTAAAATATTGTATGAATGTGTTTTGCGTGACAATGCAATATAATGATGTCAAGAAGCTTATCTGATGATGGAGCTGGAAGGTAGTCATAGGGACTCCGCTATATAACGGCACAACTCCATCGAGTTTGGGCTCGATTGTTTCGTATTGACGAGTTTGTACCTATTGGCAATGCTGTCATAGATCATCACGTGATGTGTACTTTAAAAACTGTTGTTTCGAGTCTACGTTTCATTTGTACCCCTAGGTTTTACAGTTTTGTTTAATACAGGCTTAATTTAGATTATTAAGATATAGTAATACAACCAAGGTTACAGTACAAAATTAACGCTGAGTACTTCAACCTCAACTGGGCATCTAATTGATACATGCATTATTTTCACTTCCACTTTATCGCAGGAAAAGTGCATTTTTTGAATATTAAGAATGCATAAAAAAGAAGTTATTTCCAACCTCAAAGAGCTTATAAAAACAAACGTTTAAATTGAATATTTAGAAATTGATAGCTACGAGCAAATAAAGAAGCAGTATGTAACATAATTACTTCTAAGATATATCGTACAACGTTAACAAATTTGAAACAACCTTTAAAACAAATCTTCTGGGAGCCGAGATCTACATTTGGCCTAACCTCAAAACCTTCCCACAAGATAAATTGCATCCGTGAAATAAATTGATTCTTAATACAGTATTGATGAGGAAATAATATAACGACAACGGTATTCAAGTATAGCCTACATATTTAAATCGCTTACAGGATATCAAAGTACACATTTCGGAACTGAGGCATGTTTAGAATCTTGCGAAACAACCAAACACATGAAATCGATATTAAATAAGTAAATAACATAAGTATTATGTCTATTACTTATGGCATTGGTATGAAATGCCATTTTACTGGTAGCAAAGACTAATTTGTCAACTTAGTATCTGGATTAAACAGGGTCAGCTGAGCGAGGTTTTAGTTCAACCACATGAGTAAATAAACCGAACAGAGAGACAGCTTCTTAAGAGCTTGTAAATTTGTTACCTATTTTGGTAGGGTTGTCACAATAGGTTAAGACAAATCGCTTGTTCGGTATACGACAGATTGGTGATTTGGCAGATTCCCAACTCGACAGATTCGTGGATTGGGCAGATTCTTGGACTCGACGGATTCGCTATACGGCAGAAGTACGGTTGTAAATATAATAGCGAGTGGAACCAAAAAAGGCATGCACCTGAAACTTTTAAAAGCACGGAATAAAAATATACATTTGTTATCAAGGACACGACGTGATGACGTGATTTATTTGACATTCCCAACGATACCACTATAGTGTTGAATATTTTCTGGTAATATGATCTATTTTGCTAATAAACATAGGAATCTCCTTTAGCTATTATGGCCACTAGTTTTACCACGGGGATAGGTATCTAAAATAAGTTTAAAAAGAAATTGTGTAAGACAAATGAACGTCTACAAAACAAATGACTATAAAATGATCAACCATCGATAGGGCTTACAAAAAACAGGTGCATGCGATTTTCGACCTTATTGACAATTCATGACAGACCTTTATTTGGTATTTTCTTGCTTTCTGACATTGATACGTTATTAAAATTATAAATTCTGAGTTACGTCAATAAGGTCGAAAATCGCATGCACCTGTTTTTTGTAATCCCTATCGATGGCTGATCACTTTCTGATAGTCATTGGTTTTGTAAACATTAATTGCTTTTACATAATTTCACAACTATTGAGTTGTTAAGTATTTCGTTGCCAACATTGACAATATTTACTTCAAGATTGAAATATTCGCTAAACTTTTGCTCGAGCAATTCAACAAATGCGACAAAATTATCAGGAGTTATACCTAATTAAAAAACCCAATTGTACGTTACCATTGTTAAAATCTTTATAATGATTTAATTATTTCATCTAGTATTATTCATACACACAGTACAATAAACAACCATTATTAATAATAAAACACCACTTTTTTACATTAAAATATTAAAACTTGCAACGTACAAAACAAACAACGTGCGTCGTAATAACCCTAAGACTGTCAACTGCCTGTGCCTACGTAAACCGGTTCTTTCCACTCTCGCCGCGTACACGACAAGTGGCTAGTGGTCACGCACACATAAGCCGCGTGCTCGTAGTAGTGCAACCGATTCGCGCTGTTGTACGAGGGTCAAACTGAAAGTTCTTAAAACTGGCCACTTATAAACAATATAATAAAAAAAATATTCTAAAATTTGAAAATAGAACTCTTTGCCAATATTACTGAGTATATATTTCATTCATTTGTCATTTGTTTTACGATTTGGCGGCAAATTGAAAATTGTCTGTGTCACGTCAACATGAATTTAACACGAGAAAATTTTCGTGCAATGATTTTTTATGACTTTCGATGTCATTTAAGTCAACAATAAAGTTATGATAGACTACGATTGGCCTTTCACGATGAAGCCCCATCTCGTGCGACTGTTTACAACTGGTTTAATGAGTTTAAACGTGGTCGCACTAATCTCACTGATGATGTACGTGAGGGACGGCCTTCTACGGCGACGACTGAAAATAACATCTGTGTTGTGCGGCGTATGATAGAGACTGACAAAAGAGTGACCTATCAGCAGATTCGGACAAGCTTAGGCATCGGTATGAGTCAAGTGCACAAAATCCTCCACGAACATTTAGCGGTCAGGAAGCTTTGCGCCCGGTGCATACCTCATAATTTGACTAAGGCTCAAAAACTCCATCGTGTGGATTGGTGCCGTAAAATGATTGAAAGATTTAACGGAGGTGACTCAAATGCTGTGTTCGACATACTAACAGGTGACGAAAGCTGGATTTACTGTTATGATCCTGAAACCAAAAGACAATCTGCTCAGTGGGTGTTTCCTTTCGAGGAGTTGCCAACTAAAGTGAAGAGAGATCGAAGTGCGGGAAAAAAAATGGTGGCCTCGTTCTTTGGAAGGATAGGTCATTTCGCAACAATTGTGTTATAGGATCAAAAAACAGTTTCTGCAGAATGGTACACTACCAATTGTTTGCCACTTGTCTTGGAAAAAGTTCGAGAGAAACGACCTCGCAGTAGGATCCTCCTTCACCACGACAACGCCTCGTCGCACACCGCCAAGCGAACGATCGACTATTTGGCGACATCAAACGTTGAATTACTGGGTCACCCGCCGTATAGCCCCGACCTCGCGCCTTGTGCTTTTTATTTATTTCCAAAAATTAAAGAAAAACTTAAAGGAAAGCGGTTTATGAATGCTGAAGAAGCGGTGGCTGCGTATCGCGATGCCATTGAAGAGACCCCTAAGGACGAGTGGGCAAAGTGCTTTTCCCAGTGGTTCCATCGCATGCAGCGGTGTATTGACGTCAATGGACAATATTTTGAAAAGATATAATAAAACTAATAACTGGCTAATGTAATCAGTTTTTGATTTTCTAAGAACTTTCAGTTTGACCCTCGTATGAAGCTGTACCTCTGTTCCGTTTATCTACTCATGTGGTTCAACCCTGTAGATAATCCACATCTTACCAGTTTTATGACAAGATATTTGATGGCTCAAGAGTAAAAGTAGACTGGTTGACTGCCTCATTGGTCTCGCGGCATAAATGTGCGCGTGGGATTGGGAGGTCTCGGGTTCGATTCCCGGGTCGGGCAAAGTGTTATTGGGTTTTCCGTTAGGAAATTCCCAGTAACAGCACGGAGTCTGGTAATGTGCCCGGTACGGCAATAGGCTCGCCCCCTATTATGTGGGACCTAAACTTCATGGCGAAATGTGGGTGTAATATTACGCCTCTGCCTACCCCTTCGGGGATATAGGCGTGAGTCTATAAAAAAAAAAGACTGGTTGTAATCTTTAATCTAAGTCTTATAAGTTAAATGAGAAATTTTATCCGATTTCACGGATGAATAAGCGGTTAAAGTGACTACCGCGATACCGTCGAGAGTTACACATATGGGTTTGATTCCGGGACAACAAATTATGCAATGTAGAGATAGTTGTGTAGCATTCACCAAATTCTTTTTACAATAGTCTTCTTGATAACAAAATAACGAATACTAAAGCTCCAATAGACATTTAAAAATAGCTATTTGAACGGATCTGTTTATGGCAGCCGATATAAAGTTTTCTGTAACTTAGGGCCCATTCAAAGATTTCTCATTCGTGTCGTAATATATTTCTTTTAACGAATCAGCTGGACACGAAGGAAATTAAGACATTAAATGGTCTACAAAAAGCAAACTTTTGCAATAAGATGCTTACTAAGAATTATTATCTTGATTTGAAATGAGATTTATTGAAAATATTATTTTTTCAGATCAGATACGTTTCAATTTATAAAATAATGTCAATGATAAAATTATTTATTTTATACTAGATGACGCCCGCAGCTTCGCCCGCACATTCCATTTTTATTTTACCACTAGCTGACCCAGCGAACTCCGTATCGCCTTTTTAAGAGTTTTTATTGAATTCCCTTTTTTCCAAGCCCTTTTTCCAAGTTACCATTGACTTAGCGCTTAATCTCTTATCATTGCAGGGTCTATAAATGATGCAAAAACAAACATAGATTTTTAAATAATATTGAATTGCCCATTCCTTAAAGTAATGTCTCCGATATTTATCCATATCGACTTTTAAAAATAAACCCGTCCGCCATCTTTGATTTCCTATTCGCCATCTTTGATCACGAAATAGATGTTCTATTTGGATTCACCATCCCTTAAATCATCAGAGACGATACCCATATTGATTTTTTAATTTTTCCCATCCACCATCTTTGATTTCCCATCCGCCATCTTGAATCACGAAATAGATGTTGTATTTGGATTCCCCATCCCTTCAAACACCGGAGACGATACCCATATTGATTTTAAAAAAAAATCCCATCCGCCATCTTTGATCACGAAAAAAATGGTGTTTTTGAATTCCCCATTCCTTAAAATATCGGAGACGATACCTATATCGACTTTAAAAAAAATCCCATATGCCATCTTTGATCACGAAATAGATGTTGGATTTGGATTCCCCACCCCTTTAAATATTGGAAGTGATACCCATATTGATTTAAAAAAAAATCCCATCCACCATCTTTGATCACGAAATAGATGGTGGTTTTGAATTCTCCATTCCTTAAAATATCGGAGACGATACCCATATCGACTTTAAAAAAAAATCCCGTCCGCCATCTTTGTATCCGCCATCTTTGATCACGAAATAGATGTTGTATTTGGATTCTCCATCCCTTCAAACATCGGAGACGATACCCATACTGATTTAAAAAAAAATCCCATCCGCCATCTTTGATTTCCTATCCGCCATATTTGATCACAAAATATATGTTGTATTTAGATTCGCCATCCCTTAAAACATCGGAGACGATATCCATATTGATTTTTTAAAACTTTCTCATCCGCCATCTTTGATTTCTCATCCACCACCTTTGATCACGAAATAGATGTCGGATTTGGATTCCCCATCCCTTTAAATATCGGCGACGATACCCATATCAACTTTTAAAAAAATCCCGTCCGCCATCTTTGATTTCCTATCCGCCATCTTTGATCACGAAATAGATGTTGTATTTGGATTCACCATCCCTTAAATCATCAAAGACGATACTAATATTGATTTTTAAAATTTTTCCCACCCGCCATTTTTGATTTCCCATCCGCCATCTTGAATCACGAAATAGATGTTGTTTTTGGATTCGCCATCCCTTTAAACATCGGAGACGATACCAATATTGATTTTTTAAAATCTTCCCATCTGCCATCTTTGATTGCCCATCCGCCATCTTTGATCACGAAATAGATGTTGTATTTCGATTCTTCACCCCTTAAAATATCGAAGGCGATACCCATATTGATATTTAAAATTTTCTCATCCGCCATCTTTGATTTCCCGTCCGCCATCTTAGATCACTAAATAAATTTCATATTATTAATCAGCGTCCCGAAAATCTCGAAAACGATACCCATATAGATTGTATCCTATTCGTTTAGCCTTTTTTTGCCTTTGACCCAACCCTCCCCCTTCTTGTTTGACCATTTTATTATTTTTGTCTGGCCCCTAAAAGTTGTGGCGTAATTTTATATAGCCTATGGCCTTTCGGAATAATTGAGCTATCATAGGCAATAACAATTTTTAAAATCCGACTGCTAGTTCC
Source organism: Euclidia mi (assembly GCA_944739405.2). Taxonomy (NCBI): domain Eukaryota; kingdom Metazoa; phylum Arthropoda; class Insecta; order Lepidoptera; family Erebidae; genus Euclidia; species Euclidia mi. The sequence continues at coordinate 1,999,524 of OX123188.2, read as the reverse complement.
TGAGATTAGCCGACATTATGTTTTAGCTTTTTTAGCCTTTTGCCCGGCCCCAAAGGGTCGAAGCGTTATGTTATATAGCCTATAGCCTTCCGGAATAACTGGGCTATCGTATACAAAAAGAATTTTTCAGATCCGACCAGTAGTTCCTGAGATTAGCGCGTTCAAACAAACAAACAAACAAACAAACAAACTCTTCCGCTTTATTATATTAGTATAGATTCAGCCCGATCTAGTGGTAATTTCTGACAATTTTTTAAGCACCTCTACGTTCCTCAAGAAACACACACGTCAAGTTTTAGCTTGTTGCGCCCAATAGCTTTGTCTGTGTGTTGTCAGTCATGGTATGGTATGGTAGCACGGGCTGTTTCCACATCCTAGCGTGTATTGTAGCTTGTTGCGCCCAATAGCTTTGTCTGTGTGTTGTCTGTCAGTCATGGTATGGTATGGTAGCACGGGCTGTTTCCACATCCTAGCGTGTATTGTAGCTTGTTGCGCCCAATAGCTTTGTCTGTGTGTTGTCTGTCAGTCATGGTATGGTATGGTAGCACAGGCTGTTTCCACATCCTAGCATGTATTGTAGCTTGTTGCGCCCAATAGCTTTGTCTGTGTGTTGTCAGTCATGGTATGGTGTGGTAGCACGGGCTGTTTCCACATCCTAGCGTGTATTGTAGCTTGTTGCGCCCAATAGCTTTGTCTGTGTGTTGTCTGTCAGTCATGGTATGGTATGGTAGCACAGGCTGTTTCCACATCCTAGCGTGTATTTTGCGTACGGATAGGAATAATGTTGTCACTCGAGCCACCCCAGCTCTTCGAGGAAGGTCTGTCAGTCATATATAAAATCCAGGTCTGACAGACCTCAACTACTGATGCTTTGAAACGTGAAATTTGGACAGCAAGTTCCTATTGTAACGTAGGTGGGTTACAAAAGAAGATATTTTAATATTAATTTCCCCTCCTAGTACGGTAAAATAGATGTTGAAAGTTTGTCTTAAAATTTTTTGAATTTGAAACAAATACTATGAAAATAGCTATTAGCTTCTATTGTTACATACCTAGGCTTCTCCAAATCGTTACCTTTTCGCCTTAAACTCTATTCAAATTCGAAATATATGTTATACATACCAAGTTTCTTAAAATTCGTTTCCAAAATTGTGCCGCAGGGCAAATCTAGTTATGATGTATGTACTGTACTTGTAACATAAGGCTCATCATTTCTTATGGCTGCTACACACAGTGCCGGCGGCATGGGCCGGCGGCTTTTGTCGCGCGGCTCATGCCGCCGGCATTTGGAGGGCGTCGGTGCCGCCGGCATCGGCCGCAGAAAGCCGCCGGGCATCATTCCAGTTGTATAGAACGTAGGGTTGCCAATTTTTTTCTATCTTTAAATGTTTCATAGCTTGTTTGACAATAAAAATTAAACAATAAACAGTTAGTTTTTAATTACAATAATTATTGACGTTCTATTTCTTTCTTCTCGCGACTTTGGATTCATCACTGAACTCTTTAATTCTGAACTTCTGAAGTGGCGAGGACGGAGACGGAGATATGATTTTAAGTATAAATTGCCTCCGTGGTCCAGTGGATAGTGTATGCGACTGCTGATCGGAGGTCCCGAGTTCGATTCCCGGGTTGGGCAAGTGTTACTGGGTTTTTCCGAATTCTCAGTAGCAGCACGGAGTGTGGTGATGTGCCCAGTAACGGCAATAGGCTCGCCCCCTATTACGTGGGACCTAAAAATCCATGAAATGTGGGTGTAATATTACATTTCTGCCTACCCCTTTGGGGATACAGGGGTGAGTCTATACTATTGCCAATTAATAATAATATTTTACCACATTCATACAACACCATCTAGTCCAAAACTAAGCAGAAGCTTGTACTATGGGTACTAGATAACGGATAAACATACATATATACTTTTTTTAGTTTTTTATTGCTGTAGAAATGAGAGCACTGAGAAGTATGTGTGGTGTTTCTTTGACTGACAGAGTAAAGAATTATGTGATAAGAGAGTGTTGTGGGGTAAAAGAAGATGTAGTGACAAGCATCGAGAAAGGTATGCTAAGATGGTTTGGGCACGTGAAGAGGATGGATGACGAAAGACTGACCAAGCAGATATATAAGGCAAGTGTGGAAGGGACAGGACGAAGGGGAAGACCTAGGCGGACGTTCTTTGACCAGATTGGAGACATCCTAAAAACAGGACAGGTTAGAAGTACCTTGAACAGAAGAGCGTGCATGAGGAATCTGATGGGAGTGAATGAAGCAAGAGAGATATGTCAGGATCGTTGCAAATGGCATTCCGTAGTCTCTGCCTACCCCTCCGGGAAACAGGCGTGAGTCTATGTATGTATATACTTTTTTTTTGTAAATACATACATATTATACATAGAAACACTCAGACCAAGACAAACATCCATGTTCATGCACACAAATGTTTGACTTGAGCGGGAATTTAACCCGCCACCTTTGGCGTAGCAGTCGCGTACACTCCCGCGGCGCCAACCGATCGTCACTATTGCCAATTGACTTTTTCTGTAAAAAATATTTACCATCAGTGGAGAATTTCCTTTAGATCTCTTTGAGCCTAAATAGTTCCCATAATCCATTTACTTATGAGTAACATTATATAGATAAGTTTTCATAATTAGTGTTCGGTTTTACACGTCACAGTAAGGGTTTGAAGTAAAGTATTATCATATACTTTATTTGTATACAAAAGTATAAAGTATAATTGCCAAAAATAATGTAGGATACGTTATTATAAAGTATGGTTGACAACCCTAATAGAACGATCACACACAAGTAGCAAGTTGCAACCCGCAGTCGGCCGGCGGCCTGCCCGCGCGGCAATGCCGGCGGCTCATTCGTGCGGCCAGGCCGCCGGCTCTGTGTGCCGCCGGCCGCACGTGGCTCGGCCGGCGGCATGGCCCTCGGGCATGCCGCCGGCATTGTGTGTAGCAGCCATTACAAAGTTTCGTTTCCAATACAAGATGGTAAGTATTCAACTTTGGTAACGTATATTTCATTATACTTCTCTGCTCATTTGAAATTATGTTTTGAACCATAGCAGGTTTATATCATTATAAGTATTTATATGCAGATTTGCTTTTTATGATTTACCCTTTAGCGGCATAACTTATATACGCAGAGGTAAATGTAAGCCCTTAGCATATATTAAGCTTGGGAGAACATTTTGTGTAAATTATAAATAAACAATATTTATTACATTAATGTAAGTCACAGAGTCACAACATTACTGTTGTATAATCGTATATTTTGTATAATAAATCAACTAATAAAACACATAAACGAGTTTTCAGTTTCACTACTTATATGTGTAGGTATGTGTGATTAACCCGTCCTTTCTTATCGCTTAACGATTTTTTCTTTTAGTTCAACTCCTAGGAGCCATAACATAATATTATGTAGCCTATCTTAGAATACCTCTCCTTGATAATTAGACTATGAACTGCAAACATATTTCCTCTCCATATGACACTTTTCTGTGTGGTGAACGATGGTGTACGATGAATAGCACGCTACGCAACCAAATATTATTTATAAATGATATCAAATACCATTTTTAAATACAGGTTAAAACGTAATTCTCTCTAATATTATATGTAGCAAGAAGTGGAGGCGTGCTTCTCAACGTGCAGTACCTCCGAGATGGCGCACGTGTATACACATGCCGATTACCACGCAGCGTGGAAAATACATAATTTACTTATATAATATTCACTTCCCTACAATTTTATTATCAGGATTCGCCTATAAATACATATTATTGCCTGAAGTTCTTGCTCCTGAGATGTAGATGGACCGCTTTAAATGGCATTATACTGCGGCGCAACAATGCAGTATACTATGAAAAAGTATGGATTATACACCGAAACGGTGTAGCACGATGTGAAATTGGAATCAAAGGGAATCATGTAAGTCAGCCGTATCGTGCATTTTATTATTTTCTTTTTAAGACAATTCTCGGCATACTTGTAAAGCCTGTGCCACGGGTACAGAGATTCAATTAACCGACTTCAAGAACACTCAAATTCGAAACAACATTTTGTGGATCACTCAAAGTGAGATTATAACTTATTCATAAAATGGCTTATTGAAAATTTACAAAAAAAATAAATAAAAGTAGATGTGTAAAAGCCCAAAAAATAAGAAGAGTTAAATTGTTTCACAATAATAGTCCCGTTTTGTCCTTATTTATTTTTATTGAAATAACAAATTTTATAGTAAAGAGTACAAGTGAAATATTAATGATAATATCTCACTTGTACTCTTTACTATAAAATTTGTTATGAACCCAACAGTCAATTTAACGACACAAACATCCCCTTAATTATATAAATATGTATCGATGCACGCTGCAACGCGCAAGCGAAACGGGGAGGACACGAACATTTTATTTACAAATGATAAACTTCCTTCAAAACTCATACGAGACTGTTTAAACAAAATTAAGATCAATCGGCGAACGTCAGGCCGTATCTTCGATCGAAGATTTAAACACAATTAAACATTTGGATACTTATATCAAACTGAACTCTTTCATTACATACCTCAGAGTTATTAACATTTATGCTGATCAATGGGAAATGCGACTTTATTTTTATCCAATTCATTAACGTCTGGGAAACGAGGTTCGATAATTGAGGTGCTCATTCCGGATTAAAAGCTACAGAGAATTGACTGTTTGATTTGTAAATGACTCGTTAAATTTTCGATTAAAGTGCCAGTTTCTATATTATACTTAGGTATACACGGATATATTTCGATTGCATGAATGGCGTAGTGGTTTAAGTGATCGACTCGCCGCTTGGCGCGAGTGTTGTCGGTTCGATTAGGGTTTATTGCTAGTGCTAGGATAATTAAAAAAAATGGCAAATCGGTATTTTATATGGCACTAGATTTTATCCGCGGCTTAGCGCGTGTGTGCGTCGGTCACGAGATAGAAGGTAGCACGCCTGTTATTCTGATGTATAATCTATATTACTGCAAAGTTTCATTAAAATCCGTTCTGTAGTTTTTGCATGAGTAACAAAAACATCTATCCTATTTCATATTTACAAACTTTCACGTATTTTTAAGATTTGTTCCTTTCATATGTTCCAATAAATAAAATAAATATGAACTAGTATATAGGCCAATTAGTTATTGTAAGTACTATTGAAACGGCACGAATGGAACAGATCTTGTTGTTTCAGCTGCGAAAAGAAAAACAATTAAGATGGAAAATATGTGTTTTACACTCGTTGTTTTTGCACACAGTTTACAGGCAGTTTATAAATGAATAATGATGTTCTGTGGCATACTTTAAAGTTGCCCAGTTATTAACCGAATTAAGAAATGGAGAATGTTCTCATTCAGTAGCATTTTTTCGTCCTATCCCAGTTTGATGAATGATATTTGAACAACCCTGTTTTTGTAGAAGGTTTTACTTTCTTTCAGGTGTTTTACAGCAGCCATAATTACTCTTAGTCTTTTAAAATAAACCACCAATAACTAAACTTACTGAATACCTTAACCATGATACTTATGCTTTAAATATCTTATTTATCGCGATTAAGACCCGCCAAATGAACTTGTATAATGTAAAGTTACCTTTTACGAATCTTAAGTAAAGACTATGAAGATAACATCATGAGGATCGCTAAGTTTAACAACTTAAAAATATCACCATGTTTCTTAAATTCCTGAAGGAAGACGGCTGATTGAACGAAAGTACTTCATGAATCTCTTAAGTCTTAGGAACTTTGCGCTAAATTCGTTCGTAATATCCAACATAAATCTGCGTCTCACATTTCTGTTAAATATTGTTGTTTGTCCAACTAATTTCCGTCGTACTCCTAACAGCATTTATTTATACTGAGCCATCAAACAGGGCCTGTCGTCCTCTTAATAATACGAAACTTACTTCCTAGCTCGCCAAAGCTTGCCAAATCTACGCTTCGTAGATTTTGTAAGTAGGTGTTTCGTTTTTATTGATAGCTGGATGGTAGAATTGATTGGTATGTCATAGGCACTATGTTATTATTATTATAAAAGCCAAAGTTTGTGTGGATGGATTGATGATTGTTAGTCTTTCACGCAAAAACGACAGAACGAATTCTTATGAAATTTTACAGTTATATTGCTTATACATCAGAATACCACAAACGATAACTTTCGTCTCGATAACCGACAATGCGAGTAAAACTGCAGGCAGTAGCTAGTCCTATTTACATTATTCTGATACTTTAAAACATCAATCTTGTGATCTTAAAGACAATAGGAAGGCCTAGTCGAACGAGGCACTGTGGATATTAGTCACATTTTGACAAAATGGGCAAGTTAGGGAAGCTAGTTGCTTGGCGTCTAGGTTCCTGAAATCTTCAGTAGTTAAATTTAGGCATTCATAACAAAAAAGCGAAGATCATTTATGGCATTTCCCGTATTTTGAGCCATGTATATCATTGGTACACCCTTGACAACGCATCTTCAGACTTTTCAAGCAATTTTTTTTATAAAAAAAATCGAAAAATTTGCAACAAAAAAAGATAAAAAATAAAAGTCTATTAATTTTAAAATAAATCTGTTATAAACTTCAATAATGTTAAGAGTTTATGCATTTTTTTTGTAAAATTTAATGTCCAAAAAGAATAGTCCGCAAGATTTGATCCCACAACTGCATAAACGGTAATCAGTTACTATGCCGACTCGACCACAGTCACCTGACGATCGTTGACGAAATAACAGTTCAGAGTTCACACAGTAACAAGAATAATTAGCGATGTCATCATAAGCGATCAATAACCTTTCTATTGTGTTTAAAGGGTAAAATGGCCACGCGAAACACTTTTTACTTGTGAGATTTTTTAGTTTATTCACAAATTACACTTCACTCAATGTACTCAAAGACATTTTGGTATAGGGTTTGTATCAAGTTTTCCTTCTCTTACAGTGCTGTTCCATGCATAATAATATGCTCCCTCTGTCGGCTCTTACGACACCCATGGGATGATATGGGGTGGTGACAATCCGTATTCTTAATCCTTCACCACACGGACAACAAAAATATTATAAAATGTTAGTCAAATAACATGACCGAGAAAGGTGTTTGAAAAAGGGTTAGAGTAAGTCTGTTTAACCCCTTTATTTCAAAACGAGAATTTGTATGAGTTAGCTGTAGATTAAAATTCAGATAGGATGATGTGACGACATAATCTGCTATTGCGGCCTCACTCTAATTATTAATAACTCCAATTCGAAAGTGAATTTTACTGTTATTTTCGCTAAAGATACTTAAACCGATTTTTGCTTTATTTCATCTCGTAAAAAGCAGTCTACTGCCCCATTGACATATAAATGATATACCTAACTGCCTAACTTGATATTGTTATCAAGTTTAAAACTAATAAGGTTTTTATGTATAAATATTATACATATACACTCCAATACACATAAAATAACGAACATATTTAATCAAATCTAAATCGTAAATCTTTAATCAGATTTTCATGTTTCAAATTTTGAGTTAATCGTGGCACATAATATAATGTCAATTTATTTAAGAGTGTCATAGAAGGGACACGTGCGTGATGACCTAGGGTCGAACGAATGTTATCGCGAGTAAAAACATTAAGTAATTCATCTTCTACGGTACTTTATCTAGGTTCTGATTTATGAGAGAGTAAGGAAATATAAATATACGAAGGTAGCTATGTTTGTTTGTTAGACTTTCACGCCTTAACTATTAAATGAATCAACATGAAATGCAGACACGTTGTCTCAGCAAAGGAAATATAGCAATAGCCCTATATGGTTTGTATTGTCATAGTATGTTGATGCTATAAAAATGTTATATTGAACTGGAATTTCCATATGCTGAATAAAGGTTCAAATTCTAGATTATACTGTAACTATGTGGGAGTTTAAAACTCTTAGGTATACAGATCGCTTATTATTTGACTCCAAGTCAAAAGTAGCATAAACCGTAGTCATATCACTATTTCCCTAAGGGTTACCCGAAACCTTTTGTATTTAACACTCTTTTTTTTAAATAAAAAACAATTTACACTTTCACAATACTATATACTGATCAGCTATGAGGGCAAAAGTGTTACTGAGTTTGCCGAATTCTCAGTAGCAGCACGGAGCCTGGAAAAGTGCCCTGTAACGGCAATAGGCGCGCCCTCTGTTACGTAGGACCTGCAAATTCATAACATGGCGAATTTCAGGTGTAATTTACTCCTCTGCCTACCCCTTCGGGACAGACATGAGTCTCTAAATACTGTAAAATAATAAAATTGTAGCATCTTATCAATTCCCAACAGACCAATAAAAAGAAAACGGCCAATTTCATTCACGAGACCTAGTCGTCAATATATTTATTACAATATTTTGTCCTAAACGAGTCAGCTGTTCGTAAAAATCTGCTGTTTTATGTGTCTGTAAAACCTAAAGCTTTTCTGTATAGGTAGTGCTAAAATATACGACTCTGATATATCTTATATTGCGTTAATCGGGCGCTAAGCAGAAAAATTTATGACCTACGTAAATTCTTAATACGTTGACGCTTTTCACGGACTTTTGTGATCGCACTGAAGGTAGATATTGAATTATCAGATATTTGGTAGACGATTTACGTTGGTCGCCGTGAGAAAGGTAGGTGTAAGTACAATTTAGGAGTACTTAATTGGTTGTAAGGTTCTAAATGAAGACTTGGAATAAGCTGCGCGTTTGATAATGTTTCCCTCATAGATTGACTGTTCAATCGACCTTTGCTAGGTTACATATGGAAACCTGGATTGTAGTAAGCTTTCCGATTGATAACGTTTCCCTCATAGATAGATCGGTGTAGCTTTACAACCATTAATTACATCAACGGACACAAGGAACTAACACCCAGACTCATAAATGTTGTCCTGTCGATCGAACCTACAATATACGACGCACTGACACCGTTAGGGTGAGCACTTTAACCACTACGCACTTTCACACTTCCCCAGAAAGAAATCTCAGACTCGAAAGAACAATTTGTGAATCACATAAATTGTTCTTTCAAGTCTGGGTGTTCTTTGTGTCCGTCGATGGAATATTTTTAAAGTCACGATTTATTCCTAGTGAAGGAATTGTACAAAAATATATGGGTATAACTATTCTTAAAAGTGGTTAGTTATTTATTTTCATTCTGCAACTTAAAGCTACGCTACGTTTACATTTAAAAAGCTGAAAATAAATAATATATTAAAGTACATACCCGCTGCTATCTGGTATACATCAATCTGTGAACAAAACACATTAATATTAGTAAATACACTAATTTACGATAATAACTAAATGAAGAGTAAAAATGTCCGCGGCCCGTGATTTGCGACTTTCCTTCATCCTTTGTTCAACGTTATTCTGGTGAAATAACCCGACGTAATTGTCGATTTTCTGTGTTAAGTACATGTGAGCTTATAATTTTTTGTATATTATTTGTGATTATTGGATTACCTGATGGATTTCTTACACTTAATCAAAAATATTTTTCTAACGAAATAACTTTTACAATACTAAAACAGCGTTATCCCGGTTTCACTTTGGTCGGTCAATCCTCTTTCCGTTTTATAGTGTAACGATGTCTTAATAGAATTTCAGCTTTTTTACAAGGCGGCTGTCGATATCCGTAGCCCAAAGGAGAGTGCTATATTGTATGATTTAGTCCAGTCAAGATATTTGAGATACTCGCCGTAACGACTGTCAAAGTCCTTCATGCCAGCTGCTACCGACAATTTAAGGTTGTGGCACACTGTACTGGCACCATAACGGTGCAGCTATAGTACAACTGTCTCACTGCCTTACAGCTGTTAGGTACCGACAAGGGCTCCCCCCGTGGGATCTCCACCTTGTCGTGGTGGGGGGGCTCAGTAAGCGTGGGTTTGAGGTACAACACCCACGGAAAAATATACGATATTGCTTTCCAATGTGGTAAGCCCTTTGTCACCATTGGTACTTTTCGGTTACATTCGAATATATTAATCTCTGCTTATCATGTATTGTAATCAATGTTGAACAAATAATTGCCCTGACGATCCAAGAACTAACCATAAACTCAATGTGTTTTCACAAACGTCATGATCATAGCAACATAGCAACCCACTGGATTGCTTGTATACAATCTTATTTGACTTAGAAGTAGATATTGCCTGAGTTTACAATCTGTATGTCTTAGAAATAGTTTCACAGAGTATTTACATAATTTGGGTAAAAACATTGCCTTAAAACTACAGAATATTTACCCAATAGTTTGAAACGTTCCTTAAGAACCAATTTAATATCGTATCAGTTTCATCCCACACACATAATGTATAAAAAATCTTTGCCTCAGCAATATTGGTGTTTGATCGTAGTTTCGTATTAATTAAACGTATCTCCATCGTTTTAATTAAACTATCTTGATGTAATATGATAGATACGGCTTTCGATTATTTTTTTACAATATTGGATCAATAATGATAATATTATGCAACGTAATGTATACGAATATTGACTGCGCGAATGGCGTAAGGCATTAAACGGCCGTCTCGCTTCGCCTTTCAACATTCAGCAGGGAGTTGTGGGTTCGATTCCCACACGATACAATATTTAGTGTGATTGATATTGATCTTCCGAGTATGGGTGTTTTTGTGTCTTTTATTAGTATGTGTGCATTTGTTTAAAAATCTGCGTTCAAATAAAATTTACTGAATGACGAATAATTAAAGGCTAATAATTATTTCAGCATTAGCGAATGTAAGCCCTTTGAAGACAGAAATCCTTAACACATCGAGGAAAATACCGAGAAATACTAAGCGAGATTTTGCTAAAACCTTTTAAGAGCTAAATTATAGGAAGTGGATGTTGAGATTCTATAAAAGATTAACGAGCTGAAAGGCGGCTAATTAATTAAAATTTTATAGAATTTCAACAGACTTTTACCAGGTAAACTTCAGGTCTTCCTTAGCGTACCTTAATCATCAATATTCATAATCAAATAGTTTTGAAAGTATTTTAGATAGAGGCACTTTTGGAGATTTTCGTGCCACTAATTACCATCCATCACGGGCACTTAGGGTCAGCGTAACATATTACGGGACATGGGCCAAAAGTAATTGAACCTCGCTCAGTTTACTTGGAACCTGGCAATTCCAGCACCAAACCTCGGTAGTACAAAGAAGTTTTGGAAAACCCGGTGATTTATTAGAGCTAGTGTTATTTATGCTGAATTTTGTACGTTTTCAACAAAGGTAACACGCAATCGTAGTCACGGGCAGATGCACTAATTAATGAAATATCAACTCTATCCAGTTTTACAACATTAAACAAACCCACAGGAAGATGACAGTAGTATTTGGTAGCCCCTTCACTGCCTCAGTGGCGGATACAAGTTTGTGATGCGAGTTATAAACTAGTGTAAAATACGTATAAATTCGTTTTAAACTCACATCAATAGTAATATTATAAGTAATCAGAAGTTGATTTAAAATAAACAAATGAAACGCTGTCTCCAAAAACTACGTCCAAAGCAACTACATAAGTTTTGACTTATTGACCAAATCCAATAATGAAGTTAGTTCGTCAAGGGAAGGCATACTAGTGCAATAACACCGATATCATAAGTTTAACATATCTGCTTAGTTTCAGTTGATTTGTAGCTGAACCTGAGTTACGACTATGTTCCACACGACTTTCAAACATCTCTGATTAAAGTGGATTCTTTTTCTTGTGAGAGTAAGTGAAGCAGAAAGGTATCAGTAAGTTTCGTAACAATAAAGTTCAACGAACTTTACTTTGTCAAAAAATAAGGAACATAGTGTGTATTTTTTTTTGGTTTCTAACTGTAAGTATTTATTGTAAGTTTCTACAGGTTCGACGTTAAATTTACTATTTGCGTGCATGGGCTGCTTTATTTTCTAATTTGTCTATGGTTGGTTTAGTTTGCAGTCCTTAGGCTGGCAACACTGTCAGCGCCGTCTGGCGGATTTGTCGAGCACTTTCCTGCTTGAACTCGTCGTCGTTACAATTAGACACTAAATTAGTAGAAATTAGTGGTCCATGCTCACAGGGTCGATTTTTTTAGTTGCTGCTTTTTGTTAAATTCGTATAAATCAAGAGCCCTTAACAGCCCTTTTACAAAGCCTATTCCCGTTACCGTTGCCCCATTATGCCTGCTTATAAACGGTAATTAACCTTGAATTATCAATTACTCGATCATAATCTTTAGGTAAATCTAGATTAGATTAAATCTAATACGAAAACTTCACATAGTAAAGAAAATTATTTGCTGCTAATTAAAAACGAAGTCAGTCATATCCAAAAATGTGAAAGCCCAAAATAATCAGCACATGAATGTCCTTTATTTACAAACGATTAACTTTCTTGTCCAAAAATTACAGTAAGACGACGTTAATTTAAAAATCCTCTTATATCTCGACCATAAACAAGAAAACGAGAAAAAATAAAGAAAAATCGCACATCCCACTATCAAAAAACATGTCGCGTGCTTTTGTATAATGAAATAATTCTTGATATTACGATATTACGATACGAATATAAAATTCCTGAAGTCAAAAGGTTGTAAAAAATAAGAAAATAATTTCTATATTATTTTGGTTTTGTTACATGAAACATTCCTAGACCACTTTTGGTCATTCTCCTTTATGCATACGATCCTTTTGGGCCTGTAATCAGAGAAAAGGACATAAGTTTTGATTGGGTACGGTATGTTATCTGTTGTATGTGTCATCTTATTTATGCAAGAATTTGGGTCCAATTGGTAAAAAAGAATGCATGATGTGATTTAAATATTAAGTTGTCTTTCGATAATTGAATCTTAAGAGAGTTAAGCTTACATGAGGAATTATTATTTGCGATTGGTCGTAGGTTCAATTTTCACTGTGGTGACAATATTTTCTGGTAGAGATTCCATCATCTCCACCATAAAATACTAACTTTCTAGAAAATAACGCGACGATAGCCAAGTGGTGTACGTAATGGACTGCCGAGATGACGGTCTCGGGTTCGATCCCCAGGTAGCCCAGGCACACACCTCTGATTTTTCGAAGTTATGTGTGTATTAAAAATGTTAATTATCGTTCTCTTCATAATGTCCCCGGTAGATAGCAATAGGCTCGCCTCCTATAACATTGGGACCTAAACATAACTGGTGAAATGAGGGTGTGTATACACCTCTGTCTATCCCTTCGGGGATAAAAGGCGTGAAGTTATGTTATGTGTTATGTTATGTAAAAAACATCAATATAATACTTGGTAAGTAAAGTGAATCAAGATTATTTTTATAACTTGGTTCGAAACGGTCTTACATATTTCACAAGAAGCGAAACTTCATATGAATTACACATTCTAGGTATCAGCTTAGCTCGTTTTCAGTAAACTAACTAATCAACTTAGAGTATACGGTGGACATTTTTTTTCTTTAGTCTATTAGGGTGTCTCACCGCTGGGCAAAGGCTTAGATTTCCATATATCTCTGTTCTTCTGGTACACATAAGTGAATAAAAACTTGACATGACTGCACAAAATGTTGCATTTTTTTATTTTATTCATAGGTCAGTTTTAGGTTACTATTTATGTTAAAGTTTAATTATAACGAATGTATCTAATTATTGTGGTAGTGAAAGACTAAATAAACTGCACAAAATCGTCCATTTCTTAGAACATTCATGACAAGTTATATCCCACCGATGTCTACATACAGGGTGTAAAAAGACCCTTAACGAAAACTGAAATCCCATGTTGTACCAATCAGTACGAACATTTTTTACGGCACCATACCTGGGAAATTACTGGTTCAGGAGATATTGAGGCTCAAAGTTAGTGTAGAATTTTTCTAATTAGGTACAAAATCGATGCATTTACCCCCCCAATATGTTCTTTATATGCCCTATAACCCCATGGACAAGGAGGTATTTCGAGCATTGCACGCGCGCGCTTTTAATAGCGGTTTAAAAAATGTGAAAACTCAAAAAAAAATTCGTTTCCCAGGTATTATTTTTGGTTAGTTTGACTTGGTATGACGTCCACAACGAGTAGACTTCGGCTTGGTGATGGGTCTTGTGACACCCTGTATAGATACTCTATCGTCTGTCCGGTCGTATGTCGTACTGTTTTAGATTTATTTAAATTGATCGTAAAACCGTATCTGTTGGTGACGGAAGCGCTCGTCTCTCTTGACGACTCGTGACTCGTGAGTGTCCAATGGGACGTAATTGGCGTTATCTCACACGCTTCGTACTGTTCAGTTGTAAATCACTGGACATTATATTAGATTGTTCGTGCCTACGGGACTGTTGCTATAGTTATATTATGTGCGAATATTACAACTATGATTGATAAAAGGGTTAGGCAGAAGCATGTCCTGCAAAATATTCGCTTGCTCATTTCTTATGCTTACTACCAAGTGAAACGTCTTGCCTGAGCCGTGTTAGCTGGTGATCAGAAGTGGCGATTGAATAAGTAACAAAAGTTTTATGGATCAGACCATTACTATACTAATCTAACTCAAATGATATAATACTTGGCAAAATCGTTACAGCTAAAGGAACAAGATAGAGTCAAATGGGGTTCACTAAAAGATTTCTACGTCCAGCAGTGGATAACCAAAGAGTGATAATGACGCATGGAACATTTATACATTGTATTACTATGTCGTCACGATCTTACAGAACAGAACATTTAAAATACTACCCTGATTAGGCCAATCGCCACGTCACAAATAAAACCATTAGTAGGTACGTAGCTCGCAGGCTGATTAAAAACCTAATATCTTATTACCCAACACACACAGTACTTTATCCATTACATGTTTGCCAATATCGGTCCCCCGAGTTCCAACAAGTTCATTTAAAGTGCAATAAAAACAGCAATATTACTCGTTGTGTCTCGTTTCCCACACATTATCTCTTTTTCGTAGTGTTTTCTGACGGCCTGTGTTTTTGTGAGACGACGTAAAAGCTTTGTATTGTCTTGCGTTCAAGTAAAAAGGTAAAATAAGCAATTTATGAAAAGAAGGGAGGGAAAGAGAGGGAGAGAGGGCAAAAGTGTTACTGAGTTTTTCAAACCGCAATAGGATCGCCTCCTATTACGTGGGGCTTGAAATTCATGGTGATTCGTGGGTGTAATTTTACACCTCTGACTACCCCGGGGATACAGTGGTGAGTCGATTATAAAAAAATATATTAAGAGAAGGCCTTAGGGTGCTCTGCCACTAGTTACATGCTATGCCGCGAGGATGCAAAAACTAAGCTACGAAACCACAAACAGTTTCATGTAATTTTGCATGTCAAACTATTGTATAAAATATGCATTTGATGTAGTGCTTAATGCGTTGAGTGTTATAGCTTTCTTCCTGGACAGAATAAATTGTGCGATCCACATTGTTGTTTTATTGCAGGCGAGCTACGAAGGTCAAACTGAAAGTTCTTAGAACTGGCCACTTATAAACAATATAATAAAAAAAATATTCTAAAATTTGAAAATAGAACTCTTTGCCAATATTACTGAGTATATATTTCATTCATTTGTCATTTGTTTTACGATTTGGCGGCAAATTGAAAATTGTCTGTGTCACGTCAACATGAATTTAACTCGAGAAAATTTTCGTGCAATGATTTTTTATGACTTTCGATGTCATTTAAGTCAACAAGAAAGTTATGATAGACTACGATTGGCCTTTCACGATGAAGCCCCATCTCGTGCGACTGTTTACAACTGGTTTAATGAGTTTAAACGTGGTCGCACTAATCTCACTGATGATGTACGTGAGGGACGGCCTTCTACGGCGACGACTGAAAATAACATCTGTGTTGTGCGGCGTATGATAGAGACTGACAAAAGAGTGACCTATCAGCAGATTCGGACAAGCTTAGGCATCGGTATGAGTCAAGTGCACAAAATCCTCCACGAACATTTAGCGGTCAGGAAGCTTTGCGCCCGGTGGATACCTCATAATTTGACTAAGGCTCAAAAACTCCATCGTGTGGATTGGTGCCGTAAAATGATTGAAAGATTTAACGGAGGTGACTCAAATGCTGTGTTCGACATACTAACAGGTGACGAAAGCTGGATTTACTGTTATGATCCTGAAACCAAAAGACAATCTGCTCAGTGGGTGTTTCCTTTCGAGGAGTTGCCAACTAAAGTGAAGAGAGATCGAAGTGCGGGAAAAAAAATGGTGGCCTCGTTCTTTGGAAGGATAGGTCATTTCGCAACAATTGTGTTAGAGGATCAAAAAACAGTTTCTGCAGAATGGTACACTACCAATTGTTTGCCACTTGTCTTGGAAAAAGTTCGAGAGAAACGACCTCGCAGTAGGATCCTCCTTCACCACGACAACGCCTCGTCGCACACCGCCAAGCGAACGATCGACTATTTGGCGACATCAAACGTTGAATTACTGGGTCACCCGCCGTATAGCCCCGACCTCGCGCCTTGTGATTTTTATTTATTTCCAAAAATTAAAGAAAAACTTAAAGGAAAGCGGTTTATGAATGCTGAAGAAGCGGTGGCTGCGTATCGCGATGCCATTGAAGAGACCCCTAAGGACGAGTGGGCAAAGTGCTTTTCCCAGTGGTTCCATCGCATGCAGCGGTGTATTGACGTCAATGGACAATATTTTGAAAAGATATAATAAAACTAATAACTGGCTAATGTAATCAGTTTTTGATTTTCTAAGAACTTTCAGTTTGACCCTCGTATAAACCGCGTCTTATTTGCGCGACCATTAGGTACATGTACTTACTCTTGTGACGTATTTTTATTCTTCGTAAATCGTCCTATCTTTTTTTTTTTTTTTTTGGTTATTTTTTGTATCACCTTTCTTTATTTTTTGGTCATACAAAAACCATTTTTAAAATAAAATTTCTAGTAAACACTAACTCTCAAGATTGCGCCTTTTAAAAAAAGTTGGATCTCGCACCTTACAAAGGACATCGCAATAGTATATTTGTCAATAATTACCTACTCATGTTTAGATATTCAATAACGCAAACAGGCCTAAATGGATTTTAGTTAGATAAATTGTTACATAACTAAGTAGTTTATTACCAAAAATGGCACTAGATATTTTATATTTTATCATTACAGGAACTACTTAAGCAAACCCGCGAACGCAATACTCATTACATACATACACACATAATATATCTGCAATATATGTTGTATATCAATGTTTGTCCGTCAATTCCCCACAATTGGTTTATCCGAACACTCTCCATATCTGTGTTATCGACACGTTATCTCTGCTTTACATTATTCGCACTTACAGAAGCAGCCTTCGCCCTAATTGATTGGATGAATGGTTTCACCTAAAATAGTGGAAACTTATGAAATCTGCTCGTATTTTTTAAACTGTAATATTGCGTAGGTACCTAAATATTTTTATGTACTGTGTTTATAGAAGAGTTTGAGAAACCAACCGGTTAATACTAATGTATTTACTCTGTATATTGCACAAGCAGTATCTAAAAATGTACTTATATTCATTATTATAGTGCTTGTTACAATATGTTGGACATAGGCCTCCCCAAGACTCTGAAGCTAATATTCTACCACATACTAATATTCTACCACATTCACACAATACCATCTAGTCCCAAACTAAGCAGAGCTTGTACTATGGGTAGGTACTAGATAATGGATAAACATATACTTTCTTTTGGTAAATACATACATATGATACATAGAAACACCCAGACCAAGACAAACATCCATGTTCATGCACACAAATGTTTGACTTGAGCGGGAATCGAACCCGCAACCTTCGACGTAGCAGTCGCTTACACTCCCGCTACGCCAACCGGCCGTCTAACCGGTCGTCGAAGCTGATGTCGAGCTAGCCGCATCCAACCGTTTCCCGCGATCGCAACATGATCAATTTATGATAATAACAAAGTTTACAATTTAGCTTTCGAAGACATAGAAATATTGCCTATGTAATATAATGTAAGTTGGACGGAAAGAAAGACATTTGAGGAAGTTCTAAATATGGTAAAGGAAAAGAGACATATTTTAGAAACAATTGAGAACAGAAGAGGGAAAATGTTGGGCCACTTGATACGACATGACACTTTTATAACAAACATCTTGGAAGGAAAAATAGAAGGCAGAAGGGGTAGAGGAAGGCCAAGAAGGACGTTCATAGATCAAGTGAAGGAAAAGGTTAAAGTCACGTCGTATCAAGAAGTCAAAGCACTGGCTGAAGACAGGATATTATGGAAGGAACTCCACCGACAAGAGCTTGGCTCTTAAATGGAAGAGAATATAACAGAAATAAGTGTTGGCCGTCCCTTAGCAAGATGGGCCGACGATATCATTGCAATCGCGGACTGAACCTGGACCAAGGTAGCACAAGATCGAGGTAAAGGGCAATAACAAAGAGACGTCTATTTTCATTTTTCATTAGCGGACACAGTCGGAATGTGGATGACGATGATGATAATAATATAATAAAATTACAAGCACATCTGAGTAAAATCTAAACTAGCGTCAAGACAACTTATACGACGTATGTGCCTATACACACAAGGACAATTTAGCGCCAGGCCCTGACCAGCTATTTAATGGCGACTTGTCACCGCATATACTTGATAAGAGAGACTCTTGTATCATTATAATAAATACTAACGACCAGCCATTTTACTTTGATAATAACTATAAAGTATAAGTATGTAGCGCTCATAGCATGAATAGTGTTTCGTAATATATTGGCAAAGTTAAGCAACACCTGCACTGATCACTTGCTGGATGGGTGAACACATGTGACATTTACTTGAGAGCGCTATCGCGCTCAAGAATGCACTTCAAGCAATTGGTCGCAGGTTTTGATCTCACAAGAATCGTTAGGTACGTTAGGCGGCTAAAAAAATTAATGCGAGTTTTGGCCATATACCTACACGAAAAGGACAGAAAAACGATAACACATTAAAGTATAGTAATTAAATTAAATATATACATAATAAATACAAATACCTGTTTCTAGACACCAAACTTACTAACTTACTTTGGAAATCAATCTAGGTATATTTTGACTTGCCCTAGCCACCACATCAAAGTTAATTATTTATTGTTATAAAAAAAATCATATACTTACAGCAGTATATGATTTTTTCTAAAGAAAGAACGAACTGTTTTTGCAGCAGAGAGGTATTTAAAGCAAACGATTAAATATTCAAAAATATAGCAAGTGAAATTTGTTAATGTCTGCCAACTCTACCGGGTAACGGGCAAGATAATGTATATATTTCATTTTTAAGACAACATTTTTCTTCTGGCACAAAATAAATAGTCCGGAGACCATCATTTTACAGTCCATTGTTAACAAAAGTTAATTCAAAATGCATTTGTCAGAATCTTTTCAATAGACATCAGAATCTGCAATGCGCAGACGGCACAGTTTCATTACAATGGCGTTGTCTGCTGTCTCATAAAGTTTCCAAGCGGATTTGGATTTAAAAGGAAATTTATATCTTGTCCGAAGCAAGACTTGGAATAAAAATTACAAAATATATGTAACTATGTATTTTTTATCAAATGTTTTTAATTTAGCTTTGCGACCTTATTGTCACATTTCTCAAAATGCTAAAAGTTTACCCAAGGTTTAGTTTACACTTTATTTTGTGTCTTCAGTTATAAAATGCAGCACCGCCAGCCGGGAATTGCAAGTATCAAATGACACACATTGAAATCAAAATACGGTTTACGGATTCTATCGCGATATATTGGTTTTAGTTAAATTAAATTTAAACCTAATGAAGTAACCGAACATTATTCAACTACAGGTGTTAAGTACTATCTACGCAAAATGAGCTCACAGTGTTCTGATGTCCTCTGGTGTCTTTGCCCTTATTTGAACGTACATCAAAATAGTACATGGGCTACCTATTTCACTGTTCCAATAGTAATAACCGTCCCGATAACCGTCCACACGCGCCTTACCGCGGACAGAAGCTAGTCTGTTCAAAATGACAAAGTTTATTGATATTTCGTATTTTTTATATTTGTGTGCGGTGTTACGTTCAACCTTTAACATCAAACTATTAGTCAAACAAATAAATTATACGAAAATAACTAAAAATGTGTGTTATTAAGTGAAACGTTATCTACACACACACACACACACACACACACACACACACACACACACACACACACACACACACACACACATATATATATATATATATATATATATATATATATATATATATGTGTGTGTGTACGTATATATGAGCTAGTAACGTATAATACGATCAATAACTCAATACAATATGCTACATATCAAAATGTGCTGTCTTGGTGTTCATTCGATAATATTTACACTACGTAAGTTGATTTTATTTTTCTTAACATAATGTACAATCAGCTTTTAGCGGATGTTTTGAGGGTTTTTTGTCAAGCAGAATGCACTCTCCAATGAGAATGACTCACCATTACTTATATATGAGAACGTCCTTCCGTTTTAATCTTTACAAGTATCTATAATTAATACAAAGTATAGGTGGATATATATATGTATGTTTATCCATTATCTACTACCTATACTACAAGTTTTGCTTAGTTTGGGACTAGATTAAGCAGTAGCAAAGTTTACCAAGTTTATTGATTTATAGTTCAGACAAAATAGAGGAAATAAAGGTATGAGTTTCATGATCTATAAAATTACGTAACAACTTAACATACTTGCAAGAGCAGTCTCAATTCTCACTAGATCTCTTGTACGAAACGGTTGAAATGTGCTGTCCGGGAATATGATGAAGCATTTCAGTATGTCAGAGCTAAACTGTCCAAGCACCGACGTCGTGTAACGTACGAATATCTGCGAATACCAGATGAGAGCAGGCAGCACGTACATGTAAGTATTTGATATCGTTCCTCAAACTACACAAGATATTGCTACAAAGTATTACTGAGACACTGTGTCAAAGCGCTGCAGGAGATTACAGCGAATAGTAGGAATTCAAATTACAAATTAATTTAGGTCAGGGTCCTAACGATTTTCTTGCAGCCATTTTCGGGGTGAGAAGAATGCTATGAGAAGAACCTGCCTGGAAGAAACTTATGCCACCCATTTAAAGAGTAAGTGAAATTATATCTTCGGTACACGTTATAACCAATAAATAGGACTGCACGAGGGACACAGTGGTTGAAACGGCCGCCTCGCTGTTTTGACTGTTGTGGGTTCGATCTCCAAACAAAACAATGTTTTATACGATCCACAGATACTTTCCTAAGTATAGTTGTGCTATGTCGTCGTATTTGAATTTTTGTGAAGTCCATAACGATGAAGAACTTCTTCCTAGAGCGTAAATTGGGTTCCAATACACGCTATAATTGCTTTTTTTGTATATTATAATTTATAGGTTTATTATTCTAATAGAACGAATTTTAAGATTTTCAACTACTTCTTTACGGGGTCTCATATTAGCCTTATATAATACAATTAATTTTACTGTATGTAAGAATATGCATAACAACTGGAACATCGCAATTAGCAGTTACGATGCATATACAACTAACATTTATGGTACATTTACCAGCAGCTCTGCAGGTCATTTGATTTTAATCATCGATGATTACTCTTCTTATCGCTGGTTCGGAATGCTACGAGTACATCGCAGATAATAAAAGGTTACATCCACTTTACATAGTTTACAAGTATTTTATTTATATACGCATGCAACACAAGCTATAAATTAGAAGATAATACGGTATTTACGAATTAAAACTCAATATATTTACTAGGTAAGAGCGAGATGGCAATATCATCACACAGCCTTTAGCAGTCCACAGCTGGACAAAGACCTCCCTTATTTTTTTTATAGTAATAGGCGGCAAACGAGCAGACGGATCGCCTGATGGTAAGTAATTACCGCCGCCCATGGACACAAGCAACACCACAGGAGTCACAAGTGGTTTGCCGCCCCTTGGGGTTGGGAATAGGGATAGGATGAGCAGTGGGATGAGGGAGAAGGAACAGAGGATAGGGCCCCCGGCACTCTCACTCTCCGAACGAAACGCAACAGTTTAGGTACTGCCCCTGGTCGAGCCGACACATTCATGCTGAAATCAGCAAAGCTCTACTACCGTGTAAAATTCTTCTTCATTCTTCATTGCTTCATAATATTGTGAGTCAATACAAGGTTTTGGCTCATTGTACCAACCATAGAAAACGTAGTACCAATCCGTCTAACCAGCAACTCAGACGGGTTGGTACTGCGTTTGGTGTCGATTTTTTAACCATCAATCTTTCACGGGTTTGACTACCACATATTTTGAGGACCAAAGGGTTCAGGCACAAATTATTACCGGCTTTAACTTAGTAACGTATGAGTATTTAGCGCAATAAATGAAAATTGCGATTGAATCTTTGTAATAAAACTACAAAACGCAGTATTATTCGAAGGTAAACACGCACTTGTTTTCTTCGTTGTTCTCCTCATCGTTATATTATCTTACACAAGTACCTCAATAAATGTCAATAAAGCAAGGAGTATATTGCGGGGTAGTCATCGGCGCTTCGCACTTCGGAGATAAACCACAAGTGGAGGCACTAATTGGTGCCATCGTAGTGCCACACCGTCACACACACAATGCTTTAACCTTCATAATCACAATTGTGGGCGAACTAAACTACAAACAGTTTCGAACTCAATACAGAGGTGAGAGCACGAAATATAATTGCTACTTATTCCAATCCCATCCATACTTTGTTTTCCTTTGTATTTGTTCCAAGTTCGTTTTCTTTTTTGTTTCTTTTTCGTTTATTAATGTGTTTGATAGATGTGTGTGTGTGTGATTTATCTTTATTTTTCACCACACACATTAAACACATCTCTTTATCTTTTACCGTGTGTGTACACGATACATTTTGTCACGCAAATTCCATCTCAGTAACCAATTTGTTATTTTACCTGTATTCAGGTCAATTCCACGTAAATGTATTGTAGAAGTAAAACATTATTTGTATTTTCAAACAAGTCTCAAAAGGCTCCGTTGCGACGTAAAAGAAGGAACAACAATCAAACAGACAAACAAATAGATAACTATATAATTTTGATACTTTCCAAAAAACAGTAGCTACGTATGTTGTAAAACCATTTATAAAAAAAATTAAAAGTAAGTATATCAACAGTATAATAATTATTACGATTGATGAAGTGACCAATTAAATGAAAATAATCCTTCTGATGACGTTTATTTTATCCGTGTTTCCTTACTTACTACGTATTCTAGATGATGTTGACACTCGCTCTAATGTAAGCGAAGAATTTATTCACCTAACTACATTCCTACATACTAATAAATAACTCTTATCAAAAGAAAACACCAGTACAGTATTACTGGTGTTTTCTTTTGATAAGAGTTATATTTCTCTCAGCACAAACTAGATCACCTTGGCTCGAGTACTCGTGAAGTTTCGAGGTGAAATTGAAAAAAAATATTCTAATTAGTGTGCACATTTCAAATATTCTGATATCGGCAGACATGTTTGTGTGAGGCCGTAATTGTCGTGGCAAAGTATGCTAACTGCATTCGAGATATTGATGGACCGCGGTGGTTCAGTGGATAGTCCCAAAACGCCTGTAGGTCAGAGTCAAACAGATATAGATAAAGAGTATGATTATTCACTTTATTACATTATTGCAATAAAATGTGGACATTAATGATTTACCTAGTACTACTTTTTTAATACTTAAAAGTAAATGAAAACACATAGCCTCAGTCTTAATAGTTTAAGCTGCGCTTATCAGTAAGGGGAAACAGTGATCAATCCATTCTGTGTGATAGTCTGCAGAACATTCTTACACAAATAAAACTATCGCTGTGTCACTAAATTATTCATTTTGCTACAAACCGACTAAAGAAAATATGTTCTATGAAAATATGATCTTTGTTTACTTTTATACTATGTGTGATCCGCGACGTAGTTTTCGTTTATTCACATTCGATTTTAATAATATGGTGCGTACATAATTATGCGAAATTACGCATACTTTTAGGTTAGATCTGATATGGCATATTTTATGATTCAATTAAAGAACATAGGGTTTAGTCTTTTAAAGGAATATCAACATACAACACACAGTAACACAACATAACCATTATAATTAGATTATTGGTTTGTGGTGGATGCCATACCCATAATAAGCAATAAACTAAACGGTTACGAATTTTCACACCTTAACCTTGTCTATAAATAAGTTCAAATCATTTAAATTACAAATATTAAGTCCAAATTTTCTTATCACCCAACAAAATAAAACTGTTACTGAAAGTCACAAAAGTCACAACTAAAAACCAAACCCACGCAAATTAATAATAATATAAGTTATTTCTCTCCACAATATAAACAAAAATATACAAATAAATCTACACAAAATGGATAGGCAATTTTTTACATTATATTGTGGGAGACTGGTGCCTAAACTAGACGCAAGTCTGTTGTTTACAGGCGCATAAGGTTGAGATTTGATTGCTACGGTGTGATGGTTAAGTGAAACACGTCCTCTCGTTAATGAGTTTATTGAGACACTGTTTTTAAATAAAATGTGCATTCAATATATATCGGCGTAAACATCCCGCCCACCAAAACGAATTGTTTTACAACATAACAAAATCAACAATTAAATAGAACAATGGACTGTAAATTATATAATTCAACATTTTTACTTGATTGTATCAAACTAATTCCAATAAGGACACATGCACTCTTAACTTTCTTTAGGCAATAATATAAGTTTGGACAAAGGTCTCTTCAATTCGTGATTTCCTTTACATTGGACAGTCACAACACGAACCAAATTATCCGCTCCAGGATGGACAAGTTTCACGCGACCTAATAACCACTTATTAGGTGGCAAATCATCTTCCTTTATGATGACAATATCTCCAGGACTTGGCGACGGAACCTTCGATGTCCATTTGTATCTTTGTTGGAGAGTGTTTAGGTATTCTGATTGCCAGCGCCGCCAAAAGTCTCGAGTCATCTGTTGTATCATTTGCCATCTTGTCAGTAAATTAATGTTCCTCTCCTTATAATTGACATCTGGAACACTAATGAGCGGTTCTCCCACTAAAAAATGTCCAGGTGTGAGTGGGGTCAATGTCTCAAATGTGTCGCTAAGTTGACAAAGTGGACGTGAATTGAGACTTGCCTCTATTTGTGCCAGTAATGTTGCCATCTCTTCGTAGGTCAGTTTCGTGCCTTGGTTTATTCTGGTCAGATGTCTTTTGGCTGACTGAACTCCAGCCTCCCATAGGCCCCCATAGTTTGGCATACGTGGAGGTATAAAGTGCCAAGTTGTGCCATCATTAGCCAACAATTGAGCTATTTCCTGAGAGATATTAGCTTGGCCCTTTGCGAATAGTGCTTTCAGTTCCTTGGCGGCCCCAACAAAGTTGGTGCCATTGTCGCTCCACAAGTGAAGGCACGGTCCTCTTCGAGCGATGAAGCGTCGGAATGCAGCGATAAAGCCTTGGGCTGTAAGGTCGGTGACAGCTTCTAAATGTAATGCCTTGGTGGACATGCAGACGAAAAGACATATGTAACCTTTCACGGCTTGATGACCTCGACCCTTTGACGTTCTTATGAGTACAGGTCCTGCGTAATCCACTCCGCTGTTACGAAAAGCTCTGCAAGGATTTACTCTCTCAGCAGGTAGTTGGCCCATCATTTGATTACTCGTCTTCGCCTTGTCTACAATACAGATCTTACATGATCGAGTACATTTCCTCACTGCTGCCTTCATGCCAACGATCCAATATTTACTACGAAGGTAGTTCATCATCAACTGGTTGCCACCGTGACAAGTCCTAATGTGTGCTTCTTGAATTAAAAGCTTTGTAATATGAACATCCTTTGGTATTATTATTGGATATTTTGCTGTTTCAGGTAATGTGGCGTTCTGTAATCTGCCTCCAACTCTAATTATGCCTCCTTTATCTAAAAAGGGCGCTAGTGTAATAAGTGAGCTCTTAGAATTGACCTTTCCTTTGTTCTTTATTTCTTCTATCTCTCTTGAGTAAACTAAATTCTGATAGTATTTGATACATATTTCTAAAATTCTTTCCATTTCTTCTACTGTTATGTAATCTTCTAATTGAATTTTATTTTTAATGAGTAAAACCCTTCTGCAATAAGCCAATACTCTCTTCATTCTTGATAACGTTGAAAATCTCTCCCACAGTGGTGTAACTTCCTGGTAAGTATGGGTGTGACATGAAAGTTTCATTTCAAGATCCGTTGCAGGAACATCTGTTGTCAAGTTCGTGATCTCGAGATTGGATAACCATTCGGGACCTTGCCACCACATTTGAAGATCCGCCAAATCTCTTGCCTTGACTCCTCTCGTTGCTATATCTGCGGGGTTTTCATTGGTAAGTACGTGGCTCCACCTGTTGGCTTCCAGGTTTCTCTGAATATCTGCAATCCTGTTTCCTACAAAAGTGCGCCATCGATTTGGACTAGACTGTAACCATGACAGGACTACCATTGAGTCTGTGTAAGCATAAATGCTGTTCATAGGTATTTTCAACACATCGGCAACATCCTTTGCTAGATCAGCCAATAATACTGCAGCGCACAACTCCAATCTGGGTATCGTTAGTTGTTTTACAGGTGCTACCTTTGTGCGAGATGCTATCATTACTACGTGGACTACGTTATACTCATCAACTACTCGGAGGTAAGTAACAGCTGCGTATGAAGTGGATGAAGCGTCTGAGAAGCCGTGAATCTGGATTTGCTTGTATTGTGGTGTGATATGAAACCACCGTGGAACTTCGATTGCTTGGAGGTAAGATAAATCTTCTCTATATTTTATCCATTCTTCAGTTATGTTTATAGGTACTTCACTATCCCATCCGAGGTTACAAAGCCACAGCTTCTGTATTATGACCTTGGCTACGATGACTACTGGGGATAGCCACCCAAATGGATCAAACAAGCGAGCGACATCAGAGAGGATAGACCTTTTTGTTATTGGATATCTCAATTCAGGTAAGTTAACTGTTACTTTAAATGTGTCATCCTTTCTATCCCATTTCAAACCCAAGATTTTAATGATTTTATCTAGTTTTATCTCTAATGTATCTGTAGTTGTTTCTTTAGCTTTTAGATAGTTCAATACTTCTTCCGAATTGCTTGACCATTTTTGCATGTTAAATACTCCCTTTTCAAGTATAATCTTTATGTCATGACAGAGTTTTTTGGCTTCTTGGACCCTTCCTACCGATACCATGAGATCATCCATGTAATAACAGTTCTTTATTACAGCAGCAGCTTCTGGATAGTCTTGACCTTCGTCATCAGCAAGTTGGATGAGTGTTCTAACTGCTAGGAATGGAGCTGCAGCAGTGCCGAACGTGACTCTCTTCAATTTAAAACTACTTATCTCGTCTGTTTCATCTCGCCAAACTATATGTTGTAATTTTGTGTGTTCTTCAGCAACTTTGATAATTCTATACATTTTGATTATATCTCCAATTATACAAATTTTGTGTTTTCTCCAATTTATTATGAGACTACGTAAGTCGGGTTGCAAAACGGGCCCTACTAACATGTTATCATTAAGTGAATAGCCACCCGTGCCTTTTACAGATGCATCGAAGACAACTCGTAATTTTGTCGTATCCTTATCTTCTCTAATTACTGCGTGATGTGGTAAGTAATTCGCTTCTTCACCAAATTCTTCACATTTTTGTAAGTGTCCCATCTCCAAATACTCATCAATCACCATTTTGTATTGCTTTTTAAAGTCGCTGTTTCTCTGGAATTTGTTTTCTAATTGCTGAAATCTCCTCAACGCTATTTGTTTTGTGTCTCCTATCTTTTGCATAGTTTCTTCTAATGATTGTTTCAATGGTAATTGTACTATATATCTACCTTCTTTATCTCTTATTGTTGTGTTTGTGTATCTTGTTTCACATTCTTCTTCTTCCCTTGTTAGTATCTTTCTTTTGGTATACGAATCCGTTTCTATTTCCCAAAACCTCTTCAGTATGCTATCATCTTCTGAGATTGTCTTTGTAACGTGTAGTGTAATAATCTCATTATGTCCGTTGATCGATGATGTGTCATCCTTTTGACCCGACAGGATCCACCCCAAACAGGTTTTCTGGGCCACTATGCCATCATTCATTCTCATTAAGCCAACATCTATAATTTTGCTAAAGACGTCGGCGCCAAGTAAAACGTCAATCCTACCCGGCGTGCTGTACATAGGGTCCGCTAAATTCATGTTTTGGAGTTGTGGCCAGCTCATCGTGATTGTTTGAGAAGGTAGTTTTTTAGACAAAGTCTTCAAAACATAAGCCTTCACCGAAAATACTTCATTGTCATTAAAGCGCGATGAAACTGCTAATTCAACGTAGTGTTTGATAGGTATTTGGGATTCTTGTCCTACTCCAGAGACGACACCGTTGATGCATGTCTTCTTGAGCGTCAAGAGTTCAACTACTCTTGCGGATACCAGTGATGCCTCTGAGCCCTGGTCAATCAAAGCACGTAGCAGGTGTGTATCTCCATTACTCGCTTTAACTGCTATTTGTGCTGTGGCTAGTAATACTCGAGGACTGGGTTGTGTTCTTGACAAGTGTGCGGTTGTGATACGTTGTTCTGGTTGTGATTGTTTATCTTCTCCTTGACTTATTTCTTTTGATCGATGTAAAAGGGAATGGTGTCTTCTTCTGCAGACTCGGCACGATGTCTTTTGTTTACAATTATATACCGTATGATTTGGAACAAGGCAATTAAAACAAAGATTATTCTTCTTGACAAGCTCGTGTCGTTCTTCTACAGGCTTACTAGCAAACTCTTTACAGTGATAGATGTAATGTTTATCATTGCAATAAGCGCATAAAGGTTGTAAAGATTCACTGCTGTGTGTTGACTTACAGCTGGGCGCGACATCCTTTAATGCGACATGAAATGATTTATGATCTTGTGTCTTCTCTTTTACAGAATTTGCAATCGGTGTGACAAGTTCGAGTGTTCGAAACTTTGACTCGAGAAATCTTCTTAACTTGTCCCACGAAGACAGCTCATCACTATTTTGTTTATAGGCTTGCTCTTCCCACTCTTTCAACGACTCTGGGTCCAATTTCTGTGATACAAGAAATACTATCAATGGATCCCAAGAGGCGGTACCAACTTGCATATTATCTAAGCTATTTAAGCATTCCACTGTCGTGTCGAGTAAAGCCTTAATATTATTAGCTGTCTGATTTGTAATCTTTTTCTGACTAAACAATCTTCGTAAAAGAGAATTAACTATCATCTTCTTATTGCCAAAACGTGCCTGTAATAGCTCCCACGCCTGTGTATAGTTATTTTCTGTAATATTTATATGTCTTAACAACGCTTCAGCTTCTCCACAAACGCTTGTTTTGAGATAATGTAGCTTCTGTACATTGCTTATAGCGGTGTTATGAACTAGCGCGGTGAACAAATCTTTATATGTAGGCCATTCGTCATATTTGCCTGAGAACGTCGGTATTTGTATGCGTGGTAACTTTGCAAACGGCAATTCACATGTCCTCGTATGTATAGTATTCCTCTTGGAGAAAATACGGCAAAACACCTCGCTGTTCCCGCGGTGTACACCTTGTAAGGCTATGGTGAGCTTGTTTAAATGTATCCCAGTATTCCTCGATACATTTAAGTCTCGTTTTTACATAGCCTTCCGTTAACCGCTGTTTCGGGCATTTCTTCAGGTTGACCTGAGCCTTTTGGATCATACTGGCTACATCTTCTAACGTCGTTAAATATTTACTTTGTTCCGATGTCGGTGCAGTCATTTTCAAAGTACGGTGTAATTAATAAATTCACTAATCACTGATTGTATAAGTTTATAAGTCTTTATTCACGTAAATGTTCACTAATAGCACAGTATAATAGGTTGTAAACAAGATGATTCACATTGGAATGCGAGTCCTTTGTATTCGCTCGGCCGAGTTCGCGACGCAGCAATCAACCATAAATCCGAGTCGTTTGGACCATGTTTACAGGCGCATAAGGTTGAGATTTGATTGCTACGGTGTGATGGTTAAGTGAAACACGTCCTCTCGTTAATGAGTTTATTGAGACACTGTTTTTAAATAAAATGTGCATTCAATATATATCGGCGTAAACATCTGTATTGCAGGTCACCAGGTCTCCACCCCTTAAGAAAATGAACAAAATTTGTGGAATTGAATTTTCTCACAAGACATTCGATTTTACAATTTACATTTATATTAATCATGCAGTGCATTAAATTAAAAATAATAAAAATTAACAATAAAGCACAAAAAATAAGAAATAACAATATAGTATAAATTCAATAGTCTTGTACGATACGATCACTACATTGAGAAATCTAATCATAATAATGACTATTATTAATATGTATGTAAGCACTCGTGCCTACGTAAGTGCTATAATAAACACTTGTTCGATGGAGCTAACACTCGGGCCGGGCCGGTCCACCGGACGTGTTAGTAAAGCGTGAGGTAGACCAACCATATTGTAGGGTCTATCAAACTTTATTCATAATTAAGTGTTCGAAGTTGGGTATCAAGTTTTTTATTTTGAATCAGTTTAAGATAAAAAGGACAAATATTTAAGGAAAATCTGAATTTTATTAGTTATGTACAAGCAAGGCTCGTCATCATCAATTTGAATTCATTACTCGTAATAAAAGTTTTGCACAGTATTTGTGATACAGATACTATATCCATTTAGAGTTGTCTTTGCGATTAATTAGTTTATATAATAAATTATACCTACAGATATTATTCCTATGATAGTGACTACCAATATTTTAGCACTTGATGTGATAAAATTATTACTGTGCACTGAACAGATTTGGTTACTTTCAAATGAAAAATCCACCGCGGAGGAAGATAAGTATCGCCTTATATGGGTAACTATTAAATTAGTAATATTTTTTATAGATTCACTTGATTCTTTATAAGAAACAATGTACCTTGCCAGAAACATTTTAAAAATTACACAGCACACAAGAAATTTGGATAGATAATTATAATTGTAAGTCCATTGTCAGGAATACTCGTGGGTAAAAATCAACCATTATAAAAATCAACATCTAATTATAAAGTGTGTTCCAAGCCTAAGTATAACATGTGTAGGCATGCGTAACCAGTTACCCGCGCCATCGCGTCTCGCTAATAGAGACCAGCTTGTCCACAAACAACCTCTGTACTATAATTTAATCTAAACCTGCCATCGATTACCACAACCCTATCATTAACTGTGCATTGATACACTTTAAAAAGATGGCTTGTTTACTTCTCAATTACTCGTTTTAGTTCGTACAAACATATATCATATTCTAATAAAATAAATATGGGTATTTATTGTGTCTGTTAGTTGTGTGTTTGTAAAGTCCCCCGCGACACAGGATTTATTCATAGGGCAGGAGTTGTCTTTTAAAAATAAATATGAGATAACTTTTAGTACAATTACAATATCTCACTACGATTAAAAACGTGAAAGTTTGGGGGGATGGAAGGATGTGTATGCATGTATGTGCTGTGAGTAGACCTAAATAAATAAATAAAGGTTGCTAAAACTTTGTAGTATTATAGTTTATCTAAAAAATGTATTATATACTTACTACCTTGTGCATGAAGTAACTAGCTTTTTCATTATGTCTACCTCTGTGATCCGAGGTGTGATACCCAAATCACAAACCAAATCCTAAATAAGAACGATCACTAACAAGTTTTAAGGTCTATGTAATAAATGAGACGAATTACTTTTTTAAACCGACTTTCACTAAATAGTCAAGGCTAAGAATAAATCTAATAAATAATATGTGGTGCGGCGTATTCTCACTTTAATTAGATTAAGCAACGTTTTCGCTCTCGTTCGCTATTTGTAAGAAAGGGTAACACCCAACTTATCCATACCCTAATACTCCCAATACCAAAAACTTAGTACATCTATAATTTGGCCTCACATAAACATGTCTTAAATAGAAATTTAAAACTGTTGGCTTGGCAGCTCCCTAAGAGTCCTGCGGGTACATACATTAGCAAATGCGTCGCGTCTCATCGGTTTTTGAGAATAAAACCTAGCTAATGTTACAAACATAATATTAAAAAATAGATGAATATCCTTGAAAAATCCCACGAAGTCACTGATCCCGAACTAGATGGAGCCTGTACTTGGTAACCAGAAAAGTGAGTAACATGTCTGCTTATGTATTTTTTTATTTAATATATTAAAAAAATAGACCCAGATACAGAACATCATCGTGCCAATCATACCAAGATTTTTCTGGTATGGAATCGAACCCTCTAACGCCGACATAGCAGTCGGGTTCAGTAACAACTAAACTAACCAGAATAGTCAACATCAACCGTGTCCTTGTGTTGTCGGTGCAATACCTACCGTTTATCAGTTCCATGCGATATCCATCGAATAACCCAGAACTCGAATTACTTTAAACTAATTACTTTATGAACTACACTTATATAAACACGTCATCGAACTACAACAACAGAGGACTCAGCTTAACATGCAGCACTAACTTTCTCAATTATTTGGGTATTAGAAGTTCGTTAATTATTATAACTTGATTTTTGGGCAAATCAAGTTCATTACCACTAGTTCAATGTCAATAAAATAGTTTCATAATTAAATGAAATAGTTTTAGGTTCATTGCTTGCAAGTTTTAAATAGCAAGTCCCGGCTGGTAAAGATCAATCAATGACCGGTTGCCGCAGCGGGAGCGACTGCTACGCCGATGGTCGCGGGTTCGATTGCCGCTCAAGACAAACATTTGTGTGCATGAACATGGATATTTGTCTTGGTCTGGGTGTTTCTATGTATAATATGTACCTATGTATTTACAAAAAAACCCATAGTACAAGCTCTGTTTAGTTTGGGACTAGATGGTGACGTGTGTATGTGGTAAATATATTATTATTTATAACCTTTCATCTTGGAGCTCAAAGTCCGTTTACTGGTACTAAACAGATTGTACAGTATAATATATTTCCTAGTCCAGCAGAAGAATCATTAATTGTATAGGATTTTATTGTTACCAGTAGAGTTTGTTTCCCTAGACGTAAACAAATAGCGTTCTAAGAACAGAAGATCTTTTTATTTAACTTGAAAAAGAAAGTTATCAAATCATTGTTATGAATGGTAAGAGATATCTTAATTATTGATTGATTATTTATACTGACGTTTTATTGAGCTGACATTCTTGGTGGTCCCGTATAAATAAAGTAGAGTGTGATCGTGTGCGGGGTCCATGGAACTTCAGTGACACACAGGACGTCGTATCTACTGCTGTTCTTATTATACACATTGCAATGATTAAAACCTGATAAAAATCGTCATTCTTATATATATATATATATATATATATATATATATATATTGTCCTGCAGTTATAAGGTTGCTAATAAAATCTATACATATTATAAAATGGAAGTCTTTTTTCTTTCATGTCTATCTGTATGAACGCGATAAGCTCAAAAACTACCCAGCGGATTTTTGTACGGTTTTCACCACTAGATAGTGTGATTCCTGAGGAAGGTTTTAGTGTAGGTATAATTCACGTAAGCTTTCGCGGGCGATGTCTACTATAAATAGCTAGTTAAAAGTTAGTTTAACGTTGATAAATTAATGAGACATTGAAGTTTTCAGCAAGAATTGTCTAATTTATTTAAATGTTTTCTTGTTTAATTTTGTTATACCAATGTAAGTATGATATTATACGTAGATTATTGATTTAATGAAAATATTTATTGATAATTAGAAAAAAAGTTGAGATGAGCTTTGATGTTGTATTATTATTAATAATATGCATAATATACTATATATGTATATATTCGACATAATCAATTAATAAAATCCACACAAAAACTCTATTAAACGATATGCACCTAAAATATTCATAGTACTGAAATACAAATCATTAGTAAACTCCTACATAATCATATATTTTGTAATTATCGTCTAACACTATAGGTAGCGTCTTAATCCATGGGTATTATGGGTTACCCTTTAGATAAAGATACATACACAAATTAGTGTCTTCTGTGACCAAATTGTTACCTACTATAACAAAATCATAGCAGCCGTGTGGTTGACGGCATAGAATACAAGTGTCACCACCCCCTATCTTCCCGTGGGTGTCGTAAGAGGCGACTAAGGGATAACACGATGCAAATACCATCTTTGCGTAGAGACGGAAAACTCGACATCAAACCCTATACGACTGCCTCGTTGGTCTCGCGGCATAAATAAGCGCGTGGGATCGGGAGGTCCCGGGTTCGATTCCTGGGTCGGGCAGTGTTATTGGGTTTTTCTGTCACGAAATTCTCAGTAGCAGCACGGAGTCTGGAAATGTGCCCGGTACGGCAATAGGCTCGCCCCTTATTACGTGGGAGTAAAGTATATCTGGCGAAAAGTGGGTGAAGAAATACACCTCTGCCTACCTCTTCGGGGTTATAGGCGTGAGACTATGTATGTAAGGTCAATGAGGGCTAATCCGTCATATTTTTTAGTTAAATGACTTCAGTCGAGTATAATGAGCTTGCTAAGTACTTTTATACATATTTGATCATTGCAAAAAATTAAGCATTTTGTCGTCTTTACAACTCTTTTATATAAAATAGTGAAAGTGCAGTGGGTATTTAATAAAAAATGTTTTTTTAAACATTGTCCGTAGACGGATTTTCCCTACAAATTCGGGTTAATCCGTCTGACAAAAAGATTTCCTTCATTCAGACGGTTATATAGAATGTACGCCATCCGTAAATAAAAGGACGTAGTTGCCAATCAAATATCTTCGGTAAATATTCCAATATGAGGTCCAAATTCCATTTTATTGCCAAAAATGTTTTATGCATATTTGTACAGGCAGAAGTTTTGAACCTTTTGACGGGGTTTAAATAAATCTATTGATTTTATTTCATGTTAACGGAAGACTAGCAAAATATAAAACTTGTATCTAAAGTGCAATAAAAAAGCGTTTTAGAAAATCAATAGTTTAATGTTTTTATGGTTCACTTATTCTAAACCAAACATGAAAATAAAATGTAATGTAATATAATATAATGTAAGTTTTCATTGTTATACGATCCTTTTGTAGTCTTATTTTATAGTTTCTCACCATGGTATGGATTTGAAAATAACCACGAGGAACCTGCAATGAAGATTAACTGTATTTATATAACAAGGTTTCTTCTAAACATTGTTGAGTAGAAATGTATGAAAATTAAATTAAATTATGAATTTAATTTCTTTCGTCACGTAATGACGCATTGGTATTTAACAATATGTAGGTAACGTAATGTATTAGAACATTTAAACAACAACTAAGAAAGAAATTGGTCAAGAAAATATAAATATTCAGTGACATATTACAAATAGACGCATCATACACGAACATTATTACACTGCTAAATGGTGGCAACTTTATTATAGCCAAATACATGAAATGTAACAATTTCTTGATAGTTTAATCTTTACATCATCTAAAAACACAGGAAGGCATGATTTTCGGCAAGTTTAATAAAATTTACATGATGTACGGCGGCTAGCTGTGACATTGGTTAGAGCGGGACTAAGTGACTTGGACAATTATGCACCATTTATCTCACCAAAATAGAGCGCGAGCAACATATCTATGCTATAAAAACATCTTAGTAAATATCTAAGTATTTTCTATAAAAATGTAAGAAGAAAAAGGTTGACTACTTATGCAATGGGGCTATACCGTCATATGACGATTTTGACCCTTAAAAAATAGACGGAATATCCCAATTGACAATTCTATGATCATACATTTTAAAAGTTCAATAATTTTATATTGTCTCTGTTTTATTTAATGAAAACTAGACAAAACAGTAACCCACATCTTAAACTTCGTATATACAAACTAGCAAAGGTGAGAATTAAATAGTTTTATATTTACCTTGAAAATTACGGCGGCACCCTACACTTCACTTTCGAGTTCAAAGTAAAACTAAATTTCAAACGCAGTTATTTTCTCTCGTATACAACTAACTCCATCTTTTGTAACAGAGTTCCAACTAAAAATGTGTGCTGTTTTATCGACCGAGTTTCCAACAGCTTCCTATGGGTAGAAAGGCTATACGGGTATATGTACGGTTTTTCCCGCCAGACGGATTTGGCCACATTGACCTTATGTATGTATAACATATCATTCGGCGTTACCTGCCAACCAATTACTTCTTCACACTTGCTTACAAAATTAGACAGTGGGCTATTATTGGATACACATTTACATAGCGTTTCATCGTACACTTCAAAACGATCTAATTGCTCATTCATTTTTGTTGATAATAATATAATAATAATAATAATAATATTCTACCACATACACACATCACCATCTAGTCCCAAGCTAAGCAGAGCTTGTGTTATGGGTACTAGATAATGGATAAACATACATATATACTTTTTTTTTGTAAATACATACATATTATACATAGAAACACCCAGACCAAGACAAACATCCATGTTCATGCACACAAATGTTTGACTTGAGCGGGAATCGAACCCGCGACCTTCGGCGTAGCAGTCGCTTACACTACCGCTGCGCTAACCGGTCGTCTATGATATGATACAAACCGCTCATTTAAATACTGTCCATTGAAACAGAAGACAATTATAATTATGTAAATTGGAGTACTGTATGCATTTTTTTAATGTTTATTTTATTCGAGTTGTGCGGGCTTTGTCTGAGTTAGCTATGGGTTTGTATTATTATGAATAAAAATAATATTAAATGTTTAAAATTATAATTATATTATTAAAATGTATTTTTTTAAAGAGGCTGTAATGGAATATTTAATATATTATTACGTACATAATATTATCTAGATTCTAATGTTGATCTCCGTTTTATGTTTACATATCCAGTGACGGATAAGTTAATTTATCATGTGTTAATCGAAGAATGTAATTAATAAAATTATTTAATGAAAGCGTATTCTGTTTGTATATTTTATTTGTCTTAAAAGGTACTACTCAAATATTATAAAGCTGAATAAAGAATTTAATAATTCTATTAATTTTAAATCTACTGCATTACAACCTGATTTCTATACCGAAATTAATATTAGGTACAAATAATTATGCCCATGGTTATTCAAATCCAAATTCAAAATTATTTATTCCAGGTCACAGAGCATTGATCTAAGAGTAACAAATCAAAATAAATATTTAGGTACTTAATATTTATAACAAAGATCAGTTGTCTAATATATTGTACAACAAAGTAACTGTGCCGCCTATTGTGAGTAGGTACTATCCTCTTCGTGACAAGTGCGTTCGACACACTACGATGATGTGTAAATGAGTAACATTTACACTAGTTATACTGTACTACTGAGTTTATGAACGTCAGTGGCACTCACCTTTTAAAGTATTGTTATATTAATTATTACTAATTAATTAAATAATGGAATCAAAATATAGTTAAATCCACAATTACCCTTGAATTGACTATTAATTGCTTATTCCGGAAGCAGTTTTGAAGAGTTGTTAAAAAGTAACTAAGAAACACTAACGCAACTTCTTCCAAAATAAATAAACTAAATAAATAACTAAGAAAATCATTCTGATATCACAATGTGGTAGTAAGTTTATTGATTTTAAATTGCACCTTATTAATGAACAAACCGCACATGATACCGAGGCGACAATATGTCGAACTCTGAAACTGTAACAAGAATGTGCCCACTCAAATTAAGTTATCGCTCCGAGCTTTGCAAGTTTATAAGTGTCGTAACTAAGCATTAACGTGCAATAAGTACGCATTAAATAAAGAAACACAAACATACGACGATAACATACTCGTAAATATTAAATCACACCGCTACGGTAATGCACTCACAACGACTAATTTTTTAAATGTAATCTTTTGAAGTAGGTACACGAAACATTTTCACAAACATCACTTCTCTTTTCAGAAATATTTCCTCCATATTTTAAAGGTAAAATGCTTTTTAACAGACGCATTTGTTGCTACTTTAAAGTAATTAAAAAGTAAACACCTCATAAAAACTTCCATATTTACATACCGGTAGTTTTATAATTTCCTTCTTACACAGATTTTAAAACAACCGAAATAATAACATTTCAGGTCATTAAATTGTTCGTAAAAGTTAAAAATGTCGTTCTTAGTTTTATTATAAACACAATTACTTACTTTGCCGCCTTGACTCCAACATTCAGTTCGTGCAAAACATTAAAAACTCACATAAAATAAACATAAAACAAAAAAAAACAACTTTTTAAACACACTTTTGTAAAGTTCAGAAAAGTTTATAATCAACTTTAAAAAAAGATAAATAGTTATAAAATAAACTGAGATTTAAGTCACGTCAATTTGGTACTGTAGCTTTTTTGGCGGATTTTTTTTTTATTTATTTGCGAAGTTTAGCACGCGCGTCGTTAGCTTCGCGTCGGGCGCGGGTGCGGCGCGTTCGTTCGCGGCCGCGGTGACTCGACAAGTGAAATGTTCCGAACGCTGCGCTCCCAGTCCCTCAGACTATCAAACTCAAACGCTATCCCATCATTCCCATCATTCGCAACATCGCGTGTCAATTCAACAACTGGACAACGAACACTTTTAGACTGCAGGCCGTCTCTAAATTGGTTTTTCTCACAACCCTTACTCTTTTGTTTGCCTCCTAAGTATCATCTTAACGCGCATTCTTTTCTAAATGAGATTGCATTTCCGGCACGTATCGCAATTATTTTCTTTTCAGCGCGCTCTGGCTCGGTGACGTGTATCCTGTAGATTTTAATTAAAGAAGCCATGTTGGACTGTGTCTATATTTATTTAATTAAGCACGTAATACACATAGCTTTTGTATCATAATCATAACAAAACGCTTGCGTCTTATTTCAGAGATGTTTAAAACCGCATAATAACTGTAGCATACTACAGATTTTTTGGTACTATTTCAATTCGATTTGAAGTAGGTACTTATCACTAGTGAGCGCATTTGCAAACTGCCTTAGCTACATATATAGTATGCATATTATATTGATTGTTTATGCAAGGCTTAGCTGTGGCATCATATTGTTGAGCTTTAGCACAGATGCAACAACTCTATTCACGCTTCAAAAAAAAAAATGAAATATTAGTGAAAATTGACGATGCTTGAGGTTGCAAGCACAATAACTTTTGCTGAACGAATCTTTTTCTTAGACTTTACCTCTACAGTTTTTATGTTCATAGTGTAACTAATCGAACTTAGTACTGTTTATGTGTGAATGTTGGTAGTTAAACGTATATTTTTAAAAGGAACAGGTTTCATTAGTATATAAATCATTGGCTTTTGTTTTCACGATATGTCTGTTTGATAAATACTCGCGTTAAAGTTTGATTATTAAGTACTGGTACTACTTTCAATAACATAAGCTTCATTTCTTTCTATTTTCTAACACAACTGAAGGCCACTCTACAAATGAGCTAATATAAAACTCTACATGTACAAAGATACCTATTGTTTTCTTTAAAACGCACACAAACCATCGAATAATTCGAAATAACACAATGTGTCATCCAAGTGAGGATCGATCCCACAACGCTCGGCGCAGTGTTAAGGTGTGATTGGTGCGACAACTATGGTATAGTGCAACAGAATTACCCTGCGCAAATGGCATTAGGACTATGACATTGTGCAGTAAAATATTGTTGGAATTACTCAGAAGCAGTGATGATAATGAGATAACCAAGATGCGTCTAACAATTTTATTATTGAACTTCTCTGTTATGTTAGTCATAATCATGTAGTAACATAGATCTGCAAACGCCTAATCTTTAAATGGTCATAGAGCTAAGAAAATCCTTTTTTTAAATTTGATTTATTTCTCTCATATTCAATTTTTCACGTGCGTTGTAAGCTTTTTTTAATAATAATAATAATAATTGTTGGACACGACACGCATCGTACGGAGGTTCCTTTCTCTGGAGCCCTAACCACCGGTAGCTTGGTCCCTGTGCCCGATGCCGGTGGGTCTCCGTGGTCCCATTTTATATATTTAATTTAGTTCTTAGTGTGATATTTATTAAGTATGTGAAATGGGACTGTGAGAAGAATATTTAATAAACGACATAATAATAATAATCTTTATTTGCTAGAATATGGTCAAGATATACAGATTATTGTAGTTTATTATACATGTTCAGCATATTCTACCACATGTGGTGTGCAAAAAATACATGTTTGAAACTTCCTCGATTAAATTTATATAAAACAATTCAGGTATAGGTATGTCAAGGTTCATTAAATAATTTGAAGATGTCACTTAAATCCATTACAGTTTAAATAGGTAATAATTAAATTAAATATACAAGGAATGTCAACTTATAATAAATTTGAAAAATTAGTATTAAAAACACACTGTAAATTTGTCATCAAAATATTCATTTATGGAATAATACCGTTTGTCTATTAACCAATTATGTAGTCTATGTTGAAATAATGATGTCGGTAATTCAGAGAGGTCATTAGGTAAGTGGTTGAATACCCTTATAGCCGTACAGAACGCGTTTCTCCTGTAAAGCTCGAGTCTTATCTGAGGAAGCCAAAGTCTATCCTTGTGTCTAGTTCGACTACCTGCCGCTTCCCCGAGTTTGCTGAATAATTTAGAGTGTTTTTTTACAAACTTGCATATGTCATAAATGTACAAAAACACTACTCCTGCCCTTGGACTAAATGTTTTGTCGAAGGGGACTTAACAAACAAACAACTAATGGACACAATAAACACCCAGACTCAAAACAACAATTTATGAATCACAAAGTGTTGTCTCGTGTGGGGATCGAAGTTCGAACCCATAACACTCGACACAGTGTCAAACGGCTAGACGGTCGCTTAAACCACTACGCCAACCGTGCAGTCAGTCGATCGATGCTTATCTAAGTACAGCGTTCATAAATAAATCGTACCTGTACATATCAATGTGAGAGACTAATGTCAGTACTAAGAGACCTGTTGATTAGATTTATAAATAATTCCATCCAATTACTAACACAAGCAATTAGAACAAATAATTTCATGCCACAGGTCTGTAATGTGAGGAGCGCAGGTCACAAAGTTAGCTAGCGTGTAACCTTCGTAACACCCAACACCGCGTAACCCTCGCGACTGTAGCACGACTACAGTTACAACACAACTGTCGTTCGCCACTTCTATAATGTTTAGTTATTTATCTTGTTTGATCTTGTATTGCGTAATGATACTAATGATGTATGTCGCTGAATTAATTGTTTGTATTTGAATTGTAGCAAATTGGACTTCTTTTATGGGTTCTGTAGAACTTTTATATCCACTTTTATAGTTTACCGCGGCCAATGTAAGTCGCCCAAAAAGGGAATCTAATGGTTAGTAGTCCTGACTACTAAGCTGTAGGTTGTGGTAAGGTTCAATCCCACCCAGGGGTCACTCGCCTATTATCTACAACCTCTGCTTTGTATATATGAGCTTGTGTGAATTGTGCTGAAATATTATGGTTATAAGTTTCGGCAGAAGGTGCAGTTTATAAAATAAAATAAAAATGATTTAAAAATGACACCAAAGTTTTAAACTTAATAAAGACCCTATGTCTAAATAAATTTTTAAAATCCGTTAGTGGAGTCATATTTCAGTTTAATCACCTTCTCTGTGAGTTAACAGATTGAGAATACAAAATGTCACTACCTCATTACATGGCGTGGGTGACAAGTATTTTATTAATCGATAATTTTTTGTTGTCCTTTAGTGCAGGAATGCAATTCTCACTTTTATTTTACTATATTGTAATGTATTACCAAATTTATTAAACTACAATTAATTGCTGATTGAATATCGTATTTCGCACAACGTTGCAAAATACCTTGTTTTAAATTAAAATGATTAACGAAGATGTAAATCTTTCAACGTTATAAAGTAATAATCATAATTCATTTTATAATAAGCCTCTTCCTGCGTTGTACTTAATATAATATTTAAAAAAAAGTAAGTATACTGTTTGTTTATTAACGTGTTAAAAAGATAAGACGACAACCTGCGAAATGACTCTTAACTGCCACCTAAGCTTCAATAATATTTACTGAATATAATGTTTTAGTTTAGTGTTCCGCAAAGATAATAATGCTTATAGTGTTACCTGGGTTTTCATCATGTCAACCCCACATGGCGTGTTCTTATCATAAGGTACCATATAGAACTACTGTTTAATTACCTTCATATTTTCGTGGTTTATCAT
Source organism: Euclidia mi (assembly GCA_944739405.2). Taxonomy (NCBI): domain Eukaryota; kingdom Metazoa; phylum Arthropoda; class Insecta; order Lepidoptera; family Erebidae; genus Euclidia; species Euclidia mi. The sequence goes on along the minus strand of OX123188.2, from coordinate 1,957,238 downwards.
TGTTTCCTTTGTATCACTACAAGACGAAAGAAGTACACATCAAATTCAAATGTAGATACTTTATTTATTCTACTGAGTACACAATTATGGACTCTAACCTGATGCTAGGAAGGTCATTTTTCTATCAGATAATTTTGATTAGCAGATATACCCAGACGTGTTGGGTTTTGGATTTTTCAGTAACAGACCTAATCTGCAGAAATTTGCGAGCTGAATACAAAAATAGATTGGCCAGGTACCTAAAGAGTCGGGATTTGTACCTATACACCTAAGTCTCAATTAACAGCTACGCACGTGGTCATAATAACAGCAATGAACCGCAAAAAACAGACCAAGTGTGATTGAACAGTCTTTATTTGTACAGAAGCCGCGGGCCATGTATAAATTACAGCTTATACCCAAACTGTGTCTGTAATAAGTAATTATTTCATATATTTTATGATTGGACAAGCGCCAGAAGATGTGTAACTCGTTCTTTAGGAAGTGACGGCTTGTTAGTCAATAGACACTTTGTAACTTGTGATTGACAATCCAGTAATAATGGTTCTTATTTAGAATCATTACTAACATAGACAAGCGGCTGTCTCATTAATACATTAATTCTTTTGCCAATCATAAGTTCCGTAGAGTTAGTTGTTATAATATCATGATAAGCCATGACTGCACCATTTACACATAGTTTTTTTATTTAGCCCCTCAACGTGTCCCACTTCTGGGCAAAGGCCTCTCCCTTGGACCGCCAGGCATCCTTGTCTCGTGTTAAGTTCGGCCTGTCACTGTAGACTGCGAAATTGCTTATATTTCAAAAATGTTTTATGCTCTGCGTGGTCATTGCAATGATTGTACCGCAGAAGGGCTAAATTGTTATGTTCTTTTCATGAGCATCTGTCCAGGTTGGCCAAAACACAGGCTTAAAAACAGTAGTCAGTCAATAATTACATATGTACAAAAAACCATCGTCTCAAGCTCATCTCGAGGCTATAACTGTTGAATAGCACGCAAAATGTCGTGTAAATTAAAATGTCTAAACGAAAGCAAGCCACAATAATCCGTAAATGGCTAAACTCAGCGTAAATGAATGCAACAATACTACCATAAACTAATTTATAACTTTCCATACAACCTACTCTAGCCCTGCTATGTCCATTAGCTATGATCTACTTCACTAACAAGATGACTTATATGTCCAAAAACTATTCCTCCGCCGTTATCCAAATAAATTGCTCCCCGCAGCGATTTATAGTCAAAACATCCAATACATCACAACATCCTATATCAGATTATACACCAATAGTTTTCAACTCCTGTTAGGCCACTCATCATAAAGATATAATTATATGCCGAATAATTCCGTGTTGGTAAAAAATCTGTCGTTTGTCGCTGTTATAGACCATAACGGTCATACCTGTGCTCGTAAGAGACAGGAAGTGATGCAAAAAATTAAGTACTTATATCTTTAGTATGTTATAAGAGGGTTCATAATATTGCTTTGCATATCAGTCATACTGGTATTGAAAAGAACACTGGTTAAGATAGCCAATTTTTTGATTGTATGTAGATCTTTACGAGCAATTTAGCAGCGAAGGGACAGTTTTCTACGAAGATCTGAAATTGCCGCACTATTACAAGCGTCGTGCTTATGGATGCAGCAATTTATATGCATGTGGATTTCTTTTAAGCTAGTAAAATTGTCTATTAGTTTTATCACTAGTTTATTGCGTTTCACAACATTACCACTATTTACACTGTAATTTCGAACTAGACCGTGGCTTAACACCAAAATAACAAAAGAATGTCAAAAAATTTGTTCACAGCTTTGGTTATATCCGTTCTTCACTCAGACAAATAGAACTGGATACATATTCGACAGTTGCTACCCGTCCTAGCGACTGCGCTAGGTGTTGTGGGCTCTTTTTGTTCGTTTGTTGTAGGTTTGTAAAGTTGCCCGCAATACAAGCCTAAGGTTGTCTCGAAGAAATTGCTTTTAGCGATGAGGCCGCCTATTGTACATTTCCACATTTAACAGTCTAACTAATAAATTCGTATCTAGTGTAAAATAAAGAATTTGCTATTTTTCAAACCCTGTAGCAGGTTCACTTTGAAAATACATAAATTCCTTCAAGTACAACTCCGACTCTTTACACCTCTGCCTACCCCTTCGGGGATACAGGCGTGAGACTATAAAAAAAAAACAACTCTGACCATGCTGGATCTGTACTGATAATCTGCTGAAAGTACTTGAAGGTTGTGGAACTCAATTTGGTGGCCTATATCTGAGTTTTTAAAGATCGATCCCAAGAAGGTCGTCAGTCCACCTTGCGAGAGGCCTACCTGCTACCTGCTACGACGTCCGGTGCGTGGCCGCCACTCCAGCCTCTCAACTCCCACTGCCACATCAACCTGACTATTCGGAGTTTTCCGTTTCTCGTCTCTTTCGCTAGAGACTATTTACTTTGTGTATCTTCTATGTGACATTATGCATTCTATATCCTTAACCACGCAGCAATATTTTCATGTAAATGTTTTCCATGAATCAATTATCGGCGGAAAAGTGTTATTCTAGGTCAAAGCTGTACCTCACTTCTTTATCGCTGACGCGGGTCTGACGCAAAATTTACAACAAACCGATATGAAATGATGCTATCTTTAACATATGAATTTGATCTACCTTTGTCCTCATAGCTAGAAAACTCTCGTGTGTGGATTGGTCGTGTTGTGAAGATACAATCAAATTCTACGAACGCAATATATCCTTACGGCGCGGCGCCGTAGTGTTTCTACGAATCCAACGACATAGCTGTTATACTGCTATATACATGAAAACATTCTGATTTGATACTCGTGTAACGTGTCTCTTAAGGCTGCTACACACAGTGCCGACCGCTCGGGCCGCTGGCTTTTGCCGCGCGGCACTTGCCGCCGGCTTTTGTTGGACGTCGGTGCTGCCGGCATCTGCCGCAGAAAGCCGCCGGGCATCATTTCAGTTGTATAGAACTACCACACACAAGTAGCAAGTTGCAACCCGGGCGGCTATGCCGGCGGCTCCTTCGTGCTGCAAAGCCGTCGGGAGTGCTGGTGACAATGCCGGCGACCATACCGCCGGCACTGTGTGTGCGAGCCTTAACAGGTCCTCCCTTTGTGGTAAGAACATCTCGCCTCGTTTACCTAATAAGATTAGGTAAACGAGGCGAGATGTTCTTACCAATGCATTCGTCATCGGTGTATATATTTTCTTTTATTTATTAGTACATACATACATAGACTCACGCCTGTTTCCCCGAAGGGGTAGGCAGAGGCATATTAAACGCCCACTGTTCGCCAGTGTTTTTTATTAGTACATTCTTTTAATTGACATGAATGCCTCTACAGACCATGTGACGTTGGATATTATACACTACTCGTGATTTCACAATGTCGTAATGAGTAATTTGTCATTGGACGATAGTTGTCTCTAGCTGTCCTTATCACAGAATGATTCTTATTATACCGACAATGACCAAAGCTGTCAAAACTGAAAAATAATGTAGGTACCTAGTTATTTTAATATTAATTCCTTGACTTAATCTTGTAGTACTATAATTATGTGAATACCTTTACATAAATGCACAAGCACGACATATACCTATGCACGGCGCATAAACGAGACGACAATATGTCGTCACAGTGCTCAGTGCAATATAAGAATATGCTATGGCTTCTTGGTGTCGCCTTGTTCGGAAGAGGCCAAGAAGCTATGTGCTCTATACATATATCGATCAAAGCAGAGGGGTACGGCCCAATCAACGCGGTTGGGCCGTGCACGCATGCCTTCATCATAGTTTACTTATTATAATTAAGTGTAAAACTAGGTTTCATTATAAAAATACTATGTAACTCGAATTACGGGGCGACATCGTCAATGTTGACAAAGTCCCTTCAATAAAGAAATATTAAAAAAAATGTCGTCACAACACAGTGGGATCACTATCAGTATATTAAAGTTTACCAAATACCTGGCATATGTCGCGGCCAAGTGGTTTCATTTGGTGACTAATTGTACATTGTTATCGCAATGTCCAGACAAATTCATTTAAGTCCAGCTTAAACCAGCTATCTGTAAAGTTAACTTTGGAAATAAAATGGATGCCATGTAATTGTGAAACCGAGCGATTTCTGCCGGGCCTGGGTGAGGCCTTAGAATATCCAGAAACAAAGCTCATCGGCGGTTTTCATGAAAAGAGCTAGCTTTGCAAATAAACGTCTATTTTAAGTACCAGTTGGCTGTGGCATATGAACTAGACAAAAGATATTCTTGGCTTTTGGTCCGTTTACGACGATGGGTACGAATATTAAGCATGATTACATCGCTGTAACTTTTTTACGACAGATCGTGCAGCATGTCCTCTGCTTGCAAGTTTAAGCTAGATTTTGCCAAGTATTAATGCATCTATTTTCGTCCGTTCATTGAGCCCCTGTCGTTTAGAGACACATGGGGCAATATTTTATATCTTTTATTACAGTTTGACTGGACATTTATAAAATAGGTGTACACCTATTTTACTTCGGCACTTATTTGGAACTTAAGTATTTATTAATGTAGCTATTATGTCTGCAATATTGTCTGTAATTAAAACATAATTGTCATGGATGTCACAGAGAACAGTCAAATAAATTCAGGCCTTATGTTCTTTGTTGCTTACATTTTCGTAAATCTAAGTAATTACGTGTATTTATTTGATTACATGTGAATTAATTAATTTTGTACTCACAAAAGTAGTTTATAAAAGGCCCAGGTTATAATAGTAAAATGAATATCAAATGGTAATTAGACAATTTGTTGACGGTTTGCGAAACTTAGCATCAAATATAGCTAAAGTCATTTCATTATTTATAAAACGGTACTATTTATGTGTTGTAATTTGTCGACAACACTGTAATATAATGTCCAATATAAAGCGATCGTGTGAAGGTGAATACACTCCCAACATAATATAATGTTTAGTGCGATCAAACATTAAGCTATCTCTTTTACCGAGGCTGATGATGATTTACCGAGCTACCGACTAAAGAGGTACTTTCAAGTTTCATTAGTCTTTTCAACTCAACGCGTATAGAGCAAAGATAGTGTTGATAACACAGAGGGAAGGAAACGAGATAAATTGTTGGGAAAGCCAATGGATTAGAGAGCTAATGTGCCTGAAAAAATATATGTGATGACCTTGATGACCCGGAGAGAGATTCTAAACACGATCCTTAGAGCCTGACACTTTACTTACTTGTATTTGTGTTCGCAATTCATATTTATTCGTCGTTTGCTCAATGCTTTTCAAGCTTAATCATTTCTTTGTCACTACTATAAAAGAGACTATTAATAGCCTTTAGATTCTATTTTCAGTTATTAAATATTTATTAGGACATGATTCAAGTGGAACTTGATTAATTTCTTTTTTAATACCTTTAAGCTAGATCTAATGAATGCACAGATTAATTAATCCGATGCTTGTTTTGATTATAATTATCTTACTGTTAGGTTAATTTTTTTAGTTATATCAATTCTCTTTATAATGAATAAAATGTTCAAAGTGTATAGACACCCTTTGATTTAACATTGAATGGAATAATTGATTAAAGGTAAATATATATCTCACGTATTAAATTAAAATTCAGCTTCACTAATAACTTATCTTACACTTAAACGCTGTCTCATAGATAAAAGGCAGTTTTAAATAGCTTTGTGATGACCGTCGTCATAGACATTTATATAAAATAAATTGAATTTTATGTTTTTTTAGAGTAAATAGTTAGAACAAACAATTATAAAAATCACCATTTCTAAACTTGTCAAGTCAAAGACAAGTCATATCTCGCAGATGCTTGTTCGTACTAATTCACTTAACTTGATGAAAATGCAGCACAAAGTTATCTGTTAGCTAAATTTTCAAACAAGATATCTCGTTCATTAAGTAACAGATTCAAAAGAAACTTGGGAACATGTGTGATACATGATTTTAAAGTTAGATCTTAGTTAAGATACAGCTTTATGAAACAGATTTCGCGATTCTGACTTTGACCCTAAATTCTATGAATATCTTTTTCAGATTCCTACGATCTTAAACTCTCAACTAAATTCTAGAGATTAGGAATCACATCGTGCATCTCTTTAGATTACACATCAGTAACTCATTAGGTAAGCTATCATTCAGCCGAACCTACAAATGTCAGAAAGCTGGGTCATAAACTCAAAGAAGTCTTTGATAAATTTCCAAACAACTCTACCACCTTAATAATGAAAGTATACAGCGGCATATCACAGAAGGTAAACATACCAAAGCAAAATGACAGTGTAGCCATGTTCCGAATGAAGTATCGGATAAGAAAATATTGCCATTGCAATTTCGAACAAGTTTTATATTTTCACTGCCCGTTTTCTTGATATGAAACCCGTAAACTGCATTCAGAAAATAAGTAAAGTTTCAGACTTGTGCTCATAAAAATATGAGAACGCTACCAGTTTAATAATATATTAGGGACAGAGCCTAACAAATTATGCGGCTTTACATAAAAAGAGGTCTGTCAATGGTTGTGCGCTTTTATTATTTTGTGTTATAAAAATATTTGTAATGATCATCCTAAGCTTGTTAAATGGCAATCGTCTGAGCTGAAATTTTCTTTGAATCTAGTATTCAAAGAAAAATAAGTTTTACAACAAAAAGCTCGTGATTATTACACCACACTTGTTACTGTCAAGGTTAGAGCTGTGCTGTGAATCTGTAAACAGATCATTTGTTAACATGTCTGTTTATAGAAGACTGCCTTTTAAAAAAATATACAGTGCATCTACACTTATATGTCTACCCGAAGAGCCACGTCGAAAAATGTTGCAGTAGGATGGTATATGAAGGTATTTATCTGTCAAGACTACTCGATGTACTGTATACTATAATAATGAAACTATTTATGAATATTATCTTGCTAAAATAGTATTAGAATATATTTATCTAAATCCATCTAAAATCACGATATTTATATATAACTGTGTGAGAGAGATGGAGCGAGAATCATAATAACTCCATAATACATAATTTCTTGAGACTTGGATAGCAAATATTCACGCGACATAAGATATTTATTGATCACATCATACCTATGATCCCTGAACAAAACATAAACATGCTCATAACTAACATTTGCGAAAACGTTCAACAATGATTTTATTTTTATTTTTTATTGATTCACTCTTGTATCCCCGAATGGGTAGGCAGAGGTGTAATATTACACCCACATTTCGCAGTGTTATGTATTTTAGACACACGTAATACATGGCGAGCCTATTGCCGTTACCGGGCACATCACCAGACTCTGTGCTGCTACTGAGAATTCGGAAAAACCCAGTAAGACTTTTTCCCGACCCGAGAATCGAATTCGGAACCCGATCAGCAGACGCATCCACTGGACCACGGAGGCAGGTTATATTTCTGTAAACTGATCATCATCATCATCATCATCATCATCATCATACAGCTTTCCACAGTTCGACATAGACCACTCCTAATTTGCTCCACAAAAGCATTGTGGGTCAAAGTGTGATGTTACCCAATATGCCGCGATCACTAGACGGGTTGTTTTAGTGTTTCATGTCGAGGATGACGATTTTTCACAAAAATACTCGTAGTAGCCGCGGAAGGAAATCGGGTAGAGACACTTTGTATTCCTTATCTGTCACCACACGTAGGCTTTGTATGTATGCGTATTTGCATGTGTGTATACCTACGTTGATAGCTGAAAGTGATATGATTGTTAGTCGCGAGGAGGGACAGTGGCTATCTTATCAGCGACACAGGTGCGTGGGAGCTGCCGCTAATTAACTCTCAGTACGTTCGCTGATAACTGCCTGATTGTGCTTCACTCGCGCCTACCTGTGTCACCTAGTCATCGGCTATTCTACTACTACAATGACATAAGAGTTTATTGAATGGGCATTATCACGATAATTAACTAATTTTTGATCTAAATATGGTTCGTCCGGATTGCAACTGTCGTGGTTTTCTGGTATTCAACTACTAACTACTGCCAACAGTAAGAACTTTCTCCACTAAACAATAAAAGTTAATAAAGTCAATTCAATCATAATAGAGATCATCTCTGCCTCACCTAACGGTTGACTTGAAGAAAATGCCTTTAGGCATTAAATTCGACTTATGCAATGTATTTTGCAGGAAGTATAATCAATAAATAGAGCTACAGATAACGAATAGCATGACGATTGCATGTAGTATACCGAGATCAGATGCATACTTCCAAAAGAGTACTTGTATGCTATGAGTATTATAAATGACATCTGTGTCGAATCCAGTAGGTAGCAAGCATATGTTTCACTTCAGGTGGAATAAAGTCTATAAAGAGTTCATAAGTCTGTATGAATATGAAATTTTATACTTTACTTTAAGACGCGAATAAAGTAAGAATGTAACAGTAACACTACAAACGCTATGCCTTTAGTAAGATTTTTGAAAAGATCATACTCAAGCAATTACTTAGACATTTTAATCTAAACAGCCTCCTTCATAGTGAGCAATATGGATTTACCAAGGGTCACTCGACAACAGATGCAGGAGTAGCGTTACTTAAACACATATTCAGTGCATGGGAGAATGCCCAAAATGCTATTGGTGTGTTTTGCGACCTTTCGAAAGTATTCGATTGTGTCTGCCATGAAACGCTCTTATGCAAACTTAGACATTACGGCGTACAGACTAAAGCATTGGAAGTCATTAAGTCATACTTAAGTGACAGAATCCAATGTGTTGAAATAAACGGCTCAAAATCCAGTGGCTTACCTGTTGATTTGGGAGTGCCGCAAGGCAGCATCCTAGGGCCTTTCCTGTTTCTTGTTTACATAAACGATTTACCTTTTTACTTGAAAAACATTTGTGACGTTGTACTGTTTGCTGACGATACTTCTTTGATATTCAAAGTAGATAGAAATAAGGAACATTTTAACGAAATAAACAGTGCGCTCATTCAAGTAACTAAATGGTTTAATGTAAACAATCTGGTACTGAACGCCAAAAAAACAAAATGTATTAAGTTTGCTCTGCCTAATGTCAGAAACCTTGGTCCTAGTATAGCTCTAAATGACGATGTTCTCGAAACATCTGAATCTACATTATTTTTAGGAATAACACTTGATTCGAAATTACAGTGGGGTGCGCACGTTACATATCTCTCAGGGAAACTTAGCTCAGCTGGTTATGCCATTAAGAAGGTTCGTAGGTTGACTGATGTCGATACGGCTAGATTGGTTTATTTTAGCTATTTTCATAGTGTTATGTCATATGGCATATTATTATGGGGTAGGGCCGCTGACATCGAAAATATTTTTATATTACAAAAACGAGCAGTTAGGGCCATTTAACAGTTAAAGACAAGAGTCTCACTTAAAGAAAAATTTAAAAATATTGGTATTCTTACTGTAGCATCACAATATATTTATGCCAGTGTTATGCATGTAAGACTACATATAAATTCATACAAAATGAATAGTGACATACACAATATTAATACTAGGAACAGGCACAAATTATGTGTACCATATTTCCGTTTACACAAAACGCATAGCTCTTTTATTGGGCTTAGTATAAGAATCTATAATAAACTACCAAGTAATATTTTAGACTTGCCTTTAAGGTCGTTTCAGACAATTGTTAAAAATAATCTTTTACTAAAGGCATATTATAGTTTAAATGAGTATTTTGACGACAAGTACGCTTGGAAATAAATATTCTTTTATTAGGTCAATTTATTTTTATTATTAGGTCAATAGGCAGTTTTATAGTGTAGTTAATTACCGTATTCTCTTTTTATGCTACATTTGCATTCTTGTTCTACTCTTTTTATTATAATTTATTGGATTTGTAAGGTGAGGGTAACTCGTGGTCATGAACTGCTAACTAATAGATTGTAAATTGCTACAATACTGTTCGGAACATACTGTTCCACCATAGATCAGAACAGTCATGTTCGCGAGTTGCTTACATCAAAAGACGTAAGTGGATGCTCCTGTTTCACCATATTCACTTTGGGAGGCTTAATAAATGAACATAATTTATTGCTTGAGTATGATATCAATAACTATTAACTTTTGCATTAGTAGATAACTCACAATGTGAAACAGTTGCAGCTCCTTACAAATATAACATGTAAAACCATTATACTGGCAGTTAAAAAGAGTGGCCACGAGTTTTATTGCCCGTTCTTTCTCGTGGTTCTACCTATTGCATTGCGAACGTGGCAGTAAATGTAAATGTAGAATCATCTAGTAATTAACTTTAACTTTTGACGTTCATAAGCGTCACTTTGTGGCCTAAATGAATAAATGATTTTGAGTTTGAGTTTGAACGTATCATACCAAACTGTAAACTAAACTTACGCTACACAACCTCTTTACATCGAGTATAGTGATAAATCTGAGCGCGCTTCCTAAAACGGCCCAAGTACTCGAGCGATACTGAAGGGTGTACTACGCACTACACAGTACACATTACACACTACACAGGTCAACAGCACACGGTCATCACACGGACGATTGCCGATGAATAAACACTTTTTGTACAGATTAACTTTAAGGCCCCAATCGCACGAGGGATTTTTTAACGCGTTTTAAAATAGAGTTCGAATAGAACCAAGGCATTCTCTAATATACGTTGATAAGACAGCGTTTTTAAAACAGCGCTTTTTAGTCGCTGGGCCTTTAGCGTTAATTTTTTTTAAATTTCTTTTAAAGGCAACTGCCGAACTGGGAATATATTCTGTGTTGCGGGGGACTTCACAAATATAAAACCAAAGGACAAAATTAACACCTAGACTCGAAATAACAATTTATGCATCATACAAAGTGTTGTCTTGTGTTGTGGGAATCGAACCCACAACACTCAAAGCAGTGTCAAGCAGTGAGATGGCCCTTGAAACACTGCGTCAACAGTGCAGTCGATTGAAATGGAATAGAGCTCACATATAATGGAGACAAGAATGATTTTAAAGAGTTCGTATGGACGCTCTCATCGAAAGCGCCAACACCAGAGTTAAACGCTCTCATCGCAACTTTTCTGAAAGCGCTAACGCCAGTTGAATGCATTTTTAACGCGCGTTAAAAATGCTCTCGTGCGAATGAGGCCTAAGAGCTAGGAAGCGAGATTGTTAATGATTCCTCATTCATCAAAGGTCTATTCATCCAAGAATATGCTGCAGGTCACTGACCGACTGCGGTGATAATTAAATAAGATTGTGATTTTGATTGTGTTCATTATACATATTGTGTGACAAGATAGCTTGATTAGAAGAACATCATATATGGTGAGGCTGGTTCCCTACTGTGTATGGCGACTTAAAGTCGGCTGTCTGGTGTAATATACTTTTCTCTTAAATCTTCGGTACATGTACCTGAAATGTATTGTTTCATTAGTCATCTTTTCTGCCACAAATTTTCTTTCTTATGTGCCATTTTTAAGCACATTGAGTTAAAATCATGTGTTTAGTTATGTAACTTGAAACTATAATAATAATAATAATAATTTATTTATTTGCCGAAATTACAAAATGATAATGGTCTTATATTTAATTAAATTAGGTAAAATTAGTATAGGGTGCCTGTACTAGGGTAAACCTGTGCTACAGGCATAAAGAGCACTCACAACTATCTAAGAGAAAGGTGTTAGACAGGGATGTGTAGCGTCGCCGTGGCTGTTTAACCTCTTCATGGACAGTTGTTTGCAAGATTTAAAACATAGTGACTGCGGATTAAGGATGAATGGGTTACTCGTCAGATGCCTCCTTTATGCTGATGATCAGGTTATACTTGCATCTTCAACGGAGGAGTTGCAGGAGATGGTAACAATCATGCATCGTGCGTTAGAAAGGAAAGGAATGAAAGTGAATGTAAGTAAAACGAAAGTTATGGTTTTTGAAAAGGAGGAATGCGTTACGGCTTGTAATGTTTTGATCGATGGACAGCGAGTGGAACAAGTGAATGAGTTTGTTTACTTAGGTACGTTGTTTACAAGAGATGGTAAGAATGAAGCAGATATTGAAAGGAGAGTTAATGCAGGTAATTGTGTGAATGGAGCTCTGAAGGCGTTTATGAACAGTCAAAACGTGTCCAAAAAGGCACGTTTGGCTGTACATAGAGGTTTGTTAGTGCCTACCCTTATGTATGGTAGTGAAAGTTGGGAATGGCAGAAGAGATTTGAAAGTAGAATAAATGCTGTAGAAATGAGAGCACTGAGAAGTATGTGTGGTGTGTCTTTGACCGACAGAGTAAAGAATTGTGTGATACGAGAGTGGTGTGGGGTAAAAGAAGATATAGTGACAAGCATTGAGAAAGGCATGTTAAGATGGTTTGGGCACATGGAGTGATTATGAAATATGTAACATTTTTACACAAATTATTTTCATAAGAGTCTTTTATGACTAACTATGTTACTTATATATTATCGATTATGCATAATATAATTATATAAATTATTCTCACAATACATAGCTGCCACAGTTTTAAATTTTTGAAAGAATAATAACATAAAATCGAATCATTTTATGTACCTACAGGGTGAAATTGAATAAATGCGACAAAATGAAATGGGAGCTTCAGTTATGGTAACATAGTAATTATAAACTGTTTTTTTTACAATTTAAAGCGACAAAAAAAAACGTGATTATCGATATTCCAGAAAAATAATTAAAACACAAAAAAAAATAAAAAAAAAATATCAAAAAATCTCGTCCGACTCATCGCAGTGCTCAATAATGGTCGTGGAGTACTCATGTTATTAAATGTACCCAAATAAATTGTGTCCACTACACGAAAACGGTAGTACGCGAAATTCTTTGATACTTTAATTATTTTACCGTTTTACGTAAAACTGATAAAAGTTTACTAATTTTTCATTTAATATGTTCAAAATTTTCTTGACGACACGTATTATTGTATATTTAAATTTGTCGCATCTATTCAATTTCACCCTGTATATTTCAAATTCATTAGCTTGTCAGAGCGCCTGGAGCGCTAAGATGCCGCCACGGCGAACAATAATGATGACAGCGCTAATATGGCGCTCCGCAATCCGCACACAAGCGGTAAAGAATGTTGTATTATTGTGTTTTGAACATAAACCTTTTTAGGTACATCGGGTAAAACTTTGATTATTCATAAACTATTAGGTATGTCTCAATACATCTAATATGTTTTTAATTTCTAAAATCAATTATTTATAAGTAAGGAGGTAACTTCTCTGTTTGCTATAACACAAGATATAGTATTTTTTTAATAATTAAGTACGTAACTAATTATCATTATTGTAATTACAGTGAAGTTAAAGATAACAGTTCTGCTACGTCTTACACACATTTAACTTCAGTCATTCCTAACACGATCTGTTCAAGAGCTAGCCAAGAAATGCCAAACAATTTTTTTAACAAATTTGACTCAAATTCCGTAGTGATAAGAAAATATTACAAGAGGGATAGCAGTGACTGGTTCGAATTGCGTAAGAATATGTTGACAGATTGAAATTTTTGTATAGTGGTAAAAAGAAGAGATAACAGCAGTAAAGCCAACTTAGTAAAAAATATTTTGTACAAATAAAATATTTGCAATGTAAAATCAGTTGCGCATGAAATCTAAAATGAACAACTGGCCTTGCAACAACTGGCGAAGCAAGAAAATGTAACAATCGAGCCTTGTGGATTATTCGATTATTGGTGCCACGCCAGATGGATTAATAGGTCCAAACACGATTGTGGAAATTTAATGTTCTAAAGTTGCCTATAAGAATGGCCTGGAGAATAGTATAAGAGCAAATAAAATACAAATATGGAAACATGATAAAAAAGTGAACTGACTAGTCTAAACAAATATTGTAATTGTTATTACCAAATTCAGGGGCAACGCCACGTTACACGCAAACAAAAGTGTTTATTTGCTGTGTGGAGTGGCGAAAGTATACCGCTAAAAATAGAAATTATAGAAAGAGATGATGTTTTCTGGGAGAAGCTTGTGCCGTTTTATATGAATTGGCAGTTGCCTGAAATTGTTGATTCTCGTCAAGCTCAAGGGATGGCATTGCGAGATCACGGAGAGGAAAATGTTTCATCAGTGCTTGAAATTTCTACAATACCAAGCCGTAAAAAGAAAGTAAATGAAACTGTGCCTCGCGAACAACAGCAAATAATAAGTATTGAAGCCTTATCACCTCACACACTGCCTTTAACATTCGATGAGAATAAAGAAAACCTGCCGGGTTGTAGCAGACAGCTAACTTTTGATGAGCTGTAAACTCTGTATTTCGTTAATAAATTATAAATGAATAGAAATAAACATCTTTTAATATTTATTGTCTTTGAAACAACACATATTTGAAGCGAAAGAATTTTTTTATATTTTTTCATACAAACGTATGACGAGAGCTAACGAAAAAGCAGTAACTCAAATTCTAATTCTATAATTTTCTAAGCGACAAAGCAGTATCTCATGAATAAGGTATATCCACATATATTTTTGATGTTTCTTCTATTTTGAAAAATAATAATGGGTTGGGTTTCGAAACGAGTCGCCTGAATTTGAGAGTATTGGTAGTGTTGGGGGCTTGAGGTAGTTCGTTTTAATCCCCTAAAAGTAATTTTGGCTGCCGGAGTTGCGTCTAAATATTTTTAAACAATTTCCAAAATTTCATAAATACTTCGGCAATTATGCAAAACGGAACATAGTTTTTATACTTTAGTACAGTTTTACAAATGTAATTTTTTAGGTTTTATGTGAAAAACGTGAAACGAAACGCAAAACTGCCATCTTGGAATGATCATATTGACAGCTAATGTCAAATTTGTGCGTCATTGCTTTCGAGTGCCTTGGGTTAGGTGCGACTGTAATAAGTAAATAAATAGGTTATGTTAGGTTCTCTTTTGACCCTTAATCCGAAAATAGGAGCCCTTCGCAGGGCTCCGACAACCTTAGTTTATTAAACTAGTGTGATGAATGTGGAAGTTGGCAGTGCCATACACACCGATGTTTGGAGATTTTTTTTCAGAGGAAACCAAGTATTTCCGGCAAGTGAAAATGGTGAGGGGGGTTTCAAGACCTCCCCTGCTCCCTCTCCAATCACTCACAACCCCTAAAAACGGCAACGAAACCGTCGCCATAATAATTATACCTATAATACAATAAACATCCATAAATAAATAAAAGAAATCAACTTTTACTAAACTTCAATTATCTCGTAACTCGCTTAGTTGAGATACGGCTTTTGCGCTTAGTACCCTAAAAAACACAATACTGCTATTGTGTTTTTTAGGGTACCGTAGCCAAAAATTGTAAAAACGGAACCCTTATAGTTTCGCAATGTCTGTCTGTCTGTCTGTCCGTCCGTATGTCACAGCCAATTTATTGCAAAACAGATTTGAAAACTGGCAGGAATGGAATTAGATGTAGGTATTCTATGAACTGCTTCACTATTTTTATACAAAAACAAAACAAACATAATAATGGCCTCTCCATACATGGAATTGACTTAATTATTTTTATCATCTTACGGCACGTAGGTATTTACCTACTTTCGTCAACATTTAATACCTATAACGTCTAATGTAAACCAGTTTTGCTCATGGTTGCACTGAGAACAAAAATTGCGCTATGCCTATATTGTACAAACAGATTGATGTATGTAATATAAATTTTAATATCAGTATCTCAATTCAATATGCTAAAACGTTTTGCTTGCGATTTTGAAATATCGGAATACGGATGTCGCCAGAATACGGCCGCACGTGACGAGAATGAAGGGGGGCGCCCCGCAGTAGACGGAGCTAAGCTCCCTTCACCTCCCCAGCTTCACCCCCTCATTTACCAAAACAGTCGCTTAGGACAGCGCCTTAAAGCCTCTCATGATAGGAACGCGGGTTATTGCTGAGGGACTGTGCACTCTACGTACAATGCAATTATTGTTCCCGACATAGATAACTGTGTTAAAAACGCATACAAGAAATAAGATATCGACCCAAAGAAATAACTTCACTGTTGTAGAGAGTGGCTAAGAGTTGTTGCCTATTGTGTCACAAGCTCTAGTTCCTAAATATTATTCCTTTGTCTCCAACAGTTATGTGCAATACTGAGTGTAAAGAACGGTGTACCGAAAACTAGTACCAGCGATTTAGTACATGATACTGAGGCCATTGGCGGTTGAATTTTTATATTTTTTATAGCTTCAATTTACAATTAATGTTGTTTCAAAATAAATATTTTTTAAAGTGGACCGCCGACCGAGTTACCGCCCATAGACACGAGCAACACCAAAGGAGTCACAAGATCGTTGCCGCCCCTTGGGCTCGTTAAAAGGGATAGAGATAAGGAGTGGGATGAGGGAGAAGGAATAGGGGAGAGCAAGCGCTACCATCTCACAGAATACCGACTTAAAGCAGCAGTATTTATACTATTGCATTTCGCTCGGTGAGCGATAACTTCGGGTGTCCAATCCCTTCTTCCTTCTTCCTCATCCTGCTCCTCCTATTCCATTTCCCATCCCACAGGCTAGCAACTCAATTGTGACTGCTCATGAATGAGTTGAACACTCAGTCCCTTTAGTTTCTTTCGCTTATTTTCTACATTATTCCGTTATCGTTATATAATAAAGTCTAAATGTGCCTCTCAGAATGGCTACCCATCTTTGAGGTAGAAAAATTTCTTCAACAGTTTTAGTCGGAGCTCGTGTAAGTACATCCCCAAGTGCCTCATAGTTGGAATGTAGAGAGAATGTGTACCGCCTACCTGAATAATTCTATGTTATTCTGTAGTTGTGTACTTGTTTCTTTTGTATTTATTCTATTTACCTTATTATTGCTGCTAAAGTTTGGTTAGCAATATACTTTTTCTTCAAGATGTTGTGAGTACACTGCAGACATCGCGCAACAAACAAGTACTGATCACACCATTTCAGATTATTATCGTAGCGAATAGTAAAACTAACTACATATATCATAATCGTCTGTAGTCGAGTAATTATGTTACACAACATGAATACGGTAGCAGACAGCCATTGGACGAAGATTGTAGCTCTCGCGTTGAGCGCACAACCCTCCTAGAGAAATATCGGTACCTAAACTTAATCACTCTATAAAATCGGCCAGAACGCTGATTTCTCAATTTCCATCACAGAGAAATTATAATTTTTTAAATATAGTGCCCATCCATAAGAAAATTCAGCAAATAAAGAGTCCATACATTTATGATGAACTTGTTTATTGAAAACCAAAATAACTACTCGTTAAATACACAAACAACTTTACATACAAAGCTCTGACCTCCAGCACTAAACTTTTATTGTACTGAACATTAACATTTACGACATTGGATCTTATTATTTGAGGCGTGAACATAATGCTAGTGTTCTCGTCAATTCTAAGCTCCGATCAAATATCTGAATAGTATATAAAAAGTGCGATGCCGAACCAATATCTTAGATTTATTCTACTTTGGAGGTGAATGATCGTATACTCAATTTTATGAATTTAAAAAATGAATATTTTCTTTAATAGGTATTTGCTAGTTTTATCGATATATTTGAACTGTGGCTTGATTAAACTCTGTATCGCTGGTATTGGAATATAAAGCCGATTACCGAGGATCGTAACTTGAGTAATGAAGATGGTGATTTGCATCTGGTAGAGTGAATACTAATACGTACAATTTCACTGCATTAAATCACAGTTCAATGATTCTTAAAATACAATTAAGGGTCTTTAAAGGAGAGGTCATTGATTGGGAATAAACATGAAATTAAGACAAGTAAGGTATAAATCACTGAAGGTTAATACAAAATAGATAACAAAATGCCCCTGCATCTGGTGGGATGGGTTACCAGGACAAAAGGCCCATGTGCTATTCTGCAAGTCTTATCAAAATCTGTTCAACAGTTTTTTCGTAAAAGAATCCAAATCGCAAACATTCCTACATCATTTATAATAAAAGTAAGATAATGGTTTCAGTAACATGCAATTGCATGATGTCCCAAACTTTCTTGTGTGTGACGTTTCGCTGAGGAAGCGAAACTGGATCTGCCGCGAATAAGTCTGTTTGGCGGTCATGTCTGCCGGTGCAAGCTGTCGTTTGTGGAAGTCAAATTCAGCAATATATTTTTAATTGTTATTTAAAGCCTGTATGTAGCTTTATATTTCGGTATAACATTGTTCTTATTACAACTCCAAATAATAACTTCTATTTTAAATGTACGTAATGAATCTCTTCAATAACATGGCTTTTTTATTCATAACTCATAGCATCACAAAAGCAGTTTCTAAAACATACAAAGAAAGTTTTTAATCTTGAATGAAAGAAGAATGATAATGATAAGGAGAAATGTGACAGAGAGAGTGGCTCTATAGCATTAGGATTCAGCTAATAATCCCTACAAAAGGAGGACTAGGGAGAGGGAGAGACTATACCCAAGAAACAATACGTAATCACTGCTTACCGGCAAACAGGCGCAGGAGAAAAAGGCGGAAAACCGAACGGTGAATAGTCAGGAAAGTTTACTTATGTTTTTGTCACTTAAAAATCGTAATAGATCAAAAACTGTTACTTTACGCAGAAGATAAGAAACGATTATACTTCGAGCTGGATTACTTAGTCTCTTACTATACATATCCTTTAATAAAATAAAAATCCCAATATCAAATAGCGTCATCGAATTGCTGGACTCATAAATCTAAAACGAGACCTAACGACAAGCGCAGTGTAATACCTCCAAATCTATCGTACTAGTCATACTATTTTAAATACATAATTAGAATTAGCGCGTGCAATTCAAATGCGTGTGCATGGTTAATCCCCCTAGAAGACTCAACAAGTAATTAGCACTCACTGAGGTTGCTACTTCCCTCATTTGCAGCTATTAGCACTCAGTGCTATGTCGACCCGGCGCTTCCTGCCCAAACAGAGTACATGCTAGTAAATTATGGACGACTTAATTGTGTGTTACTATGTTGTGGAGGTCGGTGACCTCGCGTCTGTATGGGTGGCGCTAAACTGTACCTATGCCTATGTATCACCTGTAGCATTCAAAGATCGCAAGTGTAGATTGGATTTCCACTCGGTATGCGACAAGCGATGTGCAATGGTTTGAATTTATTTATGTTGAATGTTTCTATACTAAGTATGATTCACCTATATTATTTATTATCAGATTTATATGCCTGTAAAATTCTTTCTTTATGCCAACTCCCATACACCGAATATAACTCGTATTGAGTGACATTTTACAGACTTTCAATCAACGCAGGCAAAGTACATCTATCATATACTTTATACAATTGCACGCAGCAAGAGCCAAGAGCATCTTTTTGTTTGCAATAAAGTTTGCTATTATAATATTTTATATTCATATCCAGAAATAAAATGAAATAGCGCAAATTACCAACCAGATAACCATCTCATAGAGAAAATAACCAGACTTCATTTTTGGCTTCAACTGTTCTATCTATCATACTGATCTCTACTTTTGCTCCCCTTTTAAAGAAACCGTAATGGCCTAGGCCCCCGTACGAATGAAATGATTAAAATCACTGACATTCTCATGTGTAATTTTACATAATCTGACATTCTATACAGTTCCATCATTTATTGCACATTCAGTAAAGTGAGTGTGAAAATGCACGTAATCAGTATGCTGAAAGATTTAACAGCCACAAAACAAGATTAATATATTCATCATAAAACCTTTCGCCATCTACTTCTAGATGCAAATTATTGCATCACGCATAAAATTACACACCAAAGGAAACGCATCATTCAGGATTAGGTACTTTCGGAATCAAAAACATTTCAACTGAATTTATTCAATTCCAATAAACTGTGTTCTGTACAGAAGGCCTTGTGAAAATAATCGCAAGCCAGTTCCTCCCTTTTTTCTGAGTATTACAGAGGAAAACGGACATCGTTTTAATAATGTAATCGTAATGAATTAAATGATATTTATTCAGTGAGGGATCTCCCACGTTCATAAAACACTGCGACACAGATAAGAGCGGCATGCGGGTGACCGTCATTGATATATACGTATGTTTTAAGAATTTTATTGTAAACTAATTGTGGTCCACGGGTTGGCTCATAAATAGCTTGAGAGTAAAACACTTTTTCTGTATAAAAAATCGTTTGGCACTATCTTCCATAAATCAAGGCAGCGATAGCCTAGTGGCATTACCAACAACAACTGACAGCTAAACACAGGATTCAGAGGGTATCGGGTTCAAATCCACCCTGCGCACTACAGCCTTTTCGAAGTTATCTGTGTCTCGGAGAGCATGGCAAGTTGATGGTCCAGGGTGGCATATAAATCTTTAACAGTCGTTATGGGAAGTCAGTAGGTACCCTACAATATAGTAACGAACTGGCCTAAGCCATGAAATATCACTATCCCTATAGAGAACGGTGGTCTCTGTAGTATGCTGAACACTAAACTCGATACATGTAACCATTTATTTTAATCCAAATATTTTATTATCCTAGATTTTTTTTTTTACATTTTTATTTCTATTATTTAAAAAAATACAACTCCCACATTAGGACTAAATCCTGTGTCGCGGGGGACTTTACAAACATACAAATAACGTACACACCCAGACTCGAAACAACAATTTGTGAATCACACAAAGTGTTGTCTCGTGTGGGGATCAAACCCACAACACTCGGCGCAGTGTCAAACGGCGACGTGGCCGCTTAAACCACTTCGCCAACCGTGCAGTCTTAAAAGTAATAAAATCGCCAAGTTTGACAGTAGATAAATAATAGGAGATTAGTCATTCACCTTTGTAAGGCCAAATTAAAACGAAATGATCTATTTGAGAAGTGATCGTGGCCTAAGCACACATCCGGAAGAGTTCGTCTCATTGCCTAGGTACAAAGATAATTATTGACTCAAATTAAGGCTTTCTATCCAATAGAGTAGTGTTTAACATAGCTGTGTCAATACAACTAATTTAAATGCCTACAAAGGCCACTACACTTTTTTATCCATTTATATTAGTTTAATTAACAGCTTCATTGCCGCTTCTTTCCACTCCGGTGGACATACTCTTATATTAGCTAATATATACTTACTTATTGGCCATACTTAAAAGTACAACATATAGCCAGATCACCAAAATTTAATTTTAATTGGTGTAATGAATAGCAGTATCATGAATTCATTAGTAGTTATCGCAACTAATTCTTTGGCAAATAGTTATATATAGGTACTATATGTAACCCATTCAATAGCCGAAATCAGACCAATAAGAATTTAAGAAAACATTAAGCATTACAAATGAGTAAATAAATGCAATGTAGAAGTTACAAACACATTAATCTCATTCGCAGTACGCCGTGATTACAGAGAGCAAACTTTAAGAGTCTCCCGCTCGCCAGATCGATGTCAAAAAGAAATATTTTAGCATAAATTTTCTCTTTTATTGTTTGGGATTAATCGAACAAAAATGAGTGCAGTACGTGAGTATTTAGAGTAGGTCGGGTCGTACGTGGGCTCGGGGACTAATTTGATGTTTGTAAGCTTTAAAGATGATAAACGCACAAAAGTTTGACCTGCGCTAAACTGTTACAGAGGCTTGTTGAAGCAAATGAATTCGCAACAGAAAATAAATTATATTATTATTTACTGAACATTGATATAAAGTGTAGGCTTTAGGTATAACCTATACCATGTGCATGTGGGTCTGCCGCCTGAACCGCCGACGCCCGGTCTACTATGTGGGTTCGTTAGCTAAGCGGCGAATCTTAAAATGTTCAAAGGATTTATGCTAGCGGGCACAGGGATATCAGCCCAGCGACGACGAAGTATCATGCCATGTGCCGGTGCATAACCCCAGAATGCGCTTGTAATGTAGGGTAGTAGAGACAAACTAAACTAGGGTGTCAAGAAATGCACACCTGAAACCACCGTATCGGCTGACGTGACTCTCTTACCACCGATTGCCCCACCTCTAAATGCAATTATGTAATATTTCGAGAGTCTCCAACTGCTGATTTTAAATGTATGCTAGCAAGTATATTCAGGAACATTACTTAACTTTTGTCATTTCCTACATAAAACATTGGTAACCAGCAGCTCAAGATACGGTAGATTGGTATCGCTGCTGTCTGATGTGACCTTTCATAAGTACCCAAGTGCACGCAAATTCAAACCAGATAGTTTAAGTTGGTGCAAGGGGAGTTTTAACTAATTATATGTGTGTGAATCTTGCGCCAGTAAATTAGCGAAGTGTGAGACAGTGGCCGCTGCGCGCCGTCTGTGCCCACCCTTATGTGTCTGCGAAGTTGCGCCGTATCAGAGAGATTTTACGAGCCTTTACCTTTAATATTGTTCAGTTATTTAACCATTTTGGACGGTAAAACATCGCATTACAAGTTCTGAGTTAAAGTAGAACTATATGCCGCTGCACTAAAAGCTATTATAGTTTTTGTTCAAAAAACTACGTACAGTGCGCTTAGTTTGAACGCTACCAATTTTGTTACAATGACTAACTTGTGTAAGATTTAAACTGTTTTGGCGGCATCCATCTTGTGTAAGATCTGTACGTATTTAATATGATTGTACTCACACATACTGGCGCAGGGTTGATAGCTGTACTTAGTCTGTTGTACTGATCATCAAATTATGTTTTTATCAGTCCTTGTTGCAGAGAAACATTATATTAAAATTGTAAAGATTACTAGTTAGTTATTTGTACAATTTTGATATAATATTTCTTAAAAATTTTTTAGGGGTCCGTATTTAATCCTTCCTATGCCGCAATACCAGCCGCAATAAAAAATCATTTGTGTCTCGCACTGCTCACTGCATAACATGGTATGCATCGTAATATACGTAATTCAATTTATTTTTATAAAGCTCGGAAGGCCAGAACTCTAACCTATAACTACCCTATATCGCGAACATAATATAGGGTAATTTTAGTAATACTACTAAACGAACTAAGAACGTGCATAACTTATGATATTTAATTATTAATCATATTTTATTACTTCCGTAAATATAGAATTACCAAAAACTATACTTCGGGCAAACAAAACTTTTCTCATGACAATCATAGCTAGGAAACGGGGTGATACAGACAACTTTCACGCTACTTTTGAAAAACAAGGTAGGTAGGAAGGTAAAAAAGAATTTTGGCACAAGATTCTAGGCCACCCGGAAACAGAAACTGTTTGATGAACAAATGAACTGTCATACATATTCATAACATTGTGACAGCTTACGTCAACAGACAATTTTTGCGGAAAACCAGTGAAAATCTTTGCGAAGTCACAGATTTTTAGGTAATATACTGGGTGTTAGGGACGGCAGCGGCGCGTAACGAATACAAAGGCCCTTGGTGGTCGAATTTTCCGTTCTTTTTTTGCACATCAAAAGAGATAGGTACCAACGGACAACCATACAGAGGGTATCGGGTTCGAATCCACGGCACGCACCGATGACTTTTCAAAGTTAAGTGCACTTATTAAATTGTTAATTATCGCTTGCTCCGTGCCTTATAGAACACGTTAAACCTTCGGTCCCGGCTGTCAAGAGGATCTTTGAAAGTCGTTACGGAGTCAGTACCCTCAAATAAACTGATACTGGTCTAAACTATGGAATATCGCTATGCCTTTGCGTTACGGAGATCAGACGGCAGTCGCTCTATGGCAAAGTTGCTATTCTGTCATATCTGGTTAGACCATTAAGCGGACCCCGGGGTTCAAGGCGTGTAAGTCTTGGATGCATCCGGGACAACGCTAGGGTGATGATGATGAGTTGACCTGCACTGAATATTTTATAAAATTCCAGGAATTCAACATGTGCATGGCGCGTTTTCTCAGACGCGACTGCGTACGCGGCGCACGGCCGCGGTGGTGTAAGCGCGCCATGTATACGTACTTAATCACTGCCGCTGACTCCCGCCGCTGTAGGGCCGTACAACTGATTTAAACATATTTTACGTGTTCTTGCCTATATTTCTGTTTTTGGAAAATTTATTAATTCTTTAATTTTTTCCGGCAAATTCAACCGCCAAGGGCCTCAGTATCATGTACTGAATAACTTGTATCAATTTGCCTACCCCCAGCATAAAAAAGCTAAAAAATATATAATTTAATTAGGTATTTCAAAAGTTATACTGTGTATAAAAATGTGTATTTCGTAGTAGCTGTAATTGTTTAAAAATTTGAATCAGACAAACATACAAGCGCATTGAGCACATAAGTTAGATTACCATTCTGCTATCTCGTTTAATTATTCTCGTCACACATATAGCGACATACAGAATCGACTTACATTCCAAATACAATATACCTATTATTTTGTATTGTATTTACCTTTTTTATACGTACTATTGACACACGTTAAGCACAACTCTACTAGCCTCTACAATTGGCAGAATGTCATACTGTATTATATATTTTTAACTTTCTAGTCCAGATCCGCAATCTGTTCAGAAATTTGCAAAATTCTACACGATAAAGATTCGATTTTCTAAGATATTTTATATTATTTTTGGTGTATAATCGGCTTGTATCTGGGTTTGTATTAATTCTTACATAATTATATAAACAGCTTTGTATCACACATGTTAGTAAACTATTGTCATGATATGACAATAGTTTATTGTAAGTGAACATTGGGTGTGCACTGTACTGGGTGTACCTACTTTTTTTAATGGTTAACTAAAAAAAACTGTTGCGTTTCGTTCGGTGAGTGAGAGTGCCGGAGGCCCTATCCCCTATTCCGTCTCCCTCATCCTATACCTTTTCCCAACCCCAAGGGACGGCAACGCACTAATGACTCCTGTGGTGTTGCTTTTGTCCATGGGCGGCGGTAATTGCTTACCATCAGGCGATCCGTCTGCTTGTTTGCCGCCTATTACTATAAAAAAAACATCTTATAGTGTAATAGATATATGCATACATCTTTTTATTCTAGTCGCAACCCGAGTGGCAGGGTACCTAATTATATATTAAACTACACAGAGGCAAAGTGTATTCTCATCTTCAAAAGAACGTGCATTTGATACTTATATGTCATACGGTATTCTATCGGTAGGCAGGGATAGCCGAGTGGATATACCAACAGACTGCCATGCAGAGGGTATCGGGTTCGAATCCACGGCGCGCACCAATGACTTTTCGGAGTTATGTGCGTATTGAATTGTAAATTATCGCTTGTCCCGTGCCTCGGAGAGCACGTTAAGCCGTCGGTCCTGGTTGTCATGAAGATCTTTGACAGTCGTTACAGGTCGTCAGTGCCTTCTAAATAATATAATAATAAAAAAAACGTTTATTTACACACTGGGATTGTAAGTTTTACACAAGTTGTATTCATGAGTTATTAAATTAAATATTACAATAAAAATGGGTGTAGTACTGTTTTCCTAAATAGGCTGTGATAAGGAAAAACAGTGCCGATCCCCTTTTTGTTATTTATCTAAAAACAAAGGTTCGTATGTATACTAAAAGCAATGAATACAAATTCTAAAAGTTAAAATATAATTATATAATAAAAATAGTATTAGCGCATGTGTGTGTGTGTGTGTGTGTGTGTGTGTGTGTGTGTGTGTGTGTGTGTGTGTGTGTGTGTGTGTATGTGTGGGTGTGTATTTTATAGTGTACCTGATTATATGGTAAGGAATAATTCAGTGGCATCATAATCCAGCTCTAGGAGAAAAACCTGAACAGTTTTCTTGCGGTTGTAGAGCGAGAGAACGAAGATTGGAATTTTTTTATTCACTTTATTATATATGGATGGGGCTAGATAGACAGATAATCTTTTCACAAAAGAGGTATGTGGAGGTGGAATAGTACAAATTTTGTTTT
Source organism: Euclidia mi (assembly GCA_944739405.2). NCBI lineage: Eukaryota > Metazoa > Arthropoda > Insecta > Lepidoptera > Erebidae > Euclidia > Euclidia mi. Next base: position 1,931,380 of record OX123188.2, on the reverse strand, counting down.
TCCGCCGGTTGGTAATTTGACGATGTGGTGTTTTAGAGTGTTGGAGTAGAGTTATATGTAATAAATACTGTTGCCGTATATTTAGAACTTTCCAGGATTTATACAGTTCGGCGGTTGGAATAAGGATCGATTTAAATTTGGCTACTTTAAGTATGGCTCTGTGAGCGATCTCTAATGGTTTCATCACTGTTTTTGCAGCTCCACCCCAACAGGAAATACAATAAGTAATGAGTGATTGACAAAGAGCAAAGTATACCCTCCGAATAATGGATGCGTTAGCTACATGTCGCAGTGTTTTAAAAATGTATATTAGTTTTCTTACTCGGCCTGTGAGATTATTGATGTGTGCTTTGAAGTTTAAGTACTTATCAATTACTACCCCGAGATATTTAATTTGGTCAACAGGTGTAAGTGACGGATACTGGCAGTTGAGTTGAGGCATAAGGGAGGCAAATAAACTGACACTAGTCTAAACCATGGAATATCGCCATCCCTTCGGGTTGTGCAGGTCAGACAGGCAGTCGCTCTGTGGAAAAGCTAATATTCAGCCAAATCTGGTTAGACTAGAAAGCGGACCCCAGATTGAAACTGGGATAATGCTAAGAGGATGATGATGTCATACGGTATTCTCTTGTGGGGAAATGCTGCTGACATTCAGACCATCTTTGTTCTGCAGAAGAGAGCTATCCAAGCAATTTATTATATAGATTATGGGGCTTCGTTAAGAAATAAAATTTTAAAGAAATAAATATTTTAACAGTAGTATTCCAAAACAAGGCCTCATACTCAAAAACAAGTTATAACCACAATGTAAATACTAGAAATAAGAGTAAATAAGCACGGCACATGGCTAGAGAAAATAACAAAATCTTTTAAAGACCAATGTGTGCGCTTATACAAAAAAGTACCAAACAATATTCAAAATTTAAGTTTCAATAAATTGAAGAAGTTTATAAAACGAAAACTGTGTCAAAAAGGCTACTATTCAGTACTAGATTATATTGAAGATAAAAATGCTTGGGATTAACTTGTTCAGTCCCACGGGCTATTTCCTTCTTAATATTTAAAGTATTTTGTGAATGTGAGCTGTTGTGTCTGTATTGTGCTATTCTAAGGGAAAAATTTAAAGAAATTAAGGACGCGTTTACGCTCGTATCAAAAAACCACATATTTCCGGTACATTTTACGACAATTTGAGATAATAACTAATAAAACTAATGATTACGATAAATTGATTACTTTTTTATCTATAAATCAATTTGAAAATAAATAAAAAATATTTAATTAATATTAATGTAAAATCGATTCGAAACGGCCTCTTAAATCAAAAATAGGCATATACTGCTATTTTTGGGTACAATTTTCTCTCTATTTTTACATTTATTTAGATTTTCAAAGATAGAATAGGGTAGTAAATATAGTCAACTCAAAAACAATTTGATTATATTTTTTCAAAATATTGTAAATGGACTCAAAAAAAGCAAAAAATCATCTTACATTTTTCTTCTATTTTGCTCGCTTACGTGTGTCTTAATGTGTAGCAATAAGGTTCGTTTTATTTAGCCACTTTCTTGATTTATATATCCAAATTCTGCAATGAGATCTCAGTCTGCGCTTGAGCGCCGTCGGGAGTGGACTCTATGTCGCTTGTCGCTGCAGCCCGAAGACGAAGAAAGCAATATACGAATACAAAATATTCGCTAAAATCAATTTGATACTTCTCGTATTCTGTGCGAATTACGTACAAGTAAATTTCTTTTGTATAAATGGACATTATTACTTTATTTTCTCCGTTATGATGAGTCAGCATATATTTCGGTATTTAGATATTATTTTGTTTCTTGCGTTGAAATCTGGTAAGATTATCTGGACTGATGGTATACCATCCCGTTCAAGTGTTGCGACTGGAACTCATAAAAGAGTAGACCTAGTTATGCCAGGTTGGGGCTCATTTTATTTGTTTTGGTGAGACCCTATCACTGGTACTAGTGAAGTAACCTTCCAAGGTTATTCGATGAGTCGTGCTGGTACTCATATGTGAGTAGAGCTAGGCATGCCGAGTTTGGGCTTATTTTGTTTGTACATAAGAGACCCTACCACTGGAACTTATGAAGTAACCTTCCAGGGTTATTCAATGACTCTTGCTGGTACTCATGTGTGAGTAGAGCTAGGCATGCCGAGTTTGGGCTCATTTTGTTTCTACATAAGAGACCCTACCACTGCATTTTATGAAGTAACCTTCCAGGGTTATTCAATGACTCTTACTGGTACTCATATGTCAGTACAGCTAGGCATGCCGAGTTTGGGTTCATTTTGTTTGTACATAAGTGACCCTACCACTGGAACTTATGAAGTAACCTTCCAGGGTTATTCGATTACTCTTGCTGGTACTCATATGTGAGTAGAGTTAGGCATGCCGAGTTTGGGCTCATTTTGTTTGTACATAAGAGACCCTACCACTGAAACTTATGAAGTAACCTTCCAGGGTTATTCAATGACTCTTGCTGGTACTCATGTGTGAGTAAAGCTACTCATGCCGAGTTTGGGCTCATTTTGTTTGTACATAAGAGACCCTACCACTGCATTTTATGAAGTAACCTTCCAGGATTATTCAATGACTCTTACTGGTACTCATATGTCAGTAGAAATAGGCATGCCGAGTTTGGGTTCATTTTGTTTGTACATAAGTGACCCTACCACTGGAACTTATGAAGTAACCTTCCAGGGTTATTCGATGACTCTTGCTGGTACTCATATGTGAGTAGAGCTAGGCATGCCGAGTTTGGGCTCATTTTGTTTGTACATAAGAGACCCTACCACTGGAACTTATGAAGTAACCTTTCAGGGTTATTCAATGACTCTTGCTGGTACTCATGTGTGAGTAGAGCTGGGCATGCCGAGTTTGGGCTCATTTTGTTTGTACATAAGAGACCCTACCACTGGAACTTATGAGATAACCTTCCAGGGTTATTCAATGACTCTTGCTGGTACTCATGTGTGAGTAGAGCTAGGCATGCCGAGTTTGGGCTCTTTTTGTTTGTACATAAGAGATCCTACCACTGGAACTTATGAAGTAACCTTCCATGGTCATTCAATGACTCTTGTTGGTACTCATGTGTGAGTAGAGCTAGGCATACCGAGTTTGGGCTCATTTTGTTTGTACATAAGAGACCCTACCACTGCATTTTATGATGTAACCTTCCAGGGTTATTCAATGACTCTTACTGGTACTCATATGTCAGTACAGCTAGGCATGCCGAGTTTGGGTTCATTTTGTTTGTACATAAGTGACCCTACCACTGGAACTTATGAAGTAACGTTTCAGGGTTATTCAATTACTCTTGCTGGTACTCATGTGTGAGTAGAGCTAGGCATGCCGAGTTTGGGCTCATTTTGTTTGTACATAAGAGACCCTACCACTGGAACTTATGAGGTAATCTTCCAGGGTTATTCAATGACTCTTGCTGGTACTCATGTGTGAGTAGAGCTAGGCATGCCGAGTTTGGGCTCATTTTGTTTGTACATAAGAGACCCTACCACTGGAACTTATGAAGTAACCTTCCATGGTCATTCAATGACTCTTGCTGGTACTCATGTGTGAGTAGAGCTAGGCATACCGAGTTTGGGCTCATTTTGTTTGTACATAAGAGACCCTACCACTGGAACTTATAAAGTAACCTTCCAGGGCAGTGGCGTGCCTAGACCTTCAACATAGGGCAAGCAGACACAGTGTCCCCCCCCCCCCAGGTCTTTTTTCACACTTTCCCGCACTTCGTAGAGTTCCTGGGATTTATCACAAAGACTTGCATGAACATTCAAACATTATTTAATGTACTCTGTGATTCAAACTACGGATTCACTGATAGACTGTCTTCTGTACCTACGACTTTCCGAAACATTAACAAAGCCGATAAAACGATCATGAATATCGTTTCCAAAATAATATCGGAGAATCAGGCACAATTGTTCTTTGTGGCTAACATCAGGAGTTTCATCAATAAATATAGAAATATAATTAGTATTTTTAACTTCGAAATCGATTCGTATTTTCATCACATCGGCTACTGAATGAATCGTTTTGAATTTTGTTAGACAAATAAGTCGGCCCGCTTTGTTCCTGCCCCGCCCATCATAATATTGTTGATTCTGTAAATGATTCTCTAAAACGACATCATATTTTGCAAGTAGCAATACAAGATCTAAAAAATTACCTCTACTAACTTAAAGGTAGTTCCTGCTGGGCTAAATGACCAACAATATCAACTAATCTTTGAAATACACTACGGTTATTTTTGACCTGCGAGTTATATTTCAAAATTTCCTCACACAACTGCTGTGATATGGATGTCTCAATTCTTTGTTTGCCAAATTCAGTAAAATAAATTACAGAGCTTAAGTGTTTATGTGAATAAGCGTGCTCTTTAATAGCGCCACTTAGATTATTTAAATCATTATAACCAAAAGTGTTCCAAACATTCTTGTCGTTCGAGAAAAATATAGAGTACCAACAATATTAATTTATTTGAATGAGAACAGCCAGCTAGCAACCCATTTCGTTTTGTACGCATATCTACTAAATCGTTGTTTATGCTATTTACTAATCTGAGAAATACACAATCAGGCGTTGGTCTTGGCGATGATATTAACTCTTATTTATGAGTATAATATAAAGAATTTACCTTCCCCTCGATGATCAAACCTTGAATACATTTTAAATCCTCACAAGGGACAATTACCTCCATTGTAGTAGGTATGTCACCAAAACACAAAATAATAAAAGATCTCAAAATTAACTTTTTACACGAAAACGAAAATAAATTTTCACAATAAAACCAATACTTCGATCACTCACTCAGAAAAAAATAGTATGGCGATTGGCGCCCAAACACAGTGATCTCGAACGACAGTGCTGAATCGGTAGAACTGCCTTTTAATATCGATAGACTTGTAACAAGAATCGGTAGTTAAATAAAAAACAAGAACGGGATATAATTATTATATGATTATTTTAAACACTGTTTAAAATAGGACTACAGCCTACAACAGAATAGGATATTACTTATATCAACATTTTCTACAAAAATAGCTTGGTTCTATTCTATTAAATTTATGACGATAATTGAGTAGGTACACAGTAATCTTTGTATCATAATAACGTTAAAATATCACGTAATGAAATGGTCGCTAGTAAGTTCAGTGATAAAATTCAAAACGAGAATTTTCTTGTTTTGTTAAGAATCATAAAAAAACTTAATATTTTGGCCTTCAATTTTTGGTAGAAATGCCTAAATATTGGTGCAACGTCGAGCTATCCGCCCGCAAATATACGAATGCGCACCAACTTCATTATTTTGCATACACCTCTAGACAACTTCATAGGCAACAAGCAGGCTTACTTCGGAGTTCTGTCACCCAATACAAAATTACTTATTACGATGGAACGTAATACGTCATCATAGACTATTTGTAAAGGTTAGAAAGATAAATTTTGCAAGCCGATGCCAGTTGGCTTCTACACGAGTAAATCAAATGAGTGCGAAAGAGATGGTTATAAGTTGCAGAGTAACACCAGAATCTATCTCGTTCCGTCGCGTTCGTGCGATCGCGCGGCGCGACCAGCGCGCGGGTCATTGTACTGCACATCGTAAAAGAGCGCGACATTTGAAATATTCGTAATACAATTTCGGGTGATTATTTTATATACAGATTGAAGTTGATATTGTTTGATCGAGGTCTTTAGTAGGGCATGCCCGGCTTATGGGCTTCTTTGCAAGGCACGCCACTGTTCCAGGGTTATTCAATGACTCTTGCTGGTACTCATGTGTGAGTAAAGCTACTCATGCCGAGTTTGGGCTCATTTTGTTTGTACATAAGAGACCCTACCACTGCATTTTATGAAGTAACCTTCCAGGGTTATTCAATGACTCTTACTGGTACTTATATGTCAGTAGAAATAGGCATGCCGAGTTTGGGTTCATTTTGTTTGTACATAAGTGACCCTACCACTGGAACTTATGAAGTAACCTTCCAGGGTTATTCGATGACTCTTGCTGGTACTCATATGTGAGTAGAGCTAGGCATGCCGAGTTTGGGCTCATTTTGTTTGTACATAAGAGACCCTACCACTGGAACTTATGAAGTAACCTTCCAGGGTTATTCAATGACTCTTGCTGGTACTCATGTGTGAGTAGAGCTAGGCATGCCGAGTTTGGGCTCATTTTGTTTGTACATAAGAGACCCTACCACTGGAACTTATGAGGTAACCTTCCAGGGTTATTCAATGACTCTTGCTGGTACTCATGTGTGAGTAGAGCTAGGCATGCCGAGTTTGGGCTCATTTTGTTTGTACATAAGAGACCCTACCACTGAAACTTATGAAGTAACCTTCCATGGTCATTCAATGACTCTTGCTGGTACTCATGTGTGAGTAGAGCTAGGCATACCGAGTTTGGGCTCATTTTGTTTGTACATAAGAGACCCTACCACTGCATTTTATGATGTTACCTTCCAGGGTTATTCAATGACTCTTACTGGTACTCATATATCAGTAGAGCTAGGCATGCCGAGTTTGGATTCATTTTGTTTGTACATAAGAGACCCTACCACTGGAACTTATGACGTAACCTTCCATGGTCATTCAATGACTCTTGCTGGTACTCATGTGTGAGTAGAGCTAGGCATACCGAGTTTGGGCTCATTTTGTTTGTACATAAGAGACCCTACCACTGGAACTTATGAAGTAACCTTCCAGGGTTATTCAATGACTCTTGCTGGTACTCATGTGTGAGTAGAGCTAGGCATGCCGAGTTTGGGCTCATTTTGTTTGTACATAAGAGACCCTACCACTGGAACTTATGAGGTAACCTTCCAGGGTTATTCAATGACTCTTGCTGGTACTCATGTGTGAGTAGAGCTAGGCATGCTGAGTTTGGGCTCATTTTGTTTGTACATAAGAGACCCTACCACTGGAACTTATGAAGTAACCTTCCATGGTCATTCAATGACTCTTGCTGGTACTCATGTGTGAGTAGAGCTAGGCATACCGAGTTTGGGCTCATTTTGTTTGTACATAAGAGACCCAGTTCCAGTGGTAGGGTCTCTGATGTTCATACAAAATGAGCCCAAACTCGGTATGCCTAGCTCTACTCACATTACTCATATGTGAGTAGAGCTGACGTCCAGCAAGAGTGATCGAATAACCCTGGAAGGTTACTTCATAAGTTCCAGTGGTAGGGTCTCTTATGTACAAACAAAATGAGCCCAAACTCGGCATGCCTAGCTTTACTTCCATATGAGTACCAGCAAGAGTCATCGAATAACCCTGGAAGGTTACTTCATAAGTTCCAGTGGTAGGGTCACTTATGTACAAACAAAATGAGCCCAAACTCGGCATGCCTAGCTCTACTCACATATGAGAACCAGCAAGAGTCATCGAATAACCCTGGAAGGTTACTTCATAAGTTTCAGTGGTTGGGTCTCTTATGTACAAACAAAATGAGTCCAAACTCGGCATGCCGAGCTCTACTCACATATAAGAACCAGCAATAGTCATCGAATAACCCTGGAAGGTTACTTCATAAGTTTCAGTGGTTGGGTCTCTTGTGTACAAACAAAATGAGCCCAAACTCGGCATGCCTAGCTCTACTCACATATAAGAACCAGCAAAAGTCATCGAATAACCCTGGAAGGTTACTTCATAAGTTTCAGTGGTAGGGTATCTCATGTACAAACAAAATGAGCCCAAACTCGGCATGCCGAGCTCTACTCACATATGAGTACCAGCAAGTGTCATCTAATAACCCTGGAAGTTTACTTCATAAGTTTCAGTGGTAGGGTCTCTTATGTATAAACAAAATTAGCCCAAACTCGGCATGCCTAGCTCTACTCACATATGAGTACCAGCAAGAGTCATTGAATAACCCTGGAAGGTTACTTCATAAGTTGCAGTGGTTGGGTCTCTTATGTACAAACAAAATGAGCCCAAACTCGGCATGCCTAGCTCTACTCACATATAAGAACCAGCAAGAGTCATCGAATAACCCTGGAAGGTTACTTCATAAGTTCCAGTGGTAGGGTCTTTTATGTACAAACAAAATGAGCCCAAACTCGGCATGCCTAGCTCTACTCACATAAGAGTACCAGTAAGACTCATCGAATAACCTTGGAAGGTTACTTTACTAGTACCAGTGGTAGGGTCTCACTAAAACAAATAAAATGAGCCCCAACCTGGCATAACTAGGTCTACTCTTTTATGAGTTCCAGTCGCAACACTTGAATGGGATGGTATACCATCAGTCCACATAATCTTACCAGATTTCAACGCAAGAAACAAAATAATATCTAAATACCGAAATATATCTTGAATCAACATAATGGAAAAAATAAAGTAATATTGTCCATTTAGGTATATAAAAATAAGAAACTTATTTTTACGTAATTTGCACAGCCAGGCTTATAACACATAGATACATATCACAAAACATTCTAAGTCTCAAAGTTATTTAGTTGAACTACATTTCCGCAAATTACCGTACGTAGTACGTACCGTTGCCGCTGTGTCGCTGTAGTGACGCGATTTTGTACCTACTAATTTTGTAAACGCGTTGTTCAAACATGAACATGACATTCTTGGCATTCCAACACACATCCAACTTATCACCGAGGAAGATGCGTGATATTTTAAGATCATGTAATTTATCACGTACGGCGGTCGGCTCAGACATGCTGCATCGGCACAATACACCGACGGCACACAACTAAATACGTGTATATGTGTACATAGAATAAATTTAGTATATAAGATTATAGTTTTAAGAAATAAACCAGTCACAAGTTCACTCCCGGCTTGGACTCATACCCTACCCCACACCTCTCACTGCGGCCAAGACACCCTTAGCCGTCACCATGATCGGTCTTGTGAGTCTGCTCGACCGGCAGTGAGATAACCCACTCCGCTACACCTTAATCCTACCCACTTTCCGTCTGCCACAGGTCTCCCGGCGACAGATATCCCGGCCCAGGGATCCCAGGGACTGCTAGGGAACTAGGGATTAGGGTTGTATACGCGACAGTCTGTGTGACCACAGTGTACACGGCCTCGCTATACAATATACCTAACAGGGGTAGGGTAGCACTAGGGAGATAGGGAATAGGTGGACTTGGTTACTGCGACGGTAGCCAAGTTGAGGGATACTACTACAACAAGGGAATAGGAGGACTTGGTTACTGCGACGGTAGCCAAGTTGAGGGAAACTACTACTACTACAAGGGAATAGGTGGACTTGGATACTGCGATGGTACCAAGTTGAGGAAAACTACTACTACAACAAGGGAATAGGTGGACTTGGATACTGCGATGGTACCAAGTTGAGGAAAACTACTACTACAACAAGGGAATAGGTGGACTTGGATACTGCGATGGTACCAAGTTGAGGAAAACTACTACTACAACAAGGGAATAGGTGGACTTGGATACTGCGATGGTACCAAGTTGAGGGAAACTACTACTACTACAACAAGGGAATAGGTGGACTTGGATACTGCGATGGTACCAAGTTGAGGGAAACTACTACTACTACAACAAGGGAATAGGTGGACTTGGATACTGCGATGGTACCAAGTTGAGGGAAACTACTACTACTACAACAAGGGAATAGGTGGACTTGGATACTGCGATGGTACCAAGTTGAGGGAAACTACTACTACTACAACAAGGGAATAGGTGGACTTGGATACTGCGATGGTACCAAGTTGAGGAAAACTACTACTACTACAACAAGGGAATAGGTGGACTTGGTTACTGCGACGGTAGCCAAGTTGAGAGAAACTACTTTTACAATTGCTACTATTACAACTAATACTACTGTTAAATAAGGGAAGGAATATAATTTCTGGAGGGGTGAAGAACATGCAATTGTATAACAAAAAATGATTACAATTGCGTGTTGACTAAATATATATATATATATATATATATTTTTTTTTTAATACATATGTACCTACCGATTAAGTTCTTAACATTTCCCCCGCAACGATCGCCTTAAGACTCTCCAGCATGCAACGAGGTCAACTGTCGCTGCCAGGGTTGCATCGCACGTGGCCTACAGCCAGCCAACCGAAGCCGTCAAGAAAACAACTCACCAGTGAACAACCAACTACCGATGCAGATGAAGTTGAGCTGAAGCCTACGCCAGACACCCGCCAGCACAGATGAGAGAATTATCATCTATGCCCGCCAGAATGTTCACGCCTGAACATAAGAACTTTCTAGAGCCTGCCCCGGAGAGACGCTAGAATGTTCACGCCGGAACATGACCTTCCTGAAGCCTATCCCGGAGAGACGCCAGAATGTTCAAACATGAACATGACATTCTTGGCATTCCAACACACATCCAACTTATCACCGAGGAAGATGCGTGATATTTTAAGATCATGTAATTTATCACGTACGGCGGTCGGCTCAGACATGCTGCATCGGCACAATACACCGACGGCACACAACTAAATACGTGTATATGTGTACATAGAATAAATTTAGTATATAAGATTATAGTTTTAAGAAATAAACCAGTCATTAGCTCACTCCCGGCTTTGACTCATACCCTACCCCTCACCTCTCACTGCGGCCAAGACACCCTTAGCCGTCACCATGATCGGTCTTGTGAGTCTGCTCGACCGGCAGTGAGAAAACCCACTTCACTACACCCTAATCCTACCCACTTTCCGTCTGTCGCCTTAGGTCTCCCGGCGACAGATATCCCGGCCTAGGGATCCCAGGGACTGCTAGGGAACTAGGGATTAGGGTTGCATACGCGACAGTCTGTGTGACCACAGTGTACACGGCCTCGCTATACACTATACCTAACAGGGCTAGGGTAGACTAGGGAGTTAGGTTAGAGTTAGATCTAAAATAGGGATAGGTATATCATAAGATAGGTTAGGCTAGATATAGGAACCAGTAGGCTTAAATTAGGATAAGTCTAGGTTTAGGTACGTGCAAACTTAGGGGCTTAACTTAAGAGCTTTCGAAGGTTAGGCCCTAACTTGTACACGCGTCCTTAAGATAATGACTGTCGCATCTCAATACATTTATGAGAACTTGTTATATGTCAGGAAAAATATAAATATGTTTTCTAAATTCAGCGACATTCATAAATTAAATACACGAAATAAAAACAAACTTGTTCTACCTTCAACTAGACTACAAAAAATAAGTAACTCATACAAGTGTCCAAGCATACGTTTTTACAACAAATTGCCAGGCAATATTCAGGAACTAAGTATTAATAAATTCAAAGTATTTATTAAACAGAGCTTGTGTTCAAAAGCTTATTGCACAGTTAAAGATTATGTAGCAGACAAAAATGCCTGGAATTGAGTTTAAAAATTATGAATTTTGACATTTCGAAATTAGTGACATGATATTTTTATTTACATTTATAATACTTATATTTTTACATTTTGATATTTTTAATTTGACATTTGTAATTTTATTTATTTTGTTTTGACATTGTTTGATTTGACATTGATATTTTATTTATTTTCTTTTATTATTTTTATATATTATTTTTCCTAAATTGACATTCAATAATATTTTCTGACATTTTAAAGATGTGACATTTTATTGTTTAAATTGTTATTATTTTTACTTATTGTTTGCAACATGTATTTTACTGTGTATTAGCGCCATGTAAAGTTGTGAGTACGATGTGAGCATTATTAAACATATAAACAAATAGTTGTGGCAACCTATCTGATGGCTTAGGCTGACATGCTTATGCATACACCTTCTGATGGCGTGGAGGCATAGTGATACAAATCGTGCTGGCTCCCTCAATCAAGGTTGAGCCGTACGATTGCTGTTGAATGCGGGCCATCAGTGGGCCGAGTCAGTCAAAAGCGTCAGATAATTTCCTGCATTGTACTTGCATAGTAAACCCTTTTTTTGTCTGGACTTTAAAAGATGAAGAAAAGACTAAAGAAATTGAAGTGACAAAAAGAAATGACTCTGAGTTTGTTTCGGCCTTTCTTCTCAAGAAGTCATTTAGCTAGGAAAAGCCGGCATCATCTAGAATAGGGTTTTGCCATGTATAAGTGTTGTAAACAACCAAAATGCAGAAATAAATATGTCTTTATGTCTAGTTTAGTGCTTTTATATATTTTTTTAAATAACCATATTAATGAACGACAACATTATGGACGATCCAACTCATATACCTATGAAAAATGCAACGTAGTTACTTAGTTCTTTAATTGTATAAAACTGGACTATGAAAAGAGTGGCCCCGAGTTTCTTGCCTGATTCTTCTCAGAGGCTCTACTTTCTGAACAGGCATTTTTCTTCAATGCTTAATTATGTAAATATGCATTTTTACTTATCTACTTTTTTCTTATCTATCTTAATATATATATTTCTTGTGTGTTAGTGTATGTAATTGAACTCCTCCTAAACGACTGGACCGATCTTGATGAAACTTTTTGTATGTGTTCAAGGGGACTTGAGAATGGTTTAGATTCACAATTTAGTCCACTGGAAAATGTTTATTGTACTTAATTTTTAATTTGTAAGTAGTTGTGCAAGTTGGAATGTTTCACATTAGAACCGACGGACTGCGCTGCTATCGCAGTGTCAAATCTTATAATAATTATTTCGTCAAGGAGTACATCGAAACCTTACCTGAATAATAAAACATTAAAAAATAAAGATTTCGAGTCGACAACATATATTCGCAAAATTTGGATTGTCGAGTATTCTGTTAAATTCTAATGGTTCTGACAGACAAATCACAGTCGCCATGTTGGCCGATCTAGCGAAACGTCACAGATACCGGATAACACAGTCTTTAATAAGTAGTTTGTATGTGTAAATACTTTTTGCAGTTATATTTCTTAAACAGTTAAAACGTCAACTATGGAAGTATCCGGCCCATAAAGGAGATTTGTATCAAATATAAAAAAAATATTAAAATATCTTTACTAATATAATAAAGCGGAAGAGTTTGTTTGTTTGTTTGAACGCGCTAATCTGAGAAACTACCGGTCGGATCTGAAAAATTCTTTTTGTATACAATAGCGCAGTTATTCCGGAAGGCTATAGGCTATATAACATAACGCTTCGACCCTTTGGGGCCGGGCAAAAGGCTAAAAGATAATGTCGGCTAACCTCAGGAAGTAGCAGTCGAATTTAAAAAAATGTTATTGCCTATGATAGCCCAATTATTCCGGAAGGCTATATAAAATTACGCCACAACTTTTAGGGGCCAGACAAAAATAATAAAATGGTCAAACGAGAAGGGGGAGGGTTGGGTCAAAGGCAAAAACAGGCTAAACGAATTCCTATTCGTTTAGCCTGTATGTCGTTTAGCCTGTGTACAATCTATATGGGTATCGTTTTCGAGATTTTCGGGACGCTGATTAATAATATGGAATTTATTTAGTGATCCAAGATGGCGGACGGGAAATCAAAGATGGCGGATGAGAAAATTTTAAAAATCAATATGTGTATCGCTTTCGATATTTTAAGGGGTGGGGAATCGAAATACAACATCTATTTCGTGATCAAAGATGGCGGATGGCAAACTTTAAAAAAAGTCAATATTGGTATCGTCTGCGATGTTAGTTAGTTAGTTGGACAGGTGTTTTCCGCACTTAGCCACTTAATTGGGCCATTGTGCGTTAGCAGGGACACGGTTGTCGCCTGCTACTCATACCATGCAAGCTCCTTCCAGAAGGCCATGAGTTGACCAGTGTTGCGTATGGCTGCACTCATGGTTCTGGGGTTGTTCAGGAACCTCGTCCGTTGGTCGCTCACGCTGGTACAATGTAGGATCACATGAGCGGGTGTTTCTTCGGTCTCCATGCAGCCCCTACATAGTGGGCTGTCCGTGACGCCGATGTTGTAGAGATGCTTGTTTAGTGGACAGTGGCCGGTTATTATGCCAGTCAGATGCTTGAGTGTTTTCCTGTTGGAGTGCAACAATTTTTGCGAGAGTCGTTTATTTAATTGGGGAAAGGCATCTTTAGATTGCCTACACTCTTTTAACTCTGCCCACTCTTTTTCATGTTGTTGTAGGGTTCTCTCGCGTAACCACGTTTTTAGTTGGTTGAAAGGTATCGGAACAGTTGGTTCGGGTCCCAGAGTTGTTGTGTCCGATCCTTTCCTTGCCAGTTGGTCTGCTGCGTCATTGCCCGCGGAGTCACTGTGTCCTCGTATCCATTGGAGCGTGACCCAATTCCTCGCTGCAGTTTTCTGCAGCTCTTGGTGGCACTCCATAATTAGGCCGCTGTTAAAGCAGTTGCCATCGAGAGCTTGTAGTACTGAGGCACTGTCTGTGATGATGCGTATTGACAGGTTGCTCACGTTTCTGGCCGCGATCGCCGTCGCCGCCCTTATAATCCCAACGCATTCAGCTTGGAAGATGGTGTTGAGTTTACCAAGCGATGTTGAGAGATTGATCGTCTGCGATGTTAAAAGGGATGGGGAATCCAAATACAACATCTATTTCGTGATCAAAGATGGCGGATAGGAAATCAAAGATGGCGGACGGGATATTTTTTTAATTCGATATGGGTATCGTCTCCGATATTTTAAGGAATGGGGAATTCAAAAACACCATCTATTTCGTGATCAAAGATGGCGGATGGGAAATTTAAAAAAAATCAATATGTGTATCGTCTCCGATGTTTAAAGGGATCGGGAATCCAAATTCAACATCTATTTCGTGATCAAAGATGGCGGATGGGAAATCAAAGATGGCGAATGGGAAAATTTAAAAAATCAATATTGGTATCGTTTGCGATGTTTAAAGGGATGGGGAATCCAAATACAACATCTGTTACGTGATTCAAGATGGTGGATGGCAAATCAAAGATGGTGGATGGGAAAAATTAAAAAAATCAACATGGGTATCGTCTCTGATGATTTAAGGGATGAAGAATCCAAATACAACATCTATTTCGTGATCAAAGATGGCGGATAGGAAGTCAAAGATAGCGGACGGGATTTTTTTTGAAGTCGATATGAGTATCGTCTCCGATATTTTAAGGAATAGGGAATTCAAAAACACCATCTATTTTGTGATCAAAGATGGCGGATGGGATTTTTTTTAAAATCTAAATGGTTATCGTCTTCGATGTTTAAAGGGATGGGGAACCTAAATACAACATCTATTTCGTGATCACAGATGGCGGATAGGAAATCAAAGATGGCAGACGGGATTTTTTTTTAAAGTCGATGTGGGTATCGTCTCCGATATTTTAAGGAATGGGGAATTCAATATTATTATATTATACCTATAAAAATCTATGTTTGTTTGTTAAGCATTTATAGACTCTGAAATGATAAGAGATTAAGCGCTAAGTCAATGGTAACTTTGGAAAAGGGGCTTGAAAAAAAGGGAATGAAATAAAAACTCTTAAAAAGGCGATACGGAGTTCGCTGGGTCAGCTAGTATTATCTATGACTTCTGATGTGTCCAAAAAAGTTTAGACATTTTTATGGAAATTAACATATTTGAGTTTGAGTTTGACTTAGGCCCTGTTTCACCACCTCTTAGTAAGCGTTGCCTTCCAGCTAAATTCAAAATTAGAACGAAATTTGTAAGAATTTATGTGCCAAGTAGTTTAACCAGAACTTACTGAACAGTGGTGAAACAGGCCCTTAATCAGTTTGAATACCAAGTTATTATTATGTGACTACACCGCCAACATTCAAATAATCCTATAACATTTTACAGCAATGCTTATCATTAAATGTTTGTTCATTAAACCTATTTCAAATATGATTGTTACCTGCTGTTGCTATTTAGAATAATAAATAAATAATAACAAGTAATTTTTATCCAGACATCAATGCCCTTCAATTTTACACCTTGTTTGCTCCGTACATCTTCAAAAAGTTTAAGATATATCAAGGTACATACCCGCTGCTATCTGGTATACATCAATCTGCGAACAAAATACATGAATATTAGTAAATACACCAATTTACGATAATAGAGGCGGCGATAGCCTAGTGGAGATACCAACGGACTGCAATGCAGAGGGTATCGGGTTCGAATCCACGGCGCGCACCAATGACTTTTCAAAGTTAAGTGCGTATTAAATTCATAATTATCGCTTGCCCCGTGCCTCGGAGAGCACGTTAAACCGTCGGCCCCGGTTGTCATGAAGATCTTTGACACTCGTTACGGGGAGTCAGTACCCCCAAATAAACTGATACTGTACTGATACTGTACGTCTAAACCATAGAATATCACTATCCCTCTGCGTTACGGAGGTCAGACGGCAGTCGCTCTGTGGAAAAGTTGATATTCTGTCATATCTGGTTAGACCAGTAAGCGGACCTCGGGCTCCAAGGCTGTAAGTCTTGGATGCAACTGGGATAACGGTAGGGCGATGATGATGATTTTACAGCAATACTTATGTACATAATTAGTTTCTACTACTTACTTACACATTCTTATGTGCGTCTGAGATCACATCATTTATAAATTCGGTACATCACTTCCACTCGGCAGGGCTCGTTTTATTAGATATCTTTTATCTAGGTTTACTTCTATAAATACAAAAATGTGCCTCCGGTCCGGGTAGGCTTTTATCCACATTCAACAAAATCGTTAATTCCACTTAAAAATGCCATTGTTATCAAGAGTGTGTACAAAGAGAGCTTACAAACACTGATACCACTTGTCTTCTACTGAATAGTTCACGTGACGGACTGTTTAACGCTCGAGTAATTTAGAAAGAATCGCCTGATGTGTGTTGGTTGCTCATTCAACGTTAAGATATGCAGCGTACAGTTTACACTCATTATACAAATAAAACTATTATAAACGCGAAAGTTTGCAAGGTTAGATGTTTGCTTGAATTAATGCTTGTTGCCCTTTCACGCAAATCCTTCTGAACAACATTTTTGCAGGTATGTAATGTATCACATGAGGGTAACACAAATACTACCTTGTCACGACATCCACGAAGACTCTAGCCCCGTATAAAGTTTGATTTAAGCTAATTTTGGTATTCTTATTTCTATGTTACCGTTGTGATAAATTATTAAATTCCAGCAGTTTATATAGAATCTGGGTGGACTCCAAATAGTCCAAATTAAAGTGACAAATTATACTTAATGTTAGTTATCTCTGGTCCTTCGGGAATCCACAGACTAGGTACGAAATATATTTAATTGTATGCAGCTGAGAAAGCACACAAAGTAAACAGTCGCGATATAATACAAACATCATTAGGTAAATCTGCCATTGTATCTGCGAGTGTAGCGCAACGGTGCGGTGCGCGACAACAGAAATATTAACTTAATGTTTGTTAACTTGTAAACAATGGGTTAGTCAGAAGTTTAGTTTATAGACGGAGTTGTACTACAAAAATGTGGTATTACTACATATAATATTCAGATCCTAGAGCCTGGTTAGTTAAAGTTTAATTACAAAACCAATTGAGGTAAAGTTATATTTACAGCTGAAAAATACGTAAGCACTTAGTTGTAACCTTCAGCAACCCGCTCTTAATCATTCACATTTAGCAATTCATTAGGATTTTGTCATCGTTCCAAAAAAAGGAGAAAAATTCAATTATCATGATACTTTATATCGCTTGCGATTGCTAGCCTTTTAATTAAACAAATCATACATCGCGGTTTGTTTAAAAAAAGTAAAAGTATTGTGAAGTATCATAATACGGCGGAAATTGTACTTGAGATGCGACGTTCACATGCAAGCTGCTCACGTTCGAGCGTTCGTACAAATACGTTTAAAGCTGAACTTCTTCCATAAACTTGTTAGCTACGGCCGGCGTTCCTTGCACTGCACTCAATCTGTTTACGGTCTAAATATACGCGAGAGATACGTCTGTGCAAGCACAATAATAATAAGGCTATAGTTCCGGTGAAACTTTCATTCCTTCAAGTGGATTACAATATAGTTTCGCTAAAAGCATTTTACGCAATAATATCGCATCTTACTACTACGAACACGAGTTTAGAGGTGCATGATCGTAAAGGGGAATGCCTCAGTGCTTGTATGTTGTACCTGTGATTGTAGGTACACTGCGCTACAGAAAGAATGCAAGGGATTCTATTTCGTGGAAGTAGTAGTACGGCCACTTAACAACGTTCAGACATGTAAGTAAGTATGAAGTGGTTACGTATTGCACATTTTACGAACACCTAAAATGCTTGTGCGTTTACTAGCTCGAAATGAGTGTGCAATTTTCTAAGTAGTTTTTATCCGATTTAAGTTACACATTGCAAATGTAAAAGTAACAATATTTTGATAGTTTTTATTTGAAACAAAAGACGGAATTAGCACAATTTGGAATAACTGACTTATCATCATCTGAATCGTGACTATTTTTAAGTTGCATTCGTTGTAGGTCATGTAGATACTCAAACTTCAATACATTTTTGTTTACCCAAGTTCATTTTGTATTGTTTTTTGGGCGTTAATACGTCAAGTTTAGTACAAAGATACTAGCGGTACCTGTGAGCGCTTATCTCAGTATTAGTTAGACATTGGGGATGTCCTGAAAAACGGAATGTTCCAAAGTACCCGAATCCAGCGAGCATATATGAAAAGAGGAATGAATGTAGAGGAAGAGCGTGAAGTTTTTAAGGAAAGAAACAAGTTGCGTTCTGTTGTCTCTGCCTACCCCCACGGCAAAAATTCGTGAGTATTTGTATGTAGTTGGCTCAGTCTGTCTGGTCGCTAATTCAGATCAGTTCCAGTACTGGACTCCAACAAACTGAGAGTGTACAGTAAATTTACGGCCTCACGTGCGACTGAGTTTCCGGGTGTAGAATATATAGATACTAGCTTTCGCCCGCGGCTTCGCCCGCATGTAATTCTAATGAAGAGTAGCCTAAGTACTTCCCCGGGTTTCAGACTATCCACTCACAGTCGGGGCCACTTGGGAAGATTTGATTGGTAAAATTTGAATGGGCCCCGACTGTGAGTCGTTCTGTTCTGCATATTACTTAACAGAATTCTAAACTACTGGGCTTGTTTCTTTCTTTTTAGTTTTTATTTAAGTTAATTATTTCAGGTATTTTTAAAATTATTTTTTATGCAGTCGGGTTTTTTGTTTTTCTTTAAATTATTTTTTTATTTTATACTTTTTAGTTACGATTCATTGACTTCGTTTTAAGATGGTAAATTCCGCAATCAAGTGTTTGTATATAGTTTATACTTGAAATAAAAACTTAAATCAATAAGTAAGAAAATTAGCGAGAATTCTTTTTTTGTTAAACAACTTTAAATCGTTATATATCCTAAGCTATTATTTAAAATGAAAAATAATAAAAGGAACCAAGAGATGATTTTAAAATACCTATTCAACGACACCCCACTTGACATAGTTCATCGACTTATTTTTTTTTCATTTTGACAATATGGCGTCTGGTTGTCGCTGTGGTGAATTTTGATTACTGTTAGGTCTTTAGTGACACTCGCAAGGTTAAGACGAATCGATTGACGTAAGAATCATCAAAATCGGCCAACGCATTTGGTCTCTAGAACGCCACATAGAAACAAACATACATACATACATACATACATACATAGACTGATAAACACATTACCCTCCTTTGCGTCGCGCAGTCGGGTAAAAATTGGGCAAGTGCGAGTCGGACTCGCGCACGAAGGGTTCCGTACCATCATCTATAAAAGAAAATCACGTTCGTTGTATGTATACTTAAATACTTTATAAGTTTCTACCTGTTTATTAAGATCGAGTAACAAATTGCTTAAAAATTACGTTTGTTGTATACCCTTTATTATTTACTTTTTTTAAATTTAATTATTTATTTTGAAAGGTAATATACAACTACATATTCTGCGAAAATTTAAAGCGTCTACCTGTTACAGTTAGTAATTTTGAGCAAAAAATACGAAAAAAAACAACGTTTTTTGTATGGGACCCCCCTTATTATTTTCATTTTTTTTTTAGTATTTGTTGTTATAGCGGCAACCGAAATACATAATTTTTGAAAATTTCAGCTTTCTAGCTATCATGGTTTATGAGATACAGCCTGGTGACAGACAGACAGATGGACAGACAGACAGACAGCGGAGGCTTAGTAATAGGGTTCCGTTTTTTACCTTTTAGGTACGGAACCCTAAAAATGATGTAGTTAGGTTATGTACTAAAAAGCTAAAAAGTAATTCGGTAAGTCCTAGCTACCAGATCGCACCAATCTTCTCATCTGGGGTATTGATCAGACAAATATAAAATCGTTGGGCAAGTGAAATTTCTATCATAATGTTTACTCTGGATACGCTACGCCCAGAATCAAAATATTTTTTGGTTAGTTTATTTTAGTTTCAAGTTTTTAGTTTTTTGTTAGTTGATACTTCTCATTCTATTTTCATAGTAAGCCCTGTTCTACCAATCAAGCCCTGTCATTTGATGCCCATATTAAGGTATTTGTGGAAAATAGGTAATCCGCCATTTTGTGGCGGCAGCCATCTTGGCTTTTTCTTAGTGAGCTCTATTCTACCAATCAAGCCCTTTCATTTGATACCCATATTGACTTATTTGAGGAAAATATGGAAATCCGCCATTTTGTGGCGGCAGCCATCTTGGATTTTTCATAGTGAGCCCTATTTTACCAATCAAGCCCTTTCATTCGATACCCATATTGAGGTATTTGTGGCAAATATGTAATCCGACATTTTGCGGCGACAGCCATTTTGGATTTTTCATAGTGAGCTCTATTCTACGAATCAAGCCCTTTCATTTGATACCCATATTGAGGTATTTGTGGAAAATAATTAATCCGCCATTTTGTAGCGGCGGCCATCTTGGACTTTTCATAGTGAGCTCCATTCTACCAGTCAAGCCCATTTATTTCATACCCATATTGCGGTTGTTGTGCAGTAATATGTATTGTGATCCACCATTTTGTGTCGGCGGCCATCTTGGATTTACAATCATTTAAATATTATCTTATATTGTCATCAGGATTAATACCAAATATTAGATCAATCTCTCATCAGGAAGGGGGTAAAATTCCAATTGCTAAAGAACAATGCCCATTTCTGGCCCAGTTTCGAACTCATGAACAGTACAATAGTGTTTAAATTTGTTGTTGAATAATCCTTTTTATTTATAACTTAATTTATAGGCATTACTAAAGGTGTGCCGAGAAACATAATCAATAAATAGGTTTAAAAAGACGTGTTAACGTCTAAATAGCCAAAACGTAATAGATCAGAAGTTGCCAGTAAAGAAATCATAATCATCATCATCATCATCATCAGCCTTTAATAGTCCACTGCTGGACTAGGCCTCTCCTTGGAAAGGAGGAACTGGCCTACTAAACCACGCTGGCCAAACGGGTTGGTATAGGGTTTGTATCAAGTTTTCCTTCTCTTACAGTGCTGTTCTCTATATAATATGCTCCCTCTGTCGACTCTTACGACACCCATGGGATGATATGGGGTGGTGACATTCCGTATTCTTAATCCGTCACCACGATAATATTAAATCGATTTTCTTAATCGATTTCACATTTTCTCTACTCAAAATGATTTTAGTGACAAGCAAATCTTTATTTGGTCCTTAAAAATTTTTACTGTGTGTTTTTAAGGAAAATATGCGATTAACTACAAATAACCTTGATTTTGAATCAAATATATAGATTGATAACCTTGTCCGAAATCTATATCGATTAATCAATAACATTTAAAAACTGCAAAATGGCAACACTTTTTTAACTGTTAGTAAGTGTCAATAATGTCATAGTCAATTTATTTTATTATGTTTGTTATTGACCTTTTACGACTTCTGGCTTTTTCTTTCGGATTTCTACCCTTACCAAACGATTAACTCATTCCTTTCTACTCAAAACTACGAAATACTGCAACTATCCTAATAAAAGTACGTACAGACCTAATGTTTTTTGAGCTAAAAAAGTACATCTTGTAATAAGACTATGAATGTGTCCGACCTCTAATCAATCTCAAAACTCTAGTTTAACATTCTTTTATCAAATGCAATAACAACTACTACGATTTTTGACGGTTCACACCTGGGCCGGGCATGACTGCTAGACATAGGTACATACATACATACATATACTCACGCCTTTTTCCCGTCGGGGTAGGCAGAGGCAACAGAACGCCACTTGTTTCTATCCTTACAAACCTCACGCGCTTCCTCTACACTCATTACTCTTTTCATACATGTTCGCCGGTTTCGGGTACTTCGGGCCTTGGCGTTTTTTTTTAGACATAGGTCTCTTTTAATTTACGTCACAACAGCACTGGGAGGCAAGAGATTTGGCCTAGTATACCACACAAGCTAGACGTGTTGGCAAAGAGTGTGATGTCGAGTTTTCCGTCTATTCCGCAAGTTGCTATTTGCTTCAAGTATTTTCCTTAGTCACCTCTGTCTAACCACATTATTTCTTATAAGTTATTATTGTAAAAAATCTACATAGCCTGCTGCAATATTAATTAATTTTATTTTATTAAGTTTGATTCCTGAACCAAGTTTGATTCCTAAACCAATTCATTTATCAATTTGTAACAAAATATGTGTTAACAAGAGGAAATAATAGCTATTGTTTGAAATAGAAATATTGTCTATGATAAGTTGAATCGATTATATTAGTTTAGTAACATTTTATTTTGTCTATTTTAACTCGAGTTGACACATCACTACATGACACATCATCCCTTTTTCTTCTTGTCATGGAAAGTTAATACGTTGTCCTCCCGTAAAATATGGCCTTTTGAAAAGTACATGGTTGAAGCTAGCTTCGCGAATTGCATTGTGTAATAATCTTGTAAATACTTGTAATTGCTGCTTTTGACCACCGGCTGTAATAATACATTTGTTAAATATTGAACATGGGCATTGTTCTTTGACCCAAATAAATAAATAAATAAATGCTGCCGCGGTCTTTTGTTTAGAACTATTTAAGATAAACAATATCACCGTACATTATCTTCAAGTAACCTTTCAAGGTTTAGGCAACGCACGCGAAGATAGCTTTCAGAGCTCAGGATTTTTGCCGACTTGGTTGATACTTTTCCTTATATTATGGCAACATTATACAAAATCTTTATAAATTGTAGCCTATGTGTTATTCTGATGTATAAACTATATTACTGTAAATTTTCATCCAAATCCGTTCAGTAGTTTTTGCGTGAAAGAGTAACAAACATCCATCCATACATACATCTTCACAAACTTTCACATTTATAATATTAGTAGGACTTAGTTTCACTGCGCCCACCACGATCTGGAGTTACTACTGAGTTGGAAAACGGAAACTAAGTATAAATATTCTATACCTAGGTATCCGAAAAGTTGCTCCATTTGATCCTTGAAATGATTCACTGAAAGCACTTCCATTCAAGAAAGCCTAACGCCGATTAGCCGAGTGGCAGACATAATATTCAACTACCTATACATACAGTATGGAAAATAATGCAATTAAATGCATTATTTATCATACTTCTTGCACTCTGGTCATCTCCAATATTGCTATAGTACTAAAAGTAATTATGATGAGTTAAAATAAGGTATTACACACTGATTATATTATGATAGAACATCGACGGAGACCGCGGTAGTTTGATAAATGTTCTCGGACGCCTTTAGGGGACGCATTTTACACTGTCACAATTCTTTCGTATATTTATTTACTGCTTTATAGGTACATTCATGCACTTTTTTACGCGATAAACTCAGAAACTACTGAACTTTTGTACGATTATCACCACTAGATTGTGTGATCCCTGAGGGAGCTTTATTTATATAATTCATGCAGGTGGAACCGTGGGTTGTTTAGTAATATTATTACCAGGCATTACTAGCGATCTTATTATGTTTGTCATTGTGCTGTGCGATATTTTTTGCGATGGCGTTGAGTCGTTGAACTGGGATTCGACAGAGATGTTGTTTTATTGAGAAGAGATATATGAATATCGTTTTAGTCTGACGATACAATCTTGCATTTGGGAGGCTATAATAATACGTTGAAACTAAATCTTCTTTTTTTTTATTAAGAAAAAATACCTGTCAAATTGACTTCACGCTGCCTGATGGTAAGCTGACAGTGAAGTCCTATTGGGAAGGCCACCATCCCCAATTGCTGGTTAAGCAATGTGACATGACGGCCCTCACTTTGACGGCCTTGAGAGATGCTTTTTCACGCCCCGCTTAAAGGACCCAGGATCAAGGTAGGAAGGAAACACGTGAGCTGGCAGTGAGTTCCACGTCTTTATGGTACGGCAAAGATAAGATGTACCGAACCTTTTCGTACGTAGCGGTATCTGATCTACAATCTCAAGGGTGGCACCTTAACCCGGCACGTGTTGTTCGGGATAGGAAAGGAGAGGGTGGGATGAGTTGAGAGAGTTCTTCTGAACACTCACCGTGATACAATCGGTAAAAGACAGCCATTGAGGCTACGTCCCTGCGTAATTGCAGAGATTCAAGGGTCTTAGTAGCCTCAAGGTCACCTATGATACGGACAGCACGCCGCTGCAACCTATCAAGGGCATCTAGCAGGTACTGAGCGGAGCCGTTCCAGAGATGAGATCAGTATTCCACGCAGGGGCGAACCTGAGTCTTGTATAATTGACACATCTGCTCCGGCGTGAAAAACCTCCTCACTCTGTTCAGGACTCCGAGTTTTCGAGATGCCGATTTAATGACACCCTCAATGTAGTTTCTCTGGTTGAGATTGCGGCGTATGTCCATACCAAGTATATTTAGACTGTCCTGTATCGGTAGTGGAGTGTCCAGAAGAGAAGGTTGGGGAAGGAATGGAGATAACTTAGCTGAAAATGCGCACACCTGTGTCTTCTTGGCGTTGAACTCGACAATGTTTTCAGCACCCCAATTCGAGATGCTGTTCAAAACCTGGTCAAGCTCAGCGACAAGTTTTCGCCTATTTTCCTCAATGTCAGCCTGCTTAGCCCCAGGATGGCCGAGATACCGCCCATGCACGGTACTGTCATCTGCATAGCAATGTATGCTCCCAAAGTGAGCATATCATTGATATGCAGCAGAAAAAGTGTGGGCGATAAGACGGATCCCTGGGGCACACCAGCATCCTATTCACCAATAGCTTCACCAATATCAAACTAGATAGAACTGGGCCATCATTTAAAATACAGATGGGTGTTAAACTGGTAGATTCGCTCTCCGCCAAGCTGTTCACCAGCACCCTCGAGGAGATTTTTAAAACTCTAGCAACCTTGTGGAATACAAAAGGGATTTTTGTCTTCAACAAGAGACTTACAAATCTCCGATTTGCCGACGATATAGTTGTTTTTGCTCCCACCGCTCTGGAACTTGAGACTAAGCTGAGTACAGCAGGCCGCAGGGTGGGACTAGCGGTAGAACGATCGAAAAGTAAGGTTATGACTAACAGCACCAAATATAGAGTCGAGGTGGATGGGCAGGAAATACTATAAGTCAATGAGTATACATCTACTTGGGCCACCTAGTTTCTTTCGAAAACAGTAGGTATATATAACAATATTGCACTGCGTGGGTAGTCAACAGCAATCACACAAAAACTGAAGAATGTTAAAAGGCTGATATATTTTCCCAACATTATCTAGTCCCAAACTAAACAGAGCTTGTACTATGGGTACTAGACAATGGATAAACATATGTACATAATATACACTTAGGTATTTTTTACACATACATGTTATACGTAGAACCAGCCATTCCAAGACAAACATACATGTTCACATACACGGTTACACTCCTGCTACGCCACCGGGTCGTTAAATAATTATTTTAAGTATATGAGTTGAATATGCGCAATTTGCGATATTTGAAAGAACAAACAAGTTTTATATCCGGTATCCGGTCGATAAATATAGTATGATAAATATTAATTTTAAGTAAATTTGTTAATGTAAGGTGATAATGTAATTTATTTTCATATTTCGACATTTATTCAATGAATCAAATATCTCATATTCATTATTATTATTGTTTTTTTTTTAATCAAATTTTATTTTATTTTGTTCCATTTATAAATTGTAGTTTAATTAATTATCCTTATAGTAAGCGACTTGAAATTATATAATGAGATTGATTTTTCTTTAAATTTTAATTAAATTAATATTATATAATTAATTAGGTAACTAGAGCCGTATTAAATGCATGTGGTGTTAACCTCTAATTAATTGTTGCAGTTAAGTATGTTGCTTTAGTCCGTAAGCTCTGATCGATGTATTAGAGTGTAAACAGTTGTTGGTTGACGTAAAAAATAATAATAATAATATAGTCAGCTTACAGCAATGCTTCAAATCTATACTTTTGAAAATTCTATATTTTAAAACGAGTTTTCTACTTAAATAATAAAAACATTTTTTTTTATAGCATTAGGCAGCAAATGAGCAGACGGATCGCCTGGTGGTAAGCAATTACCGCCACCCATGGACACAAGCAACACTACAGGAGTCTCAAGTGCGTTGCCGCCCCTTGGGGTAGGGAAAAGGGATTGGATGAGGAGTAGGATGAGGAAGAAGGAATAGGGGATAGGGCCTCCGGTACTCTCACTCACCGAACGAAACGCAACAGTTTAGGTACTGTTACTTTATGTCGATTTTCTGTGAGAGGGTAGTACTTCCCCGGTCGAGCCGGCCCATTCATGCTGAAATCAGCAAGGCTCTACTACAAAACCATACCGTGAATACTGTATTTGCTACCACTATGAGTTATTCGCTATTATACCAAATCTATATCTATATTTAGATATCTATATCTAAACCTATCTCAAACATCAACCGCGATTCTTATAGATCACAACACACGTACGTTTAACTCGTTTACATCGCTCAATTTCTCACACTAATCCTCTATATACCGAGTGACTCGGCGACGTTCGACCAGAGATCGCAAACAGCAAGTGTCTGCTCCACGCTACACGTGCTCCCTCGCTACTCGAATAAAAACGTTCCCGAGATTATCCACCGTACGTGCCGCGAATACACACAACATTATATAAAAATACTAGCTGACCCAGCGAACTTCGTATCGCCTTTTTAAGAGTTTTTATTTAATTCCCTTTTTTCCAAGCCCCTTTTCCAAAGTTACCATTGACTTAGCGCTTAATCACCTATCATTCCAGGGTCTATAAATTATGCAAAAACAAACATAGATTTTAATATAATATTGAATTGCCCATTCCTTAAAATATCGGAGACGATACCCATATCGACTTTAAAAAAAAATCCCGTCCGCCATCTTTGATTTCCTATCCGCCATCTTTGATCACGAAATAGATGTTGTATTAGGATTCACCATCCCTTAAATCATCAGAGACGATACTCATATTGATTTTTAAAAATTTGCCCATCCGCCATCTTTGATTTCCCATCCGCCATCTTGAATCACGAAATAGATGTTGTATTTGGATTCCCCATCCCTTAAAACATCGGAGACGATACCCATATTGATTAAAAAAAAAAATCCCATCTGCCATCTTGGATCACGAAATAGATGGTGTTTTTGAATTCTCCATTCCTAAAAATATCGGAGACGATACCCATATCGCCTTTAAAAAAGTCCCCTCCGCCATTCTTTGATTTCCTATCCGCCATCTTTGATCACGAAATAGATGTTGTATTTGGATTCACCATCCCTTAAATCATCAGAGACGATACCCATATTGATTTTTTAAATTTTTCCCATCCGCCATTTCTGATTTCACATCCGCCATCTTTGATCACGAAATAGATGTTGGATTTGGATTCCCCATCCCTTTAAATATTGGAATTGATACTCATATTGATTTAAAAAAAAAATCCCATCCGCCATCTTGAATCACGAAATAGATGTTGTATTTGAATTCCCCATTCCTTAAAATATCGGAGACGATACCCATATCGACTTTAAAAGAAAATCCCGTCCGCCATCTTTGATTTCCTATCCGCCATCTTTGATCACGAAATAGATGTTGTATTTGGATTCACCATCCCTTAAATCATCAGAGACGATACTCATATTGATTTTTAAAAATTTGCCCATCCGCCATCTTTGATTTCCCATCCGCCATCTTGAATCACGAAATAGATGTTGTATTTGGATTCCCCATCCCTTTAAACATCGGAGACGATACCCATATTGATTTAAAAAAAAAATCCCATCCGCCATCTTGGATCACGAAATAGATGGTGTTTTTGAATTCCCCATACCTAAAAATATCGGAGACGATACCCATATCGACTTTAAAAAAAATCCCGTCCGCCATTCTTTGATTTCCTATCCGCCATCTTTGATCACGAAATAGATGTTGTATTTGGATTCACCATCCCTTAAATCATCAGAGACGATACCCATATTGATTTTTAAAATTTGGCCCATCCGCCATCTTTGATTTCCCATCCGCCATCTTGAATCACGAAATAGATGTTGTATTTGGATTCACCATTCCTTAAATCATCAGAGACGATACCCATATTGATTTTTAAAAATTTTCCCATCCGCCATCTTTGATTTCCCGTCCGCCATCTTGGATCACTAAATAAATTTCATATTATTAATCAGCGTCCCGAAATTCTCGAAAACGATACCCATCTAGATTGTATCCTATTCTTTTAGCTTTTTTGCCTTTGACCCAACCCTCCCCCTTCTCGTTTGACCATTTTATTATTTTTGTCTGGCCCCTAAAAGCTGTGGCGTAATTTTATATAGCCTATAGCCTTTCAAAATAATTGGGCTATCATAGGCAATAACAATTTTTAAAATCCGACTGCTAGTTCCTGAGATTAGCCGACATTATGTTTTAGCCTTTTTAGCCTTTTGCCCGGCCCCAAAGGGTCAAAGCGTTATGTTATATAGCCTTCCGGAATAACTGGGCAATCGTATACAAAAAGATTTTTTCAGATCCGACCGGTAGTTCCTGAGATTAGCGCGTTCAAACAAACAAACAAACAAACTCTTCCGCTTTATTATATTAGTATAGATTAAGTTTCCACTAGAAAAGGTTTCATTCCACATGAGATTAGGTATGTGTTGAGTAAGGGCGGTTTCAAATTAGCGTATTTTTCTGCGCGTATACGGTCGTTTCTGCATACGCGCTTACACGCGCGCTACATTACGCGCGTCAAAATACCGGTCTCTCGTAAATGGGCATATATCGGTGTGTTCGCTCGAAACTGTAGTGACATCTTGTCAGTGTCAACATGGATTTTGACGGCTCGCGCTTATACGAGCTTGGACGCGCGTCAACGCTCGTACGAGTTGAGCGTGTGTCAAAAGGCGAGCCTATACGCGCCTACAGGCGCTTCCAAAAACGAGCTTATACGCGCGTATAAAACGCTAATCTGAAACCGCTCTAAGGGGTCGTGGTGTATTTTATGTGAGTGCGTTGGATGCACTGATTGTTGGGACAATTTTT
Source organism: Euclidia mi (assembly GCA_944739405.2). Lineage (NCBI taxonomy): Eukaryota > Metazoa > Arthropoda > Insecta > Lepidoptera > Erebidae > Euclidia > Euclidia mi. The sequence continues at coordinate 1,901,991 of OX123188.2, read as the reverse complement.
GGAAGGATTATGGTCAGTCTTGGCGTGGGACGTTAATCTCGAAGATAAAGGTCAACTTAAAGTAATCTCTAAAATATAATAATATTCTTTTACATATTTTAACCGGAGAAGGAATAACAATGGCACAGAAATAACGTACACGTTTCTAGACATACGTTATAAATAACAGGTAAAAGTTGACAGAGACTTATTTATTTCTGCATTTTGATTGTTTACAACGCTAATATACAAGTCAAAACCCCATTCTAGATAATGCCGGTTTTTCCTAACTACATGACTTCTTGAAAAGAAAAGCCTGCAACAAACTCAGAGTTTGCTTTTTCTGTCAGTTCATTTTCTTTCATAATCTCTACATAAAACTGCCTAATGTAACAGTTAGTTTCAAAGATTACAAAAACTTATATGAGTTCAGTATAATAATTGTGTAATGCGATATACGTATAATAAACCACTCTACTCTTGACCAGTTCCACTCTTATTCCCACTGCAGTGTCACCTGTGTAGTCAGACTTAGTAGTTACCATAGGAAGTCACCGAGTGGACACTTGTGTCCCGGGGAAAGTTGCTAAAATAAATCCTGTGTCGCGGGGGACTTTACAAAGATACGGATACAATGAACACCCAGACTCGAAACAACAATTTATGGATCACACAAAGTGTTGTCTCGTCTGGCAATCGAACCCACAACACTCGGCGCAGTGTCAAGCTGCGAAGCGGCCGCTTAACCACTACACCAACCGTGCACTCACATGTATTTTTTTCATTTTTATTCCATTAGAAGTCTTTTGAAGTATATGAACAAAGTAAGGGTAAAAAAGATAGAAAAGGAAATATTTATTATAAAAATATAAACGAATTGTTATTAAAAATTCTACTTAAGGAAAATCTCTGTCATGCTTGAAATGTAAAGTTAAATTATAAAATAAGTAGCTTATTTAAAATTAAATGAAAGAAAGTACAATAATCCAATTTTAATATCTCCAAAGACTAGTCCTGAAATATGAGCCAACATCTACAGTTTCTGTTACATCCTGTACACGCAGGTTCAACTACATATCATTAGGTTTTTTATGAAGAAAAAGTAATAATGTGTCGTCTCACTAGTCTCATATACAATAAAAGTGATAGACTATGTATACACGTGAATTTGAACCTGATAGGATTCACTGATTATTACTAAAGTAGGGAACTATACTGACATTTTAAGGACATACAGGTTGTAATCTTATTGCTCACACCATTTCATGGTTAACCATTAAGTTTTATTCGTTGTAATAAAATCCCAGTTTTCAGAGGCAACAGAGTGACGCAGAGGACGATAAGTTAATATTTTCTGCTTGCTTCACCAATCACCACGAGCTATCGGCAACACACCATTATACAACACCCACTACGTATCAATGAATAATTGCTCGATATTTTTAGTCGCTCAATAAATCGATGCACTTACATAAATCTCGTTAAGTATTAATACATGAGATTTACCACAATACTAATGGCCGCTGTCAGAGGATTTATATTTCAATTCCATAATCTGACGGTAATGCCAATATCTCGATAGAAATGGATCTGAAGTATGAGATTTTCTGTACCTTAATTGAAAAATTGAACAAATAGATGTGAAAATAATATTTGTACTTGAGGCTGCTACAAGTATAGCTTAGTGGAGATAACAACAGATTGCTACACGGAGGGTATCGGGTTCGAATCCACGGGGCGGCGTGCACTATTGAATTTGCACGTATTTGATATAGCTAATAATATTTGATTATTTGCTATATCAAACGTATTTTATACCAATCGTCCCTTGAATAATAATACCCGTGCACTAGCATCTTTTTGGAGTGATTGAAATTCTGTAAGTGCCCTTATCACTTCACCAAGTCACTTGCCCTGACTGGTATCGCAGTTCCTCTAGGACTACTGAAGCTAGCAACATATTTGGACGGTGATTCTTTTTATGACGTAGGCACTTGCTAAGGAAAGATTTTTTAATTTTCTATCATGATAGGTGTTAAACAGGATTTCAAAAGCTGGCTTTGAAGCTAACTGTATAAGTGGGAAACCGTGACAAATATTATTTCTATACACAAATAAAAACCAGTACATAAAAAAGGCAAAGAAAAAATTAAAGGGCGTCTCATGGAAATCCTCTACATCGCCATCAATTGGGAGCGTGCCCAGAATGCTGGCAGCATTGTCACGTTGTATTGCAATGCAGATCTTTTGTGCTAAATAGTTTATTTTTTTTTAATAATAAATAATTATTATAGCGGCAAAAATAATTAAATAAAAAAGAAAATAGGTTCTCATCCCACAAAATTTGTCTAAGTGGGAATCGAACCCAAGACCCCAGGCTTATCATTCAGACCCCCCTGTGGGATCTCCACCCTATCGTGGTGGGGGGCTCAGTAACCGTGGGTTGAACACCCACGGTGAAGCTAAGCCGGAACCTGAGAGTGGACGCTCTGCGTGGGCTTGGAGGGAGCCTGCGCAGGATGTTCTGGCAGTTGGGTGTGATCGCGGGAGTGGAGGCGTGTCGGTGTTGCGTTGCCGCGCGCCCTATTTCCCACGACCAAATGGGGGCGCACCATTCGATGCGTTGCGGTGGGACCACAGAGGAAGAGGAGATGCGGTGTTGTCAGGTTGCCGTCCTCTCTATCCTCTGCGGCCGCTGGGTGTATTGGTGGCGGAGCCCACAACACCTTCATCCGCCGCCAACGAGGTTGTGGCCTTCGGGCTATCCGCCGGGGTGCCAGGGTAGAATGCTAACGCGACCCCCTGGCGCCCCAAAATGGCGAGGACGTATGCGCCGTGGTTTTAGTGGGTATTACGGCTTTGCACTCCAGCCGTCGAATCCCACATACTCCCCGCTTTTCACCCTGCCGGTGTATGCGTAAATGCATTTCCATAGCGAGAAGAAAAAGAAACAAAAAAAAAACAGTCAGAGCCTACCTCTGGACCAACATGCCAGTCTATCACGTTTTCCAATTTGATATTGTTTTACAGTACTCACCCTGTTGCTATACATTATGCTACGAGATTCACACATACGCGCTGTTAACAGAATTCTCACGAATACATGTGTATACCCGTTGTGGTTGTACTGGCCAGAGTTGAACAAGTTTAAATTACAGATACTTGGAAATACCAATATTCTGAAGATATACCTACTAATGATTGACATAACTTTACCCACCTTGCTCCATTTTCGGTTTACACCAGGCGATAGTGTTGTCCCCTATCAAACGTTAGCCTATTGACGAAATAAAGAAGTTTCGCAACATGTCGAACTAGAAATATCGACACCCTGAAGAACTAATCATTGCAAAGTTGTACCACCCACGCAGATGTTTTGCGGCGTAAAACTCTCCCGACTTCACGTATGGCGTAGAGATTTTAGCGCCCCGCCTTGTCGCGCCATTCAGAACTGTACCGAGTGTTGTATTTTCGATTTTTTGGATCCACACACAAAACAACTCTATGTTATTCTAAACTTGCTGTGACGAGCCTATTACTACTTTGTGTCCCTTGATAGATGTTCTGATAGATACGCAACTCAAGATTATTCGTAGTACGGAAATCGTCTTAGCAAAATTAAATCTAGTTCAGCAGAGATTCTTGTGAACAAGAAGTGACTAGTATAGGGAAACCTCCACATGTGAAGTACTTGTGTGGCGGTATATCCAACAAATCTTCAAGGAAAACAAACAACGTGCGTTGTGTTTGTGTTTCATACTGACACCGCCGCGCCGCCGACGCCCGGGAGTTCGTAAACTTCAGGAATATGAGTAACAGTTTAGTACGCGCGTATTTCTCGCGTGTTTCATTCAGCCGCTTGCTAGGCTCTGGTTCGTCTAGGGAAGGTTATGTTCTAGATGTTATGCTTATGAATGCTTGCAGCGTTACAGTTAACCAGCAATAATAGAGGAAATAAATATAATACTCTCTTCCTCTTTTGATAATCCGGTGCAGTTTCGATAGTGCACCAAACTAAAAATTAATAGTTAATAAAAAAAATTATTTGAAAATACTGGCATTAGATTCAACATCCACACAATAGAAAATAAGACGTTTTTACATAGAAAGTTTATATATTTGCTGACTAATTAATTAAATTGTCCGTGTGGTGACGGATTAAGAATACGGATTGTCACCTCCCCATATCAAGCCATGGGTGTCGTAAGAGCCGACAGAGGGAACATATTATGCATAGCACAGCACTGTAAGAGAAGGAAAACTTGATACAAACCCTATACCAACCCGTTTGGCCAGCGAGGTATAGTAGGCCAATTCCTCCTTTCAAAGGAGAGGCCTAGTCCAGCAGTGGACTGTTAAAGGCTGTTGATGATGATGATTAATTAAGTACTTCAAGTTTTTCTTACAGAGACATCGAACACCCCTACATCAACGAACCACTTTTTATTTCAAATCGTCCTTCAAGACAAACGAACGTAAAATATATTTTACTGTCGATCGGTCGCTGCACTCGTTGTTTTTCACGTTCAATTTGCCATCTAAGCCCACCATCCTCTAATGAAAATGTGTTATTACATTTGATTTATGACGCCGCCTCCGCTTCTACAAAATACGTAGCTGTTTTATGGGGCAGTGTATACGCTTCCATGTCAATTCCCTCGTTATTATAAGAAAACTATCGATAAACAAGTTTAAATTTACTATTAAAATTAAATTGTGTTTAGAAGCATACTATAGGTATCAGACTCTAATGAAAAAACCCTTGGGATTGATCATCATCGTCCGAGAATTATCCTAGTTGTATCCAAGTCTTTTCCTCCTGGAGTCCCGAGTAGGTACGCTTACTTTTTAAGATTTCACCTTGCTTTTAAATTTGACAAAATATTTGCTTGCTACAAAAACGCCTAGGATTGAGGTGTGCCCATTCTATACACAAAAAAGTGTATAAACTGACAAATTAAAAAAAAAACATTCATGTTAAGTTTCTTGCCGGCTCTTCTCACCAGGACTGTAGCCCTGAACAGCAGGTAGGTTAACATAATTACGTTTCGTTAGCATTTAATTAACTTTAAACAAAATAAAAAGACATTTCATTTCAGCCAATTTGGCGAATGACTCTAGTATTACATTAATATTCACGATATGCGTAATTTGTTACTTTTACAATAACTAAGTCATAATAACAATAGTTCAGATATATTTGTTTAGGCGATCGCGTGACGACCTTTCACTCACCCGCTACCCCTGTCGTGCTTTCAGACAAATTAGTCCACTGAAGTATCTAAAGTTGCATTTATAATACTCATTTATTTATGTTTATGAACTGTTATAAGTCAGGACTACAGTAAGGAAATTTATGGACCTCTCATTATATTTCTGTTTTAAAACTAAATTGAAAAATTAGTTTACGTCGCTTAAGATTTAGGTATACAAAATGGAGAATATTTTTAGTCACGAAAGCATTATCATAGCTCTAAAATAAATGAAAATTTATATTCAATTCATTCATTTATTTATATACAAGCTAATGAGCATTTGTAATCTACGAATAGGTAGGTACATAGTGCAATGCAGGTGTCACTTTTACAAAAAACACTTTGTGAACTATAACATGCTGAGCAACCCAGCTCAGTATCCATCGTCAGGTTACTTTTACTTACAATCCATACAGAATAAAGTTACCCAAGGCAGATCTGCAATTTGCAGAGTTTCTACACGAAATTACCATACTACACGTACAGTAAGAAGCTTCTTCCAAATATATATTCATATGTACATACATAGACTCACGCCTGTTTCCCCGAAGGGGTAGGCAGAGGCATATTAAACGCCCACTTTTCGCCATTGTTTTGATCCCACGTAATAGGTGGCGAGCCTATTGCCGCTTATCGGGATATTTTGTTTGCCAAAAGAAGAAGAAAAAAATATCTTCCAAATATATTTAATTAATATTTGATATCACTAAGCATAATTTCACATCTCACACAATTTGCATTGACAGAATACATAAACAATGATAAAAAACAATTCAACGCATCGTTCTAAGACTGACAAGTGGTGCTTGGCTTCCAGTGCTATCTGCACTGCGCTATAACTCAAAGCTTCAAAGATGATCGAGATAGTTGTCCATTTGGGTGCAGCGTTCTAAACATTTGAAACTGTTGGAGAGGCATTGATGAGCGGAGCGGACTAAAGATGACCGGTCATGACTCCACGAGAACGAACAACGGCTTACGAGCTCGCGAAACGTTTTATTTTCGGTTGATGTGTTTAATGTTACAAGAGGCATGTTGTGGTTTATTTTTGAACTATGGAATCGATATATCTCTACGAAAATGCAACTGCGAATTTTCTTTATCACTTGTTTGTAGAGTAGTGCATTCTTCTGCGGTAACATTTTACAAACTATTAAAGAATGAGAGTAGCTGAATCACTTAGGTATTTTTCAGTTCAAGAGAATCGGATTTACAACCTTTCAACAGTTTCACAGATATAATTAACGTCTTCTTTCTGCATCTTGACATGTCTTTGTAAAGATAATTGGAATGGCACTTACTGCAATTTTTTGATGACTCGCCTTTTGAATATTCTTCGCCTGTAACAAAAATTTCACTGTAATTTTAATCATGCATAATATTATCCGCTTGACCGCTAGCCCCAATTCGCCGAATTCACTTGACCGCTCACGTTCTAAACAAAATGTCGCGCCGCCGCCGCCGCTCGCCAGATGGGCGCGCTAACATAAACATTTATTGTTGATAAGTCGGTAACATGAGTAAGTTGAAGTGATGTTTTTCTTCAACCTTATAAATGACTCTTTCAGGTCGTATGAATGCTTTGTTGATATTTACTTTCTAATTTATTATACTTAGCAGCGAACATTGGCTATCGTTGAAAAAAACACTTTGTGTATTTTAAACAGGATTATTTTAAAAAGTAAATAGATGACATACATATTTTATAAGTTTCAACTGTAGAGGGATTCTACCTTCACCGAATTAAATAAAAAAAACATGTATCATAGTATAAAAATATTTAATTACACGCATACGATAAGCACGTAATCACGGAGCGCGCGAAACAAAGAGTGGCATTTGACATTATTTTTTCGTTCCGGGTTAACGATTGTAAGACTCGCTTCGTATTTTTAGCATGAAGAAATGTTCAATGATTTGAATAGAACAGAGAAAAATAATTTAAAACATTACGTTATAGAAAGAAACAGTAATTCAGACCGAGTATAGCGCTGTAACCAAAAAGGGAAAATAGTCACTTGTGCGCGGTCTACGGCATTTCGAAAAAGGGAGAATAGTCACTTGTGCGCAGTCAAGCGGTTATAATAATTATGATGTATTATATAAAAATCATTCAAATATTTAACTTTGGGTCGGCACATATCTGACGGAAGATGCGTCGCGTATCATCTGTCGCGTAACGCCAAAACAGCCAAATATATGATAAATCATTCAACCTTTCACACTTAACCGATGATGCGTTAGTGCGTCGAGCGTACAGCGTCTGCTCCGTTTCCGTCAACGTATCGTCGGTCGACGTCGCGCGCACCACGCACCACGTTTATTTTGATTATTGTATTTTGACAGACGCGTTGGACGACGTTTTAAAATTAAATGTCATACAAAACAACCGCACTGTAATTGCCGAAAGCAGAATTTGACTAGACGCGTAATGTTGCAGGTCTAATTTGACGGAATAGACGCGAATGATTATACGCTCGACGCATCTTCCGTCAGATATGTGACCACGTTAAGTAGGTACTTGCGAGATTTTTATGATGCACAAGACTCTCAACTAAAGGTAAAATGATTTTTAAGAAAAATGTATTAAATATTTATCTTTACAACGTAATTTTCCAGATCAGTAAGTTACACTAAAGCCGTGATAAAACGAACCAAACAAAACTAGCGAGTTCTCAGAAAAACTAATAAGAAACGCGCAGAGTTTAATTCGCTCCCAAAAACTTGTGAAGGAATGCTCCACCGAATAGTTTCGTGATGGACAAATTACTGTGTACATACAAACATTGGAATTTTCTTCGCTACTCGTACTTGTACTGGCTGCATTAAATTTATCAGCTAATGAATGCTGTTTCGTTTTATTTTAGAATCTCAAGTGTTTTGAGCTGAGATTGTGATCATTTTACATAGAACAATCAGAACATGCCAGTTGTACTATACTATGTACTAGGTATATGTAGAATGCGTGTGGTGTTACGCCTACGCGTCGTGTCGGTGAAAGATACGCAGCGCCATCAAGTGTAGCGTCATCGTTATCAATTATCTACGTATATTTTCCTTTAGTGACTTGTTGTTCTAAAAAAAATCATGCGATCAATGCTATAATGAGTTCAAATACTCCCGTATCCTAAAATAAGTAATATTTTTCATTAAAGTGATGTTGTTACAAAGAAAAATGATTTCGTAGACATATGAGTATACTTATGCTGATCATTGTGGTTCAATGTAACCTAACTTTTATTTAATTATAATACTTTTGTATACATATTCCACGTGTCATATTTTAAAAGATATAAATATTTCATACTCGAGTGTAAGCATCAGCACTTAAACAAATATGACATGCCGGCAGTAGCATTGAAAAAGAAGTATAAAAATTCTCGCAAACATTGACTAACCATCATGAATGACATGCACTTGTTATCCTACGGTGACTCAATGCAGTCAGATATTTAACGTGTAGATTGATGATTAGGAAATATAATTGGAAGTTTCAAACAAAGAGGTCTTTGAAACACTGATTGACATGAAATTGTGTTTCATTCGTATGGTTCTCGCACCTCACTGGCAAGCTGCCTAATCGGTTAATGCAGATGCATCTTGTACCTCATAAATCCACATATTATAAGATACTTTCGTCCTCTTTGTCTGTATGAAACCGATAATCTCAAAAACTACCTAACGAATCTTTGTATGGTTTTCACCTATAAATCGTGTGATTCTTGAGGAAGCTTTAGGTGTATCGGTACTTCACACCGGAGAAGTCGCGGGCGAGGTCTTGTCACACATATTTATAACGAGAACCAGTGAATACATAATGTTGGTTATTCTTATACGTTCTGTCAATAAAAATATGAGACTGAAGAATAATAAAATTTATGAATGAATTCGTTGTTTCTGTATCCACCTGAAATTAAGCTACAGCGGCTATGTTTCTATTTAATTAGCTGTGTAGCTTGCTGTAGCTTAATTTCAGGTGGATACAGAAACAACGAATTCATTCATAAATTTTATTATTCTTTCTGTTCTCCGCGTTTTTTGGTGTTTCACTCATCTCGCGTAACTGACTGTGAAACAAACAAACAGTTTTCTTCATCGTGTTGTTATAACATTAGTATGATTAATTCCAGATACATAAATAACATTGAAAGAGTTTTTTCGCAAACTCTAGCCGCCCACGCTTCCCACTCTCTATTTTCAGTACGTTACAGAGAAAATACACGTTTGAAACGTATGAAAATCTTGTGTGACGTAATCAAACGCGTTAGTGTCAGTGCAGAAATAGTAAACTTGTACTTAGTTATAGTGAGTGATGTATCAGGTTGCGAGGAGATACTCGGAGTACATGCGTCATGAGATGTGTTGAGTGTGACCATAGCGAATGGATTTAGTGTGTATATTCAGTTTGATGTGTAAATTTGTATGGAGGCAATCTTAAAAACTTCGTCTGCACAGAATGGCGTGGCGGTTTAAGAGGCCACCTTACTATTTAACACTGTGCTGAGAGTTGTATGGTCAACACTATGTGCTCCACAAGTTATTGTTTTGAGTCTGGATGTTCTCTGTATGCTTTGGTTGAAAGATTGTAGTCCTTAGCGACACTGGATTCACAGTGTGTGTCTTTTCTAAAGAAAATAAACCTTCGAAGTAAGACTAAATACCGAAATTATAGTGGATAGAGCTATCTGATCCAAAATGGTAGAAGCCCAGGCGAGGCCTTTTACGGTATTCAAGAGGAATGACTGGCGACAGTGATAGACTCCCATGAAACAATGAGAACAACACATCATTTGTTATATAATATTTATATTTTCCAACTAGAGTACGCCAGCAGCTACGCCTGCAATTTTTTTAAATTTACCCGTTTTGGCCGATCCCGTGGAAATTTTGGGAAATCCCTTCTTGGTGCACCCCTACGGTTCCCAAGGAACATACATGCCTAATTTCAGCTTCCTGCGCCCAATAGTTTCGGCTGTAGCTTGTCTGTCAGTCAGTAAGTAACACAAGGATTTTATATATTAAGATTACATTGAGAAAGTGAGATCACTACGCACTTCGCTCATCTTACTGCAAACACACAAATGAATTTACACCCACGCTTCGTCTGGCCGGCTTGAATTGAGTAAGAAAAAAAAATAAGGGTCTAGAATTGAACGGACTCAAAGAGAAATGTTGATGATATTATGTCGAGGTAAAACTAGCATTGGATGAATGAATGAAGAGCATTTTTATACTCGTACTTGTAGTCAAACAACGTTTTAGATAGTTTGATAAAATAAATCGTAGGGTGAAGAAAGCTGTGAAGGAATCTAAAAAAGAGCAGTGGCTTTATCGGAAGCATTTCGCGATCCACTAGTTATTTAGAGTTATGAGTCACCATTGATATTGGGCATTAGACATAACCTGCCTACCTTCCATTGTGCTTCAAAGCTTGTCGTTTTTCCACCTCAACACCATATCTTTGTATTTGTTGATCAATTCATTTAGTTGATACACCTGATACATCCGTGATCATGGCGCTTACAGCAGTGCTACAATATTGGAACCTCAAAACTACGGTGCATGGAGTGTTAGTGATTTCTCGTTTAAATCATCATCATTTGGCAGTCCACTGCTGGGCATAGGCCGCTTTTTATTTCCGTCGCAATAGTGCTCTGAGTCAATGAGTGTTAGGCCTATTATGGCCACGCTGGCCGTCAATTTTGTGCGTGAAAGAGTAACTAACATCCATAGGTATCTTTTAACATCTCATCATAAATTATCATCCATAAATCATCCATATAATAATATATTATGATCATATATCATATCACTAACTTATAAAACTTCGTTAGTTTTTACATAAAACACTAGATTCACTAGATTATCAAAAATGTAACAAAGTAAACTATTCAAAGAAAATGAAAGTAGATCCTTGGTTCAGGAGAACATTACTTCGCCACAACATCCTCCTTTAACGTTACCATATCATAAAGTATTTCACAAAGCACAATTGTTGATCTCATTCTCTCAATAAGTAATATCGTAAGTAGGCTGTGTATATGTTCCGTGAGTGTCGGCAGCCATATCAGGCTCTTTGTGATCGGATCAAATCGAAATTTCCGACAGAACGAGGGGCGGAATGCTCTCGGCCTCGATCCGAATAGTCGATACATGGAGTAATGAACAATAATAATGGTGTTTATGGTGCTGTAACGTTAAGCATCCTGTACGTGAGAAGGTTATTCATTTCTGTGTTAGACAGGGTGCCACAATCTGAGGCTACTGTTCAATATACCTACTTATTAAAGTTTTATGTCACACGCAGCCCGAATATTTACCGTAAGCTATGAAAAACTGCGGTTTATGCGCATTAACTATGATAGCAACGCAATCGAACCAAATAAGAACGTAAAATCTTAAGTGGAAGGGTAGGAAAATTACCAAACAGAGGTCTGTAATTAATATTTTCTTATAATATTTTCTCGGGTTTACGCGAATGTTGTAATATTGGGTCCTTATTCCACATGTTAACACACAGCAGACTTTGTTGAGCTCAATAAAATCTGCTATGTGTGAACATGTGGAACAAGGACCCAACCCCTACCTGCGATTTGATGAACCACAGATACTCGCAAAAGAACACCGTTTTCTTCCAAGGATGGTACGTGAGGATATTGAAATTGGAATGTTCCTCCAGCTAGGGACTCTCTCATAATGCTAATGAAACCCTAGAAGGAAAAAGTCACCAGAAGACCTAAGGACATTGTGAGCTCATTCTGCGTAAATGGTAACGCAATAGTTGAAAAATGTTCTGGTACTTTGAGATAACATATACATTCAAGAAAAAGACAAATATTACCTCAGTCTGCCGTGAACATGAAACCTGTAAAGAATTCGAAACACGTCGGCTAATAATAAAATGTATTTTCTAGATCATTCTGTTTAAATATAATAACTAGTGAAACCAATATAACGCGATAAAATCCGTAAACTGAAGTTTAATTTCAATTTTATATTTAATGTTCAGTCCTCGATATATATTGACTGCAGGTGTAGGTATACTGTACATAGTGACACCGTTTACACTAAACGCTTTATAAACGATGCCAATTTGCCTTAATAAAAAGTCAATTACAAAAAATATTTCTGTAGATAAAGAAAATTAAAAAAGATACTTCTCATCTTCAAATAAACAGCACTACATATTTTTACTTATGGTATGGTCTCGAAAATTGAATCAGATTGAATGCGCAAACACAGACAATTCAGTTAGATTGACATAAACTAGGAGCTTTTATAAAGCCTTTCTTTATTACCTAACTTTATAGGTACTTACATTCATATACTAAATTAGAATGTAAAATTTTGTTGTAGTAGGTACTTTATCAGCGTAATTTTTATTTCATCATCATCATCTTAGCGTTATCCCAGTCTCAACCTGGGGTCCGCTTTCTAGTCTAACCGGATTTGGTGGAATATTATGGCCTTAACACACGCTCGAACTTGGTCCGAACAGACCACGGATTTGCTCCGCCTCCAGACCAAATCTGCCCGTCTGTAGAGTAGTCCGGCGAACATAATTATTATTAATTGAGTCCGCCTCGGTCCGCTAGTTTGCAGATCGGTCCGACCCGGTCGTCTGTAGCGAGAACGGATTTGGTCCGCCGGACCAACGGGTTTTGTCCGCCGGACAAGTTCGAGCGTGTGTTACGGCTATTAGCTTTTCCACGAAGCAACTACCTGTCTGACCTCCGCAACCCGAAGGGATAGCGATATTCCATGGTTAAGACTAGTGTCAGTTTATTTTAGAGGTACTGACGCCATATAACGACTGTCAAAGATCTTCATGACAGCCGGGACGACGGCTTTACGTGCTCTCCGAGGCACGAGACAAGCGATAATTAACAATTCAATACGCACATAGCTCCGAAAAGTCAGTGGTGCGCGCCGTGGACTCGAACCCGATACCCTCTGCATGGCAGTCCGTTGGTATCTCCACAAGGCTATCGCTGCCTAAGCCAGCGTAATTTTTATTTATTAGTTAAAATTTAAAGTCACAGTTGGCTTAGAACTCGTACTTTTAAAGATCTTGTCCAGAGTCGAACTCACAGATTACCTAGAGGTACGAGTAAGTGACAACCGCCGCTTATGCAAGGACCACGTGTCCTAAGCAGTTAACATACGCTTATTACAGGAACACCTAGCTGTCCATATGTACATACTAAAGATTATGTAACGGGTCTGAATCGTGTGAATGAACGAAAAGAAAGATGTAATACCTTTCTATTTTTCCCGACGTTTCGGCATGGGTTACACCAGCCGTGGTCACGGGATGCCTGATGTTCGTCAGCGCTGCCTCGGAGAAGTGGAAAATAGAAAGATATTTCATCATTATTTTCGTTAATAAACACGATTCAGACCCGTTACATAATCTTTAGTATGTGTGCAAATCGTGGTAGTTTAAAAGTGTCCATATGTAGGTATATAGATACAAATCTAGTGTTATAAGTATCGAACCTGACGATTAAGCTATCAGCGCGCTATAGGCTGTGCTTTATAGGTACAGATACAAATCAATCAGTAACCGAATACTATATGCACACCGCGCCACTGAAAACGCACCTACCTGCATGGTTGCCAGACTACATAGAGTTGTACGCTAATTCTACACTAATAAGAAACACCTCTGATCGCATCTAGCTAGTATCTCTGTACTTATAAATAAATAAAAGTACCAAAATCTAAACAAACTATTTTCAGATCATTGAAAGCTCTTTTCCAAAGGAACTGCTGTTTCTGAGACCTAAAGACGCATCGCTTTATATAATACTAATCAAACATAATCCACTACTATGACATTGGAGTATAGGCAAAACTTTATAAATAACTTATCTTCCAAAACCCATGAAAACTATTTCCCTTTCTCCTATTATAAATACTCTTAGTTTGATATTGGCCTCACGTTTTACTACAAAAGACTGCTGCACAGTATTTTCTTGTAGTCATAAATAGTGAGGAAAAAATCTGTTGGCAAAGTGATCATATTCTCAGAGCCGCCCGGGCGCCCCTAAGCATCTACAACATCTGTCACGTTAGCGTAGCCAAATATATTCAACTACACCACTTTGTCTTACTTGAGTACCAAGAACAAGCCTAATATCTTCTTAACTTGGATTTACCTAAAAGTTTCATAAAAGTTATGTTATACATAACTCCAGATTGTAGCTTAGATACAGTCAGTAGGTACTGTCGTCATATTCTAAAGGTAAAAAAATATTGGATGTAATTTTGTAATGTACCTAATACAATTATCTTATAGTAGATACTAGAAAGCCGGCTTCCCATGGTGCGTGGCTTTGTGGACAGTGTACTTATAAATATACGACAATTTATTATATGTTGAAAGAGATGATCTAGTCTCTATGCGATTGCCTATAAGTTATGTAAATATACGCATCGACATTCGACGTTAAATGTAGCGCCAGAAGCCCAACAGTTAAGGCAACACTCCTGTAACTGAGGGATCATGGTTTCAATCTGTCTATGTATGTATTCAATTGCGAATAATTATGCAATTGCTTGTATGAGTGGCGTCAAAGATGGTATGGAATTAGACTGCTGGGACCAGAGGATTCCAAACCGTTTTCCCATAAAAAGCAGTCGAAACGAGATCTCACGACTCACGACACCATTTCTTTCAAGCGCGCGCTTTTATTTTTGAGATTTGTTGACGTTGTGGACTGTCCGCCACTCAGTCCATCAGAAAACTTTCAAGCGCGTCTGTCAAACGCGTCGTTCAATGTGTTTTATGTGAATAAAAGAACAAAACTGAAGCCTGTATTTCGAGACATTTTAAAGTCCGACGCATTTAGCAAATATGGCAATTTTAAGTAGATAATACGTGGATACTATTACATCTACTAAAGTTGGTCAACGTTATTGCCCGTACAGCTCACAATGGACTTAAGTGACGCTGAAGTTCAGAACTACTGTGGCTCTCACAGTTTTGTTTCTGCTATCAGCGCGACGAAGAGGTGAAGTGAACTTAATAATAAATTGTACTTCTATACTATGATCTGTGTCAAAAATCTGTACCAGCAGGATAAACGTTTCAAAAGAGGATCGCCTTTATCTGTGCATATCTCCGTAACATCGTACGAATATAATATTATAAATATTTACAAACACATTCATGTTAACAATAACGTATTGCTTTATGTGAAAACGTTTCCGCGACCAAAATAAAACAGGAGTGATATTTTTATTCTCCTCACATAAAGATAGTGCACGAGTGTTATCAGTGGTTGGCAGCCGACAGCGCGGCGATGCTGCAATGTACGGCTCAGATAAATAGTTTCTTCTAACTTTTGTAGCAAATAAATACACACGAAGACACAATATTTACGTCAACTTTTATCAATACGACCCACTTCGAAGCAAACAAATTTGGAAAGTAACATTCGTATGTCAGGCACCTTAACTCCAAGCTTAGAAGAAAATTTAAATAATTACATAATAAAAAAAATAAAAACAAATAAAATAATTACATAGTGACTGCATTAATCGATTTTAAACTTTCGCGATTTGTGTACATCACACATTGTATGAAGTGACTGCATTGACTTCATTATCAAAAATAGATGAAACATAGTTCATACCTACTCCCCCCTGTGGGAAAAATAAATAAATGTACGTTATGATTATGAACGTATAAATGTATCGAAATCATACCTGTTTAAACCTGGCTGCAAAGAGGTGCGGCCAGGTGGTCAACGGCAACCGTGATTTTTCAGAATCTTTATATCTATCCTTGCTGTAGACGATATTTTATTTAAAAAACATGTGACCGAAATGTTTTCCCAAAAACCAATTACGAATAATTTTATAAAAAATACTAGCGGCTACATTTTAATCGGCAACCCTGTTGATTAGTATTCTCATATGCATAAAAATTTGGTTTTTAGCAAAAACTCGATGAGTGCACTAATTTCATCAATCATATTTTGTCGCGATAGTGTCTTTCATCTAGTGTGTTACACAGTGTGTATAACATTCACAATCAATAGCATAATAATCCACCATTTCTCAAAAATATAAACACTTTTATTATACAGTACCCTTCAAAATCAAACCAATCGAAAATAAATGTAAATGTAAAATTAACTAAGCCAATACGAATCCCCGATTGAGTTAACACCTGTAAACAAACTAAATCTAAATTTAATCTAAATCGTAATCTCGGTGTAAATCTTGCATTGCGCAGTAAATGAGAATGGTTCCAAAGGGATTTAACGCTTGTCGGTAAATTAAAGACGGTTTTAATGTACGTAAATCAAGTTAAACGATATAAAATGCAATTAGTTTGCACATTTAACTCATTATTGAAGTTATATTGTTTCGATTGAAGTACTTTGGCTATGTTTTTGAAGAGTTGAAATAAAAGTAGGTGAAAATAACACTTATAGGGCTTGTTCCATAATTTGAAGAAATGTGTATCAGAAATCGTGGTTACGGAAGACTGAGACGATATTTGTCTGAGAAGATATCGAAACGTCGGATTGTAATAAACAATGTTGCTACTAGATAATTCGATTTAAATGTAATCTGTTTAATTTTAACAAATATACTGGTTCATCTGGACATACAAAACTATTTTCGTATATACACAAATCAAACATTATTATCAAGCAAATTTCCTTTACCTTCATCAAAGGGGCTCATTGGTCATTCACCGCACATTTATTGTTGGGAAAATTTGGTATAGCCAAACATCGTACCCGTCCTTTCAAGGGAGAGGCCTAGTGCAGCAGTGGACTGTTAAAGGCTGATGACGATGATGATGAAGTTTCTCGGAACAACCTTCATATAAATGTAAATAAAAAGTTACAAAGGATCGTTTGTTGTGAAAGTTTCAAGACCGACAATCTCGTTTTCATTCACAACTGAACAAAGCATAACTTATCATTCATTTTATTAATAGTATGTATCCATTGCACTGCTATTAATGTTTGCCATTTATTGCCAATAATTTCACTATTGGTTTTGTACTTATTATTGCTGTTTTATGAACGGTTCTGATACCATAAAAATCTTCTTTCTCATTTTATCATAGGAATGCTCAAGATATTCAATTATTATCTTAAGGTTCTCTATAGTTTCATTATATTTTTGAATCTAGAAAATTAAGCTTATTACGCGCAGATTCAACTTGCAGTACTCTCTAGAGAGAACGCGTGGGGTATTAAGACCGTCTATGTACTCTACGTGCAATTGTGCATATAAAGCTAATAATTGAGCTGGATTTCTAAGACTGCTAAAGCAAAATCTAGCAGACTCATCCAATCTTATTCTTTATTCTACACTGTTTAACATTTTAAAGTATACGTTTTGCATTTCTCTATTATTACGCCGCAATGCCTTCTTTTATAGTGACTTTTATCATTGGTGTTGACGGCCGGTTGGCGCAGCGGTAGTGTAAGCGACTGCCACGCCAAAGGTCGCGGGTTCGATTCCCGCTCAAGTCAAACATTTGTGTGCATGAACATGGATGATGTCTTGGTCTGGGTGTTTCTATGTATAATATGTACGTATTTACAAAACAAAAGGATATATGTATGTTTATCCATTGTCTAGTACCCATAGTACAAGCTCTGCTTAGTTTGGGACTAGATGGTGTTGTGTGAATGTAGTAGAATATTATTATTATTATAGTAGAATATTATCATACCCAAGTCATATAAATCATTACACTCATAGATGAAATCCAACATCCGCAATCATCTTCGCAGGGCTCCTATTTTTGGGTTAAGGGCAAAAGAGAACCTAACATAATCTATTTATTAAGTTCGTCGCACCTAACCCTAGGCACTAACTAGCACTTGGAATTTTGTACTTCGGGATTTTAAATTTCGGGATTTTAAACTTTCAGGCTAATGAAATTTCGGGATTTTAAACTTTCGACCAAACAACCATTCGGCGTTTCGATTATCGGGATTTCGTCCACCGGTATTTTAAAAATTGGGATTTTGATACGTACCCATTTGCGCACGTGAGGCTGTTTAGGTCGACGAGTGCTTCATCACAAGTGCACACAAAACCGAACGAAAATAAATCACCCGGAAAATTAGAATTTTATATTTAGCCGCTTAGTATTCAGGGGTTATAAATTATATAACTGAGAGACAAGGTCATGGTTGTTTTAGCTGTGCATTAGTGATAGCTAGTAGTAATTGACTCAACAGATATTTGTATCCTTGAGGAGTCATTATACTAGTCACGTCATTAGCTGCATACCAGACCGTTACATAGTTTTTCCATTAACGGATAGCTGTTACAGATAATCGAATTTATGAGTTTTATAATTGCGATAATATTTCAATAAAGACGTATTGGTTTTTATGTTTTGATAACGATTCACTTACTGCTGCTTGCATAAATAATTTTACTTTTAAAAGTACTAGTAATACTTATGTATGACTTAATGTACAACTGTGGATAGTGTTTTTATAGATTGATAATTGTAAATCATTTCATTCCGACTTATAATGAAAACTTTGAGTCACATTCATATCATTAGTAAACATTGTAAATCCTTTAAATAAATAAACAAATTAATAAATGTCGGTGTTTCCGCTTTTGTTATTATGTATCACACATTTGTATTATATTCTGTGTGAATATAATGTATCTTTTTAATTTTCTCTGCTTTGATATACGAGGTACGAAATAAAGAGTTTCGGGGTCAACATAATATATTTACTTATTTATGTGTTTCAGTGTTATACATAATATATATTAAGCAAGCAAGCAAGATTTATTATACCTTATGCTATAATAGAATGTAATTTTAAATTACGCAGCTGTGCATTATTTGTGTTTTTTTTTGAGTGTAAGTTAATTTAGTTTTAAAATACAAAATTGTTGGGTTACATACATTATGTTCTAGTTTATAAGTTTTATACACTGATATACATTTGCAACGTGAATGAAATGTACATAAAATTATAACAGATGTCTGAAAATATCAACCGCAAAATTAGTCAGGGCACTAATTTAATTAATACTATCAAATACACAGAGGTCTTCATTTCTGAAAATATAATTTATTGTACCTACTCAAATATAAAATAAAAATATTTCCGCAATACTCATACTTTTTAACACCCATCACTAACAGTTGATAGTTCTTCCGCGTGAAATGAAATTAGGCTACTAATAAATTAAATAGGTAATAACATGAGACAGAGCGAGCGAATTCTTCATTTTAGAAGTCGTAAACTATGGCTACCAATAAACACAATGTTTGGCAGCTACGTCACTGCAGACGGTCGTAAAACATAAAGATTTAAGCCATATTTTATTTAGGTACTAGATGAGCTTGATGAGATGATGCTCAAAAAGTTTAACCAGTAATTTTGGCATTATTTCAATTACAATTAAATTGATCGCTCAGAAACGATACGCTCGCTCGCACTTCAAAACAATATACTTTTCAAACAGAAAACCACATTAACCGAAACGATCGCTCAGTCGCCGAAAAGTGTAAGTCGAAACAGATGTAAATAAAATGTAGAACAAAGAAACCAAGGACACTAAAGTTGACGCATACTAAACTACAACCAGTATTCCGCTCCCTGCGGTCGTAATACAAAGAAAACTATTGCTTTCAATTATTCCTCAAAGCTAAAAAACAACATTATTAAATGTTAAAACAAAAAAAAACAATGGATATAATATTTCATAGCACATTAAAAACCAAGGAGAGCTTATTTTGTTTGAAATTACAATTCACTTTGACCACACAATTGTGAAACAAAAATATTATTCTTTTTCGTAAAAAGACAATGGAGATTCTTCATTCTGCCAATTAATCTTTGTGGAGTCCTTGGACGATGGTTATCAATTTTGTACAAAGTCGTTCTTTTGGGGAGAGAATTTTTATAGATGGTGTGATCACGCTTCATGAAGTGACGATGGTGAAAATACATGTTATAGTTAATTTTGTTGATATTATATTTTTACTATGCTATTCTTTTTTTACTTTCATTACTGTTAATATATTCCATACTTCCTCCGTGCTCCAGTGCATAGCGAATGCGTCTGCTTATCGGAGGTCCCGGGCGGGGCAAAAGAGTACTGAGTGTTTCTGAATTCTCAGTAGCAGCACGGAGTCTGGTGATGTGCCCGGTAATGGCAATAGGCTCGCCCCCTATTACGTGGGACCTAAAAATTCATGACGAAATGTGGGTGTTATATTACACCTCTGCCTACGCCTTCGGGGATTCAGGCGTTAGTCTATAAAAAAACATTTGAAATTATAATGTCATTTTTTAACTTTCAATAAAATGGCAATGTGTACGCTATGTTTATATATTATTTACAGCAAATCAACTAGATTTCTAAACATAATTATATCGATGTTCAATATTTTGATAACTCATTTTGAGACTATTCGATACTTTAATAATGTTAAGTAAAAGAAAAGACTAAGTTGATATTGACCCTTATCAAATAGATAACCGTCATACTAGCATTGAAATTATTCCAAAATTTTCATGAAATCCAATTATATTTATTGTATGTTTCAACTAAAAATAATATTTTGAAAATCGAGAGTTTCAAGACTTCTTTAGGTAAGTAGATATACTTATTTTTTTGTGTGAACCAGTTTTTTGATCTCGCAACTAAAACCTGGAAGAAAGTTTTTCCGTCCAGTTCTGTAGTTTCGAGTAGTTTCAACAAAGGAGTACGTTTATGTCTCAATAAACTTATTTCCAACACTCACCATACTTTTCTCGGCGACTTCTTCCAGAATGTTCCTTCGATTTGATTAAGAAACTTTCAAAATGTCGTACCGGTACAAATTATTTTAAAAACGTTCAATGCCTAATATAAAGGAATGGCTTTCTTGTAAAACAAAAAATACCTGATCTAAAAATACGTACCGATGTGGTCGATTGCTTTTACTTTATGAACAAACTAAAAGATCTGGTCATGCATGGTAAAAAGTGAATGTAGGGTGAGAGATGATGCAAATCGTCATTATAAATTCCTAAAAGGAAAAGAAAGAGAATGGTACCACAACAATGAAACTATGGCGTGAGTGTTATGGATGAATCAGCGACCAGTAAATTACTTTTATATAATAAAATATATTATTATTGAAAGGAAGGGCGATGTCAAATATCTGTAGTAAATAGTGTACGTTCCCTGATGAGTCGGATCTTGGCTGATTATATATGACAGCCTTACTTAGACGATGGATCGATCTATGAGCCACCGAGGTTCGGGGCTTTAAAAATATTATTTACTTAATCAAAGATAAACAGGAAGAACAGCAATATCTTTGATAAATATTAACTTAACCATAATTTACACGCAAATAAATTAGATTGAGACTGAGTTCTACAGGACAGAATCGCAAGCCTATTTCCGTTTTCTCAAAATGATTTCAGACTCTGCATCGTGCCTGGAGATTACAAACCTTAACCGATTTTATACAATTACTGAAAGTTTGAGTTACGGATTACTTTTATATACTGAATGAATAGAAATTGGTGCTTACCTACTACATTTATGAAGAGTAGAAGAAATGACAGTAAGATATGTTGAAAAAAAAGCAATTTGTTTTCTTTTGAACGAGCTACAACCCAGCAAGCGGCAAATTGTATCTTTTATTGAAGCCTCAGTGATATTAAGCAGGCATTACTCGTGGGTTACCATATTTAGATAAAAGAAGAAACAGGTGACGCTATTTTACCCCTTTTCACCCAAACCATCTTCTTCCTCAGACGTCTTCCCATTCCTATTAAAATGAAAGATAATATGCGAAAAGATCTTGGTCACCAAAACTCCCACTCACCGAACGAAACGCTATCAAACGATGTGGAGTAATAAGCTGAGCAATATATGTCTAATTTACCGACTGTTATATATTTCACTAGAAGCAGCGATAGCCTACTGGAGAGACCGACGACGGATTGCTACGCCCTCTGCGTAGCGGTTAGTCTCGGGTTCGAATCCTCGGCGCATACCAAGGACTTATCGAAAGTTATGTGCGTATTAAATTGTTGATTATCGCTTGCTAAAGAGTGCAGGAAAACGTCGTGAGAAAACCTTCATGTCTGAGAGTGCTCCATAATGTTCTCGAAAGACATGTGAAGTCCCCGCACTGCACTTGGCCAGCGTGGTGGACTATGACCTTACCCTTCTCATAGTGAGAAGAGGCCCGTGCCCAGCAGTGGGACAGTTACATAAAGGGCCGATGATGTTGACATCTTTCACTAAATTTAAGTTCTTGAGTGCCAATAGTAGCCAAGTAATTTTCATTGGATAAAAATACAAACATGGTTACAATATAAAAACTTCCGTATCTCTCAGCATGATTGCCCACATCATTTACCCATATAACAATAATATACCAGACTTACGAACCGAATCCATTGTGATCTCTCCATAAAACCCAAACTAAATTACTAATATAGCAACATAATGACTGTTTTCCCTCCACAGTATTTTTCACATACTGCCATGCGTTATCTGTGTTATATGACATATTATATTCTCGTCCACTAGTTGTCTAGTTATGAATATTACCATAGTATACGTCTGTTGACCCGTATTTTAACAGCAATATCCGGGTATATCCAATTACGTTGGTCTTAGTGAGCTCAAACTAGGTATAACCGTAGGTAGGTATGTTTGAACGGAGAGTTTGCTTTTTGATGGTGCTGTAAATTGTTCGTGTTTGGTCAGTAGGAAAACAGCCAGGACAGTTGGTAGTATATTACCTTTATTGCTATTAGGACATTATGGTGACCGTTCATATTATTATAAGTTTTGTGGAAAACTGTAAGAAACGAGGATGGCATTCCAACGTATGAGAATCCTCGGACTACGGTTACAGTACTACGGCAAATATCGTCACGACAGAAGTGATACAAATATTTACCAACCCGGGAGTCGAACCCGCCACCCCGTAGATCCAACAACGTTACGACATTAGTGTCATCATTTGTCATCACACTCATCCCTGTGACTTACTATTTATTTATTTTCAGGATAATAATACTGTTCGAATATTAATATACAGTTATAACGAAATTATTTGATATATAGAATTAGTAAAATATAGGTAAGTAGCTTTTAGTATAGTATTAATTGAATAATCAAAACGTGCGGGAGAATCTGCTTAATAAATAAATAATAATTATGTTGATTGTCCTCATAATCCATGTTTAGTTTCTAAAGATCATGACGCTTCGAAATTCCCTTATTTTTCGTAAATAAACTAATATCACAAAATTAGGCCATAGCTACGTAATATTAGACTAACGACTTAAATTAAACACGCGAAATGACCACAAAATCCGGCCTATATCAACCAACCAACTTCTCTTAACCACAGTTTACTCACACTTTAAATTAGGCGTAGTTAAATACTTGTTGCTTCGCTCGTCTTTTAAACATAAACGTGGCAAGAGGCAAATCTAGAATTCATCAGCTACGTTTTTGATTTAATAAAAAAAATTATCAAAATTTATTGTTGAGACAACGATAGCCTAGTCGAGATACCAACAGACTGCCATGCAGAGGGTTCAAACCCATGGCTTTTCCAAGTTATGTACGAATTAAATTGTTGCCCCGGAGAGCACGTTACGCCGACTCCGCACCGTATCGGCTAGTCTGAAGATCTTTGACTGTCGTTACACGGAGTCGGTATCCTTGAATATGGTGACACTGGTTTAATATTCGTTGAGTTGCGGTGGTCAGACGATCGTCGCTCGGAGGAAAAGCTAATATAATGTCAAATCTGATTAGACCAGTAAACGGAACTCCGGTCAATACGAAAGGCTTGGATTCAACTAGGACAACGCTAGTACAATAATAATGAATAGACAATACCTATATTGTAAACTCGCATCATAGGAAGGTAATTTAAAACTTTTAACATGAATACTAAAAATATATTCAAATAATTATGTAGATTCACTTTAATCATTTTGTTAATTACCGCTTGTTGGTTTAGGTTACCTTTAATCCTAATAGCTACTTCTTTTAATCTCTACTATAGAGCATCTTGAACTCTCATAAAATATGCATTTTGGAAATATTATTTACATTTTCCTCTTTTCGTCCACTCTGGACCCGATCCAACACAGTATAATATTTTTTATAAACAAGAAGGTAAACTCCACTGATCCCAATACTATTGACAAAGATGTTTTACTCTAATATCGCGAGCCCGAGCACGACTTATTGAATTCTTTGTACAGTAAGTAAATAAGCGTGATCTTATACCCTTATAAGATTTGCAGAGGCATATTGCGTAAAGGGACCAGTCGGGAGATCCGCGGCGGATTTTATCATTAATGTAAATAACAGTAGGAAGACAAAATTGGTTTAAAATTTCCATTCAGGAATATTGTATAGACGTCTCAGCTTCGACATGTAAAGTCTTCGGTTTCGGTTCTTGCCTAAGAACAAGAAACATCGGACCAAGTCGAAGGCATTTGGACACTCTATAACCTCTGACACTAGAATTGGGACACACTAACACAAAAAATAAAATGAAGACCTGTATGTACAAAGTTACTTTGTGTATTGATATCATTACCATCTCGGCACTATCCCGATCGCATCAGAGACATAATCCCTCGAAGCCTAGACTCCGCTTTATAGTGTGACGAATATTTACAGAATATTTGATTTTCCACAAGGTGATATTAGCTTTAGCCACGCACATTTTTCCATGAAAAACTAATGTAGTTCACACAGTCGCATTCATCGCGTTATCGAGACGTGACGTGTTACGTTAACGCGCTCCTATTTTTTCGCGAGTTTTCGTACTACCCACATTGTCTCAGTTTCATACAATGGAAGTGGATTTTATAATTAAATATAAGTGATATACCGACGGTCTAATACTCTGAAGTGTTTCTGACTACAGGGACAAAATGTCAATATCGTTAAATAATACCCCAAGTTATGCATCCGTTACCCAAACCACAATGTTTCCGAAAAAAGACCAAGCAATTGTTATCGACGCGATCGAAAATGTTCAGATAAAAGAATATGCTCAAGCTTTAGGCAAAATAATAGAACCGTCGCAAATTTGTTTCCTGTCAAGAATTTCAAACAACCGTATATGCATATATGTATCTACAAAGGCATTAGCAGAAGATATCGTTGACAACAAAAAATCAATCACCGTCCAGAACCAAAAGTTACCAGTACGCCCACTAATCAATCGCAATAAACGCGTCATACTTTCAAACGTATGCCCCATCATACCACATACTGAGATAGAAAAAAAGTTGCAAGAAATACAAATAAAGCCTATGTCTCCTATTTCTTTTCTTCGGGCCGGTCTCAATGAAACGGGTTACAGTCATATTTTGAGTTTTCGTCGACAAATGTTTGTTACACCGGAAGACTTTGATAAACTACCAGAAAAAATTGCTATAGAATACGCAGACACCACCTACTGGATATATATATCATCGGACACTCTGACATGTTTCTTGTGTAAAAATGAAGGTCATCTAGCCTCTATTTGCCCAGAAAAGGACGTGAATACAAACTGTGCTGAAATGCAGGAAGACAATGACAAGCAGGACAACTTGGTGTTCCAGCCTGTTAAACGTCCACACCCGCCCACAGATTCTTCGACCTCAGCTATTACTCCTATACCTTACCTTTCTATAAAGGATAAAACCTACACAAATAAAATTACCGATGAAAGCTATAGCGAGGAGGACATCGATATCTCGTCCCAATCAAGCTCAGATGAAATAAAGAAAACGAAAAACGGAAAAAAAAATGAAAAAATCGCCAAAAAATGATTTAGATTCTATGGAATGGCAACACATTGAAAACTTTATTGTAAATTCAAAGGAAACATACCCATTATCATTAATAGAATTAAAAGAATATCTGAAACACACGTTTGGCGTTAAAAATATCGAAGAAATAACCTACAAGTACACCAACAATATAGGTATGTTAATTGAAATGTTTAAAGATATTTTACCTATCATTACCAACCGCAGTGTAAAAAATAGACTGACACGAATTATAAGTAAGCTCAAAATCGTAAGAACTAAGTCCTTGCAAGCATAGTACATTTTAAGTATACACATTAAACTTAATCTTTTACATATATCTTTTACATATTTTTTGGTAACTAAACTATATTGTTAAACTACATTATTCATCTATAAAATGAATAAACTAAATAAACATTTTAGGCTTAAGATTATTCAATGGAATAGTCAAAGTTTACTTCCGAAACTTAATGATTTGGAATCATATTTACATAACGAAAAAGTACATATTTGTATTATTTCTGAAAGCTGGCTTTGTCACGACCAACAACTTCACATATCAGGCTTTTCTGTTTTTAGAAACGATAGAATAGATGGGTACGGGGGACTTGCTATTCTAGTACACATGTCCATTAATTGTATTCTTAAAAATCTTCCAAATGTCTGTAGTAATATTGATACTTTATACGTCGAAATATTTAACAGTCGTAATCTTCAACATATAATAGGTATTTATTCACCGTCAAATATACCAGTTAGCGGTAGGAATTACGAGGAACTTTTCGGCTATTTTTCTGAGAAAACTATAATAGCCGGAGATTTTAACGCGCACCATTCAGCCTGGTCATACACGACAGACACTCGCGGTAGACTACTGTCAGAATCTAGCGCTGAAAATAACTACGTTTTCCTAAATAACGGAGATTTTACACGCTGCGCTAAACTCAATAATAGTATAATTTGTACATCCCCCGACCTTACCTTCTGTAGTGCTGATATTGCACTGGATTTTGACTGGAAAGTCACCAATGAGTCCTTTGGAAGTGATCATCTTGTTATCTCAATTAATACATTGGATTCGATTCAAAACAGTCCAGAATACAAAAGAAACCTTAAAAAGGCTGATTGGGCACTGTACACTCAACATATTAAATCAGCCTGCGAGAATTTAACTCTTACCGACGACTTACAAAATAGCTACAACAATCTAATCAATATTATTGAAGAAAGTGCTAACCAATACATTCCTTTTGTTAAGGCGCTGTGCTAAGCGACTGTTTTGGTAAATGAGGGGGTGAAGCAGGGGAGGTGAAGGGAGCTTAGCTCCGTCTACTGCGGGGCGCCCCCCTTCATTCTCGTCGCGTGCGGCCGTATTCTAGCGACATCCGTATTCCAATATTTCAAAATCGCAAGCAAAACGTTTTAGCATATTGAATTGAGATACTGATATTTAAATTTATATTACATACATCAATCTGTTTGTACAATATAGGCATAGCGCAATTTTTGTTCTCAGTGCAGCCATGAGCAAAACTGGTTTACATTAGACGTTATAGGTATTAAATGTTGACGAAAGTAGGTAAATACCTACGTGCCGTAAGATGATAAAAATAATTAAGTCAGTTCATGTAGGGAGAGGCCATTATTATGTTTGTTTTGTTTTTGTATAAAAATAGTGAAGCAGTTCATAGAATACCTACCTACATCTAATTCCATTCCTGCCAGTTTTCAAATCTGTTTTGCAATAAATTGGCTGTGACATACGGGTGGACAGACAGACAGACATTGCGAATCTATAAGGGTTCCGTTTTTACAATTTTTGGCTACGGTACCCTAAAAAACACAATACTGCTCTACTAAGCGCAAAAGCCGTATCTCAACTAAAGCGAGTTACCAGATAATTGAAGTTTAGTAAAAGTTGATTTCTTTTATTTATGGATGTTCATTGTTATTATAGGTATAATTATTATGGCAAAGGTGTCGAAATACGTCGCCGTTTTTAGGGGTTGTGAGTGATTGGAGAGGGAGCAGGGGAGGTCTTGAAACCCCCTCACCATTTTCACTTGCCGGAAATACTTGGTTTCCTCTGAAAAAAAAAATCTCCAAACATCGGTGTGTATGGCACTGCCAACTTCCACATTCATCACACTAGTTTAATAAACTAAGGTTGTCGGAGCCCTGCGAAGGGCTCCTATTTTCGGATTAAGGGTCAAAAGAGAACCTAACATAACCTATTTATTTACTTATTACAGTCGCACCTAACCCAAGGCACTCGAAAGCAATGACGCACAAATTTGACATTAGCTGTCAATATGATCATTCCAAGATGGCAGTTTTGCGTTTCGTTTCACGTTTTTCACATAAAACCTAAAAATTACATTTGTAAAACTGTACTAAAGTATAAAAACTATGTTCCGTTTTGCATAATTACCGAAGTATTTATGAAATTTTGGAAATTGTTTAAAAATACTTAGACGCAACTCCGACAGCCAAAATAACTTTTAGGGGATTAAAACGAACTACCTTAAGCCCCCTACACTACCAATACCCTCAAATTCAGGCGACTCGTTTCGAAACCCAACCCATTATTATTTTTCAAAATAGATGAAACATCAAAAATATAATTATGTGGATATACCTTATTCATGAGATACTGCTATGTCGCTTAGAAAATTATAGAATTAGAATTTGAGTTACTGCTTTTTCGTTAGCTCTCGTCATACATGTTTATATGGGAATATATAAAAAAATTATTTCGCTTCAAATATGTGTTGTTTCAAAGAAAATAAATATTAAAATATATTTATTTATATTCATTTATAACTTATGGGGTGCATAGGGTTCCCACCAAGAACTTAGGGTCCCAAGTCAACCTCACCTGCAAGTGGTGCACCTGCCGATCAACGGACGAGGCTCTGGCAAACAATATATCCCGATAAGCGGCAATAGGCTCGCCACCTATTACGTGGGATCAAAACACTGGCGAAATGTGGGCGTTATATATGCCTCTGCCTACCACTTCGGGGAAACAGGCGTGAGTCTATGTATGTATGTATGTATTTATAACTTATTAACGAAATACAGAGTTTACAGCTCATCAAAAGTTAGCTGTCTGCTGCAATCCGGCAGGTTTTCTTTATTCTCATCGAATGTTAAAGGCAGTGTGTGAGGTGATAAGGCTTCAATACTTATTATTTGCTGTTGTTCACGAGGCACAGTTTCATTTACTTTCCTTTTACGGCTTGGTATTGTAGAAATTTCAAGCACTAATGAAACATTTTCCTCTCCGTGATCTCGCTATGTCATCCCTTGAGCTTGACGAGAATCAACAATTTCAGTCAACTGCCAATTCATATAAAACGCCACAAGCTTCTCCCAGAAAACATCATCTCTTTCTATAATTTCTATTTTTAGTGGTATACTTTCGCCACTCCACACAGCAAATAAACACTTTTGTTTGCGTGTAACGTGGCGTTGCCCCTGAATTTGGTAATAACAATTACAATATTTGTTTAGACTAGTCAGTTCACTTTTTTATCATGTTTCCATATTTGTATTTTATTTGCTCTTATACTATTCTCCAGGCCATTCTTATAGGCAACTTTAGAACATTAAATTTCCACAATCGTGTTTGGACCTATTAATCCATCTGGCGTGACACCAATAATCGAATAATCCACATGGCTCGATCGTTACATTTTCTTGCTTCGCCAGTTGTTGCAAAGCCAGTTGTTCATTTTAGATTCTATGCGCAACTGATTTTACATTGCAAATATTTTATTTGTACAAAATATTTTTACTAAGTTGGCTTTACTGCTGTTATCTCTTCTTTTTACCACTATACAAAATTTCAATCTGTCAACATATTCTTACGCAATTCGAACCAGTCACTGCTATCCCTCTTGTAATTTTTGCTTATCACTACGGAATTTGAGTCAAATTTGTAAAAAAAAATTGTTTGGCATTTCTTGGCTAGCTCTTGAACAGATCGTGTTAGGAATGACGTCAAATGTGTGTAAGACGTTGCAGAACTTTTATGTTTAACTTCACTGTAATTACAATAATGATAATTAGTTACGTACTGTATTATTAAAAAAATACTATATCTTGTGTTATAGCAAACAGAGAAGTTACCTTCTTACTTATAAATGATTGATTTTAGAAATTAATAAGATATTAGATGTACTGAGACATACCTAATAGTTTATGAATAATCAAAGTTTTACCCGATGTACCTAAAAAGGTTTATGTTCAAAACACAATAATACAACATTCGTTACCGCTTGTGTGCGGATTGCGGAGCGCCATATTAGCGCTGTCATCATTATTGTTCGCCGTGGCGGCATCTTAGCGCTCCAGGCGCTCTGACAAGCTAATGAATTTGAAATATAGGTACATAAAATGATTCGATTTTATGTTATTACTCTTTCAAAAATTGAAAACTGTGGCAGCTATGTATTGTGAGAATAATTTATATAATTATATTATGCATAATCGATAATATATAAGTAACATAGTTAGTCATAAAAGACTTATGAAAATAATTTGTGTAAAAATGTTACATATTTCATAATCACTTGGCCATGGATGAATTTCTATTTTATTACGACGCTTTCTTGTACAAATCCTTCGTAGAACTTCATTTCTCTAATTGTCCATATTTTATTGTTCTTATTATATATTTATAAGCACAGAAACAATAACACATTAAATGCAACAAGAGTATAAACTTAGGTCCTAATTACATGTGCCCATAGTTACATGAAAAGCCTATTTGATTCAAAGTATTCAGTCTATAACATAAAACATGAAATTACGAACTCAAATCGGCGTATTATAATAACAAACAGGTTTACGTAAAATTTCGTGCAGCGGAGACGCAAGCGACATGACCTATCTCTCACAGGGCTCATAGCCGAATGATGAGGTCTGGGCGGGGCGTAAACTAGCAACTGACACTCAGTACACCGCTTATGCTAATAAGGTTTAAATTGCTGAAGCGTTTGATATTGATGGGATCTACCGAGCGTCAAAATCATAGACGTTTGGCAGATTTTATTTAATTTTACAAAATATACACGTATAATATGAAAATAAATAGGGTAATTCTTTAGTTCATTAGATTTCCTACAATATTATCAAAAAAAATATGACAGCTTACGATCAAAATATTGCAAACAGTGAGACGAAAGATAATTTTCTGCCTCGATTTTGTGATTTTTTTACCGTGATTCTATTTTACGTACATGAAAAATTCTTTCAAAAGTCTTTTGTTCAGACTTTTGACTTTAAGCTCTAATTTTTGCTAGTTTGTAATACGTACCGTTATGGCTAGATGCGCGACGAAAAATTAGGTGTTTCACGGCTTCTGAGGTATAACAGCGCCTTAAGCACAGTCCAAACACAAGTAAATTTAAGCCAAAACCTTGGTGGAATGCAGAATTATCTAAGGTGGTGGCAGAAAGAACGTTAGCTCTTAAACAGTTTAGGAAACTTCGCAGTGTAGAAAACTATCTTATTTACAGAGAGAAAGTGATAATAGCCCGAAGATTAATTAAACAAGCTAAAAGAAATTCCTGGCACTCATTTTGTAATAGCATAGACTCCAACATGTCTACTTGTGAAGTCTGGAGAAAAATGAGATGGCTTAAGGGTTATCGAAGACCCAAAGATTATTTACCAGAAAATACAGCCGTATCTTTTTTAACAGAACTCTCGCCTGATAGCGTCTCTGCCCAACCATATTACTTGAATATAAACCCCACCAGTTCAAGTAGTCTATTTACTCTCTCAGAACTCATGTCAATACTTAAAAGAAAAGACACCTCTGCCGGAATAGATAACATTACCTACTCTATGATTAACAACCTACCTCATAACGCTAAAGAATACCTACTTCATATATACAACATTATTTACAAAACAGGTCTGATACCAGATCAATGGCGTGACATTAAACTAATAGCCATACCTAAAAGGAATACTAATTCTATTAAACACCGTCCTATATCTTTAATCAATTGCTTATGTAAAACTTTTAATTTAATTGTAACTAGACGTTTAGAATATCATTTTGAAACCAAATTACTTTTTAATGAATGTACTATGGGTTTTCGACGAGGATTTTCCTGCCAGGATAATCTATCTAGGTTTATTGTTGATACAGAAATTGCCTTCGTAAATAAAGAATATGTTCTCTGTGCTTACGCAGACATAAGCAACGCTTATAACAATGTCGCAATTGACTCTCTGATTTCTGCTCTAGTGAAGTTTAATGTAGACTTGTATTTGTGTAGATATATAAGAGAATTCTTAAAAGAAAGGTTTTTGGTGTATAAACTTGGGGATGGCAAAATAATTACTAGAACTTGTCAACAAGGCCTAGCCCAAGGGGACCCCATGTCACCTATTCTGTTTAACATTGTAACCATTGCATTATGTAACACTTTGGTAAAAACTGTTAAAGTTTCACAATATGCTGACGATTTTGCATTGTATTATATTAATAAAAATATAAACACATGTGTTCAAGTTATACAGACAAGTCTCAACACATTTCAAAGAATTTTGGAGGATATAGGACTGGACTTGTCTGTTCCTAAGACTAAGGTTTGTGTATTTACCAGGAAATATAACGTCCCTTCTATAAATATAACAGTAAATGACAACGGCATCGATGTTCAGAGTTGTGCCAAGTTTTTAGGCCTATGGGTGGACAGTCGCCTTAACTGGACAAGACATATAACTGAAACTGTGCAAAAATGTAACGCTTTTGTTAACATCTTAAGCTCTCTAAGCGGCTATAAATGGGGAGTTCACCCAACTAATGTCAGGCTACTTTATATTTCTCTGGTTCGATCTAAAATCGATTATGGTAGTATAATATATGGCAATGCTAGCCCTCATCTACTTAAAAAGCTTGATATAGTTCAAAACCAATGTCTTCGTCTTTGCGGCAGCTTTATTCGTGATACTCCAATTGCAACAATGGAAAGTGAACTTTGTATTACGCCACTTTATCTCAGAAGACTGTTTTTAAGTAATAAATACTTTCTGAAGCTTTCTTCCCGAAAAAACGATAGATTGGTGAACGAACTTGCATCGTTAAATGATAAAATACAATCGGGTACAAGCTATTGGCGCAAAAATCAAATCCCCCTACTCTTAGAAAGCTTCAGAACTTATTCTAAGCTAAATATTTCAAAATTTGAAATTTTGCCTCAATTTCAACTTTCTATCGATAGCACATCACTACCTTGGGACAAAATAATTGTTTCTAACATAAATCACATAGAAGAACCAAAAGCTCAACATTCTCGTGAAAATCTGAAGCTACATAGTGAAAACATGATAAGGCAACAATATGCTGACCATTGTGCAATATACACTGATGGCTCTAAAACGGAATATGGCTCTAGCTGCGTGTTCTACGACGAGCAGGCTGAATTTGAGGCAAAATTTGTTATTGATAATCTAGTTATACCAATAATGGGAGTAGAACTAATGGCTATCCATGAAGCTTTACAATACGCAGAATCCACTGCTTACCGTAAAATTGTTATCTTGACCGACTCGAAAAGTAGTCTTTTACATTTACTAGGTTGTGCTATCGGTGGGAGCAGTAAAGGTAGAAAGGAGACTTACCTTACTATTAAATGTATCTCAAAGTCTATACGTAGCGGGGTTGAAGTTATCCTCCATTGGGTGCCTTCTCATGTCGGTATTAGCGGGAACGAGAAAGCCGACGCACTTACCACTCAGGCCCTTCAGAATGGCGACATCTTGCTCGAGATGGAACCTCACTATACCGACTACATACCTCGACTCAAAACAGATATTTACGTCAAATTCAAAACATATTTTAACGAACAATCTCTGTCAAAAGGTATCTGGTACAAATCCATTGTTAATTCGCCACCCCGCACACCTTGGTTTTCCTCACTACACTTAAATAGAAGAGAATTGGTCATATGTTTTAGAACTCGTACGAATCACATCCCTCTCAACAAATTTTATTACAGAATCAAAAAAAGAGATAACCCAAATTGCGAAAAGTGTGAAAGGGAGGAGGATCTCCTTCATTTAGTACTCGACTGTAAGATCAACGACGAATTAAGGCGGGATCTCGTAAGGGACGTCGGGTGCTCTTTGGGGGAGCTCCTCTTCCTTTTCCATTGTACATTAAGTTCTAACTTTACCTCCAAATACAGTGACAGAATTATGAGTTATTTAGTCCAATCCCTGATCCTTAGAGACCAATTTTACAAGAACACCGATGCCGTTGTTTCTAGTCCTATTATTGGTTGAAATGTATTATTATATTGTACCTTTTTTTTTTTTTTTTTTTGTTCACTACGGTGGTAAAACTCTCCTTATGAGTCATCTCAACTCCGCCAACCCAGCCATTAGAACGGCTAGGCTTGGGACTGGCGGAGGAGGTATGTGGAGGCTCTCCCCTATATATTGTACCTAATGTAACTAATTTTAAGTCGACTTAATCTTTAAGATGTATGGCTTAAAAAATAAATGAGAATAAAAAAAAAATAAAAAAAACTAATGTAGTTTACCTGTACTTTTTCTTGAATTCGAGATTCCACCATACTTCTCAGAACTGTGTAGTGTGTATATAAACAATAAAAAGCTTTACTATCAGTTTTCGTATTTTTAATAAAACAAACACCTGTACTCGGAATACTTTATGTATCCCGAGTATTTCTACAATTCATGAAACGTACTCTTAATCATCAGCCACGAGAAACGCAGAGTAAGTAATTTGAGAGTTGCACGTAGTCTGCCGACCCGCACTTGGCCAGCGTGGTGGACTATGGCCTTACGTGAGAAGAGGCCCGTGCCCAGCAGTGAGACAGTATAAAGGGCTGATGATGATCATGATGATGATGATGAAACGTACTCTTAATCATCAGCCACGAGAAACGCAGACCAAGTAATTTGAGGGTTGCACGAAAAACTTTCTCGTGTAAGGATCAAACTCATATCTTTATATGTATACCTATTTCTTATGTGCGTGTGTATGTCACTGAACTCCTCCTAGACGGCTGGACCGATTGTGATGAATTATTTTGTGTGTCTTCAAGGGGACTTGAGAATGGTTTAGATTCACAATTCAGTCCACTGAAAAATTTTTTATTAGTAATGTTTGTTGTTGATTTTGGAATGTTTCACATTGGAACCGACCGACTGTCAAACCCAGCGCAGTGTCAAATCTATATTAGTAATTTCGTCACGGGGTGAGGTAGACTCGATCGAAACCTTACCTGAATAATAAAACATTAAAAAATAAAGATTTCGAGTCGACAACATATATCCGCAAAATTCGGATTGTGGAGTATTTTGTTAAATACTAATGGTTCTGACAGACAAACCGCAGTCGCCATATTGGCCACTCTAGCGAAACTGTCACTGACACCGGATAACATTTTGAGTACTACCAATGAATACAGATCTGATTTACTATGATACTACTAAGACTTAGTACTAAGTAGTTTGTGTTTTGTTTGCCCAATAAAGGAGATTTGTGTTACCCCGAACATAGATGACATACCTACTATAACTAGAGAACCCCTCATTTACGCTTGCGAAGCCGCGGGCAAAAGCTAGTAAGTATATATTTATATACTTAACTCTGCTCTGGAATAAGCTTTTAAACAGCAACGATTGTCAATAAAGACTTGAGGTTCTTTACGGTTTAGATAATATCCTAAGATTTAATCTACATACTCGTGATTATTATTATGTATTATCTTAATATATCTTCTTGACGAAATCTTTTATTTTAAGGATCCCTCAAGGGTAATCACAGAGAACAATGCAAAAAATAACCATTGATTAAATGCGTCGTTCTTGCACTTAAACCTTCCCCGACGATCACAATATCTATAGGTTAAAACCGTATAAATATCCTTTCGGTAAATAAGTTTCTCGTTTTCTTACATACAGGAAGAAAAGAGGATTTCATTTTATAATATGTAAACCGTGACCAGAGAGCTGGCACGTATTTAGCACAAAAAATCAGGCAAGTGCGAGTCTGACTCGCGCACCGAGGGTTCCGTACGCATTTTACCTTATTTGAGGTTGGTGCTAATTACGCTAGTCTTCTAAATCTGAGGGTCTAGTACCAGTTTGCACTCAATCGTCACGGTGGACGATAGCCTAGACGACAGGAACAATTTCCATACATTTTCTAAATGCGCCCCCTAGCGGTCTCTATCGATCGCTTCTCTCCATTAGGGGCGCTTTAACAAGTACGAAAATTAACCTTAATTTTCAACTTTTTTAAATTTTCAGAATTTTTCCTTTATTTGTGCTGTAGGACCCTGCTTTTGGCCAAATTTCGTGATTCTAGTTCAACGGGAACTACCATATAGGTTTTCGACCCAAAACCTATAGGGTACTTACGGTTGACCTAGAATTGTCAATTTTTGTCAAAACCAAGAGCTTACAGCAAAAGTAAAGGAAAAATTCCGAAAATTATAAAAAGTTGAAAATTAAGGTTAATTTTGTTGCTTACAAGTTTTCGCAAAAACCTAATTTTGACCATATCTTTTTATCGGGTCGACCCAGGACCCTGATTTTTACACACCTAATAGGAACCATAGATCTCAGTATCTGGTATAAATTTCAATTTGCTAGGTCCACCCGTTCCTGAGAAAATCGGTGGTGACACACGGACAGACAGACAGACAGACAGACAGACGGACAAGAAAGTGATCTTATAAGGGTTCCTTTTTTACCTTGTGAGGTACGGAACCCTAAAAATAAGCATTGCTATACAACGAGGAAGACTGGCAGCATTAGCTGCCTGTCTTCTGGGCACGCTTCCGATTGACTGCGATGCGGATGACTTTCATGACGCCATCTAAATTTAATTTTAATTTATTTTTCGTCTTGTATAATAATATATATTAAATAGGCTTATTTTAATTTTAAGACATAATTAAGTTGCTTTTTATGTAATAGTTGATTTTGTTTGGAAAATAAATGGTATTTAAAAAATAATAAATATTACTCTGTATGTGATGTTTCTGGGTGATTACGGATTGCAGATTATAAGCTGAGCGCTCGAGCGGCGTCATACATATCCAAAGTAAGATAGAAGTTCAATAAATTGATTTAAAATAATGCGTCATGGTAAAAATACAATAACAAGTCCCAAGAGAATGTAAAATATATGATTAATGTGTTTGCTATTTTTTTAGAATAAGAATAGATTATATTCCCTAAATATTTCTAACAAATCACCAAATAAGTTTTTCGGATACGTACAACATACAATTGATTTCAGTGACGAATTTAACAAAATATATTGACGCAATTTTTTTATTACAATATCTTAAATATATTGTCGCAATTTTTCATTGTAATATCTAAAAAAATATTGTCACAATTTTTCATTTCAATATATCGCCTTACTTTCCAAATCGCTTTCCAAGTAAAATCAATCAATTGAAATCTGCGCGGCCTTATGCGATCGTATACGTTACATACATAGATCACCTTCTAATCTAGGGATCTAATAAATATTCAGTTTAAGTCTAGGTTACCTATCATAAATATCATCAGCTGTAAGACAGGCTGGTGTTAATTATATGAACCGAAATATGTAACTTCAATACAATATGAATAGTATTCTGCAGGCAATCAATAAAATAATAATAATAAAACATGTGTTCATATTTTTTTTAAATGGATTGAAGTCATTTGTGTTAATCATGGTGTATTACTGGTTCTGGTATGCTGATTAAAAACTTATTTAACGGTAGTATTTGTACATATCATGTATCTAAGAAAAACTAAATAATTACAGATAAAATACCTAACTAATGAATAGAAGAGGATGCATGAGGAATCTGATGGGAGTGAATGAAGCAAAAGAGATATGTCAGGATCGTTGCAAATGGCGTTCCGTAGTCTCTGCCTACCCCTCCGGGAAACAGGCGTGAGTCTATGTATGTATGTATATATGTAAAATACCTAACTTTAAATAAGTATTTTTGATTCTAGGTGCAGTTAACAATCAGTTGCAATTATTTCAAATCACATTTCGTTTAAAATATTATACCGTAACATAACATTTAAAAATGTGATACAGCTTACCTACCATTCTATTGAGTGCTTTACAGACGTCGCGTCGGCGTCGTTAAAGATACAAAATATGAGTCATTCCAAATTACGAGAACTACAGAGTCAACAATACAATTACAACATTTGTAAGCATCTATTAACACAACATGATCATCAAAGAATATAATCTACACGGAATGAGTACTTTAGTTACTGAGTAATTTTTATCCCTCTTAGTACTATTATAAACTAGAAAACTTGTGAGGATGGACGACAACGTGTTTGACGTGAAATAGTTCACATAAATACAACTGAACGGGTTTTTATAAAATTTTGTACTTTATAGTAATACATAGTCTCCTTTTGTTGCGATTAATACCAAACCGGAGACGCGGGCGCAACCTAGATAACAATTAAATGATTTACATATGTTCTTAGACGAAAAACAAAAAGATAATATTCACACACTTCAGCTTATCTCTACACAGGAGAATACTTAGCAAATGTTATTGTCATAAAACATCTGCGGTATTAACACGTTTTGTCGTATTAGGGAAAAAGAAAATATACACGTTAAAGCTAACCACATTTCACACGTAGAGTATGTTTTGGATTAATCAGGATAATGGTTAGGATTTCTGTTATTGAGATTCTAAGAAACAGTTTTAAGTTGTTAAGAAGGTATAGAAAGAAATGTATAAGTAATGCTTTGGCGCAATTTACAGCGATGCGGAATGAAAGCGACTTTTTACAACGAAATCATACGTGGAGTAATAAATTCTATGTCAATTGTATAATAGGTAAGAAACTAAATACCAGCCAGGGGAATTCTCGAGAATGCGCGAACATTTCAAAGAAGAGGCGCAGCCCGTTTCTTGGTTTATATTTATAATACTGATTACTTAACCAATTTTTATGCAGTCACTTTTAGTCATATTTTAAAAATAATAATTATAAAACCATTTGCTAAATATAAAAACAGCTTTTAAGGCGACGAAACACTAAATAAAATTCTTAGCTTATGGAACTGTAAATAATATGTCATTGTTTTATAACTAGGAAACTATCAAGCGATTGGATGACCATAGAATACAGTTTAAAACTACTTGTGTATGTCAATAGATATAAAGAAACATACGTCTAACATAATGCAATACTCTTCACATGCTGGGATCGATCCCACTGCACCCAGTGCAGTTTTAAGAGGCCCACCAACCACTCAAACTACTACGTAATCCATGTAGAGTACCGTTCAATAATATTGACATGTTTCAAACTCAAAACGAGACAGGTATATATAATATACCAACCTTTCTAAATCCAATATTCAATATCAACATTAACCAACCTTCTATCACTTCACACATCAAACTAGGATTTTAATTAGCGCTCAGGTCTTCAAATAAACCTAGTGATTCTTGGAACCTATAGCCTTTGAGTTCCAAGACTCAAAGCGTGTGTCACACACTAACATGTGGAATTGCACTTAAGTCTAAGCTTGGTGATCTTATTAGTTTCTTGTGTAAATCGAGACAAGAATATATAGTGTCAAAATAAAAAAAATAATAAGGATAACTACATATTATGTTGTATAGCAGATCGATATTGCTTGACGATTCTGTTGAAGGTTAATGTCTGAAATAATCCACCAGCGTGGGTATTTGTATTGCATTCAAAGGTATGGTAGCCTATTTGTTATTCAAACGTATACTGACTACAAAGTTTAATAAAATCTGTTCTGTAGTTTTTGCGTGAAACGGTAACAGACATCCACCCATTCTAACAAGTATTCGTGTTCATAGCGAGACTTGGCTCGTCATTCGGTCGGGTGACCGCGTGTGCCACTTACATCTGAGCGCAACCGTGCTTCGGAGGGCATGTAAAGCCGTCGGTTTCGGTTCTTGTCTCAGGATAAGGATCATTTGGCCATGACGGAGGCCTTTGGGTGGTCTGAAAACTCCGACACCAAAGTTGGCCACACGCTCACACGAAAAGAAAAAGAAGTGTTTATAATAGTAGTAGGATGTGTTATCATATGTGCGTACGAGTATATTGTGCTGATGGAAAAGATCTCTTTAACAATACTGTTGACGGCGCAAAAAACTATCGCTCCAGCTGCTTGTACTCGAAGAATTTGGTATTTGTAGGAAGATCACGAATCTTTATCTGTGTTACGGCAGCAAAATATTTTGTTCATAATTTTAAACCTATTATTCATATTACAATGTAATCAAAACCGTTATTAACATAATCGATATTTGACCCCCGTAACCCTCAGAAACCCCGTAACAATATCCCTCAATTATTTCCAAAAACTAGTGAATCCGGCCCTCAAATAATTTATAACAGAAAGTTCCGTGAGACGTACCAACGATGTACTTCATCCTTAGATAAATAAGGGTGACTGTCCATTATAACGTAACATTTTATAAACGTGCCGTGAACATAGCAGCCGAACAAAATGAAAGAGGAAACTACTATGCATATTAAATGAATTCTCAACAAATATTAAACCCGTAAACGTAAAAGGCCACTTTGATGTCGGTCCTATCATTATTTGCTTTTACAAACCACCTGTGTCTATGATTGCGCCACAATATTGAAATATATATTTTTCTTTTAAAAGGACTACTCTCGCACTAAGACTAAATCCTGTGTCGCGGGGCACTTTACAAACATACTAACGGACACAATGAACACCCAGGCTCGATCCCACAGCACTTGGGGCAGTGCCAAGCGGTGAGGCGGCCGATTAAAAACCACCACGCCAAACTAGCAGTCATTTCAGAACCAGCATGTTTTCATAGTACGTCATGTTTGTCAGATTTCGCATTATCTTTGAAAACATTATAACGGAGTAAATCCCCTGAAGGCTTTGACAGGTTGAGCTGGATGCTTTCTCACAAAATAGGAAACATATAGCAGAAAGCAGGGACTTCTGGAAAAATGCAGGTGAGAACTTTGTCCAACAATGGGACGGAACCTTTAGGAAGAACCTTTTTAAGAAGTAAGAAAAAAAAAAACAGACATCAGACATACAGGGCTTCTCACAAAGTTTTCCCTTCAAGTAATTTATTGTGCACTTAAGCTCGAAAACTCAAAATTGCGCACCATGGGGTTTCAACCTTTAATCCCATGCACTGATTGATTGGATTTCATCTCTTTGGTAATCATTTTTTTAGGAAGCAAATTTTTATCCTCATATTTAGATAGCGAGATGACTAGGCTTAAATGTACCCGTTTTATTTTTATTGATAAACGATGTGAATATGATGGAACAGTGGATTGAATTTACGGCATGTTTTAGCTTTTACCGTTTCTTTATTGAGTTGTGAAGCATTGAAGTAAATTTAACACAATGAGGTGATTACAGTGGCTTAAGAAGTGGAGTGAAAGATGTAAGTAATGAAATAAAGTAAAATTGGCGGAGAAAGCATTGCGTTTTTTTAACCTATAGAAGTATAAGGAAAAGAGACATATTTTAAAAACAATTGAGAACAGAAGAGGGAAAGTGTGTGAAAACCACAACTTGATTGATTAATGGAGATTGAACTAGCAATCCCCAAATTTCAAGCCTTCACAGTTTACTGGATAATAGCCAACGAGATCAAAGTTTTAAGATTGAAAAAAAAAACATTGGTGCAACTATCAGAGGATTTTCTGAATATTGTCCAATATTCAAACTAATAAATCATTATGAATACAAAAGCGTGTGTTTTTGTCTTTCTTCCACGACAGAACTGCTGAATGGCATTTGAAGAAACTTTGCAGTACTCCATGTTATAGATCTAAATAAAACATAGGCATATTTTGTCGTGACAGTGTTTTTCATCTAGTGTGTATTACATTCACTATCAAAAGCATAATAATCCACCATTTCTCAAATATATAAACACTTTTATTATACCTACAGTACCCTTCAAGATCAAATCAATCAAAATAAATGTAAAAATAACTAAGCCAATACGAATCCCCGATAGAGTTAACACCTGTGAACAAACTAAATCTAAATTTAATCTAAATCGTAATCTCGGTGTAAATGTTGCATTG
Organism: Euclidia mi; assembly: GCA_944739405.2. Taxonomy (NCBI): domain Eukaryota; kingdom Metazoa; phylum Arthropoda; class Insecta; order Lepidoptera; family Erebidae; genus Euclidia; species Euclidia mi. Next base: position 1,859,819 of record OX123188.2, on the reverse strand, counting down.
CGCAGTAAATGAGAATGGTTCCAAAGGGATTTAACGCTCGCCGGTAAATTAAAGACGGTTTTAATGTACGTAAATCAAGTTAAACGATATAATATGCAGTTAGTTTGCGTAGTTAACACATTATTGAAGTTATATTGTTTAGATTGAAGTACTTTGGCTATGTTTTTCTAAGAGTTGACATAAAAGTAGGTGAAAATAAGACCTAAGGGACATATTCCATATTTTGAAGAAATATGTTTCAGAAATCATGGTCACGGAAGACTGAGACGATATTTGTCTGAGAAGACATCGAAACGTCGGATTGTAATAAACAATGTTGCTACTAGATAAGTCAGTTTAAATGTAATCTGTTTAATTGTAACAAATATACTGGCTCAGTTGCTTAAACATTAGGTATAATATGATAACCAATAATATAACACAATATAGTTTTCACTTATAGATATCAATACAAATCCCCAATACACAAATCAAACATTATTATCAAGCAAATTTCCTTTACCTTCATCAAAGGGGCTCATTGGTCATTCACCGCACATCTATTGTTGGGGAAATACGGAATAGCCAAACATCGTATCACGTAGGGTTTTCTACCTGGGTACCCGGATTCGGGTATACCCGGGTATATATCTTTTTTAGTACCCGGGTACTATTCACTGTCGGACCCGGGTATCTAATTTGATCAAGTAATTCATCAAAATTCTCGGAAACTTAGATAATTATCATTTTTATTTTATAATATGACAAAACGTTTTTGTGATAAAAAGTATTTTAGTTCTTATCTTAACACTTTCACGGACAGTAAACTAGACACAATTGAAGTTTTATTGTTATCACGTATATAGGCGTTTACTGTCCATGAAAGTGTTAATCAGTTTATGAAAAAAATACTGTTTAACTGTATGTGATTTTTAATTTTCAACTATATAAAAGAATTATTTAGTCATATTTTTGTTATGGTATAACAAAATTTACTGTAGTAATAAGTCATTTTCGTTCCTAATTAGTTCATTAAAACAAGACTGTTTAACCCTTAGCTGGTTTCGCTAAAAAAGGCAACGTAAGTGGTATAGGGGTCAAAATTGACCCCAGATATAAGTACACAGTAATATAAAATGATACAACTGTACATTATAAATTTTCTTCTTATTTAGGAAAAAAGGACTTACAATGTTATGTTTTATTAAATTTGTATCAGTATATTTAATGTAGTATCTTCTTATTTGACAAGACTCTACTTTAGGTATTCTTATTTATATATAAAAAAAATACAATCTAAAACAATTAATCTATTTGTTCCTCACAAACGCTGATAATTTTCTGGTGACAAGCAGCTATTGTGGCGTCCTGAATTAATTCGGAGCCAGATTCTTCGTATTAATCTTCCAAAAGCTGTGAGATTTCACCGTCACGTAAAAATTATATATAAATTATGTATAAAATAGTGAAACATTATAACAAAAATCATACAATTAAATGTACGCTTCCGGTATCGGGGTCAAATTTGACCCCAGCAGTGTACATATCTCCGTTCTCACTAGCACTTAAGTGACGCGCGTCCGTCACTCGCCGCACTCTGCGGCGTAATGAGATTACCCCGATGCGCAAGAGTGTAGGTGCTTTTACTGAAAAAGTGTGATTAAAAATATGAAGCTTTGGGGTCAATTTTGACCCCGATACCATTTAAGGGTTAATTATGTAAGTGTGACTATGAAAACCCTTTTCCATAAAGATGAAATAAGACTCCCTTACCTCAAAACTATAAAAAGTTTACTTTGAAATATGTGGTTTATGTTAAGTTGATTAATTTTAAAATTGTTTTTTTCCTAGAAGAAAGATTTTAATTTTATTTTATAAGATAACAAGTTTTGGTGATGAAAAGTATTTTGGTTCTTAATCACTTTATTAAAATAAGATTGTTTATTTTTAATTTTCAACAGTATCACAGAAGAAAGTTTTGTTAGTGATATTTTTGTTATTGTATAACAGAATTTACTGTATAATAAATTAATAAGTCTTCTTCGTTCTTAATTAGTTAACGAGAACAAGACTGTTTAACTGTGTGACTATTGATAGTAGCTCACTCTTTATGAAGAAAATAAAACATGATTATAAAAAGTCTCTTTTTCTGGAAAAAAAAATGGAAATACCCGGGTACCCGGGTATAGCCGGGTACAAAAAAATGCCGGGTACGCGAAAACCCTAGTATCATAGTATCCCGGTATAACAAAGCGATAAGTTGCATAAACCCTCTATCGTCATCAGTAAGTTAGAAAGGGACAGGCTGATGTATGAAAGACGGGATTTGATTACGTGATTGAGTAGTAGTGGACGCTTAGTAGTAAAACTGTATGCACTTTGTGGAAGGGCATTGCGAGCTAACGTTTTATGGCTGATTATGAAGTACCGTGGAAGTGGTGGTATCAGCTCACTTAGACATAAAATCTATATTGTTTCAGCAATTTCGAAAGAGCAGTGTGATCTCAGAGATTATTGACGAATGTAACAGCATAGCTTAGCATTAGCTGATCTATCTAGTTGAATCACATCGTCTTCGAGGGATAGGACGACCGCTGGGTTTCAGGTTCACCGCCACCAATTAATAATATTGGAATGAGCTACTGTCGCCTTTTCGTGGGCGGTAATCACTGTTTAAATTCACAAATAATGATTCTGAAATTTGTCATGTGTGTTCCTTGGGGATTGTAGGGGTGCACTAAGAAGGGATTTTCTGAAATTCTCAAAAGATCATCCAGAAAAAGATAAATCACAATAAATTAATAGTTTAAAAAAAACACTAGAAAAAGACGATTTTATAAATGCACATAAAAACAAAAAATAAATAATCGATCGTTCAAGTTTTCTCTATTTCTGGGCTGAAGTGTAAACTATGTGCTTTTAGTTATAATATTTTATTGTAAAAGCGTGGGGCGCTGAAATGAATCTTGAATAGTTTCAAGATTCATTTCAGCGCTTAGCTGAGATGTGAAGCGCTCATAGCGTTACTGGATTTGCAGTCCGCAAAACAATGGCAAAGTAATGCAAAAATTGCAGTGACCAAATTCAGTGATCATTTAGATGGGTGATCGTTAGCTTTGGCATTTATATCACAGCGCTATCGTGCTTCGATAAGCACATAAAGCCGTAAATTGTGATTCTTGGCTCAGGAAAAGAATTGCTAGTCTTTGGGCAGTCTATAAAAGACACCACCAAATAATATACCTACACCAAAGTTGGCTCCACACTCACACTAAAAGAAGATAGATACTGGGTGAAATTGAATAGATGCGACAAATTTAAATCTTAATATTTAAAATCCTTGCGTTACTGACTGACTGACAGATACGCTACAGCGGAAACTATTGGGCGCAGGAAGCTGAAATGTGGCATGTATGTTCCTTGGGGACCGTAGATGTGCACTAAGAAGTGATTTCCCGAAATTCCCACGGGATTGGCCAAACGGGTAAATTAAAAAAAAAAATGCAGGCGTAGCTGCTGGCGTCCTCTAGTATACAATAATACGTGTTGTCAAGAAAATTTAGAACATATCAAATGAAAAATTTGTAAACTTTTATCAGTTTTACGAAAAACGGTAATATAATTAAAGTATCAAAGAATTTCGCGTACTACCGTTTTCGCGTAGTGGGCACAATTTATTTGGGTACATTTAATAACATGAGTATTATTGAGCACTGCTATAAGTTGGACGAGATTTTTTGATATTTTATTTTTTTATTTATTTTGGGTACTTATTAATAATTTTTCTGGAATATCGATAATTCGTACTTAAATGAAGATAACAACATCAATGGACCATTTAACAACAATAATCACGAATTTTTTATCGATTTAAATTGTAGAAAAACAGTTTATGATTACTATGTTACGATAACTGAAGCTCCCATTTCATTTTGTCGCATTTATTCAATTTCACCCTGTATAATTAGACTTCGTTCATGCTAAATATACTTTGACGGCTACTGGTTCATGGGTATAAATGCAATTTGCATAAAAATTACGATAAAAATTGCCATCAAATAAGGCCTAAAATCATGGAGATAGAGTCGTAGGTATTTTCTTATAAAACAAGATATATAAAATCTTTAAATAATTGAATCAACAAATCCATTACGTCTAATACAACCAATGAAAAACCAATGCAATCACTCAATTACCTAGTAACCGCACAATGAACTGTAAAGTATTTTGTGGAGACAAAAACTTTATCATACGCAATTTGTTTTAATGTATTTTTCGTTTTGCTTTATTTAACTAAAGTTATTCACTCAAGCCATATTAAGCTATATTTTCATCTTTGTTTTCATTATATAGAAATTCATCTTGCGAAAATAAGTCCCAGAAAATAAACCAAAAATTCTCACACAGAAAGCTACTCGTTAATGTTTTGGGTATTTGTGCATATTTTAATGAATTTTTGTTTTGATTTTTATCACAAGCAATGTCTCTTTATGAATAAAATTATTTGTCTTACAACCAGTCTTTTTGATTTTCTAACAATGAATGTCTTTTTGTCGTTTATCCTGCCACCAGTCCAGGACGTGGTTTCTGCAGAGAAGAAATGGCTAACTCAACAGGTATCTTTTTTGGAATTCGTCTGATGCAGATTACTGACAAATTACTTAATCTTTAATTTAATATAGTCTCAATTTATTATACCTAAAACTAATTTAGAATGACAATATTTTAGTATATAATCATTAATAGAACAGAACTTAAGGCAGTGGACAAACTAACGGACGCAGGACGCAGAGAGTTTCAAGAGCAGACCCGCGGGGCGTACCACTGTCCTTTCGAAGTTATGTGCGTAAGTTATTATTATCGGTTGCCAAACAGTTGGTGAAAATATCGTGAAGAAATCTACACGTCGGAAATTTCACAATGATTTACTCAAAAGACATGTGAAGTCTGCCTACCCACACTCGGCCGACGCAGTGGCCTACAGCCTAACTCTTGTCTTCAATAGACTTGTGCCCAGCAGAGGGACATATTATAAACAAACTGGTTGCAAATTGTTGACATAATAATTAAAAGTAAAGTACCATTATGAGGATAATTTTCCGTAAATACTTGATTATTAAAAACATTTTGCTTCATTTAATCCTTCTACTACTACCTCACATCATCTTCACATTTCCTTATAAAGTCTCGACACGTGTCGAACTTATTCACTTTTAATAGTTGGAGCACGTGTACCGCCGACCTTGAGGTATTTCAGCCATTATTTAACTATACGCTCTCTGGGAACTTAACCAACTCAGTCTTAAATAAATATTATTAAGTCGATATTCTATGAATAATCTACACTTTGTGTTATATATAGTATCTACACTTTGTGTTTCGTTCGGTTAGTGAGAGTGCCACAGGCTCAATCCCCTTTTCTTCTCTCTAATCCCGTTCCTCTTCGTATTCTTTTTCTCAGCAGGTCGGCAACGCATTTCTGACTCCTCTGGTGCTGCGGGTATTCATTGGCTGTAGTAATCGCTTATTATCTGTATACTCGTTCGCCTCCTAGGCTCCTATCAGATAAAAAGAAACTACGCGGACGAAAACACAAAAAATTGCATCAAACCTGAGTGAGAGGCTAGACTAGTATAAAATTATGACATTGCTTCAATAATTATTTACACCTCTATCTATCTTAAATAAATACAGGTGCTTAAATCTATTTTTAAACACAAACTGTTTTAGCGGACATCCTAAACTACTAAAATCAGAATCGATTACAACGAGCAAAGCTATTTAAAGGGAATGAATTATCGCAATAACGGATAGAGTTGTTCAAACATTATTCCGTTCGTGCAGGATATTAGTCATTTACGTATTGTAAATTATTATTGAGTGGATAGAATCCTTTCTTATGAGCCATTACAGACATTATCACGTTTCCAATGTCTGTTAAAAACCCAATCACACGCAGTTTAACACTAAGTAAGACAGTTTCACACAAATTGCCAACAATTCGTGATTTCCCTTACACCGTCCAGTTCTAACCGAAGTCTTCTTGGTGCAAGTTAAAAGCTTACTACGTTATTTTGGTTTGAGTTGGTTGCAGTCATATTTTGTATTGTAGTTAAAAGTAAAATTTTCTTGCCTTGTCACAAAAGGCTATTTTTTGTCATTTGTCATTTTACGCATTTTTTTAATGTGGTATTATTTAATTATACATACATACATATCGTCACGCCTTTTATTCCCGGAGGGGTAGGCAGAGGTGTATTTCTACACCCACTTCTCGCCAGATATACTTTAGTCCCATGTAATAAGGGGCGAGCCTATTGCCGTACCGGGCACATTTCCAGACTCCGTTCTGCTACTGAGAATTCCGCGACAGAAAAACCCAGTAACACTGCCCGACCCAGGGATTAAACCCAGGACCTCCCGATCCCACGCGCACATTTATGCCGCGAGACCAACGAGGCAGTCGTATAGGGTTTGATGTCGAGTTTTCCGTCTCTACGCAAAGATGGTATTTGCATCGTGTTATCCCTTAGTCGCCTCCTACGACACCCACGGGAAGATAGGGGGTGGTGACACTTGTATTCTATGCCGTCAACCACACGGCAAATTATATTACAAATTATATTACTTATATAAAAAATTCATGACCTTTGCATTACTTAATATCGCTCATATATAATATTATGTAAGTTAATAGGTCGAAAGCCCTTTAGAAGACGCTAACAGTAGAATGCAAACAGTATAAAATACATCGTCTTAGAGCAATTTAGTTAAATCGATAGAAGCCAAAAGTTCGTAAAAATACAATACAAAACTACAATTTTCTATTTTTGAGTTAATTTTTCGTGCGATACCTTTTATTTAATAAACCCGCCCGCTATCACCTACACCACGCACCACATAACTAACCAGAAAATAGCAGTCACCGCACCGTGCGATGGCATCGCCGCTAACTATAGTTAAGGTGTTAACTTACTCGTTTACGCTCATCAACTGCCTCGTCGCATACTGATCGGGTTCCACGACATAATGGTTCCACCCGTCTTCCGTGATTGTGTGTTATGATTTGCTTTTTTTTTTAATTTTATGACCTGGTAACTGGACCTTTAGGTCAAGTTATGATTTGCAATTGTAATCTTTCGGGGTTCTATTTTTAACTTTTGAATTATGAACGTGTTCGATAGTTCATTTGACATTTATTTTTCGTTTTTCGAATTAGACAGTTGATGGTGAACTGAATCGCATCGTTGACGTTACGGTTAGGTATTTGTGTTGAGAAGTGATGTCTGAGATCAATGCAGTGCACGTCTTTAGATCGGGATTACCACCGGCACTTTGACACCAACAATTAATATGATTGAGCTTTGTTAGCTAGCGTTTTGAATTTGATAACACAAGATCAGTAAGCTTCACCTTTTTCACCTTTACGATTTTATATTGAATGCCAAAATAGTTAGTCAAAAATAAACGCAAGATTTTATTCAAAATGCTTGAAAGATGGAGATTCATCACCATATACAAAATAAAATGTACCTACATATATACCCAAGGCTAAATTGGGCGGAAAAATAGGTGTAATGTGTTAGCCATACAATGACGCCTTGAAGGGCGTGACGGCAATGTCATCTTTGAATTCGCAGCCTCGTAGAATTCAGTGAACCTTAAGGTTTTTTGCCGGAGAATAATATACGAACAAACAAAGTCTAGATGTAGTTATTATAAGCAAGTTAAAACATAAAGCCTGAGATACAACAGGGGTAAAATGTTCACCCAACAACACGCGAAATTCATTCTATGTGTCACTGCAATGTTGTCGGGAGTCCCGCAACATGGACCATGTTCAGAATGGATTTACTTGACGCGGGATGTGTTGCTAGTTTTCTCTACATGTCGCTATCGACAACTTCCAAAATACGTCACTGTGATTGTGTACCTATGTATCGCGTCTTATGCTTACCCCAAATATATTATAATGTTTATGATTATTTTTTGCAAGGACAGAACCTAAAACTATTTATTGTGTCTTTTGGTGAAAAGGACTCTTGGCCAAATTGTAAGTTGCGTTTTAAATGTAGTACCTTAATTGTTGGTAATTGATACAAACGTTTCTCAAGCTCGAATTCAAATAGTTAACGACACTGAATGCTTTATAAAAACTACATTACCTAATATCCAGATATTAAAGATTAACAGATCTTTAGAGTATAACGTCGCCAAAAAGCTCAGCCATAGTCAAATTAAGGCACATGCAAAGCTTTGTACAAACGAACAGTTCCCTAAAATGGTAAAAAAGAGGTCCCTTTGCGATACTTTCTCTAAGATTCGTTTTGTTTTACCGTTGGCATAATTTCACTATTTAACAGCTTTTAATGCCGGTAGGTAGGTAACGTTAATGCCTAATGCACTTTTTTATGCCAAGCCCTAGCTGCTAAATTAGAAATCTGAAACGGCTTCTAAATTTCAATCATGAGAATTGTTTTGAAACTTCTATTACTAAGCCTTGTTTCGCGGCGGTCTTTACAAACATTCAAAGCAACGGACATAAAGAAGACCCAGAGACGAAACAACGTTTTGTGGAGCACATAAAGTATTTCCTTCTGTGAGGTTCGAACCCGCAACACTCGAAGCAGTGCTAAATGGTGCTACGCCATCGGTGCTGGTTCAAACAAGATAAAACTTATTCATACATTTGTATAATTTTAATGTTGCTTAGAGCTTTTTATATTACGGAACTCTAAACACAAAGCAAATACCTATTACAAACATTTCACAGAAATCCTAAAAAAATTAAAACATACGCATTTTTCCTTTAAAGGCATAACACACCAAAACCAAGCAGCGAAATACCGCGAGTTTTACAAACGACCGGCTGATGACTTTCTTTACTTGCGCTGTTCCCTAACCAATTGTCAAAACTTCGGAGAAACCAAATGTGATTACATCGTTGCTAGCCAACGCAATTAATATCCGTAAAATATATCTACTCTTAAGTTAAACAACTATTTTACCTATTAAAGCTATAACTAATGCTGTCGTTTTTTATAGTTATCGAATATAGAAATTACTGACGTAAAAGGATATAAAAATTCCTGGGCGATAAAACATAGGCAATAGAACTAGCACCTTTCTGAGCTGTAGCTTCGGCAAGCCGTAGGTCCACTTTATCAAGAATATCTAACTTGATATTTTACTGATCGCTGGTTTGTGTGCTGAATATCTTACCGTGTTAAGCTTCCTACAATACATACAAAACATATCACGTGTTTCATAAGCTAAATGATGAGACCGTTTTAAATAACAATAATTAATTAAATAGGTACAATATAAATTTCCATCTCAACTATCAATACTGCCTATAAACAATTGACGCAACCTCCCAGTAGCTTAGAACAATTCTACCCATAAATTAACCCTATTATTCAAGTGAAAGACATCAATTACATTCTACAACAATCTCGAATGAACAACTCAATAAATTACTATAGAATCCGCTGTCAGTGAGGCCTAATGTAAACATGGGAACGACTACCGAGTACCGGCTCCCGCCATCATTCGCCAAACCAAACATTTATTTGCTCTTTACCCAATCTTTGTAATCTGTAGAATGAATCTTCGAGTTGTAAACTGTGAATAACTTTAAAGAGATAAACGTGATGAGTTAGGTTATACAGCCGACGTGTACAAGAGTTTTTTCGGTGGAATATTTGTTCAATATCAGGAAGTAACCAAAGTCTGTTTACTAAATCACAAGATTCTGACAGGAGTGCGTGTGTAAACTTATCTAATACTGAAATAACTTCACAATAAAGATGCCGATTTTCACTATAATTCTATTAAACAACAGTGTCTGCATAGTCTTCATATCCGTTTATAGAATGTTTGTAAAATTCTTCGTAATACGCGATTTATTATTTGTACAGGAGTTGTCTTATATGAACAAATTATTCCCTATATATCAATTTCACTTTGTTAGTGAGATTGTGTTAATGCTGATTCACGAACCAAACACACGTTACGTGTTGTGAAACAGACAAACGCTTTCCGCATTTCTCATTTCGTATAATCAAAATCTATCATGTTTTTTAAATTGGTATGAACAAGATTATTCTAAAGGTTTTACGTGAGATAATTAATCTCACATAAAACACTATAAAACGACTAATAAATATTTCTCAAATAACTTCCAATTAACTTAAAAACTTATTTGTGCATGTTTCATTCTTGAGAAATATATTTTAGTTTATTTATAGAGTAAGACGATTAATTGTACACTACATTGCCATGTTACGTAGAACGAGATATTTATCATTGTAATTATTGGCGCCACGTTATAAATTCAATGTAAAACATTGCAAAATTTTATGCAAATATTAGTAATGAGGACCGGATATAAGTTGTCTAAAAAATTAAAGCTCACTTGTTTACTTTTCAGTTTCCTTCATTTCTCGTTCCTATCTATGTTTAAAAATTCTAAAAGAGCTGTAATTCCTAATGGTTTAATTTTCTTTTTTGCGAACAATGTAGTTATCGCTATAGCAGATTTGAATTTTTCAAGCAACAATTTCGAGGGAATTCTAAATATTAATAGGGAATTGCAATGCTGTTATTAATGAAGGTAATTATTTTTTAGTAATTACAGCAATACGAGCTATTAATGTTAAACAAAGTACCATTGATTTCAGATAAATCAGGCAGTTGGTACCTATTTGGAGTTTAAATTCGAATGAAAACCGCAATCATACGTATTATATTCAATATCAGTTTTATTAAAATGGCAAACTATAACCACAAAGATGAATTTGATGTGCGTTTATGCGAATGATTGTATGATTGTGATACATATGTATTTATAGAATACTAGCTGACCCAGCGAACTCCGTATCGCCTTTTTAAGAGTTTTTATTAAATTCTCTTTTTCTCCAAGCCCCTTTTCCAAAGTTACCATTGACTTAGCGCTTAATCCCATCATTTCAGAGTCTATAAATAATGATGAACAAACAAACATAGATTTTTATATAATATTGAATTCCCCATTCCTTAAAATGTCAGAGACGATACCCATATCGACTTAAAAAAAAATCCCCTCTGCCATCTTTGATTTCCTATCCACCATCTTTGATCACAAAATAAATGTTGTATTTGGATTCACCATCCCTTAAATCATCAGAGACGATACCCATATTGGTTTTTAAAATTTTTCCCATCCACCATCTTTGATTTCCCATCCGCCATTTTGAATCACGAAATATATGTCGTATTTGGATTCCCCATCCCTTTAAACAGCGGAGACGATACCCATATTGATTTTTTTTTAATTTCCCATCCGCCATCTTTGATCACAAAATAGATGGTGTTTTTAAATTCCCCATTCCTTAAAATATCGGAGACGATACCTATATCGACTTTAAAAAAAATCCCGTCCGCCATCATTGATTTCCTATCGGCCGTCTTTGATCACGAAATAGATGTTGTATTTGGATTCACCATCCCTTAAATCATCAGAAACGGTACCCATATTGAATTTTAAAATTTTTCCCCTCCGCCATCTTTGATTTCCCATCCGCCATCTTGAATCATGAAATAGATGTTGTATTTGGATTCCCCATCCCTTTAAACAGCGGAGACGATAACCACATTGATTTTTAAAAAAAATCCCATCCGCCATCTTTGATCACGAAATAGATGGTGTTTTTAAATTCCCCATTCCTTAAAATATCAGAGACGATACCCATATCGACTTAAAAAAATCCCTTCCGCCATCTTTGATTTCCTATCCGCCATCTTTGATCACGAAATAGATGTTGTGACATTATGTAGGTATGACGTGACAGTACTGACAGATATGCCATAGCACATGCGCAGCAATCAATTATCAGCGCATGCATGCGTTCTTACTTCCAAGAGGTAAATTTGTGCCGTACAAACTTCTACCCTCCCTACAATCCCTCCCAGTTTAATTTGTACAACTTATGGTAGCCTATATCCGTCTCCACGGTCCAATATATGTATCTCTATATTAAAATTCAACAAAATTGGTTCAGCCGTTTTAGCGTGGAACCGGAACATACATACATACACAATTTCGAATTTATAATAATATGTAGGGATTATCAATGGGTTTCCTCTGACATGAAGCCAGCTGAGCGGCAGCACTAAGAGTTCAGGTCCGGAAACCTGTCAAAACTGCCATCAAACAAAGAAGTATATCAACGCGCACGCGAATTTGAACTTTATGCAGCGGTAATAAATTACAAATTTACTCTACGTTTTAGTTAGAAAACTTTTGTATGGGAAAAAGAAAAGAGCTGTTTTTAGGGTTTTTCCGGCAATTATTAGAATTTTTCTCGCCGTAAAAACCATCTTTGAACGACAACGAACATAAAAAAAAAAGAATTGGCCAAATTGGTCCAGGCGTTGTTGAGTTATGCGCTTACCAACACATTTTGTGATTCATTTTTATATTATAGATTGAATTCCCCATTCCTTAAAATGTCAGAGACGATACCCATATCGACTTCAAAAAAAATCCCCTCTGCCATCTTTGATTTCCTATCCACCATCTTTGATCACGAAATAAATGTTGTATTTGGATTCACCATCCCTTAAATCATCAGAGACGATACCCATATTGGTTTTTAAAAATTTTCCCATCCGCCATCTTTGATTTCCCATCCGCCATCTTGAATCATGAAATAGATGTTGTATTTGGTTTCCCCATCCCTTTAAACAGCGGAGACGATACCCACATTGATTTAAAAAAAAACCCATCCGCCATCTTTGATCACGAAATAGATGGTGTTTTTAAATTCCCCATTCCTTAAAATATCAGAGACGATACCCATATCGACTTAAAAAAAATCCCTTCCGCCATCTTTGATTTCCTATCCGCCATCTTTGATCACGAAATAGATGTTGTGACATTATGTAGGTATGACGTGACAGTACTGACAGATATGCCATAGCACATGCGCAGCAATCAATTATCAGCGCATGCATGCGTTCTTACTTCCAAGAGGTAAATTTGTGCCGTACAAACTTCTACCCTCCCTACAATCCCTCCCAGTTTAATTTGTACAACGTATGGTAGCCTATATCCGTCTCCACGGTCCAATATATGTATCTCTATATTAAAATTCAACAAAATTGGTTCAGCCGTTTTAGCGTGAAACCGGAACATACATACATACACAATTTCGAATTTATAATAATATGTAGGGATTATCAATGGGTTTCCTCTGACATGAAGCCCGCTGAGCGGCAGCACTGAGAGTTCAGGTCCGGAAACCTGTCTAAACTGCCATCAAACAAAGAAGTATATCAACGCGCACGCGAATTTGAACTTTAGGCAGCGGTAATAAATTACAAATTTACTCTACGTTTTAGTTAGAAAACTTTTGTATGGGAAAAAGAAAAGAGCTGTTTTTAGGGTTTTTCCGGCAATTATTAGAATTTTTCTCGCCGTAAAAACCATCTTTGAACGACAACGAACATAAAAAAAAAGAATTGGCCAAATTGGTCCAGGCCTTGTTGAGTTATGCGCTTACCAACACATTTTGTGATTCATTTTTATATTATAGAAGACGATTCATTGTACACTACATTGCCATGTTACGTAGAACGAGATATTTATCATTGTAATTATTGGCGCCACGTTATAAATTCAATGTAAAACATTGCAAAATTTTATGCAAATATTAGTACTGAGGACCGGATATAAGTTGTCTAAAAAATTAAAGCTCACTTGTTTACTTTTCAGTTTCCTTCATTTCTCGTTCCTATCTATGTTTAAAAATTCTAAAAGAGCTGTAATTCCTAATGTTTTAATTTTCTTTTTTGCGAACAATGTAGTTATCGCTATAGCAGATTTGAATTTTTCAAGCAACAATTTTGAGGGAATTCTAAATATTAATAGGGAATTGCAATGCTGTTATTAATTAAGGTAATTATTTTTTAGTAATAACAGCAATACGAGCTATTAATGTTAAACAAAGTACCATTGATTTCAGATAAATCAGGCAGTTGGTACCTATTTGGAGATTAAATTCGAATGAAAACCGCAATCATACGTATTATATTCAATATCAGTTTTATTAAAATGGCAAACTATAACCACGAAGATGAATTTGATGTGCGTTTATGCGAATGTTTGTATGATTGTGATACATATGTATTTATAGAATACTAGCTGACCCAGCGAACTCCGTATCGCCTTTTTAAGAGTTTTTATTAAATTCTCTTTTTCTCCAAGCCCCTTTTCCAAAGTTACCATTGACTTAGCGCTTAATCCCATCATTTCAGAGTCTATAAATAATGATGAACAAACAAACATAGATTTTTATATAATATTGAATTCCCCATTCCTTAAAATGTCAGAGACGATACCCATATCGACTTAAAAAAAAATCCCCTCTGCCATCTTTGATTTCCTATCCACCATCTTTGATCACAAAATAAATGTTGTATTTGGATTCACCATCCCTTAAATCATCAGAGACGATACCCATATTGGTTTTTAAAATTTTTCCCATCCACCATCTTTGATTTCCCATCCGCCATCTTGAATCACGAAATATATGTCGTATTTGGATTCCCCATCCCTTTAAACAGCGGAGACGATACCCATATTGATTTTTTTTTAATTTCCCATCCGCCATCTTTGATCACAAAATAGATGGTGTTTTTAAATTCCCCATTCCTTAAAATATCGGAGACGATACCTATATCGACTTTAAAAAAAATCCCGTCCGCCATCTTTGATTTCCTATCGGCCATCTTTGATCACGAAATAAATGTTGTATTTGGATTCACCATCCCTTAAATCATCAGAGACGATACCCATATTGAATTTTAAAATTTTTCCCATCCGCCATCTTTGATTTCCCATCCGCCATCTTGAATCACGAAATATATGTCGTATTTGGATTCCCCATCCCTTTAAACAGCGGAGACGATACCCATATTGATTTTTTTTTAATTTCCCATCCACCATCTTTGATCACAAAATAGATGGTGTTTTTAAATTCCCCATTCCTTAAAATATTGGAGACGATACCTATATCGACTTTAAAAAAAATCCCGTCCGCCATCTTTGATTTCCTATCGGCCGTCTTTGATCACGAAATAGATGTTGTATTTGGATTCACCATCCCTTAAATCATCAGAAACGGTACCCATATTGAATTTTAAAATTTTTCCCCTCCGCCATCTTTGATTTCCCATCCGCCATCTTGAATCATGAAATAGATGTTGTATTTGGATTCCCCATCCCTTTAAACAGCGGAGACGATAACCACATTGATTTTTTAAAAAAATCCCATCCGCCATCTTTGATCACGAAATAGATGGTGTTTTTAAATTCCCCATTCCTTAAAATATCAGAGACGATACCCATATCGACTTAAAAAAATCCCTCCCGCCATCTTTGATTTCCTATCCGCCATCTTTGATCACGAAATAGATGTTGTGACATTATGTAGGTATAATAATAATAATAATAATAATAATATTCTACCACATACACACATCACCATCTAGTCCCAAACTAAGCAGAGCTTGTACTATGGGTACTAGATAATGGATAAACATACATATATACTTTTTTTTTTTTGTAAATACATACATATTATACATAGAAACACCCAGACCAAGACAAACATCCATGTTCATGCACACAAATGTTTGACTTGAGCGGGAATCGAACCCGCAACCATCGGCGTAGCAGTCGCTTACACTCCCGCTGCGCCAACCGGTCGTCGGAGGTATGACGTGACAGTACTGACAGATATGCCATAGCACATGCGCAGCAATCAATTATCAGCGCATGCATGCGTTCTTACTTCCAAGAGGTAAATTTGTGCCGTACAAACTTCTACCCTCCCTACAATCCCTCCCAGTTTAATTTGTACAACTTATGGTAGCCTATATCCGTCTCCACGGTCCAATATATGTATCTCTATATTAAAATTCAACAAAATTGGTTCTGCCGTTTTAGCGTGAAACCGGAACATACATACATACACAATTTCGAATTTATAATAATATGTAGGGATTAACAATGGGTTTCCTCTGACATGAAGCCAGCTGAGCGGCAGCACTGAGAGTTCAGGTCCGGAAACCTGTCAAAACTGCCATCAAACAAAGAAGTATATCAACGCGCACGCGAATTTGAACTTTATGCAGCGGTAATAAATTACAAATTTACTCTACGTTTTAGTTAGAAAACTTTTGTATGGGAAAAAGAAAAGAGCTGTTTTTAGGGTTTTTCCGGCAATTATTAGAATTTTTCTCGCCGTAAAAACCATCTTTGAACGACAACGAACATAAAAAAAAGAATTGGCCAAATTGGTCCAGGCGTTGTTGAGTTATGCGCTTACCAACACATTTTGTGATTCATTTTTATATTATAGATTGAATTCCCCATTCCTTAAAATGTCAGAGACGATACCCATATCGACTTCAAAAAAAAATCCCCTCTGCCATCTTTGATTTCCTATCCACCATCTTTGATCACGAAATAAATGTTGTATTTGGATTCACCATCCCTTAAATCATCAGAGACGATACCCATATTGGTTTTTAAAAATTTTCCCATCCGCCATCTTTGATTTCCCATCCGCCATCTTGAATCATGAAATAGATGTTGTATTTGGTTTCCCCATCCCTTTAAACAGCGGAGACGATACCCACATTGATTTAAAAAAAAAACCCATCCGCCATCTTTGATCACGAAATAGATGGTGTTTTTAAATTCCCCATTCCTTAAAATATCAGAGACGATACCCATATCGACTTAAAAAAAATCCCTTCCGCCATCTTTGATTTCCTATCCGCCATCTTTGATCACGAAATAGATGTTGTGACATTATGTAGGTATGACGTGACAGTACTGACAGATATGCCATAGCACATGCGCAGTAATCAATTATCAGCGCATGCATGCGTTCTTACTTCCAAGAGGTAAATTTGTGCCGTACAAACTTCTACCCTCCCTACAATCCCTCCCAGTTTAATTTGTACAACTTATGGTAGCCTATATCCGTCTCCACGGTCCAATATATGTATCTCTATATTAAAATTCAACAAAATTGGTTCAGCCGTTTTAGCGTGAAACCGGAACATACATACATACACAATTTCGAATTTATAATAATATGTAGGGATTATCAATGGGTTTCCTCTGACATGAAGCCCGCTGAGCGGCAGCACTGAGAGTTCAGGTCCGGAAACCTGTCAAAACTGCCATCAAACAAAGAAGTATATCAACGCGCACGCGAATTTGAACTTTAGGCAGCGGTAATAAATTACAAATTTACTCTACGTTTTAGTTAGAAAACTTTTGTATGGGAAAAAGAAAAGAGCTGTTTTTAGGGTTTTTCCGGCAATTATTAGAATTTTTCTCGCCGTAAAAACCATCTTTGAACGACAACGAACATAAAAAAAAAGAATTGGCCAAATTGGTCCAGGCGTTGTTGAGTTATGCGCTTACCAACACATTTTGTGATTCATTTTTATATTATAGATTCGTGTATATAATTTGTTACATCTATATATTAAAAGAATTTGTGTTTTATAATACGAGTCCGCCAGCCCGTTCTACGCAACCGATTCGCATGATTTCTTTTTTAAATGAAAGCTCTTGCTGCATAGATTTGTCATCAAGCATTAGAAATTACCTTACTTGCACATTCATCAAGTTATATGCAAAAACAGTTTTCTCCCATACATTTTTTTCGTTTTCGTAGCCGTAGTCAATGACTTTCTGCTTCTATATATCTGGTTCTCATTGAGGTAGGCGTTTCGTTATAGGCCTAAAACACGCGCTGAAAAGAGCTCTTTCATTTGATGGTAAGCTCACTTAAATTGGGTAAGTTTGAAGGAAGATAGGTGTGGACATTGAACTTATTTTTCAATATTTTCCTATAAATTTCTTAAGATTCCATTGCTTTCTCTGCATGGACGGTTCTAAATTCAAAAATATTTTTATGGCATCTAATAAGTTCCTTGCGGTAACTGCCAGGAAAAACGTTATGCCTCCTTAAGGTGACCTTGCCTTACTTTCATACGGGTGTGAGTGTGGTGGTGTGTAAAGTTATACCCGATGTTAGTCAAATTATTATCACTATAGTGAGTTATCGCTGATGGCAGGTAATATTTCCCGAATGTTACCAGTTAACCCATAATGTTGGGTAAACTGATCTCTGATGTTGAGGAATTTTCCTTACGTTTTATGTTAGGAACATTTTTGTGTTTTTAAATTACGGACTTTCTTCGGGCATCTTAATTATTTTTATGTGGAAAATATTACAACGGTTTATAGTACTATTGTCATATAGTTATATTATTACAAGTAGTAGTTATGGTAGAAATTGTAGCTTTGGTAAGAATAGTAGTTTCGAGAGAAAAGGTACTTTAGACAGCACCGGCGGTTTTGGTAGAAATGGTAGTTTTGAAAATATGGTAGATATGATAGTGTTAGTACGAATAATAGTTTTGGTACAAATAGTAGTTTTGATAGGAATGGTATTTTCGGTAGGAATAGTAGTTTTGGTAGAAATTGTATTTTTGGCATATATTATAGTTTTGGTAGCAATGTTACTTACGATTGCTACCAAAGCTACCATTCCTACCAAAACTACAATTTCGACCAAAACTATAAGCGTCATTATTACATTTCTAAATTATGATGGATTAATCACACCCATACACGAAACAAAATAAATCGTGATTCTCACAGAAATATTTAGCTGGATAACAGAAATAAAACCTATTTTCTAACTTATAAAAAAAGTTGTTTATCTATATTTTTAATTTTGATAGTAAAATATTGACAGATAAAGAAAAAAATTAAGTTAGCGTAAGTTAGTTAGGTACATAAGTTTCTGATTTAATAACGTATTTTTTGTGAGTTGTTGTGTTTTCAATTATAATGATGGTTCTTGGAAGGAAATTAAAAAATGCTCAGAGAAAGTTTGCACAAAAAAATCTTGGTCAATGACGGCCCTGTTGGAGATTTGGTACCGGATGGTCCTCCTACTGCTAAAAAAATACGGGTGGAAACGGATTCAGATTTGATGAATTCTACCATCAACAATTTTCAAATGATTTCCATTCTTGGTGACGGTAATTGCTTATTCGGCGCAATTTCTTATTGTTTATATGCAAGTGAGAATAAACATTATGAAATTCGTTTGGCCACTGTTGATAACATTGTCAATAAGTAGGATGTATATAGTAACTTCATTGTTGGGGACGAAGAATATGGCCAGACCATTACAAATGCAACAGATTACAAACGTGTGATGGGTGCCAATGGACAGTACGCAGGGCATGCTGAACTTCAGAGTGTAAGTGAGCTATATCCCGAGTGTCAATTCAGAGTTCACCTGGAAAACAGTAATACGATTACTGACTATGGTACTGGCGAAATTGTTCATAACTTGCTATTTTCTGGGCACCTGGACGAAGGACATTACAGTGTCCTAATGGAAAGAATGGTAGAGCAGCACAGTCATATTGAAGAACTTTCTTTCGTCAATGTTCAGTTATACATATTATATGTATCCCTATTGCGCGGCAAACCATTCAGTAATGCCAAGGTGGAAATTTCACGATACCTAAGGTGCAACGCAAAGCCAATGTTGTGAGAAAAGAAGTTTTGTGATATATATATTTTTGGTAAGAATATCATCTTTTACTTATTAGATAAGGCTACAATGTACTCATCATGCCTATGTATATGTAAGATTAAAATATGCTGTGGAGCAGCACGGGTCCTCTAGTAATTTTATTATATATATATTACTTGTCTGACTCATTGGCCTCGCGGCATAATTGTGCGCGTAGGATAGAGAGGTCTCGGGTTCGATTTCCGGTTCGGGCAAAGTGTTATTGGGTTTTTCCGTTAGAAAATTCTCAGTAGCAGCACGGAGTCTGGTAATGTGCCCGATACGGCAATAGGCTCGCCCCCTATTACGTGGGACCTAAAAATTCATGGTGAAATGTGGATGTAATATTAGATACACCTCTGCCTATCCCTTCGGGGATAAGGTGTGAGTCTATAAAAAAAAATACTTGTCTGATTCTTATTCGTGTAAATACATAGTACACGTGTATCTAGTCTGGGAGACATTTGCATCCATTGTTTAAATATTTAACATCCCCGCGCGATACACGGTGTATTGCAATTCAGATTAAATATAATAGCAATAAAACAAGTTTTTAGTAGAAAATTAACGCTAGGAGACTCAACTGGGCGACTACTTGCTACAACTACTTACATTTCTTTTATTTCCACTTTATCGGAGGCAGGTTTAACAGTTATTACGGAAACATGTATAAACAAGTTATCCCGAACCTCATCGAGCTCATCTTTTTAAAAAGATCTTTAAAACAGATGGGTTTTAGAGCCATTGATCTTCTGGGAGCCAAGATCTGACAATCGGGTCTAACCTCTCAACCTTTCTCAAAATATAAATTACATCCATCATCATTGTCTTGCCCTGGTCCCATCAAACTAAGTTGATTCCTAATACACCACCTCAGTATTGATAAGAGAATAATATAACGACGAGTAACGTTGTGCATGTATTCGCTACAACTTTACACTGTTTACAAGATATCAATGTTCAAAGACATGCAGTCTAAATTCAATAAGTAAGTAACATATTAAGTTTAATGTATATTACTTATGGTAATGAGGTGCCATTTTAACTGGTAACCAGCAGAGACAAATTTGTCGACTTAGTCTCTGGATTAAACAGGGTCAGCTGAGGGAGGGTTTAGTTCAACCCTGTAGATAATCCCAATCTTAGCAGTTTTATAACAAGATATTTGATGGCTCAAGAGTAAAAATATACCAGATGCAACTTTTAATCTAAGTTTTATAAGTTAAACGAGAAATTTTATCCGATTTTACGGATGAATAAGTGGATAAAGTGAATACCGCGATCGAGAGTTATACCTATGGGTTTGATTCCGGGACAACAAATTATGCAATGTATAGGTATAGATGGTTGTGTAGGATTCACCTAATTCTTTTTACAATAGTCTTCTTGATAACAAAATAATGAATACTAAAGCTCCAATAGACATTTAAAAAAAGATATTTTAACCAATCAGTTTATGGCAGCCGATATTAGGTTTTCTGTAACTAAGGACCCATTCAAAGATTTCTCATTCGTGTCGTAATATATTTCTTTTAACTAATCAGATGGACGCGAAGGAAATTAAATCGTCTATAAATAGCAAGCTTTGGCAATAAGATCTTACTAAGAATTATTATCTTGATTATTATTATTTCGGATCAGATAAGTTTCGATTTATATATGACAATGTTAAAAATATATATAATATTATTTTAATAGAGGATGCCCGCTGCTTCGCCCGCACAATCTATTTTTATTTTACCTTTCAGCCCGATCCCGTGGTAATTTGAACTGCAAACATATTTCCTTATCATATGAGACTTTTCAAACGAACAAACTCTTCATACAAGTATAATATGAATGCAATTCTTCATGATCATTCAATTTAAACTTCACAAGTTCACAAGATTCTTTCTATCCTTTGCGTCTTTAAGTGAACCTTTTGATAAACTCGTAGTTAAAGATGAATGGCACACTACGCAACCAAATATTATTTATATGTGATATCAAATACAAATTTTAAATACAGGTTAAAACGTAATTCTCTCTAATATAACATGTAGCAAGAAGTGGATGCGTGCTTTTCAACGTGCAGTACCTCCGAGATGGCGCACGTGTATACACATGCCGATTACCACGCAGCGTGGAAAATATATCACCTTCCTACTACTATCAGGCTTCGTCTATAATTACATATTATTGCCTGAAGTTCTTTTCTTTTAAAGTTCTGACTGCCTCCGTGGTCCAGTGGATTTGTCTGCTGATCGGAGATCCCGGGTTTGAGTTCCGGGTCGGACAAAAGTCTTACTTAGTTATTCCGAATTCTCAGTAGCAGTACGGAGTCTGACCATGTGCTCGGTAACGGCAATACGCTCGCCCCCTATCACGTGGTACCAAAATTTCATAACATGGCGAAATGAGAGTCTAGTAATACACCTTTGCCTACCCCTTCAGAGGAAACTGTCGTGAGTCTATGAAAAAAATTGTTCTTGATGATCCTGTGAAATAGTTAGACTCCTTTATATAGCATTACACTACGGCGGCGCAGCGATGTGGTATAGTATGGCAATGTATGGAATACACACCGAAGCGGTGTTGCACGATGAGACCCTCAGAATCCAAGGGAATCCAAGGGCATGTACATCAGCCAAATCATGCAATTTTCAAAGCTTTATTGGAATACTTGTAAATCCTGCGCCACGGGTTATAGAGATTCAATCAACTGATTCCAAGAACAGCTAAGCTCGAAACAACAATTTGTGAAGCACACAAAGGTTTGTTTCGTATGGAGATCGAACCCACGTTTCTACTGCCAAGTGATTCTTTATATCAGCAATCGTACTAAAAATTACAAAACTTCGCAAAAAAATAAATAAATAAATATGTAAAAACACATAATAATTACTGATGTAAATTTCTGTCACAGTAATAGTCCTGCTTTGTCCTTATTTATTTTTTGCATAAGAATACTTGATGATATCTTAGTCGAGCTCTTTACTGTAAAATTTGCTATGAACCCAACAGACAATTTAACGACACAAACAAATAATCATATAAATATTTACTTAGAAATCAAAACCGATGCACGCTGCAACGCTCTCGCGATACGGTGCAGTCACGAAAATTGTATTTACAAACGATAAACTTCCTTCAAAACTCATAAGAGAATGTTTAAACAAAATAAAGATCAGTCGCTGAACGTCAGCTCGTTACTTCGATCGAAGATTTAAACACAATTAAACAGTCGGATCCAACTGAACTCTTACAGTTATCAACCTATATGCTGATTAATGGGAAACGCGACTTTATTTTTATCCAATTCATTTACGTCTGGTAAACGAGGTTCGAGAATTGAGGTGCTCATTCGCGATTAAAAGCTTAAGAGAATTGACTGTTTCATTTGTAAATGACTCGTAAAACTTTCGATTAAACTTCCAGTTTTAATATTTAGTGATTGGTTTCGACTTGTTCATGTACTGCACTCGTGGCGTAGTGGTTTAAGCGGCCGCCCTGCCGTGTCGGTTGGCACTAGTTTTATAGGTTTGAAACCAATTTATTGCCAAGTTTACAAAAATTGTCACGTCTGCATTTTGCCTGCGACTTTACCCGTCTGCTTATCGCTGCAAAATTTCATCAAAATCCGTTCAGTAGTTTTTGCGTGAATTAGTACATAACAAACATCTATACATGATCATTACAAGCTTTCACGTAATTATTTTATAACAGTAGAAAGATAAAGCTTTGTTCCTTTCAAGTTTCTATAAATAAAATTAAAATGAACTGGTATATAGGCCAATTAATTGTTGTAAGTACTGTTGAAATGGCACGAGTGGAATAGATCTTGTTGTTTCAGTTGCGAGAAGCAAACATTAAAGATGGAAAATATGTGTTTTTGTATACTCGTCGCTTTTGCACACAGTTTACAGGCAGTTTATAAATGAATTATGATGTTCTGTGGCATAGTTTAAAGTTGCCCAGTTGTTAACCGACTTAAGAAATGGAGAATGTTCTCATTCAGTAGCTTTTTTTTCTATCCCAGTTTGATGAAAGATATTTGAACAACCTTGTTTTATAAGTTTCTTTAGAAGGTTTTACCTTCTTTCAAGTGTTTTACAGTAGCCATAGTTATGTTAGTCTTTTAAAATAAATCACCAATGAACTTAACTTACTGAATACCTTAACCATGGTACTTATGCTTTAAATATCTTATTTATCGTGATTAAGACCCACTAAATGAACTTGTATAATGTAAAGTTACCTTTTACGAATCTTAAGTAAAGACTATGATGATAGCAACTTGAGCATCCATAAGTTTAACAACTTAAAAATAGCACCATGTTTCTTAAATTCCTCAATGAAGACGGCTAATTGAACCATAGTACTTCATGAATCTCTTAAGTCTTAGGAACTTTGCGCTAAATTCGTTCGTAATATCCAACATAAATCTGCGGCTCACATTTCTGTTAAATATTGTTGTTTGTACAAGTAATTTCCGTCGTACTCCTAACAGTATTTATTTATACTGAGCCACCAAACGGGGCCTGTCGTCCTCTTAGTAATACGAAACTTTCTTCCTAGCTCGCCAAAGCTTGCCAAAATCTACGCTGGTATTTCGTTTTAATTGATAGCTGAATGTTAGAATTGATATGATATAGGCAAAATGTTATTATAAAAGCCAAAGTTTGTGTGGATGGACGGATGTTTGTTACTGTTTCAATGAAAATGTGCAGAACGGATTTTGATAAAACTTTGCAGTAACGTAACATAATTATGTAGGTACATCAGAATAGCACATGGCTTTTTGTTTTTCCCTTTATTATTCGAGTGTCGCGTGGACGAAGCTGCGAGTATAAGTTATATTTGTTTGATTGTGATATTTTAAAACACCAAGCTACGTATAGTATTTGCGAACATACATTTTCACATAGTTATTGCCAACGCCTTAGTTTTATATATATATATATATCTTATGATCTTGAAGACTTAAAAAGGAGCCAAGACAATAAAAATCACAAAATTCTTATTAACCCAATTACACCACTTAAAGTCTATCACTGCCCAGAGAATTCAGGATATTAGTAAAGAAAAATAAAATACTTGAAACCGCTCACTTCTCTCTTCCTTTGAAACCCAATTATTTTCTATAAAATATTAGACAACTTATACGAGTGTACAAACAAGCTTAGAAAGAAAACCTTTTAAAACTTTCCGTTAGATTTTCCATAATGGTTATTAAGATGTAATTCAAAAAAATGTTTGCTCGTTGGAGTTCTTATACTTGAAATATTCCTTGATTTATTTATATTAAAATACCAGGTAGAACCCGCGTAGTACACACATGTAACGTTATAACTTTACATACATTAAAGTAATGGACAGTATGAAAACCAGCCCAGTTACAGTAACGTTGGGATTACGTGGTATTATAATTCATTTGCTTCTTTTTAAATTGTATTTTTACAAAAACGCAATCAACGGACACAAAGTTTTTCGAAACCACAATAAAATTGTTGCTGATCACGCAAAGTTGTATCGTGTGGGTATCAACCACACAATAGTCAACGCAGTCACAAACGGGCCACATAACAAACGTACAATCAAATTTAGTTGATCTTGTGAGTGTTCAAATTACTATTTTGCACCCAGTGGTGACCAAACATGGAGTGAACACTTACCTAAAACGATCGCTCTAACAGCAAATTTTTAAAAAACTAAATATATTCCGGATTCCCAGATCTCACGTGTTATGCTTGGTGAAGTAAGAGCATTGGAATTGATCAATTGTCTGTCGTAAAACCAACAACCCACCGTCATCGTAAAATGTTCAATAAAACCGGCCAAGTAATAAGAGACCGCGACTAATCAAATTAGAAGGGGCCTTACATCATCGAGGCTCTTGGCGTCTGGTGTAAAGTTATAAGCCTAATACAGTTAGTTACTTAAGTACAGATTAATATTGAGTACAGATGTTGTGGATTAAGTGAACTTAGAGTGAATAGGTATTTGCTGACAATGATATAATAGGGTTGTTTCCAACAAGTCAAATCAAGCACTTTTAATGAAATATCAAAAACGACCTTTGCTAAGGGTTTTGTATGAAATATGACGTAGTGACGTCATAGTGTTTTTCTGTCAAGTAGAATACTTATTATCAATAAATCACGATAAAAAAATGTTAAATTTAGTTTTAACATTAATTCATGAATGAAACTACTATTATTTTGACATGTATCACTAGATAAAAATACTTGTATAATTTATTTCACTTGCAGGAAACTTCCCTATTTTGCATAACATTTCTTTGTATTAAAATTTGCCCATGAACCAATATTTATGACTTTATAGACACGAATTCATGGCAGAAGTAATATGTAATGTACATAGACTAGACTAACCCATTAATATCTGACACCTATGTTGAATATCTTTGATTTCTCCTAAATAGCTGGGTGTTTGAATTGAATGCTTAGGGTGTAAATTGACGATAGGTAGTTGACATGGTACTTCAAAATCAATCGTTTGAATTCGCAAGTATCAAATAGTGGAGTAAAGAAATTTATTAACTATATTTTACTGTGAAATGTTAATATTGTTAGGGGGTAGTTGTTTAGTGATTACAAAGTTTCGAACTACTTCGAGCTCAAACTCTTTTATAAGATTAACCATTAAAACAATATGTATGCAAAGTGAAAAACAGCCACTTACGCCAGTTATAAATAATTGTTAACACTTGTTCACTATCCCGCTATCGCTGTCGCTCATGACTCGCACCAAACTTTACGATGCGAATTTTCCTTACCTGTCACGATGCGTAGGTATGCCCAATCAAATCACAATGAAGCCAGCACTTGGCCCACATGTCATCGCCTATCACTCATAATAAAGTAAGCCTTATGTTGACACCATAAAAAATAATGATAAGTACTTTTATCCTACGGAAATTTTCCTAGTAAAACTTTAAGGATAATATGCCCTTGAAGATAATAAATAAATAGGTTCTGGTGACTTCGTTAGTTGGGAAATTTTGATGAATATTATTCTAAGAAATTGGTTAATAAGATGACTTTATTAAACTTCGTTATAGTTTAGGTATAAAGTTTGAGTGGACTGTATCATAAATTAAACACAACGTTTTGAATACATAAGTTGAAATGATTAGTTTTAAAGTAGGTATGTATATAATGAAGTACCATTGTATTACGTAAATGGGCTAAGTAGAGTGTAAATATTATAAAAGAATTTGAAGATTAAAGAAATGTTTTAAATACACACAAACATCCGGTGCCACCAAAAAGTTGTAGTGGCACTAAACTTTGTGTGTTCTTTTGAATGAACAACTCGTGCTGATGAGAAGACTTCTTGTTTGATTTGATGATAAATAATTAGCAAATAATCATAGAGTGTAAAAAGTTCCTGACTGGAAGGTTTAGTAACTGCACTGTGTAGATACACAGTGCATTTACTAAACCTTTCAGTCGGTGAAAAAATTATAACAGGAAGAAGAGTTCAAATACTTTATAACAAACACAATTAACTACAACTGATACTGTTATTCTATACTTCCTGGTGAATGTTGTTCCATTTTTCAAATGCCTCCTCGAGCAAATAAATTACCATTGCAACAAAACAAGACAACATTACAATATTTATCTGAAACAATAAGATTTCCGTTGCTATTAAATCTCATATCCTTTAGAAATTTAATATCTTAATATATAAAATCCTTGCGTTACTGACTGACTGACAGACACGCTACAGCCGAAACTATTGGGCGCAGGAAGCTGAAATTTGGCATGTATGTTCCTTGGGGACCGTAGGGGTGCACTAAGAAGGGATTTCCCGAAATTCCCACGGGGTCGGGCAAAACGGGAAATTCGAAAATATGTACGTGCGAAGCCGCTGGCGTCGACTAGTAAACATATAATTCCTTAGAATTAATAAAATCACATTTGAGTTCCAGAAAACAGATAACACAGTTAACTAGTGTATGTCCTAAATCAAAAACTGAAGTAGTTTATAGTTCCGATTCCAGGTATGTACGATATGGTGTGCCTCAAGGCAGTGTGCTGGGCCCACTGCTGTTCTTGATATACATCAATGATCTGCCAAAAGTAGTCACCACCCCGATGGTGCTCTTTGCCGATGACTGCGCTTTGATATTTTCAAAGTTAGCAAATAGTGACGATATTACATACGAAAAAGACATCAATGAATCAAATAAATGTGTTATAGAATGGTTAAAAAGTAACAATCTCAAAATAAATTTAGGAAAAACGAATCTTGTTCAATACAAACAAAGAACAAAAACATGAAAAAGAACAAAACATTTAAATGTATTAAATGTAAATTATGATGGTCAGCAAATTACTAAGTGTAATACTCAGAAATTCCTCGGTTTATGGATTGATGACGATATGTCATGGAAAACGCATGTTGATCAGCTGTGTAAGAAATTAAATAAATTTTCTTATGCCCTATTCATGTTAGCATAAGTTGTTAATAAAAAAGCTGTCCTAATTGCTTATAAGGCTTATGTTTCATCAGCATTAAGATATGGCATTATTTTTTGGGGGAACTCTGTTAATAGGGAAGAAATCTTTAAGGCACAAAAGAAATGTGTCAGAGCTGTCTGTAAATTACGACTCCCAGAAACCTGCAGGCCACATTTTAAAGAGTTAAATATCTTAACCCTACCATCACTGTATATTTACGAGATGGCTATTTTTATTAAATCGCACCCCTCAATGTTCGAAACTTTTAAGAGTAAAAGACAGTGCAATAAAATACATGTACAACCTCACATACATATATAAAATACACGGAATGGTAGTAAACAGAGAGCTTAACATGTATTTTGTAACAACTAAATGTAACCTGTATTACGCAAATAAACGATTTGATTTGATTTGACATACACTATAACTTACTATTCATGCTTGGGTTATTTCGTCTACACAAAAATTGAAACATACAATATTGATCCCTTATCTTTTCTCTTCACGCTTCAGAGACAAACGGTATCTACGCGACCGACCGCAGTATCATCGCGAAACACACAATTCTAATAGATTTATACTTACTATCTTGTATCAAAACTAGCTAGAACTAAAGCAATTATGAATCTACAATGTCGCTTACACTGACGCTTTGTACTTGTATCATTTAAGTTTTGACTTGGCGAAATTGTTTGTTATAGTGCCAATAATTTTGTCTGGAGAACAATGTTGCTTTCTCTTTTGCAAAGTATCATCTGTAAGTAAATACAATTATAATTAATTCTTGCGTTACTAACTGACTACGCATAGCCGAAACTAGAGGGCGCAAGAAGCTGAAATTTGGCATGTATATTCCTTGGGAACTTGGAGGTCTACTAAGAAGGAATTTCCCAAACTTCCTACGGGATCGGGCAGTAACCGTTGAATTGAAAGGACTTTGCGGGCGTAGATATGGGCATCCTCTAGTAACTAATAATTTTAAAGGCTTGTCTTCGTTGCAGAAACTTAGTTAAAAAAGATGAAAATACAGTATTTAGACGAATGGTACAGTAGACTTCATAATGAGGATGCGCCGAATTTTGTTTTGAGTTCCAGATATTAATCTAACGTCAGGACAATTTTGGTACCATCATCAAATTATTGGTTTAGGTTTGGGAGTCTTTTATGTCCATTTTTTTCATAATTTGTAAAGCGTTCTAAAACTAATGATGTAAAAAGTATTCTAAAACTAGCAGTAGTTAGGTTTTATCAACATATTATTTATGAAAATTGGAAGAAGCTTCTCGTTATAATGTACATTGTAGATACATCTGCATACGTATTTACTGCCGATTTAAGTGACATCAATTCACTAAGTTCTCTCTTCGAAACTAAATTAAATTCACGCTTCAACTAATTAGAATTGAATTTGTAGCAGACAGTGAGACACGCTTGGATTAATTCGCTTACAAAATACATGAAGTCGTTAGTTTAGAGCAATTGCAAAGGAATTCGTGTAGTTATTTTATGATAACTAGGGGTGCACGGGGCCCTACCAAGTTCTTCGGGGCCCAAGCCAACCTCCCATGCGAGTCGGTGCAGCTGCTGAATGACGGACGAGGCTCTGGCGCAAGCCTTCCCTAGGGGTTGGGAGGTCAGACGGCAGTCGCTCCCGTAAAGCCAAAACAGTCAAATCAAATGGAAAGCAACAGGATTGGTAACAGTGTTTCGGGTAGCGCACCGCCGCAAAACGGTGCGCAGGAGCCTCGCCCGACTCTTGTGGCAAGTAGTCAAGGGCTACCGTGTCGGGGGTGGACACGGCCAAAGAAGTTAGCCCCAACCCGGAAGATCCGCTTCGCATCTTGGAACATTGGCACGCTAACCGGACGCGTGAGAGAGCTGGCCGATGTACTCTCCAGGCGGAGGGTGGCCGTAGCGTTCCTGCAGGAGACTCGGTGGAAAGGCAGCAGATCCCGGTCCATTGGGAGTGGCTACAAGCTGATCTACACGGGTGGAACTGGCGGGGAGAGCGGGGTAGCGGTTGTGCTTAGCGGTCGTTTAACAGCGCACTGCTACTGAAGGCGAACCAACTCAGAGCCAGTGGGATAGAATCCAGGCGGTCATCACTGGAGTGGCGAAGGCAGTGCTGGGCATGTCTAAGGGCGGACGCAAGTGTGACAAGGAGACTTGGTGGTGGAATGACACAGTCCATAAGGAAGACAAGGGTGAAGAAAGCCCTCTTTAAAGCGTGGCAAGCGTCCAAATCTCCTGAAGACCGCGACGCATACAGGGTTGCCAAACGTGCCACTAAGAGGGCTGTAGCCAGAGCCAGACGAGACCACTTGGAACCGCTTTATACCAAGCTGGAATCGTCTGAGGGGCAGAAGCTCTTATACAAGTTGGCACGCTCCAGGGTCAAAGCGGCACAGGACATAACTAAGTGTCGCTGTGTTAAAGACCCTGAGGGCAACCTATTATGCGCGTCAAGCGCGGTGAAGAAGAGATGGCGCTCGTACTTCCACGAGCTGCTTAACAAGCAGCATAAAGAGGTGCAGCCACCGGAACTCCCTCCGAACCAAGGACTAGTGCCGCTGGTAACGCCTGAAGAAGTCCAGAGGGCCCTTCGCCACATGAAGAATCTCGAAAGCTGTCGGAACTGAAGGAGTCCCCATTGAGGCCTGGAAGGCAATGGGCCTGCGGGGTATGGGCACCCTTACTAATCTATTTAACCGCATACTCCTAACCGGAAAAATCCGGAACCAATGGAGACTGAGTATCATCACTCCAGTCTTCAAAGGCAAGGGATCGGTACAGGAGTGCAGTAGCTATCGCGGTATTAAGGTGATGTCCCATATCCTTAAGCTCTTTGAGCGAATTATCGACTCCCGGATCCGACAGGAGACCACGTCTCGTAGTGTCAATATGGGTTTCGCCCTGGTCACGGTACCATGGACCCAAGTTTCGCCCTCAGGATCGTCATGGAGCGGTACAGGTCGAAGAACACGCCTCTGCATCTTCTGTTTCAAGACATGCAGAAGGCCTTCGACTGTGTGCCGAGACAGATGACCTGGAGTGCGCTAAGATCCAAAGGTGTACCAGAAGCATATATTGACATCATCCGAGACATGTACTCCAATTCCGATTCCGTAGTTCGGACTGCTGTTGGCGACACAAGAACCTTTCCCATCACCGTCGGGGTCCACCAGGGTTCCGTCCTTAGTCCGTACCTATTCAGTGTCATATTAGACGTACTGTCGGACAGCATCAGAGACTGTCACAAGCAGAGTCTGCGTGTCACGCATCCGGGGTAGCCTTCATGTCCGTGACATTGCTGACAAACTGCAAGAGTGTCGTCTACGCTGGTATGGCCACGTCTTACGTCAACCGGCATCTTACGTGGGTAACAAATGTCTTGCCATGCTACCTCCACCGGGCCCCGGTAAATGGGGAAGGCCAAAGAAATGCTGGCTTGACGTCTTAAGGGATAATATGCGTGCCAACCAACTAACCACCAGGGATGCTGAAGACCGTGCAAAGTGGAGGAGACATAGCCGGAAAGCGGACCCCGGGCTCCAAGGCGTAGGTTTTGGAGCGCAGCCGGGACAGCGCTATGATGATGATGATGATTTTATGATAACTGGAATCTTCTGCCTGCTATGCCTTCTTAAAACTATTAAGAGATAAATTTGTGATTCGAAAATATCAGCAATGGTATGTAAATGTTTGACTGAATGACTTTTAAACAGTTAAGTCTTAACATCACAAGATCTAACATAAAAAAATATACCTACATGCCCCATAAATTCATATTCTTTTTTTTTTGCAATGAATTTAAAGAAGATACTTTTTCAATATTATGACTAGAATAGAATTGCTAATAAAATTAAACAGACCAACTACTCGAGCAAACGGTAGAATGGAAAGCAAACTTCAGTATAACGAGACTTTGATTAACAAGAGTCGTTCGGACACGGATTACTCTTAGGTCGTGTATTCAATAGAGATGCGATAAATAAATAAATTGTAATAAATACACATGAACCGGCCAATCAGAGAGCCGAACATCGTTCGAATCGACGTGAGGGGGTACAAGAAAAAAAACAGACACTAATTGTTATTTTTCACTCCGGGAAGGTATTCAATTGTTAATTATTTGTTGCTTGATGGAGGAAGACGTCGTGAGGGATTTTGCGTGTCTGAGAGTACCCCATACTGTTCTCGTAGGACATGCGAAGTTCACTAACCCGCACTTCGCTCACGTGGCAAACCATAGTATAACTCTACTCATAATAAGAAGATACCTGTGCCCAGCAGTGGGCTAAATTAAATACAGGGCTGATAATGATGATGGATGTTTTACTGTCACTCCGTTCTGCGGTAGCAAAAGATGTGCGATAGCACATCTTCGGTAAATCCGCAGTCTTATAATAAGAGGCTGCTCTGTCCGTTTTTCTTACATCCAAGGTCACAACTCCAATTTTTGTTCGATCAATTTACACCTTATACCCGAGCCTTCCGCTTAGTTATATGGCTTGTTGTTAAGTGAGAGACAGGCTCGACGAAAGTTTAATGAGGAAAGTAAGTTATCAAGTTCGTTGCTCACGCTTTGAAGTATCAGTTTGTGAGAATTTAAGTAATTGATATCATAAAGAGGTTGTTGGTTCGAAGACTTTATGCCTTAAAGTGGAAGTAAAGTAAATATATTAATAAATATAAAACATTGGTTCCGTTAATTGAATATTTGTTAAGTCCTAAACGAGTCAGCTGTCCGTAAAAATCTGCTGTTTTATGTGTCTGTAAAATCTGGAGCTTTTCGGGTAGTATAAAGTAAAGATATAGGTACTACTATCCTTGAAATTGATTAATTATTTATTTTAATTCTGCGCCTTATATGCTACGTTTACATTTAAAAAGTTGAAGATATATAATATATATTAAAGTACATACCCGCTGCTATGTGGTAGACATCAATCTGTAACCAAAAAACATAAATATTAGTAAATACACCAATTTACGATACTAACTAAATGAAGAGTAAAAATGTCCGCGGCCCGTAATTTGCGGCGTTCCTTCATCCTTTGTTCAACGTTATTCTGGTGAAATCACCCGACGTAATTGGGGATTTCCTGTGTTGTGTACATGTGTGCTAATATTTTGTATATTATTTGTGATTATGGGATTATCTGATGGATTTTTTTACACTTAATCTTAATATATAAAATCCTTGCGTTACTGACTGACTGACAGACACGCTACAGCCGAAACTATTAGGCGCAGGAAGCTGAAATTTGGCATGTATGTTCCTTGGGGACCGTAGGGGTGCACTAAGAAGGGATTTCCCGAAATTCCCACGGGATCGGCCAAAACGGGTAAATTAAAAAAAAAATGCAGGCGTAGCTGCTGGCGTCCTCTAGTCACAAATATTTTTCTAACGAAATAACTTTTACAATACTAAAACAGCGTTATCCCGGTTACGTTTTGGTCGGTCAATCCCGTTTTATAGTGTAATGATGTTTTGATAGAATTTCAGCTTCTTTACAAGGCGGCTGTCGATATTCGTAGCCCAAAGGAGAGTGCTATATTGTATGGTTTAGTCCAGTCAAGATAGATGAGATACTCGCCGTGACGACTGTCAAAGTCCTCCATGCCAGCTGCTACCGACAATTTAAGGTTATGGCACACTGTACTGGCACCATAACGGTGCAGCTACAGCACAACTGTCACACTGCCTTACAGCTGTTAGGTACCGACAAGGGCACTGACAACTCGCCGTTGGAATTTAATAGATATACTATCTAACGGTCAAGTTTTAAATAAATGTGGCGTACATTATAAGTACTCACTGTCCGTGTGGTGACGGATTAAGAATACGTATGTCACCACCCCATATCATCCCATGGGTGTCGTAAGAGCCGACAGAGGGAGCATATTATGCAGAGAACAGCACTGTAAGAGACGGAAAACTTGATACAAACCCTATACCAACCCGTTTGGCCAGCGTGGTATAGTAGGCCAATTCCTCCTGTCAAAAGAGAGGCCTAGTCCAGCAGTGGACTGTTAAAGGCTGATGATGATGACATTATAAGTTCAAAATTAAATGGAATAAGAACTCGAGACTCTTTAAGTAGAAATTAACAGTCTCATCACAGATATAACGCTACTCTCTAATGACGAATTAAAAATTAACAATGTTTTGCTTAAAAGCATTGCAATTAATGGTAGAGCTGAAATACAACATTTTAATGATTTTAAATTATACGATATTGCTTTCCAGTGTGGTAAGCCCATTGTCACTATTGGTATTTTCAGTTACATTCTAACCTATTAATCTCGAACAATTGACATAGTTTTAATTGGTGTTTAGGAATTTCAATATTCAGCACCACAATTTCAGTTAATATTTTGGTTTACAATTATTAAATACATTGAAATTGTTTTATCGAAATAATGTGACTGAGGCCAGAATTTAAGTGGAAATATTTTTAAGGCTATTCAGTAGAAAAGACCTGTATCACGGGGGGTCTTCACAAACATTCAAGCAACAGACACAAAAAACAACCAGACTCGAAACAACAATTTATGTATCACACTAAATGTTCTCTTTGTGGGTTTCAAACCCACAAAACAGCGCAGTGCAAAAAGGTGAGGAGACCGCTCAAACCACTACACCAAACGTCCAGTGCAGTTGTACCTCTATAGCAAGAATGTTCTAATAAATTTTAATATCGCACAAACTTTCGTCAGACTCTAGTAACTAATCGACTAGCATCCAAAATGTGACTGGCTGTGTCGACATTATGGTTTTAGTTAATAGGTAAACAGGAAATACGGGATGTCATCAGTTACCTCACTAAAGCTTTCCTCATCACTCCAAGTTGAGTCCTCATGACCAGCTGGGTCATTTCACACCTACTGCGGTCTTGTATATAAATCTGGGGTAATTTTGCCGGCCCTCATGGGTACAAAGTAGACATCATTTCATATAAAATAATTTGTCTTTCAATATTCTAGTTGAGATTCTAATGGATAGTTGCGTCAATAATGCCAATACGCATATAGGGGCACTTAGCACTAGACTGATCTGTTAATGTATAAGTACAACAAGTACCAACTAAATACATAAGGCTTTTTGTTGTTATAAAAATACTAGTGTGTGTAACTGTCTGGAGATTATTTTCATTCATATTAAGGCAGCTGTTTTCAGAGTCCAGTTGCTGTTTTCCAAAGATTCTCGTAATAAATTGTGTCTAATATTGGCGACAAAAACATGTTTTTCGATAAGTATCTTAATTAAGACATTGTGAGTATTTTTCACCTGTTAGCTGAGTCGGTCGTTGGTAATGAAATATTGTGTCAATTCAGATCCACCTATTTCTTTTACCTGAATTATTACTTTACTAGTAAGCCGATGGTTATAATATAAAAATACTGCTAATAATGCTTTTATTTACTCAAATATTCCATTCAACTTACGTAAATCTGATTCTGGATAACGTAAATCTAATATTTCTTTCATCAAAATCAGAATATCCTTCGAAATGAAGTATTTCTCAGATCGGTAGTTAACAATTTGAAAAGGAAGTAATTGAATTGGAACTAGTTCTTGTGATGTTTATTATATACTAGCTGCTGCCCGCGATGTCGTCTGCGTGAACGCTGCACAGCACCAAATAATTAAATAAATACCTACGATTATACTTTTTAAAATATACATTCATTTACCCGTTTCTTCTTTATATTTCACTAGCCGTTTTCCGCGGTTTCACCCGCGTCCTGAGGAACTACTTCACGTACCCAGAAAACCCAAATATCTTACGGACCCCTATTTTTTCTAAAATAAAATATAGCCTATGTTACTCGCAGATAATGTAGCTTTCTAATGGTGAAAGAATTTTTAAAATCGGTCCAGTAGTTTTTGTGTTTATCCATTACAAACAAAAATACAAGTTTTTCCTCTTTATAATATTAATTATAGTGTAGATATCTGCAGAAAGTTCAGTAACAGAGGGAGACTGTATTTTGTAAAATTGACCTTCAAAAAGTGCTAATTTTCAACCTGCTTTGAATAAATGACTTTATGGTGATTCTGCTGAATTAAATCATAAGTTGCGACACTTGCGACTGAAGCAGATGGAGAAAATAAGGAATATAGAATAGGACTTCTCGATATACAACATTAGATAGCAATTTAATATGCCAAGTAATATTGTCTCACAAATTGTGATATTTTAATTATTGTCAATGACATGCCACAAGACAATGAAAACATATTAAAACGGATACCTTCTTTTATAAACTACAAACCTACTTTTGAAGCAAAAATAAATATTAGCACAAGATAATGTAAAAACTTCACTATTTCTTTATATATCAGGAATCTAATTAGTCTATTCGTGAGGTATTCATATACAAATGTCATATCAGTTGACGTCTCAATTTCAAAGTGAAAGTTCACAAGACACGCTAGTCGTACGGAGGTCACATGAATGATTACACTCATATATTGAAATTTATTCCCACTAGGGATGACACTGCAGTCTTTGTTCTCAACCTTTAAGTGTTACGCGTCGGTAATAGTTTCAACTTGAGTGTCACAATCATTTACTCGCTTAGGCCACGCTGTGATCTGAGGCCAACATTGACAAACTTAAAAACACATTTTAGCTATTTCGAGTCCAACAATGAAAAAATTCTCCCCTCCCTATTGGATGAATTTAATGTTTCTAGCATTCAGTAAATGAAAAATTTGCGCTCTGCAATGGTTTACATCAATCAGGATTAAGCTTGTACACGATACCCTGATATCGAACACATATTTTTCGTGATAAAGAATATTTTTTATTCATATCTGACCTTGTATAAAACAGTTATTTTTTTAAGTAAATACAGATAACATAATCCAACTCAGACTACTTCGTATCCCATATACCTACTTAGAAACCGCATCTACTCAGTAATTCTTCAATAAGCTTAAGTTTACCCCCGTAAAAACCGTCCGCAAATTGACCTTCGCTTTCACTTATCTTTACCCCTGACCTTAACCTTAATGTTGAGAAACAGTGCACTAGAATAAAATATTGTATGATTTTTTTCATTGTACCTCGTACGTATGTAATACAGGCACACATGAGTTGCACGTGTGCTGAATCACAATATTGTGTATATTGTAATAAAGG
This sequence comes from Euclidia mi, assembly GCA_944739405.2. Lineage (NCBI taxonomy): Eukaryota > Metazoa > Arthropoda > Insecta > Lepidoptera > Erebidae > Euclidia > Euclidia mi. Next base: position 1,822,547 of record OX123188.2, on the reverse strand, counting down.
TATAAGAAAGTTCCTTCTAGTTCCGTGGGTTAATATAAAAGTTACATCATTTATATAACTCACATTAGCATAAAGCTTGGGAACTATAATTTATTTTTGCCGAGCACAGTTTAAATCTTCCTGTACAAGGAGTCGAATGGACGTTTTTTTACTTTTTTCTACATTTATAAATAAGTAATGGTAACGATTTTGATATGCTACATTACAAGCATTCGAATTCGAGTATTTACCTGAAAAGGAATCGAACCCATGTGACACACAGGCAGTGGCGAAGTGTTGTCTCATGTGAAAATCGTGGTGGCGATTTGTATACTTAAACCACTCCTCCATACGTATAGTCGTTATAGACCTACTTAGATTGTTTGACTGTCTTCCAAGTGACCATAAATAAATGAATACCAAACCATAAATTATCTAATTTAAAAACTAAACTGAATAATTCATGATGGTGGGTTAATAAGCTAAGATGTGGTATAAAATAAAGTTGCAAATACAATCATTTATTCTACAACATTATTTCAAATAGAGAATAATATACGCAATCACAGAGGTTTTATTTAAAAAGAATAGAACGCTGAAAAGCAAGTTTTCTTTTATATCTGGCCTAGAATAAAGGGACATATTGGAAAAGAATTGTTTGTAGCTGATGACAGCTCATTACTGACATAGTTTATTTATCAATCGACAATGGACGAAGAAATCATAGACAGAAAATCTACACGGTTGTATATTTAGTTAATTTTAGAAATAGTGTAGATCGCATGACCATTGTATCTGTATTACACATACAAATATTATTTTTATCGATGAAAAGTTAGGTCATATGCATAAGCCAGATTTATTCAAAGATTTTATTTGAAAATTAAAGAAAAGAGCGTTATTTTTCGTTTCACTTTGAAGAACACTGTTAGGATTGTAGTATTGTGTGCTACAAGCTGCTTTGCATGGTCTCTAAATAAATATTTTTTAGAAAAGTAATGATAACAATGTGAGGTGAATATATTTCAAATTATTACTACATTTATTATGACAAAGCAACATAAATACTCAGTTTTCAGTTTTTTCTTTGTCCCAAGTGTTCTTATTATACTCACGAAATAAAATGAATACTTTTTTTTTAAAATAAATAATTGTGGTAATCTACATAATAATATTACAAAAAGTAACAATTTATTTCTATAAATAAATACAAATTTTAGTGAAGGACTGGAAAACATCAGACTTATTATTTTTACAGGAGAAGAAGTCGAACTCTATAATACTGTTTTTATTTTGATTTGGTGGATAAAGACGCAAATAAAGCATCAATTCGGTATATTTTATATTGAACTGTATATTTTATTATTTTAGATACAGGTACCTAACGACATGTATATCAGTGCGTATCATAAAGTCCGCGCCGCGTAGGTACTGTATGTCTGTATCAACGTGATGAACTTAAAAACTATTGAACAGATATTCGTACAGTTTTCACAAAAGTGTGGCTCCTGTGGAAGGTTTAGGTATAAAATTTGGACAAAGTCTAGTACTTACTTCAAATAGATCATCGTGGGTCACAAATTACATCATGTTAGACATGCACATGTTGTCACAAAAGCATAATACTTAGGTACAGAACGACCACACAAACTTCATCAAAAGCAAATGCGAACGATTATTAAAAACTTGCAAGCAGTTAATATAATCTATCAAAGAATTTTTATATGCCGTCGTCCTGCCTCAATAGCAACTGCATTTTTTAATACTTTACGGCGATAAAGATAAACTAATAAGATATATTTTAGTATTATTAATACTAATGAACATACTGCTAATAAATAGTGTCATGACTAACTGGTTGGCGCCACTTCGACGTCAGAAACACTTGCGCACTTCCAAGAAAAATAAAATTAATTAAATGAAATATCAACAAAAAACGTTACATAAATAATAACTAATAGTATACACTATTAAATTAATTTTACTCATATAAATGCTTTGATATATTTTTCCTGCGCCATTTGCAATACTGGTTTTCCAAAGGCACTCGCGTTTAACCATACAGCGCTTTAAATCTGCTCAACAAATTCTTCCGAAAAGACCTTCCATTATAATTTATCACACGTTTCAATATTATAATCCGCATTTTGTTTTCAAATAAAACTCCATGAACTTTCATAGCCTCATCTCGCCATGACTTTGAACTTGTCCATGGATAAATTTATTCTAATTTTATACCCGCCTGAACTTGGCCCTTTTCACACTCTGCCTTTTATGAAATGAGGACGCCCTTTCAAATTGTGTGACATTTTTAACAAGCTCCAAGCTCGACTTAGTTAATAAAAAAATGTTTAAATCGCATGTATATTTATGACCTTGACATGCACAGGCTTAGCATATTTTACTAAATATATTCGTTTCTAACGTTTGAGCTATTTTCGATGATTTTGTAAAATGTCACGTATGCAATAGTCATTAATCTTAATATATAAAATCCTTGCGTTACTGACTGACTGACAGACACGCTACAGCCGAAACTCTTGGGCGCAGGAAGCTGAAATTTGGCATGCATGTTCCTTGGGGACCGTAGGGGTGCACTAAGAAGGGATTTCCCAAAATTCCCACGGGATCGGCCAAAACAGGTAAATTAAAAAAATTGCAGTCGTAGCTGCTGGCGTCCTCTAGTCTTTAATAAAATTCACAGAACTACTTATACTTATTTAATAATCACATCACAATCACGCCTTACTGATATGTTCTGCTTAAAAGAGTCATCACAAACATTCTGATCATCCCAATAACCGATAACTCAGTCTGAATTAACCGAGATCCACATTTGAAATTAGAACACTTTTATTTTTGGCAGACATTAATTTATTATTTATGGCGCGGATCGCTCATAAAAATATTAGTGTTCTATTTACAAAGTCCCAACGTTTTTTTTGTCGCTTTAACTATTTTATTCGAATGTCAGACGATTTACTTTTCGTTCAAGAGCGTGGTTCTCTTTTGCAGAGAAAATGTACGCTTGAACTAAATGTATACCAGTCATGTTGCCCCTGTATTCATCACCCTCTTAGCGTTATCCCAGTTTCAATCTGGGGTCCGCTTACTAGTCTAACCGAATTTGGCTGAATATTAGCTTTTCCACGGAGCGACTGCCTGTATGCCTTCCGCAACCCGAAGGGATAGCGATATTTCATGGTTTAGACTAGTGTCAGTTTATTTAGAAGGTACTGACGCCCTATAACGACTGTCAAAGATCTTCATCACAACCGGGACCGACGGCTTAACGTGCTCTCCGAGGCACGGGACAAGCGATAATTAACAATTCAATACGCACATAACTCCGAAAAGTCATTGGTGCACGCCGTGGATTCGAACCTGATACCATCTGCATGGCAGTTTGTTGGTATCTCCACTAGGCTATGGCTGCCTTGATGTCATGTTGCCCCTGTATTATGTGTTAATATATTATTAATCCTAATATTTTAAAAGGTTTTATCATTATTAATACCATACTAATAGTTTAACGAGTTCCGGACACGAGACTCGTTTAGATATTAATTATGACATCGATATTGCGCCAATTTCCTTCTTTCTCAACCTCGCACGTGCCCCTTTGATTTACGAGATAATTATTAGTTTCCGTCGCAGAAACTACCTAATATAGTCATCCGAACAACAAAATAACTGTAACAATTCTTGCGATACGGACTGACAGACAAGCTACAGCCAAAACTATTAAACGGAAGCTGAAATTTGGCATAAAATATGTTCTTTGGGGACCATAGGTGTGCAATAAGAAGAGATTTTCCGAAATTTCCACAGGATCGGGTAAAACGGGTGGTTAATAGTAATGTGCGGGCGTAGCTGTGGCCATCCTCTAGTATTGTATAAAAATAGTTAATAATGTTCTTGTAGCGACCCGAATCCGCTACCATATATCGTCGCGAAAGTGTCCCCCGTGTGAGTGAGTCCCCGACGTGATGAAAAGCAAATCAAACAAATACGAGACCCTGAAGGCAGAAATAATACGGCGTCTGTCAGCTTCAAAGGAACGCAAAATCAAACAATTGCTGATGCACGAGGAGATGGGCGACAGAAAGCCGTCTCAGTTCCTGCGACACCTGCAACACCTGGCTGGAGTAAACGTCCCTGAAGACTTCATACGGACTATCTGGACGAGCAGGTTACCCACCCACTTACAAACCTGCACGGCTGCACAGCATGAGAAGATGACGCTCGAAGACCTGGCTGAACTCGCAGACCGTGTCCACGATGTCGTTCCAGTGACTACGGCAGTAACTAGTCAAATAACTAGTACATCGGAACCCGTTGCACCACCAAACCCCATCGAGACGCTTACACAAACCGTAGCTGAACTGACTCGAAAAGTAGAAGCTATGAGTATGTATCAACAGAGGGATAGCCGTCCCTACTCCAGAATAAGAAGTCCAAGATATCGTTCTCGGTCACGCTTGCGCCAAAGTGATCACCCACAATGTTGGTACCACTTCCGCTTCGGTGAACGAGCACGCAAATGTACCCCGCCCTGTACATATAAAAAGGCGGAAAACTGGACAGGCAGCCATTAGTGGCGGTGAACGACTGCCTTACAGTAACAAGCCGCCTGTTCATAACGGACCGCAAAACGAAGATACAGTATCTCGTCGATACGGGTTCAGACCTTTGTGTCTTTCCGCGATCCGCTGTTCGGGAGCCACGCATCAAAACCAAGTACGAGCTGTTCGCTGCAAATGGAACCATCATAGCCACGTACGGAGACTTACCTCTGACGCTAGACTTGGGACTTCGGCGAGCCTTCACATGGCGATTCGTGGTAGCTGATGTATCGAAACCTATTATCGGCGTCGACTTCCTCGGTTTCTATAACCTACTAGTCGATTGCCGTAACCAGCGACTTATTGATGGCGTCACGTCATTAGCAGTTGCAGCACCAAACCAAAAGTCTACGGAGGCCATTTCATCCGTCCGCACTACAACCGAAGACTGCACTTACCACCGCCTGCTGAGGGAGTATCCTGATGTCACTTATCCTGCCGGCAAACCGGCCGTCGTTAAGCACTCGACCGTACATTACATCCGCACTACACCAGGGCCACCCGTATCCAATCGCCCACGCCGACTTGATCCCGAGCGCCTGAAGATTGCGAAGCAGGAGTTCGAGGAAATGTTACAAAGCGGAACAGCCCGCAGATCGGATAGCCCGTGGTCTTCTCCGCTACACCTGGCCCGCAAGAAAAACGATGGCTGGCGTCCCTGTGGGGATTATAGGGCACTAAATGCACGAACCATCCCCGACAAATACCCAGTCAAGCATTTACAGGAATTTACTCACCAGCTGGCAGGCAGTATGGTCTACTCAACGGTCGATCTGATAAAGGCCTACAATCAGATACCGGTCTTCGAACAAGATATCCCCAAAACTGCTATCAACACACCTTTTGGGCTGTACGAATTCCCGTTCATGACGTTCGGACTTCGTAATGCAGCTCAAACTTTCCAACGCTTCATGGACGAGGTTCTCCGGGGACTGGACTTCTGCTTTGGATACTTGGATGACATTTTGATTTACAGTTCAGACAGTAGACAGCATCAGCAGCATCTAAAATAACTGTTCGAAAGGCTAGCAACTTATGGCGTGTTGATAAACACAAATAAGTGCGTTTTTGGGCAGTCTGAGGTAAACTTCCTTGGCTTCAAAGTATCAGCAGCAGCAATCAAGCCTTTGCAAACCAAGATTCAGGCCATTCAAGAGTTTCCTTTCCCAAAAACGGTCAAGGAACTACGATGATTTCTCGGCATGTTGAACTTTTATCGTTGACTTTTACCAAATGCAGCCGCAATTCAAGCTCCTCTCAACAAAATTCTCGCCGGCCCCAAGCAGAAAGGCTCGGATAAGATTGAGATGACACCCGAACTCCTGGAGACCTTCAATCGCTGCAAGAATAGTCTCTCCGAAGCCGCACTTCTAGTTCACCCCGACCCGCAAGCGGAGTTGGCAATCCACACTGATGCCTCAGACTCAGCTATTGGAGCGGTCTTACAACAACTCCAGGATAGCGAGTGGAAACCATTGGCCTTCTTCTCGAAAAAACTTAGTCCAAGCCAGCAAAAGTACAGCCCGTATGACCGCGAACTGTTAGCCATCTACGAAGCCATAAAATATTTCAGTTTTATGGTCGAAGCACGGACTTTCGCGGTCATGACAGATCATAAGCCTCTGACATTCGCCTTCGTTGGTAACCGGCAGAATTGTTCACCACGTCAATTCCGGTACCTCGACTTCATTAGCCAGTTTACGACGGACATCAGACACGTCGCTGGAGCCGAGAATGTTGACGCAGACGCTCTCTCACGCGTGAGTGAGATAAATATGACGCTGAATTACCAGTCATTGGCTAAGGAACAAGATACTGACGATGAGCTACAGGATCTACTGGCAAACGGCTCAACTCTGAAGATCAAGAAGATACGAATACCAGAGTCGAACTGTGATGTGTATTGCGACAGTTCTACTGCAAGTCTGCGGCCTTACATTACTCCATCATTCCGAAAACAAGTTTTCGATACCCTGCACAACCTTAGCCATCCAGGTGCAAAAGCAACAGTGAAACTGGTGACACAAAGGTTCGTTTGGCCAGGTGTTAGACGAGACTGTAGACAATGGTAGTCCTATAGCACCGGTAATGGCCAACATCTGGATGGAGCACTTCGAGGAATCCATAGACATGCAGGCATCAAATGTGAAGCTATGGAAGAGGTATGTCGATGATATCTTTTGCATCATGAAGGGGAACCAGCAAGACGTGGAACAATTCGCAGACAAATTGAACTCCATACATCCGAACATCCGATTCACATACGAAATGGAGGTAGACGGATCGTTGCCCTTTCTCGACGTTAAAGTGACAGTGAGAGATAATGGTACCCTTGGACACACTGTATATAGGAAACCGACACACACAGATAGGTATCTTAACGCGAACTCGCACCACCATCCGCGGCATTTGGATTCCGTTGTGTCATCGTTAGTGAACAGAGCGTATGACCTGTGTGACCCTGAACAATTAAATAGTGAACTGTCACATGTTCAGGAGGTACTTAGGCGCAACGGATACAAGAAGAAGATACTCCGTCTGAAGAGGAAAGATCGTAGACCTGAAGTGAGCAGAGTGCCGGCTTACATGCCGTATCTAAAGGGAGTAACGGACAAGGTAGGAACAGTACTCAAGAAATACTCCATTAAGACTGTATACAGTCCGTTCTCTAAGATAGCACATAATCTGCGTACCCCAAAGGATGTCATTCCTCTCCAAACACCTGGCGTCTATAAAGTCGATTGCAGCTGCGGTAGTTCATATATCGGACAGACTAAGCGTACAATCGCTGAAAGAGTAAAGGAACATATCGCAGCTGTGAAAAACCGACATATTAATAAGTCGGCTATAGCTGAGCATTTGTTGGAGTCTGGACCAAACCACTGGATAGAACTGCATCAACCACAAGTCTTATCCACCGATCGTCACTATTACTCCAGGATAGTACGTGAAGCGGTAGAAATCAAGAAATATAACAATTTCAACCGGGAGGATGGATATAGATTATCGGCTACTTGGAATCCAGTCATCAGCAAATGTAAACACCGCCGCAGTGATAAATCTCAACAGTGTGTAGACGTCATTAGTGTAGTGTGTCGGAGTACCGACAGTGCGAACTTAAATAAAGACCAAGTGAGGGTAGGTGCCGAAACCCGCACTTCCACAAGACGGCGCTGAGCTCTCATCAGTCTCTCCGCGACCAGGCTCGGTGCAAGACGAGCGAAACGTCGGAAACAAATAGGTATTTATACCTTAAATAAATTAATTGTACGCGATTAAGACCCGCTAATTTATTTTGTATGATGTATACAAATCGCGAAAGTTTAAAATCGATTAATGGGCAAAGGAATGTCAACAGTGTCAGCGCTCGAAGATCTCCAGACACACAACAGCGCCGTTAGCTACATTCCAATTACCACCAGCACGTTTCCGGTTTTACGCATCCACCTGGACTTAATAGGACCATTGCCCTTATGTTCTGGCAACAGATACTGCCTCACGATAGTCGACAGCTTCACTCGTTGGCCTGAGGTGTATCCACTCCAGGATATGACTGCCGAAACCTGCGCTGCCGACCTTGTCAATGGTTGGATTTCGCGGTTTGGCTGCCCAGAACACATTACCACCGACCGCGGCAGACAGTTCCTATCACACACATTTAAGGAACTCGCCGCACTGATTGGCGCAAACCATCACACAACCACCTCGTACCACCCAGCAGCTACTGTCCTTGTTGAGCGATTGCACCGACAACTAAAGTCGGCTATCACTTGCCATGCATCATCCAACTGGGTTGAAGTTCTACCTTGGGCTCTCCTTGGCATACGAAGCGCATGGAAGGAAGACCTACAATCGTCTACAGCAGAAATTGTGTACGGTGAACCACTCCGTTTACCTGGACAATTCCTCTCTCCTGCCTCCGAAGCTGACACAGACATCACAACTCTGGTTGCTAGACTACGTGCTCACGTCAGTAAACTCACGCCGCTACCTACGTCATGGCACAGCAGTTCCAGTAGAACATTTGACGTGCCTAAGGACCTGCCAACAGCAACACATGTCTTCGTTCGTCAGGGTCCGGCAAGAAGACCACTTGAAGCACCGTACTCAGGTCCCTACAAGGATTTACACCGAGATCAGAAGACCTTTGACGTGGACATCCGGGGTAAAACGCAACGCATCTCACTGGATCGCCTAAAGCCAGCCTACATCGCCAGAGAAACACCGCAGACAACTCCGCAAAAGACGGCCGAAGACCAAGACCAAATTAGAAGGACAAGGAGTGGCCGTAAAGTGAGATTCCCGGATTACTATCGCCCATAACGACGGGCTCAAGGGGGGGCAGTTGTAGCGACCCGAATCCGCTACCATATATCGTCGCGAAAGTCATCATATTGGGCCTTGTAAAATCACGCCACAATTATGACTAGACCACCGGCGACGATTAGGCCGCGCCCCCGAGAAAAGGGTCAGCTACCTGCTAGCTACCTGCTAGCTACCTGCTAGCTACCTGCTATTGTCGACCGGCGCCTGCGCAACATGGCCGCCGCAGATCTTTTGTCTACTTGTATACGCCCCTCGATAAAAAGTGTCAAGCGCGAACCTTTTTTATTATTAATTACAAAAGTGCCAGGCGTGATCGGTAATTATTATTAATTATTTTTAGCTATAAATACTCATGCTTGAAATTAATAAATTTATACGCATTCGTCTTCTGCCTTTGCTTTCTTTTCCTCACACGCTTCACCTTCTATCTCAACACTTAAACACGTATATTGTAAGTGACCACAATCACTTCATTCTCTTATTTGTACTTTAAGTAACAAGCAAAATTCGCTACTTAAATAAAAGGTATCAATTTAAATAACTCGAATACTTGTACGTAATACCGGTATCTAAAAACTTACAACTTTCCTTGTTGAAGTTATCGTACAGACTTGGTTACTACAGACCAAAGGTCATTCATTTGTATTATTTATTTAATTCAGAAAGTTCCAACTTTAGAGCAAAGCTACTTAAAACAGAAGTAACTGGATCTAATACTGAAATTTCTGAATTATTTACGCAAATGAAATCAATGAGCACTCGACTTATATCACATATTTTACACCTTTCTCTGTAATATTATTTTGGCTATGCTATGAATGTTAAAAAGCTTGTTATATTTTATTACACTATGTATCAAGAAAATTACGAGGAATAATTTAAAAAGATAAATGCGAACGGCACGTCAATACTTTTTTTGTCCTCACTTTATTAACAGTAGAATTTAATTTTCTTAATTTAAAAGAAAGCTATACCGACATGTAAATATCATATTATTATGATATAATATATGGAGTAACTCAATAAAGGTAAGTGGTATATATCCCGAAAGACAATTTAAAATAAGTTTAAATTACCACGAAAGTTTAAATTCCTACATTATCCATAAGCAATAACACATTTGCTATAATTTTTTGTTACCAAAATGTTCATTTTGTTTCACTTACATATTTATCTTTACTTCTAATGCTATTTAGTAATAATATCGAATACTATACCTAATTATTGAATCTCCTAATTTTGTATGAAATAAATTTTATTGCCAGTGATGACTTACGGATCAGAGACGTGGTCGCTCACTGTGGGCCTTATCAGAAGGCTCAAGGTCACTCAGAGGGCGATAGAGAGAGCTATGCTTGGAGTTTCCCTGCGAGATCGAATCAGAAATGAGGAGATCCGCAGTAGAACCAAAGTCGCCAACATAGCTCTCCGGATAGCCAAGCTGAAGTGGCAGTGGGCAGGGCACATAGCTCGAACAACCGATGGCCGTTGGGGCAGAAAGGTTCTGGAGTCGCGGCCACGTACCGGACGACGCAGCAGAGGTAGGCCCCCCGCAAGGTGGACCGACGATCTCGTCAAGATCGCGGGAGGCGGTTGGATGCGGGCGGCTCAAGACCGGTCTGTGTGGAGAACCTTGGGGGAGGCCTATGTCCAGCAGTGGACGTCGTTTGGCTGATATGATGATGATGATGTATTATATAATGTCACAGTTTATTGGTATCTCCATTAGGCTACCGCTATCCAAAACGTACCTATTGTAAAGTAAACATTGCTAATGAATGGAATTCATGGTTAAACACGAAATTCATCAAAAGTTATATTGTTGCTAATTTCATCATGATACCAAAGGTGCGTGGTACACATCCCGAAAGATAATTTTTAGTTATGGATAATGATTTTCAGCCAAACATTTTAAGGAGTAGTGAGGGACTATCGCGGCTATATCACGAAGCTCAATCACTAATGTAGGAGTGAAATTCTCGACCGTAATATATCAACACTTAACATGATAAACTCCGTTGCATCTTTAACTATACATTTATACAGTTCAACCAAGAAATTGCAATAAGCGAGGAACCGAGGAATAATCTTACAAATTTATTGTCCCCATGAGACTCTAGCGCCGCTTAAGCCTTAATTGATAATTTATGGTACTGAAGGTATACTGGCTATTTCGAAGGCCATATAAACCCTTAAGTGGTCCGGAAAAATGATACTTAAAGAGTTAATAGGACAGAATGATGGGAAGTATATTTGGTGGTCAAGATATTGGTCCATAAATCTTATTTTAGAAAGAAAGTATATTTAAGTAACAGTACTTTTATGTTATTGAATGTGGTACTGAGACGTTGTTTCCGGAGTGTGGCTTTGCTTTTGTTTGCGGATTGGATAACTTTAGATTACTAGATCAGGTCAAGTTTATGTTCTGTCAGTAGGTAAGAGTTTTCGGGTGCATAGCGGCATTTGTATCTAATAGAGCAACAGGAATTAGTAAAGTTTTGAGTTTGCATTGACTATTAACTCAAAGCTTACATGAATATTAATTTAGATTCGATTTACGCAGAGGGTAATCTATGTCTCTGTGTGAGCAGGACAGTCACCTTTTTAAGTACTTGAAGTGACATGCACAATATCGCACCGTCACTAAGCTAGTTCAGACCAAGCATAATGCTTGATATGACCTGTGAGATAATTATGAACACTGGATATGGTGAGCTTGCCTCTCGCAGAAAGGAAAAGAGGATTAAGAAAAATAAAAACACGTGTATATTACAAAGATTTTTATGTTTGTCGTCTACATTATCAGCATAAAAGCATCAAAACAAAAGTATATCACATTGTAAAAATTATTTCCCACTCACCTCGTGATCTAAAAAGTTTATTATTTGGAATGACCAAGCGTAATAAAGGAAATGTATGAGTATGGCAATAATTCTTGTTGAGTGCCTACATTTAAAATAATAATCACCATTTTTTGTTGTCAGTTGTGAATTGATCCATCATCATCAGCCTTTAACAGTCCACTGCTGGACTAGGCCTCTCCTTTGAAAGGAGGAATTGGCCTACTATACCACGCTGGCCAAACGGGTTGATATAGGGTTTGTATCAAGTTTTCCTTCTCTTAAGGCCATGATCGACTGGCGAGTAAAACCGCGGTTTTATGGCTCGTCGGTAAAGCTCGCCCGTTGATCATTGCAATACTGCGGTATTAAAAAGCAACGAGCCTGGCTCGTGGCTCGTTGGTAATGTTTTATGTTTTGCTCGGCACGCTGCGCAAGACTGCGTGTCGGTCACCACTGACGAGCCGAGCCGACAGTTTTGCGCGACAGCGCTAGCGAACAGACGTACCGTGCACACATTTTCAGTAATGGATTTGCGAACCTGTAGTGACGATTTCTTAATAGAATTTATAAACGCCTTCAGAGACTGCCCTTGCTTATGGCAATGTACATTAAATGACTACAAAAACAAAGGAACCCGTCTTAATGCCTGTAATAAACTGTTGGATATTTGAAAAAAATACAATCCTGACTCGAATATAACGGACGTTATATTTGGTTTCATTTCGTGGTATGCTATACCGAGGTAACACAAAACTTCAATCTTCGAACAAGACATATTGCCTCATTTGCGGTTTACACTCGACGGTTTTGCTCGCTAGTTGATCAGCACCGACGAGCCGCGACTCGGCGAGTAAAGACCGTCGTCTCCAAAACCGCGGTATACGGCTTGCCCATCGATCACCCCTTTATAGTGCTGTTCTCTGCATTATACGTTCCCACTGTCGGCTCTTACGACACCCATGGGATGATATGGGGTGGTGACAATCCGTATTCTTAATCCGTCACCACACGGACAGTAAATTGATTACTTCCACTGAAAACATAATAATATTCAACCATCATACAAAATACGTTTTCTTTTTTAAACTTTATTTCGACTACTCACTCAGGAGCCTACATTTTTTTAACTTACTTTTAAACATAAGTACCAACCTTTTAAAATTGCAATTTCTTCTGAACTAAATAAGTAAAAGAGAGTTTAAAGTCAATAAGGCTATAGCATAAACCATTCCGTTACGTAACGTTTTTTAAAACTTTAGTTTTATTTACTTATAGATTAGGTAGTAACATTTTAACTTAAGAAATAAAACACAAAAAAACTATTTGTAACTTACTGGTAAAAAGACCTAAAAGTCATTTACAGTGTTTTACGTCTTATTTAAATTTTAATAGCTAATAATTATTGTCAATGTCTCCTATGTTAATTTAGGTGAAATAGCTATTTAAAAGTGGAGTAGGTACTAAATTTAGAACATCAGTGTACTTTACAAAGTACGCGTTCGCGTATCTTACACACAGCTACGAGGGGAGTTCAATGTATTCTCGGTATCGAGGTGATATACTAATGATAAGGGTAATTTAATTATCTCATTAGTTAATGACACTCTTTGAGGGTATAAATACAAAATTTCATTTAATTGCCACTATTAGTATTCAAGATATCATTGCGAAAAGACAACTATGATGACTGATTCGACAATGATGAAAAAAATCGAGCATCGTGCAGTGATAAAATTCCTCACAAAACAAGGAAAAACTCAAAAAATTATCCATGAAGAAATGGTGGCTGTTTACCAAGATTCTGCGCCTTCATTATCTACAATTCAGAAGTGGTGAAGTGAATTCAAACGGGGTAGAGAGAGCATTGAAGACGACCCCCGCGCTGGTGGGCCAATTTGTGCCGCTACTGAAGAAAACGTCAAATTAGTCGAAAAACTTGTACTTGAAGATGCCCGTGTAAGAGTGAAAACATTAGCAGAAATGACTAAGCTATCCGTGGGTACCATTCACACAATCCTTCATGAGCGCCTGAATTTGTCAAAGGTCAGTGCAAGATGGGTGCCGCGAATGCTCACCGCGCTACAGTAACAAGTGCGAGTTGACTGTTGTAAGGAGTTTTTGAACCTCTGTGGTGAAAATCCGCAAAGTATTTTCGATCGGATTGTTACTGGTGATGAAACGTGGGTTCATCACTATGACCCTGAGAGCAAGCAAGAGTCTATGCAGTGGCACAAAAAAGGATCAGACCCGCCGAAGAAGTTCAAAGTCACTCCGTCCGCAGGAAAGCTCATGGCCACGGTGTTTTGGGATTCTAAGGGAATCTTGCTAATCGAGTACACAAAAAAAGGTCAAAGTATTACTGCTGCATCATACGCAACCACCCTGCGTAATTTAAAGGAGGCAATTAAAGAAAAAAGACGTGGAAAATTAACCGCAGGTGTGTTGCTGCTTCGCGACAACGCGCCGGTTCACAAGGCGCGCCTTGCCCAGGCTGCTGTGCGGGAGTACGGATTTGAAGAAATCAATCATCCACCCTACAGTCCGGACCTGGCCCCTAGTGATTATTATCTATTCCCTAATCTTAAAAAAGCCCTTCGTGGAAAGCATTTTTCGGACGATGAAGAGTTGAAGGGAGCAATAAACGAAAATTTTTCGGGCCATGAAGAAAAATATTTTTCAGAGGGAATTGAAAAGTTACTTTCACTAACAAATAAATGTATTGAGATGTTGGGGGAGTATATTGAAAAATAAAATTTATTCAGAATTTTCCGCCTTTTCCTTCATACCTATACCGAGAATACATTGAACTCCCCTCGTATTCTTTGAAAGATATTTTTGTCGTATTAGTTTGTGGCTTTGATACCTACCAACTAAGTGACAGTAAAACCCGTATTAACGTTGGAATGTTAGCCTCCAAGCCGGAGAAAATACCTATTAGGTTTTCTGATTGGACGTGTTTACTAGCATCTGTCGATGTGATGTATGTTAGACAGTTATACGTTTGTCTTCCATTACGTAGGTACAAAACCTAATTCTCCGATTAGAAACGCAGCAACGGTAGGCACCCGGCAAGGTGTACTGTCTCGTAAGAATCGCAGACAGCGATTAGATACGGAAAGCTCAACAACAGTATACTTGGTAAACCTTGAGGGTGGAAAACCAGTGGAGCACTTCTGATTAAAATGATGATGATGATGACGAAAATCAAGCTGGTGAATTATTTGCCTTCCCTTTTGGTTATACATAAGTAAGTCTCCACATCAAAAACAGAAATAACTTTATGTTGATTTACGAATGTCAACGAAGATTGTATTACAATGTATGTTGAATAATTCTTTGCCAGTTGTCTTCTCGCCAGGGAAAGCGAGGTATCCTTCATATTCAATATTAAGGTACAATGAAATATTTTTAAATATTCTAACACTTTCTGCACTGTTCTAAACGGCTTACGAACTGGAGCCGCATATGTCACATCATTATATGCAAATCTAACTAGTTGTACCTACTATTTTATTTTTGCAGTTCATAAAGTTTTAATTATATTGTTTACATAATATATCTTACATAAGCGATGCTAAAAGATAATCAGTCTGCTATCCTATTGACTAAGTATATTATGATATAATACAAAGCACTTGAAATGTTAAAAAGTAGAAAATAGTGCAATGTTGGTTTGAAAATAAATATAGGCAAAATTGACTACAGGAACATTTGTGAAGAGAAGTATGATTTACCTAAGTCTCTACCTATCTACAATTTATGAAATGGCTGTAAATGGCCCCAAAATTGTCGTAAGTCGTGGCAATTAAACTTTTATCTTTAAATGTATTTATAATTTTATGATCTCGTAAACGTTATGTTATGCCTTTGGTTTATTCTTTTCTGCGTGTTTGTAATTTTATTTCCTGTGATAAGTTATTTAAGATGCTAATTTTATCACCGCTTAACTTTCAGATTACTTAATGTGAAAATAAAATGCAAAGATGCTGTTTAACAACGGAAGTTAAAAGAGTTTTTTTTATTTGTATGTTTCAGTTTAGTTATCATATTATGTACATACGAAAAATAAAGAGAGAAAGAGGAGAAAAAATCAGACTCCTTGTATTTTAATGAGTTCACATGACATTTAAATACATAATGAACAATTAATTTAGCCTGCAAATATCACTTAGGTACGTACTTGTTGTACATACTTGCACTGTAAATGTAAAAACCTTTTTTACTAAAACAAGAACAACATTATATTTCTAACAGATGAGACAAAGTAACAGAATACAAATTGACCTTTTATACGCATGTATTTATAACTATAACAGTTATAAGAAGCCTTAGATAATTGCTCTTGCTTGTTGAACGTCAAAGCGGCGTATTTATGTAAAGCAGATACAAATATCATTTTGTATCTGCTTTACATAAATACAAATGCACTTTGTATTTATATAAATCAGAGCCATGCACTGCGCTTTATACGTTACATGTATTGTTATGTGTTACGCTTTTATAACAGCTGTTTCACTTTTATACATTTTCACTTTTTATCGACAATAGGTAAAATATTTGTATATCATTGTCATTAATGGTCACTACTGCTGAACCTGGTTACACAGGTGACACAGTAGTGGAAATGAGGGTGGGACTAGTCTCAAAAAAATAAAAAAATGGAAACGCATTTAAATGTGTGTAATATATATAATATTGACCTAGTTTTTAAGCTATCCTACTGCTGGTAATGAGCCTCTTTTCACTGTGAGAAGATTTAGCCCAAGTGTGGATTAGCAGACTTCTCATGTCTTTCGAGAATATTATGGAGAACTAACTAGACATTCATGTTTCAACAGTGGATAGCGTATGCGTTTGCAAATCGGCGGTCCCAGTTTCGATTCCTGGGTCGGGCAAAAAGTGTTACTGAGTTTTTCCGAATTCCCAGTCGCAGCACGGAGTCTGGTGCTTATTGCCCGGTAACGGGCAATAAGCCCCCCCCCCCCTTCGGGGATACAAGCGTGAATCTATAAAAATATATTACAGCTTGTTAAACAAGTTATAATTAACAACTTAACACGCACGTACCTTCAAAAAGTCAATGGTGCGCGCCGTGACTTTGAACTTGAGACTGTCTGCGTAGCAGTCTGTTTGTTTCCCCACTAGTCTACAAGTGCCTATTTAAAAATTACACTTCACTTCTGTGATCAATTCATAACGTAGTCTGAATAATTGTGTTACATTAATGAAGTTATTTTAAGTCCGTGAGTACTTCGGTTCAATTCTCGACCAGTGTAAATATTTGTACGCTGCCAACGTACACGTGCCGCGTCAGATTTGCGGACTCGTGCTGATAATTATGGGGTTAAGTAATGATATTAACTCTTTGGGATACAGGCCGAATTGTTGCCGGTAAGTATAAATATTTTGTACAGCGCACAATAAATTTAAATAATTATTGCGTTACTGATAGACGCACAGCCGAAACTACAGAGCGCAAGAATCTGAAATTGGGCATTAATGTTCCTTGGGGAGTGCGGGGGACTATTAAGAGATTTTTGTAAATTTCCACCCTAAAGGGGTAAAATATTCTAGTTTACTAAAAATTTGCAAATGAACAAGATGTTAGAAAATCTAAAAACAGTAAACATAGAGGCGCTTCTGTGCCAACTTTTAGCACCATTGGTAAAACTGTAATCGCTAATTCTAATTGCATTTGTATTTAGTTTGTATGTTGACTAAAATATAGGATTATTGATGTATAGTTGTGAACTTTTCACTTGCCCAACGATTTTCCTTCACCCTTAGCAAGCAATAATTAATAATTTAATAGGTAGGTACGCATATCACTCCGAAAAGTTAGAATATTAAAGACAAACTATATACATTTTGGAGCAAAATGTGTCCACTGTCCCTCTAAACGCGTATCAAAACAACCTCTAAAAGAAACATGTCCACAGCTCTACACACATGTTAGTGGTATTTTACATAAAATTTTACATATTTTATATCGCCTGGAAAAACAGAGATTATATGCTTAATCCCTTCTCTACGAGAGAGCTCCTAGAAAGCCCTGTTCCACCTAATTAACTTCAGCTACGTTTAGGAATAAGTGTCGCGACACATCAGCGGGAACTACAGCGCCGAACGTTCGAAAAAAAACGCTTGCAGTTTTGTCGAGTGTCCTTCGACATATCAGTCGAAATTTCGTCGCGTCCAGTGTGGCGCTGAACCTTTCGCAAGCGACTATTTGACGTGACGCATTACGCGACCGAATGTTGCTACCGCAGATACATAGTGCCAACTGTTTGGCAAGTTCGGTGTGTCTTGCTATCCGATTACTGCGAACAATAATTCAGTCACTAAGGTATCGGCGCCGAACGTTCAGCAGACGTGTCGTAACACTTAGACACCAGCGTTTATTCTCAAAACTCCACAGTATAACATGTAGGTAATTTTACTGATATATACCACGTCAACTGTTTTGATATTGTATGATGTATGGGGTCTTTTTCAAGCTATGAATGTGAACGACCTTGTCTCAGTGAAAACTCGGATTAAACTCCGTAGAAGTTGTAGCGGGTCCCCTTGAATTGGTGCCGTAAACATGTAAATATTGCTGATACTGGCTCTAGTGTCAGGAGTATTTTACTTTGTTGAGTATTCTGCGGTTTAAGAAGCAGCTATATTCGCGATTATCCTTTATGATGGATACTTATTCATAAAACAAACTCGATTGATACCCTACTGTTTATAATATTTACTTTTGGCAGTCGCTTTGTCAAATGCAGCTTCTAATTACATCTGAAACGATCAGGGTTTTCAGAGTATGGGTGTTCTTTGTATGATTTTGAATGTTTGTAAAGTGCTCGATACTGGATACATTCCTAATGAGAGTGCTCTTAAAAAACTAACAACAAACCTAATGACTATTTTGCATATAAATTTTTCAAGGCAACAAAGGTTATTCATTGTTGATAAATTGTATTTAATATTTATAATATTATTTTTTTAGATAAGTTAATAAATAGTCTGTGCACCTCGAGTTTTCCCAAACCAGGATTCATACAGGCAAATCCATGGACTCCAACTAGTAAACAATATGTTCGTCCCACGCGGGTTTCATTCAGGAATCAGGGTTAATTACCACTCAGGTCTATCGAGTTATGACGAGGCCATTGTTTGGTATGCCATATCCCATTACAGATCTCGTGTAGGCAGGCTACCCCATTTGGCCCTAGACCTTTCAAGACCTCAGCTGTGACAAAATCAGGCCCTGGTGCTTTATTCCTCTTTATTTAGCGGATTGCGTCTTCAACTTCCGAACGGAGTATACTGGGTTCCTCTTCTATTGACGAGAAACTTGTTTAATGATGTTGATAAATAATAGTCAGGTTATGGTTTGGTTTTCGTGAATGGCTGACGGGCGACAGAGTAGGTAGGTATAGAAGCAAAGGCCATACTCCACAGAACCCATTAATTGGGACTAGGACAAGAGGATGATAGACTGATTTTCGTAACTTACGATTTGTACAACAAACGTGTAATAAACGATAAGAAATCAATTATAGAGCTTCTGTTAAATATTATTAAAATTAAACTTTTAAATACTTTTTAAAATTAAACTTTTTGAATATTTTATAAATTATTAGAATATTATTAATTACAGAATTAAAACCAAAAATAGAACGCACCAAAATAAACGGAACAAAAAACCTAAAAATTGTACATATTCCGGTCTTCATTAAAAATATGAATATTAAAAACATACATTAAAATGTCAGCCTCCCGTTTATAAAAATATTTCGTTTCGTCGTTTTCACACATTTCACTAAAAGCGCTTCGAAGAAAAAAGAACGCATGTAATCCTAAAAATGCAGACGAACACAACTTCATGCAGATTATAATCCACAGCATTCAGTAAGGTTAACGACTCGCGACTAAAAATACAAGCTATATAGTACCGCTGTAGTACTCGGAGATATATATAGATCGGCCGATTCAGATGATAATGCGATGATGTTTTCAAACAACCGCGGCGACCCGGACGTCCCTGGACACGACTGTTATAGATTCTGCTGAGTGCTGCGAAGACAGACGGATTGCAGGTGGCAAGCGATTACCGCCACCCTTGGACACAAGCAACACCAGAGGAGTCATGCGTTGCCGCCCTTTGGATTTGGAATAGAAGAGAGATTGGGATGAGGAAGAAGGAAAAATGGTGCCTCTGACACTTTTACTCACCGAAGGAAACGTAACGGTATAGGTACTCTAACGGCCATTTTCAATATTCGAACTATAGATAGATCTGTAGATTTTAGATTCGTGTTTGACATATTTTGTATGGAGCTTATTGTCAAAAACTGTCAAAAACTAATCTAAAATCTATCTATAATTCGAATATTGAATTCCGTAGTAAGTGTGGTGAAAATTAAATATATAGAGTTTATTATTAATGATACCACAAAGCTTTTATATGAAAGCCGGAATCGTTGTAGACCACAGGTAGACCTTCCATGTGTTTAAATATCAGACCCAATTTTCCGGACAGTACTTCATTAAATCGTTCCAAATAGGTGAAATTTCAAGCGAATAATCCAAAGACAGTTTACAACTATGCATATTAATAACAAAACCGCAGGCGATGCCGCAGCTCGACCCATGACGCTCTACAGAATGGATTATATGAACAAAATTATAAGGAATTCTTGGTCTCCATATTGTAGACGCTTTGCTCAGTGATACATATAATTATTTGCCGTTTGGTCTATGACATCAAAACTAATATTATGAATGGGAGTATATTTCTCAGTCTGTAAGCATGCTGCAGGTGACTTAAAATAATGGGGACGACAGGTTGCATGAAATGTGGGACACACTCATTTGTATGTAGTTTTACCAACACTTTTTATTTTCTAATATAGATATGCGGTCAAAGCCGCGCTCTATAGCTAGTTTTATTTATTATACCTCCGCTGTAATCATTATGGTTAGCAGAATTAACGTCTCGTTTGTGGTTCGTCATAGACATTTATAACAAATTAGATAGAAGGGCCACTGAACTTGAATAACAGTTCACTCACATGTTTAGTATTTTCACGGGCGGATACACACTATTAGCGTACCCTACATACCTGAAATGGCAGTATTACATGTCGTGTTTCCTATAAAATTAATGGAGTCTGAAACTATTTAAAATTGTATAAATAAAATTTAATTATGTTTTCCTTGGTGGTTATGGTAATCATCATCTCAGCTCAAATACGTTCACTGCTGAACATAGGGCTCCCGGTTTACTAATGTTTGCCATAATTTCATATGCCATACTGGTATTTGCCATAATTTCATTAGAAATAACGCTTCAGTTGCCATAATCGTGAAATGACATAAAATGACTTTCATTAATTCCATTGGTCATAATCGATCAAGTGTCATAATAATTTAAATCCATAAATGTATTTGCTATAATTTTTGTTTTCAATAATGCCATTTTCCATAACTTTTATTCACCTTAATATAAATAAAGATAATTTACTACAAGCGCCTGCAATTTTTGCTATTAACATATTCACACTGCCAACTTTCACATTCTTCGCACTAGTTTAATAAACTAAGGTTGACGGAGCCCTGCTTCGCAGGGCTCCTATTTTCGGATTAAGGTTCAAAAGAGAACCTAACATAACCTATTTAGTTACTTATTACAGTCGCACCTAACCCGAGGTACTCGAAAGCAATGACGCACAAATTTGACATTAGCTGTCTATATCATTCATACAAGATGGAGGTTGCGTTTCGTTTCATGTTTTCACATAAAACCTAAATATCGCTTTTATTGATTCCACTAGTTTAATAAACTGAGGTTGACGGAGCCCTGCTTTGCAGGGCTCCTATTTTCGGGTTAAGGGTCAAAAGAGAACCTTACACAACCTATTTAGTTACTTTCACATAAAACCTTAAATTACGTTCCGTTTTGCATTTATTTGAATGAAGAATTTTTGGAATATGTTTAAAAATATTTAGACGCATCTCCGGTAGCCAAACTTACTTTTAGGGGATTAAAACTAACTCCCTTAAGCCCCCTACACCACCAATACCCTCAAATTCGGGCGACTCGTTTCGAAGCCCAACCCCAGATTTTTTATTCACAATTAAACCTAAAACTAAACCTCATATGGCGTCTACTAACTAAGCTCGACGGAGCCCCGCTTTGCGGGGCTCCTACTTCTGGTGGGTGGTGGCGCTTCGCTTCGCACCCGCCTTAGTATTCTAACCTAACCTATCCGAGTTGGATTGCACTGAGTCGGGGTGTTAGCGATAATTAATTTCGACCTAACAATATTATGTATTATTTTCATAATTATATCAAATTTTGATTATGTCAAGATTATGAGATGTGTTACTTATGGAAACTAATTATTATGATATATGTTGTTATAGAAAGTCATTTTATGGCAAATAAAAGTTATCACCGTTGAGTTGTTAAGGCAAACGTTATTAGTATAAATGATAATAGTACAAGTAAATATTATGATCGGGGATGATTATAGCAAACAATATTAGTGCAAATGAATTTATGGAAAACGAGAGAATACCAGGGCTCCCTCAACACACAGAGCGATCTAGAGCCGTTCGTCGTTTAAAATATTAACAAATCCGCCTTCAAATAAATAATTTATCTCATCTCTGTTAATGTATTTCATTATAATGTCTTCTGTGCGTGACAAATTACTTATACAAAGCATGATTAAAATAAAATGAGCTTGTTATAAAACAAACGACGCGCAACGGCTGTTTGCACGATTGCTTTCCACTATTGATGTTTCACCTCAATAAATTATATCTTATATCTGTCTCATAATATGTTCTTGGGTTTACGCGAACTTTACACATGGAAATAAATAACAGTTTACGGATTTTATCGCGTTATAATTATTCAATTCCCATAAAATTCCAACACAGCACCTTGCTAGGCAATACAGTGGCAGATTTATTTTGATATGTTTTTATTATATTTTCACATAAAAAAGCTGCAACAATTGTTCGTTTGTTCAAAGCTGCATGTATGTTGGTATGTTGTTTTAATATTTAATTTGTTCGCATCGTAGCTGTGAGAATGACTCTTGACTATGGCAATATATATATACTGTATTGATATTGTACTCGACACCGCTGTTTTTAGACTTGGATTTATTTCAGGAAAACTACTAGGGATTGTACGAATCGGCTATTCCTACGAAACTTATTCGTTTCTAACGGTCTAATAATAATTAAATTACTCTTTATTAATTTCAATTGATTTTAGATTTTACAGTAAAATGTACCAAAGTTTTAGAAATGCTCAATTATAAATTGTTGTTGTCGTTCAAAACCAGAAACTAGTCCATTATGTACAAAAGAATAATTGAGATGACCTTTGCGTTTCTTTTTCCTTCGATTTGTCGATCGGTTCGGGGATATCAATGCAAGTCTTTGTTGATTCAGTTCAAGGCTTTTAATATGGAGGCTTTTTAATGAAAAAATCGGGGTCGAAACTCTAAGTAAATGTTATTTAAAGAGCTTTTTAAGGGAATGCTAATCGGCAGTCGTGCCTTGTCGAGCTTTCTCACTTTGGAGTAAAATAGTCACGAAAGTTTTGGCGAGTGTTCTGTGTTATGGATTGCCCACATGAGAACTAGCAGATCTGTTGGGTAGGAATAAGGAGGAGGATAAATAGGTACTACTCTCAATTACTGGAAGACCTTAAAATATATTGACTTCTGATTATGCTATTTAGATAGTGTTGACAGTCTAGCTGTGATGAGCACGCTCGATGAAAATATTTGGTAAATGAAAAAAGTCTTGAAGAATCCTTCAATGTAAGGTCACACAGCCATTAATAAAAATATCTAAAGCTGCCAAAAAGAACAAAAAATATTATCAGCACTTGAACTCGGCAATTCTTCATTTTAGAATAGAAGTACCTACAAACTTACTAGCTTACATTTTCATCACTGTAATACTCGTAAAATCAAAAATTCTATGTGTATCTACCATTCGTGCAAACTCATGTAAACTTTCTATAACATAACAAGCTTGGTAAATAATACTACAACATTAAAAGAAAATCTCATTCTAGCCAAAATCTAGAGATTAAACCTTTAATCAGGTTTAAGTGTACCGTGACTTGTAAAATCTCTTTGATTAAAACATTTAAATTATACAGACTCCATACAGTGACTACATACCTACTATTTAAATGGTAATTGATTACTTTAGTGAGTAGTGTTACTATTTTAGAGTGAAAGGGTATTAGCTTAGATGTATTTGATATCGTATTCAGCTCTCTATTCGTTAAGCTAAGTGATTGTACTCAACGTAATAATACACATCGCATTCAGTGAAATTTACTCAGCTGCCGGAAGGAGAGATTTATTTACCATGGGCTAATAGTAACAATATCAATGGCAACTAGTCCTTACACGTTGGGTTGTACGCAGGAATAATATACAGATCGTCATCATCAGCCCTTGTATATATACTATCCCACTGCTGGGCACGAGCCTATTCTCTCTATGAGAAGGGTAAGGCCATAGTCCACCACGCTGGCCAAGTGCGGCGTGGCAGACTTCACATACATGTCTTTCGAGGACATTTTGGAGAACTCTCAGACATGCAGGTTTCCTCACGACGTTTCCATCGCCGATAAGCAAGCAATAATTAACAATTTAATACGCACTTAACTTCGAAAAGTCATAAGATATTATACTTATACTCTTTTCACCTTTAAGACCCCTTCATTTAAATGTAGATACTATTTAAATATAACACCTCATAATGATTATTATACATTTTCCACACTTTCCATTATCTCTTTATTAACTTTCGCCCTCATAATTAGAAACCATCTCAGAAAATACGTTTAATTTACGCTTTCGATTTGTCACAGACTCTTGTAATCTGTATATTACGAGCGAAATGAGAATGTGAAGAATTATTAAGATGGAGATGATCGTTAGCACACATTATTAACACGAACATCATTGGCAATCTTTATATATTTTGATATATCATGTCTATACACAGTATTTTGAGGGTGTATTTAATCTGTCTATATCTAAACATATAATAAATAGTAAAAAAAGTATTTCTGCACATTGAATACATTTCCGTGTCCGTGTGGTGACGGATTAAGAATACGGAATGTCACCACCCCATACCATGGGACGCCATGGGTGTCGTAAAAGCCGACAGAGGGAGCATATTATGCAGAGAATATCACTGTAAGAGAAGAAAAACTTGATACAAACCCTATACCAACCCGTTTGGCCAGCGTGGTATAGTAGGCCAATTCCTCCTTTCAAAGGAGAGGCCTAGTCCAGCAGTGGACTGTTAAAGGCTGATGATGATGATGAATACATTTACAAAATAAATATACAGGGAGGCTAAGAAACATTAATGGAGCTAGAATCTAAAAAACAATTGTCCGTTTGTCTGTTTGTACACGCTAATCACCGCAGTTACTGGACGGATTAGAATGAAACTTTTTTTGTTATATTAATACATAAAGGCTATAATTTATTTTGAAAAGTGGGACAGCTGATAAAGGACCACAACAGCCCAGCGAAACTATAAGACATAAAAAATTGCGGCTTTGCAAAAAACATTACACCTGATAAGCGTTTTCTGTTATGAGATTAAAATTCGAAGATCTCGAACATGTAATATGGAACTATAAGAGCCCATCCACACTATTCCACATATGGACTTAACGTCTTAGCAAAAGGTATTCAGTCTGATGAGCATTCTCTGTTGACTTATAAAAATCCAAGATCTGAAACATTTGATAAGGGCCCATAAGAGCCTATCTACACTATAGCATATACAGACCTGACGGCTTAGGAAAAAGTTGTTTAGTCTGATGAGCATTTTCTGTTCAATAACTAATTCTCCGATCAATCAAAGACCCAAAGAATGACATAAGATAGTTTTTATCGCGATAACTGACAACCACGCGGGCGGAGCCGCGGGCGAAAGCTAGTTTTAAATATAATTACAACATAATATGAATATTCATATTCTCATAGTGAGAAGAGGCTGATGCCCAGTGGGACAGTTTATGTACAGGACTGATGATGATGTTATGAATATTATTATATTCCTGCCTGATGGCACCAGTAACCTAGGGGAAATACTAACAAACTGTTACGCAGACCCTCTGCGTACAAACCCTCTTGAGTTCAAAGCCAACGGCGCGCACCACCGACTTTTTGGAATTTATAAAGTTGTTAATAATTAGCGTTTGGTAAATGATGAAGGAAAATCGCGATGAATGATGTATGTCTGAGAGTTCTCAACAATTTTATTATCTTGAAAGGCTTGAAGTCTGCCTAGCCGCATTTGGCCCTCGTGATAAACTAACTCATTACACGGTGCAAAAAGACGGTGTTTATTACTGGGTGTTCAATTGATCTTTCAAGAGTTACCGTGCTATTAAACCGATAGCCAAAAGTCATTAAGCGTTTTTATTGCTCCATAAGTGACAAGCATCACATTATAACCTCTGAAGTCATATATCTAGATGAGCAGATAACTTCTAATAAGGTCGAATGCGTCCAATAATGAGAAAATGCGCCATCTATTGACACCGTAAACAATATATATTTTTAATAAATCCTACCGTAGACCTTCGCAAACAAATAAACTCCTTGACGTATCTCTATGTATCGCATACGGGACATCGTAAAGCATCGATATAGAGACGATAGACGAAAAAATAAAAGAAAACAAATCAGGCCCTATTCTATTTATTCATAAAAGATATGAATGTATCTAGAAAATAATAAAATACCTGTCGAGTGCGAGTCTTGCTGTCTGGTGCCGAATTTTTACCTTTCTGATTTAGGTACCACAAGTAAACTAAATACATAGTTTTTTTTTAAGTTGTTTGCAAAAGGCTCTAACATAAACTCAACTTGATGTTCCGATAGTTGATATTGCGCTTTTAAGTAGACATATAACAGCGGGCATTTTAGACTAAAACATCAACATAATAGTTCAAAAAAGCATCTGTTCTTAATTATTTGTTCATTCTAAGTAAAGGTAACTAAGATTCGTTGGAACATATCAAAAGGCTGGACCAATTTGAATGCAATAAAAGAGCCCAGCTGGGGGTGCTTAACGAAGTAATAGTGTGGTTGAAATGGATAATATTGGGCTCGGGACGATATCTGTCGGGTTAGCGAAGTCTTCATACAACAGAAATATAATGAAGTAAATAGTAGTAAGTAGTTGAAACAATACGAATGCCTGGAAATTGCAGGAATATCTGGGACTTATATGAACATTATTAGTATATTAAATGGTCATGGTAAGTACCTATAATTCCGTAGTTTTTAATGTAAAATTTTAAGTGGATACAAAAGTCACTTATATTTCAAAATTCACTAAACTTACTAAAATTAATTGAATACTTGGGTAAACATTAAAATAACAAATTAATACTAAACGGGGCATTAAAGTTGCATAAACTGTGGGAGGATCATTTAAATATTTATACAAACGACGCTTTTACCGGCTCCTTCATACAAACATCTCGCAAATCAGTTTAAAAGGATTGCCAGCTCAGAATGACCTTAAACTGAATTATGTGATTTCATATTTTGTATATATTTTAATTCATGTTAAGGTACACGCAAAGAGAAGAGTCTTATTAGATGAAGAGCTCTTAATTTCAATTAAAAAAAAAAACAATGTCTACACTAGTCATTAATTCATCTTATTTCATGGAGTATTTTACAAAAATTCAATCAACAGACATAAAGTACCTATACCCAGACTTGAGATAACACTCAATGGATCACACAAAGTGTTGTCGTGGGTGACGAACTTTGAAACCTTGGCGCAGTGTAACACAGTGAGGCGGTCGCTTGAATTACTACATCTTTCATGCAATCATGCATTGGTTCTTATATTGCGTAAAAATCCAGCGGGATTATTCTTGATAAAGCAGTAAGTTAAGAACTTACACAAAAGTCAAATAAACTTACAGTTAACGAAAATGAAGAAAGACAAGGAAGAAGACAAATAAAGTGCTTGTTTGATCTGTGATATCAAATACCATAAACGATAGTTTCGATTATTTTGCCCCAAATATATGTATTTGCACAGTGCATTTTGGCATTGTTTTTGTTTTCTATTACACTTGACAGTTACGTCATAACAATGCCGGATTATCAATCCTATCACTCAGAAAGGTTCTATCTCCCAGTGCTATAAAAATTTCGTGATTATTATGACTGATTAGTACTGCATCCCGTAGGAGTCCTTTCAATATCAGGTGTCATTAACAGATACAATCTGAAATTGAATTTTTTGCTGAAATTTTGATTTCTCAAAATTGAAATTGAAACTCAAGCTGGTGCCCACAGGAATATACTGACTATTACTGACTGCGGATTTTAATCTCGGTTTCAAACCTCTAATAATTTTCTGCTGTCTCATTCACAGCATTCTTAAAGAATGTTTAATGAGCACAAAGCACTGAGCTTACCTCTCTTGTCTGACAATAATATTAATCTAAATATCTACAGATAAAATACACGCGTCCTTAAATTTTTCATCAACAGATGTGCCGAGGGCAATGGCAAGTGCGATATTAATTCGTCCTTTTCTTGACCCAATAATATTTGGTAAGGACAATTAATCTATGCTCTCTAAAGGAAATTGCCTCATTATTCTGTATAGGGTTGGGCAATACGTTTTTGTAAAACTTTTATCTGTTTGGTAAGTAAATGTAAATTAATTTCTTCTTTTTGGCATGTTAGACGTTTATTGTGAAGTGAGTTACAAACATGCAACAGCAGTTGAGTATCCCAATTTATTAACTTTATTTCACAAAAATAATGTAGGTATCTAATAGAAAACTGCACTACTAAACTGCGATAAGTCATATTCAGAATTATGTAGTTAGGAGTAAATTTATGTTTGCATCTTTAAAATATCTGCAAGAGTTACAACCTAAGGATGAGAAAACAAAAAAGCTGTCTGTATGTCACATAAATACATGTTGTCTACTGCATCAAATTTAGCAAAAGTAATAAACGTATTTCATGCAGAAAATCTTAAAAAGAAATCGAAAACTTATGTGTTAAACCGGATTTTGAATTTGATCTTAAATTATATCTAGAATCAACAAACATAATGGACGTTTTAAATAAAAAAATTCAAGGAAATATAATTCATGCATTACGTTTATTAACAAAATAAATCAAAGAGAACGCAGCAGCCCTACTGCCCTTCACCCTAGATACATTTTCCTGCTCCAATAAGGAACAATGTGGCTTAATATTAATTTAGGGTCAAGTACCTTTTAACCCTTAAGCGAACAGGCTGGTAATGGATCAAAGTCTCTCTCAGTGTAAACAATCATCAGTAATACTTCGGGAAACACTCTCCGTAAAGCTCTTACTTAAGTTGTTAATCGTTCAAGAAATTGAGCACCAAACGTAAATGTAATTTTTATATTTATAAGCTTTGGAGCTTTTGGTTACTTTAATAGGGAGTTAACTGGTTGAATTTGTCATTTATAAAAGGGGACCTAAAAGTACGGAACAAGTGTATGGGTCATTCTGGACCTGAAAAGCATAGCTACAAAAATCGTCAAGCTATAGCAGTGTTATATTTAGGTTGGAGGTACCTGCGATGTCTGTTTAATGGAAGTATTCCAGGCACCCACATTACGTTCACATATCCTTTCCTTTTGGCTTCGTTGTAGACTGGTAAAAATATATCTGCCTACAGTCCAATTAAATATCATACTTTTATTGGCCTATAGGTAGGCCTAATAATAAATATTGGTTATAAATACCACGCTTACCTAATAAATACCGCGACTGCTTCGTTGGTCTCGCGGCATAAATGTGCGCGTTGGATTGGGAGGTCTCGGGTTCGATTCCCGGGTCGGGCAAAAATGTTATTGGGTTTTCCGTTAGAAAATTCTCAGTAGCAGCACGGAGTCTGGTGATGTGCCCGGTAACGGCAATAGGCTTGCCCCCTATTACGTGGGACCAAAAAATTCATGGCGAAATGTGGGTGTAATATTTACACCTCTGCCTACCCCTTCGGGTGTACAGGCGTGAGTCTATAAATAAATAAAATAAAATAAAGTGTTGTCATATGTGAATATGTTAGTTGATTTAACATTTTGCCGCACCGTAATCATGAACTACAGGATTTTATAAATATCGCTTTACGTCGTTTCTATCCAATCGTATTACACTTATACTTGCAGACTTCTATACCTTCAGAACTATATTTTCAAGAATTTAATACACGGCAGATTGGCCCACAACCTTTAGCAATATTTCACACGTTAGCAACCAAAAGATTTTCTTGAACTAGAAATAATTATAGCCTTATTTTATAAGTCGTAAATCACCACATTAAGATATTTTATTCTTAGAACGAATTACAGACCGTTATCGCCAAATATACCTACCCTTATACGCAAGTACTAAAATATACCTTAAATTTATTATTTTTAATAAAACTAATTTATGTGTAATTTTATACGCAGCGATTCTAATAAGTTATTGTTACATTAATATTACAAATTTTATTACAGGCTTGCACGATTTCTAAGAAGGTACTTTTACTGTGAATTATGAAATTATCGACATTGTGAAAATCAATTTTATTAGGGCCAAATCGTGTCTTTGAATTGACATGTTTTATTCAAGACCTCTAAATCCTATTATCTGTTACATAGCAAAGAAAAATCTTATTTTAGTCTGTTCTAGCCCGTACACATATGCAATTTATTTTATTCACATAGAAGATAGACCACTTGATCTTACATATTATACATGCATAAAGCTAGCCTGCGGATGTAAGAGATCTAGAGTTCTAATATTTACTCAAATCAAAGAAGAACGCTATCTTTTGTTGCACTTTTTTATCAAAATTTGAATAAATACAAAAACAAATTTAGAGTTAACTAGACAGAATGACAGTGATTTAGGCGACTATTTTCGTGACACATTTTAGTACAAGTTAAAATGAGTTTAATAAAGTTTTCTATCGTCTCTGATTCGTTGTCTCGTCTTGATTTATTAGTACATAAAATTACGTAAGCCATGCGAAAAGCAGACAGCAAAATAAACGTACAAATAATTACGTAAGGAACTCCTTGGCCTTGCGAATGCCATCTCTATGGGTCGTGGCTATATTTTACTGGTATGATATCTCATTACAAGTAGAGCAAAAATCCTCTACCAAAAATACTTATTTTGTTGATAATAAATTACAGGGAAGGATGCCCTCAACCTTAAACAGACTTGTGACGAATGTCAATGTCAGAAATACAACGAAGCATTGAAGTCAGTCCAGTTATTTTTTATTACACAATACTGTTATTAAAATTAAAATATGGTGTAAAAAGCGTAATTGAGTCAAAGGCTGTTTATTTTTACTCTGTGCTTTCATTTTGTAATAATTACACTTTAATTAGTAGACAAATTAAACTGTTCAACGTAGCGAAGGGTTGAAAGAACATAAGAGCGATATTAATATGTTATTTTATGACATTTAGGAACTCATTATTAATTTAGAGAAGCAAATTTAATGCAGTGCTAGAAACAACTGGTACTGTTTTATTGTGATGAATAAAGTTGCTACAATATTGAGCGACAAGTGAAAAAAGGCTAGAATATTTACTGATATTCGCCTCGATAAACTACTAAAAGTGCAGTAAGTCACGCACAGTTTATAATTTGTACGTTAACTATTCGTTAATTATATAACATACGCATACTTTAGCTTATCTTACCTAAAATATATCGCCTATTCTAGGAAACTTCATGATGATTTAACAGTTAGAGTGTTACAGATTGATGATAATATAATAAGAAGATTATAGTTATAAACACTGCACGTGCATTATTAATATTATCTGGGGGCACGGGAGTGCCCCCGCCAAGTCGAGCAAAAAAGCGGCACGGCCGTACCATCCTTTTCTCGAAGCAATTCAGGCCATTTTCGACCCCCTATAACTTCGTTGTGGCTAAAACTAAAAGCCTGTTTTTTAGTACCCAAGCAGGCATTGAATAAATATGGTATATTTTAAATTTCATTTAATTTGAACCAGTAGTTTAAGAATTATAACGAGTAAATTTTCGTGATTTTGTCACTCACTGACCGATCATCAAAAGTCTAAGGCACTTCTAGCAGACATAGAAGCTTCACATTTAGAACACAATTAGTGTTTAGTGTATGAATCAAGGAAAAACTAAAACATTTTTCAATTTCATTCCAGTTTTCGACATACATCAACTGCATAAATAACTTTGTAATCCCATATTAACATAAAAGATTACAAAATTACGTTTGCAGTTAGGGCTTTAATTAAGAAAATTCGTTGTTGGTGTACAAGAAGTAGACGGTACCGAAAAGGGAAAAAGTAGGACTATCTACAAAAAGGAATGAGATCCCATAAAAAACAATACTTGTCAAAAAACCAAGTCTCGCTACCGTAAAAAGTTGTGAGATCCATGTAATACCACGTCGCGTCGGTTCATTAAAAATCTTTAATGTTTTAAATAAATAGATTGACTTCGGCAATGGCAATCGCACTTAACAAACTAATTAATATATGTACCTATGTATTGCCTATGAGATACATTGTGTTTTCATGCGATGGCCGAGTCAATCAATTTATTTAAAACATTAAAGATTTTTAATGAACTGACTTGGTATTACATGGATCTCAAAACTTTTAACGGTAGCGAGACTTGGTTTTTTGACAAGTATTCTTTTTTATGGGATAATTATGTCTTCGATAAACGAGTTTAACATCATATTAAATAATTGACACTGCGAGATAAATTGTAGCAGTAACCATAATGCCAATAATTTAGGGGCAAGTAATGTACAAATGACTAGAAAAGACATTATAAGGATGGTTTTCAAACAGTTTGACACGAATGACTTGAATACCATTAATTTCTACAATTATACACTCTTTAGATTTTCGGACACCAAATTTTACGCAAGGGCTTAGTATAACTTATTGAGTAGCCAGTGATGTAGTATACGGCATAATATACCCCCTTAGGACATATTCTGGACCGTGACCATAGTAAAAACAGAATAGTAGGATAGCTTCATACAAATCGGCCGCCGCCGCCGCGCTGGTTTGAATGTATGCGTGAGTCGCCGGGGCGCCGTGTACGCACGCACTTTTCACGTACACAATCTCACGAGCGCGGCAAGCTCGGCGAAGGGATGCGCCGCGCGTCTGATCGCGCGCATTCATGTAGCTACTACACTGCTCGCCCGCTCGAATTGTTTATGTACATTCAGTTTTGTAATAAACGTTATTAATATTATACAATGTGTTAAACGACAGTAAATTAAACTTGTTACATTTTTCTCGCTATAAAGGGCATTTAGATAGTTATATACCGCTTAGCTAGTCAGTAGGTATTTGAAAAAAAATATATGCAAGCTTAAATTCTGTAGTATTCAGCGCAATCACTTAAAAAAAACGGCGAAAAAGCACGCGCGCCGACAAAGCCGGCGCCGCGGTGTAAACACGTGACAACCCGTGCGTTAACGCAAGAGTAGGCAATTAACTCGCCGAGCGGCCTTAGCTAGCTTACTATTCTGTTTTTACCATAGATTTAGTATATACTAACGTATAGATCGGTGATGCGAAAGAGAAAGAATATAGAAACTAGTATGTTAGAGCGAGATAGATAGGCGAGACCATTCACGTACACGCTATTGGCCTGTATTGGCCGAACATTAATTGTGAACGGTACAAAACTCGCTTATTTTTCCAAAATAACGTGTTTATTAGTAAAATCCTGGTATTATACATACAAAAACTATTATGGTAACCTGTGCAGTACCCGTATGTAACTTGTGTAAGAGAGAAAATCCCCAGAATTACTCATTTTATACGTAAGTACCGTTGGAAGATTTAATGGTCTTATTGCAATATTTTACAACTCTGAAAAGAAATATTATGCACAAACAGATACGTTACAATATCACATTTTATTATATTTATATTCTGAATGCAAAAAGATTAGATTAAAGATAATATCAAATACGTGAATGAGCTATGGCAGCTTTCCATACATCATTTTAGTTAATCACCAAATTTAGCATCTATAAATGAAATATACCTTGTTTGATAGAATATATATTGCTGATTCTAAAGGTAAAAAAATCGTAACTGTAGGAGGCCAGGTTTTTGAGTTATTATGCTTAGAAGTTTTATAGGTTATGTCATTAATAACCATCTATTTAGTATATTGCTGCATCAAATAATAATTTATTGGTATATAAAACTGAAGGAGCTCGATAGCATAATACTATTTATGCCCACTAGTAAACATTGTTAACGATTACGCAAGTTAAGCAACCCCAGGTGTGGGCACCACTTGGATTTGTCTTAAGCTCCTCTGTGCATAGAGAGACCAGTCTGTTATCATGACATACATAGATATCAGTCGTTAAAATCAGATGCTCTTATGCAGCTTTAAACATATGCTATTAATATTGACTATTTATTTACATACTGAACGTTTTTTTTCAAAGAAAAATAAAACAAGACTGATTTCCCAAAAACTATATAGCCTATGTCACGTGAGGATTCCAACAATAGCCCACTCACCGAAATCGGTTCAGCCATTTAGAAGTTATGGCGGAATAAAGAAACTCACATAAATTTCATATTGCAATTCTCTGTGACATTTTGACGAAGCCTATTGCGGATAACCATATGTTTATTTTTATTTCATGGTGCATGAATAAATGAAATATGATTTACGATTATAAAAAAAAAACAATACTTATACTTTTTTGGGCAGTCGTGTAAAATAGTGAGCCGACGACGGTTTCTTAACGTATTACTTACATAGGATTACCGAGGATCAAAAGATGTTTCAGGTTCCCTAATGTATGAAAAAGGTTTGGTGAATAGTAAAAACACAAGATTTAATTTTACAATATTTTATTATTCATCATTCATCACTCTATCACTAGCACATCTAAAAAGGCAGCTGGTGCAAAGATATTTTGTTGATGTCTAGCCCATCCCAAATACCAAACGATGATCATTACATGAGTGCAACATCCTAGCGTACGCCGACCAACGAGGCAACTACAGCAATATTCAGTGATTCCTATTCGTCCAGGTATATATTTTCAATCAAAACATAAACATGACATTGTTTCCATATTGTTTCCGACTTATGTGTCTTGATTTTATTCTACCTCTTATTAAAATAGCGTCATCACTGCCTCTGAGATTATATTCAGTTGTTTCTATATTATGTTCCCTACGGACTTCAACTGCCGTGGCCACGACCACGAACACTCATTTTGGCTGTAGAAACCGGGTACAAAACAATATCCAAGAAACAGGGCAGTATCGGAATCCTTAAGCACGCACAAGTCACAGTCCGACAATATCAGAATCCATAAACAGTTTGAGTCATATAACAAGAAGCCAAAACAGAGTCCTTGGGCAATCCGGGTCAAAAAGAATACTGAAAACAGGGGAAAAGCAGCGAAAACACTCAGAACACAAACAAACAAGCGCGGGCGACAGCGAGATGATGTGAAAAAAATCGAAATGTCAAATGTCATGTTGTATTTTTTTATAGCACTGAATGGCCATCTTTAAGCCAGCGCCCAGTTTTACTTTGCTGAAAGAAGTTATTAATACTGTACTTTATTTAAAATCCGCATAGAAATAAACGTAACAAGCAAAAACATAGCATTATTAATATTAATTAACTATTTAAATCTCTTAATCTATAAAAAAACATTCATGATTCTATCTTAGAAAAATAATTATTTACTCTGGCAACCTTGTGGCTTTCTGACAAACCAAAGAAATGGCCATTACGAAAAGCCGGCAATTAATTAACATAATAGCTATTTTTAATTTTATACTTTTTTACCTAGCCTTATCTAAATTAGACTAAAATATAGAAAATCGTATTAAAATATTTCATGAATTTTGGTTGCAATGAGTTTTTAAGATGCTTTTAGTGCACTGAACTAAAAATCTGCCATAGCTCTTTTACTATTTCTAAGCTAAATTCAAAGAGATTGGATAATATACATAGAGACCGTCTTAGTACTCCCAAATTGAACACAGTCAACTGACGTGTAAGATACAATTTAGACAATATTATGCCATCTAATTATATAACCTTCGTGATTTTTTCTTTTATAACAGTTCTATCATGATTTTGAATTTAGGCGTATAATATTTGTATCGACTTTTCAAGTGTTGTAAAAAATCTTATCGATATGTCTATCCACCGTATATTTTTACCTCGTTATTTTTTAGATTATATGTGCACGTGATAAAGATTTATAAAATAAGTGGATTGCTGCAGTATGTTGTGGAGAAAATTGGGTGCCTAGAAAGCACCATAGAATTTGTTCCAAGCATTTTTCTGCGGAATGTTTTTATAGTAATGACAAATGGTTCCTCCCTTCTAAACATATCAGTGTGAGTGCTTAAATAATTACTTGCTATTATTTAAACTATCAGCAACAGTAATGAATTCCGAAGCTTGTTAGAATCCATCATATTACGAAAAAAATTAATGCACCTATAGAAAAAATCTGATCTTTCTTTACAAAGACAGTAATATTGAAAGGACAGTAATTTGAAGGTTTGATAAGAATTGTCTGCTTTCATAGTCACGACTACTGAGTGGATATGCATCAAAATAAGGGAATCTTCATTTGAAAGAAATTTTGTTAAATGTCATCTACCCAGAGACCAAAACTTGGTTGTTCTTGTTCGACTAATGGACTAATAATGTGCCGATCCCAAGATAAAATCGAAGGGCTAGTCTAGCCACAATTTTTTTCTCTCTAAATATTCTGTGTGTCACATGTATGACTGAAAAGTGTCCGATCCCGCACATACATTTTTTACACATAGATTTATATTACCTACACTATGTAATGAGAAAATTTCAATAAAGTGATTATTGTTAATAACAAACCTTTGGGCACTATTCAAGGTTTTGTCTGATTTATCTATTTTAAGTAAATTTTTATGTTTTTGCTTGATAAAATCCATGTCGACTATGTCCTATCCTTGTAAAGAATTGATTTGGATATGCCATTCTCAGTTATTATAATGCTTAAGCTATGAGTTTTGCTTTTATCTTAATTATTTGCTTTCTCTAATAAAATATGTTATTGAGATTAGAAAGAGAGTAGGGGGTGATGATTTATTTATTTAATATTTATTAATCCCACTTACAGCTTTCATTACAGCTGAAAAGCTAACTATAAATAAGTATAAATAAACATTTATGCCGAGGGTGTCGTATGAGGCGACTAAAAGAAACAAGAGAAGGAAATCTCGAAATAAAACCCTATACGAATGCGTCTGGCTAGTGTGGTATTATAGTAGGCCAAACCTCCACCACGGAAGGTTAAAGACCAGCAGTGGACTTGAAAAGGCTGTTGATGCGTAAAGAAAAATACCATGAAAATTAGAAAATAACGCCTCGAAAGATTATGTGCTACTGAGTACCCATTTGAAACAAAAATATATAAGTTCAGTTTAAAAATGCAAGTTTGTGTAATAATTATTTAAAGACTGTCCATCAACTAGTGTTCTGACTGCTGTGGACATAAAGTTACGGAATTTAAAATGTATAACATGTAAATAATATACTTTACAAGTCCGTTTGATTGTGAACCTATATTGAAACTTTAATCGATATCGATAGCGGATTTGCTCGGTCACTAGGTATTAAATTAAAAAGTTGATTTATGAGAGATATTTGTGTTCGAATTGTCTTTAGCCCTAACTGACAAACATAGTGCCATCTTCTTCTGGCAACTCTAATTTATCATATGAGTGAAGAGTGTAGCTATATTCAATTTGTTCTTAAAAATATCGTTCCTTCCATGCTTCAGTTATTCTTCTGTGGCTAAATTTCATAGTGATTGACGTAATGTCAAATCATATCGATAAGAAAATATTGATTTGTAACTTGACTGACGAAGGTTGCATACCTTCCATACTGTTATTTAACAAATAAATATTATTTACTTTTATGTTTTCTATCCAAATGTCGTAGTTATAAATATAATAAAAATAAATTATAATTAATCGATTTTAAACTTTCGCGATTTGTATACATCATACAATTTTATTTAAACGGGTCTTATTCTGTGACCCTGAACATTTGAACAGTGAGCTGTCACATGTCCAGGAGGTACTTAGGTGCAACGGATTCAACAAGAAGATACAACGTCTGAAGAGGAAGGACCGAAAACCAGAAGTAAGCAGGGTATCGGCTTACATGCCTTACGTAAAGGGAGTGACGGACAAAGTTGGAACAGTACTACAGAAATACTCCATAAAGACTGTATATAGTCCGCTCTCCAAGGTAGCACACAATCTGCGCACCCCGAAGGATGTCATTCCTCTACAAACACCTGGCGTCTACAAGGTCGACTGCAGTTGTGGTAGTTCCTATATCGGACAGACCAAACGAACCATCGCTGAAAGGGTCAAGGAACATATCGCAGCTGTAAAAAACCGACAAATTAACAAGTCTGCCATAGCTGAGCATTTGTTGGAGTCTGGAACAAACCACTGGATTGAATTACATCAACCGAAGGTCTTATCTACCGATCGTCACTACTCCAGGATAGTACGTGAAGCGGTTGAAATCAAAAAACATAAAAATTTCAACCGGGAAGATGGATACAGACTGTCTACTACTTGGAATCCGGTAATCAACAAATGTAAACCCCGCCGCAGTAACACAGCTCATCAGTGTGTAGACGTCATAAGTGTTGTGTGTCGACGTACCGACAGTTCGGATAAAAATAAAAATAAAAAACAAGTGAGGGTAGCTGCCGAAACCCGCGCTTCACAAGGACGACGCTGAGATGACATCAGTCCTGCCGCGACCAAGGCTGTTGTAAGACGGTCGAAACGTCGGTAAAACATAGGTATTTATACCTTAAATTAATTAAATATCGCGAATATTAAAATACTTATTTCAGATTTCCTCAAAATAATGAGGTCCGATTAAAATGGTAAAAAATGATAAACAGAGAAGATTGGGTTTCCAAACAATATTCAGCCATATGCAGCAATCACTTTGAAGAAAAATGTTTTTCTAATAGGGGCTCTCGAAGAGTAAAGCTGGACCATTTGGAAACATTTTTTAGTTCAGTGCGCTCTTGAGGGGGATTCCATAATAATCCAATCTCGCCAATTCATAGCAGCCTATAAACGTTGCGCCATGTGGACGTGCAAATCAGCGACAAAGAAAATTGTTTGGCTTTAGAGTAAATATGTATTCTTAACGCACAGATATCACGTACCATAGACATGATTACAACCGGGTTTAGTGCAATAATAGCATCACAGGATGTCGCTGTTTGCAAAGTTCAGTTAATCGATGAAGATTCTGACTTCGTGTCATCTATGCCATGGGTGCCTGAAGGAAAGGGTAATATAATCAAGTCCATTGTTGAATATATTTGTGGATATGCGGTAAAAAAATTGTAGAGAAAATTAAATGTGAACCCTGTCTTAGTGTACTTTACGGTGATATTAAAATAGATTCACATATATATACAAAGGATGTAGTCGGCCTTATTTATTCTTCCCAAGATGTTTATGAAATAGGTGTCCAATCTGAACGAATGTTCCGTAGATGTATGAAAGGTAAAATGTTTCCGAATTAATATTTAAAACTTTGGTAAATGATTGCCTTTTGTCTTCAAAGTTCTTAACAATCATATTATTAAGTATGACTCACCAGCATTATTTAATCACAAATACTTGCTAATAAAAGCAATAATTTATTTAACAATTAGAATAAAATATGAAGCAAAACTGCAGAATACTTCCAAAGAAAGTTTGCGACATTTTTATAATAAATTAGTTTTATTTGGTGGAAAATAAAAAAATACAGTTTTTATCTGTAGTTTTAATTATCTTCTCTCAGTTATTGACACTACTTCAATCATGCTTTAAATCGGGCTATATCACAACGCGCCCATATTATCGATAATCATAGTTTAGACAAGCCATGCCCAACACTATTTGTCTTGCATACAAGCTCATTACACGCACACTAGTGTTTTCTTGTTTTGGTCTCACTTTACTGAATCCATTGCCAATCTAACGTTAGTATATAATAAATCTATGGTTTTTACTATGCCGTGACTCTTCATATCTGCGCAGATAACACATAACATTTGAGATTCATGGTCCTTCCCTTTGGCTTTGCCGAAGTTGGATTAAAATACTTTGATTTCGAGGTCATTTTATAACGCTATTCAAAGAGGAATTTATTAGTACCAAGTCCCACCGCAATTGCTACGCTTTAGTGTTTTTGTATGAAAACTCAATTTATGTTGTTTATTATAACTAAACTTATACCTACTAAAATATATATTCGCACAACTTCCAAATTTTGGAAACTTTTTATATTGCGGACTATTTCATATCATGTAATAGTTTGTAAATATATACTTAAGACACAGATACGATAATACTGTAGACATAGTAATAAGCAAAAGAATATAAATTAAAATATTTACGACCTTTTTCTTAACTTTTCACAGGCAACTATGCAGTTTTATAATAGTTTATTTATAAACAATATTATTAAAAAAATGCGAAAATCTTTCCATAGGATCTTCGTCAATATAAAATGTGTAAAATTAAATTTAATGATCCTTTGATGTATGTCTTGTACAAAATAAAGGTTCTAATGCATAAACACTTGTAACGAATAATTTTCGGATTAAAACGGGTAATAAAATTTTAGTACTTGTCGAAAAACTTCGTTTAGATTTTGCCCAATCGTAAATTACAGTAGGTACTTAATGTAGAAACTTATTTAAAATGTTAGATGTCTGTCTAAATTTAATTTTAAAGACATTTTAAATTCGTTTTACAAAGTTTTATAGAAGAAAAAGCATTTTACATCTTTCATGTGTACTAGCAAGTCATAAACATGGGTGAGATTTATAAAATGGGCAATATTGTGAATGAACAATAAAACAATTACTTCAGAATTGGATTTTTTCAGTGACTGACAATACCAAAGAACAATGTCCAGCCCAGAGATCCTAAAATAATTCACAAAAACCATAAGCATGTATGTAAAATGAATTAACCCCAGTTATGTTATGTTACATAAATGTCCGCATTTTAGCATTCCGTTTTAAACTACAAGGAACCCATATTTCAGAGACCTTAGGTAGGTACTGGAATTCGGCTTAGTTTCACATTTTAATTACACCCACAAAATAGAGAAAATACAAACCTTAATGAATTGGATGGACGATGGCTAATTCCATTATATTCTACTATAACATTGTGTGGGTTCCTATCAAAAATATTTTGGTTCTCTTTAAAACTTTTTATTCAGTGCTCCGTTTGTAATAATTATATTTAGAAAGAAGAAAAAAATATTTTTAGCCACACAAAAGGGTACACCTACAACACTACAGGCAAAAAAAACTAAATATTTTGAAACTTATTTTTATAAAAAAATAATTATAATACGAATATTGTGTGTTACAAGGAGTTTGATATTGTTTTTCCTTAGCTTTTAAAGAATCTTCATGATATTTCTTAAAATTATAACTTAATGCATAGTAAAGATTCAAAAAAGATTTTAGTATAAATCTATATTAAAATTATAAAGCTGAAGATTTTGGTTGTTTGCTTGAACGCGCTAATCTAAGGAAGTACTATTCCGATTTCAAAAAATCTTTAAGAAGAAAGGCTATAGGCGTCACGTAACGTCACGCTTTGAGTCACGGGAAAGTGGTGCATAAAGCGGGTGTAACCGCGGGCTTATGTACTATCCACAATAAATATACCTGCTTACGCAAATCACGATAAATCTATAATATAATTTATAATTTATTCTATAATTTTGTAGTTAACCAACTGTTTGCTTTTATAAAAATAATTTCTCTATCTTTACAGATTTGATAACTAAGATAATATTATTTATTCATCTAGAAAGTTCATTAAACGTTTCTTATTAGTAGATATTTGATCTTTCTTTATCAAAACTCAGAATTAAATGAAATTACCCACCTACGAACAATATGGAGCATTACTATTTCGAGGTATAAAAAATTAAGAAGCATTACTGCGAAAACATTATTTATTATAGAATTATTTATCAATGATAGCATTGATAAATAATTCTAGGTATATCAAAATTATACACGACAAACGATGTTCTGATGTATAAACTCTCACTGAAAAGTTTAATCAAAGTTCTGTCAGTATATTTCAGGCTTGAAAGGGAAAGAAACATCCGTCCATCTTCCATCTTTACCAACCTTCACGTTTAAAGTTGCAGAGCTACTATGAAATTATTGTACCAAAAGTAGTCTGTCTAAAACTGTAACATATTATCAGATACATTCTTGGCACTACAATATATGAACGAAAGCTCTCGAGATGCTATCATTGTAGATTGGCGGCGCCTACATTCATATGCTACGGCGCTGCGCCGCTAAAACGAATGTTACACGTCAATAATAAACTACTCTGCGGCTAATATTATTGTATTATATCATTGTTATAACACAGTGTAAACTATTTTTAGTTGTTTCAAGTTTATCTGGTGAGAGTCAATTCATTCAGAATTTATTAATGACGTGTTATTTTTAGCTGTCGAAAATATGAAAAACAATAATTGAAAATCACATTCTTAGAAGCAGAATTGCGCCCGCAGTTGCCAGTGTAGTGTATTATGTCTAGATTAATTAAGTAAAATTGTAGATAGTATTTGTACGGTACACAAACATTGAAGATTTAGACTTAATATCTGGTTTGAAGACAGATTTCTTTTTAATTCTTTTTGATAGTGTTGGACATGTTGATGAGCGATGTGATGAGAGATGTACTCTTGTTTTTGCGCACACATTTGTGCAGCATGATGTAATTATTATGTTTCTAGCAACTCGCAAATTTTAGGTCTTCTTAAAGTTTAAATAACTTGTAACATAATTTCCACTTTTTAAACTCGGGACACATGTAATTTTAGTCGTTTTTTAAATACTTTAAACAAATTTTTAATTAATAGTATACCAGTATGCATTTATGAACAAACATACGTTTGCAAGAAAAAATAAATGCCTATTAAAATTAAAAATACTAAAATAAACATATTATTCTACGTATAAATAGCTATGCATTGCATTACTTTAAAACAGTATTGCAAGTTCAATGTTGTTTAATGTAATGGTTATGCTGTTGAAGTACATTTTCATTTACAAACGTCCTTTTCTCAATTGCTTATAAACTGACTCTGTGACAATAAATGAATGAAATGAAGCTATTAGCAAACATCACATGACTATAAATTCTGAACATATCGCTCTGTATCAAATTGTTTTCTTCGTTCTTATGCGCTCAAAATTTACCTTGCCCATTACACATAAGTTTTAATTGAATTGGCAAGTTAAATTGTATCTGTCTATACATATGTATTTTTAGTAAATCTGGATTCTTTCTTTCTTTTGAGTTGATTTTTTGTCCTCAGACAAAAACCGTAACAGATGGCTTTACCCGCCTTCGAAGCACGGAAGATGTAAATGAGCTCACCCTTCCAAGTGTTCACGTCTACAAGCGTTGCTTTACTTTGCCAATCTATTGTTAATTGTAAGCAAAGTCAAGCTATACGCGCCATGTGCCCATTATTGCTTTTTATTTAGACATGTCTATATATTTTTAGTATATCCAGATTTAAATTATAAGTTTTATACAAAACTAGAGAACGCCAGCAGCTACGCCTGCATTTTTTTTTAATTTACCCGTTTTGGCCGATCCCGTGGGAATTTCGGGAAATCCCTTCTTAGTGCACCCCAACGCTCCCCAAGGAACATACATGCCAAATTTCAGCTTACTGCGCCCAATAGTTTCGGCTGTAGCGTGTCTGTCAGTCAGTCAGTAAGGCAAGGATTTTATATATTAAGATTTCTGAGATTGACAACACAAAAGTACCTCAGTCCAGTCGTTACTTTGAAGTAAATAAATAACAAGTGTCTCGCTTATTCTTAAACTTGTAACAAAAGTTGTTACATA
The DNA here is from genome assembly GCA_944739405.2 of Euclidia mi. Lineage (NCBI taxonomy): Eukaryota > Metazoa > Arthropoda > Insecta > Lepidoptera > Erebidae > Euclidia > Euclidia mi. The sequence continues at coordinate 1,778,682 of OX123188.2, read as the reverse complement.
GATATTCGTCTTGTACAAACCTCAGTTTGGAAGGAACTAAGTCGCTATACAAAACTCAGTTCATCGTGAACACAACTTTTAGGACACTTCAACATTCACCTAGTTTGCTACGGAAGTTTTGTGGACTGAGAATAGAAAATTTGGAATAAGTGTATGTATCTACGGTCACTGCATTGTGATAACAATATTCAAAATGTGTAACATTAGCTATTTAAATGGTATATTTTTTGTACGTCTATAGTTTATTTGATCGTCTTTCTTGGCTCCACCCGCGCTTTACTCCTTAGGGGGTGAAATACCAAACTTTCTCTCTTAGTATTCCCCTACATTGCTTATGTTCCTTACTTTGTTGTCCCAAGGAACATACATTACAAATTTTATATTAATGATCCGAGTAGTTTTGGCTGTGCGTTGTGTGTCAGTTAGTCAGTAACAGGATAATGTTATCTTATATCTATACTAATATAATAAAGCGGAAGAGTTTGTTTCTTTGTTTGTTTGTTTGTTTGTTTGTTTGTTTGTTTGTTTGAACGCGCTAATCTCAGGAACTACCGGTCGGATCTGAAAAATTATTTTTGTATACGATAGCCCGGTTATTCCGGCAGGCTATATAACATAACGCTTCGACCCTTTGGGGCCGGGCAAAAGGCTAAAAAGGCTAAAAGATAATGTCGGTTTATCTCAGGAACTAGCAGTCGGATTTTAAAAATTGTTATTGCCTATGATAGCCCAATTATGCCAAAAGGCTATAGGCTATATAAAATTACCCCACAACTTTTAGAGGCCAGACAAAAATAATAAAATGGTCAAACGAGAAGGGGGAGGGTTTGGTCAAGGGCAAAAAAAGGCTAAACGAATAGGATACAATCTATATGAGTATCGTTTTCGAGATTTTCGGGACGCTGATTAATAAAATGAAATTTATTTAGTGATCCAATATGGCGGACGGGAAATCAAAGATGGCGGATGAGAAAATTTAAAAAATCAATATGGGTATCGCCTTCGATATTTTAAGGGGTGGGGAATCGCAATACAACATCTGTTTCGTGATCAAAGATGGCGGATGGGAAATCAAAGATGGCGGATGGGAAAATTTTAAAAAATCAATATGGGTATCGTCTCCGATGTTTAAAGGGATGGGGAATCCAAAAACAACATCTATTTTGTGATTCAAGATGGTGGATGGGAAATCAAAGATGGCGGATGGGAAAAATTAAAAAAATCAATATGGGTATCGTCTCCGATGTTTATAGGGATGGGGAATCCAAATACAACATCTATTTTGTGATTCAAGATGGCGGATGGGAAATCAAACATGGCGGATGGGAAAAATTAAAAAAATCAATATGGGTATCGTCTCTGATGATTAAAGGGATGGTGAATCCAAATACAACATCTTTTTCGTGATCAAAGATGGCGGATTGGAAATCAAACATGGCGGATGGGAAAATTTTAAAAAATCAATATGGGTATCGTCACCGATATTTTAAGGAATGGGGAATTCAAAAACACCATCTATTTCGTGATCAAAGATGGCGGATGGGAATTAAAAAAAAAAATCAATATGGGTATCCTCTCCGATGTTTAAAGGGATGGGGAATCCAAATACAACATCTATTTCGTGATTCAAGATGGCGGATGGGAAATCAAAGATGGCGGAAGGGAAACATTTTAAAAATCAATATGGGTATCGTCTCTGATGACTAAAGGGATGGAGAATCTAAACACAACATCTATTTCGTGATCAAAGATGGCGGATAGGAAATCAAAGATGGCGGACGGGTTCTTTTTTTAAAGTCGATATGGGTATCGTCTCCGATATTTTAAGGAATGGGGAATTCAATATTATATTAAAATCTATGTTTGTTTGTTCATCATTTATAGACTCTGAAATGATAGGAGATTAAGTGCTAAGTCAATGGTAACTTTGGAAAAGGCGCTTGGAAAAAAGGGAATTAAATAAAAACTCTTAAAAAGGCGATACGGAGTTCGCTGGGTCAGCTAGTACTAATATAATAAAGCGGAAGAGTTTGTTTGTTTGTTTGTTTGAACGCGCTAATCTCAGGAACTACCGGTCGGATCTGAAAAATTATTTTTGCATACGATAGCCCAGTTATTCCGGAAGACTATAGGCTATATAACATAACGCTTCGACTCTTTGGGGCCGGGTAAAAGGCTAAAAAGGCTAAAAGATAATGTCGGCTAATCTCAGGAACTAGCAGTCGGATTTTAAAATTGTTATTGCATATGATAGCCCAATTATTCCGAAAGGCTTTAGGCTATATAAAATTACGCCACAACTTTTAGGGGCCAGACAAAAATAATAAAACGGTCAAACGAGATCCCCCCATCTGGTTGGGTCAAAGGCAAAAAAGGCTAAACGAATAGGATACAATGTATATGGGTATCGTTTTCGAGATTTTCGGGACGCTGATTAATAATATGAAATTTAATTAGTGATCCAAGATGGCGGACGGGAAATTAAAGATGGCGGATGAGAAAATTTTAAAAATCAATATGGGTATCACCTTCGATATTTTAAGGGGTGGGGAATCGAAATACAACATCTATTTCGTGATCAAAGGTGGCGGATGGGAAATCAAAGATGGCGGATGGGAAAAATTAAAAAAGAATCAATATTGGTATCGCCTGCGATGTTAAAAGGGATGGGGAATCCAAATACAACATCTGTTTCGTGATTCAAGATGGTGGATGGGAAATCAAAGATGGCAGATGGGATTTTTTTTAAAGTCGATATGGGTATCGTCGCCGATATTTAAAGGGATGGGGAATCCAAATCCGACATCTATTTCGTGTTCAAAGATGGCGGATGGGCAATCAAAAATGGCGGATGGGAAAATTTAAAAAAATCTGTATTGGTATCGTCTCCGATGTTTAAAGGGATGGGGAATCCAAATACATCATCTATTTCGTGATTCAAGATGGCGGATGAGAAATCAAAAATGGCGGAAGGGAAAAATTTTAAAAATCAATATGGGTATCGTCTCTGATGATTTAAGGGATGGTGAATCCAAATACAACATCTATTTCGTGATCAAAGATGGCGGATAGGAAATCAAAGATGGCAGATGGGATTTTTTTTTAAAGTTGATATGGGTATCGTCGCAGATATTTAACTCTTTCAGTCACACTTTCACATCGATGACAAAATATTATTTTTTGTTTATTCCAGTAACACTGATGGTAAACATTATATGAATATATAGTTATAAAAAATTTAGAATGTAAGGCTTTCGAGGTATAAGGTGGTTATCTACGCTAACCACTGTGACTAATAGGGCTATTAAAACTGCAGTAAGTTCAATATTTATGAGTATGAGATTGTTCACTTATAAAAAATATTTATAAAAAATAGGTGTGTTATACAACTCTGCCTATCCCTTCGGGGATAACAGGTGTGAAGTTAGTGGTTATGTTATGTTATAAAAATAATAAGCATAAATATAATGATATATTATCGGACTGTTAATTTTTGTGATGAGTGAGAGAAGGCTGTAAGTTCGATTTCCACCCATTACAAAATGTTGTATGATGAGCATGTTTATTTTTTTTATATCTTTGTCATCATCATCAGCCCTTTATACTGTCCCACTGTTGGGCATGGGCCTCTTCTCATTATGATAAGAGTATGGCCATAGTCTACCACGCCTGCCAAGTGCGGGTTGGCAGACTTCACATGTCTTTCGAGGTCATTATGACTCAGATATGCAGGTTTTCTCACGATGTTTTCCTTCACTGCTTAGCAAGCGATAATTAACAATTTAATACGCACTTAACTCCGAAAATTCATTGGCCATGGATTTGAACCCGAGACCCTCTGCATAGCAGTCCGTCGGTCTCTTCCACTCAGCTATCGCTGCTCTGCTCTCAGCTATCCCCTTTTTAGATGTTATCATATATCTATTAAGTATATGTATGAATGTTAGAATGTATAAGTATGTTTTGTAGTTATCTGGTTGCTTTAGTACAACATCAGCTTAGTTTCTGGTACCCAAGAGCAGTGTCGGGAATTTACAAGCTTAGATCTATTTCGTCGTGACATATGACGGCGGCGGCGTAGGGAGCCCTTGATTTACAGAGCGCAGCAATTATGTCTAGGTAAGAACACAAATATGTGCATAAGATGTCAACTGCTGCTATTCTTACATAAAAATTTTAATATGCTTTGACAACTGAGTAATGAACAAAATTAAAAAGGAAGAGACGCCTCCCACTTGCCCTTTTTTCGATCAATGGTATCACTTACGTCGTTTCGATCGAAATTATCTAAGTATTTTATATAAATAAACAAATGATAATATGGTCGCTATAGTCCTCTACAGAATTGGGACCCAGAATACAAATTTTGTCAAAAATGTAAACGAGTATATATATTACTACATTTTGTTTTTGGTAGACTGCTACAGATAGCTTCAAATAATTAGGCATTTAAATTTTATCATAGTTTCGTCTATTGCAAGTCCTTCAGTAGGTTTGTAAAAATATTTTAAGTTTTGTTGCAATATATCAAGTGAAAATCGCAGTTTGTGTAGTTCGTCGTATTGATACAAAAGCTAGCCCCAATCGTCATGGTGGTTACTGTAGCTAACCACCTTATGTTTTCATTCATAATACATAACAAACACCAAAAATAACGTACTTTTATTGAGAAACCATTAGAGTACATGATATTTTAGAGAACAAATAAAAAATAATATCATTATTTTGAACTTCTGATTTATTATGATTTTTTTTTTCACTGGCGCAGTCAGAAACTCTTTAATTCATAGTCCTTACGAAACGTAAGATTTGCGGTGTCGTAGGAAACTAAATCGTGGTTGTTTAGGGTTCATACTCGTATTATCATATACGTTTAAAAGTAAATCGATAGAGAGGCCCGTATTTTATATAAAAAATTCAAAAAATGTGGTTAGCAACACTAACCACCAAGACTGAAAGAGTTAAAGGGATGGTGAATCCAAATACAACATCTGTTTCGTGATCAAAGATGGCGGATGGGATTTTTTTTAAAGTCGATATGGGTATCGTCTCTGATGATTTAAGGGATGGTGAATCCAAATACAACATCTATTTCGTGATCAAAGATGGCGGATAGGAAATCAAAGATGGCGGATGGGATTTTTTTTAAAAGTCGATATGGGTATCGTCGCCGATATTTAAAGGGATGGGGAATCCAAATCCGACATCTATTTCGTGATCAAAGATGGTGGATGGGCAATCAAAAATGGCGGATGGGAAAATTTAAAAAAGTCAGTATTGGTATCGTCTCCGATGTTTAAAGGGATGGGGAATCCAAATACAACATCTATTTCGTGATTCAAGATGGCGGATGGGAAATCAAAAATGGCGGATGGGAAAAATTTTAAAAATCAATATGGGTATCGTCTCTGATGATTTAAGGGATGGTGAATCCAAATACAACATCTATTTCGTGATCAAAGATGGCGGATGGGAAATCAAAGATGGCGGATGGGATTTTTTTTTTAAGTTGATATGGGTATCATCGGCGATATTTAAAGGGATGGTGAATCCAAATACAACATCTATTTCGTGATCAAAGATGGCGGATAGGAAATCAAAGATGGCGGATGGGATTTTTTTTTAAAGTCGATATGGGTATCGTCTCCGATGTTTTAAGGGATGGCGAATCTAAATACAACATCTATTTCGTGATCAAAGATGGCGGATATGAAATCAAAGATGGCGGACGGGATATTTTTTAAAGTCGATATGGGTATCGTCTCTGATGATTTAAGGGATGGTGAATCCAAATACAACATCTATTTCGTGATCAAAGATGGCGGATAGGAAATCAAAGATGGCGGATGGGATTTTTTTTTTAAGTTGATATGGGTATCATCGGCCATATTTAAAGGGATGGTGAATCCAAATACAACATCTATTTCGTGATCAAAGATGGCGGATAGGAAATCAAAGATGGCGGATGGGATTTTTTTTTAAAGTCGATATGGGTATCGTCTCCGATGTTTTAAGGGATGGCGAATCTAAATACAACATCTATTTCGTGATCAAAGATGGCGGATATGAAATCAAAGATGGCGGACGGGATATTTTTTAAAGTCGATATGGGTATCGTCTCTGATGATTTAAGGGATGGTGAATCCAAATACAACATCTACTTCGTGATCAAAGATGGCGGATGGGAAATCAAAGATGGCGGATGGGATTTTTTTTTTAAGTTGATATGGGTATCATCGGCGATATTTAAAGGGATGGTGAATCCAAATACAACATCTATTTCGTGATCAAAGATGGCGGATAGGAAATCAAAGATGGCGGATGGGATTTTTTTTTAAAGTCGATATGGGTATCGTCTCCGATGTTTTAAGGGATGGCGAATCTAAATACAACATCTATTTCGTGATCAAAGATGGCGGATATGAAATCAAAGATGGCGGACGGGATATTTTTTAAAGTCGATATGGGTATCGTCTCTGATGATTTAAGGGATGGTGAATCCAAATACAACATCTATTTCGTGATCAAAGATGGCGGATAGGAAATCAAAAATGGCGGATGGGAAAATTTAAAAATATCAGTATTGGTATCGTCTCCGATGTTTAAAGGGATGGGGAATCCAAATACAACATCTATTTCGTGATTCAAGATGGCGGATGGGAAATCAAAAATGGCGGATGGGAAAAAATTAAAAATCAATATGGGTATCGTCTCTGATGATTTAAGGGATGGTGAATCCAAATACAACATCTATTTCGTGATCAAAGATGGCGGATGGGAAATCAAAGATGGCGGATGGGTTTTTTTTTTAAGTTGATATGGGTATCGTCGCCGATATTTAAAGGGATGGGGAATCCAAATCCGACATCTATTTCGTGATCAAAGATGGCGGATAGGAAATCAAAGATGGCGGATGGGATTTTTTTTTAAAGTCGATATGGGTATTGTCTCCGATGTTTGAAGGGATGGCGAATCCAAATACAACATCTACTTCGTGATTCAAGATGGCGGATGGGAAATCAAAGATGGCGTATGGGAAAAAATTAAAAAATCAATATGGGTATCGTCTCTGATGATTTAAGGGATGGTGAATCCAAATACAACATCTATTTCGTGATCAAAGATGGCGGATAGGAAATCAAAGATGGTGGACGGGATTTTTTTTAAGTCGATATGGGTATCGTCTCCGATATTTTAAGGAATGGGGAATTCAATATTTTATAAAAATCTATGTTTGTTTTTGCATCACTTATAGACCCTGAAATGATAAAAGATTAAGCGCTAAGTCAATGGTTACTTTGGAAAAGGGGCTTGGAAAAAAGGGAATTAAATAAAACTCTTAAAAAGGCGATACGGAGTTCGCTGGGTCAGCTAGTTTTATATATAATATTATATATATTATATTATAATATATATAAATCTCTTGTCACGATGTTTGTCCGCGATGGATTCCTAAACTACTTAACCGATTTTAAATTAAATTGGCACACCGTGAGCAGTCTGGTCCAACTTGAGAGATAGGATAGCTTAGATCTTTAATTATAGTCGCAATTTTATTTTATTGCAAATTATTTGTCTATAATTAATTGACAGTCACAATTATCCGTTAACTCTAAAAGATTCTAACAGATGTCGATACTTTTTATTTCTTCAAGGATTACATCGATAACTGAATAATAAAACATTAAAAAATAAAGATATCGAGTCGACAACATTATATCCGCAAAATTTGGATTGTCGAGTATTTTGTTAAATTCTAATGGTTCTATATATTATATAGTCTAAGGTTCTGACAGACAAATCACAGTCGCCATATTGGCCGATCTAGCGAAACGTCACAGATACCCACAGAAGAATAACTATAGTCGTATTTTTTATTAGACGAAGTCAACTGACGTTTACTGTGTTGTCAGTTTATGATGAAATAAAAATAGTGTTGTGACAAAGTGAATGATTGAAAAAACTCTTAATTGAATGAAATTGCCTCGATTGTCTAGTGAAAACGAAACAATATAGCAACAAATGAACACAACAATTACCACAAACACAACGTAACGAAAAACTTAACAAAATTAATAACTAAACACTAAACAGCGTGAGTGCAGAAAAATATTCGTGCTATCAGACCAGAGGCTAGAAGCCATTGACATATATTCTAACGATAGACGTAACATTCCTTATAAAATAATGTCCAAGCTGTCTTTTGATGTTTCTTTTTGACAATAGAAAGATGTGACAAAACATTTAAAAAATGTTCTTTATGAAAATATTGTTGAATTTCGTGTCCAAAGAGTTTCATATGTTCAAACTCTTTTCAACACATAGTTCTAAACACACATTTGGCAGATGGCGCTATGAGTATAAGTGAACCTACCATTAGGAAACATAATTCTATTACGAAGTGGCGTAAATATGAAGTATTATAAAGTTATTAAGAAGCACATTTATACAATTTTATTGTAAAATGGAAATAATATTCTTTTATAGTTTGAAATGATTAACTATTCACACTCATTGTTCGTTCATCTGATTGAACGAGAACTAAACGCATCACTATTACTTTAAATTATGGCAACATTATTTTACAAAGTGACATTAGCTACTGTCAATTGGCGTCGTCTAATTAAAAATACGACTATAAAGCACAGATACCGGATAACACAGTCTTTACTAAGTAGTTTGTATGTGTAAATACTTTTTGCAGTTATATTTCTTAAACAGTTAAAACGACAACTATGGAAGTATCCGCCCAATAAAAGAGATTTGTATCAAATATAAAAAAATATATTAAAGTATCTTTACGTAATCTATACTAATATAATAAAGCGGAAGAGTTTGTTTGTTTGTTTGTTTGTTTGTTTGTTTGAACGCGCTAATCTCAGGAACTACCGCTCGGATCTGAAAAATTATTTTTGCATACGATAGCCCAGTTATTCCGGAAGGCTATAGGCTATATAACATAACGCTTCGACCCTTTGGGGCCGGGCAAAAGGCTAAAAAGGCTAAAACATTATGTTGGCTAATCTCAGGAACTAGCAGTCGGATTTCAAAAATTGTTATTGCCTATGATAGCCCAATTATTCCGAAAGGCTATAGGCTATATAAAATTACGCCACAACTTTTAGGGGCCAGACAAAAATAATAAAATGGTCAAACGAGAGGGGGGAGGGTTGGGTCAAAGGCAAGAAAAGGCTAAACGAATAGGATACAATCTATGGGTATCGTTTTCGAGATTTTCGGGACGCTGATTAATAATATGAAATTAATTTAGTGATCCAAAATGGCGGACGGGAAATCAAAGATGGCGGATGAGAAAATTTTAAATATCAATATGGGCATCGCCTTCGATATTTTAAGGCGTGGGGAATCGAAATACAACATCTATTTCGTGATCAAAGATGGCGGATGGGCAATCAAAGATGGTGGATGGAAAAATTTTAAAAAATCAATATTGGTATCGTCTCCGATGTTTAAAGGGATGGGGAATCCAAATACTACATCTTTTTCGTGATTCAAGATGGCGGATGGGAAATCAAAAATGGCGGATGGGAAAAATTTTAAAAATCAATATGGGTATCATCGCCGATATTTAAAGGAATGGGGAATTCAAAACCACCATCTATTTCGTGATCAAAGATGGCGGATGGGAATTTTAAAAAAATCAATATAGTTATCGTCTCCGATGTTTTAAGGGATGGCGAATCTAAATACAACATCTATTGCGTGATCAAAGATGGCGGATAGGAAATCAAAGATGGCAGACGGGATTTTTTAAAGTCGATATGGGTATCGTCTCCGATATTTTAAGGAATGGGGAATTCAAAAACACCATCTATTTCGTGATCAAAGATGGCGGATGGGACTTTTTTTTTAAATCAATATTGGTATCGTCTCCGATGTTTGAAGGGATGGGAAATCTAAATACAACATCTATTTCGTGATTCAAGATGGCGGATGGGAAATCAAAGATGGCGGATGGGAAAGTAAAAAAAATCAATATTGTTATCGTCTCCGATGTTTTAAGGGATGACGAATCTAAATACAACATCTATTTTGTGATCAAAGATGGTGGATAGGAAATCAAAGATGGCGGACGGGATTTTTTTTAAAGTCGATATGTATATCGTCTCCGATATTTTAAGGAATGGGAAATTCAAAAACACCATCTATTTCGTGATCAAAGATGGCGGATGGGATTTTTTTTTATAATCAATATGGTTATCGTCTCTGATGTTTAAAGGGATGGAGAATCCAAATACAACATCTATTTCGTGATCTAAGATGGCGGATGGCATTTTTTTTAAAATCAATATGGGTATCGTCTCCGATGTTTAAAGGAATTGGGAATCCAAATACAACATCTATTTCGTGATTCAAGATGGCGGATGGGAAATCCAAGATGGCGGATGGGAAAAATTTAAAAAATCAATATGGGTATCATCTCCGATATTTAAAGGAATGGGGAATTCTAAACCACCATCTATTTCGTGATCAAAGATGGCGGATGGGAATTTTTAAAAAATCAATATGGGTGTCATCTCCAATATTTAAAGGGATTGGGAATCCAAATCCGACATCTATTTCGTGATCAAAGATGGCGGATGAGAAATCAAAGATGGCGGATGGGAAAGTTTAAAAAAATCAATATGGTTATCGTCTCCGATGTTTTAAGGGATGGCGAATCTAAAGACAACATCTATTTCGTGATCAAAGATGGCGGATAGGAAATCAAAGATGGCGGACGGGATTTTTTAAAGTCGATATGGGTATCGTCTCCGATATTTTAAGGAATGGGGAATTCAAAAACACCATATATTTCGTGATCAAAGATGGCGGATGGGAAGTCAAAGATGGCGGATGGGAAAGTAAAAGAAAATCAATATGGTTATCGTCTCCGATGTTTTAAGGGATGACGAATCTAAATACAACATCTATTTTGTGATTCAAGATGGCGGATGGGAAGTCAAAGATGGCGGATGGGAAAGTAAAAAAAAATCAATATGGTTATCGTCTCCGATGTTTTAAGGGATGACGAATCTAAATACAACATCTATTTTGTGATCAAAGATGGTGGATAGGAAATCAAAGATGGCGGACGGGATTTTTTTTAAAGTCGATATGTATATCGTCTCCGATATTTTAAGGAATGGGAAATTCAAAAACACCATCTATTTCGTAATCAAAGATGGCGGATGGGATTTTTTTTTTAAATCAATATGGGTATCGTCTCCGATGTTTAAAGGGATGGAGAATCCAAATACAACATCTATTTCGTGATTTAAGATGGCGGATGGGAAATCAAAGATGGCGTATGGGAAAAAATTAAAAAATCAATATGGGTATCGTCTCTGATGATTTAAGGGATGGTGAATCCAAATACAACATCTGTTTCGTGATCAAAGATGGCGGATAAGAATTCAAAGATGGCGGACGCGATGTTTTTTAAAGTCGATATGGGTATCGTCTCCGATATTTTAAGGAATGGGGAATTCAATATTATATAAAAATCTATGTTTGTTTGTTCATCATTTGTAGACTCTGAAATGATAAGAGATTAAGCGCTAAGTCAATGGTAACTTTGGAAAAGGAGCTTGGAAAAAAGGGAATTACTTAAATAAAAACTCTTAAAAAAGCGATACGGAGTTCGCTGGGTCAGCTAGTAATATAATAAAGCGGAAGAGTTTGTTTGTTTGTTTTTTTTTTTGTTTGTTTGTTTGTTTGTTTGAACGCGCTAATCTCAGAAACTACCGGTCAGATCTGAAAAATTATTTTTGTATACGATAGCCCAGTTATTCCGGAACGCTATAGGCTATATAACATAACGCTTCGACCCTTTGAGGCCGGGCAAAAGGCTAAAAAGGCTAAAAGAAAATGTCGGCTAATCTCAGGAAGTAGCAGTCGGATTTTAAAAATTGTTATTGCCTATGATAATCCAATTATTACGAAAGGCTATATAAAATTACGCCACAACTTTTAGGGGCCAGACAAAAATAATGAAATGGTCAAACGAGAAGGGGAGGGTTGGGTCAAAGGCAAAAAAAGGCTAAACGAATAGGATACAATCTATATGTGTATTGTTTTCGAGATTTTCGGGACGCTGAATAATAATATGAAATTTATTTAGTGATCCAAGATGGCGGACGGGAAATCAAAGATGGCGTATGGGTATCGCCTTCGATATTTTAAGGGATGGGGAATCGAAATACAACATCTATTTCGTGATCAAAGATGGCGGATGGGAAATCAAAGATGGCGGATGGGAAAATTTAAAAAAAGTCTATATGGGTATCGTCTCCGATGTTTTAAGGGATGACGAATCTAAATACAACATCTATTTTGTGATCAAAGATGGTGGATAGGAAATCAAAGATGGCGGACGGGATTTTTTTTAAAGTCGATATGTATATCGTCTCCGATATTTTAAGGAATGGGAAATTCAAAAACACCATCTATTTCGTGATCAAAGATGGCGGATGGGATTTTTTTTTATAATCAATATGGTTATCGTCTCTGATGTTTAAAGGGATGGAGAATCCAAATACAACATCTATTTCGTGATCTAAGATGGCGGATGGCATTTTTTTTAAAATCAATATGGGTATCGTCTCCGATGTTTAAAGGAATTGGGAATCCAAATACAACATCTATTTCGTGATTCAAGATGGCGGATGGGAAATCCAAGATGGCGGATGGGAAAAATTTAAAAAATCAATATGGGTATCATCTCCGATATTTAAAGGAATGGGGAATTCTAAACCACCATCTATTTCGTGATCAAAGATGGCGGATGGGAATTTTTAAAAAATCAATATGGGTGTCATCTCCAATATTTAAAGGGATTGGGAATCCAAATCCGACATCTATTTCGTGATCAAAGATGGCGGATGAGAAATCAAAGATGGCGGATGGGAAAGTTTAAAAAAATCAATATGGTTATCGTCTCCGATGTTTTAAGGGATGGCGAATCTAAAGACAACATCTATTTCGTGATCAAAGATGGCGGATAGGAAATCAAAGATGGCGGACGGGATTTTTTAAAGTCGATATGGGTATCGTCTCCGATATTTTAAGGAATGGGGAATTCAAAAACACCATATATTTCGTGATCAAAGATGGCGGATGGGAAGTCAAAGATGGCGGATGGGAAAGTAAAAAAAAATCAATATGGTTATCGTCTCCGATGTTTTAAGGGATGACGAATCTAAATACAACATCTATTTTGTGATTCAAGATGGCGGATGGGAAGTCAAAGATGGCGGATGGGAAAGTAAAAAAAAATCAATATGGTTATCGTCTCCGATGTTTTAAGGGATGACGAATCTAAATACAACATCTATTTTGTGATCAAAGATGGTGGATAGGAAATCAAAGATGGCGGACGGGATTTTTTTTAAAGTCGATATGTATATCGTCTCCGATATTTTAAGGAATGGGAAATTCAAAAACACCATCTATTTCGTAATCAAAGATGGCGGATGGGATTTTTTTTTTAAATCAATATGGGTATCGTCTCCGATGTTTAAAGGGATGGAGAATCCAAATACAACATCTATTTCGTGATTTAAGATGGCGGATGGGAAATCAAAGATGGCGTATGGGAAAAAATTAAAAAATCAATATGGGTATCGTCTCTGATGATTTAAGGGATGGTGAATCCAAATACAACATCTGTTTCGTGATCAAAGATGGCGGATAAGAATTCAAAGATGGCGGACGCGATGTTTTTTAAAGTCGATATGGGTATCGTCTCCGATATTTTAAGGAATGGGGAATTCAATATTATATAAAAATCTATGTTTGTTTGTTCATCATTTGTAGACTCTGAAATGATAAGAGATTAAGCGCTAAGTCAATGGTAACTTTGGAAAAGGAGCTTGGAAAAAAGGGAATTACTTAAATAAAAACTCTTAAAAAAGCGATACGGAGTTCGCTGGGTCAGCTAGTCTATACTAATATAATAAAGCGGAAGAGTTTGTTTGTTTGTTTGTTTGTTTGTTTATTTGTTTGTTTGTTTGTTTGTTTGAACGCGCTAATCTCAGGAACTACCGGTCGGATCTGGAAAATTCTTTTTGTATACGATAGCCCCGTTATTCCGGAAGGCTATAGGCTATATAACATAACGCTTCGACCCTTTGGGGCCGGGCAAAAGGCTAAAAAGGCTAAAAGATAATGTCGGCTAATCTCAGGAACTAGCAGTCGGATTTCAAAAATTGTTATTGCCTATGATAGCCCAATTATTCCGAAAGGCTATAGGCTATATAAAATTACGCCACGACTTATAGGGGCCAGACAAAAAAAATAAGATGGTCAGACGAGAAGGGGGAGGGTTGGGAAAAGGGCAAAAAAAGGCTAAATGAATAGGATACAATCTATATGGGTATCGTTTTCGGCATTTTCGGGACACTGATTAATAATATGAAATTTATTTAGTGATCCAAGATGGCGGACGGGAAATCAAAGATGGCGGATGGGAAAATTTTAAAAATCAATATGGGTATCGCCTTCGATATTTTAAGGGGTGGCGAATCGAAATACAACATCTATTTCGTGATCAAAGATGGCGGATGGGAAATCAAAGATGGCGGATGGGAAAATTTAAAAAAATCAATATTGGTATCGTCTGCGATGTTAAAAGGGATGGAGAATCCAAATACAACATCTATTTCGTGATCAAAGATGGCGGATGGGATTTTTTTTTTTAAATCAATATGGGTATCGTCTCCGATGTTTAAAGGGATGGGGAATCCAAATACAACATCTATTTCGTGATTCAAGATGGCGGATGGGAAATCAAAGATGGCGGATGGGAAAATTTAAAAAAATCAATATTGGTATCGTCTGCGATGTTAAAAGGGATGGAGAATCCAAATACAACATCTATTTCGTGATCAAAGATGGCGGATGGGATTTTTTTTTTAAATCAATATGGGTATCGTCTCCGATGTTTAAAGGGATGGGGAATCCAAATACAACATCTATTTCGTGATTCAAGATGGCGGATGGGAAATCAAAGATGGCTGATGGGAAAAAATTAAAAAATCAATATTGGTATCGTCTGCGATGTTAAAAGGGATGGGGAATGCAAATACAACATCTGTTTCGTAATTCAAGATGGTGGATGGGATATCAAAGATGGCGGATGGGGAAAAATTAAAAAATCAATATGGCTATCGTCTCCGATAATTTAAGGGGTGGAGAATAAAAATACAACATCTATTTCGTGACCAAAGATGGCGGATGGGTTTTTTTTTTTAAATCAGTATGGGTATCGTCTCCGATGTTTAAAGGGATGGGGAATCCAAATACAACATCTATTTCGTGATTCAAGATGGCGGATGGGAAAAATTTTAAAAATCAATATGGGTATAGTCTCCGATGTTTAAAGGGATGGGAAATCCAAATACAACATTTATTTCGTGATTCAAGATGGCGGATGGGAAATCAAAGATGGCGGATGGGAAAGTTTAAAAAATTCAATATCGGTATCGTCTCTGATGATTTAAGGGATGGTGAATCCAAATACAACATCCATTTCGTGATCAAAGATGGCGGATGGGAAATATAATAATATAAACAAAAGTTATTATTGGTGGTGAAAAAGTGGTAGTCTTATTTGATGTTCGATGCAGATAATGGCTATGTTCAGTGGATACCTCTCCTACGGAACCCTTCATGGGCGAGTCAGACTTGCACTTGATTTAATTATTTAATACCTAGCCATAGTATTAAATAGTATTAGTAATTTTATCATATCACTAGATCAGTGATCTAACCATATCACTCATATACCACCTTCTCATCTCCTTACAATAAGTTAGTTTTTCTACCCTAGAAATAATTTATTTGGCAAAACAACTTTGCCTAGCAAATAAGAGATTAAACACTTATGTTCTTGGTAACTTTGTTCTGAATAAGTTGGAAAAGAGTTAAAAATTAATATGAAATGTAAATACATTAAAAAGGCGATACGGAGTTCGCCGGGACAGCTAGTAATATAATAAAGCGGAAGAGTTTGTTTGTTTGTTTTTTTTTTTGTTTGTTTGTTTGTTTGTTTGAACGCGCTAATCTCAGAAACTACCGGTCAGATCTGAAAAATTATTTTTGTATACGATAGCCCAGTTATTCCGGAACGCTATAGGCTATATAACATAACGCTTCGACCCTTTGAGGCCGGGCAAAAGGCTAAAAAGGCTAAAAGAAAATGTCGGCTAATCTCAGGAAGTAGCAGTCGGATTTTAAAAATTGTTATTGCCTATGATAATCCAATTATTACGAAAGGCTATATAAAATTACGCCACAACTTTTAGGGGCCAGACAAAAATAATGAAATGGTCAAACGAGAAGGGGAGGGTTGGGTCAAAGGCAAAAAAAGGCTAAACGAATAGGATACAATCTATATGTGTATTGTTTTCGAGATTTTCGGGACGCTGAATAATAATATGAAATTTATTTAGTGATCCAAGATGGCGGACGGGAAATCAAAGATGGCGGATGAGAAAATTTTAAAAATCAATATGGGTATCGCCTTCGATATTTTAAGGGATGGGGAATCGAAATACAACATCTATTTCGTGATCAAAGATGGCGGATGAGAAATTAAAAAAAAAACAATATGGGTATCGTCTCCGATGTTTAAAGGGATGAGGAATCCAAATACAACATCTATTTCGTGATTCAAGATGGTGGATGGAAAAATTTTAAATATTAATTTGGGTATCGTCTCTGATGATTTAAGGGATGGTGAATCCAAATACAACATCTATTTCGTGATCAAAGATGGCGGATAGGACATCTAAGATGGCGGACGGGATTTATTTTTGGGGTATCGTCTCCGATATTTTAAGGAATGGGGTATTCAATCATCATTGTCTTGCCCTGGTCCCAATTTATTTGGGGTCGGCGCAGTATGTCCTTCGCTTCCATACTTCTCTGTCACCAGTCATCCAATCGCTTACCCCTTTCTCTTTCATATCCATCCTCACACAGTCCATCCATCTCTTCCTTGGCCGTCCTCTCCCTTTTCGTCCTTCTACATGCATATCCATCACTTTTTTACCTACATACATCTCATCTCTCCGCATAACATGTCCATACCAGGCCAATCGACTCCCTTTCACCTTTTCAGCTATGGGCGCCACTTTCATACTACCTCTAACGTAATCATTCCTAATTCTGTCCATTCTTGTCACTCCACACATCCATCGTAACATTCTCATCTCTGCCACATGCAATCGTTTCTCATCCATCTTCTTTGTAGCCCAACACTCAGCTCCATACAGTACGACAGGCCTTATAACCGATTTATACATACGGCCCTTTAATTTCACAGGCATTTTGTGGTCGCATATTGTGCCTGAGACCTGTCGCCATTTCATCCATCCTGCGTTGATTCTTTGCCTAACATCCCGATCAATTTCGCCGTCATCTTGCAGGAGTGAACCTAGGTAGCGGAAATCGGAGCATACTGGTAGAGGTGTACCGCCGAGTGTAACCGGTATAGGACTGGAGAGACCGCCAAAGTCACAGAACATATACTCCGTTTTGGTTCTGCTTATTCTCAAGCCTACATTCTCCAGTCTCTGCCGCCACTCCTCCAGCTTGCTCTGCACCTTCTGTCCACTCTCTGCTACCAGAACGATGTCGTCGGCAAACAACATGCACCAGGGTGCCTCTTCTTGTATGTCCGATGATATAGCATCCATTATTAACAGGAAGAGGTAGGGGCTAAGGGCCGACCCTTGGTGCAAGCCTACGGCCACATCGAATCTGGCTGTGATACCAGCTGCGGATCGGACCTGCGTTCGGCATTCAGCGTACATGGCTTGAATCAACGTCAGGTATTTCCCAGGCACTCCTTTCTTCTTCAGGGCCCACCACAAGACTTCACGGGGCACTCGATCATATGCCTTTTCCAGGTCGACGAACACCATGTGCAAGTTTTTATGTGCCTCCCTGTATTTTTCGCATATTTGGCGAAGAGCGAAAATGGCATCCACCGTACCTCGACCAGGCATAAAACCGAATTGGTTTCGTGAAATCTCACTCTCGTCACGCAGGCGTCGCTCAATTACTCTCTCCCATACTTTCATAGTATGTGGCATTAACTTTATTCCCCGATAATTGTTGCACTCTTGGATATCACCCTTATTTTTAAAAATGGGCACCAGGTAACTGTTGCACCATTCCTCGGGTATGGTCTCCTCGTGCAACAGCTTATTGAAGAATAAAGTCAGCCACGCCCATCCATCATCTCCTAATGCTTTCCATGCTTCTACTGGTATTCCATCTGGTCCTAACGATTTCCCATTCTTCATTCCACTAACAGCCTTTTTTACCTCGTCCTTATTTATTTCCTTCACTAACCCAATATTCATCACCTCATTCTCAAGTTTTCCGCTCCAATCGTTCTCCTCATTCATTAACTTTTTAAAGTATGTCCTCCATCGTTCTTTTATTCTATCTTCGTCCATAAGAATCGCTCCTGTTTCGTCTTTCATGCACTTAATATGGGATACATCCTTCGCCTTTCTCTCTCCAGCTTTAGCCATGCTGTATAAGTATTTATGACCCTCGGGTTTTTCAAGTAACCCGTACAACTTGTCTAGGGCATTGGATCTAGCAATGGCTACGGCCTTTTTGGCTCTCTTTTTACATTCGTCATATTCCTTCTTCTTACTTTCTTCTAAAGATTCATTTCCTCCTTTCGTCAGCTGCCATTCTTTAAACCTTGCTTTCTTTTCCTTAAGTGCATTCTGTACCTCTTTTGTCCACCACCACGTGTCCTTATCTTTCATACGCTTCCCTTTCGACTCTCCTAAAACATCCTTTGCTACACCCTTAATACATTCACTCATCTCTTCCCAACACTCATTGACACTAATATCATTCATATCGCCCATTCCTAACATTTTACCTACCACTCTATCTCTGAATTTTTCTACACATTCATTCTTCTCTAACATATGCCATCTTATTTTTGGAGTCAGTTGCTGCTTGGTTCTTTTAAAGCTTATTTGAATCTTTAGTTCGACCATCAGGAGCCTGTGCTGCGAGACTAAATCTTCTCCTGGTACCACTTTACAGTTTTTGACCCAGTTGAGTCGATTACGTCTTATTAAGAAATAATCGATCTGGGTCATATGGTGGCCGCTGTTATACGTGATCAGATGTTGCTCTTTTTTTTCGAACCAAGTATTTGCAACTGCTAGGTCAAAAGCGGCAGCAGCTTGAAGAATTGCTTCTCCCTCACAATTTCGGCTGCCGAGTCCCCAACCTCCATGTACTCTTTCATACTCTTCATTTGTTCGTCCCACATGTCCATTAAAATCACCTCCCACAATAATCTCTTCATTCTCCGGTATATTCGTCATCATGCTATCGAAATCCATCCAAAACTTCTCTTTCTCACAATCATCACAGCCTATCTGAGGGGCATACACACTTATCACATTCAGAATAATACCTTGCCACATCACTTTCACAGCAATCAATCTGTCATTAACTCTATTTACACTTGTCACGCTATCTTTCAGATTTTCGTCTAACACAATCCCCACACCATTTCTTTTGCCATCACTTCCACAATAATAAAACTTGTATCCTTCACCGATCTCCCTAGCTTTCGTACCTTTCCATCTTGTTTCCTGCAAACATGCCACATTTATTCGTCTTCTCTTCAAAACACTAGCTAACTCTCGAGCTCTTCCAGTCATCGTACCTACGTTCCAACTTGCATACCTCACCTTTACGTCACAGGCTTGCTTCTTATGTTGCACTCGCCCGGAGTAGTGCAACAACCCTTGCATATTTCTCGCAGGTGCCGGGTGCTGCCCCTGCGCGTCGCCTGCGGGGAACGCCCTAATCCTATCGCACTCATGTACATACTTGGCCATACTGCAAAAGGTTTTGGCATGAATTTTACCAGCCGGCCGCCTGCCTGACGCCAACCCTCCTTGGGAATGTTGTCGTTATAGAGGAAGGTGATAGGAGATACGGGGTAAATGGATAGGATGGATTGACAAGGAAGAAGGGGGTTGTAGGTTGGGGTACTGTAATCACTGGACGGATATAGGGTAGTGACTACAGTAGCTCGGAGAGCCGGGAGCGCGTACCCGAAGCCCTGTCTAATGGTCGAACAGACCAACAGACAGAAGCACCCCCTGACTACGTGTCGAATGGGGAATTCAATATTATATAAAAATCTAAGTTTGTTTGTTCAGCATTTATAGACTCTGAAATGATAAGAGATTAAGCGCTAAGTCAATGGTAACTTTGGAAAAGGGGCTTGGAAAAAAGGGAATTAAATAAAAACTCTTAAAAAGGTGAAACGGAGTTCGCTGGGTCAGCTAGTATATTATAATGATTGGAACGATTTACGATTACGTGAAATTAAAACCTTTTGATCTTAACGACAATTTGTCGTTAGTAATCTTTCGTACATAGATAGCTTATTTCAGACGATACAACTAGTGGTGCGCAACGCGGGCTCGAATATGATCATCATCAGACCTGTATATAAACTGTCCCACTGCTGGGCACGGGCCTCTTCTCATTATGAGAAGGGTAAAGGTCATAGTCCACCACGCTGGCCTAGTGCGGATTGGCAGACTTCACATGTCTTTCGAGAACATTATAGAGAACTCTCAGACATGCAGGTTTCCTCACGATGTTTTCCTTCGCCATTTAGCAAGCGATAATTTGATATGATATCCTCTGTATAAAAGACTTGTTATACCCACTTGGCTATAGCTGGCTCTCTAAACAATCATGTGACCTACAGTATATATAGGGTATAAGCATGATTAGTAAACTCTCATATAAAAACAATATGTTTCATGATATTTTTAATTAAACGGAAATTATAACTGGTTGCTATTGAGGAAATGTGAATTATTGTTCGTAAAGTTAATATTTCGTGCGAGGTGAACACGCGCCGTGAATTATGATGAAAGGTTACATTTGTTACTGTACTACTACAACTATTATAAGTTAATATATTTTATGCGAGTGCACTGGCTCGAACACAAGAAGGCTTGTGAATTTGTTTGTGTGTAAAATTGCTTGGTTTTGCTTTGGCTCATGTAAGGCTATTTGTCTAGAATGGTACTGAAATGGACTACGTTCAGTGTCTAGAGCTACTATATAGTCTATATGAAAATCTTGGCGAATAAAAAGAGTGGTCATGAGTTTATTTGCCCCTACTCTTCCTTCTCACGAATCCAAGAGCTTGCATTATGAACAACTTTAGTAAGGGTTACCTTGTGACGTAAGTGAATTATATGATTTGTTTTTATATACATTGCAGTCAAAAGCTCTTTTGCCATAGGTCACATCCCTTTTAATGTTTAATTCAAGAACAGTCAATATCATATGTATATCATATATATCAGTGATATCAAGAGGTAAAGAAACTGACTCCAAAATGTATTCAATGGATAATTTAAACAGAATATATTAAAAATTTACTCAATATTACATTTCAGCCTCTGAATCCCAACTTTGTACCAACATTAAACCAAGAAATAAAAGCATTGGATTATATAGAGCGACGTTTTAATTAAATTGTAAGTTCGGCTGCTGTTTGGCGAAAGCATTGTTAATGGACGGGTGTATAATACTATCGATTGTTGGACATGATTAGAACAGTAAATACTTAATACATTTTATTTAATAACAGAAATATTTAAATGCAATGTGTTTAATTTTATAATCTACTTATATGCAGCTTAATCTAATCTTAATGTCTAAGTAGTATATGTACAAAAAACCGTAAAAACAAATAAAAAATTTAAAATAAACAGATTATAAACAGATTATGAACAGTAAATAGATTATCAGCCAAACGTGAAGCTTTTGATTTTTTTGCCCTGAACGGGAAATGACTCCGCAACGATGGCGGGACGTAGTGGCGAGATTGTCTTTTAGAATATGCTATTGTTGCACATATATAGAGTATAACTTAGAAGGTTCAATCAAGAATAGCTAACTTACCTCAATTAAATAACTGACTAGTCTGAAGACACATGTGCTTCAGCGTCAACAAATACATATAATGCTATCTAGTCTATCTAAAGATAAGTTCCGTCGTGTCAAATTATATTATTACAATGCTACTTGTCGAACCCTACGATGCTCCCGTAAGCTGTAAGTACGTAGGTATGTTACATTGTTTGCTACAATTGTACAAGTGCAAATAAAACCGAACGTTCATAAGGATGTGTTCACAAACGCTTACGACTCAACTTACGGCCCATTTGGGCTTACGATTAACATTTGAAAATGAAACCAGGCGCCATTTTCTGACGTAATTCCTCTGAGATGACTTTG
Organism: Euclidia mi; assembly: GCA_944739405.2. Lineage (NCBI taxonomy): Eukaryota > Metazoa > Arthropoda > Insecta > Lepidoptera > Erebidae > Euclidia > Euclidia mi. The sequence continues at coordinate 1,756,356 of OX123188.2, read as the reverse complement.
TCTTTTAAATAAACCCAAAGGTTAAAATGAAACCCAAAGATTTAGAATACCTTTTAGATTTAGAAAACCTTTTTAACTTAAGTGAGTAGAAGAAAAACAAAAATCCGAGTTAAAATGAAATCTAATTTATTGTACAAACACATAACAAAAATACGTCATATTATAAATTTCTAAATAATAATATTAATAATATCCATTAAAAGTATTTTAATGAACATTATTAATATTTTAATGTTTCAGAGTTCAGCATAATCTTAATGAACAAATGTTTGCCTCACTGGATGTAATAAGCATGTATGGGTATCCAATTCAATTTAGGATGATATAATTTCTATTGTTCAGAAATATCTAATACATGTTAGCTGGTAGTGGTTACTATAATACTTTAACGTTGTATTTAAATAGGTAGGTCCCGGTCTACATTATTTGTAAAGGTACTTTATTATGCTTCTATTACGTAGAAAATTGAGATGATCGACGACTAATCATTCATGGAATAACGCTGATTAGTGGCCTTGTACGGTGGTTGCGGTTTTAGTCGACATGCGACCATAATTTTACTGTAGGTCTGATGACTCGTTCGTCCATACAAAATTATATTCCCTATTGATTTATGCCAAATCCAACGATTCTTCGCAAAACAATGAGCTTGAAAACTAACGTAATATTTTTGCTTAACGTATAACTAACAATGATTTAGATAATATTACGATACAAGCACAATTTCTATTTAATGCTTATTCTAAACAAAAGTTGACGAATACGTAAAATCTCGTAAAAGCAAATAAGAGACATATTTCAGGCTCTAAAATATTTGTCCCCCACTTAAACTTGATTTTAACGCGGACCTTACCAAACATAGCTCAAGTATTTTTCTTCCCACAGAATATTTCATTCTAAAGAAAACATTCTTCAGATTCGTGTAGAGGTGTCCTAACGTAACATTGGCCATGAAATCAAAATATATTATCCTATACGCGTCACTACTTTACTATACACACTATTATACTATCGTATAAGAATTGACGGTCTAGTGAACTCGTGAATGTTCGAGATTCATTATAAGACTACGTACCTACAACAGATGTGCGAGACAAACCAAAAAAACATAATTCTATAATGTCACTCGCGCTGAGCGAGGTTAGGAAATAAATGTATGTATTGGCATATATTATGTACAAGTAATAGAGATAGCCTAATGTAGATATTTACAGATTGCTACTCAGAGGGTGCCGAGTTTACACAAAAACTGCTAACTTTTTAAAGTTAGATTATGTTAACTAACCAATGTATTAAAATGTTATTTATTGTAAATAACGGTGATCGAAACGTACATGTCTGAATAAGTCTCCATAATATTCTCGTAAGACATGACTGTGTAGCCTGCCAACCCACACTTGATCAGCGTAGTGGAGTTTGGTCTAACCCTCCTTATACCTAGTGAAGTAATACAGGACAGATAATATTTTTTTATTAATTAATGTTTTCTACCTTTTATCGCACATCTTTAGTGTATAGGTAACCTAAAGGATCCCGATCGCATGCCAAACACGAACTAAACTGAAACTTTTCGTATATTTTATCTAGTTTTTAGGGTTCCGTACCTGAAAGGTAAAAATCGGAACCCTATTACTACGCCTCCGCTTTCTGTCTGTCTGTCACCAGGCTGTATGTCATAAACCGTGATAGCTAGGAAGCTGACATTTTCACAAATTATGTATTTCCGTGGCCGCTATAACAACAAATACTAAAATAATAAAAAACATAATAAGAGGGGGTCCCATACAATAAACGTACTTTTTTGGTAATTTTGCTCAATATTACTAACGGTAACAGGTAGACGCTTAAAATGTTCACAGAATATGTAGTTTTACCTTTGAAAATAAATAGAAACTAAATAAATATTTAAGTATACATACAACTAACTTGTTTTTCTTTTATAGATGACTAGACGATGCCCGCGAATAGACCTACGTTAGTTAAGGCTACTGCTCTGCTCCCGTCGCTCATAGCGTAATGTTATATAGCCTATAGCCTTCCTCGATAAATGGGCTATCTAACACTGAAAGAATTTTTAAAATCGGACCAGTAGTTCCTGAGATTAGCGTGTTCAACCAAACAAACAAACAAACAAACTCTTCAGCTTTATATATTAGTATCAGATGGTACGAAACCCTTCGTGCGCGAGTCCAACTCGCACTTGGCCAATTTTTTCCATTGTGTTGTATATGTATTTGAATGTTGCTCACATGACTGAGATGCGTTGGAAACTTATTCCAATGATGGAAATAGGTTTCAGTGAATAATGGTACTCGGACGGAGTGAGAAAATTTTATTAGTTCTGGAACTGTTATAAAAATTTTCTACGTGGTAATTATTTTTATAGTTTCGTAGAAAATTTGCTTTTGTTATGTGGTTGTGCAACTTCATTCCGTGAGGGAAGTAAAAGGGAACTAAGATGAACTTCATATCCTTAGGCAAAGAGGGAACATCACCATCAAATCGTATCAACACGTTTAGTCAACACTTATAGTACCCAGTTGTTTATACCAGCTGCAACCCGCTAATTATTCTAACCGGATTTAACTAAAAATTTGTAATTAACAATTCAATACGCGTACCTATAGCTCTGGACAGGCAGTGGTGCGCGCCGTGGATTCGAACCCGATACTGCACGGCACTCTGTTAGTATCTTCTCTAGACTATCGCAAACTCTTATGGTTTGTCGCACATATTTATTTAAACAGCGTCTAAACTAAACAATAAAGTAATGAAATACTATGTAAATAACATTAAATTACAATTAGCTACATTTTCCGACTGAACTTTCATCTGTTGTTGTTCAGCTTCCATGTAAAGTAAATAACAAAGCACAGCAATTAAACAGATACAACATAAATTAATAAGTTTTCGAACAACAAAAGTCACACGTTGCATTCGTACAATTAGTTATCATACGAGTAACCTGAAATGGAATTATGAAATACTTTAGGACTCTCGTAACAACCTGAAACGTGTTAAAATGTATGAAACATGTGGTTCATTTTTGCTTGCAGGTGTTTTGCTTTGTACAAAGTTCAGAGGTCAGCTTTAAATTGTTTTTATATTATCATACGAGTAAGATAATTGCGAGCCCTATCCATGAATGGTATTATATTTTGGAATTCCATTTAGAATTACCCTTTATGTCCCGCCCTGATATGGTATAAAAATATGTCTTTGAATAGAAATTGAATTAGAACGCGGCTGGCTTATTTCGTTCAACGTTGAAGGCATGCATAATATATACATACTCTTTTATATGTACTATGTGGACTTGATAGTTCTTTTGTGTGGCCATTCTCTATAATAGGCTGCTCTTGAATGATATACCGCTACGGTAGAATAACAACAATGTATTCAAGTTGTTTAACATAATAAATATGGGTTGTATTTAACTGTTACTCAAATTATTTCTGATTTTTACCAATAAAATATAACTTTGTTCCACCAAAAATACTAATTGCACCACTAAATATACCCACAAGATATTTCATAACAAACACCTGTTTATTGACCTTTGCAAATCTCTAATAATAAAAATAAACCTTTCAATTACAGAAGAATATCATATTTTTGTTTTACTTTTAACAACCAAATAATTTAATAAGGTAAGTTGACGGACCCCTGCTTCGCAGGGCTCCTATTTTTGGGTGCAGGGTCACAAGAAAACCTAACATAACCTATTAAGTTTTCTGAGTGGATAAGTTTCCAGAGCGGACGAAACTTTTCATAACAAATGATATTTTTAGATAGATCGTCATATTTGGTGTGCAAATAGTATTTTAGTGTGCAAGTCAGTATTTTAATGAAATAATAAAGTTTTTTAGCGTAACACACTTCAGTGTGTTACTTAAGATTTTTGATGCACTGTTAAAAATTTCCCAATAAATATTACTGAGAGATTTCAATTGTATGTTTTGAGAAATATAAGAAAGGCTAATAAAATATTATGCCGTATTATAGGATAAGCAAGATGTACAGTAATTATATTTGGGAAGAATCAAACAGAAGAGTGCCTAACGTTTGCGTATAGCAAGTACATCAATATGTTCTCTAACTATATATATTTTGATTATTATTTCGTAATGGCCGTTTCAGTTAATTCGTATATATTCACGATTTTTTTCTTTCATCGTTTAGCAAGCGATAATTATACCATATTGAATACGCACTCGACTTCAAGAATTCAGTGGTGCGCGCGACTGGTTTGAACTCGACTGCGTTTGCATAGCGGTCTGTCAGTCTCTACATTGTGCTATAAACATACTAGAACATACATATATATCTTTAGATCCTGGGTGCTTCGTGTCCGTGGCTTTAAAATTCCCCGTCATGTGGTACTAAACATCATCATCATCAGCCCTGTATATATACCGTCCCACTGCTGGGCACGGGCCTCTTTTTACTTTAAGAAAGGTAAGGCCATATAGACCACCACGCTGGCCAAGTGCGGGTTGGCAGACTTCACATGTCTTTTGGGAACATAGTGGAGAACTCTTAAACATGCAGGTTTCCTCACGATGTTTTCCTTCACCTTTTAGCAAGCGATAATTAACAATTAAATACGCACTAAACTTCGAAAAGTTACTAGTGGGCACCATGGATTCGAACCTGAGACCCTCTGCGAAGCAGTCTGTCGGTCACTCCACTAGGCTATCACTGCTTAGGCCTACACATATGGACATAGTCCTGGCGTAAGAGAAGTGTTTATAAAAATATTAAGATAAATACCTTTATAATGTTTTTAAACACTTCTCTCACTACGGTACTAGTAAGTAATAGTATCTTCGGTCACAAGGTTTTGTATATCCGCAATTGAAAGTCGTCTTAGTATGTAACCCAACCTTTAATTTCAATACGACTCTCTCAATGTGTGTCCATCTCAAATGCTCGTTCGTCCGTGAATCCTGTAACACTGCCCAGTGTCATATATCCCCAAGTTCCTTGTACACTCATAAAAAGCCGACCATATTTGTTTTACGCAGCCTTCGTAAACAGAGTTAGTCTTCCGCTGTTTCCTTTGTACTTTATTTATATAAGACTAGAGGACGCCAGCAGCTACCCCTACATTTTTTTTTTATTTACCCGTTTTGGCCGATTCCGTAAGAATTTCGGGAAATACCTTCTTAGTGCACCCCTACGGTCCCCACGGAACATACATGCCAAATTTCAGCTTCCTGCGCCTAATAGTTTCGGCTGTAGCGTGTCTGTCAGTCAGTAAGTAACGCAAGGATTTTATATATTAAGATTTTGTGTGTCGCATAAATCGAGGTGTTGGTGACTCGTCAACTCGAAAGGTTACATTCGTTGCGTAAACTCTGAATATGACGATACAAAGAGATTTGAAGGGTTGGCTTTAAGGCTGTTTGACGATATATTTTTACTATAGGGGTCGGCACATATCTGACGGAAAATGCGTCGAGCGTATCTACATCGGTCGTGTCTATTCCGTCAAATAAGACCTGCTATATTACGCGTCTAGTCAGTTTCTGCGTTCAGCAACTACAGTGCGGTTGCTTTGTATGCATTTTATATACATACATTTAATTTTAAAACGGAGCCCAACGCGTCAGAGAATATTCACGTTATGCGTGGTGCGCGCGACGTCGACCGATAATGCGTTGACGGAAACGGAACAGACGCTGTACGCTCTACGTATTTACGGATCATCGGTCAGGTGTGAAAGGTTGAATGTTTTTCTACATATTTGTTTGTTTTGGCGTTACGCGACCGATAATACGCGACACATCTTCCGTCAGATATGTTCCGAACCTAGGAGAATCGACTGTCTGATTAACTCAGACCGAGTTTCAACTTTTTGGGTTAAATATTCTGTAAACTACGTGAATTTTTCAATCAGATTTTATTTGCCTGTGAAGAACCTTACTGATTTCATCAAACGTGTAAGTACGTATACGTTGGAGTTTAAAATAGATAATCCCCCCTTAATATTTTCATTTTTTTTAGTTTTAGTATTTTTTGTTATAGCGGCAACCGAAATACATAATTCGTGAAAATTTTAGCTATCACGGTTTATAAGATACAGCCTGGTGACAGACAGACAGACAGCGGAGGCTTAGTAATAGGGTCTGGTTTTTTATCTTTTAGGTACGGAACCCTAAAAATTGCTGTCTGTGGAAATAAAAAGTAAAGCTACTTTCCCTTTCTGAAATACACGGGTGTAAATCTATAAATATTAATTTCATATTGACCTCATATACAACATGCCTTTAATTTTTTTTCTACGAAGGACAGCCACTAGCTCACTGCTGCAATATTTGACGTAGCTGACTGCCCGTCAATACTGAAAGTCCCGCTTTAAAATATTGACGCCACGAATTTTCAATAACTGCCAGAGATTGTGATGCGGACAGGTGTCAAAGTGTTCAGCTATTAAATAACGTAATCCATGATGTAATATAATGCTTATTAAGCGACAAAACCACAAAATGAACGATTAAACAATGGAGTTCGCTCTCGACAAGTTGACGTTATTTAAATCAACGCTGTTTCGGACACGTTTAATTTAGGACAGACTATTAAAGAGACCGGTTGGTGCAACGGGAGTGTAAGCGACTGCTACGCCGGAGGTTGCGGGTTCGATTCCCGCTCAAGACAAACATTTGTGTGCATGAACATGGATGTTTGTCTTGGTCTGGGTGTTTCTATGTATAATATGTATGTATTTACAAAAAAAAGTATACATGTATTATATTATCCATTATCTAGTACCCATAGTATAAGCTTCTGCTTAGTTTGGGACTAGATGGTGTTGTGTGAATGTGGTAGAATATAATTATATTATTATTATTATTAAATTAAAGCTATGCTGTATTGTTTTTACATTGATTAAAATTTACAACGTTGTACGGGCTTTACAGCGGATTATTTTAAACGATATTCTTTCTATTGTTAGTAACGATAACAAAATATTTCAGGGAGGTTTTCTGAACTTTTTTGTACTAGTTTACAACCTTTCAATAATATTAACAAACATACATTTAAATTACAAAATAAGCTTGGAATGAACTTTCTGGATATACATATATAAGGTGGCAAATAATGGCTCTGTAATATGAATGGCTTGTTGTACAACTAAACTACGGGTGATGAAATTAACCCTAACACAGCCAGGGGGGGACAAATAATAATGCCCAGGTGGGTATACATCCGGGTAACAACTTGCAATACTCCCCATTCATTATAACCGGGCCATTCACGTCCGTCCCAAACATTCTCATAATTTATATTATAGCCGTTAAAATTCTGCGTCTCCTTGTAAACGCAATCTCTGCAAATTAGATTAAAAATGCGTTCGTAATAAAATGAAAACAACAATTTAATGTGGCCGGTAATACGATTTGTGAATAAGATTTTGGTAAAATATATTATACTTGGGCACATTTTTTGTGTATAAAACAATAAAAAAATACTTACTTATTTATATTTTTTTGATTCTGGGTGAATAGGGTAGTTTCCAGGGTCAAAATAATTACATTTTATTTAGTCCGTATTTTAGATTATAAAAAATATTGGACACGTATTTTTCTTTTTTCGATTAAATAAAAAATAACAAATATATAGCCCATTAAAGTTACGTGTGACGTCATCTAGTGCTAAAAAATGCAGCACGGCGTGACGTTATACGTAACTTTAATGATCCATATCTTGGTCATAACGTTACCCTGGATGAGCATCTCACTTGGAAAAACCATGTAGAAATTGTTTGCAAAAAAATAAATCAATTTATATTTGCCCTAAGAAAAGTTAAAGATGTCACATCCAGGCAAACATCTTTGATGGTGTATCATGCTTTAATTTGCTCGGTAATTCGATACGGTATAGTTGTATGGGGTAACTCTGTGGAAATCGAAAAAGTCTTTATCGCACAAAAGAAGTGCATCCGCGCTATATTTAATATAGCATGGTCTAACTCATGTAGACCAGTTTTCAAGTCACACAAACTTTTAACTGTGCCATGCATATATATATATGAAATTTGTAAATTTCTAAGATCTCATCCTGCACTATTTGAACCAAAGGATAATACAAATAGAAGGCAAATAAATCAGTTAAATTACCATATACCGGTTCCTAGGTTAGAGATTTTTCGACGGAGCTGCGTTTACATGGCGCCTTTAATATACAATGCCTTACCCAAGTCAATAACTCATCTACCTTTTAAAAGATTTTGCATTGAGTTACGAAACTTGCTATCACAGGAATGTTTTTATTCCATTAACGAGTATTTCGTGAAATATCCGTGTAGATTCTATACTCTGGACCTTGCTTTAAGATACAAGCATAAATAAATATGTATTATTGTTAGTTTTGTGTAATAATTCGTTAATGTACCTATTTCCTTATAAGATTATTTCTAAATACTTTTATTACTTTTTGTTTATAATAAGAAGTTAGAATTAGTATTGTGCAAGTAGGGTTATTAATAGAATTTTATTATAATTGTCATCTCACAAAGTTATATTATACCCTGAATTTGGGAATTAATTTGCATGCCGCTGCGCCGGCGAAACATGCCGATGCTCATTTATAAAATGCATGTAACAACTGTGTACCTACCGTGTTTCTTGCAAATAAATATATTATTATTATTATTATAACATTCAATAATTTAACTCATAAATCACCAATCCCAAAAAAGCGCCCAAAACCCACCGCTTTGTTATCACTGAGGGATTTATGTGGGCAATATGTGAAATTGTATGTGGTATTTGCAGCGTGCAACTCTCGGTATAATTCATTGCTGTTGGTTTATTTAGCAGATACATCTCATGATACATAGCAAATAAGTTAATTGTACGCGATTAAGACCCGCAAATTTATTTTGTATGATATATACAAATCGCGAAAGTTTAAAATCAATTACGTCTCATGATATCCGTATTTGACACAGAGCTACCGCCGGGTATAGCGGACCTGTTACATGGCATTTGAGGGTTAACTGGAAATGGTTGGTAGTAATGTTATCGTTGTGATACTTGGAACTTTTTATTTTTGTTTATATGACATATTACACCTTGTCACTTGCCGTGATAGTGTTTCCATGTCATATTAATGAGCATTACTTTAGGTTGCGTAGACATTAGACAAGCAATATCTGTTGAAAGTATAAATCTAATGATAAAATAAACGAATTGTAGCGGAGTAAACAAAAACAAAACAAGTTTATTTTTCATATATTATATGAAGTAACATGCATCTCTCGAACTCTTCACAAACATAGCAATTTCAAATATTATTTATAAATCGTGAGAAATGACTTACGGTCCATAAATTCACAGGCGATAAAAAATTAATATATTATTTACATTGTATAAGAACTGGAAACGATACAGATAAAATATATGAGATAGAATATATATCTGTACATTACAATGACGGTTATTGTCGTAATATATATTAATATACCTATTTGTTCAACGCCTATAGGTACTTAGTGCGAGTTTTCGCGGCAGATGTTTGTTTCGTGAAAATATGAACATTCTCAAAATAAGATTATTTTGGTTTAGGATATTGCATGTTGTGATGTTGTTATATTTTTTGTATTTTAAGATCTTGAATTGTATGATGGTTTATTAATTTGGTGATAATTTGCGTACAATGTTGATATCTAATTCTTTTAAGCAAAACTTAAGTAAATAGTCGTTTTGGTCTCTTAATCTTATTCTCTTTTTTTTTACTTAAAATAGGCGCGCAACTAATCATTATTAACAGGCACTATTTGATTAGGATTTTTAGGTTAGATTACGTCAATATTAAAAAGAGCCATAAGCACGGTCTAATCAGTACGAAATTATATTTGTCAGTTCTTTAACACCACCTTGAATAAGAATAAATTGTATGTAATGAACTAATGAGCTCTATAAGAAAATAGGGTCAATAAGTCGATATCAAGGCTATTATAGTTTACTAAAGAAAAAAAATACACTGCCTAACTCAGATGACTTCTATTTACCGCAAGAAAAGAGAAAATAACTCCAAAGCTCAAATACTAGAATAGACCAAACACGAGCAGTACCTATCACAAAAATATACGAGAATTTTGAATAAAATGCAGAATTCTGTCACCTAATAACACAGACCAAATAATATTCTGTGCCAGTTTCAGGGGACGAGTTTGAAATAGGAATAATACCACAAATGCAATAAGATTTGCAGTGTGGAAGGTGAAAATCGAGTACTAGAATTCCAAAATGCACGCGATTTACATCTTATACTAATATATAAAGCTAAAGAGTTTGTTTGTTTGGTTGAACGCGCTAATATCAGGAACTACTGGTCTGTTATGTAGCCCATTTATCGAGGAAGGCTATAGGCTATATAACATCGCGCTATGAGCGACGGGAGCGGAGCAGTAGCCTTAAACCACGTGCAACCGCGGTGTAACCGCGGGCATCCTCCAGTACTTTATAATCCGATTAAAATGCTTTCATTGATTACGCCGTGGTTTGAGTGGCCATCCACTAAACCAAGACTTGTTTAATCGATTCACGCACTGAACGAGACTGTGCAACAGTCAACAAAGATCTGTTCTGAAACCATTCATCCGTGGAACGGACTTTGTGTGTTTAACAAAGACTTGACGCCTTACCACGCAACACAGCGCCTGGTGTGGGTTCAATCCCAGGGACATAAATTGTTGTTTCGAGTCTAGTTGTTCCTTGTGTCCGTCTTTGAGTGTTTGTAATGAAATCTGACAAAGACTATTTACTACTAACTCGCAAAAAAATATATCTTCTGACAGATCCGTCCTTTTCTTGTTTCGTACATTTCCGTCCGGCTCGGCTCCTAAAAAATGGCAACGCGATGGCGTCGCAAATTCTCCATCTTTAATTTTAATATGACCTCGTCACTGACGTCATATCACAGTTGCGCTTGTCAATTCATCTGCACGAGGAGGTATAAAACATTACGTCTGGAGAATTAAACCAACCACCACCAACCACCACAACTAGGAAATACTTCGTACAACTAATACTACGACTTTAATAACTAACCTCTATTCCGCTAGTTATATCATAATTCATTACAGATGATTTAATTTATTCGAGAATATTTTATTTACGCAGTAGTTACATCAAAGATGATATTAGGATTTATCATGTTTTCCACAATTCACAGTGAATGAAAGACTTACTACAGATTTAATTAAGATCGTACGCAATATACGTACTGTTTTTCTTTAGATTTTTAGTAAAGTTTCGCCGTTGTTCTTGATACTGCCAAGGGAATATACATACCTATATCAACTGCAAAAGTTGCTGGGACCGAATTTGGAGCTCATTTTAAACCTCATTTAAGAATTTTGATCTTGTAGCAACATTTTGTGCCAATTAGGCAACGTCAAATTTCATAAAGAGTAAACTTACCATAAGATTTTTAACTTTTCTTTAATATTAATGTGTCCTAAATTAATCGAAAAGAGTAAAGGCAAGTAATATAATTATGAGTATTTTGAAAAGAATCAGTCACTTTAATTTTTAAAGGAGAAAGACCAAATACGGCCTGTAGCGGCCAGAAAGTTGTGAATCGTTGAAATTAAACATATCATTTTTTTAAATTTTACTTCGTTTTCGTTTCTTGATAGAATATCGGTGAAAGAATTTAGTTTTTAAAGATTAATTATTTTGAATAAGCTATGGTAATAGCGGATGAATGTCTTATGTTGCCAGCATTAAAAATAAAATGAAGTATGGTAGGCAGAAATTGTTTTAAGGAAATAATATTTTTATTACTTTATAAGTATATTTGTAAAAAGAATCAAGAAATATATAATTTATTATACATTCCATAATTATTAATCGGTAAAAATCGTTTTGTTTTTTAATCGATAGTAGAAATATTTTTTCAAACCATTTGCAACACTTTTTTTATCTGTTATGTCATTCGTGTTGCTACTGTGTATCGTAAATATTTTGCTCTGATTTATTGGTGTTTTCGTACGGTTTTAATGTACTTAATGTAATTGAATGTAAATTCAATAATAATGATCAGTACCTTCTACCCATGCTAAGAATATGCAGCGGTGTTTGTGATTGTGGTTAGCTTTTTTGGACGAGTATACATAGTACGAGGTTCCCTAGTACACAGGTGATTATTCATTATTATTGGCCACTCTTTATGTAGTTTTTGTTCTTTAAGACGCAAAGACATACTTTTATTTACATCTAGGTATTATATTTATGTTAAAATTCAATTTTGAGGTATATTTAGTTCCGGAATAATTTCCATTTCAAATATCTCGTATCTTATTTCCACCAAAAGTTATTTAAAAAGAAATTATACAGGTTAATAGAGTAGTCATTTATCTTCAAAACACACATGGTGTTGTGTTTGGCCGTGCCAGGCCCATAATGTATGGCCAAATGGTACATCTCCTTTGTGTTCTAATCCTGTTTTTTATTTATTCAATCTCTTGACGTAAACAAAATCAAATGTAAGAATATAATACTTAGTGTTTCTAATGTACTTACAATTTGCTTGTTTCTTAGGACTGCTACATGCAACACATGTCTTCTGAGAGGAATCTGTAACAAAACAACAAATACTTTAGTTAGGACTCTTAAGAAGTACAATAGAACCTTACTCTATACAAAACACAATAATATAGGCTTACTCCTAAAGTTAGAACTTAAGAATTTAAAAAAGCACAGATAATTTGATGTCAATTTCAACAAATCTTTGCGACTTATGCCTATTGATCTACTCGTTTAGGAATCTTTTACATACGTAAGGCCTACACGAAACTTCAAACTATATTCAGTTCACGTTTTATAATAAGTCCTCTTATAACTTTACGTTTTATAAAACCAACTTTGTAACAAAAGTTTCAACTTCTCTGTAAGCAGAAAGTGAAAAGTAAAACTGCTCAACTATTCAAAATTATCCGGAAAGTTAGTTTCATAATATTCGGGAACTGGCGTCTGTTCAAAGAGATTCTGACTATGAAACTAGCAGGTGACCGCACTTTAACCGTTTCATCTTTGAGGAACAAAATAGTTGTTTGTTTTGCTGATGCATGGCATGAAAAGCTTCACTCTAGGCCATCACGATGAGAGCCATTCATACTAGATATTATTATAAATGCAACATTGTATTTGTTTCTTTATCGTTCTCTCACGTCGACGGAGCGAGAGTGACATAGGTTTTCCAGACATTTCAGAAGTTTAGTCATTATTATTATATATTATTAGAATGATGCGCTTCATTTTAGGACTCCAATGATTACTTACCTGATGCTGTCAAGAAGTCATTTTAGGACTCAGAAAATCCGTAGATAACCAAACATTATTCATATTATTACAATTAAAAACAACAAAATTAAATTATTTGAATTTGAACATTACTAAACACACTCGTAGTTATAAATTTTATTTAAGTGTTATTTCTTATTGGGTATGCCACTTTAATGTTGTTATTTCATATAACCTGTAAAAAATAAATAAGAATAAAACGAAGCTCTTGATTCATCTCTCTCGATTGCTTTCATTGCCAAAGTCTAAAAGCTTCACCTGACAGACAAAACACTGCTCTTCAGCCGAACATCATCGAAACCTAGAACAACAAATCGCAAACATACGCATGCCTGAAGCCAATTCAGTGCACTGCTAGCTATTGACTGTATACCTATATGCTGTACATATGTATAAATATAGTCAATCGAATTTCCGCGGGATTGACCCACATTTCAACGACTCAATGAAACATTTCTCCTTTCTGTCATGTGGCATTAAAAGCTGACACCGTTTTGATAAATGGTGAGCTACTATGAAGTGGGTGCTGGACGTGTGTGAGGGGTTAAATATAAGTATTATACGGAGGGAGACGTCCTCCTCAAGTGCCCAGTCCTGAGTGCTGTGTACTTCAGAAGGATCAGTTACCTGCTATATGGTTTAGTAGATGTGCAAGAAACATATAAATGGTAAGGGCCTCTTTCACCACCCTCGAGTAAAGTGTCGAATAGGCTATTCACTGATTATACTAACAAGTAACATCATGTGTCAATTTCACGACGTCCGAGTAGCACTAACCGTACGATTAAACTTACTTGCCACTACGGCTACCGATTAGCGTGCATACTTACGATTAAAAGTTGACCGTTGGCTTTTTGTGTAAGTCAGTGCATTTTTTAAATCATATTTTTTCACAATGTATCATCAACAATGTATTTATTTGACTTGATTGATCATCAGTTGGATGAATTAGAACATTATACGCGTCATCGAGTACCTCGAAAACGTTTATTTAAAATTCGTGTTGATTATTTTACGGACCTAGATGAAACTGATTTTCTAGCCAGATATCATATATCGAAGTATGGGGTAAACGGAGTGCTTAACTTGATAAAACATAAAATAATCTCTGTATATAAATATATATAAATATAAAATGTACCTACTGAGCTTTTAAACGCTGTTTAATAGTTTTTACTCCGTAAAATAGATGCCCAGTACCTATCTAACTAATTAAAATTTTTATTTCAGAAATCATCAATTACAGTAACTAAATAAAATCACACGCTCTCCAAACCAGACCAGACGCAAAAACACCACAAATGACAAACAACAAACAACTGTCAATGACGTTTGACGATTGACTTGACGTTTTATTGAACGAATGTAACGTGTACGATTTGTCGCATAGTTCACTTAACCAGTGAATTGTTACTCGAAGCTTGATTTTCGTTTGTGAAATTGACAAAATATACCTACTCGTAGCTTTTACTCGCCAGTTCACGTTAATTGCGAATTAGTTGAACGACACTTTACTCGGAGGTGGTGAAAGAGGCCCTAAGTCTTATAGAGGGTCGTGACTCTTAAGCTTAAAGTAAGTTCGAGGAACTGAGGCGCATCTGTGGGACACGCCTAAAAACGGTATATTCAGATGCACGTAAACATTCAAACATATTGAGCTTAGTTACAGCATAGTGATATTTTTTTAGCATTATCCCTCCTATTGCACGTTATTGTCAATACAGTAATCTGGGTGAAACCATTTTCACGATTGAATATACATATCGAGTGTCGCTATTTTTCTATATCACCAGATTTATTACATTAAGGTTACCAACGGTCACCTACGAGAAATATTGCTTATTTCTTTTTATTTAATCAGTTTGGTGTGCGTGTCAAGACAAAAACGTCGTCATAAGTTTTTATCATACTTTTTGGTCGGATGCCCAATCTATACACAGCATGAAAAAGGATCACATTTTTGCCTTGCATGATACAATGTGATTGAAACGGATCGAGAGATGCGTTGCTATTTATTTTAGTAACTTTAGAGCATTGTGCCCATGTGAGCATATTAATTCAATCTCGGCTGTCATGAACAGTCCCTATGAGAATTTACCCTCCCCTTGAATACACTGGTCTAAGTCATGGCATATCTAGAGACTAGAAAATGCATCCTGAACTCAAAGGCGACGATGGCGTTGATCAGCAGCCAACGTTTAAGCCAGCTTACTCGGGCAGTGGTAAATCATATCCGAACTTATATCGTCTTCATCACAAGTTAATAAACATTGATGTTTATTTTCCTTTACTTCCATCGCGTATAAAATGCACGTCATAATATGGATATTACGAATAAACCCACTAACACACATAAACATCCCATGATTTTGAAGTTGATGGATATGATACGCGAAAAATCTTTCCAAAAAATATTCTTTTGTAGTTAGCCTTTCTTAAAATTCACTAATCTATCAGAACTCCTCTAACAAAATTTTACGCACGTTTATTTTAGTAAATTGAAACTGTATTTTGCTAATGCTATCCCTGTAGACATTCTGACGTCTAAACTTCAAAACGTCTAAGCCATCTTCGTCTCTTGTCTAAATATAAAGTGCACTATATTATATTTCATTCAGCCACTTTAGTTGGTCGTTATCTACATGGGCGTCTTGATCGTAGAATAAAGAGCTAATTGTATGGTTATATTTACACGCGATATATGTAGTTTTAGTTCAGCTAGTAGCGGCTGAGTGGTTGTATTACTGAATTACAAAGTACCTATGCAGCTGCACTAAAAATTTCACCATGAGTCGCGTGACACTCTGAGTACTGTAGTGCTGTAGAATAGTACCAATACAGCATGATGGTGGGTGGTTATAGTCGGAACATATTCAGGCGGTCTTTGGTTGTCAGGCGCAATAACTTAAAATACTTCCTTGAGCTTCATAAAACATTATTTTTTATGTCAGCTTACGTTTGCCCGTGGTCCCGCCAAATGGATCACACTTCTCTAAAAGGTACTTAGTCACCCTCGACTGAAAATGCAAAGAAGAGTTGGGTTGGTCTTCTTTGTAAGGAAAAACTTATGTATTCTGTAATTTTTTTGCAAATTCTGTAATTTTTTTAAATTATAGAAATCAAACCTATACAGGTTTGATTTCTATAATTTATGACAACTTTTTGAAACAGCAACTATTTATGATGCAGGAGCATTCTTAAGAAAGTCATAGCTTTTGTATTAGTACCCACAACATAATATCTTCCAAAGATAACATCGGTTTATCAAACGCAGAATTTTATTTAGCACAAAACTATTCCAGTGAAACAACTGTTTCAATATTGGAGACAAATGAATTTTGATAAGTACTACGCATGTATGGTACGTCATGATAAAGATTCTACAAACCTTTAAATACAAATACTACAATGTTACTTTTGCATATGAAGATTTTAAACTATGCTAGCCTAATGCTATCTACATTTGGCTATCATGGCAGAAAATCTTTATAATTGATATGATTTATTTATAAAATAAATCGAGTTTTATGACGTTGATGAAGTGAGACGAATTTGTACTGCACAGATGTGGAGTTAGATTCCCACATGGGACAACACTTTATGTGACTTCAAATAGATTTCCATTCTTAGTTTATAGCTTAAATATTTTAATAATTCTCCGCGATGCAGTAATTGAACTGTTTTTGTAAGTCGAAAGTAAAAGTGTGATGCACGCCAATACTTCGGCAGTGACTCAGCAGCGCACTAAACTCGGCAGTTATTTTTACCCTTCTGTTATGTTTCTACCTCATTAGCGAAGATCAGCGTCGTGACAAATTGCTGTCAGACAATCTGCTCTCGTCAATACGACAGCGTCTAGTTTCAGCGCTGCAGTTTCGTAATGGACAGGTCATCTTTCTTTATTTTAGACTAGTTATTTTGCGCGGTTTTACCCGCGTTAGCTTCTGTATCTTGACAATACCGGGTCAAATTCACAGCCTATATGTAGCTTACAAAATCATCTACCTTCTGTCTGATATCGCGACAAGAGTAGCTTTTGTGTTATTTTTATATGTATAAGCTATATTACTGTAAAATTTCGTCAAAATTTATCCATTTTCACAAACTATTATATTTATAAAATAATAGAAGTCAGATTTGTACACACTTATAAAATTATTTATAGTCTCACGCCTGTATCCCCGAAGAGATAGGCAGAGGTATAAATATTACACCCACCTTTCGCCATGAATTTTTAGATCCCACGTAATAGGTGGCGAGCCTATTGCCATTACCGGGCACATCACCAGACCCCGGGCTGCTACTGAGTATTCGGAAAAACCCAGTAACACTTTCGTCCGACCCGGGAATCGAACCCGGGACCTCCGATCAGCAGTCGAATACGCTATCCACTGGACCACGGAGGCAGTCAATAAGTAGCTTATACCTAATAACTTCTTACATTTAAATATACGTAGTCACGACGGCAAACACTTCATCCCTCTTCAAATTTATATAAATGAAAAAGTTTATTGAATATTTAGGTAGTCTGATGCATAAGGGTGCATAAGGTTCCTACCAAGAACATAGGGTCCCAAGCCAACCTCACCTGCAAGTGGTGCACCTGCCGATCAACGGACGAGTCTCTGGCAAATAAAATATCACGATAAGCGGCAATAGGCTCGCCACCTATTACGTGGGATCATATCACTGGCGAAAAGTGGGCGTTCAATATGCCTCTGCCTACCCCTTCGGGGAAACAAGCGTGAGTCTATGTATGTATGTGTATGGGTAGGTATTCTGAGCCATGCAATATCGCTATCCCTTTATATTGCGGAGGTCAGACGGCAGTCGCTCTGCGTAGAAGCTGATATTCAGTCACATTTGTTCGACTAGTAAGCGGACCTCGGGCTCCAAGGCGTTTAAGTCCTGGATGCAACCAGGATAACGCTAGGACGATGATGGTGATTGAATACTTAGGTATTGACGAGCTGATTATATTTCTTTTTGTATAAAATATGAATAAGAAAGTGGTCTGAATATTTACACAATGTGATTGTGACACAAAGCAAACAGTTAAACTAAATCAATGTGGAGACCGTGCTATGTGAAACGCCAGCGTATTTACTCCTTGTAAATGTGAAAAATGAAATCATAATTTGTAAAAATAACGCAATTACCTATCTTTCCCTTATTTTTCCTGAATTCAATCTTAAGAACAAATTGATTTTGAAACCGCACGCGAGTTCCCACTTGATAACGTTTCGATAATGAGCCTGTTGATTATCGTTATCGTATCGCAAGTTTGATTCTACTTTGTGTTATATCTTCGTATATAAGATATTATATATAAGATAACTGAGTCGTTCAGTGGTTCGGCCCACGAGCCATTCGTCCCAATGGGACGAATCACTGAAATTTAAAAAGTATATTTTTTTCGTTCAGTGTTTCGTCCCATTGCTATTTATTTTACGAAATTCATTTTCTTAGTACAGTCGACAACACAACCTTAGGAAGAATCAAGGATTTAATAATAAAACGGAATCTAGTTTTGTATAAAATATAGGTATTTTCTCTGAATAAAAACTGTTTATAACATTTATATAACTCTCCTTTACTCAACAATTAAACAACGAAATCACAGTGATAATCACATATTAATAGTCTTACAAAAACATTAGTAATTCTTTTAAAATCTAGCTTAAATGAATAACACAACAGTAATTACAGACTAATAAAATATAACAATCATGAACATTTGTGAGCAGCGATAGCCTAGTGGAGATACCAACAGACTGCCATGCAGAGGGTATCGGGTTCGAATCCACACGGCGCGCACCAATGACTTTTCGGAGTTATGTGCGTATTAAATTGTCAATTATCGCTTGTCCCGTGCCTCGGAGTACAAGTTAAGACGTCGGTCCCGGTTGTCATGAAGATCTTTGACAGTCGTTATAAGGCGTCAGTACTTTCTAAATAACCTGACACTAGTCTAAACCATGGAATATCGCTATCTGTTGCGGAGGTCAGACAGGCAGTCGCTCTGTGGAAAAGCTAATATTCAGCCAAATCCGGTTAGACTAGTAAGCGGACCCCAGATTAAAACTGAGATAACGCTAGGAGGATGATGAATCATGAACATTTGTTAATTTACATGCACCATGCCAATCTCTGATTACCAAACAATTTCCGATGTTTTTCTGTCCCATCTAATAAACTGGAACCTACCACATACAGTTGGTTCCAGCTTAAAAGATTGGACAATTTGGATAGGTGCTGTTAGGCAGAACATAAAGTGATGATGTCTGACTAGGTCAATTACTAAATTATAAAATGTTCATAAATGTTTCATACAGAAAAAAAATATTTGATATAAAACATCACAGTTTGGAATCACATAATCAAGTAATTAACTATCATTTTAAAATCAGTCTTACAAATAGTAATTTGCTTATAGGACAAAAAATTCCAAGCATAGATCAATGGTGATTTCACATTTCAATAATGGTTCTATGACATGATTTATGTATTCGTTGATTTGACAAGTATCTTCTGTTCTTTCAATAATATTTCTTCTGCTTAAAATCAGACATTCATAATAATTGGCTTCTTTTTTTAAAATTGTTAAAAAGTGAGCGATACTAATTGGTTTACATTTGATTTTTTTTATTTATAATTGGATGCCAATTTTCCACCATGTTTGTAGTCCTGTGCTGTCTATCAAAACAACACCATTTGTTTGCTAGGTATACATTTTCATTGAGCCAGGTGTCGACAAAATAATCAATAAATAGGTCTATTTTTTACCTTTTGGAGATCGAGACATTACATATAACCAGCCATCATCAGTTGCCTGTGGTGGTAAATGTGCCGAAGCAGCGCATCTTTTGATGAGTTTTCCGTTTAAAGTTAATTATGTCATACCTTACTCCTTGGCTCTACTCCATAAACTTTTTGAAAAATGGAAATAGCATCAATTGATTGGTGTTTCTGGAAAGAGAGTTTCTATCGCTTGCATCGCAGCTACTTCATAATCCAATATAAATGACTTAGGCCTCTACTTCGGCAATTGGCTTTTTAATAATTCAAACATGGTCTTATAAATTTTCCTGTTTTATTTGGCAGTAATGCAACAATAACCGGCGCAATATTACTATATTTGTTTAAGTGGCGCAATATTACTTCCAAAAATTAAGTGCAGGGAGTACAGCTGGTAAAATGACTTGGCACAAAATTTAAACGCTCCATCGTATAGTATGTCAAAACTGTCTTTTTCTAATATATCCTTGCAAGCCTTATTAGTAAATATTAAAATTCTCTCTTTATTTGACTTATAATCGGCAATTAAAAAGGTATTACATTTTTCTGGGACTATTACTTCTGTTAGATTTTTAAAACAAGTTTTTTTACTCCTAATTATTTGTTTCGTTTTTTATATTTGTCTTTAAAATTTTTAACATTGGTATTCCCTTAATTAAATTTAATCCAGAATTCTTTATAACTCCAACAGTATCTCGAAATATGCTTGGTATAGGCGTGGTCACATCAGAAACAATCTGTTATCAATATGATGTACAAATAAAATCTTACATACATAATAGCATTCCTGTATCCCCAGTAGGCATAGGTATATTGCTACACTCACTTTGCATCAGATTTATTTTGGTCTCAGGTTATAGGGGGCGAGCCTATTACAGTACCGAGCACATTCCAGACTCAGTGCTACTATTGAAAACCCCCATCAAGGCAACTCAATAACACAAACCTTTGCTCAGCAGGGCAAAGGTCTTCCCAAATCCCTACTACCCATACTGATACAATTTAAAAATAAATATTTTAGGAACACTTTTTTTGCTGATATTACTTTACACAGTTTTTTGTTTAAAATTACGTAAATTAGTCAATGGGACGAAACACTGAACGAAAAAAATATACATTTTAAATTTCAGTGATTCGTCCCATTGGGACGAATGGCTCGTGGGCCGAAACACTGAACGACTCAGATAACTGGTGGTGAACACTTTATATCATTACAAACGCGAAAGGTTTTAAGATAAATGTGTACTATGCAGTAATTTAGCTTATATGTACATCAGAACAGCATAATGGGCTACATTTTGTCGTAACAGCCGACCCCCCCCCCCCCTCATGCAGGCAAACCCACAAACTGAAGCCAGTCTAGTGCTTCTAAAAAGCTTCTTCTTTCTTAATATAATAAACCTGTAGAAAAAGAAACCCTCATTATTTTTTATGTATAACGTTTATTGTCACACAAGCAATAACATGCAAATACCATCTTTGCGTAGAGACGGAAAACTCGACATCAAACCCTATACGACTGCCTCGTTGGTCTCACGGCATAAATGTGCGCGTGGGATCGGGAGGTCCTGGGTTCGATTCCTGGGTCGGGCAGTGTTATTGGGTTTTTCTGTCACGAAATTCTCAGTAGCAGCACGGAGTCTGGAAATGTGCCCGGTACGGCAATAGGCTCGCCCCTTATTACGTGGGACTAAAGTATATCTGGCGAAAAGTGGGTGTAGAAATACACCTCTGCCTACCCCTTCGGGGATAAAAGGCGTGACGATATGTATGTATGTATGTATGTATGTATTCTATCACAATTATTTAACACTAATTATAAATACAAATAATGGCTCATATAAAAATTAAACAAGACTGGCGTTTTATCTAATTTTAAATACATCTGAAGATAATTAGTCGTTTATAAGAACGCGAGTTTACAAAAGGAATAAGCTTAATACCCTCACGAAAGCCTTTAATCTACTCATTTGAATATATGAGAAAGGTTTTATCAAACAGAAAATTTGCTTTTAAAAATTAACGTTCGCGCAAATAAGAAATTATTTAATTTAAATAAGATGCAGACAGATGGGAGGCAGCTATAGCCCAAATACCGAGGAGATACCGACAGTCTGTCATGCAGAGAGTATCGGGTTCGAATCCACGACGCGCACCAATGACTTGCCGGAGTTATATGCTTATTGTATTGTTAATTATCGCTTGCCCCGTGCTTCTAACTGGGATAACGCTAGGAGGGTGATAACGATGATGGTTGCTCGATTATCACAAACATATATATAGCGTAGGTACTTCATAAAAAGTCAGGATAACCAACAGACTGCTGTGTAGAGGGTATCGAGTTCTAAACCATGCTGCGCACCACAGACTTTTCGAAGTTTAGTGCGTATTAAATTGTTAATTATCTCTTGACCCGTACCTCCTCTCGACTTTTATGAAGATCACTGACAGAAGATGTCGTTATAGGAAGTCAGTACCTTTGATAAACTAATACTTGTCTAAACCATAGATTATCGCTATCACTTTAGGTTGCGGAGGAATAACGATGGGCCAGGATAATGATGAGCACAGCAGGTATAACCTTCTAATCAGATAAAGCTCGACTAAAGTAGTGTTAACCTCTACCATGTCGATGTGACAGTATCTGAGGTCTGTATTGAAAATTCTTTTACTAGAAAAATATTGCTGCTATTGTTTCATGGAATAAGGGGAAAGGCTTACGTATTTGTATAATTAAAAGCCTCAATGATAACAGAATCCTCGTAAAACAAAATGTCATACGATGTGTCACCACTTGCCTACCCTTGTGTGAATTTTCACGGTGACGAATTTGAATTAGGTACACTCCTTTTCAAGTTTAAAAAGTAATTTAGGTTTGAGCCGCTACAACAAAATTAATTATATATTCATCAGTTAGATTGTTGTGGAGTTTGACCGCTTTGACCCTTTTTCCTGTATTATATTTTAGGCTAGATTCACAAATACCATAACCACAAGACAACGACGCCACAAGCTGTGGTCAAGCTGCTGTTTAGGGAGTGCAATTCAATAGGTTATTGAATTGCAATCCCTAAACCGCACTGCAAAACCTGCGTGGGATTCGTAAATTAAATTCGGATCCCGCCTATAAGAAACCTACATAATTATACTACTATATAAATCTGAAGAGTTTGTTGGTTTGGTTTAATGCGCTAACCTTGGGGACTACTGGTAAGATTTATATAATTATCACAATAAGCGACGACATCTATAGGCTTTTTATAGCCTAGGTCATTTCATCTATGACCGGGAGGTGTAGAATAGTAGCTCTTAATAGTGAGCTAGTTCTAAAATCGAATTGAAACTAGGAACAGTTTTCCGGAAAAACCCTGTCATATAAAGATTTTCTCTTCAGTAAATATTTCTTATACTGCATCGCTTCGACAGTTCTAGGTACTTATAGGTGGGAGCAAAACTAAAAGTTTAGCGCCATTTCGAATCTAAATCTAAACGTCGCACGCAGACATGTTCCAACGAAAATATATGCGATGCGAAACTAGTTTAAACCGGCGATATAGGAGCATACGAGCTTCATAAGTTTATAGAATTCCAAACTAGGTGTACGCAGGTATTTTTAGTTAAAAATACGTACGGGACGTCTGAATTGAAACTGAACCTGCTAGGCTGAAAATATATACGTTTGTATTTGATCAAATACTATACATAGCATTTTGACGATGACGATGAGGGAGTGATGTGGACTCAAGTATGTAAGATGACGTAAGATTCGATACATATTCAGGAATAGAGGTATCCACTTAACATAGCATAAGTTAGTACTTATGATTTTCCTATATTATATTCGCGTTTCTTTACACATGTACCAGAGGTAAATACCGATTATATAGTTTTAATCGTAATTTATTTACCGTATGTAAAAATAATGTCACCTTGGTACTACTTTTGATATAATTAAGTTGACACTACTTTTTGTTTGTAATTGTTTCTTTATTCACGGACTTCGATTTCTCTTATCATGTAACGACTTAACGACATTATAAATTACTTGTAGTCAGTTTTATCTGAATTGGTTACAAGTTTAATTGAAGTTAAAATTTATAGCCCAGTGATTAAAGTAACCGATAGACTCCTACGCTGAGGATCTAAGGTTCGAGTCTACATCGCGGAACGATGCGAAGTTATGCTTATTAGATTGTTTCCGATTAGGTTCTTAGGAGGATAAATATACATATTTAAATGCTTTCCATTATGTTTTTGATAGTTATGTGAAGTCTGCCAGATCGCACTTGGTCAGCATGGTGAGCTGTGGTCTAACTCGTCTCATTATGAGGCTCGTGTCCAGCAATGAGACAGTTAATGTACAGGCCTGACATTATTAATAACTAAATTACCGGTACGAATACATTATGAAACTTGGTTTGCAGAAAAGCAAAATTTACTAATACACAAAATAATAATACACAAAAAATACAACACACAATAAATATTACACAATAATTATTTCTAACGATGTCCTTCAGTCTGTGAGTGGTCTTATAAAGTGAAATAATTTAATCGTCCAATCCAGCTGTTCATTTTGATCAACTAATCCGAACGAAGCGTAATTGTCGACGACGAATCAATTTGCGAGCACTCTACACAAATTATATGAATTGTTGTTCCTTATTAGACCTTAAAAGTAATTATATAATGAAATACCTTTGATATGTACATTTTCTGAACTCAAAATCCACTATTTTATTCGATTATTTTGTTCAGAGTTAGAAGTTTAAGGTGTGTCTACACCGATAGTTTCCTTCCTTAATAAGAACCTTTCGCAGTCCATCGATGGACTTATGCCACGCTAGAAACAGGTTTGATGTCACGTTTTGTTTATTTGCTTGTATTTACCTAAGTTGCCACTAACGATACCCACAGAGTGATAGTATATATTAGTGGATCGAATGAGTGAAGAAAGAATGATGAATCAGATAAATAAGGCAAATGTATGTGGGCAAGTCCTCGACCAAATTGGAGACATTCTAAGAAACGGAAAGATCCGAAGTACCCGAGACCGTCGAGCATGTATGAAAAGAGTTCTGAGTGTAGAGGAAGCGCGTGAGTTTTGTAAGGATAGGAGCAAGTGGCGTTCTGTTGTCTCTGCCTACCCCGACGGGAAAAAGGCGTGAGTTTATGTATGTTTGTATGATATATATTCTTAATCCGTTATCACACATCCAACACTTTACACAGTGTTAAACGGCGATGTGATCGTTTAAACCACTTAACCCTCCGTAAAGACAGTAAAGTTAATAGCCAATTACTTAATGTCATTACGTTGCAAAATGTCGATCTCCTAAAAATAACCTTCATGTGAATGGCCCATTATAATGAAAACTAAAAACAAGAGTTTCAGGTGACCCGTTTATCTTGCTCTTGTGTGACAAACGATTATAAATTGAAGCCATGAGTTACCTACTCGATAACCGTAAAAAGATAGCTTGCTCATTATTTTCTTGTATATTCATCATGTGACATTTGAAATACATTGAACCAAATTACGTTGGTAGTTTGTCAAATTATACGCATGGAGTACCTACAAACATTTTAAACTAATTGTAATTAATTTTGTCATAACGACTCCCAGCCTCGATTACATCATAGGCTTGGAAAAGCAATTTCAAGATGAAACCATTATTATATCAGCCGAAAGACATCCAATGCTGGACAGGCTGACCCACGCCTCTACACACAGACCGATCATGAGCCACCCGCATCCATCCGCTTCCTAATAAGATCGCCCGTCCACCTTGCCTTACCTCTGCTAAGACGTCAGGTTCATGGCGGCCTCTCTAGAACCTTCCTGCCCAAACGCCCATGGGTTCCTCTACCAACACGTTAATCCCTTGAAGGTCACTCACGGGTTTGTAATTTTTACTACTGCAAAGGTAACTATTTCCATAAAATTAAATTGAATAATACATAAAGACTGAGTATACTACGGAGCATAGGCTTTTATACCGTCATATAATTTATATTTGATACTGTAAATCACCCGAAATATTCTAATTTTAGTTTTTACATACACACATACATAGACTCACGCCTGTTTCCCCGAAGGGGTAGGCAGAGGCATATTAAACGCCCACTTTTCGCCAGTGTTTTGATCCCACGTAGGTAATAGGTGGCGAGTCTATTGCCGCTTATTGGAATATTTTGTTTGCCAGAGCCTCGTCCGTTGATCGGCAGGTGCACCACTTGCAGGTGAGGTTGGCTTGGGACCCTAAGTTCTTGGTGGGAACCCTATGCAGTAGTCGTTTTTAGATTTATGAAAAAATAACATTTGATTGTAAGATTTAAATATTGAGATTAAATGTAACGTAATGGACTAAGCGGCCAATTTACTCTTACAATTCAGTTATAAATCTATAAAACAAATAGATTAGTTTTAAATTGACTGTGATGTCAAAGGCCTGTAATAATAAAAGTACCTATAGCTTTGAAAAAAGGTTCGTTCAATATTCCACAATATATCTTAGTCTTTACTTACATATAAAGTTTACTTTAATGGATATGCCTTTCAATGTTTTTATATTTTCAATGTTAAGCAGGTGATGAGTATTGGTATATAAAGAAAATAAATATCGTATCTCTCTGCACCACTGTAAAATAAACGGGTAAATAATACCCATGGCACTAAGTTCGTTTACGTACTAACTTTCTCTATATAAAGTATAAATACATTAAAAATAAAATAGTAAGCCATTATTCACCATTTCAATAAAACTTTAAATCAAGGATAAATAATAGGACAAAAATAGTTATTGAAATCCATATCCGAAGAGCTTCCATGCGTAATGTCATTTTTATTCAAGTGCCATGAAGAAGAGATTTAATTTCTAAAGAAAATTTTATTAAGAAATGGCTTACAGCCGCACGTCGAAAGATCGCACACTTTGAATGTTTGAATACCTACTGCCGAAGATTGAAGTGATGCCTAACCAGACGTCAGTACTGCAGACACTAGGCCCAGATGGCCAAGTGTTTTTGAAATAATTCAAAACAATTTCAATTTGGTATATATATTAGGTTCACATATTCTGACTGAGTTTGTACAGATTTTTTTGCCAAAATGAATGACGGTTACAAAAGAGTAGTCTGTCATTCTGTATCAGTAGTTCGAAATCTACACGCGATGTGACAAATTAATGCATTTTTTTGGGCGAGACCGAATTCCTATACCGCCAAAATAAAACGAAGTCCACCACTGCTCTGTTCTAGTTCATATGCATTTTTGTATGTAAATGGAGTTTGTCCATGCAGGACGTCTCTAGATCAATCCTATGGAATGAATCAGTGACTCTTCAAAGTCATGTGCTGATTAATATTTTAAATATGGCCTGTCTTGTGCCTCGAAAAGCACAAGTGATCGTCAATTCCATGTCATAAAGAATTAAAGACGCGTCATTCTGTCATTGTCAAATTGACAGTTCGTTACGGTAAGTGTAAAATAAAGAAATAGTGGAACAAACCCTTAGAATATACTTCTATACTATAGCTTTATTTTTGAGTTGAGCTATATTCATATGGCAGTACTGTAGCTCTATTAAAAATCATATATTCTGCAAAAATACTTAGATGAATGACGCAGATCTTAGGAGCAACGATAACACTAGGATGACGCTGAAGATTAATAACTTTGCCTACAAAGCCCTGGCTACCACACAAAAAATATTAAAACTCACAAAGATAGCAATAACAATGAGGCCGATACAAATCCATGGGTTCTATATTATCGATACACAGAAATAATAAGTGGAGTATAAACGTGATTGGTCGGTTATCTGCGATACCCCGCGTTATTACAGCATCTAACGCTTCCGTCTGCGTCACGTGCAACTACACTTTTATAACTGCCACTACATAATATTATGGGTAAGCTATGCAGCACTAGCTGTTGTCCACGGCTCCGCCTGCGAGGATATCGGTTATTGCCACAAAAAGTGGCGTGTTATTCTGAGGGCCGATTCACGTGTTTGTCCGTCAGGACATTGACACTGGTTTTTTAAACGAAATATGATAAGATTTTGAATAGACTTGCAATATTTTGTAGTCTAATTTGACAGATATTGATCGATGTTGACACATAGTTTGACACTTTAATCAATTTAGGATCCAGTCGCTGTATTATTTAAGTATCGGTTAATTTACGAGAATTCAAATTATCACACTGCGACTAGATCAAAACTGCTTTTTCAACAAGTATAATTATGACGAGAATTAGCTTTCTGATGTTGTAATACTTTAAAGTTTCATGAAAGTTAATTCAGTTCTTTGCCACTTATACGACTTCTAGAATTTACGACACTAGACGTTGAATGTTTTCCAACACATTGTACTTCTTTTGTTACTTCTGAGAACCATTTAATTTTAAAGAGAGCACCCGCGGATCCTAGCATAACCTCTAGACACAACACAATTACTTCGGTCTTACAGATACAAACGAGTACAGAGTAAAGTTTGCTTTAGACTCACAGGTTTTTAGAAATAAACTGTAACTTTATAGTACTGGCGAGTAGACTCTATCATAGAAATTATTAATTTCTGTGGACTCTATACACAAATACTACTTCCCTACATGCATAGGGTTCCCACCAAGAACTTAGGGTCCCAAGCCAACCTCACCTGCAAGTGGTGCACCTGACGATCAACGGACGAGGCTCTGGCAAACAAAATGTCCCAATAAGCGGCAATAGGCTCGCCACCTATTACGTGGGTTCAAAACACTGGCGCAAAGTGGGCGATTAATATGCCTCTGCCTAGCCCCTCGGGGAAACAGGCGTGAGTCTGTGTATGTATGTACTTCCCTACCGTGCTCATGATAATAAATCAAAACAAATAACTAAGGTGGCAGTTGGTACTGCCCGATGACAATAAATGACGTGAACGAGCAAAATAAACAAAGCGTCGATATTTTACCAATAACCTCCTAAGTTGTAAGCTCTCGGCGCGCATTCAATAAATAAGAAATGTGCGCGTGTGTGGAGTAAATCAAATACTGAGAAGGCGCGCGTACGAGCACTCAACGGGTAACAGTGTTGTAACGACTATGTTTTTGATGAACATTTACTGTTCGTGGGATAAGTACATAATATTTTTTGCCTCTTCATCTTTTTTAGTGAAGAGCTATTGATTCAGCACCGTATACTTGCATACATAGATGGCCTACCAATGATAATGACGGAGTTGCTTATCTAATTTAAGTGTTTTTTACGATAAATCGTTTTTTTTTAATACTCTGTATAAATAAAAAAGGAATAATAAACCTAATATTAATTAAATAGTTCATAATCTATAGTTACTTGTCTTATCTCATACAACGTAAAACTCATAACGTAACCAACAAAATATGATCTTAAGCCTAAGGTAATTTAGCACTTGGCTGAAAATCAAACATAAATACAAAAACATGTGCAGCTCGTCCTAATTACACCAGACACAGAATAAAATCCCTATAACGTCAAATATTAAACAATATTCAACATAAATAAACAGTGTTGATCGTTTGAATGGACGCCAAAAGCTGCGGATGTCCGATTCCAGTTGTTTATTTGTGCGCGACAGATCTCGCATGAATGATGTACCTATTGAGGAAACAGATGTGAGATTGTGGGAAAGTTGCTGGAGATACTCGTAAGCCGATGTTTCGAGAAATCACTCGATATTTGATGTTAAAGCTCATGAGATTTATTCCTGTAGGGTAAAGGATGATCCTTTTTGTACATGTTGTAGTATATTCTCGTAGAATAGAGACATATTACTTAAATTATATGGTTTCATTTTGCCCTAGTACATGATCGCCTAATCACTACATAGTATAAAACAAAGTATGTCTTCTGTCTGTGTGTCACTGTGTATGTTTAAATCTTTAAAACTACGCAACGGATATCAATGCGGTTTTATTTAATAGATAGTATGATCCATAAGGAAGGTTTATATGTATAATTGACGCGGGCGAAGCCGCTGGCGACGTCTAGTTTAAAATTAAAATTATAATTTATATTCAAATTAATGTTGTTACTGACCTCTTAGCACTGCGATTAGCTCTAACATATTATTAGGATTCGATCCTAACACGGGACAATGTGCGTGTAAAACACTTAATTTCCAGTCTGATTATTCGTAGTGCCCGATTAGTAAATTTTAAGAAAATCCAGCGCGATATGGGATTTATAACTAGACCGTGCGGTAATCTTTAAAAAAAATTAAAGACAACACTTTATTATTATTATGTTGCAGATGTGAGAGTTTATTAGACAAAACACGAGTATCATTTGTTGTTGTACGCAATAGTACCTAAAAATTGGCTACGTCACAGATAATATAATACTGCTACGTGAAAGATGTTGTTAGAAAACAAGTGCTTATGGGGGCATAGTGCGCACCGTTGTCGTTTTCACTAAACAAAAATTAACCCGTGCGGCTATCGGACTCACAACAATAGGCACTGTATTGAGACTTAACTCAGTTCAGTAGTGCAAAACAGTTTAAAACTTATTTTTTTATATTTGTTTTTTGAAAGACTCACGCCCTCTTCCCCGAAGGGGTAGGCAGAGGTGTAATTACACCCACATTTCACCATAAATTTTTAGGTCCCACGTAATAGGAGGAGCCTATACCAGACTCCGTGCTGCTACTGAGAATTTGGGAAAACCCAGTAACACTTTGCCCAACCCAGGAATCGAACCCGGGACCTCCGATCAGCAGTCGCATACGCTATCCACTGGACCACGGAGGCAGTTTAAAAACTTAAAATTAAGGAATACAAGTAAAAAGTAGGGAATGCTCCTGTTACCTCCACGACCACGTACTATGGTGTCAGCGTGTTCTCTTTTAAAAGAACTGAATTTAATTTTAACGCTAAAGCAACGCGTATAATAAAGAATATTTTTAATTATACTTCCAAAGGATAAGATTCTCTCCTGAATTAGATTTGTGAACCGTGTCACGGTAACATAATCTAACAGTATTGTAACTCGGCCGTCTTCGTGAGTTATATACCTACAGACGCGCTGTATGCAAACCAGCGGTAGGGCTGCCCGCCTCAAGTATTTTAATTACATCTACCTACTTGACGTTTTGTGATTGTTCATATTACTTATATTTTTATTCAAAAAAATGAAAATCGAATGAATGAAATAGTAAACTGCAGTCGCCGAAGGTTACAAAACTTAAATTTTTACTTCAACACCTACCTTCTGAGCCAAAATGCAAGTACCTACGTCCTTAATAATTGACGAGTATAATAATAACTTCAAATGCAACTTGAAATAACAGTTATTTGGTCACCCATCCGATGTCCAACCGCTTTGAACGTTACTTAACCTCAACCATCTAATTGTGTATGCGTTACTTACAGTAATATCTATTCATTGCCAACTTGTTCGATAACACTACATACCATCTACCTTATCATTATAATTTCATAACGATATTACGTTTAATTCAATATGTATTTCCAAAAACCTATAACTCGGGGTACTTTAAAATTAAGCGAAAAATTATGTACTCAGTTAAGTAAGTACCCTAAGAAATTACCTATTGGTTATGTAATAAGCAGATTCCCATTGGCTTCTATTTTGAAAATTACCCTGTAGGTAGTACGAATCATAGACAACAATTAAATAATACATTGTCCATAACGCAGGTAAAAGTGTCCTGCTAGTATACATTATATTATAACCGCAATATGTTTTAAAAATATTAAACATAATAACAGATTAAGCTTATCAAATAACGACTTTATCACGCTAAAGTTAATTACCGTGTCAGAAGGTAGGTGTGAAAAGCGTAGTTATCATTTAAAATAAGGTAGGTAATAGTATTATACATACTAGAACTAGCAGGAACCTTCGTAATTTGTAACAAAAAAAAACATTGTATAAATTGTTTTATCTTACGGAGTTTACAGGTAACTAAAAAATATATAGTTGGTGAGTTATCGAAGAATTTAAACAACCAAAAACTGCACAATATAATCTATACATCTTCCCCATAATAATTTTTTGAATAACAAAACACTGGTACAAAAATCGTCACCGTCTGTTCGTCACTGCGAGCTGCGGCACGATCGCGGCTGTGCGTACTTTAGGCACAGTCTATTAGACTGGGTACCCATTGGGTACCGGCGCGAGGAGGCGGGTAGGTATAATTCGAGTTTCGTGCGTTTGTATGGAGTTACAATACTGTTAGATATTATTACCGTGACCGTGTGGTGGTGGCAGATTCATTCATTAGTTTTAACGAAGATATATATAGAAAACATACCAATTTATAATAATATCACACACTCAACTATGTATCTCAAAACATTTTCAATTTCGTGTCCACCTGAATTAAATTTTGCCAGTTTTCATCTAATACCGTCGAAAAAAGAATATGGACATTTCTAACGTCGCTTCGGCCATTTGAGAAGAGAATTGCTGTCGTTCAAAATCCCTTAAGGTACCATCGCTGTAAAATGAGCCCCATTTAGGAGCTTAGTGATAAGCTTCGCAGTGGATCCGAAAAATTAAGTTTCTTTATAAATGTTATCTACGGGGTCAATCTTGGATTGAAAAATTGAGATGGTGGATGGATTTCACTTAGTCACGCCATCATTTTTTGCTGTTTATCTGAGCACGTCACTTAAGTTAAGTTTTTGATGACAATTTTATCTATTGTTTACTTACTTAAAAGCAGTAGCAATTTATGAACATAATAACTAAAGATACTATTTAACAATTTATCTAAAGATACTGTTTAACAATTTATCTAAAGATACTGTTTAACAATTTATTAAATTTCAACACTTACCATACATCAAACTACCAAGAGGACACAAAATTTGACAAACATAAAGTCCGAAAAATCTAAAAACCACCCAGTCAATATGCTTTGTACTTTTTTATAAAATTCATCGTTTTTATCTTTATAAATTCCAAAACATTGTATCAAAAAACCTTTTCTTTGAACTAAAATGAAAGGTAAATAGGACTTCAAAGGTTAGCGATCGTCCCTTTCCGAGTAAACTTGGTCTGTAGTAGACAAATAACAAAACAATTGTGCTAATCGAGCACTTTGGACGTTCGATTAAATGTTCATTGTTCGCTTAATGAGTGGAACAAGTTTCAGTCAAGGTTATGAAGAACAAGCTTAACGGATTCCTGTTAATACCTTTTCCGTGTTCTACAAAGGCCCGCACGAAAAGGTTGCGAATGGGTAAGGCAAAAAGTGTGTGGCTGATTTTATGTTAATACTGGGAACAGGAGCAATTGCTAGGCTTAACAACATGTAAGTGACAGCGCATAGAATAATTCCCAAAATAAAAAAAATCGATAAAATTTAAATAACCTATGACTCCCGGGCCATTATAACGAATACTTTGACACCCCATTTATTTAAATCGGTTTAGTATTTTAGGCGCTACAGTGGCACATACAAAAATACATACATACATAGACTGCCAAAAACTTTACCCTTCCTCTTGGCTTCGCCGTAGTCGGGTAAAAATTGACAACTCACGTCATTATGTAGCACAATCATTTCAATACAAAAATTTAGTTTCCTACCAGATATTTTGATCAAATAATGGTGGCAATCGAATGGTTCTATTATTATAATGCAATTGTTTTCTTTTGTGTCACACCCATCCATCATTCACTTCTTCAAAACATACAGTTTTTGTGTCTATAAGTGCCATCTAAGTAATAAAAAGACTATCACAGTATATTTGCAAAGTGCGATTATGGCCTTAATTGTAAACTATCGTACAATTCCGCATCCCCATATATCTTCCGACAAGTCCTTTGGCTGAGTGCAAAAGTCAAGGATTCGTCGACCGCCGTCCTTGCTCGAAGGCTTTGGGGATCAGCTTTTTCAGGTTGAGAGAAATCAATTAAATCGTTAACATGCTGAAGGACGACCTATTAATTAAACGACGCCGAACTAATAATTGGTTATGCTGTGATCTGCGACGCAGTGGGCGTGATAGTCATAGTTTAGGACAATATGATCCTTATTTACAGTTATCCCAATAACTTGTGGCGGTCAATTGAAAGTCACTTTGTTGGAATTTGATCTTGAGCGATTAGATTTATAGAAAGAAGAACGTTTTAATGACCTCTCTACAGACGAATAATTTACAATGGACTTCTATCTGAACTATTTACTTATATTCTAAGATCCGTAAAAGGATATTTACCCATCTGTGTAATGGATGATAAGAATAGGTGTAAAATTTTACATGTTCCAAAATATATTACGAATGGGTTGTCAAAAAAAATGTTGTAGCAACGCGACGCGATCCGAATTGACCGGTTACGAAAATATCAATAAGATATTAGGAATATTATCAATATATTTAATTATTCGTTATGTTTTCTATATGTATAAGATGTAAGTTCTAACAAAGTGACAAGTGCAGTAGAAAAAGTTATAAGCTCGTAAAGTTAGTAGGCACGAGATCAATATTTTACACCCTTCTCACAAAATTATAATTATTCGTACGGGACAGCAACCGATTAATATGTAAATAGTTGCTACTTCCTTAACAAAATGCTTGTAATTTAGCTATGCCGTTCTCACAATACGATGTAGTGTTTAGTATTTTCAACTGAGTGTAAAAGTAAATAGGTCAGAAAGCCCCTTGTAGCAGATGCTACGTTCTAAGATGCTACGTGCTACGTTCTGGCGTAGATCAGTTTGGTAGATCGCTTGCTTCGGATTCTATTGCGTTGCGTGACTCGTCGTCGTTTAAGCTCAAAGGATACAGGTGAATAAGTGTACTATGTCAAAACAAAAGTGAGAGACATAATTTATTAGTACAACTAACTAGGTACATAATTATGCATTCCTCGTAACAACATAAATGTATATTATACGTATCCATATAAATAAAATTAAAATGATAAATAGATGTAGCAATTCGTAGAAACCCAGAGTTATTAAGCATGAATAGGTATCGTTATAATATAGAGAAATATACTTAATCATCCTTATTGCAATAAAACTGAGAATTGTATATATCTCTAAAATTAACCAGTAGACTGTAGCGTGTATTATATTATTTTACTGCAAAGCACATCAAGCGTTTATTCGTCCCGAGCAATCCTCACGCAAACCCACAACTTGTCCAACAAACGAAAAAAAATCACAACAAATGTTCTCCCACGTAAGCCGCGGTATCAGATTGACAACCGCGGGCGTGTAACAAACAACAAAACGCGTTATTTTCCGTCAGCATCGCCGAAAAGCCGCCCTGTAATATATCACATACATTAGAACGAGCAGCACACATCACATCGATTCAATATAAGCGCGCGATCCATGACAGCTCACATGCCAGTTTCGCGGACCATTGGTCGGGATAACAGCGTAGGCTTTCGTTCCTGTTATTGTTTACTTTTCATTCGACATTCATTCGTTTAGTTGTCACCATGGGTCGAAGAGAGGAAAGTATCGGCTCAATGTTAAATGTGTTATTTACTTGCAGTTGTTGAGTATGAACCAGGTTTACGGATACTGAGCTTTGCAATTGTTGACAATACACAATTACTTTAACATCACAGGTGGCATATTTACGTAGTGCTAATTTGACATTCCTAAGCATCACCTTGTGACCAAGATGAAAAAACAATTTTGACTTTTGGCTAAGGACAGATTTCCTGTACCTATTACAATATAGTATTTTACCAAAAGTCAAATTTATCGTAATGTAAGTAAACATATTTTCTATCCTATTAAAACATTTTCTAATTTCTCCCGTTGCATTTATTATTCAAATCAAAAAGAGGTACCTATTAATTATCTCCCTTCATTTAAAGTCAGTATATACATGACAATGCCCTACATTACAGCCTATATTTATCCAATATCGGTTTGTTGTGATTTCGTTTATACCCACATTTTGTTTGGAATTTTAATCTTTAATTTGTTTACGCTAGAGCCCGAACACATAGGCACGTTTTAATTTACCCAACGATGCGTTGAAATGTTTACATTTCATTGATAATTGTTTACGTAATGTGTAAACAATTATTTTTTTGTTTGTAAGCAATTGGTGTTGGAAGTCCGTTCACAAAAATAGATTTCATTCATTACTATCAATGTTACGGAAGTTGGCCACCAGATGGCGCTTTGTCGCCTCTAATGACACTTATGGGAAATAGTATGGTGGTTTATTTTTAGCGCAGACCTTCGGAGTGTGAAAGTTTGTCGGTTGGTTAGTGAGTTCGATACCCCGCTGGGGACAAATATTTCGTACGAGCTGCGGATATTTGGCCTCGGGAGCAAGTTGTGTAGACCGCAGCTAATAATGAGTTACAAGTTTGGAACACGTGCTCCTCACGTAACTGTGAACATGAGAATAATAGATTATTAAGTTATATTATTATGTGTACGTGTAGTGACAGTGAGTCCTTACACGCGTGTATGCATATCAGAAACTTTAAGATCATTGTTATAGCACAACTGATATTATTAAATGAATTCTTGACTGCTAAAAATGTAGCACACATTGCATGGCATAGCTTTTTTTAAACTCGAATGATAATCATATCTTAAAAAGAGATGATTATCATTCGAGTTTAAAAAGAGATAATTAACAATTGAATACGCACTATACTTTGAAAAGTCAGTGATGCGTGCTGTGGGTTTGAACTCAAGACCTTCTGCGTAGTCTCTACGCTTAGCTATCTCTGATACTATCATACCAGGCTATTGATTAAACAGTAGCAAGGCTAGCAGAAATTTACGCTTGCGACTACCATAAGTTTACGTACATAATGACATTTTACAAAATAATAATCACTAAAACTTAATATTAATATTGAATGCACAACAGTTAACAAACTCATTACACAATATCTTAGCAAATACAGCACCTTATCTTCTGACATTTAAAATGTTCTATATTTCACTCACGTTGATCAAGTTAA
Source organism: Euclidia mi (assembly GCA_944739405.2). Taxonomy (NCBI): domain Eukaryota; kingdom Metazoa; phylum Arthropoda; class Insecta; order Lepidoptera; family Erebidae; genus Euclidia; species Euclidia mi. The sequence continues at coordinate 1,719,287 of OX123188.2, read as the reverse complement.
CCTTTCAAAAATCAATTAACCCTTCACGTGCAAAGTACAATCAACACATACCTACTTTTTGTCGACGGTAATAGGACGCTCTTAACTCAATTAACCCCTTACGCAACTAACCCCTCGGGAAACAATTTCTCTTCCCATCACACACGACCATGTGGTAAGACAATATCACTGAAGGATGTCGTATGCTCAAACATTACCCTGCATTAATGCCGCTTACAATTCACCTCATCCCTTAATAGGAAATAGAGCGTGAAGATAAGCGAATAAACAAAAGGGCTACATAATTTTCCTTTCCTTTCCATGTCGTCATCTGAGTCCCTCAATTTGAGGCAGTAGATGTCAATATTGATAGGACTACTAAGGCAAGCACTATTAATTATCTTTCATCTATCCCCACCCCTAGTTATTCACCATTCGTCTTTAATCACTTTACCGATAGTGATGTTAAGAAGAGCATTATTTCAATCACATCCAACGCAGTTGGTAGTGACTGTGTCAGCCGTAATATGATCCTTCCTATCCTCGACATAATCTTACCCATCATTTCCCACATCCTTAATTATTCCCTATCCAGTGGTGTGTTTCCATCAACGTGGAAGGACGCCCTAATTACCCCAATTCCGAAAACTTCTCAGCCTAAATCCTTTTCTGATTATCGACCAATTTCTATCCTACCATTCCTCTCCAAAGTCCTCGAACGCCTTGTCTTCAACCAAATGAACTTGTTCCTCTCCAAAAATAATCTGCTTAATCCGTATCAATCCGGTTTCCGTTCGGGTCATAGCACCGTTACATCCCTAGTCAATATTACGGATGACATCAGGACCGGCATGGAAGGCGGTCAGCTTACAATTCTTGCTCTGCTAGATTTTAGCAACGCCTTCAACACAGTGGACTTTGATATTCTACTTAGCCGTCTTTGCTCTCTTAACATATCTCCTACGGTGATTGATTGGTTTCGAAGTTACCTGTGTGGCCGCCGACAGCGTATACGCATTGAAGACTCACTTTCTTCCTGGTGTGATACAACTGTCGGTGTGCCCCAGGGTGGCGTGCTGTCTCCATTACTCTTCGCAATTTTCATAAATTCTATATCAAATAATCTTCGCTCCTCCTATCACCTATATGCAGATAATCTCCAAATTTATACACAGTCGCCATTGGCACAGATGTCATCTTCTGTGAGTACTATTAACAGTGACTTGGTACTGATCAGTAGTTGGAGCAAATCCTTTGGACTTAAAGTCAATCCCTCGAAAACCCAGGTCATTGTTATTGGTAGTTCACGAATGATATCGAAGATCGACTGGTCCCAGCTTCCTCACGTTACTTTCGATGGCACTGTAATCCCCATACAGGATAAAGTAAAGAACCTGGGTATAACTATTGACTCTTCTTTTACTTGGCGGTCGCAAATACAGGAAGTGAGTCGAAAGGTGTTTGCTTCAGCAGGATCACTACGAAGATTAAGAAACTTTCTACCCACTGCCACCAAAATTGCGCTTGCTAACTCTCTTCTTCTACCCATTATTGATTATGCAGATGTCAGCTATCTAGATCTCACCGAAAACCAGCTAGACAAACTTGAGCGCCTCCAAAATCTCTGTATACGATTCATATTTGGATTACGCAAATACGATCATGTTTCACAATTTCGAACACAGCTCAAGTGGTTACCCATACGACATCGCCGGAATGCTCATATTCTCTCTTTGCTGTACAATATACTGTTCAACCCTTCAACTCCCTCCTATCTTAAAGGAAGATTCGAATTCCTTCATGATACGCATAATCGTTATTTGAGGTCATCAGAAAATTTGAAACTAAAAATGCCGGTACATTCCACGTCATTTCTCGATAAATCTTTCTCTGTCACTGCTGTCCGCCTATGGAATGCGTTACCATTAAATATTAGACAGGCTCAGACGGTAAGCAGGTTCAAAAGTTTAGTCAAGGACTACTATCTAGCATTATAAAATTTCCTGTTTCACTACTATATACTATTATGTATTTGTGTATTATATATGTGTATGTATGTATAAGTATTTATGTAGGTATATGTATGTATATATATATTTATATACATGTATTTAAGCATATTATTATTGTATAAGCATCACAATATTATATATATTTATATATATATTAAGTCTATGCAAATTTTTACATAGGTACTGGTACACTTCTACAACCACCATTTATTTCCTACCAATAATATCTCCATCCAAAGGTTGCCTGGTAGAAATCGCTTTTAGCGATAAGGCCGCCCATTGTACTGTATTTCATTTATAATTCCTTAAAATGTTTTATATACTTAAGTGTACAATAAAGTATAAAATAAATAAATAAATAAATGTCAATGTTCTAATGGCGGCTCCACATTAGTGCCGTGAATTCACGCGCAAATTCACGCCGCGAATTCACGGCATAAGTTGTGTCGTCCACATTCATGAGATGTTCGCAGTCTTTCGTGAAACCCGTCGCGAAATGGACGTAGAAGCTTGGAGAATTATACATTATTACATTTTTACACTAAGAGCTTCTTAGGTCTCCAGCCGTGAGATCTATGAAGACTTATTTTACGGACGATTGTACACTCCTAGCTTTTCGTAGACTGATTGAAAAATTGCTCATTAAAAGTACAGCATCTGAGTATAACTTCCCAGCCATAGAAAATACTAAGAATTTTCTTTTCCCCTTCCCCTGTACCTTCAGATAGCATCTAAGCCAATCAATATGAGGTTCTACGAATTGGAGCGGAGCCTTCCAAGATGCTGAGGACCTCTGATGAAAGTAATCAAACAGGTGAAATTAAAAGTGTTTGAAATGTCCTAAATAAATAGTGTCCATTGTGGTGGGGACGATAAGAATGTTACAATAACAGCGCAGGTAAACATCAACACTAGAACGTAGTTAGTTGGATCTAAAACTTGATGTAAGCACTTGAAATTACCGTTCGCTAAATATATCTGTATATATCAAATTCTTGCGTTACTGACAGACTGACGGACACCGCACAGTCAAAACTATTAGCCGCATCCAGCTGAAATTCGGCGTGTGGCTATGTTTCTCGGGACCGTCAGGGTAAACTAAGACGGGATTGCCGGGAATTGCCACGGGAACGAGCTTCTTCTTCTTAGCCATTTTCTACCAAATTGGCGAAGGAAGGCCTCCTTCAGATTCCGCCATTTAGTTCGATCTGTTGCTACTTGCATCCATTTTGACCCTGCAGTTTTTTTAACGTCATCTTTCCAACGCATCTGTGGTCTTCCTCTTGGCCTTTATTCACCCCAAGGCCTCCACTCCAAAACTGCCTTACCCCATGAGCCATGTTTTCGGGCTATGTGTCCTGCCCACTGCCACTTAAGACTTGCCACTCTTTTGACAGCATCTGCAACTTTACTTTGTTCTCCGAGCCAGGTGTTCGTTTTGCGGACTCCCAGTGTAACCCTCACGAGCTTCCTTTCTACTTTCCTCTGGGCGACTTGTATTTTGTTAACGGTCTCCTTTGTCAGGACCCAGGTTTCTGCTCCATAAGTAAGTACCGGTAGATTACACTGATCGAACAGCCTGGCTTTCTGTTCAGCCGCTATGTTCATTTTGAAAGCAAAGTCCAGTTTCGAGTAATAAGAGTAATAAGCCCACATGAGACGGATACGTCTAGCAAATAGAATCATGCGAGAACACTTTGTAACTCTAAGGATCTTAACGGTTCCATGTCTGTATCTTCTTGTTTTGCTGGTAAATTTTGTTAGTAATCTCCACTGTACTGATCACGCCACTGTACTGATGAAAGACAAAATAGAGAAAGCACTAGAAGGGGACAGGAACGGGAACTAGCATCTATATGCTAGTTCCCGTTCCCGCCCCCTTCTAGTTTTTTGACCCAAAACCTATACGGTACTTACGGTTGACCTAGAATTGTCAATTTTGGTTAAAACCAAGGTCTTACAGCACAAGTAAAGGAAAAATTCCGAAAATTAAAAAACGTTGAAAATTATGGCTAAGTTTGGTACTTACAAGTTTTCGCAAAAATCTAATTTTGACCATGTCTTTTTATCGGGTAGACCCAGGACCCTGACAGATTCTTACACTTGACAATGTTCTTAAAATCAAAAATCACATGCTAAAAATATAGTCCATCTAAAATTACGTATACCTCGCACCAACCAAATACCAAGACGACACCAGTCTAAGTTCATAAATTATTTGTAATATGGCTAAATGACCCAATATACGTTAGAGTGGGCGATAATCGGGCGGCAGGCTTTTAGCTGACACAGCATGCTTGTAACACTATAACCACGGAATATTGCACGGCGTGGGTAGTCGATAGGGCAGTAATCACACAAAAACTGGAAAAAAGTTGTAAGGCTGATATATTTACTCCACATACATACAACACCATATATAGTCCCAAAGTAAACAGAGCATTATAGGAATTTAAACTTTGTCATCGCCATGTTTCGCCTGTTTAAACAGAGGTTTTTACTATGGATACTAGAGAGTGGATAAATCTACGTATAGTTTTTTTTTCTAAATACCTAGGTGCGTAGAAACACTTAGAAAATGTACATTTCATGGTCACGCATTAAAATTTTTGACTTGAGCGGGAATCGATCCCGCGACCTTCGGCGTAGCATTCGATTAGGTACAATCTCGTTACGCAACGTCGTCGTGGGCCGTCATGAACTTTTTCTTAACTAGATGAATTTAAGACGCACAATTTGCGATATCTGAAAGAACAAACTAGTTTTAATCCGGCATCCGGTCGATAAATATAAAATGATAAACAACTAGTCAGCTTACAGCAACGTTTCACTATCAACTGGGTGTGTTTTCTGTTTTCTAATCTTCTTTGAAAAACCAGTATTTCAAAACGAGTCGTCTATTTAAATAATAAAAACCATACCGTGGATACTGCCTTTGCTACAACTATGAGTTATTCGCTATTATAATCTACCTGCCAAATATAAATCTATATTTAGATAAATCTGTATTTATCTATCTCAAAAATCTCAAACATCAACCGCGATTCTTATAGATCACAACTAACGTACGTTTAACTCGTTTACATCGCTCAATTTCTCTCACTGATCCTCTATCTAGTGAGTACCGAGTGACTGTGCGATGTTCGACCAGACCACAAACAACATGTCTCTGCTCCACGCCACACGTGCTCCCTCGCTACTCGAATAAAAACGTTCCCGAGATTATCCACCGTACGTGACGCGAATACACACAACATTATATAAAAATAGAATTATTTTATATTAACTTTCCACTAGAAAAGGTTTCATCCCACTGCGTGAGATTAGGTATGTGTTGGGTAAGGTCGTGATGAATTTTATTTGAGTGCGTTGGATGCACTGATTTTTGGGAGTATTTTTCGGAAGGGCAATGGTCAGAAGAAATCTTGGCGTGGGATGGTAATCTCGAAGATAAAGGTCAACTTAAAGTAATCTCTGAAATCGAATTATTTTATATATTTGAATTGGAGGAGTTATAACAAAAGGCTTGTAAATAACTCACTTACGTAGCTCCAGACACGTGTAACAATAGGTAAAGCTTGATCAAATATAACAGTTTGCATGAAAGATTACTATAACTTTTATGATTTCAACGAAATATTTGTCAAATACGGAACCACTCTATTTTGGACTAGCTCCAGTCTTATTCCCACTGCAGTGTCATCTATATAGCCAGATTTAACGGTGACCATAGAAGATACCGAGCTTTGACACTCGTCAAGTCCCGAGGAAAGTTGCTAATCAAATGTAATCCTTTCATTTTTATTACAGTAGACGTTTTTTATGTATATGTAGGAACACAGTAAAATTGAAAAAAAAATGCTTTTATTATTATTGAAACATAAAGGAATTGTTATTCAATGCTTTACTTTATGCAATAATGACTGGCTTACTTGTAACTTAAAGCTAAATTGTAAAATAAGTAACTACTTTTAAATTCACCATACGAAGGTACAATATCCAATCCTAATGTCACCAAAGACTAATCCTAAAAAATAACATAACATCTACAGTTTCTATTACAACCCTGTACACGCAATTTCAGGCTCAGCTACATTTCATTACGATTTCTTAAGAGTAAAAAGTAGTAATGTGTCGTCTCACTGGCCCCATACAAAATAAAAGAGATAGAGTATATGTATACTTGAACTTGAACCTGATAGGATTCACTGATAATCAGTACTAAAGTAAGGAACTACTGACATTTTAAGGACATACACATGTAATCTTACAGCGTTTCATGGTTATCCATTAATTTTTATTCGTTGTAACAAAATCCTAGTTTTCAGAACGATCAGAGTGACGCAGAGGACGAAATGTTAATATTTTCTGTGTATATGCTTCGCTAATCGCCACGTGCTATCGGCAACAATCATTATACAACACCCACTACGAATCAATGAATAATTGCTCGATAATTTTAGTCGCTCAATAAATCGGTGCACTTACATAAATCTCGTTAAGTATTAATACATCAGATTTAACAGAATCGACCGATACTAATGGCCGCTGTAGTCAGAGGATTTATATTTCAATTCCGTAATCTGACGGTAATACCAATATCTAGATAGAAATGGATCTGAAGTATGAGATTTTCTGTACCTTAATTTAATTGAAAAGAGAACAAATAGTTATTAAAATAATATTTATACTTGAGGCTGCTACAAGTATAGCCAAGTGGAGATAACAACAGATTGCTACACGGAGGGTATCGGGTTTGAATCCACGGCGTGCACTATTGAATTTGCACGTATTTGATATAGCTAATAATATTTGATTATTTGCTTTATTAAACGTATTTGATATCACTCGCCCCCTGAATAATATGACACTACTCCAATCTACTTAATATCGAAAATATTTAAATATCTCCATGAATATTTTACGTATAAATTGCAAACAGAAACAGAAAGACAAAGTTAAATAAAAATATTGTTAACAATAAAACACACGTTTCTTTGTTTGTTTATATCATAAATTGTATATCTGTGGCTGTACTGTGAATCATAATCCGTTTCTGATTTACAGAGGCGATCGCTGCAGATATTTATTGGTTGTAAGCATCATGGAATAATGGTATTAGGCAGATAAGTGTGTTGTGTGCGTGTGCTGAAGCAATGTGTCATGATTGTACCAAGTGCAGTGGCGGCGCGGTGGATAATCAAAACTCCTTTGTGAATGAAATTGATGGCTTTATAAGGTCTCGTTTTCCCTGACCAGATACAGCACCCTGAAGGAAGCAGTGGGCCACATCAAGAGTCTGCTGGCCTTCCTCAATGAGCTGGGGTGGCTCGAGTGACAAGACATTCCTACCCGCACGCAAAATACACGCCAGGACGTGGAATTGCGGAAACAGCCCGTGCTACCAAGGTCTCGTTTAGAAATGGCTCTAAATGGCTCTTTGACTGTCAGTTTTGTATAGTGTGTTGTTTGGTAGCTCTTCGATTTTCAACTTAAGTTCATAAAAACAATAGCGTTAGATATCTCACTCAAGGCCATCTGATCTCAAGCAGGCTCTAGCTAGATATAGATTGTTTTTGGCAACTATATAATGATAAACATACTTATCCCCTCGAAGCATTTTGGCCACCATCGAGGCATCTCAGACACCCTTCATCTACGGGTGTATGAGATGCCTCGATTTTGGCCACTTTCAAGGCTAGGCTTTTGAGCTAAGTACGGGCGCGTAATATTTTCGTATAATACATACAATTTTAAAATTAATTGCACCAGACTCAGAACAAACAATCGTGGTCATCACACAATGATGCTCGATATGTATAGACGCTCAACGAACGCTCGAACCCGCGACCATCGGCTTAGCAGTTAATGTCATTAAACAGGCCAGTTAAAAGTTAAAATGTGCCTCAGCACGCAAGATACCTCTACCTATATGTGCTATTTAAATTAAAATCAAATGTGTTGTTTTTATTCATTCGTAAATGTAAGCAATTCAACTCATTTTTACCCAGATTTTCCTGTAAGAAGAACTACAAGTGAGTACTGAAAACAGTCTTACATCACTATTTCCACAAGATTACAATATATAGCTGTTCTCAGTAGGACAGTTTCTAAGAAATTCATGATGTTGTTCTTGAGAACTCTGCGTACAAGTTTCTGAGCAAGCCTCGCAGGGGGAGCCTCTAACACAAGCGGATCCGAGAAGGCAGTGGACTGTGTGGCGTAGTCTGCTGTGAAAGGCATTGCACACCTCGCCTTGCCCCGGGCACGCGTCCCAAGCAAGGGGACGGACGCGACAGGTACAGCGGAGCAATACAACCACAGTTCCCGCTGTACCTGCTAGCTAGCTGCTAGGCGGTAACTCAATTTCCACATGTTAAAAAAAAAGGTCCAACTTCACTTCAGGTATAGCATGATGTCTAAATGTTTTAAGCGCGATCTAAAATTGCTAAGAGTTTTGGTGATTAAATACTTGACGCCCAACACTTTGTTATCCACAAATTGCTGCGACGCGTCTAGATCTACTTTTCGTCCATTGCTATAATGATTATTAAAGTCTTCGGACTCCCTGATAGTAAATTCAGACGTTTTCTTAAGAATTGTGCATAGGGTTCCCTGGGTGCATAGGGTTCCCATCAAGAACTTAGGGTCCCAAGCCAACCTCACCTACAAGTGGTGCACCTGCCGATCAACGGACGAGGCTCTGGCAAACAAAATATCCCGATAAGCGGCAATAGGCTCGCCACCTATTACGTGGGATCAAAACACTGGCGAAAAGTGGGCGTTTAATATGCCTCTGCCTACCCCTTCGGGGAAACAGGCGTGAGTCTATGTATGTATGTATGTTCTTAAGAATTTCTTGTTCAGTGACTCGAATAAGGAAAACTTCACGTGTTAAGTACCTGTGTTGTGGTGTATCCAACAAATATTAAAGGAAAACAAACACCGTGCGTTGTGTTTATGTTTCATACCGACACCGCCGCCGCCGATGCTCGGGAGTATATAAATTTCAGGAATATGAGTAACAGTTCCGTATTTATCACTCGTATTAGTCGCGCGTTTCACTCAGCCGCTTACTAAGTTTTGGTTTGCCAGATAAGGCTATGCTTTGAGCTGTTATGCTTAAGAGTGATTGCACTTCAAATGTAACAATGAACCGTCAACCATTATTTTTGTCGTTTCGATACCAATAAAAAATAAATATTATGAACATGACTATTCCTATACTTTAGTTCTTCTTACAAAATGAATGTAAACGTTATAAGTATAAGAGGAAGACTGAAGGTATGGTCATGACGCGGGCAGTAAGCTGGCGCATTTATCAGCGCTGGCCGCGTATAATGTACCTGCTACGTGAATAGTTACGTAGCAGCTACATCTACGCTACATATAGCTGTATTCTTTCTATGTACCACTGCAAATTATACTCACGAAACTCCACTTACCGTTTTTGACTAGCCGTTTGAAGCTCAATTATTAAAATATTTATTCCGCCACTAACTTGTAGTGTATGATGCCGATTTTATGTTACAGTCGAGGTCACGAAATAAGATACCTCGTGATCGATGTAACACATGCCGAAACGCTGGCCAAAAAGAAAAATATATCAGCTTTATTTTCAAATTATTACGCATTGTAGTTCCTTTACATAAATACTTAAAACATACATAGCCACACAAAATAAGACAAGTATTTTTTTATTACTTAGGACCTTTACATACATACCTATATTTCCAAACGAAACTACTTCAAGGTTTTCTTATCAACGACGCCCACATCAACGAGCCACTTTTTAATTCACTTCGTCCGCCAAGACAAACGAACATCAAATATATTTTACTGTCGATCGGTCGCTGCACTCGTTGTTTTCTACGTTCAATTAGCTATCTAAGCTCACCACCACCTTCTAATGGAAATTTGTTCTTACATTTGATTCATGCTTCCGCCTACGCTTCCACAAAATAAGTAAGTAGCTGTCTAATGGGGTAGTACATACGGTTCTATAACAAGGTCCCTTATAATTTAAGAAACATAAGGATATAAATTAGTTTAAAAGTAATGTTACAACTAAATTGTGATTAAAATATAGTTTTAATGATATTTAAAACTCACGCTACTGACAAATTAAAAATAAAACATTAACGTTGAGTTTCGGACCAGCTCTTCTCAACAGGTTAATAAAATGACATTTAGTAGGTACTTAAAAATGTTTACACGAAATAATGAGCCATTTCATTTCAGCTAGCCAGCAATAATAATAAATAATAATTCGTTTCAGCCAATTTGGCGAATGACTCTAGTACTACATTAATATTCATCATAATTATGCGTAATTTGTTAATTTTACAATAACTAAATCATTATAACAATAGATCAGTGCTATTTGTTTAAGCAATCGCGTGACGACCTTTCACTCACCCTCTACCTACCTATGTCGTGCTTTTAGAACAATTTGCCTACTGACGTATCTAAATATGCATTTATAATACTCCTTTATTTACATTTATGAACTGTTTTAAGTCAGGACTACAGTAACACAATTTATAGACCTCTCATATCGCTAAAGATTAAGGTTTACAAAATGGAGAATAATTTTAATCACGAAAACATTGTCTAAACTCTAAAATAAAATTTTGCACCTTTCTTGCTTTATATTTAATTCATTCATTCATGAGCATTTGTAATCTACGAATACATAGTGCAATGCAGGTGTCACTTTTGCAGAAAAACCCTTGCGAATTATAAAATGCCGAGCAACCCAGCTCAGTATCCATAGTCAGGTTACTTTTACTTACAATCCATACAGAATATAGTTACCCAGGGCAGATCTGCAATTTGCAGTGTTTCCACACGAAATTACCATACTACACGTACATTAAGAAGCTTCTTTCAAATATATTTAATTAATATTTGATATCACTAAGGATAATTTCGCATATCACACACTTTTTATTGACAGAATACCTACATGTAAAATAACATCCCTCAGTAAACAATGATAAAAATAAATTCAACGGATTGTTGTAAGACAGCTAAGTGGTGCTTTGCTTGCATTGATATCTCCACTGCGCTATAACTCAAAGCTTCAGAGATGATCGAGATTGTGGCCTATTTGGCTGCAGCGTTCAAAACAGTTAAAGTACTTAGATGGTAGTGACATTGACGAACGGAGCGGACTGAAGATGACCGGTGATGACTCCGGCAGAGCGAACAACGGCTTACGAGCTCGCGAAACGTTTTATTTTCGGTTGATGTGTTTCTATTGTTAGAAGAGGCATATTGTGGTTTATTTTTGAACTACGGAATCGATATATGTCTACGAGAATGCAACCGCGAATTTTCTTCATCACTTTTTTGAGTAGGGCATTCTTCTTCGGTAACATTTTACAAACTATTAAGGAATGAGAGTAGCTGAATCACTTAGGTATTTTTCAGTTCAAGAGAATCGGATTTGCACCTTTCAACAGTAACTTCTTCTTTCTGCATCTTGCACTTTCTTTGTAAAGATAATTGGAATGGCACTTACTGCAATTTTTTTATGACTCGCCTTTTGAATATTCTTCGCCGGTAACAAAAATTTCACTGTAATTTTAATCATGCATTATATTATAATATGATGTACTGTATAAAAATCATTCAAATATTTAACATTGGGTCGGCACATATCTGACGGAAGATGCGTCGCGTATTATCCGTCACGTAACGTCAAAACAGCCAAATTTATGATAAATCATTCAAACTTTCACACCTAACTGATGATGCGTTAGTGCGTCGAGCGTACAGGATCTGCTCCGTTTCCGTCAACGTATCGTCGGTCGACGTCGCGCGCACCACGCTCCACTTGTATTTTGACTGACGCGTTGGACGACGTTTTAAAATTAAATGTCATACAAAGCAACCGCACTGTAGTTGCCGAAAGCAGAAATCGACTAGTCGCGTCATGTTGCAGGTCTAATTTGACGAAATAGACGCAACCGATGCAGATATGCTCGACGTATTTTCCTTCAGATATGTGCCGACGCTATGTAGGTACTTGCGAGATTTTTATGATGCACAAGACTCTCAAATAAAGGTAAAAAGATTTTTAAGAAAAATGTATTTAATGTTTATCTTTACAACGTAATTTATATATCCAGATCAGTAAGTTACAGTAAAGCCGTGATAAAAAGAAACCAAACAAAACTAGCGAGTTCTCAGAAAAAGTAATAAGAAACGCGCAGAGTTTAATTCGCTCCCAAAAACTTGTGAAGGAATACTCCGCCGGATAGTTTCGTGATGGACAAATTACTGTGTAGATACAAACTATGGAATTTTCTTCGCTATTCGTACTTGTACCGGCTGCATTAAATTTATCAGCTTAAGAATGCTGTTTCGTTTTATTTTAGAATCTTAAGTGTTTTGAGCAGAGATCCCAATCATTTTACGGAGAACAATCAGAACATGCCAGTATGTACTATACTATGTACTAGGTATAGTTAGGCTGCTTGTTGTGTTACGCCTACACGTCGTGTCGGTGAAAGATACGCAGCGTAATCCAGTGTAGCATCATCGTTATCAATTATTAATATCAATTTTTCTTTAGTGACTTGTTGTTCTAAAAAAGTTACATCCGTATCCTAAAAAAAATATCCTAAATCAATGTCATGTTGTATCAAAGAAAAACTATTTCGTAGACATATGAGTACACTCATGCTGACTCAAATCATTCTGGTTCAATGAAACAAGAGTGGTTAAAATACCTCGAGCCATTTTTGAAGAGTTATAGCAACTTCATTTCGAGCGAGTCTAAGCATCAGCACTTAAACAAAGATGACATATGGGCAGTAGCATTGAAAAAGAAGTATAAAAATACTCGCAAACATTGACAAACCATCAAGAATGACATGCACGTTATCCTACGGAGACTCAAAGCAGCCAGATATTTAACGTGTAGATTGATGATTTGGAAATATACTCGTAATTGGAAGTTTGAAACAAAGAGGTGTTTGAAACATGGGGCCCAATTCCGCTAGATAAATATAGTCTCGAATCTCGATATCATGTCAGTGTCATACTTACGTCACAAAAAGCGTATTCTTCTAAATTATATGATATTTGAATGAAATTGTAACGAGATCGTATGTGTCAACGACGAACTGTTTATTTTAAATAATACGATAATGACATTAGGGTATCAGAATACCGCTTTTAAATCCATTCAAAATATAATATCAATGTCATCTAAAAATAGCAGAATTGGCCCCATGATTGCCATTGTCTCATTCGTATGGTTCTCGCACCTCACTGGCAAGCTGTCTAATCGGTTAATGCAGATGCATGTTCTGCCTCATACTAGTCGACCAAGCCAACTAGACGAATGTCAACGTGACAAAATTCAACATAATTCAATAATTATAATCCAGAAATTCCTAGTACTGGTTGCAGGCGCATTGTACGTTCACACGCCGCGTTCGCACGTTACGATAAATAATTTCTGGATTATAATTGTTGAATTATGTTGAATTTTGTCACGTTGACATTCGTCTAGTTGGCTTGGTCGACTAGTATATCTATAAATATTATTAAATGAAGTCCCCTTTTCGTCCCTGTATGAACGCGATAAACTCAAAAACTACACAACGGTGTTTTGTATATGCAAATACAGTGTTTTCTGAGGAAGGTTTGGATGTATTATTTACGCCGTCGAAGTCTAGTTATATCTATTGTATATAGGTTATAACGAGAACTACTGAAATGAAAACATAATGTTGCGTTACTCTTATTCATTCTGTGAATCAAATAATAAGATTCTTCATGTAGCTAAACTTATTTTAGGTGATTACATAAACGACGAATTCATTCATGAAATCGTCTTTATTGTAGTTGGTGTTTCACTCATCTCGCACAACTGACTGTGAAACAAACAAACAAGTTTCCTCATTGTGTTGTTATAACATTAGTATGATTAATTCAAGATACATAAATAACATTGAAAGAGTTTTTCCGCAAACTCCAGCCGCCTACGATTCCCGCTCTCTATTTTCAGAACCTTACATAACAACAAGATGTATACAATGCTCGATAAAATGCCGTTGTAATGAAGCAAGAGGAAATACACGTTTAAAAGTATGTAAATCTTGTGTGACATCATTAAACGCGTTGGTTTCAGTGCAGAAATAGTAAACTTGTACTTAGTTATTATAGTGAGTGATGTATCAGGTTGCGAGGAGTGCATGCGTCATGTCATGAGATGTGTTGAGTGTGACCATAGCGGATGGATTATGTGTGTGTACATTCAGTTTGGTGTTTAAATATGTGGAATCTTACAAACTTCGTTCGGGACGAATGGCGTAATGGTTTAAGCAGCCGCATCACTACGATAGTGGATAAAGCGATCTCATCCAAAATGTACGTGGCAGAAGCTGACACGAACCTATAGACTCCCATGAAACAATGGATGGTCCCATCAACAATTGTTTTGATAATATTTATATTTTCCAATTATGTTGAGGAAGTGGGATGACTACGCACTTCGCTCAACTTACTGAAAACACACAAATTAATGTTCACCCACGCTTCGTCTGGCCGGCTTGAATTGCGTAAGAAAAAGAATATAAGGGAGTAGAATTGTACGGACTCAAAGAGAAGTCTTGATGATATTATGTCGAAGTAAAAATAACTTTGGATTAATGAATGAAGAACATTTTTGTACTCGTACTTGTAGTCAAATCACGTTTTAGACAGTTTGATAAAATAAATCGTGAAGTGAAGAAAGCTGTGAACAAATCTAAAAGAGAACGGTGGCTTTACCAGAAGCATTGCACGATCCACTAGATATTTAGTATTTTGAGTCACCATTGGTACTGATGGGCATTAGGCAAAACGATTGATTCTCTTGTATGGCAGTCATACATATGTGGTGACTTCCTAAAAGATCGTCGTTTTTCCTCCTCAGAACCATATCTTTGTATTTGTTGACCAGTTGATTTAGTTGATACACTAATACATCCGTGATCATGGTGCTTGAATCATCATCATACAGCCTTTGGCAGTCCACTGCTGGACATAGACCTCTCCGAATTAGCATCACAATCGTACTGTAAGTCAGAAAGGGTTAGGCTTACAACACCACACTGACCAGACGGATTGGCATACGGTTTGATGTTGTGTTCGACGTCTCTTCGCTAAGATACTGTTTGCTTATTGTATTTTCTTTGGTTGCCTTTTACAAAACCTACGGGATGAAATGGGGTACTGTCTTAGCATTCTTTATCCGTCACCATGCGGACCCGAGTTTAACTACTTACAGAACTCACCATAATTCTGTTTGCCATTCCATTATATTTCAATTGCCATACTTATATGGTAATACTAGTGCACAAGTGTGGACTTGATGCCCACTTAGTATGGTAATAGAAGATGATTAGTGTTTGGTGTCAGATGACCGCACATATGAGACACACGTCTCGTGCGAATAAACTGCAACTTATCAATGGGCCACTGTTTACGCTCGTCATTATGTTTACGAAGTCATATTGTATCTACAGAGACAAAACTACGAAAAACAACAAATGAAAGCCCCATTTCACTTACCAATAATTTCAGGGTATTTTATTCTGCATAAAAAGCCCAAAATTATTTACAGAGTAGCTGTTAATAACTCAGCTTCATAAAAAGTAAAAATGTGCCATAAAACTGTTGGCAGCGAGCGTCTTACACTGGCAACAACCGTTCCGCTTGACTCCGTGTAAAAACTTCATTGAATATGTAAATACGCGAACATTTGCAGCCCGCCATGCTGGAATAGGCTATGGCTTTCAACTGACTCACTCACCCTGTTTGTTTAGAGATTACGAAATGTTAGGGTCGAATATCACAGATGTCATGTACGCGCGGTGGTATCAAGTCCTTTTTATCTTGTCAACTGTACAAAGAGTTTTGTAGGTTTGTCCGCACAGGCAGGCGCCTTGCTAAGCGCCTAGAACCTAGTGGCTTGCATGCTGACTACTTGCTAGGATACGCGGTGGTCGCACTGAGAGGAGGTTTGCGTGGTGTGTCGCTAGGTGCGTGGGTCATTTGCTTGTCGGCACGTTCACGAGATGAATTTTCAAAAATAGCTTTAACATCTCATCATCAATCATCATCCATAATTCATCCATATATGATGATATATCATATCACTAACTTAGAACACTTCGTTGGTTTTTACATAAAACACTTGATTCACTAGAATATCAAAAATGTAACACAGTAGGTACTTTACATATTTCCTATTCAAAGAAAATGAAAGTAGATCCTAGCCTCTATACAAAAAGGGTGATAAGCAAGACATTTGTAACTATCGACCAGTAACAATATTATCCGTATTTTCGAAAATATTTGAAAAGGTTATGCACGATAAAATAGTGTCATTTTAAGTCGAAATAATATATTAAAGCGCCATCAGTATGGCTTTCAAAAAAATAAGTCTACTAAAGACGCGGATTTTAATTTGGTAAATGAAATTCTTTGGAGCGTAAATGATAAAAAATATACTACTGCTTTGTTTTTGGATATGTCGAAAGCTTTCGATTTTGTATCACATAATCAACTGCTTAAGAAGCTAGAGCATAATGGTATTAGAGGACTACCTCTTAATTGGTTGGCAACATACCTTAAAGATAGATACCAATGCGTTCACCTGACACAGCTTATTTCTAATACTACGCAAATATACGAATCGGAATACAAGCGCAATGAATTTGGTGTACCTCAGGGTAGCGTATTAGGATCTTTGCTGTTCCTTATATACGTAAATGACCTGCCCGAAGTTACAGAACACAAAACAATACTTTTTGCCGATGACGTTTCAATTATTGTGACATCAAATAAATCTGTGACATTAGAACAACATAAAATTGACATTCAAAATACATTGACAATGGTTATAGAATGGTTAAATCATAATAATTTACAAATTAATTTAGCAAAAACAAATATAATGAATTTCAATAATTATAAAAATCAAAATACTGACATAAATTTCGACGGACATATTTTAACAAATTCTAGTAATGTAATTTTCTTGGGACTTACAATTGACACACAATTAAAATGGAAAGAACAAATTGATAAGGTTTGTGGAAAAATTAACAGGTTCGCTTACGCCCTTCATAAACTAACAATCGTTGCAAACAAGGATACAGCCATTACAGCTTATTATGCATATGTTGAATCAGTGCTCAGATATGGATTGCTAATCTGGGGCAATGGAGTAAACATAAATAAAGTATTTGTGGCCCAAAAACACTGTATACGCTCTATAGTCGGTATTGCTCCTGATGTATCCTGCCGTCCTTATTTTAAATCGTTATGTATATTACCATTGCCATGTTTATAAATACTGGAGATTGGCAAATATGTGAAACAGAACTTAGATATGTTCAAACAAGCCAAAGATGTCACAAGTCGAACGAACATTAGAAACCCTAACAGATTGGTGTTAGATCTGGTTCCAAAAACAAATAAATTGCAAAAAAATTGCTATATTATGTGTAAAACAGTATACAATAAGATACCTCAACAAATAAAAGGATTACCGCTAAAGCAATTTTCATATGCACTAAAAAAATGGCTTTTGGAAAATACATTCTATTCTGTTAAAGAGTTCTTAGATTCGAAATGACCATTTTTATGTAAATCTTAATATATAAAATCCTTGCGTTACTGACTGACTGACAGACACGCTACAGCCGAAACTATTGGGCGCAGGAAGCTGAAATTTGGCATGTATGTTCCTTGGGGACCGTAGGGGTGCACTAAGAAGGGATTTCCCGAAATTCCCACGGGATCGGCCAAAACGGGTAAATTTAAAAAAAACGCAGGCATAGCTGCGGGCGTCCTCTAGTAATATCATATAAGAACAATTGTGTAGAAATTAAAAATACAGATATTATAACTATTGAATTGTTGAGGGTCCAATGTTATTATTTTTACTTTGTTATTGTATTTAGTCATTGCTTGTGAATAAATGAACAATATATTTATGAGTGTATAACGTTAATTATTATGCAGCAAGGATGATATTATAAATCTAAATAAAACAATGATTTGCATGCTATTTCTAATATAGTTAAATAGGCCTGATCTGTCATATTTCAACACCTTTGTAAAAAACTATATTTATTGCGAATAAAGATTATTTGTATTTGGTTCAGAAGAACATTACTTCGCCATACTTCTCACAACATCCTCCTTTAACGGTACCTTATCATAAAGTATTTCAAAAAGCACAATTATTGATACCATTCTCTCACTATGTAATATCGTAAGTAGGCTGTGTATATGTTCCGTGAGTGTCGGCAGCCATCTTAGGCTCGTTGTTATCGAATCAAATCGACATCTCCGACAGAACGAGGGGCGGAACGCTTTCAACCTCGATGCGAATAGTCGATACATGGAGAAATGAACAATAATAATGGGGTTTATGGTGCTGTAACGTTAAGCACCCTGTACGTGAGAAGATTGGACAGGGTGCCACAATCTGTGGCCACTGTTAAATATATTAAAGTGTAACGTAATACTACACGTATTGCGTTATAATATCTCGCAGGCGCTTAACGCCAGCTTAGTCAGACATCGTTCGCAATATTACCAAATATGGTCATATTCACTAGCCAAAGGCAGTTGTGAGTCATAGGTTTATGCCTATATAAGATGGGTGCGCGTTGTAGAATGGTCACTTTCCCTAGACATCGGAACGCTGCCGCTACACCTCGCGATTATTCTACATTCTACTTCCTATCTACTGTCCCGCTGGGGGTAAGCATATTCTAGTTGTCTGTGTGCCTATATGTTCTGTCTGTAGTATCTGTGTCTCCTAAGCATAACAGCCGATCTAGGGACAGCCTGTTCCTGACCGGTTGTTGTGTATTCTCTATGCTGTTTCCAGTTCACCCTACGGGCTACGTTCACCCTACGAGCTCACTGCACCTGACGTTCTTCCTACGGGCTGACGTTCTTCCTACGGGCTACAAGCCACGAGCTGCTGGCGCCGTGCCGCTACTAGCCCGCTGCCACCCAAGCCTCCGTTCCTGCCTACGAGCTCCTACAGCCAGGCCACGGACGCCTGAGCCTGACCGCTCGACCCACATCGGCTGCACCGCCTGAGACCCGCTCAGCCTGAACATCGACCACAGAGCTGCCTGCGCAGCGCACCTTGGCCAGCTCATCGGCGACCCTTCGAGCAGCTACCCTGCGAGCGTCGGAGAGCAGCAGGAGTCTACACTCCAGCCAGCTCAGGCCAGTGCTTACCTAGTTCGGTCATACTGTATGTAAGCGGTAGTGAGACATAATAAAGAACCTGTTCAGCCTAGCAGTGTTTCTCTCGAACCCCGACATCCTACCTGAGATCCTCCGTCTCAAAAGTTTTATGTTACCGGCAGACAGAATGTTTACCTTACGCTACGAAAAGCTATGCGGTTTATTCGCATTGCTTAACTACTAAGCAAGCAACGCAATCGAAGCAAATAATAAAGATAATGTTAAGTGGAAGGGTAGGAAAATTACCAAGGAGGTAGCTAATGAATATTTAGGTACATAATCAGCATCACCAGGCCTGAACATTTTCTTTTAATATAATGACTGCAGGTGTATGTAGTGATACTGTTATACGATAACCGCTTACAAATATAAACAAAGCCACAAGCCTACTTGACATAAATTCTCTCAACTATAAAGAAAATACTTCTGTACATAAAGAAACTATTACCGATATTCTCATCTTCAAATAAAAAGCACTATTTTATTTATGGTATATTCTCGAAAATTGAATCAGATTGAATGCGCAAACACAGACAATTCTGTTAGATTTATAAAAAATAGAGAGAGCTCTTATGAAGCCTTTATTTATTACCTAACTTTATAGGGACCTACAAACTAAAGTAGAATGTCAAATTTCGTTGTAGTAGGTACTTTATCTGCGCGATTTTTTATTTAGTAGTAAAAATTTTGCTTACAATATGAACCAATGTTTTAGAATCTAACCGTGTGTGTAGATCACTTTCCTACTTAGAAAATATGACTTTAATTTAGATGTTTCTAAACGTCCGTGTTGGCAGCCAATCACAGTTACCAGACTCCACATGCACAAAGCACCTACCTGCATGCTTTTCAGATTACATAGCGTTCAAAGTTAATAAGAAACACCTCTGATCGCATCTAGCATCACTGCACTCATAAATAAATAAAGATAACCAAAGCGAACTACTGATCTACTCCCAAGGAGTTCCTCTCTCACAACCAGAGCAGTAATTGCTCTAGCTGTGATACCTCAAGACGCATTACTTTGCAGAATACAACATACAATGAAACATGATCCACTACTGTGAAATTGGAATATAGGACAAACTTTATAAATCACTTATCTTGCAAAACCCATAAAAACAATTTCCCTTTTTCTTTTATATAAATACTCTTATACTCAGATATTGGCGTCACGTTTTACCTACTACAAAACTTTTGACAACACTTTCTTGTAGTAATAAATAGTGAGGGGAAAAAATCAGTTGGGAAAGCTATCATTTTCTATCTCGACCAAGCATCCAAAACATCTGTCACGTTAGCGTAGCCAAATATATTCAACTACACCACTTTCTCTCTCTTGAGTACCAAGAACAAGCCTAATATCTTTTTAACTTAGATTTATCTAAAAGTTTCATAAAATTATTGCTATTCTTAACTCCAGATTGTAGCTTAGATACAGTCGGTAGATACTGTCGTCATATTCTAAAGGTAAAAACTATTGGATGTAATTTTGTAATGTACCTATTAGAACTATTAGTAGATACTAGAAAGCCGGCTTCCTACGGTGCGTGGTTTTGCGAAGAGTTTACTTATAAATATATGACAATTTATTATCGATAAATAGAGAGTATCTAGTCTCTATGCAATTGCCTATAAGTTGTGTAAATGTACGCATCGACATTCGACGTTAAATGTAACGTCAGAAGCCCAACAGTTAAGGCAACACTCCTGTAACTGAGGGATCATGGTTTCAATCTGTCGAAGTACATATTAAATTGTGAAGAATTATGTAATTGCTTGTATCACGGGCATCAACGATGGTTTACAACTAGACTGCCGAGACAGAAGTTTTACGAACCGTTTTCCCGTAAGAAGCAGTCGAAACGAGATCTCACAGTGTTATATGTAAACAAAAGAACGAAACTAAACCATTCAGCAATTTTTGAAAGTCTGACACATTTTGAAAATATGGTACTTTTAAGTAGATATGTAATGTTAATACTAGTAAACAAAGTTGGTCAAAGTTATTTTCCGCACAGCCAACAACGGACTTAAGTGACGCTGAGACTCAAAACAACTGTGGCTCACACAGTTTAAATATGTTCTGAGTTGTGACGAATGTTCTGCGCTAAGCGCGACGCGACGTCCACATGAATTAAGCTTATTAATAAATTGTACTTCTTTCATATGATCTAACTCACCAACCTGTAAGAGCAGGACAAAAGTTTCAAGAGATGAACGCAATTTTTTTAACTTTGCATATTTCCGTAACTTCGAAAACGTTCTACAAACACATTCATGACAACAATAACGTATTGCTTTATGTGAAAACGTTTCCGCGACCAAAATAAAACAGGGGTGATATTTTTATTTTCCTCACATAAAGATGCACAGTGCACGAGTGTTATCAGTGGTTGGCAGCCGACAGCGCGGCGATGCTGCAACGTACAGCTCAGATAAATAGTTTCTTCTAACTTTTGTAGCAAATAAATACACACGAATATACAAATATTTGTGTACACTTTTATCAATATGGGTCATATTGATAAAAGTGTACACAAATATTTATTTCAATATTACTTCGAAACAAATAAATTTTTAACCGACTTCAAAAAAAAGGAGGTTCTCAGTTTGACCTGTATGTATGTATGTATGTATGTATGTTTGTCCGCGATTATCTCGCGTTTGGCTAAACCGATTTTGATGCGGTTTTCAGAAAAGTATTCGTTACACTTAGGAGAAGGTTTTAGGCCCTTAACCGACTTCAAAAAAAGAAGGTTCTGAGTTAAACCCGTATATATGTAGATAAGTTTGCCCACGATTAACTCGACTTTGGCAGAACCGATTTTTTTGCGGTTTTCAGAAAAAAAGTATTTGTTACACTTAGGAGAAAGTTTTAGTATTTTAACCGACTTCAAAAAAAGAAGGTTCTCAGTTTGACCCGTATACATAATATATTGGTTCTTAGTATGTTTGTGTGTATTATGTGTGTGTGTTTGTACGTGTGTACGTGTTTGCCCGCGCGCGCGCGCGCGCGCGTGTGTGTGACTTCAAAAACTAAGTATTTTGTATAAGTTATATACTATGTATTAGCGTATGTTAAAATTATTTCGTACTTTTCAGTGGGTCGATTTTTTGAAGGCGGTTCTCTTTTTTTAAAAAAGAAACTAAATAGGTACCTAGTAAACATTTTTGGTGCGATTTTTAAGTTTTAATTTTCGTTTTGTTTTTTTTTCTTATTATTTTTATGAGAGTAACATTCGTATGGTAGGTACCTAACCTGCGAGTAAAGAAGCTTAGACAATAATTAAGAAATTACATAAATATAGTTTCTGCTTAAAGACTGCATTGACTTAATTATCAAAAATTAATAAGATATAGTTGATACTTTAACTTCGGCCATATCTGAAAGTTAGTAAGTATATGCAGACATTTGACACTGCTTTATGAATGATCAGTGTATATGTTGCTGCAAAAGCCCGAAATTCAGTAAATCTTAAGATTTCCCAGTAATTCTAAAAGTAATTATTTTCAATAGTTGTTAGTAAGGTTAGGTGAGACTGTAACTCAAGTAACTAGGTTATGTTAGGTTCTCTTGTGACCTTTAACCCAAAAATGCCGAAGGAACCCAGCGAAGCAGGGCTCCTTCAACGTAGTTTTTTTTAATTAAAAACTTCGGACATTTACTAACTCATGCTGGTAAATCTTATTATTTACTGGGAAATCTTAAGACTTACCGTACTTCGGGCTTTTACAGTAACATATATAGGTACTGTCAAAAAAGTTCATGCTTTGTTACAAAACAAAAAACCTTATTCAAATAAAATGAACCATCAATCCATAGGTACTTGGCAACAATATGTATTAGTGCCTACACTCCCGGTCCACGTGGAGGAGAGATGTTCGTCGAATCAACGTCAATTTCGCCAAGCTTTTAACATAATTAGATGAAAAGGTACTTCGCTCGAGCAAATACTTCGCCACACGAATTAATTTCGGTCCCTTAAGATAGTAATTAACCTGTGTTGTGCAGTAAGTTAATAGATACAGGTGGCTTCTTCAGATATTGTCTTTAAATTAATGTACACCGGCCTCGATATCCACACGGACATTTGGCCACTGTAAGCGTTGTTATGAATAAGTTTTAAGTAAGAACATATAAAAACTTTCGCTAAATTCTGTAAGAGCTTTTATGAGCAGCTACCTAATTTTTTTTGTTATCGTAATCATTTATACATTCAGTCAAAAACTATCGGGAATAGATTGTTTGTTTATGGTACCAAATTCAAATTTTTGTTTGTTTTTTTGTTGTTGTTAGATTGGCACAACTGTTTTCCATTTTGGCGCGGAGTTTGGGTTAAATACAGTGCTCTTTTAGTTATAATATATGCAACTCATAATAAAAAAAAAATATATTTGATAAGTCTACAATATTTGGGTATTGACGAAGGAGCTATATAATATTTAGATAAAATATAGGATGTAGATTTTTCATTAGCATTCGAACACAAAACGTCTTGATTGCGAATAATGCCTTTGTCTTGACGTACTGTTGGTTGTGTAGAAGTCAAAAGGTCAACAGAAATTATTAAATAAGCTGTCTAGATATTAAAAATTAAAAAATCTCACCAGATAAATAAATAAATATCAAATCATATTACAAAGTACACAAGTTAAAGTTTGCAGTGCAAAATGTATTATCGACTTGCGTAGTTTTATTTATTTACTATCTGTAAGTATCAGTCCTCACTAAGAGTTAAGCTATTCGCTACATTCGTTGGCACTTATCAACTCTTCATACAACATTTTTTTTTAAACTAAAAGGTTACGCGAGAAATGGGCATTCTTAAACATCACCGAAAATTATTAGCTTTTTTACGTGGCAAATTAAATAAAAAGGAATTCATCAGGATTTAGTTAATTAACAGTATTGGCATGCGTCTCATACATACATACATATACTCACGCCTTTTTCCCGTCGGGGTAGGCAGAGACAACGGAACGCCACTTGCATCTATCCTTACAAACCTCACGCGCTTCTTCTACATTGATTACTCAGTTCATACATGCTCGCCGGTTCCGGGTGCTTCGGACCTTTACGTTTTCCAGAACGTCACTAATTTGGTCGACGAATGTCCTACGAGTTCGGCTGCGACCGGCTTGCCCATACACGTTAGCCTCATATATTTGATGCGTCATTCTTTTTTCACTCATTCGCTCCACGTGCCCAAAACATTTCCATTCATTCATGCATTCCTTTCTCAATTCTTGTCACGACATCTTCTTTCAGGCCACATCGCTCTCGTATAACTGCTTTCGGAATTCTATCAATCAGTTTTACCCCACACATACTACGCAATGAACGCATCTCAACTGCGTTAATTCTGCTTTCATGCTTGTTCTGCAATACCCAACACTCACTACCGTACATCAACGTGGCCACAAGCACTCCATTATGAACCGCCAGTCGCACCTGTTTTGGCACATTCTGGCCGTTCATAAAGGCATGCAGCGCTCCACTTACACAGTTTCCCATAGTCACTCTCCTTTCAATATCTCCTTCACATCTTCCAGCTCTTGTAAACATGCTACTCAAATATACAAATTCTGTAACTTGTTCAATGTTTGCATCTCCAATCGCAATATTACACTCAATCACATTTTCATCCTTCTCAAACACCATCACTTTCGTCTTTCTTGCATTCAATTTCATACCTTTCGCTTTAAAGCTCTCATTCATGCAGTTCATCATTTGTTGTAACTCAGTCGCCGACGACGCAAGAGGCACTTAACACTCAATCCTGCCATATCGATCCCGTATTCCATCTCCCTCATATCGTTCATGCAGCTATCCATGAATAAGTTGAACAACCAGGGCGAGGCTGCACACCCCTGTCTGACGCCTATAGAGATGTCAAATCAGTCTGTATAGGCACCGTTAATGCGGACACAGGCTCTAGAACCCCTATACAGAGATTTCAAAGCCCTAATTATAAAATTGTCCACCTCATACATAGATAGCACCTTCCATAATTCCTTTCAATTCACTCTATCATAAGCCTTTTTCAGGTCTATGAACGCGCAATATACCTTCTGGTTTTTTGCCAGACACTTTTCGGTTACGCAGCGTAAGAAAATGACCTGCTCCGTACATCCCATTTCCTTCCGAAATCCCGCTTGCACATCCCCTATCTTCTCATTAGTCACACTTACTACCCTGTCAATCAATATTCTGGCATACATTTTTCCTACAACACTAAGAAGGCTGATTCCGCGATAATTTCGACATTGATGCTGCGAACCTTTTCCTTTATAAATTGGGACAAGCACTGCCTTCGTCCAGTCATCTGGGACCTGGCCCTGTTTCCAACACAGGTTAAAATGCTTCTCATACAATTAAAAGATCCATTGATCACCTTGTATACTTTGCCAACAAAGTGCATAGCGCTTTTCCGGCTGCGAAGATCTATACGTGCCCTCTGAAGCACGATAGCGCTCTGATATAAATGACATACGCGGTCACCCATCCAAATGTGCGAGTGTTGCTTAACTTTGCCGATATATAACGAACGGCAAGCCAAGCCACGCTATAAGCGCTACTAGAAGTCGCAATTTGAAAACCCTAGGGCTCACTCAATCTTTCTTCCACTGTTTCCACATGAGTACTTTCTGAATATCCGCAGTTTGCGCTGACCGCAACTATTTAATTTAAGTTTTCGCTTTAGACAATCCTGTTTTCACCACATTTGTTTTAATAGGGTAGTTTCCAGGGTCAAAATATTTACATTTTATTTAGTCCGTATTTTAGATTATAAAAAAATATTGGACACGTATTTTTTCTTTTTTCGATTAATTAAAAAATAACAAAGATTAAAATTACGTGTGACGTCATCTAGTGCGAAAAATGCAGCACGGCGTGACGTTATACGTAACTTTATTGAGCTATATCTTGGTAATTTTTGGTTTAATTTACAAATAAAAAAATACGTATCGCTTATTTTTGAATAATCTAAAGGACGGACTTATAACTTTTTTTTCGTCAACTAGCCTATTTTACTACGATTTTGAATCAGCTGATGCGACAAACTAAATGTTCCGTAGTTTTTGGCGATGATTTATGTGAAAGTTAATGCATAATGAATTGTGGCTAAAAGCATGGAGTCTTTCTACTAAAATAAATAGAAAAGTTTGGTGGGGATGGATGTATGGATGATACTCTTTCACGCAAATACTAGCGAACAGTTTTCGATAAAGCTTTGTACTAATATAAACATCAGAATAACACATAGGGTAGCGTTTGTCAAAATAACAGACCCGTGCAAAGCCGTGGGCAAAAGAAACCATATACTAGGAAAAGGCATTTGCAAGGATGAATTAGCTCCTTATCGTAAACATCTGTAGGCTCTGTCTATATTTCCTGTAGGCATTGATATACAATATTTTCTGTCATCAACGAATGTCGAAATTCAAGTAAGTTAGATTAAGACATTACTAAAACGTCGCGTTAAGTTCAGTCCCATATCGGTCAGGGACCTTAAAACTAATTTTATAATGCGGCTCGTAATTAGAAATATCAAAGCGTTTTAACTTTAAATTGCTCATTAAAACTATTCCTTAGAAGTATTTTAAATCAATATGTGCATTCAGAGATACCAATTTAATGACCTCCTGAAAGAGTACGGATGTCGTTGCCCGGATTTGCAATAAATTATTATTTAAAAAATAAATCATATTTTCAGATTCTTACTAGCTGCTATGTAAAGAATCATTTGAAGTAAATTCTTGCAAGCGGTTTATTTAGGAGTCAACTGAAATTTCTGCTAACCGAGATTAATGAGTAATGAAGGAGTTAAAAAAATTTAGCTTCACAGAAACCACAAAACTGCTATTTATTAAGACGAACGGAAGAACTCTGGTGTCGGAGATTGTTGACCACCTGAAACTTCTAAAAAAGGATTCTTTCCCTGAGACAAGAACCGGAACCGTCGACTTCACATGCCGTTTGAAGCACTTGAGCGCCCTGATATTAATTCAATAAACGATCACCCATAGAAATGGACTTGTGCAAGCTTTGCTTAAATTTGCCGATCTATTAGAACGACAAGCTACTACGACTAGCAGCTAAAACCTGAAATCTTCCTCTAGACTACCCATCACACGATTTACTTACCATTTACTTACTAAGAAGATGATCAAAGTATCAATTTGCTCATAAAGTTCATCAATAACTTATTTTTATTAAGTTTCTGAGAACAAGCTTCATATATATGTAAATAAAAAAGTTTCAAAGGATCGTTTGTTGTGAAAATTCCAGGATCGACAATCTCGTTTCCATTCACAACTACATACATACATAGACTCACGCCTGTTTCGCGGAGGGGTAGGCAGAGACTACGGAACGCCATTTGCAACGATCCTGACATATCTCTCTTGCTTCATTCACTCCCATCAGATTCCTCATGCATGCTCTTCTGTTCAGGGTACTTCTCACCTGTCCTGTTTATTCACAACTAAATAAAGTAAAACTTGTCATTGATTTTATTAATAGTATGTATCCTTTGTACAGCTGTCAAAATTTATTATTTGATGTCTATCATTTCCCTATTGATGTTTTTACTTGTCATTGCTGTTCGTTTTTTATACCATTACCATGTTCTTTCTTATTTCATCATAAGAATGCTCAAGATATTCAATTATTTTCCTAAGGTTCTCTATAGTTCCTTTATATTTTTGAGTCTAGAAAATTAAGCTTATTACGCGCAGATTCAACTTACAGTACTCTCTAGAGGGAACGCGTAGGGCATTAAGACCGTCTATATGTACTTTACGTGCAATTGCGCATATAAAGCTAAAATTTGAGCTGGATTTCTATGGCTGCTAAAGGAAAATCTTGCAGACCCATCTAATCTATTTCTTTATTCTCCAATGTCTTATTTTGAAAGCTTCCAGTCAGATATTCTTTAATATTTTGCCGCAAATGAGTTCTTTCAAAGTGATTATTAAATATTAAGGAGTCGAAACCGCGTTTTGGCAAACGTAGCGTTGGACACTCTCCGGCTCGACCGAGTGACGATACACACAAAGTGGAGTGCATTTGAATAGGTCTATATAGGCAATTTGATGATTATTATGATGAACATTATTGTTTTCATACATAGATGCATTAATAGCACTTGACGGTGGTGAGATAAATGAGTGTGTTTTCTTAACTTCTCTATTTTTTGTACAGTCGTTCGTCATCTGGCTATTCTGATCACCTATCTATTCTACTCTTCACACACATCGTAAAAAGTGCTCTTATGTGCGCATCTATCAAACACTTACACATCTTAAGTGCTGTATTATGAATTTTATCATATCCAAGTCATATAAATCATTACACTCATATTAATCATTACACGCGTGCGAATTTTGGATTTCATAAATATGAAATCCAAAACTCGCGCACGTGATGCTGTTTTAACGCCACTAGTGCTTCATCACAAGTACACACGAAACCGAACGAAAATAAATCACCCGGAAAATAAGAATTTTATATTTAGCCGATTGGTATTCAGGGGTTATAAATTATATAACTGAGAGACAAGGCCATGGTTGTTTTGAGCTGTGCATTAGAGATAGCTAGAAGTAATTGACTCAACAGATGAGCAGATATGTATTTGTATCCTTCATTACACTAGTCACGTCATTAGCTGCATACCAGACCGTTACATAGTAATTCCAGTTACAGATAGCTGTGACAAATAATCGAATTTATGATTTTTATAATTGCGATTATATTTCATTAAAGACGTATGAGTTTTTCTGTTGCGATATTTATTGACTGGCATAATTTAGAAACTTAGTAGTGTTTGGTTGCACAGTTCTATCAATTACGACTATAAATAATAAACTTGTCTCTAATAATTTTTTTGGTGATATGGTAAAAACAACATGTCGTATTTTTTTTGTCAAATAATAACCACCTGTGTAAAAATAAGAAGAAATGATTTCCACCCAAACGAAAACACCATTAACTTTGTACCGTAATATTTTATAGAGAACATAGACTACATGATTATTTGGACAAGTTTAAGAGATAGAAGCATCACTGGAAGTAGTTTGTATACTTACAAGGAGACTATGTAAAGGAAATTATATTGTATCTTTATTAGTTCGGCAACTCAATCCACATTTATATTTATGTCTAGCTGTGGGCAGTATTTTATAGATTGACTAATGATCGTAATTCTTTTCGTTTAGACTTATAATTAAATCTTTTAGTCACATTTGTATCAGTAGTATACGGGATCCTGCCTTTTCGCCGAATATTGTTTGGCCGATTATCACTTGCCAACCAACGTTTCGCCTATTTTTCACTTTGACGACTAACGATTGTCAAATTTTTATATGACAACGTTTCATTTGGTAGAATTATTGTTAAGCGGATTATTGTTATGACAAAAAACGTTTGGGGCATTTATCTTTTGTCAAATTATTAGGCCAGACAACTTTTAGACGAATAACGTTTCGTCTGTTCAGGTGATGTTTCGGGAAGTTCAGGTGAAATCGAAAGGAATCGGTTAGGTTAGGTTAGTATGCAGATAAACAATGCACGTCAACTGAAACAATGGCTGGTTAGGTTAGGTTAGTACTGCGACCACAACGCACGAGCCGAGCGAGCGAAGCGAGCGTGCTGCGGCAGCGGCCGGCGAAGTGCCAGAACCAGATCGCTTTTATTTCACTAAACAGGGCATTTAAATATGCTACATCGGTTAGGTTAGAACTGCGACAATAAAAGGAAGACCAAACTTAAAGTTGGCAACTGTGAGGTTGGGAAATAAAAACAAAATTATATCACAAGTTGGTAAATGATTATTCTGCGAAATAAAATTCTGCGAAACGTTAGTTGGCAAGTGATAATCGGCTGAACAATTTTCGGCGAAAAGGCAGAGATAGTATACATTGTAAATCCTTTAGATAAATAAACACGGTAATAAATGTCGGTATTTCCGCTTTTGTTATTATGTATAACACATTTGTATTACACTCTGTGTGAATATAATGTCTTTTTAATTTTCTTTGTTTTGACATACGAGGTACGAAATAAAGAGTTTCAGGGGCAACATTATATATTAACTCATTTATGTGTTTCAGTGTTATACATACTAAGCACATTTTAAAGATGTATTCTTTGTGTTGAAACATAAGGTGGTTTTAAATTACACAGTTGTGCATTATTTGTGTTTGTTATTAGTGTAAATTAATATACATTTAAAATACAATATTGTGGGAATACCTAATTATGTTCTAATTGATCAGTGTAATAACTGTTATAAGTTAATTGCAACGTGAATGAAATGTTAGTAATCTTATAACTTATGTCAGTAAGTACGAATGATGAGTAATTATGAATACTAACAAATACACAGATGTCTTCATTACGAAAATATAATTTATTGTATTTAAATTTAAAATTGAGATATTTCCGCAAAACTCATAGTGTTTAACACCCATCACAAACTGTTGATAGTTCTTCCGTGTGAAATGAAATGAGGTTACCAATAAATTAAAACAAAAGACGCAGCGAACAATCTTCATTTTAGTCGTAAACTATGGCGACTAATAAACACAATGTTTGGCCTCTACGTCACTGCAGGCGCTCGTAAAACAAAGGTTTAAGACATATTTTATTTAGGTATTTCTACTTCTTCTTATACTAAGGATTTGCGGAAAAGCTTTTGTAATAAAATCTATAAACGGAAAATAACGTTCTGTTCGCAAACCATTGAGAAAACTTTTTCTTTATAAAACTGTAAACCTTCGGCTCCTTTTGTAAGATACTAGCCTTCGTCCGCGGATCCGCTCGTGTAAATATACCAAAACCTGCCTCAGGAAACACACTATCTATAGGTGAATACCGTACAAAGATCCGTTCGGTAGTTTATATGTTTCTAGCGGTCATATAGATAGACAGGGCGGAAAGTTAACTTAATTTACAATCATAGGACAGTGACACAATAAAAAATAATATTTACGAATAATACGAAAATGCTTGTCATATTTTATATTCGACTAGAGGGCTAGACAGATTTGGCAATATGAAGAATGGGTAGAATTCCGTTAAATCGTGTACTTTAGATAGGTATGCTTTCTCTTCAAAATTAGTAAAAGCTTATAAAGGCAAAAGGACAGACTTTCTTATAACTTATTCATGTAGTAACTTAGCATAACAATAGCAAGTAAAATGTATATGGCACATTACGAAATATTGCCACAGATATTTAAAAAAAAACTTATTAATCTTATAGAAATTCTTCACAATTTAGCTCAAGAAAATAGAGATATACTCGTAATAAAAAAAAAGTTTTCTGGCTTAAGATAATAGCTATACTTACCTGGTAATATGAGTTTTTGTCGGCAGGCGTTTTCATTTGCTGTAGTAAATTGTCATTTCCAGGTAAATTGCTCGGCGGAAACCCTTCATTTAGGACCTAATACTTTCATACGTGGCATTTCTGTTAAGATTCATTTTCTGCGCGTTGTTATTGCTGTGCTTACATTTTAATGGGATTCAGGTTCATAAAACCTGCGTTGACTATTTTGGAAATTGTATAATAGTATTCATAATAATTATGTTTATGTTTAGAGATAAATATCATATCTATCTAACCTATATTTTATAAACGATTAGTCCTGATTTACAAATCACTGCTTTACTGAGTTACGAAATCTCCAAATTCCGGGATTCATGCCCTATTGCAGACCTAAAATCATTTTCAGATTGCAGGATTTGAAAACACGAATTTAAAAGTAGGTGTTTATGACAAAGGCATCCACTAACAAAAGACTTACTAGAGGACGAAACAATAAATTGATAAATACATAATTCTATGGCTAGTTTTGGAGCCATCCTTCATGCGTTGGGGAAAACTATAGTATATTGGGATTATAATATAATATCAATTCAACCATTCAACTTATATTTTTTTCGTTTGTCTATAGATACAGTACCGACTTCTGCCCTTACGGTTTATGTCTAAAACGGTCTGTTTTATAAATATTTAAGCTAACGTGAGCGATCGTTACATAATTGCAAATATTTGATGTCTTATCTTGTATAGACAGATGCTACACGTGGAGACGAAATATTTATGTAATAGGCATACATAATATAATTTTATGTATCAGGGTGTTGGTAAACCAAAAAACATAAATGCCTAGAGATTATAATTCAACGTAGTCAAAATATAACCTACTCTATAATAAATTTATGCCTTCTTTATATATATTTTACTTTCAGAAAAACTCTGTACCTAATTATTTTACATTTCCAACAAAAGAACAAACAGTATTTCAAGATTCTCAAAAAGTTTTACCACTAATTTTACCATTATTTTAATTGCAATATTTGATTGATCGTTCATGAAAAAGACAATACGCTCGCTAGTAGCTTAATACTTTACACACAGAAAACCCCATTAACCGAAACGATCGCTCAGTCGCCGGAAAATGTCCTAAATGTAAATAAAATCTAGAACAAAGAAACCAAGGGCATTAAAGTTGACGAATACTAAACTACAAAATACGATACGAATAATAAACACTTTTCAATATTCCTCAAAGCTAAAATAACAAGATAAATAAATCTTCATCATCCTCAGCTTAGCATTATCCCAGTTTCAATCTGGGGTCCGCTTACTAGCCTAACCGGATTTAGCTGAATATTAGCTTTTCCAAGGAGTGACTGCCTGTCTGACCTCCGCAACCCAAAGGGATAGTGATTTTCCATGGTTTAGACTACTGTCAGTTTATTAGAAGGTTCTGACGCCCTGTAACGATTGTCAAAGATCTTCATGACAACTGGGACCAACGGTTTAACGTGCTCTCCGAGGCACGGGACAAGCGATAATAATTAACAATTCAATACGCACATAACTCCGATAAGTCATTGGTGCGCGCCGTGGATTTGAACCCGATACCCTCTGCATGGCAGTCTGTTGGTATCTACTAGGCTATCGTTCCCTTTTTATACAAGATAATTAAATATTAAAAACCAAAAAAAACAAAGCATCCAATATTTCATTACACATTCAAAACCAAGGAGAGCTTATTTCGTTTGAAATTACAATCGACTTTGACCGCACAATGGTGTAACAAAAATGTTTTCTTTTTCGTTATAAAGACAATGGAGATTCTTCATTCTGCCAATTAATCTTTGTGGAGTCCTTGGACGATGGTTATCAATTTTGTACAAAGTCGCTCTTTTAGGGAGATAATTTTTATAGACGGTGTGATCAGGCTTCATGAAGTGACGATAGTGAAAATACATGTTATGGTTAAATTTGTTGATATTATAATTATCTTTTAATATGCTATTCTTTTTTTTACTTTAATTACTGATAATATAATCCATACTGCCTCCGTGGTCCAGTGGATAGCGTATGCGTCTGCTTGTCGGAGGTCCCGGGCGGGGCAAAAGAGTACTGAGTTTTTCTGAATTCTCAGTAGCAGCACGGAGTCTGGTGATGTGCCCGGTAACGGCATTAGGCTCGCCCCTCTATTACGTGGGACCTGAAAATTCATGGCGAAATGTAGGTATAATATTACACCTCTGCCTACGCCTTCGGGGATACAGGCGTGACTCTATAAAAATACATTTGAAATTATAATGACTTTTTTAACTTTCAATAAAATGCCAATGAGTACGCTATGTTTATATATTATTTACAGCAAATCAACTAGATTTCTAAGATTTCTAAACATAATTGTAACTATGTTCAATATTTTGATAACTCATTTTGAGACTATTCGATACTTTAATAATGTTAAGTAAAAGAAAAGACCAAGTTGATATCGACCCTTATCAAATAGATAACCGTATTACTAGAATTGGAATTATTCCAAACTTTTCATGAAATCCAATTATATTTATTGTATGTTTCAACTAAAAGTAATATCTTGAAACTCTCGATACTTCTTTAGGTAAATAGATAGACAAATTTTTTGTGTGAACCAGTTTTTTGATCTCGCAACTAAAACCTCCAAGAAAGTTTCTCCGTCCAGTTCCGTAGTTTCGAGTAGTTTCAACAAAGGAGTACGTTTATGTCTCAATAAACTTATTTCCAACACTCACTATACTTTTCTCGGCGAATTCTTCCAGAATGTGCCTTCGATTTAATTAAGAAACTTTTAAAATGTCGTACTGGTACAAATTATTTAAAAAACGTTCAATGCCTAATATAAAGGAATGGCTTTCTTGAAAAACAAAAAATAACTGATTTAAAAATACGTACCGATGTGAAAAACAAAAAATTACTGATTTAAAAATACGTACCGATGTGGTCGAATGCTTTTACTTTATGAACAAACTAAAAGGTCTGGTCATGCATGGTAAAAAGTGAATGTAGGGTGAGAGATGATACAAATCGTCATTATAAATTCCTAAAAGGAAAAGAAAGAGAATGGTACAACAACAATGAAACTATGGCGTGAGTGTTATGGATGAATCAGCGATCAGTAAATTACTACTATATAATATAATATATAATTATTGGAAGGAAGGGCGATGTCAAATATCTGTAGTAAATAGTGTACATTCCCTGATGAGTCGGATCTTGACTGATTATGACAGCCTTACTTAGACGATGGATCGATCTATGAGCCACCGAGGTTCGGGGCTTTAAAAATATTATTTAGTTACTTAATCAAAGATAAACTGGAAGAACAGCAATATCTTTGATAAATATTAACTTAACCATCATTTACAGGCAATACCGAATTTTAAAATAAAATTAAATTGTTTTTGATTAATAAAGCATATCATAATGTTAATGATTATTTGACTGACAAATTCTGATTTATTAATTTTGACATTATATTCTATCTATTATTTTACAATTTATTGATTGGCATTATAAAACTAATTTTATTAATGTATAACATTTGCACGTCATCGTATATGACAAACATGTCGCACAAAAATAACAATGTACCTACTGTATAACATCTTGCATGCAATTGTATGTATACACATAAATAAAAATAAAAAAAACACAAATTATATTTAGACTCTATAGGACAGAAAGATCAGCGTATTTCCTTTTTCTCAATATGATTTCAGACTCCGCATCGTGCCTGGGGATTACTTTTTTTTTGTTCAGTACGGTGAAAACTCTCCTTATGAGCCATTTGAACTCGACGCCAACCTGGCCAGAGTGTGATCGACCGGGCTTGGGACTGGCGAAGATGTGTGGTGGCTCTCTCCTAAAGGCGGGGCGGGGCATACCCACTAAAACCAAACCTTTTTTTATTTTTTTTAGCAATCGTACTGAACGAGAAGAAATGTGTGCCTTCTAAATTCCTGAAGAATTGGAGAAATATAAATGAGATTTTATGAAAAAAAAATCAATTGGGTTTCTTTCGAACGAGCTACAATCTATCTTATCGCAAAAGGCAAATTATAGCTTTTAAACCTCAGTGATATTAAGCTGGAATTACTCATGGGTTACCATTTCTTGGTAAAGGAAGAAGCAGGTAACGCTATTTACCCCTTTTCATCTAAACCATCTTCTTCCTCAGTCGTTCTTCCCATCCCCTATAGGAAAGAAAGATAATATGGGAATAGGTCTTGCCGCCGGAACTCCCACTCACCGAGCGAAACGCCGTCATGGCAAACGCATAAAATACGTCATGATTGCGTCATACATCATTGGAAATTATTTGTGGAGTACAAAGCAGTGTGCAGTTTAGAATAATAAACTGAGCACTATATTTCTAATATACCATCTATTATAATATTCCACTAAATTCCAGTTCTTGAGTACCAATAGTAGTCAAATAAAGCTTTGATCGTATGAAAAGACGAACATGGTTACAATATAAAAACTTCCGTATCTCTCAGCATGATTGACCACATCATTCACCCTCATAACAATAACATACCAGACTTCACGAACCGAATCCATTGTAATCTCACCATAACACCCAAACTAAAATACTAATATAGCAAAATAATGATTGTTTTCCCTCCAAGTGTATTTTTCACATGCTGCCATTCGTTTTCTATGTTATATGACATATATTGTCCGCTAGTTGTTTAGTTATGAATATTGCCATAGTATACCTCTGTTGACCGTATTTTAACAGCAATATCCGGGTATATCCAATTACGTTGGTCTTAGTGAGCTCAAACTGGGTATAACCGGGTATAACCGTGTCTACGTGTAATGAAGTATCGCTTGGATAATGTTTGCCGCCGAGAGTTTGGGCGATTGGCGGTAATTCGTAGATTATTTTCTTTGATAACGTTGTGAGTTTTGGCAGTAGGTAAACTGTTTGCTAGAAGTAGCAGTGGTACCTATGTGGCTTTTTTTGCCATTATGACAATGTATTTAGAGGCCATGGTTCATGGACATATGATTGTGAAGACAATTGTCATTTTTATACGCTGTTATTTAAGGAATTCTGTTAGGTACTAGGATGGAAAGAAAGAAAAGTAATTTTATTTTTGTCTCCTTATTGACTTTTAAAATTGCGTGGCGTTTCTACGAGAAGAATAATTGATCATGTCTAGTAGACTGCGGCTCTATGGTGGTTGTCGAGAGTTACATTACTTAATCGCACTTGAAACTTATAAAAGGGCAAATTTTTTTTCAAGCACTTTCTTGCACTAGGAATAAATCCTGTGTCGCGGGGGACTTTACAAACATACAACCAACGGACACAATGAACACCCAGACTCGAAACAACAATTTATGGATCACACAAAGTGTTGTCTCGTTTGGGTATCGAACCCACAACACTCGGCGCAGTGTTAAGCGGCGAGTTTCTCTATAAGTCTACTAAGTTCTCTATAAGTTTTCAGTTTTGTATAGTCATCGTTCAATTTAATTTGTGCTTGTACATTAGGTACATTTTCGCGGTCAATTAACAAGCTTTAGGTAAAACTTATAATATTTATTGATCAGCTAAAATTAAATCTTATACTTTTACATAACTGAAAGGCTAGCAAGTACATTGTTTACATATCGTCAGAAATGTTTATGGTCATATCAATGACTGTATGATTCATTTAAACTTTGCGAAAAAAGTCCTAATTCAACTTTGTGAACAAAGAGCATCTTATCGTGAAGCTAATTCTCAGCTATTCGTGTCGTCTTTTTATGATTTTAACAAAGCCTTGTAACTTTTTGGATCGAGTTGGTTTGAAATTTGCAAGAAATCTCATCACAGCAAACTTAGGCACCAAAACAACGAACAACTACAATCAGTTTTACTTCGTTTAATACATTGATACATGTTTAAATATATAAATATTAAATAACAGCCTTCAACTTATTCTTCAAGTGCAACTATGACATAAATCAGTAATCAAATACTAGATAGACATTATTTATAAAAATGTATGTGTATGTTGTGTAGCTAGCGATATAGTTTTATCTAAATATTTAAAAAGTTTAGGGAGACTAAAAAGGTACATAAACATATAATAATATGTTTCCTACTATGTGTACATAAAGTATAGGTACTAAAATCATAACGCTTCGGAATTTCCTTATTTTCTCGTAGCATATAGGCTAATAT
Organism: Euclidia mi; assembly: GCA_944739405.2. Classification (NCBI taxonomy): domain Eukaryota; kingdom Metazoa; phylum Arthropoda; class Insecta; order Lepidoptera; family Erebidae; genus Euclidia; species Euclidia mi. The sequence goes on along the minus strand of OX123188.2, from coordinate 1,681,470 downwards.
CACAAAATTAGGCCATTGCTAGGTAATATTAGACTAACGACTTAAATTAAACACATTAAATATCCGCAACATCCGGCCTATATCAACCAATATCTCATAGACATAGACAAAACCACAGTTTACTCACACTTGAAATTAGGTAACGTAGTTGAATACTTGTTGCTTCGCTCGTCTATTAAACATGAACGTGGCAAGAGGCAAATTTAGAATTCATCAGTGACGTTTTTGATTAAATAAAAGGCAGTTTATTGTTGAGACAACGATAGCCTAGTGGAGATGCTAACAGACTGCCATGCAAAGCGTTAAAGATAAAGAAATATTTATTTTTAGCATACACACAAACATAAAAATGGGAAACAATATTGACAAATAAGATAAAAAGATAAGAAAATAACACATAAATCAAATGAAGTACAACGTCCAGAAAAACAATTAAGAAGATGGATGGAGGATGCGTCCAACGGTGCGGGTTCGGGGGACAGTTCTGTCTGTCCCTCGCAGTCGGGTGCGGTTGCGGGAGGAGAGGCGTGTGGGTGTTGCGTTGCCGCGCGCCCTATCTCCCGCGACCAAATGGGGGCGCACCATTGTTGCGTCGCGGTGGGGCCGCAGAGGAAGAGGAGATGCGGTGTTGCGTCGCCGTCCTCCTTATCCTCTGCGGCCGCTGGGTGTTTTGGCGGCGGAGCCCAACACCTTCATCCGCCGCCAAGGGGGTTTCGTTCGGGGCCCGCCTGACCATCTGGCGGGCCAATACCTGTCGGGGGGTAGCGAGGAATGCTTCGGTGAAACCCTACCCTCCGACACATGGGTACATGAGGAGCATGGGTTGGTTTTTAGTCAGTAAGAGTCTGACAGTCCCCTTCGTCCTTCCCCCCCAGGGCGAAGGGACTCCATGAGGATTTTCCAACCCGTAAACAAAAAAAATAAAAAATAGCGCCGATTTTCAACGTGGCGAATTAGTGATGCACGCACATGATATCAGATACATATGTACATAGTATTAGTTAAACATAACAAAGTGTAATAGGTGTATATTAATATATATGTAACGTAAGTAGGTATATAGATCACGGGTACAGTATTAAAAAGTAAAAACTAGTACGAATGTACATAAATAATATGGACTTATACAGTGTTAAGTATATATAAATAGATAATAAAATAAGATTAAGGTAAATCAGAAGTGCCGTGCGTTATTGGCTGAAAAGGCGGCGGCGCGCTCGGTCATCCAACGACGCCAGAGAGGAGGCGGGAGGTATGAGGCGTGTTGAAAACAAAGTCTTCGCCACTCGTCAGTCGCCGCATCAACATCGGCAAAACCACGCCCGTCGTCCTCATAGAAAAAGGCGAGCTTGCATACGGCGAGCGGCCGGTAATGCAGTTACACACACTCAGTACAGGGTTCAAACACATGGCTTTTCCAAGTTATGTGTGTATTACATTTTTGCCCCGGCGAGCACGTTATGCCGACGCCGCACCGTATCGGCTAGTCTGAAGAACTTTAACTGTCGCTACACGGAGTCGGTATACCTTGAATACACTGGTTTAAGCTAAAATTCATTGAGTTGCTCGGAGGAAAAGCTAATATACTGTCAAATCTGATTAGACCTGTAAACGGAACTCGGGCCAAGACGAAAGGCTTGGATTTTACTAGGACAACGCTAGTACAATAATAATGAATAGACAATACCTATATTGTACATTTTCAGCAACATAATACAAAAAATTAAAACATTTTCCAACATGAATACTAAAAGATACTTCAAACGATTATTTTCTTAATTGATGAATGTTGGTTTAGGGTAGTTTTAATACTAATCTATACTATAGAACATCTCTGACCTCTGAGAAATATGCCTTTAAAGAGTTACTTTTACCTCTTTTCGACCACTCTGGACTTGATCCAACAAAATTTAATATTTATTATAAATAAGAAGGTAAACGCCGCTGATCCTAATACTATTGACAAAGATGTTTTACTCTAATATCGCGAGCCCGAGCACGACTTATTGAATTATTTGTACAGTAAGTAAATAAGCGTGATCTTACACTTATAAGCTTTGCAGGGGCATATTGGGTAAAAGGGACCAGGCCGGAGATCCGCAGTGTTTTCTTTAATCATTAATGTTAATAACAGTAGGAAGACGGAATTGGTTTTAAATTTCCATTCAAGAATATTGTATAGATGTTGTCAGCCTCGACACGTAAAGTCTTCGGTTCCGGTTCTTGCCTAGGAACAAGAAACATCAGACCAAATCGGAGGCATTTGGACACTCTATACCCTCTGACACTAGAATTGGGACACACTAACACAAAAAATAAAATGAAGACCTGTATGTACAAAGTTACTTTGTGTATTGATATCATTACCATCTCGGCACTATACAGATTACATCCAAGATATAATCCCTCGAAGCCCAGAATCCGCTTTATAGTGTAACGAATATTTACAGAATATTTGATTTACCACAAGGTGATATTAGCTTTACCCATGCAAATTTTTCCATGAAAATCTTATGTAGTTTACCTGTACTTTTCATTGAATTCGAGATTCCACTTTACTTCTGAGAACTGTCTAGTATGTATATAAACAATAAAAAGCTTTACTATCAGTTTTCGGATTTTTAATAAAACAAACACCCGTACTCGGAATACTTTCTGTATCCCGAGTATTTCTAATTCATGAAACGTACTCTTGATTATCAGCCACGAGAAACGCAGACCAAGTAATTTGAGGACTGCACGAAAAACTTTCTCCTGTAAGGATCAAACTCATATAGGTATATATTTATATACTTAACTCTGCTCTGGAATAAGCTTTTAAACAGTAACGATTGTCAATAAAGACTTGAGGTTCTGTACTATTATACCTATGTAGATTAAATCTTAGGATATTATCTAAATATATCTTCTTGACGAAATCTTTAATTTTAAGGAAACCTTAAGGGTAATCACAGAGAACAATGCAAAACATAGTTATTGATATTTAAACAATAACTATTTGTTACGTCGTTCTTACACTTAAACCATCCCCGACAATCACAATATCTATAGGTTAAAACCGTATAAATATCCTTTTGGTGTTAAAAAAAATGTGCTCAATGAGTTTCTCGTTTTCTTCTTACATACAGGAAGAAAAGAGGATTTCATTTTATAATATGTATGTAATGTTTCTGGGCGAGTACGGATTGCAGATTATAAGCTGAGCGCTCGAGCGGCGTCATACATATCCAAAGCAAGATGGAAGTTCAATAAATTGATTTAAAATAATGCGTCATGGTAAAATACAATAACGAGTCCCAAGAGAATGTAAAATATATGATTAATATGTGTTTGCTATTTTTTTAGAACAAGATAGACATCTCTTAAATATTTCTAACAAATCACCAGATAAGCTTTTCGGATACGAACAACATACAATTGATTTATATTAATTAAATATGCACATAATTCATAATCAATACAAGACAACTATATATAACATACGAAACTTTCTAAATCCAATATTCAGTATCAACATTAACCAACCTTCTACCACATCACACATCAAACTAGGATTTTAATTAGCGCTTAGGTCTTCAAATAAACCTAGTGTTTCTTGGAACCTATAGCCTTTAGTTCTAAGACTCAAAGACAGCTGCTTCCAATCTCGGTGTGTCACACACTCTGGCATGTGGAATCGCACTTAATTCTCAGCTTGGAGATCTTATTAGTTTCTTGTGTAAATCGAAACCGGAATAGTGTCCAAATAAAGTAATTAAAATAATAAGGATAACTACATATTATTATGTTGTATGGCAGATCGATATTGCTTGACGATTAAGTATGTTGAAGGTTAATGTCTGAAATAATTCACCAGCGTGCGTATTTGTATTGCATTAAAAGGTATGGTAGTCTATTTGTTATTCAAACGTATACTTACTGTAAAGTTTAATAAAATATGTGAAACGGTAACAGACATCCGCCCATTCTAACAAATATTCGTGTTTATAGCGAGACTTGGCTCGCCATTTGGTTGGGTGACCGCGTGTGGCATTTACATCAGAGCGCTACCGTGCTTCGGAGGGCACGTAAAGCGGTCGGTCCCGGTTCTTGTCTCAGTACAAGAATCATTAGGCCACGTCGGAGGCCTTAAGGCGGCCTGAAAACTCCGACATCAGAGCTAACCACACACTCACACGAAAAGAAGAAGAAGTATTTATAATAGTAGTAGGATGTGTTATCATATGTGTATATATTATGCTGATCGAAAAGATCTCTTTAAAAATGCTGATGATGGTGCAAAAAGCTATCGCCCCAGATGCTTGTACTCGAAGAATTTGGTATTTGTAGGAAGATCACGAATCTTTATCTGTAGCAGCCTAATATTTTGTTCATATTTTAAACCTATTAGTCATATTACAATGTAATCAAAACCGTAAATAATATAATCGTTATTTGAGCCCCATAACCCTCAGAAACTCGGTAACAATATCCCTCAATTAAAGCCAACAAGTAGTGAATCCGAGCCTCAAATAATTTATAACACAATACTCCGTGAGACGTGCCTATACTGTACATCATCCTAAGATAAATAAGGATGCCTGTCGATTATAACGTAACATACCATAACCATGCCGTGAAATCAGCAGCCGAATAAAAGAAAGGAGGAAAAAACGATGCTCATTAAAGAAATTAATTATCCATAACTTTTAAACTCTTTTATAGGTACTTATATACTCAAAAGGTCATTTTTTTATTTTTACAGGCAGCTCTCGCGCTAGAAATTGATCCTGGGAAGACCTTTGCATAAAAATGCGACAGTTGGTTTAGAAGAAAGAAAATAAAAACTGATATACAGGTTTCCTCACGAAGTTTTCCGTGCAAGTAATTTATTGTGCATTTAAGCTCTCAAAGTCAAAATTGCGCACCATGGGATTTCAACCCTTAATCCCATGCACTGATTGATTGCAAAAGGTACGGCTCGGAGTAATGGGCAGATACCCTTATCCTGAAGATTAATACACACCGGTAGAACACGGCTCCAATTGGTAAGACAAATAAGGCTGAACTGTTCTAAATGAAGGGCTGTGTTGTAAGGTCGATCCGATTTGTGACTACCGATGACCTTGCTATTAATAGTGAGTAATTTAATAATGTTGTAGTGATGTCAGCGATGACGTTAATTATCAGATGAGTTCAATTACGTTATGGTTATGAAATAGGTATTATCTATACTAATATAATAAAGCGGAAGAGTTTGTTTGTTTGTTTCAGGAACTACCGGTCGGATTTGAAAAATTATTTTTGTATACGATAGCCCAGTTATTCCGGAAGGCTATAGGCTATATCACATAACGCTTCGACCCTTTGGGGCCGGGCAAAAGGCTAAAAAGGCTAAAACATAATATCGGCTAATCTCAGGAACTAGCAGTCGGATTTTAAAAATTGTTATTGCCTATGATAGCCCAATTATTCCGAAAAGCTATAGGCTATATAAAATTACGCCACAACTTTTAGAGGCCAGACAAAAATAATAAAATGGTCAAACGAGAAGGGGGAGGGTTGGGTCAAAGGCAAAAAAAGGCTAAACGAATAGGATACAATCTATATGGGTATAGTTTTCGAGATATTCAGGACGCTGATTAATAAAATGAAATTTATTTAGTGATCCAAGATGGCGGACGGGAAATAAAAAATGGCGGGTGAGAAAATTTTAAATATCAATATGGGTATCGCCTTCGATATTTTAAGGGGTGGAGAATCGAAATACAACATCTATTTCGTGATCAAAGATGGCGGATGGGCAATCAAAGATGGCGGATGGGAAAATTTTAAAAAATCAATATTGGTATCGTCTCCGATGTTTAAAGGGATGGGGAATCCAAATACAACATCTATTTCGTGATTCAAGATGGCGGATGGGAAATCGAAAATGGCGGATGGGAAAAATTTTAAAAATCAATATGGGTATCGTCTCTGATCATTTAAGGGATGGTGAATCAAAATACAACATCTTTTTCGTGATCAAAGATGGCGGATAGGAAATCAAAGATGGCGGACGGGATTTTTTTTAAAGTCGATATGGGTATCGTCGCCGATATTTAAAGGGATGGGGAATCAAAATCCGACATCTATTTCGTGATTAAAGATGGCGGATGAGAAATTTTAAAAAAATCAATATTGTTATCGTTTCCGATGTTTTAAGGGATGGCGAATCTAAATACAACATCTATTTCGTGATCAAAGATGGCGGATAGGAAATCAAAGATGGCGGACGGAATTTTTTTAAAGTCGATATGGGTATCGTCTCCGATATTTTAAGGAATGGGGAATTCAAAAACATAGGCTATATAACATCACGCTATGAGCGACGTGAGCAGAGCAGTAGCCTTAAATAACGCGGGTGTAACCGCGAGCATCGTCTAGTATAATATAAGATACATTACAATATTTTTGTACATCTTTTTATCTTTGTCTACATAACTTCATATGTTGTATCCAGGATTAATTATTATCAATTTCTGTCAGGTATGATGTTAAATTGCCCTTATTAGAATGCTTGCAACTTCGTTTATTCACATAGGTACATACATATACTTACGCCCTAGTATGTACATATGTATGTATGTAAGCGTACGGGTTTCCAATAACCGAATATCCATTTCATTAAGTATATACTTAATCAAATAACAGTTGGAAACGTTTAAGAAATTACCTTAAATTCCACTGAAATCTTAACTAATATGAGTGTGGGAGAGAAAACATGTATCCAACTTCATAAACATCGTGTCCGTTGCCTCGCTCAGTAAAAAATATAAACTAACAGTAAAAGTGCTCGCACACTCGTATCTCACTGCGCCAAAAGTCTTAGATTCGAATTTAAGAAAACTACGATACGTACCAAACCTACTTTTATTCAAAGTACTCTTTCCTCGACAACATTCTTATATTCTTGAAGGAAATCCCGACACACCGTTTTAACAGATTATCCAAAAACGCAATAATTCCCTAAATGAATTTCACCTCTTTGGTAAAAGTTGTTTTGTGAGACAAATTTTATCCTCATATTTAGATAACGAGATGACTTGGCTTAAATGTACCTGTTTCATTTTTATTGATAAACGATGTGAATATGATGGAACAGTGGATTGAATTTACGGCATGTTTTAGCTTTTACCGTTTCTTTGTTGAGTTGTGAAGCATTGAAGCTATTTTGACACAATGAGGTGCTTACATTAAGAAGCGGAGTGAAAGATGTAGGTACGGTAGTAAAATAATGTAAGATTGGTGGAGAAAGCATTTTGTTTTAAAAATCGATGTAAGATATGATCTAATGATGCCAATATTGTTGGTGTTTACAATTCACATATTCATCGTCATCATATCAGGCTAGAGAGGCCCGCTGCAGGACATGGGTTTCTCCCAAGATTCTGCACACAGACTAATCTTCACATATTCAATAGATGGAGATTAAAAATACAATCCTAAACCCCCTAAACCTTGAGTTCAGTCCTAAGCAATGTAATAGACCACATCATGCCAAATAGGCCAAAAGTTACAAATGGTAAACTAACTAGGTGCAACTACGAGTAGATTTTATTTGTCCAACATTCATACAGATATCCTGAATGAGAAATGTGTTTGTTGTCATTCTGCCCCGCTATAACTACTGAAAGAATACTGATTAAATATTGGTTATGGATGAAACCGTGGGCAGTATCAAGTATATGATATATTCAAAATAAGTCATCACTCATCATCAGATAAGCATTATATTCTGTTATTTCTTATATATTTAGAAATATCATTATACAGTGTAGCTCAATACCAAACCAATCGAAAATAAATGTTAAAATAACTAAGCCAATACGAATCCCCGATTGAGTTAACACCTGTAACCAAACTAAATCTAAATTTAATCTAAATCGTAATCTCGGTGTAAATCTTGCATTGCGCAGTAAATGAGAATGGTTCCAAAGAGATTTAGCGCTCGTCGGTAAATTAAAGACGGTTTTAATGTACGTAAATCAAGTTAAACGATATAATATGCGGTTAGTTTGTACATTTAACACATTATTGAAGTTATATTGTTTTGATTGAAGTACTTCGGCTATGTTTTTCTATGAGTTGAAATAAAAATCCGTGAATCCGCTTATTCCATAATTTGAAGAAAGGAGTATCAGAAATCTTGGTTATATGGAACTGAGATGATATTTGTCTGAGAAGGTATAGAAGCGTTAGATTGTAATAAGCAATGTTGCTACTAGATTTCGGTTTAAATGTAATCTGTAAAATCTGTTTGATATCAAAGAATATACTGGTTCAGTTGGTTATGAATGTAACATTATAGTATGATAATCAATAATATAGTACAAATATATATACGTTTCACTTATATCAATACAAATCCCATATACCTCAACCCTTTGGATATACAAAACTTTTTTCGTATATACACAAATCAAACATTATTATGAAGCAAATTTCCTTTACCTTCATCAAAAGATCTCATTGGTCATTCACCGCCCATCTATTGTTGCGGAAATACGGGATAGCCAAACATCGTACCACAGTATCCCGGTATAACAAAGCGAAAAGCTCCATGAACCTGTCCTTGTCATCACCTTTAGGTTAAAAAGGGACAGACTGATGTATGAAGGACGGGATTTGATTGCGTGATTGAGTAGTAGTAGTAGACGCTTAGTAGTCAAACTGTATGCACTTTGTGGAGGGTCATTGGGAGCTTACGTTTTATGGGCGATTATGAAGTACAGAGGAAGTGGTGGTATCCTCTCACTTAGTGATAAAATCTATATGGCTTCAGCAATTTTGAAAGAGCAGTGTGATCTCAGAGATTATTGACCATTGGTATACAAACAGCATAGCTTAGCATTAGCTGATCTATCTAGTTGCATCACATTTGTTGGTTACTTCGAGGGATAAGACGACCGCTTCAAGAGGTTTCAGTTTCACCGTCACCAATTAATAATGTTGGAATGAGCTACTGTTTTTTCGTGGGCGGTAATCACAGTTTAAATTCACAAATAATGAATCTGAAATTTGCCATGTGTGTTCCTTGGGGATCGTAGGGGTGCACTTAGAAGGGGTTTTCTAAAATTCTCAAAAGATCGTCCAGAAAAAGATAAATCAAAATAAATTAATAGTTTAAAAACACTAGAAAAAGACGCTTTTATAAATGCACATAAAAACAAAAAATAAATAATGGATCGTTCAAGTTGTCTCTGTTTCTAGGCTGAAGTGTAAACTATGTGCTTTTAGTTATAATATTTGATTGTAAAAGCGTGGGGCGCTGAAATGAATCTTGAAAGTATTAGTTGAGACGTGAAGCGCACATACCGTTACGTTATTTGCAATCCGCAAAACAATGGCAAAGTAATGCAAAGATTGCAGTGATTAAATTCAGTGATCATTAAGATGGGTGACCGTTTGCTTTGGCATTTATATCACAGCGCTATCGTGCTTCGATAAGCACATAAAGCCGTCAATTGTGATTCTTGGCTCAGGAAAAGAATTGCTAGTCTTGGGGCACTCTATAAAAGACACCACCAAATAATATACCTACACTAAAGTTGGCCACACACCCACACTAAAAGAAGATAGATATAATAAGACTTCGTTTATGGAAAATATACTTTGACGGCTGCTGGTTCATGGGTATGATAGCCATTCGCATAAAAATTAAGATAAAATTGCAATCAAATAAGGCCTAAAAATCATGGATATAGAGTCGTAGGTATTCTCTTATAAAAACAAGATATATAAAATCTTTAAATAATTCAATTAAGAAATCCATTACGTCTAATTCAACCAATGAAAAACCAATGCAATCACTCAATTAGTAACCGCACAATGAACTGTAAAGTATTTTGTGCAGACAAAAACTTTATCATACGCAATTCGCTTTAATGTATTTTTTGTTTTGCTTTATTTAACAAAAGTTATTCACTCAAGCTATATTAAGCTATCTTTTCATCTTTGTTTTCTTATTATAGAACTTCGTCTTGCGAAAATGAGTCCTGAAGATAAAATAAACCAAAAATTCTCACACAGAAAGCTACTCGTCAATATTTTGGATTTTTGTACATATTTTAATTAATTTTTGTTTTGATTTTATCACAAGGAATGTCTCTTTATTATTAAAATTATTTGTCTTACAACTAGTCTTTTTGATTTTATAACAATGAATGTCTTTTTCACGTGTATCCTGCCACCAGTCTAGAACGTGGTTTCTGCAGAGAAGAAATGGCTAACTCAACAAGCATCTTTTGCTGGAATTCGTCTGATGCAGATTATTGATAAATTACTTAATCTTTAATCCTTACTAATATTAAAAATTCGAAAGTGTGTATGTATGTATGTATGTTCCGTTTTCACGCGAAAACGGCTGAACCAATTTTGTTGAAATTTAATATAGAGATATATTGGACCATGGAGACGGACATAGGCTACCATAAGTTGCAAAAATTAAACTGGGAGGGATTGTAGGGAGGGTAGAAGTTTGTACGGCAGAAATTTTCCTCTTGGAACTAAGAACGCATGCGCGAATAATTAAGTGCTGCGCATGTGCTTTCTGTCAGTACTGTCAATGTACTGTCACATCATACATATTGATATGTTGTGCACGGTGATTACATTGTTCGCATATTTAAACTAATTATTATATACTATGCTAAAACGGCTGAAACGATTTTCTCTACCTACTAAAATTATAAATGCGAAAGTGTTTATAGATATATTATTATATTGACATGTATTGAAACATGGCTTTGACAAACCGATATTGACCGAGTTACATTGTACTCTATAGAGCTTCTGACTCTTTAGAATAATCAGGAGTGTCTTCACACAACTTGGGAGTGAAAGTAGATATGTGTTACCCCGAATTTAACGCGCGCGAAGCCGCGGGCAAAAGCTAGTTTAATATAATCTCAATTTATTATACCTAACACTAATTTAGAATTACTTTATTTTAGTATATATTCAGTAATAGAACTGAACTTAAGGCAGTGAACAAACTAATGGACTACTCATTCTCAGCCTTTAACAGTCCACTTCTGGACTAGGCCTCTCCTTTGAAAAGAGGAATTGGCCTACTATACCACACTGGCCAAACGGGTTGGTATAGGGTTGGTATTAAATTTTCCTTCTCTTACAGTGCTGTCCTCTGCATAATATGCTCCCTCTGTTGGCTCTTACGACACCCATGAGATGATATGGGGTGTTGACAATCCGTATTCTTAATCCGTCACCACACGGACAATGGACTACTACGCAGAGAGTTTCAAGAGCAGACCCGCGGGGCGCACCACTGTCCTTTCGAAGTTATGTGCGTAAATTATTATTGTCGGTTGCCAAACAGTTAGTGAAAACCTCGTGAGGAAATCTACATGTCTGAAATTTCACGATGATTTACTCAAAGACATGTGAAGTCTACCAACCCACACTCGGCAGACGCAGTGGCCTACAGCCTAACACTTCTTTTCAATAGACTTGTACCCAGCAGAGGGACATATTATAAACAAACTGGTTGCAAATAGTTGACATAATAATTAAAAGTAAAGTAGATACCATTATGAAGATAATTTTCCGTATATACTTGATTATTAAAAACATATTGCCTCATTTCATCTTACTACCTCACATCATCTCCACATTTCCTTATAAAGTCTCGACACGTGTCGAACTTGTTCACTTTTAATAGTTGGAGCAGTGTACTGCCGACCTTGAGGTATTTCAGCCATTATTTCACTATACGCTCTCAGGGAATTTAACTAGCTCAGGCTTAAATAAATATTATTCGCAGAATATCGACGTATCAGTATAATGTACACTGTTGCATCTCGTTCGGTGAGTGAGGGTGCCGGACGCCCCATTCTTTTTCTTCTTCCTCATACCGCTCTTCTTCTTATTCCTTTTCTTATCAGTCGCTCAGTTCGGTGTCGGGTTCACACTTGTTCGTCTAAAAATGCGAGTGTCACTTGGCGGCGGTGATCGCTTATTATCCATCTGATCGTTTGCTTCCTAGGCTCGTATCAAATAAAAAGAAACTGCGCGGAAGAAAACACAGGAATTTGCACTCGGGCGGAGCCTAGGTTAGTGGCTAGTCTAGTATAAAATTATGACATAGCTTCAATAATTATTTACACCTCTATCTATCTTAAATAAATACTGATGCTTAAATCTATTTTTAAACACAAACTGTTTTTAGCGGACATCCTAAACTACTAAAATCAGAATCGATTAAAACAAGCAAAGCTATTTAAAGATAATGAATTATCGCTAGAGGATAGAGTTGTTCAAACATTATTCCGTTCGTGCAGGATATTAGTCGTTTACGTATCGTAAATTATTATTGAGTGGATAGAATCCTTTCTTATGAGCCATTACAGACATCTATCACGATGCCAAGGTTTGTTAAAAACCCAATCACGCGCAGTTTAGCACTAAGTGAGACAGTTTCACACAAATTGCCAACAGCTCGTGATTTCCCTTACACCGTCCAGTTTTAACCAAAGTTTACTGTGGTGCAAGGTTAAAGCTTACTTATACTTTTTGGTTTGAGTTAGTTGCAGTTATATTTTGTATTGTTAAAAGTAAAGTTTTCTTGCTTTATCACAAAAGGCACAATATTTTTTGTCATTTGTCATTTTTTACTGGAACGTTTATGCAACAACTTTTTAATGTGGTATTATATAATTATATTAAAAATTAATGACCTTTGCAACACCTAGTACTGATCCTATGTAATATTATGTAAGTTAATAGGTTGAAAGTCCTTTAGAAGACGCTAATAGTAAGTCGCCAACAGTCTAAAATACACTGTCATAGAGATAATTTATTTAAATCGATAGAAGCCAAAAGTTCTCAAAAATACAATGTAACGGAAACTACAACTTTCTATTTTTGAATGAATTTTCGTGCGATACCTTTTATTTAATAAACCCGCTCGCTGTCACCTACACAACTCACCACATAACTAACCAGAAAATAGCAGTCACCCCACCATGCGATGGCATCGCCGCTAAGTATAGTTTACCGTGGTATAGTTAAGGTGTTAACTTACTCGTTTACGCTTATCAACTGCCACGTCGCATACTGGTCGGGTTCCACGACATAACGCTCCGTTAATTTATAGTTCCACCCGTCTTCCGTGAACTGTTATGATTTGCAATTGTAATCTTTCGGGGTTCTATTTTTAACTTTTGAATTATGAACGTGATTACTGTTCGACAGTTCATTTGACATTTATTTTTCGTTTTTTCGCATTAGACGGTTGATGGTGAACTCAATCGCATCGTTGACGTTACGGTTAGGTATTTGTATTGAGAAGGGATGTCTGAGAGCAGTGCAGCGCGGATAGATAGGGATTTACGACTGCAGTTGCCTGTTGCATTTTGGCACCAATAATTAATATGATTGAGCTTTGTTAGCTAGCGTTTGAAGCAGTAAACTTCACCTTTTTCATTTTCACCTTTACGATTTTATATTGAATGCCAAAACCGTTAGTCAAAAATAAACACAAGATTTTATTCAAAATACTTGAAAGATGTAGAGCCATCACTATATACAAAATAGTATGTACCTACATATATACCCAAGGCTAAATTTGGCGTAAAAGTAGGTGTAATGTGTTAGCCATACAATGACGCCTTTAAGGGCGTGACGGCAATGACATCTTTGAATTCGCAGCCTCGTAGAATTCAGTGAACTTTAAGGTTTCTTTGCCGGAGAATAATAAACGAACAAACAAAGTCTAGATGCAGTTATTATAAGCAATTTAAAACATAAAGCCTGAGATACAATAGGAGTAAAATGTTCACCCAATTACACGCGAAATACGTTCTAAGTGACACTGCAATGTTGTTGAGAGTCCTGCAACATGGACCATGTTCGCAACGGATTTACTTACTGTCGCTATCGACAACTTCGAAAACAAGTCGCTGCGGTTGTGTATATATCGTGTATATGAATCGTGTCTTATGCTTACCCCAAAGATTTTCTTTTTATTCAATTTATCAATACTATTTTGCAAAGACATAGCTAACAGTAAATTACTGTTTAGTGTGTTACTTGGTGAACAGAATTCTAAGGCAAATTATAAGTTGCCTTTAAATGTAGTTCCTTTATTGTCAGTATAGTGCAATTTCATTATGAAAGTTATCGGAACATTAGCTTCCAAAGCTCGATTTTAATTAGCCTACTAGACTAATAAGGTTAAGACAAAATAAAATTACTGAATAGTCCGATATTAAAACCAAAACCAAAGGAGAGCCTTGGGTCCTTAGAAGTAACTTACGTCACCAAAAAGCTCAGCCGTAGTCGAATTAAGGCATACATACATAGACTCATGCCTGTTTCCCGGAGGGGTAGGGTAACTACGGAACGCCATTTGCAACGATCCCGACATACCTCTCTTGCTTCATTCACTCCCATCAAGTTTCTCATGCATGCTCTTCTGTTTAGGGTATTTCTGACTTGTCCTTTTCTTAGAATGTCTCCAATCTGATCAGAGAACGTCCGCCTAGTTCTTCTCCTTCGTCCTGTCCCATTCACACTTGCCTTATATATCTTCTTTGTCAGTCTTTTGCCATCCATCATCTCCATATGTCCAAACCATCTTAACATGCCTTTCTCGATGCTTGTCACTACATCTTCTTTTACCCCACACCACTCTCGTATCACACAATTCTTTACTCTATTGGTCAAAGACACACCACACATACTTCTCAGTGCTCTCATTTCTACAGAATTTATCCTACTTTTAAGCCTCTTCTGCTATACCCAACTTTCAGTACCATACATAAGGGTATTCACTAACGCCCCTCTATGCACAGCCAAACGTGCCTTTTTGGACACGTTTTGACTGTTCATAAACGCCTTCAGAGGTCCATTCACACTATTACCAGCATTAACTCTTCTTTCAATATCTTCTTCATTCTTACCATCTCTTGTAAACAACGTACCTAAGTAAACAAACTCATTCACTTGTTCCACTCTCAGTCCATCGATCAAAATATTACAAGCCATAACGCATTCCTCCTTTTCAAAAACCATAACTTTCGTTTTACTTACATTCACTTTCATTCCTTTCCTCCCTAACGCACCATGCATGATTGTGATTGATCTTGCAACTCCTCCGCTGAAGATGCAAGTATTACCATCAGCATAAAGGAGGCATTTGACGAGTAACCCATTCATCCTTAATCCACAGTCACTATGTTTTTAATATTGCAAACAACTGTCCATGAAAAGGTTAAACAGCCACGCCGACGCTACACATCCCTGTCTAACACCTTTCTCGATGGTAAACCAGTCAGTGTATGCCCCGTTTATCCTCACATAAGCTCTAGAATCCTCATAAAGGGATTTCAGAGCTCGAATGAGGCTGCTGTCCACTCCATTCATTGGCAGCACCGACCTCATTTAATTCCTCACCACTTTATCGTAAGACTTTTCCAAATCCACGAATGCGCAAAAGACCTTTTGACCTTTGGCCAAAAACTTTTCGGCTATGCTTCGCAAGGAAAAACCTGATCCGTACATCCCATAGCCTTTCGGAATCCCGCTTGTACATCCAATATTTTCTTGTCGGTTACTTTCATAACTCTTTCAATCAGTACCTTTGCATACAATTTGCCAACAATGCTGAGAAGGCTAATGCCTCTATAGTTTTTGCAGTATTGTTGCGAGCCTTTTCCTTTATAAAGAGGCACAACTACAGCTGTGGCCCAGTTATTAGGTACTCGGCCGGTGCTCACGCACAAGCTATATAGCCGCTGCAACTGACCAACTATGATGCCCTTTCCAGCCTTCAGCATTTCGACTGTAATCCTATCATATCCTGCAGCCTTACCTACTTCCATACTTCCCAGTGCCTTAACGATCTCATCCACGCCATTTCTATTTCCCTTTCATCTTTGCTATCGTTACCATTCATTTCATCGATCGGTGTCTCTATCGCCATTCTTTCAAATAAACCTTCAAAATACTCTTTCCATCTCTTCAGCACGATTTACCATTCACTATCCTTCCATTCTTGTCTTTGATCAATGTGTACTCTAAGAATTGAGTTCTTCCTCAAACTGCACAAACGGATTTCAAGAAAAATTTAATGTTTATCCGGAAATCGTCAGATAATCTGCTATCAAACTCATCTTTCTTTGCCTCTTTTTTCCTTTTCACCATTTCTTTCTGGACTAACAAACTCCTTTCTTGCTTCATCTATGTCCTCGCTCGTTGCTTTTCCCATTCTTTCATTTGCTCTGACAGCCAACCAATCTAACCAAGCTTTCTTCTTCTCTGACACTGCTGATTGTACATCCTTGTCCCACCATGTATTCTTAACCTTTCTTATTTTCCTTCTCTTGATCACACCACATACTTCAGACGCTACACATACTACCTCTTCTTTAAAGGACTGCCACAATTCATACATATCATTTATGCCATCGAACCTCTCAAATCTTGCTATCAATCTTCGTTTGAGTATAAACGTCTTTCTTTTGTAGATTTTTTACTTTTATTCGTTCCAAGACTCTATTTTTATTATGCTCTCGATGTCGCCATCCTTTAAAGAGCCCACTTATCCGGCTCAACACCAAGAAGTGGTCTGTGTGGATGTCGATCCCTCGATACACCTTTGTATCCAACACATTCTTTCTCAACCGTTCATCTACTATTACAAAATCAATCATACATCTTTAACATTTTTCGCCTCACGCGTATACATATGTATGTATCCTTTTGTGATCAAACATGGTGTTCGTCACATAAAGGCTCCACTCCAAACAAACCTCAAGCAGTGCTTTTCCATTTTCATTCACACTTTCATCACCTAACACCTTTTTAAATCCATCTCGTTTTACTCCCACCCATCCATTGAAATCCCCTAACAAGATCAATCTTTCGTTATCCTTACATTTCCTCAAAATATCTCTTAAACTCTCCCAAAACTCCTGCCTTTCGTCTTGCTCTTGCTGTGACATACCCGTTACTATATTGACCGGGGCGTACACCCCAATAATAAAGACAGGAATAAGTCCTACTTTCATTCTCATCCATAGTCGCCTAGCATTTACACATTCAAACTCTTTTACACACTCATTCATTCGCGCAGATAGTATTACACCAACTCCCTTGCAGGCTCTGGTGGTACTATCTACCCCAGACTAATACGCCGTATATGCACCATGCCGGGTAGTGTCACACCCTTTCCTTTTTGTTTCGTTCACACAAAGAACATCAATCTTTCTATTATCCACCATCTGACATACTTCATCCAATTTGCCATCCATCTCTCCACCAACGTTCAACGTTGCAAACCGGCTTTCCGTAGGCCGCTTTTTGCCCTCGCGGGGAACGAGACGTGACGGGTTGCGAACCGCGTCGCCGCCGCATCGAGAAGAAGTAGATTTTGTTCCCATAGCGTTCCCACGAGATCTAGGGATCTAGATTGTCCACCCCCGCAGAGCCCTTTACGGGGGTAAGGCGGAATATAAGCTGTGCCCTGTGACCACCAATACAGGCACCCTCCGTTTACAACCAGCTTGCCCTCTGGTCACGAATCCCTCGGCACGGGTCGGTTCACACCTTAGATCGAGGTTATGTGTCAGGTATGCTCCCTAGAAGTTGGTTTAATTTCGGAGTTTTCCTTCTCCTAGATAGGTTGCCAACCAAGCCTAACGAGGTCCCTCTCCCCGAACGTTTGGTTTAATTTCGGAGTTTTCCTTCTCCTAGACAGGTTGCCAACCGAGGCTATTGTAGAAACCAATGTTTACCTAAAAAGGTAACAAAGAGGTCCCTTTGCAATACTTTCTCTTAGATTCGTTTTGTTTTATCGTTGGCATAATTTCACTGCTTAACAGAGTTTAAAGGTAGCGTTGATGCTGAATACGCATTTTGATGCCTCTCGTTTTTGTAATTGTAATGCATTTTCAGTTTCTAAAATATGTGGAAATCAAGTCGAAAACTTCTTCATTATCAAAAGTCCTTTATCTTGGGAGTGCACAGAAACTTTTAATAAAAGTTCTCCAAAAGTACCCACAGTCGAAACTAAAACAGTCTCCGCGCTTGGGGTCCGAACCCACAACATTCGACTCAGTGTCAATGATCATCATGTCTGCTTAGAGAAGTCTACTGCTGGACATAGGCCTCCCCCAAGGTTCTCCACACAAACCGATTTTGAGCCGCCCGCATCCAACCACTTCCCGCGATCTTAACCAGATCGTCGGTCCATCTTGCTGGAGGCCTACCCCTGCTGCATCGTCCGGTACGTGTGTGTCAGTGTCAATAAATGCTTCAAACGAGTATAAACTTATCGATACTTAACAATAATTGTAATGATGCGTAGGTAGAGCTTTTCAAATAACGGAACTCTAAACAAAAATCAAATACCTATTACCAACATGTCACAGAAACCGTAAAAAAATTAAAACCCACGCATTTTCCTTATATAGGCATATACCAAAAACAAGCAGCGATATACCGCGAGTTCCACCAACTGAACTAATTTATCCAATATTTTTATTCCTTCCATCGTTTGATGTTACACGAGTTCTATATGAAATTAAATTAGTGCCGAATCGTCGAGCCTTGGCAACGCCGAATCAGAATAAAATTCAAAGGAAACTCGCATTTCATTGGTTACGAAATGACATGTTGATGTGTTTACTTTTATTTATTGTGTACATTTAAATGTGTTTTCATGTAAAGAGCTCCTTAGAAGTTGATTGATGCGGGTCGAGCCTCAGTGTAAGCTACACGGATATTTTTGCGACAACACATAAATCATAATTGTACGAGTGTTTAAATACAAAACAGGCCAAGTGCATGTAGAGCCTTTAAACATATAGGGTTCTGTAGAAGCCTTTACTCACTGTCCTATGGGTAAAAGGACTTGTTGACAATATGCATGTTATCGTTTGCAAATGTTAGTTTAAGTTAATCGCCTATACTCGTTAATTAGTGAAGCCTTATTAACTGTCTTGCCTTGCCTACTACTCGTTACTTAGCCTTGTAAAATGACAATATAAAATATAGATAACACACACCCAAATACGTTTAAAAGATAGGAGATTTTTTTTATTTGGCAAACGGACTTTGAATAGTAAAAAGGCTTAGGCCCTTCTCTCACGAAGCTATTCTAATGCTACGGGACTGAAATGCAAACCATGATCGAATACTGGTATGCTACTCTGGTATGAGACTATATTTTATCATTTGAAGAACGACATTCGTACGACGATGTTTAGTGACTCTAGCGATGAAGACAATTTTCTTCTGTATTTATATTACAAGAATAGACTAAAATATAAAAGAAGATTCTGTGTGCATCCGTACATTCGCTTCCTTGGCAATATAAATATTGTGTATAAATTTAATGTATAAGTACCTATAAATGACCTGTTATATTTTTTTTCTAAATTTTAATCCACCCCTTTTATGTAAAATATTTTCTTATGTACTCTGGCAGCTTATAATTATACAAACATGGATAATTTTCTACCTCCTGCACAAAAATAATATTAAAAGTTTGTTCCGCCGCCATTTTGTAATGCAACGCATAAACGACTCAGGTAGCGTGCGACCAGCAAGACGGTAGCGTGCGACTGATATCAAACGCGTCGTCGAAGCGTCTCGCCGTGTGCGAAATTAGCTGAATATGTATGGCAGCTACTCACAAGCGACGCGTAGGATACGGGTACAAAACACAAATCGTTTGAGAGTCGCTTCGTGAGAGAAGGGCCTAAACCTAATGGAAGGAAAGAGGTACCCACCACGCACCCTCGGATTGACCACCCCAACTATTGCGATAGAAAAAGGTTGACAATACCGAACTCCTGTAAAAGGATAAGGGATATGGGAATGGTATGGGTTCCAGGAAGATACCTGACTTGCAGTATCCCGCTGTACATATACAGCGGGATCTCACTCTTTCCTTCCATTAGGTTACAATGGAGTTTCGCCAAGTAACGCCTGATTCAATCAACTATAAAAACGCTAAAATCAAACCAAATGTTTCTGAAAAAACCCGTCTAACACACAAACTCATAGAAAATTCACTTTTAGCCTTAGATGTATGGAAGTTAAATTCTGTTGTACAGTTTTGTCTTCGTGGTCAAAATATATGTTAAAAATTATGCCAAATTTCAGATCGGTAGTGTGTAGTTCGGTTGCCATGTTAAACTATGGGCAGACGGACCAACCATGGCGAAACTATAAGGATTACTTGTTGGTTACTACAGAACCCTAAAGAGGTACAACAATACACACAATTAGCTCTTACGGTCATTCTTCACCTGTTTCAATTACGTCGGTTTTTAAAAACATAGCTATGTGTAATACAGTTGTCAATGTTCTACGACTAATATATTAAAATCATCTACGATTTTTGTAGCTAATTCTTAGCTAATTTGTTTTAAAATACTTTGCTTTCAGTTAACAGATGAAAAAGTCACACATTACTTAAAAAAGTCAGTGGTGCGAGCCGTGGATTCTTAACCTTGTTGATTGATACCCTTTGCAGATCAGTCTGTTTTTATTTATAATGATGCGTCTGAAAGCAAGTTAATACGTTATTTGATGAAATATTGTGAATATATTTAGTTTCGGTGTAAGAAATATCTTTGTGTATAATGTTACTAAGAAAAGTGTTATGAAAATATATACAAAATATCTTAGACATTTTGTTTTCCCAGAATTTTCTTGTAACAAATTTACACCATGAGAGTAACTGTGAATCTAGCGTCTTGGATGCTAAATTATTACATACATACATACATAGACTCACGCCTGTTTCCCCGAAGGGGTAGGCAGAGGCATATTAAACGCCCACTTTTCGCCAGTGTTTTGATCCCACGTAATAGGTGGCGAGCCTATTGTCGCTTATTGGGACATTTTGTTTGCCAGAGCCAGAGCCTCGTCCGTTGATCGGCAGGTGCACCACTTGCAGGTGAGGTTGGCTTGGGACCCTAAGTTCTTGGTGGGAACCCTATGCACCTTTCTAAATTATTCTGTACTCATAAATATTATATACGCAAAATTTTGTAATTTCTTTGAAACTGTGTACTCAATTTTTTGCAATATTTCATTTTTTAACTTTTGTTTGGTTTGACAATCACTTCACGACAAAGTGCTAACTTTAATTTGATTGTTATGTATAACAGTTTGTTTGTTGTGAATTTTTAATTCAATTTAACCTTTTCAAACAGTTGCAGATTACCAGAAATACGAATTTAAATATGGCAAAGAAACAAAGTTTCGGCGGTGCCTTTTTTGTTCCCTAACCACTTGTTAAAGCGTCGACGTGATTAAAAAGAAACATTTAAACTAAAATAAAATTTGCGGGCGTGGCTGTGGTCATCCTCTAGTCCGATTTAAAAATTGCCGATATAAAAGTACATGAAAATATAAAAATACTTAAGAGACAATTCATATATAGCAAAAATTGCACCATTGTCTGAGCTGCGGTATTGACAAATCATGCGACCACTTTATCAAAACATTTCCTTTGATATTTTCGTGGTTCATGTGCTGAAAACTTGTAGCACTCATGCAAGCCTTTCATTTTATCATAAGCTTCACGATGGTATGGTTTAAAAAAAATGACACAACCTGGGTAGTATTGTTCTAAGTTAGGTACTGCTTAGAATAATACTAACCATAAATTACCGCTATAATTCAAGTGGAAGACATCAATTACACTCTACAACAATCTCGAATGAACAACTCAATAAATTAGTATAGAATCCGCTGTCAGTGAGGCCTAATGTAAACATGGGAACGACTACCGAGTACCGGCTCCCGCCATCATTCGCCAAACCGAACATTTATTTTGCTCTTTACCCAAACTTTGTAATCTGTAGAATGAACCTTCGACTTGTAAACTGTGAATAATTTTAAAGAGATAAACGTGATGAGTTAGGTTATACCGCCTACACGTGTAGAAGAGTGTATTCGGTGGAATATTTGTTCAATATAAGGAAGTAGCCAAAGTCTGTTTACTAAATCAAGAGATTCTTACAGGAGTGCGTGTGTAAACTTAAGTAAAACTGAAATAATTACACAATAAAGATGCCGGTTTTCACTATAATTCTATAAAAAAACAGAGTCTGCATAGTCTTCATATTCGCTTATAGAATATTTGTAAAATTCTTTGTAATACGCGATTTATTATTTGTACAGGAGTTGTCTTATATGAACAAAATATGCACTAACATCAATTTCACTTAGTTAGTGAGATTGTGTTAATGCTGATTCACGAACCAAACGCACGATAGGTTTTGTGAAACAGACAAACACTTTCAGCATTTCTCATTTGGTATATTTAAAATCAATCATATTTTTTTAAACCTGTATGAACAAAATTATTGTAAAGGTTTTATGTAAGGTAGTTAGTCTCACATAAAACAATATATAAAATTGGGCAAGTGCGAGTCGGACTCGCGCACGAATGGTTCCGTACCATCATCTATAAAAGAAAATCACGTTCGTTGTATGTATACTTAAATACTTTATAGGTTTCTACCTGTTTATTAAGATCGAGTAACAAATTGCTTAAAAATTACGTTTGTTGTATGGGAGCTCACCTTTATTACTTACTTTTTTAAAATTTAACTATTTATTTAATATACAACTACGTATTCTGTGAAAATTTAAAGCGTCTACCTGTTACAGTTAGTAATTTTGAGCAAAAAATAGGAAAAAAAACACGTTTTTTGTATGGGACCCCCCCTTAATATTTTAATTTTTTTTATTTTTAGTATTTGTTGTTATAGCGGCAATCGAAATACATAATTTGTGAAAATTTCAACTTTCTAGCTATCATGCTTTATGAGATACAGCCTGGTGACAGACAGACGGACAGACGGACAGACAGACAGACGGACAGACGGACAGACAGACAGACAGACAGCGGAGGCTTAGTAATAGGGTTCCGTTTTTTACTTTTTAGGTACGGAACCCTAAAAACGACTAATAAATATCATATTTCTCAAAGAAACCCTCCACTCAAAGATCTACTTAAAAACTTATTTGTGCATGTTTCATTCTTAAGAAATACGAGTATATTTTAGTTTATTTATAGAGTAAGACGATTAATTGCCACTACATTGCCAAGTTACGTGGAAGGCATTATTTATCATTCTGATGACTGGCGCCCTGTAATAAATTCAAGGCAACACGTTGTAAAATTTTATGCAAATATCAGTAATGAGGACCGGATACACTCTGTCTAAAAAAAATTAAAGCACACTTGTTTATTTTTCAGTTTCCTTCATATTTCTTTCCTATCGATGTTTAAAATTTCTAAAATAGGCTGAATTTCTTATAGCTTTATTTTTCTTTTTTGCGAGCAATGTAAAAATTTCATTGTCGGTAAAGCAGATACTAGTTTTTAAGCAACACAATTTGAGGGAATAAAAGTTATTAATTGGGTTGGTGGCGCGTTGGTGTTATTGATGTATATAATTATTTAACTAGTAACAACAGCAATAAGAGCTATGAATGTTAAACATAGTACCATTGATTTCAGATTAATTAATTAAATCAGGCAGTAAGTTCCTTCCTCACCCCCGTAGGAACTCCAACTTGTCGTGGTGGGGGGGCTCAGTAACCGTGGATTGGACACCCGCAGTGAAGCTAAGAGAGATCCCAGGAATGGATGCTCCACGTGGGCTTAGAGGTGCCTGCGCAGGATGCGTCCAACGTCCAACAGTGCGAGTGCGGGGGACAGTTCTGTCTGTCCCTTGCAGTCGGGCGCGGTCGCGGGAGGAGAGGCGTGTTGGTGTTGCGTTGCCGCGCGCCCTATCTCCCGCGACCAAATGGGGGCGCACCATTCGATGCGTCGCGGTGGGGCCGCAGAGGAAGAGGAGATGCGGTTTTGCGTTGCCGTCCTCCCTATATCCTCTGCGGCCGCTGGGTGTTTTGGCGGCGGAGCCCAACACCTTATTCCGGCGCCTGACCATCTGGTCAGGCGGGCCCCGAACAAAACCCCCATGAATCGCTACCCCCTGACGGTAGCGACGGATGCTTATGCGATTCCCTACCCTCCGACATACGGGTACATGAGGAAGTCGAGGTGGGTTTAAGTGGTTACACTACATACTCCGGCTCTCATTTCCCCAAGAGTCGGAGATCCGAAGGGATTTTCCACCTCGTGAAACAAAAAAAAATACAAAAAAATGGCAGTAAGTTCCTATTTGGAGTTAAAATTCGAGTGAAAACCGCACTCGTATTTATAATATTCGATATCAGCTTTATTACAATTGTGAATAATAACCACATTGATGAATTTGATGTGCATTTATGCGTATGATATTATTATTGTGTTACAGTTGTATTCATAAAACATTAGTTTTATTTAATTTGGTATTTGATGTTATTATATTTTAATTTCCCTGTCTCGGGATCTGTAATGACTTTTTTAAGATAAATTTGACCCACCTACCCATTTTCTAATAATCTAAATTATTGCATGCATGTGTATCGCGTGACATTGAAATATAATGATGTCATAGAGCTGATCTGATGATCAAGCTGGAAGGTGGCCATAAGGACTCCACCAAATGACGACACAACTCCATCGAGTTTGTGCTCGTTTGTCTTGTATTGACGAGTTTGTGCATGTTGCCGATGCTGGCGTAGGTATCACTTGCTGTGTGCTTGAAAAACTGTTGTTTCGCATCTACCTCTCATTTGTACCATAGGTATAATATTTTTAAAGTTTCACGCAATCTAGAATTGGTTCAGATTTATTAATTAGATATAATTATGTAGTTATACAAACAAGTTTCTAGTAGAAAATTAACGCTAAGTACTCTAACCTCAACTGGGTATCTAATTGATACAGTTACATGTATTATGATAATTCCACTTTATCGCAAAAAAACGTTATTCCGAACCTCGTAGCACTAATAAAAACAATTGCTTAAAATAAATGCTTAGTACTAATGTGTTAGGAACAAGCAATCTTCTTTCTCCAGGTAGTAGAGCCTTGCTGACTCCAGCATGGATGGGCCGACTCGACCGGGGAAGTACTACCCTCTCACAGAAAATCGACGTAAAGTAACAGTACCTAAAATGTTGCGTTTCGTTCGGTGAGTGAGAGTGCCGGAGGCCTTATCCCCTATTCCTTCTCCCTCATCCCACTCCTCATCCTATCCCTTTTCCCATACCCAAGGGGCGGCCACGCACTTGTGACTCCTACTTGTGTCCATGAGCGGCAGTTATTGCTTACCATCACGCGATTTGTCTGCTCGTTTGCCGCCTATCAGTGTTGCCGTTCTACAAAATTAAAAAGTAGCTAGTCATATAAAAAATCCGCTAGATATTGGTAATTATCTCTTTTTTTAATCCGCTGGAAGTCACTAAATCGTATCGCTGACGTTCAATCTATACTTGAAGTCTGCGCCTCATAACTTGGGATTTTTAGAGAGCGCCAATCGTTTAATTTTGGCAAACATTTAAATTTATCGCAAAAAATAAAAAAAAAAATCAACATATTTATTTAAAAAATCCACAACAAATGTTCTGGATGATAAAAAATCTGAAACTGATACGTTTTCTAAGAATTACATAATTTACTACCTATATTTCACAATCAAAACATATGTCCACTGGATATTCAGTATCACTGGCACTGGCAGTGGAGGGTTCTCCGATGCCTACACCAGCTACTTTGGGCATTGGTTTTCCGACTTGATTAATTACTTCATCAGGCAGATCGTAACTCGAGCAATCTTTATTTTAAATTTTTAGTCGGTTTCTAATGAGCAGAATGGAGTTCAAAGTTTTTTCTGAAATTTGATTTCGGACTTTGTTTTGCTGGGGTTGAGGCTATTTGAGGATATTTTGTGCCAGAATGGATGTTTATGGTTGTTCAAGTGTAGTGATGGTCTTAAAAACAAATTATTCTTCAATTGTTTTCGAAAACAAGTCGCATTTTATGCGACGGCTCAAAATCCGCTAGAAGTCTCTAAACATTTTTTTGTCGCTAACTCAATTTTTTTTACCGCTAACCACTCATGAATTCCTCCAGATCTAAATCTAGAACGGCAACACTGCCGCCTATTACTATAAAAAAAAAGAACAATAGGCAGCAAAATTACTTCCAAATGGAAATTTAGCGTACAACGGCAAAGTAAACAAATTTAAAACGACCTTCAAAGCAAATGGGTCCTCCATGTATCGATCTTCTGGGAGCCAAGATCTGACAATCAGGTCTAACCTCTCAACCTTTCTCGCAATATAAATTGCATTCGTCAAACCAAATTGATTCTCAATTCACCACCTTAGTATTGATAAGGGAATAATAATATAACGACGTTATTCATATTATCAAAATCTTTACATCATTTACACGATATCATAGTAGATAATAAGTCCACATTTCAGAACTGAGTCATGCTCAGAGTTTTGCAATGTTACCAAAAACATGAAATCTAAATTAAAAGTAACAAAGTTTTATACCAATGACTTATATTATTGGCAGGAAATACCATTTTAAGTGATAACTCGCAGATACTAATTTGTCAACTTAAACCGTGGATTAGACAGGGTCAGCTTAGCGTGGGTTTAGTTCAACCCTGTTGGTAATCCTTGAGATCAGTCGGCGAACGTCAGGCCATAACTTCGATCGAAGATTTAAGCACAATTAAACAGTCGGATCAAACTGAACTCTTTCATTACGTATACCTTATAGTTATTAACCTACATATATGCTGATCAAATTCAAATTTAAATTCAAAATCCTTTATTCATTTGGGTCACAATGTGACGCTTATGAACGTCAAAATAATAAATTAATAAAATAATTACTTATACTCAAATTTAAAACATTATTACTGTATGCTTCTACATTTACATCAATGGGAAATACGACTTTATTTTTATCCAATTCATTTCCGTCTGCGAAGCGAGGTTCGAGAATTGAGGTGCTCATTCCGGATTAAAAGCTACAGAAAAGAAAATTGACTGTATGATTTGTAAATGACTCGTTAAATTTTAGATGTTTATCTATTAGGGCCGGAACATATCTGACGGAAGATCCGTCGCGTTTTATCGGTCGCGTAACGCCAATACATACAAATGTATAGAAAAACGTTCAACCATTCACACCTGACCGATAATCCGTTAGTACGTCGAGCGTACTAACGGATTATCCGTCGATGTCGCGCGCACCACGCACCACGTGAATTTTGACCTTTGAGTAAGGAATATAAATGGAGAGGGCAAATAGTAGGTACATATAGAAAAATTACATTATTCACATAATATATTATTATATTTTATATTGGTATAGGGTGCATAGGGTTCCCACTAAGGGGTGCATAGGGTTCCCACTAAGGGTGCATAGGGTTCCCACTAAGAACTTAGGGTCCCAAGCCAACCTCACCTGCAAGTGGTGCACCTGCCGATCAACGGACGAGGCTCTGGCAAACAAAATGTCCCAATAAGCGGCAATAGGCTCGCCACCTATTAAGTGGGATCAAAACACTGGCGAAAAGTGGGCGTTTAATATGCCTCTGCCTACCCCTTCGGGGAAACAGGCGTGAGTCTATGTATGTATGTATGTATTTTATATTTGTATAGACTCACGGCTGTATCCCCGGAGGGGTAGGCAGAGGTGTAATATTACACCCACATTTCACCATGTTTTTATACACATATATACGAAACCGACATAAAGCCACCAAACATAGTGTTGTTTCGTTTTGTCTTAGGGATATCTCTGTCAAAAAAAGAGATAGCCATAGTTTACTGAATAAATTGATAATGACGATATTCTATTAGAAATGTCATTCGTGCCACTATCGCTATATTTTTCGCCAAGGTTTGTGGTACATCTGCTGTGAAATCGTTATCTATCGAACACAATAATTTTGTTTTTGTGCATAAATATGTCTAAAAGTCCGATATTGGCTCTCAGAGAATATTTTGTTACATGTTTCATACAAGAGTCGTCTTTCGCTTTGCCATGTTCGCCCACATTTGCATTATGGAATAAACTAATCTGGCAAAAGATTTAAACTAACAAAGGTAACTCACTACAAAAATGTATTATTCTCCTCTAACCGGCTCCATATCGATATCGTTTACATTCTGGAGAACAATTTGCATTGCATTTGGGCAAAGCCATTTTATTTGCCCAACGTTTCGTAGGTGTGCACGCTAATTTCGTAGGTGTGCACGCTAAATTCGTAGATATTGGACATACCATATCCATGTCATTCCTAGATCGGTGATTTT
Organism: Euclidia mi; assembly: GCA_944739405.2. Classification (NCBI taxonomy): domain Eukaryota; kingdom Metazoa; phylum Arthropoda; class Insecta; order Lepidoptera; family Erebidae; genus Euclidia; species Euclidia mi. The sequence continues at coordinate 1,653,225 of OX123188.2, read as the reverse complement.
AAGATCGTAAGATTCCAGGGCCGCCAGACCTTACTTATTTTTTCAGAAACGAAATGTGTAGAATAATGTAGTGTTAGTACTATGTGCTATGATTGTACGCATATTTGCTAGCTTGGATCGAGGGCCAATTTTTGGGTATGAGGTGCTTAAGTTCCACGGGAACAATTTCCATACATACCTATAGAGAAAACATTTTGTGTCTTGCTCTGCAACTGTACCTAGTCTGTAACCCCTTCTTTATCATTTGTATAAGTTTTGTGAAAAACCGTAACCAAATCGTATTATCGTCTTTTATTTTTGAACCTCCATACCTAAATAGGATATATATTCGAATAACGCTCGACATATTTTTAATAGTCAAACTCGAATTGCAATAAAAATAACTACAGAACTTCAGTGACTACATAACATCAGGGAACACGAAAAATGGTTAGGTAAAAGAATATGACAGTAAAATATTGAGCTGCCCTGAGTACGGCCCTGCACGAACAAACTTATATGTGTGCATAATAGCCACGCTTTCAGCGAATGTGTGCAGATACGCTCGACGCATTTTCCGTCAGATGTGTACCGATTCATTTGACGGAATAGACGCGACCGAAGATACGTTCGACGCATCTTCGGTCAGGTATGTTCCGCCCCTTAAAGTTCCAGTTTCAATATAATACTATACACGGATATATTTCGAATGCACGGATGGTGTAGTGGTTTAAGCGATCGACTCGCCGGTTGGCGCGAGTGTTGTCGGTTCCATTAAGACTTATTGCTAGTGGTAGGATAGTTAAACAAATGGCAAATCGGTATTTTATATGGTACTAGCTTTTGTCCGCGGCTTAGCCCGTGTGTGCGTCGGTCACGAGATAAAAGGTAGCATGTCTGTTATTCTGGTGTATAATCTATATTACTGCAAAGTTTCATCAAAATCTGTTTATTAGTTTTTGCATGAGTAACAAAAACACATATCCTATTTAATATTTACAAACTTTCACGTATTTTATAATATTATTAAGATAAAGACTTGTTCCTTTCATATATTTCAATAAATAAAATAAATATGAACTAGTATATAGGCCAATTAGTTGTAGTAAGTACTATTGAAACGGCACGAGTCGAACAGAATATGTGTTTTTATACTCGTTGCTTTTGCACAAAGTTTACAAGCAGTTTATAAATGAATAATGATGTTCTGTGGCATAGTTTAAAGTTGCCTACAGCCATTATAAACCGACTTAAAAAATAGAAGAGGTTCTCATTTAGTAGTATATTTTGATGTATGTTACCTCAGGAGTCGTTTTAAGTTTATGTTTTTTGAAAGGATGTAATGTTTTCGTCTCATTCAAGTTTGAGGAATGAAAAACAGTTTTGTTTTATAAGTTTGATTAGAAGATTTTAACCTTACCTTTTTAGTATTTTACAGCAGCCACAGTTGCACCCAGCCTTTGAAAATAACTTACTGAAAACCTTAACCGCGGTATTTGTGCCTTAATCTTTTAGTTATCGCGATTAAGACTCACCAAATGAACCTGTATACTGTTTATTTTACCTTTTTCGATTCTTAAGTAAACACTACGCAGATAACATCTTCAGCATCCCTCGGCTCTACAACTTAAAAATATATTTAACGATAGTACTTCATGAATCTCGTAAGTCTTGGAAACTTTGCGCTAAATTCAGGCGTAATATCCAACATAAATCTGCGTCTCACATTTCTGTTAAATATTGTTGTTTGTCCAAGTAATTTCCGTCGTACTCCTAACAGCATTTATTTATACTGAGCCATCAAACGGGGCCTGTCGTCCTCTTAGTAATACGAAACTTTCTTCCTAGCTCGCCAAGCTTGCCAAAATCTACGCTAGTATTTCGTTTTTATCGATAGCTGAATGCTAGAATTGATTGGTATGTTATAGGCACTATGTTATTATTATTACAAAAGCCAAAGTTTGTGTGGATAGATGGATGTTTGTTACTGTTTCAATGAAAATGTGCAGAACGGATTTTTATGAAACTTTGCAGTAATGTAACATAATAATATACATCAGAATAGCACATGGCTTTTTGTTTTTCCCTTTATTATTCGAGTGTCATGCGGACGAAGCCGTGAGCATATGTAATATTTGTTTGATTCTGATATTTTAAAACACCAAGCTACGTATAGTATTTGCGAACATATATTTTCACATAGTAGTTGCCAACTCCTTAGTTTTATATATTTCTTATCATCTTGAAGACTTAAAAAAGAGCCTAGACGATTGGTATTATCACAGTATACCTAGTAACAATAAAAATCACAAAATTCTTATTAACTCAACTACACCACTTAAAGTCTATCACTGCCCAGAGAATTCGGGCTATTAGTAAAGAAAAATAAAATACTTAAAAACCGCTCACTTCGCTCTTCCTTTGAAACCCAATTAATTTCTATAAAATATTAGACAGCTTATACGAGTATACAAACAAACTTAGAAAGAAAACATTTTAAAACTTTCCGTTAGATGTTCCTTAATGGTTATTAAGCTGTAATTCAAAAAAAATTTTGTTCGTTGTATCCTGTCCTTATACTTGCAATATGCCGTGATTTATCTATATTATAAAACCAAGTAGAACCCGCGTAGCACACACTTGTATCGTTATAACTTTGCATACTTACATTAAACTAATAGATAGTATGAAAACCAGAGCAGTTACAGTAACTTTGGGATCACATGTTATTATAGTTCATTTGCTTCTTTTAAAATTGTATTTCTACATCAATCAACGGATTCAAAGTTCTTCGAAACAACAATTGTTATTGATCACACAAAGTAGTATTGTTTGGGTGTCAACCGTACAATACTCAACGCAGTGTCAAACGGGCCACATAACAAACGTACAATCAAATTTAGTTGATCTTGTGAGTGTTCAAAATACTGACAATTTTGCACCCAGTGGCGTGCAAACATTGACTGAGCACTTACAAAATGACTACTTCAACGATCGCTCTTATCGCAGATTTTCTTTTACAAAACCAAATATATGCCCAGATCTCACGTGTTATGCTTGCTGAAGTAAGGGCATTGGAATTGATCAATTGCCTGTCGTAAAGCCAGCAACCCACCGTCATCGTAAAATGTTCAATAAAACCGGCCAATTAATAAGAGACCACGACTAATCAAATTAGAAGTGGCGTTACGTCATCGAGGCTCTTGGCGTCTGGTGTAAAGTTATGAGCCTAATACAGTTACTTTTTCATAAGTATAGATTAATATTGAGTACAGACGATGTGGATTAAGTGAACTTAGACTGTATGGGTATTTGATGACAATGCTATAATTATGTTTAAAATTTCTTTGTATTAAAATTTACTCTTGATCCAATCCTGGTAACTCTATACACACGAATACATGACAGTAATGTTTTCAGCAAAATATAATGTAGACTAGACAATCCTATTAACATCGGATAATTTTGCTGAATATCCTTATTTTTAATATATATATTCATCATCAGCCTTTAACAGTCCACTGCTGGACTAGGCCTCTCCTTTGAAAGGAGGAATTGGCCTACTATACCACGCTGGCCAAACGGGTTGCTATAGGGTTTGTATCGAGTTTTCCTTCTCTTACAGTGCTGTTCTCTGCATAATATGCTCCCTCTGTCGGCTCTTACGACACCCATGGGATGATATGGGGTGGTGACAATCCGTATTCTTAATCCGTCACCACACGGACAAATATTATTGTTTGTAAATTTGTAACCGAATATCTCCTATAAAGCTGGGTGTGTTTCAGTGGATTTTTGGATGATAAAGTAGGATTGAAATTGGTGGTAGTTGACGCGGTAGAAACAAATCTATCGAATTAATTCACGAGTATCAAATTATGGAGAAGGTAAGTAAAGTTATTAACTATCTTTCATTTTGGAATGTTAATATTGTTAGGCGGCAGTTGCCTAAAGATTCTATTATTCCTGAATGGAAACGACAAAGTACTTTGGAGTCAAATTCCTTTATTACATAATAAATTAAAACAATATGTAAGCAAAGTGAACAACAAAACTTAAAATACATATACGTTTTTATTTACAGTTGTTCACTATCCCGTTATTGCTGCCACTCATGACTCGCACCAAACTTTACGATGCGAATTTTCCTTACCTTTTACGATGCGTAGGTGTGAACTCTTTATGACCAATCAAATCACAATGATGCCAGCACTTGGCCCACATGTCATCACCTATCACTCATTATAAACTAAGCCTTATGTTGACACCACAAAAAAAAAACTTTTGTCTTCCGGAAAATTTCCAAGTAAAACTTCAAATATGGCCTTGAAGATAAAAAATTATAATTGAAAGTAAATAAGTTCTGGTGACTTCTTAAGTTTGATGGATATTATGCTAAGAAATTCGTTAATAAGATGGCCAAGACACTTTATTAAACTTCGTTATCATCATTAGCACTTTAAACTGTCCCACTGCTGGGCCAGGGCCACTTCTTACTATGAGAAGGATAAGCTGGCCAAGTGCGGGTTATCAGACTTCACATGTCTTTCGAGAACATTATGGAGAACTCTCAGACATGCAGGTTTCCTCACGATGTTTTCCTTCAACGTTTAGCAAGCGATAATTAACAATTTAATACGCACTTAACTTCGAAAAGTCATTGGTACGAGCCGAGGATTCGAACCTGAGACCCTCTGCGCAGCAGTCTGTCGGTCTCTCCACTCGGCTATCGCTGCTTCTTGAACTTCGCTAAAGTTTAGATATAAAGTTTGAGTGGAATTTGTCATAAATGAAGCACAATGTTTTAAATACATACGATGTTAATTATTAGTTTAAAATAGGTATGTCTTCAATGAAGAACTGTTTTTTTACGTAAATGGGCTAAGTAGAGTGTGTGAATATAAAAGAATTTGAAGATTAAAGAAACGTTTGAACAACACATAAACATCCGGTGCCACCAGAAAGTGAAATGAAAAGTGGCACTAAGCTTTGTACATTATTTTGAATGGATGACTAGTTAGCAAATAATAATAAGGAAAAAAGAAAATCAAATTTACAAATTCCATTTTGTTATTTGCCATCTATAATGTGCAGTAACGAAATGTTCTTCATTCGGTCAGAAATGTATAAATGAAAGAATAGTAGAATAGTTATTTGTGCAACAAGAGAGCAAAGTTGTTTTTTGTTTCGAGTGCTAATTTTGAGTCCCGAGCAAGCGAAGGATTCTATGATTGATTCACGAGCGTAGCGAGTGAATCAAAGTTAGAATCCTGAGCGTGGTGAGGGACTCAACAGCACGAGATACAAAAAACTTTGCTCTCGTGTAGCACACATGACTTTTCACCACAGCAGTGAGAACACTTATTACTTAGGAGACATAGAAATGAACAGGAATAGATTGAATTCTGCATTAATCACTTGTTGATTAACTCTTCTGGTGTTAAAGGACAGTCATCATCGCTAGTTTCACTCATCTTTTTAGATTATTTTATATATTAACACGTTACGCTATACTGTATCAGCATCAGCGAAATTTTTATTCCCGCTACTTTTTTAAATCGCGTTTTAATACCGCGTCCCTGATGTTTATTTTTCAAATGTGTTATTGTTGTAATTCCAAATTAAATGTATTGGTTAAATACAAATTTTATACTATTAATTAGACTTATTTTTATTAAAATCCAATAATAAATTAAACATATAAACAATAAAATTTAAAAAAAGTAATTTCTTTATAACAAATATATTTTTATTTGCGTTTCCAAAGGTGTTTTCTTTGAGGTCGAATTCCAAAATCGAATTTCGAATTCGAAGGGGTTTGTTTTTTCACTCACTTTTTATATGCATGTGACAGAGACAGAGCACAGTAAAATTCGAATGTTTCAAATTTATGGCTGAACAATGTCAATTCGTGGCACTGAAGATTGAAAAATTAAAAAGCTACTTTGCCTCACGCTCGAATCAAAATCGCGTTTTGTTCACTGTTGTCTCGCAGCAAAAGCGGCATGTTTGAGCTGCTGTGGTGAAAAGGACTTTATTAATTTAATTTGGAACACTAGAGAAACATAATTTTATAACTGAAGCTTAATCTAATCTAATACAAAAAACATAAAACAGATCTAAAAAGTGAAAATATTTACAAGGTTTAGGCGTCATAAATGCCTCCGCATCAATGTCATCGGGTAACGTGCCCAGAAGGCTGGCAGCATTGCCACGCTGGATTGCAATGCTGATTCTTTGAGCTAAGATTAAACCAGCCTTCTGGTCACGTGAGAATAGTTCGAAGACTTTGTAGCTAACACGATTTACAACTAATTAAAGTGTTATTCACTACTTTCAGAGGAATACGGTATTCCTCTGAAAGTAACGCCCGACGTCGCAAAAAGACATGAGCAAAATAATTATCTACAGAAGTGTATCACAGTTACAACCTGTTTATGAAATAATAAGATTCCAGTTGCCATAAAATCTCATCGCTAAGAAATTTGACAAAACAAGCACTAATGCCCTATTACATTGGGACCAAAACATAACGGGCGAACTGTGGGTGTGTAATACACCTCATAATACACCTGCTTACCCTTTCGGGGATAAAAGGCGTGAAGTTATGTTATGTTAATTCCGTATTATTTATTCATGTTTGAAATATTTTGTCTACACAAAGATCAAAACATATAATAATGATCCTTTATCAGTTTATCATATCTCTTGACGCTTACGGAGAGTAGTACTTACTTCGTAAAACACACAATTCTAATAGATTCATACTTAGTATCTTGTATCAAAACGAGCTGAAACTAAAGCAATTATGAATCTACAATGTTTCATACTAGCCTGACGCTTTGTACTTGTGTAGTTTAGCTTTTGACTTGCTGAAATTGTTTGTTGTCGTGGTTATAGTTTTGTCAGGAGAACAATGTTGCTGTGAATGTCTCTTTTGTATCATAACCAGACATTTTACAGGGACTTGGCTTCGTTCAAGAGGCACATACGGGGACTATAGGCAGGGACAACAGAACGCCACGTGCTTGCTTGCATTAAGAGAAACATGGTTAAAAAACTAAAATTTAAGAAGATATACCTACTCCACAAAGATTATACGTTTGTTTTGATTTCCAGTGATTGATTTCCAGCCGGAACTAATTTTGTACGATCAACAAATTTTGGTTCTAGGTTCGGTGCCTTTTATATCCATGTTTTTATAATTTATAAAATGTTCTGAAATAAAGTATGGAGAAAAGTTTTCAAAAACTAATAGCAGTCATGTTTTATTAACATGGTATTCGAAAATCGGTTCCCAAAACAAGGTATGTAAAATCTCTTACAAAACTAATAACAAATATCTGTTCATTTATCAGCGCATTATTAATAGAAATCGGTTGCAGACTTCTCGTAATGATATACATTGTAGTTATATCTTTATGTGTAGGTACCCAATGAGTATAATATGTATTTGGTACCGATTTATATGACACCGTTTCACAAAGTACTTCTCTTCGTACTAGATTAAATTAACGCCTCAACCAATTAGAATTAAATTTGTAGCAGACAGTGCGAAACGCTTGGATTAAATCGCTTACAAAATATATGAAGTCGTCAGTTTAGAGCAATTGCAAAGGAATTTGTGTCACTGTTTCATGATAACTTAAATTTTCTGCCTAGCTACGCCTTCGTTACACTATTGAGAGATTACTGAACTATTGAGAGTAGTAAATCGAAAATATCAGCAATGCTATGTGAAGTGTTTGACTTTTAAACTGTCAAGTCGTAACAACACAAGATTTAACATAAAAATGTAATACCTACATGAGCCGACAATGCCTAATAATCTTCCTTTGTAATCAATTTAAATATTATGCTTTTTCAATATTAAATCTAGAAACCAATTACTAATAAAGAAATACAGAACAACTACTCGAGCATAAAGTGGAGTGGAAAACAGCCTTCAGTATGGCAAGGCAGACAAGGCTTTGATTAACAAGAGTCGTTCGGACACGGATTACTGTTAGGTTGAGTATTTAAAAGAGATGTGATATATAAATAACTATTAATAAAAGCACACGGAGTATGCAGCTCTATGACTTTTAAGTCGGCCAATCAGTGTGCAAGAAAAAAGCCAGTGATTGCTTTTTTTTCTGAGAATCTCGGGTTCAAATACCACTGACTTTTCGAATTGTTTCATTCAATTGTTAATTATTTTTTGCTTAGTGAAGGAATCTACTCTGTCCGTTTTTCTTACATCCAAGGTCACAACACCAATTTTTTTGTTCGATCAATTTACACCTTATACTTGAGCCTTTCGCTTAGTTATATGGCTTGTTGTTAAGTGAGAGACAGGCTCGACGAAAGTTAAATGAGGAAAGTAAGTCTTCAAACTCGTTGCTGACGCTTTGAAGTAACAGTTTGTGAGAATTTACGTAATTGATATCATAAAGAGGTTGTTGGTTCGACGACTTTATGTCTTAAAAGTCGAAGAGAAGTAAATAAAATAATGAATATAATACATTGTATCCGTTGACTGAATATTCGTAGTCCCTGGCAACACAAGATTTGTTCTTAGTGCGGGAGTTTGTAATAAATAATGGTTGGAAGGAAAAATATTAAAAAAGGTAGTAAAAAAACCCGACCGAGAAAGCTGTTTTAAAAACGGTTAAATGATAAGACTGTTTAATCCCTATCTTTTAAAACGAGAATTTGTATGAGTTAGCTGTAGATTAAAATTCAGATAGGATGATGTGACGACATAATCTGCTATTGCGGCCTCACTCTAATTATTAATAACTCCAATTCGAAAGTGAATTTTACTGTTATTTTCGCTAAAGATACTTAAACCGATTTTTGCTTTATTTCATCTCGTAAAAAGCAGTCTACTGCCCCATTGACATATAAATGATATACCTAACTGCCTAACTTGATATTGTTATCAAGTTTAAAACTAATAAGGTTTTTATGTATAAATATTATACATATACACTCCAATACACATAAAATAACGAACATATTTAATCAAATCTAAATCGTAAATCTTTAATCAGATTTTCAAGTTTCAAATTTTGAGTTAATCGTGGCACATAATATAATGTCAATTTATTTAAGAGTGTCATTGAAGGGACACGTGCGTGATTGCCTAGGGTCGAACGAATGTTATCGCGAGTAAAAACATTAAGTAATTCATCTTCTACGGTACTTTATCTAGGTTCTGATTTATGAGAGAGTAAGGAAATATAAATATACGAAGGTAGCTATGTTTGTTTGTTAGACTTTCACGCCTTAACTATTAAATGAATCAACATGAAATGCAGACACGTTGTCTCAGCAAAGGAAATATAGCAATAGCCCTATATGGTTTGTATTGTCATAGTATGTTGATGCTATAAAAATGTTATATTGAACTGGAATTTCCATATGCTGAATAAAGGTTCAAATTCTAGATTATACTGTAACTATGTGGGAGTTTAAAACTCTTAGGTATACAGATCGCTTATTATTTGACTCCAAGTCAAAAGTAGCATAAACCGTAGTCATATCACTATTTCCCTAAGGGTTACCCGAAACCTTTTGTATTTAACACTCTTTTTTTTAAATAAAAAACAATTTACACTTTCACAATACTATATACTGATCAGCTATGAGGGCAAAAGTGTTACTGAGTTTGCCGAATTCTCAGTAGCAGCACGGAGCCTGGCAAAGTGCCCTGTAACGGCAATAGGCTCGCCCCCTGTTACGTAGGACCTGCAAGTTCATAACATGGCAAATTTCGGGTGTAATTTTACTCCTCTGCCTACCCCTTCGGGAATACAGACATCTAAATACTGTAAACTAATAAAATTATAGCATCTTATGAATTCCCAACTGACCAACGAAAAGAAAACGGCCAATTTCATTCACGAGACCTAGTCGTCAATATATCTCTACAGGCTACAGGCTCTACAGGTAGTAGAGCCTTGCTGATTTCAGCATGAATGGGCCGGCTCGACCGGGAAAGTACTACCCTCTCACAGAAAATCGACGTAAACTAACAGTACCTAAACTGTTGCGTTTCGTTCGGTGAGTGAGAGTGCCGGAGGCCCTATCCCCTATTCCTTCTCCCTTATCCCACTCCTCATCCTATCCCTCTTCCCGATCCTAAGAGGCGGCAACGCACTTGTAACTACTGTTGTGTTGTGTGCATGTGTGCAAGGCAATCCGTCTGCTCGTTTGCCGCCTATTACTACAAAAAAAATATATATATTACAATATTTTGTCCTAAACGAGTCAGCTGTTCATAAAAGTCTGCTGTTTTATATGTCTGTGAAACCTAAAGCTTTTCGGTATAGGTAGCGCTAAAATATACGACTCTGATATACCTATGTTATATTGCATTAATCGGGCGCTAAGCAGACAAATTGATGACCGTCGTAAATTCTTAATACGTTGACACCTTTCACGTATTTTTGTGATTGGTCTGAAGGTAGATATATTGAATTATCGGATATTTGGTAGACGACTTACTTTGGTCGCCGCGAGATAGGTAAGTGACCAGTATAAGTGTACAATCTATGGGTAAGTGTAAGTACAATTTAGGAGTAATTGGTCGTAACGTTACAAATGGAAACTTAGAGTGTAGTAAGCTTTGCGTTTGATAACATTTCCCTCATAGATTGACTGTTCGATCGGCCTAGATTTACAACCATTACATCAACGGACACAAGGAACTAACACCCAGACTCATAACTGTTGCCCTGTCGATCGAACCTACAATATACGAAGCACTGACACCGTTAGGGTGAACATTTCACCACTACGCACATTCCCAGAAATAAACTCGAAAGAACAATTTGTGAATCACATAAATTGTTCTTCCGAGTCTGGGTGTTCTCTGTGTCCGTCGATGGAATATATTTAAGGTCACGATTCATTCCTAGTAAAGGAATTATACAAAAAGATATAGGTATACCTATTCTTGAAAGTAGTTAGTTATTTATTTTAATTCTGCGCCTTATATGCTACGTTTACATTTAAAGAGCTGAAGATACATAATATATATCAAAGTACATACCGGCTGCTATACGGTATACATCAATCTGTAACCAAAAAACATAAATATCAGTAAATACACCAATTTACGTTGATAACTAAATGAAGAGTAAAAATGTCCGCGGCCCGTGATTTGCGACGTTCCTTCATCCTTTTTTCAACGTTATTCTGGTGAAATCACCTGACGTAATTGGGGATTTCCAGTGTTGTGTACATGTGTGCTTATATTTTGTATATTATTTGTGATTATAGGATTATCTGATGGATTTTTTTACACTTAATCACAAATATTTTTCTAACGAAATAACTTTTACAATACTAAAACAGCGTTATCCCGGTTTCACTTTGGTCGGTCAATCCTCTTTCCGTATTATAGTGTAACGATGTTTTGATAGAATTTCAGCTTTTTACAAGGCGGCTGTCGATATTCGTAGCCCAAAGGAGAGTGCTATATTGTATGGTTTAGTCCAGTCAAGATATTTGAGATACTCGCCGTGACGACTGTCAAAGTTCTCCATGCCTGCTGCCTACCGACCATTTAAGGTTATGGCACACTGTCCTGGCACCATAACGATGCAGGTACAGCACAACTGTCACACTGCCTTACAGCTGTTAGGTACCGACAAGGGCACTGACAACTCGCCGTTGGAATTTAATAGATATACTATCTAACGGGTGCATAGGGTTCCCACCAAGAACATAGGGTCCCAAGCCAACCTCACCTGCAAGTGGTGCACCTGCCGATCAACGGACGAGGCTCTGGCAAACAAAATATCCCGATAAGCGGCAATAGGCTCGCCACCTTTACGTGGGATCAAAACACTGGCGTAAAGTGGGCGTTTAATATGCCTCTGCCTACCCCTTCGGGGAAACAGGCGTGAGTCTGTATGTATGTATGTATGTATCTAACGGTCAAGTTTTAAATAAATTTGGCGTACATTATAAGATCAAAACTTAATGGAATAAGAACTCGAGACCCTTTATGTAGAAATTAACGGTCTCTTCACAGATACATCGCTACTATCTAATGACGAATTAATGCGTATCTTATTTCATGAAATTAACAATGTTTTGGTTAAAAGCATTGCAATTAATGGTAGAGCTAAAATACAACATTTTAATGATTTTAAATTATACGATATTGCTTTCCAATGTGGTAAGCCCATTGTCACCACTGGTAATTTTTGGTTACATTCGAATCTATTAATCTCGAACAATTGACATAGTTTTAATTGGTATTTAGGAATTTCTATTTTCAGCACCACAATTTCAGTTAAAATTTTGGTCTACAATTAATAAATACATTGAAATTATTTTATCGAAATAATGTGACCACTCATAGAGCAAGTTAAATATTAAGGCCAGAATTTAAGTGGAAATATTTTTAAGGCTATTCAGTAGAAAAGTCCTGTATCACGGGGGGTCTTCACAAACATTCAAGCAACAGACACAAAAGCAACCAGACTCGAAACAACAATTATTTTATTATTATTTATTACACCTAATAGGAACCATAGACCTTCAGTATCTGGTATAAATTTCAATTTCACCCGTTCCTGAGAAAATCGGTGGTGACACACGGACAGACAGACAGACGGACAAGAAAGTGATCTTATAAGGGTTCCTTTTGACGTGACAACGTCTTATAAATTGGTTTGCCGGGTGACACTTCAAGAAACTGCGTTACGCTCCGCTCACGTTATGCGCTCACAATGAGAGCGAGTGAGAGGCACGCGTCCCGCCTAAGAGCGAGAGAGACAGACATAAAAAGTGAAAGGCACGCGTCTTTCATCCTTCTTCCTACTATACGAATGAATATTCACATTAAAATTATTTTACCACTCAAAGTCGTTGTCACGTAAAACTTTCGCCCGTATACCGACTTTACAGGCAACCAATTTTTTTTTACCTTGTGAGGTACGGAACCCTAAAAATGAACTGTCTTTCGATATTTTAGTTGAGATTCTAAAGGCTGCTACACGCAGTGCCAGCGGCACCGGCCGCCGGCCTTTTGTTAATTGACGTTCTGTTTCTTTCTTCTCGCCACTTTGGATTCATCACTGAACTCTTTGATTCTGAACTTCTGAAGTGGTTGGGACGGAGACGGAGATATGATTTTAAGTATAAATTGGTGGTCCAGTGGATAGCGTATGCGACTGCTGATCGGGGGTCCCGGGTTCGATTCCCGGGTTGGGCAAAAGTGTTACTGGGTTTTTCCGAATTCTCAGTAGCAGCACGGAGTCTGGTGATGTGTCCGGTAACGGCAATAGGCTCGCCCTCTATTATCTGGGACCTAAAAATTCATGACGAAATGTGGGTGTAATGTTACACCTCTGTCTACCCCTTCGGGAATACAGGCGTGAGTCTATACTATTAATAATTGCCAATTGCCTTTTTCTGTAAAAATTCTTTACCATCAGAGGTGAATTTCTTTTAGATCTCTTTGAACCTAAATAGTTTCCATCATCCATTTAACTTATGTGTAACGTTATATAGATAAGTACTCATAATTAGTGTTTTGTTTTACACGTCACAGTAAGGGTTGAAGATAAAGTATTTTCATATACTTTATTTGTATATACAAAAGTATAAAGTATAATTGCCAAAAATAAAGTAGGATACGTTATTATAAAGTATGGTTGACAGCCCTAATAAAACGACCACACACAAGTAGCAAGTTGCAATCCGCGGCCGGCCGGCGGCCTACCCGTGCGGCCATGACGGCGGCGCATTCGTGCGGCCAGGCTGCCGGCCATGCCGCCGACACTGTGTGTAGCAGCCATTATGGATAGTTGCGTCAATGATTCCAATACTGTAGGGGCACTTAGCACTAGTCTGATTTGTTGGTTTATAAGTACAACAAGTACCAACCTAATACATAAGGTATTTTCTCGTTATAAAAATACTAGTGTGTGTAAGTGTCTGGCGATTATTTTCATTCATATTAAGGTAGGTATTTACAGAGTCCAGTTGTTGTTTTCCAAAGATTCTTGTTATAGATTGTCTAATATTGCTGACAAAAACATGTTTTTCTTTAAGTAGGTATCTCAAATGAGACGTTGTGAGTATTTGTCACCTGTTAGCTGAGTCGGTCGTTAGTAATGAAATGTTCTCTCAATTCCGATACACCTATTTATTGTACCTGAATTATTACTTCAATAGTATGACAATGGTTATAATATAAAAATATGATGCCTTTTTATTTTCTCAAATATTCCATTCAACTTACGTAAATCTTATTCTAGATAACGTAAATCTAATATTTCGTATATCCATTGAAATTCAGCATCTAATTTCTTGTAAATAGCAATTTGATATGCCAAGTAATATTGTCTCACAAATTGCGATATCTGAATGATTATCAATGACATGCTACAAGACAAAAAACTTATTAAAACGGATACTTTTATAAGCCACAACCTACTTTTATAGCAAAGAATTGCTGATTTTATAGCAAAGAAATTTTCTGCGCGTATACGGTCGTTTTAGCATACGCGCTTACGCGCGCGCTACATTACGCGCTTCGCAAAACCAGACTCGTGTAAACGGGCATACTTCGGCGTGTTCTATCGAAACGGTAGTGACATCTTGTCAGTGACAACATGGATTCTGACAGCTCAGTGCGTCAACGCTCGTACGAGTTGCGCGTGTGCCAAAAGGCGCACCTATACGCGCCCACATGCGCTTCCAAAAACGAGCTTATACGCGCGTACAAAACGCTAAACGAGCTTATACGCGCGTATAAAACGCTAATCTGAAATCGCCCTTAGTCTATTCGTGGTGTATCATGTGGTGTATTCATACAGATGTCGTATCAGTTGATATACTTATGTCAAAGTGAAAGTTCACAAAACACGCTAGTCGCACATGAATTATGACACTCATTTGTATATTGAAATTTAGTCTCGCTAGGGATGACACTGCAGTCTTGTCTCTCAACCTTTAAGTGATACGCTTCTGTCATAGCTTCAACTTGACTGTCACAATCATTTATTCGCTAAGGCCACGCTGTGATCTGAGGCGGCCAACATTGACAAACTTAAAAACACATTTTAGCTATTTCGAGTCCCACAGTAAAAAAATATTTCCCTGTTGGATTAATTTAATGTTATTAGCATTCAATAAATAGAAAATTTGCGCTCGGCAATGATTTATATCAATCAGGATTAAGCTTGTACACAATACCCTGATATCGAACAAATATTTTCGTGACAAAGAATATTTTTTATTCATATCTGACCTTGTATACAACAGTTATTTTTTAAATAAATACAGATAAAAAAATCCAACTCAGACTAATTCGTATCCCATATACCTACTTAGAAACCGCATCTACTCAGTAATTCTTCAATAAGCTTACGGTTACCCCTGTAAAAACCGTACGCATATTGACCTTCGCTTTCACTTATCTTTCTCCATAACGTTGACCTTAATGTTGAGAAACAGTGCACTAGAATAAAAGATTGTATGCATTTGTCATTGGACCTCGTACGTATGTAATACAGACAGACACGAGCTGCGTGTGCTGAATAACAATATGTTCTTGTAATAAAGGTTTATGAAAGTTCATCATACAATTTTACTAAAACGGGTCTTATTCGCGATATTAAATTAATTTAAGGTATAAATACCTATGTTTTACCGACGTTTCGGCCGTCTTACAACAGCCTTGGTCGCGGCAGGACTGATGTCATCTCAGCGTCGTCCTTGTGAAGCGCGGGTTTCGGCAGCTACCCTCACTTGTTTTTTATTTTTATTTTTATCCGAACTGTCGGTACGTTGTTGACACACAACACTTATGACGTCTACACACTGATGAGCTGTGTTACTGCGGCGGGGTTTACATTTGTTGATTACCAGATTCCAAGTTGCAGACAGTATGTATCCATCCTCCCGGTTGAAATTTTTATGCTTTTTGATTTCAACCGCTTCACGTACTATCCTGGAGTAATAGTGACGATCGGTAGATAAGACCTTTGGTTGATGTAATTCGATCCAGTGGTTTGGTCCAGACTCCAACAAATGCTCAGCTATGGCAGACTTGATAATTTTCGGGTTTTTTACAGCTGCGATATGTTCCTTGACCCTTTCAGCGATGGTTCGTTTGGTGTGTCCGATATAGGAAGTACCACAACTGCAGTCGACCTTGTAGACGCCAGGTGTTTGTAGAGGAATGACATCCTTCGGGGTGCGCAGATTGTGTGCCGAGCACAATTTAAAGCTTGCTGTACAAGAAGAAGACGAATAAAAAAGCAATGGATATGTAATTTTTTCTACATTTATGAATAATTATTGTAGATTAGGCCACATAACAAGCATTCGTAAGTATTATCCTAGATAAGAATCGTACCCATGGCATGTGATGCACAGGCAGAAGCAAGGTGTTGTCTCGTGTAAAAATCACAGTGGCGATTTGTACACTTAAGCCGCTATGCCATACATACAGTCGTCATATACTTAGCTTAGTTTTCTCATAAGTCTGAAAGTGGTTCTGTCAAAATACTACCCTTAGTTACAAATTGAGATTGTTCGCGACTTTGTACCAAATAACAAAAGTTGTATACTAAGACATAAACGATCTAAATAAACTATAGTCTGTACAAGATAGTTTGATCTTTTTGACAGATGTAAATTTTTCTGGTCGACATAACTTTGCAATGATGAACATATTATTTTCTTAATTTAATGATTTTAAAAATTGTAAAAATAAAATACATATAACACAAAAGTCCCTAAAGATTCAAGCCTTATCCATAAATTTTACTTTTTATTGCTTCAAAGTAAAATTTAAATAGGAACTCTGAAAATAATAGACGCTTGTACAATGTTACATCGGTCGGACGGATGGGACACGAATAACAGGCAGTAACTGTTACAAATACCGATTACAAAAAAGCATTATTAAAGGTCATTGTTAGGTTATTGTTACAAACAGGGGTCCTTTTAGTTGAGGTCTCTTTAGCTGGTCTTTTTAGAAAAATAAGGTGAAAAAAATTGAATGCAAATTTGAATTACGCATTCCATCGTTCCATCGACTGGCCATATAAGTCGGACGTTGGGAGCACTCGGGGTCAGTAGTGTGGAGTAAATTCAAGAGGAAAGAAGAAGTTAAAGGAAGAAGTTAAGAGGAAGCAAGACTGCCTGCCCGTAACATTATTATTGTTGAATTTAAGTTTTTGTTTTGTACTTTTGTTAAACATGCCTAAAAGGGCGAAAAAAACTGAACTCAACAGTGAAACGCGTGAGTTTGTGATTAGCTTACACGATTATTTTGAGCGTGTACAGGGTATAAGCTCAAGCATTCATAATGGTGGCGTAATAAGCTAACACATGGTATCAAATAAAGTTGCAAATACCTACTATCATTTGCTCTACATTATTTCAAATAGAGAATCATTTTCGTAATCACAGAGGTTTTATCTAAAAACAATAGAACGCTGAACAGCAAGTTTTCTTTTATATCTGGCCTAGAATAAAGAGCGCCATATTGAAAAAGAATTGTTTGTAGCTGATGACAGCTCATTACTGACACAGTTAATTTAGCAATCGACAATGAACGAAGAAATAATAGATAGAAAAACTACACGGTTTTATATGTAGTTCATTTTAGAAATAGTGTCAATCGTCTTGTTAGATCGCGTAAACGTTGTATGACACAAACAAATATTATTTTTATCGATGAAAATTAGGTCATGTCTCATAGGTATGCGTAATTCAGATTTATTCAACGTTTTTATTTGAAAAATCAAAGAAAAGAGCGTTAATTTCGTTTCACTATGAAAAACACTGCAACTTTTTTCTTGGTCGCTAAATAAATATTTCTTTAAAAAAATAATTATTACAATGTGA
This sequence comes from Euclidia mi, assembly GCA_944739405.2. Lineage (NCBI taxonomy): Eukaryota > Metazoa > Arthropoda > Insecta > Lepidoptera > Erebidae > Euclidia > Euclidia mi. The sequence continues at coordinate 1,635,381 of OX123188.2, read as the reverse complement.
GTCGAATATATTTTAAATTATTACTACATTTATTATGGCAAAGCAACACAAATACTCAGTTTTCAATGTTTTCTTTCTCCCAAGTGTTCTTTTTATATGCACGAAATAAAGTAAATATGTTTTTAAATAATTGTGATAATCTACATATTACAAAAAGTAACAGCTTATTTCTATAAATAAATAAAAATAGCGGTTATTTTAGTGAAGGACTGGAAAACGTCAGACTTATTATTTTTTCAGAAGAAGACGTCGAAATCTACGATATTGTTTTTTTTTCTTTTGATTTGGTGGAAAAAGATGCAAATAAGGTATCAATTTAACGTATTTTATATTGAACTGTATATTTTATTATTTTAGATATGATTGATAAGCATTACTGCCTCACAGAAAGAGACGGTGACGTTCCAAGCCATGGACAGGGCAGGTAGCTAGGGTACGGCTGTAACAATTGCCGCGGTCAGTTTACGGCCAATTCGAAACCAGTGAAAACTCCAGCGGAATAACAATTGCAGTAGGATGTACCCGATTAGAATTCTTCAATAAATAATAAATTATACCTAGGGCAAGAAATAAAGATGGGCAAAGCAAACCAGGTGAACAGGATTGATATACGTATCCATTTGGGTTGGGCTGCTTTCGATAAACTTGCATTTGCTTTTACGAAGCAACAAAAAGCAAGAATATTCAACCAGTGCGTCCTGCCAGTGCTCACCTACGGAGCCGAAACTTGGGTTACTACAGAGGCAGCGCTACAGAAACTTGAAGTTGTTCAAAGGGCAATGGAGAGAAAACTGGCAGGAGTAACACTCAGAGACAGAAAGACAAATAAATAGCTCCGAAAAGACAGTCTAGTTTTAGATACAGGAACCTAATGACTTATAGGCGTATAGGTCGGTTCATGAAAGATGACCACTGAACAGAAATAATTTTTAGGTCCCCGTGGCGGGTGGAATGCTTAGGGAATGCGTCAAGGACGAAGCCACGCCATTGGTACACGAATGTACATATGCGCGACGGCCACCATTTGTGGTCAACTTTCGTGAACCAATCTGTATTGTATGTCTGTATCAACGCGATGAACTTAAAAACTATTGGACAGATTTTCGTTCAGTTTTCACCAATAGATAGTGTGGGTCCTGTGGAAGGTTTAGGTATAACATTTGGACAAAGTCTAGCACTTTAATTAGATCATCGTGGGTCACAAATTACATCACGTTAGCTCCACACAAAAGCATAGTACTTAGGTACAGAACGACCACATTAACTTCATCAAAAGCAAATGCGAACGATTATTAAAAACTTGCAAGCAGTTAATATAATCTATCAAAGAATTTCCGTCGTCCTGCCTCAATAGCAACTGCATTTTTTAATACTTTACGGCGATAAAGATAAACTAATAAGATATATTTTAGTATTATTAATACTACTGAACATACTGCTAATAAATAGTGTCATCACTAATTGGTTGGCGCCACTTCGACGTCAGAAACACTTGCGCACTGCCAAGAAAATAAAATTAATTAAATGAAATATTAACAAAAAACGCTACATAGATAATAACTAATAGTATACACTACAATTTTTTTTTAGTATATAAATGCTTTGATATATTTTTCCTGCGCCATTTGCAATATTGGTTTTCCAAAGGCACTTGCGTTTAACCATACAACGCTTTAAATGCTTCAAACAGTTTTATTTTATTTATTTGGATCGCCATCAAATGATACACATCTAAATAAAACTTTACAAATATGTCTTGTGTTCATTTACTTACAGGCAACCACATCTAACTACATTAACTATAAGCTGTAATTATTATCAGGCAACCTAGTCAAATATCCTAGTATCGTTCATAAATTGGAGCAAAAATTGCATTTATTTAAAAAAAATGTTTTTAGAATAAATTAGAATAGAATAATATTTATTTGCATAAAAACATGGTATTTCATATGGTAAAGATATAGGCGTCCTTACATGTTTAGCTACATATATAGCATGCAAATTTTTACAAGAAATATTTAATGTTTATATTACAAAAATTTGTTAATGCTGTAGAAATTGTGTTCATTCAATCAAGCTTGTAAATAACGTATAAATAACTGTTTTTTACATTACATTTACATATTACACCGACTTGCTAGCATTATTTTCTCAACAAATTCTTCCGAAAAGACCTTTCATTATAATTTATCACACGTTTTAATATTATAATCCGCTTTTTGTTTTCGAATACACTCCATGAACTTTTGAAGCCTCATCTCGCCATGACTTTGAACTTGTCCATGGATAAATTTGTTCTAATTTTATACCCGCCTGAACTTGGCCCTTTTCACACTCAGCCTATTATGAAACGAGGTCGCCCTTTCAAATTGTGTGATATTTTTAACAAGCTCGACTTAGTTTATAAAAACTATTTAAATCGCATGTATAATTATGACCTAGACATGCATAGGCTTAGCATATTTCGCTGAATATATTCTTTTCTTACGTTCTGAGCTATTGCTGTTTTTCGAATTGATGATTTTGTAAATTTTCACGTATGCAATAATCATAAATGTTTAATAAAATTCCCAGACCTACTTAAACCAATTCAATAATCACATCACCATCATGCTTCACTGATAATGTTCTCCTTAAAAGAGTCATCACAAACATTCTGATCATTCCAATAACCGATAACTCAGTCTGAATTAACCGAGATCCACATTTGAAATTAGAACACTTTTATTTTTGGCGGACATTCTATTATTTATGGTGCGGATCGCTCATAAAGATATTAGTGTTCTATTTACAAAGTCCCAACATTATATTTTTGTCGCTTTAACTATTTTATTCGAATGTCAGACGATTTACTTTTCGTTCAAGAGCGTGGTTCTCTTTTGCAGAGAAAATGTACGCTTGAACTAAATGTATACCAGTCATGTTGCCCCTGTATTATTTATCCTAATATTTTAAAAGGCTTTATCATTATTAATACCATACTAATAGTTCAACGAGTTCCGGACACGAGACTCGTTTATATATTAATTATGACATCGATATTGCGCCAATTTCCTTCTTTCTCTACCTCGCACGTGCCCCTTTGATTTACGCGATAATTATTTGTTTCCGTCGCAGAAGCTACCTAATATAGTCATCCGAAAAACAAAAGAACTGTACATAACAATTCTTGCGATACTGACTGACAGACAAGCTACAGCCAAAACTATTAAACGAAAGCTGAAATTTGGCATAAATGTTCCTTGGGGACCATAGGGGTGCAATAAGAAGAGATTTTCCGAAATTTCCACGGGATCGGGTAAAACGGGTGGTTAATAGTAATGTGCGGGCGTAGCTGTGGCCATCCTCTAGTATTGTAGAAAAATAGTTAATAATGTTCTCTTATTTGTACTTTAAGTAACAAGCAAAATTCAGTACTTAAATAAAAAGGTATCAATTTAAATAACTCAAAAACTTGTTCGGTACACCGGTATCTAAAATCTTACAACTTTCCTTTTCGAAGTTATCGTACAGACTTGGTTACTACAGAGCAAAGGTCATTCATTTGTATTATTTATTTTATTTCAAAAGTTCAAACTTTAGAGCAAAGTTACTTCTTAGAAGTAACTGGATTTGATACTGAAATTTATAAATTATTTACGCAAAGGATATCAATGAGCACTCGACTTATAACGTATATTTTACACCTTTCTGTGTAATATTGTTTTAGCTATGCTATGAATTTTAAAACGCTTAATATTATATTTTATTACACTAAGTATCATGAAAATTACGAGGAATCATTTAAAAATAAAAAGAAAAAAACGAACGGCACGTCAATACTTTTCTTGTCCTCACTTTAACAGTAGAATTTAATTTACTTTACTTTATCAATAAATGAAAGTTATACCGAAATATAAATATCATATGATCTGTATATATAAATCTACATCGACGACTAAGACTACGACTGTTGTCTCGCAGCAAAAGCGGCATGTTTGAGCTGCAGTGGTGAAAAAAGTATTTCCCAATAGACTGAAGTTTATGAATCACCTCGTGATCTAAAAAGTTTATTATTTGGAATGACCAAGCGTAATAAAGGCAAAATATGACTATGACAATAATTTTTTCACCACAGCAGCTCAAACATGCCACTTTTGCTGCGAGACAACAGTGAACAAAACGCGATTTTGATTCGAGCGTGAGTAAAAGTAGCTTTTTAATTTTTCAATCTTCAGTGTCACGAATTGACATTGTTCAGCCATAAATTTGAAACATTCGAATATTACTGTGCTATGTCTCTTTCACATGCATATAAAAAGTGAGTGAAAAAACAAACCCCTTCGAATTCGAAATTCGATTTTGGAATTCGACCTCAAAGAAAACACCTACGGCAACGCCAAAAAAAAAGATATTTGTAATAAAGAAATTACTTTTTTTATATGTTATTGTTCACATGTTTAATTTATTATTGGATTTTAATAAAACTAAGTCTAATTAATAGTATAAAATTAGTATTTAAGCAATACATTTTATTTAGAATTTTAACAATGATACATTTGAAAAATAAACATCAGGGACACGGTATTAAAACGCGATTTAAAAAAGTAGCGGGAATAAAAATTTCGCTGATGCTGATATAGTAGGTATAGTGTAACGTCCCCCCCGTGGGATCTCCACCTTGTCGTGGTGGGGGGGCTCAGTAACCGTGGGTTAGAAGCAACCCACGGTGAAGCTAAGCGGGATCCCGGGAGGGGACGCTCCACGTGGGCTTGGTAGAGGCCTGCGTAGGATGCGTCCCATGGTGCGGGTGCGGGGGACAGTTCTGTCTGTCCCTCGCAGTCGGGTGCGGTCGCGGGAGGAGAGGCGTGTGGGTGTTGCGTTGCCCCGCGCCCTATCTCCCGCGACCAAATGGGGGCGCACCATCGTTGCGTCGCGGTGGGGCCGCAGAGGAAGAGGAGATGCGGTGTTGCGTTGCCGTCCTCCCTATCCTCTGCGGCCGCTGGGTGTTTTGGCGGCGGAGCCCAACACCTTCATCCGCCGCCAAGGGGGTTTCGTTCGGGGCCCACCTGACCATCTGGCGGGCCAATACCCGTCGGGGGGTAGCGAGGAATGCTTTGGTGAAACCCTACCCTCCGACACATGGGTACATGAGGAGCACGGGTTGGTTTTTAGTCAGTAAGAGTCTGACAGTCCCCTTCGTCCTTCCCCCCCGGGGCGGAGGGACTCCATGAGGATTTTCCAATCCGATACCATAAAAAAAAAAAAAAGGTATAGTGTAACGTGTTAAATTATACTAGTATATAAAATAATCTAAAAAGATGAGTGAAACTAGCGATGACGACTGTACTTTAACACCAGAAGAGTTAATCAACAAGTGATTATGCAGAATTCAATCTATTCCTGTTAATTTTTATGTCTCCTAAGTAATATGTGTTCTCACTGCTGAGGTGAAAACTTATGTGTGCTACACGAGAGCAAAGTTTTTTGCATCTCGTGCTTTTGAGTCCCTCACTACGCTCAGGATTCTAACTTTGATTCACTCGCTACGCTCGTGAATCAATCATAGAATACTTTGCTTGCTCGGGATTCAAAATCTGCACTCGAAACAAAAAACAACTTTGCTCTCTTGTTGCACAAATAACTATTGTTGAATGCCTACATTTAAAATAATAATCATCTTTTTCTGTTTTCAGTTGTAAATTGATTACTTCTACTGAAAACATATTAATATTCAACCATCATACAAAATAATTTTTCTTTTTTAAACTTTATTTCGATAATTCACGTAGGAGCCTATAAGTTACTGTATTTTTAAATTGACTTTTAAAACTTCATAGTAACCTTAATTGCAATTTGTTTCTGTGTGTGTGTGTGACATTAGTTACATTTTTAACTTAACAAATACAACACCCAAAATGAAAAAGCTATTTTATATTTCTTGCACAAAACTCAGAAAAATTTAATAAGGTTTTAACGCCTTATTTACATTTTAATAGATAATATTTTGTCAATGGATCCTTCTACAATTTAGGCGAGATATCTACCAATTCTGAATAGTGCGGCAGGCACTAAGTTTTGAACGTCAATGTACTTGACAAAGTTTACGTTAGAATATATCTTACACACAGCTATTCTCTGAAAAAAAGCTTTTTGAAGAAAAATACATATAAGTAAGAAATATATACAGAACATAGAAAGAAAGATATACGTATTAATTGTTTGTAGCTTTGATACCTACCAACTAAGTGACAGCAAAATCCGTACACACGTTGGAATGTTAGCCTCCAAGCCGGAGAAAATACCTATTAGATTTTCTGTTTGGACGTGTTTACTAGCATCTGTTGATGGGATGTGTGTTAGACAGTTATACGTTTGTATTCGATTACGTAGGTACAAAACCTAGTTCTGCAATGAGAAACGCAGCAACGGTAGGCACCCCGCAAGGTGTATCGAAGTTTTATTAGAATTACAGACAGCTATTAGATACGGGAATCTCAGAAACAGTATACTTGGAATACCTTAAGGGCGGCCTTTAATCGCCAATGGAAAACTTCTGATTAAAATGGTAATGATAATGACAAAAATCTAGCTGCTGAAATATTTGCCTGCCCCTTTGGGCATACATAGGTACGTAAATCTCCGCATCAAAAACAAAAATAGCTTTATGTTCATTTACGAATGTCAACGAAGATTGTGTTACAATGTATGTTGAATAATTCCTTGCCAGTTGTCTTCTTGCCAGGGAGTTCGACTTCAACATTAATGTACAAAGAAAGTCAACAAGGAAAAAGCATTAAGTCTATCACTTTCAGCATTTTCAAAGGATCTTTCGATCGGAGCCAAAATCTTGCACTGCAGCAACAGCTCTGTGTCCTCCGTACAATCTAAGTACCTAGTTGAACCTACTGTGTTTTCGCCATTCATATATTGTTATGAAGCTGAAAGGCTTGTCTGTTCCTTTGTGTCGTAAATACCGTAAGGGGACAGGAAGGATATCCTGAAATGCCCACGGGATTAAGTAGAAACGGTTTTAAATGAATATGAAATGTGCGGCTGTAGCTGCGGCCTTCCTCTTGTATAATACGAGTATAAAGCACTTGAAAATCTCAATCTCAGAAAAGTAGTAGTTAATGCAAATAATGCAATGTTGACTTAGAAATAAATAGGGGCAAAATTCACTACAGTAACATTTGTGCAGAGTACTACGATTTAGAGACGTCTGATTTCAATCTCTATATATATCTACCTACAATGTATGACATAGGAGGCTTCAGAGGGCCCTAAATGGTCGTAAGTTGTAGCAAATAAAACTTTATCTTTAAATGTATTTATAATTTTATGATATCGTAAACTTTGTGAATTGCCTTTGGTTTATTCTTTTCTGCGTGTTTGTCGTTTTATTTCCTGTGATAAGTTATTTATGATGCTAATTTTATCACCGCTTAGCTTTAAGATTATTAACTGTGAAATTAAATGCAAAGATACTGTTAAATATATGGCGTAAAGAGTTTTAATATTTTTTTATTACATACATACATACATAGACTCACGCCTGTTTCCCGGAGGGGTAGGCAGAGACTACGGAACGCCATTTGCAACGATCCTGACATACCTCACTATTATATACGAAAAATAAATACATAAGTATACCGACTTCTGTGTTTTAATGAGTTTTCTTTTTAAATAATTAATTTAACTTTAAACTAACTTTTAACTTGAAAGTATCACATAATTAACTAATGCACATTTGCGCGGCTATACTATCGAGATGATATTTTAACATCTTTTCTACAACAACGACATTATACTTGTAACAGATGAGACAATGTAATAAAATAAAAGTTAACCTTTTATACACATGTATTCATAAGTATACCAGTTAAAAGAACACTTAAATAATTGGTCTTGCTTGTTGAACTATAAAGCGGCGCACAAGAATGACCTTTTGTGAGTGCTTAACATAAACAGAAATGCAGAATGGTGTGCAATATAATATTGACCTTGTTAATAAGCTGTCCCACTGCTGGGCACAGGCCTATCAGAGGAGCTCGGCCAAGTGTTAGTTGGAATAATTCACATGTCTTTCGAGAACTTTATAGATAACTCTAAGACTGTCACAATGACAGTGACAATTCCTCCCGAAGTTTTCTCCACCGTTCATTACAGCTTGTTAAACAATCTATAATGAACAACTTAATACGCACATAGCTTTAAAAAGTCTGTGGTGTGCGGGGTGGGTCTGAACTCGAGGCCTGCGTCTGTAAGTCTCCTTACAAGTCTACATATGCCTATTTATAAGTTACATTTCATTTCTGTAAATCACATAATATGACATAACTACACGCCTTTATCCCCGAAGGTATTACGCACTCACACTTCGCCAGTTATGTTTCGGTCTCGTTGTAATAGGTAGCGAGCCTATAGCCATCTATCGGGTACATTATTAAGCGAGCGATAATTAACATTTGTAATACACAGATAACTACAAAAAGTCAGAGTTGTGTGCCCGGGGTACCTGGGGATCGAACCTGAGACTATCTTCTCGGCAGTTCGTTACGTAAACCACATATCGCTGCCATATCATTTTTGTAATTAATTCATAACGTAATCTGAATAATTGTGTTACATTAATGAAGTTATTTTAAATCCATGAGTACACCTCGGTTCAATTCTCGGCCAGTGTAAATATTTGCGCAGTGTAAATATTTGATTTGGCCAGTGTAAATACACGTGCCGTCAGATATGCGGACACGTGTTCATAATTATGGGTTAAGTAATGCTATTTACTCTTTGGGATGCAGGCCGAATTATTGCCGGTAACTGTAGAGAATATTTTGTACAATGCACAATAAATTTAAATACAATTCTTGCTTTACTGAGAGACAACGCACGGCTGAAACTACAGAGCACAAGAAGCTGAAATTTAGCACGCATTTTACTCGGGGTGCGTAGGAGACTATGTAAATTTATATCCTAAAGGAGTAAAATAATCTTGTTTACTAAAATAGGTACAGCAAATTAATAAAATTAAAAAAAATCTATAATCAATTATTGAGGCACTTTTGTACCAACATTTAGTACCCTCAGTAAAACTGTAATCGCTCATTCTAATTCTATTTGTATTAGTTTCTATGTTGGCTAGAATAAAGGATTATTTTCTCTGGATCCATGATTAATGTGATGTTGAAATAGTTGTGAACACCTGCGATAGTTGACGATTGTAATTAGTCAACCGAGAAACTCAATTAATGCTGAGTTACATTTTAAGAGAAATTGCTTATCATTATTTTAATGTCAGATTTGCTACTTGAATTAATAATTTACAAAATACTTGTAATGATCATAAGTCTTGTAGGTATATAAACTATGAAATGGCTTAGGCCATAGTCCACCACGCTGGCCAAGTGCGAATTGGGATACTTCACATACCTTTCGAGAGAATTCTCGATGTTTTCCTTCGCCCTTAAGCACCCGCAAGTGATAATTTAATAATTTAATAGATACGCATATAACTCCGAAAAGTCAGAATATGAAAGACAAACTATATAAATTTCAGAGAAATAATTGTCTACTGTCCCTCTGAACGCGTATCGAAATAGCCTCTAAAAGAACATATCCACAGCCCTCTACGCACATTTTAGTGGATATTTTATATCGCCTGGAAAAACAGAGATTAGATGCCTAATCCTTTCCCTACGAGAGAGCTCTTAGAAAGCTAGTTCCACCTGATTGCCATCAGATACGTTTGAGAATAAGTGTCGCGACACATCAGCGGGACCCACAGCGCCGAACGTTCGATTGAATACGCTTGCAGTTTTTTCGAGTGTCCTTTCGACATATCAGTCGAAATTTCGTCGCGTCCAGTGTGGCGCTGAACCTTCTGCAAGCGACTATTTCACGAGACGCATTACGCGACAGAATGTTGTAACGGACGGAAAGGCTTACCATATGAACATCATTTACTGCTTGAGTATGATATCAATAGCTACTAAAAATTTTACTAGTAGATGTCTACAATGTGGAACAGTTGCAGCTCCTTACAAAAATAAAATGTATCACCATTATATTTGTTTGAAAAGAGTGGCCATGAGTTTTATTGCCCGTTCTTTCTCGTGGTTCTACCTATTGCATTGCGAACGTAGCAGTAAATGTAAATGTAGAATCATTAAGTAATTAACTTAAATTTTGACGTTCATAAGCGTCACTTTGTGGCCTAGATGAATAAATGATTTTGATTTTGATTTTGATTTTAACCGCAGATACATAGTGCCGACTGTTCGGCAAGAGCGGTGTGTCTTGCTATCCGAATACTGCGACCAATAATTCAGTCGCTAAGGTATCGGCGCCGAACGTCCAGCAGATGTGTCATTACACTTAAACACCAACGTTTATTCTAAAAACTCCACAGTATAACATGTAGGTAATTTTACTGATGTACCACGTCAACTTTTTTTATATTGTATGATGTATGGGGTCTTTCTCGAGCTATGAACGTCACCAACCTAGTCTCAGTGAAAACTCGGATTAAATTCCGTAGAAGTTGTAGCGGGTCCCCTTGAATTGGTGCCGTAAACATGGAAATATCGCTGATACTGGCTCTATTGTCAGGAGTATTTTACTTTGTAGAGTATTCTGCGATTTAAGAAGCAGCTATATTCGCGATTATCCTTTATGATGGATACTTATTCATAAAACAAACTCGATTGATACCCTACTGTTTATAATATTTACTTTTGGCAGTCGCTATGTCAAATGCAGCTTCTGATTTCATCTGAAACGATCAGGGTTTTCAGAGTATGGGTGTTCTTTGTATGATTTTGAAAGTTTGTAAAGTGCCCGATGCTGGATTCATTTCGATGTTTTCTTTAGCATTGGCATAGCTTGTATTAGTAGGTATGTATATCAAAGATAATTTTATTTTGAATAAATGAAATTATCTTTGATTATGTATCTTTGATTATTAACAAATTACGATTACACAGAAAACAATTTGATGATTTGTCTCGTCAAACAAAGACTTCACCTGGTTAGAACCGAAACCACTATATACGAAATGGTAGGACCACCAACTACTGAAACAACTGATCAGGCAAATACTATACATACATTACAAGCTATTATTTTAAAACAATTTCAGGAACCAAAAAACTAAATATAAATCGCATCTTCATTATACGCAATGTATTATGCATTACGATATTTCAATTATAATTGTCTTTCCTTCTAATCTAAATCTGTTAATATTTTTCATTATGATATCTTCTGTCCGTGACAAAAGATTTGTACAAAGCATGATTAAAATCAAATGAGCTTGTTAAATCAAACAACGGCTATTTGTACGATTGCTCTCCAGTTTTGATGTTTATGCCCATTCATTTATAATTAATTTCACTAATTTATAACAGATATTAAATGTTCCGATTCAGTTGCTGTGTGGTTTCCGATATATTCATATGACTAGATGCGAGTGCCTTATATTTATATTCAGCGGCCGAATTTTGATATTCAGAAGCTACATTCAGACGTTTTTTTCTCGTGTGAGTGTTTGGCCATCTCTAGTGCCGGAGTTCTTAGTAGACCGCCTGAAGGACTACGACATGGCTGGAAAACAAGAAACTTGCCCCGAGACAAGAACCCGCATTAACGGCTTTATGTGTTCTTCAATGCATGGCAGCGCTTAGATATAAATAATAAACACCACAAGCGATCATCCATCTAAATAGTGACCTTTGCAGGCATCGCTCAACTTTGCTATACTTTTAAGAACGGCAAGTCAAGTCATCCTATAAGCGCTATGCTTCGCTTTCTAGTATAATATTGAGCAAAACGGCAAATGCTCAATCCCTATAAAATTCTAACATTCGATATTGCCAGGCAGCATCACAGTGGCCGGTTTATTTTGATATGTTTTTATTATACTTTTAGATAAAAAAACTGTAGCGATTGTTTGTTTGATCAAAGGTGGATGAGGATGTAGTATGTGTGTTATTTCAATATTTACTTTGTTCGCATCGTAGCTCTGTGTGAATGGCGCCCGACAGATTACAAGATTTAAAAACAAGCAAAAAAAAATTGTATTGATATTGTACTCGATTCCGCAGTTATTTTAGACTTGTCTTTAGGCCAGAAAAATTACTAGGTATTGTCCGAATCGGTAAGGTATGCCTACGAAACTTATTCGTATTTTCCTTATATATTTTCGAATAATATTTCGTCATTATTGCATTATATATTTACTACCGTGGTAGCGACTCGAGTAAGTATCAGTATTATTGCATTTATAATACTAATATTAGAAACATATTGACAAGCTGTGTTCACTGTCAGAAGGTGAGAGAAAATTTCATCATCACCCTTTTGTACTCTTCTCCTGGACATATCATATGCCTCTCGTAATATGCCTCTCAATAGCATTACGTATCAGTAGGAATATTTGGCCTGCTATACCACGTGTCAAACGTGATACAGAGTTTTTGAGTTTACTGTTTACTATGCTTAGTCTTTAGTGCTTTCTATAATACCCACAGGATAAAATTAGTATTAGCACTTTGTATTCTTATTTTTTTTTTATTTATAGTCTCACGCCTGTATCCCCGAAAGGGTAGGCAGAGGTGTAAATATTACACCCACATTTCGCCATGAATTTTTAGGTCCCACGTTATAGAGGGGGGAGAGCCTATTGTCGTTACCGGGCACATCACCAGACTCCGGGCTGCTACTGAGTATTCGGAAAAACCCAGTAACACTTTTGCCCGACCCGGGAATCGAACCCGGGACCTCCGATCAGCAGTCGCATACGCTATCTACTGGACCACGGAGGCAGCTTGTATTCTTAATCGTTCACAAATGGACTCAAACAAAAATACGCTTCCTAACATATCTAGAAGATAGACATACGATTCCGTATAGGTACCACAAGTTTTAATGAAATAAAAGTCCAGAGGTATTGTGTTCTAAGTACAACCTCAGACAGAACAATTAAAACCTCTCGTAGGCTGCGGGATGAATCACTGAAAGCTTTACTCGTTCAATGTGTACGCATAGTGTCTGCTTACCGGCCCTCACTAGGTTTTACTTGCCTCGGGCTTTTAACATTCCGAGTTTGTTGTTTTCTACTTACTTGTACATCGAGATGGAGACTAAAATTGTATCAAAACTTCTTGCGAGAGACGAGCATTTATTTCTACAATGTTTTGTAATGTTATTGAGTTAAACGGTTTTTATACATCAATGTTTATACACTGTTTTTTTGTTACTAAAAACATTTGTAAATAGGTTATAATCGGCTGCATCTGACGTATACGTATAAATGCAGTTATATGCAGTGCACGAATAACCTAAAAAACTTACAACCTAAAAAATATTCAGAAGCTATGTAGCTACGAAAAAGACAGATACTAAGAACCAGTTTTGGTACTGTTCAATAAGTTTATTTAACGATTAAGGCAGATAACCAAATACAAATCTAATACAAATCGTATTCTTCTTTCTCTTAGCGTTATCCCAGTTTCAATCTGAGGTCCGCTTACTAGTCTAACCGGATTTGGCTGAATATTAGCTTTTCCACAGAGCGACTGCCTGTCTGACCTCCGCAACCCGAAGGGATAGCGATATTCCATGGTTTAGACTAGTGCCAGTTTATTTAGAAGGTACTGACGCCCTGTAACGACTGTCAAAGATCTTCATGACAACAGGGACCGACGGCTTAACGTGCTCACCGAGGCACGGGACAAGCGATAATTAACAATTCAACACGCACATTACTCCGAAAAGTCATTGGTGCGCGCCGTAGATTCGAACCCTATACCCTCTGCATGGCAATTTGTTTGTATATCCACTCGGCTATCGCTGCCAAAAAATACACATCGTATATGTAGGTATATTAAGAGCCTATCCAGACCTCTGGATAGGCTCTTAATGTACCTACATATATCATACACTTATTTTTAGATAGTACTCTTGTTTCTGATGGACTAATAATAATTAAACCACTCTTTAATCATTTCAATTGAATTCATATTTTACAGTAAAATGTACCACCAAAGCTTTAGAAATATTCAATTATATATCATTGTTGTCGATCAAAAGCAGAAACTAGCGAACTAAACCATTGTGTACAAAAGAATAATTGAGATGACCTTTGCGTTTCTTTTTCCTTCAATTTGTCAATCGGTTCGGGGATATCACTGCAAGCCTTTATTGATTCGGTTCAAGGCTTTTCAATATGGAGGCTTTTTAATGAAAAAATCGGGGTCAAAACTCTGAGGAAATGTTAATTAAAGAGCTTGTTAAAGGAATGCTAATAGGCTGTCGTGCATTTTCGAGCCTTCTCACTTGTGGGTACAATAATCGTAAAAGTTATGGCGAGTGTCATGGATCGCTCATATGATAACTAACAGATCTGTTAGGTAGGGATATGGAGGAGGATAAAAACTTCTTTACATAACTGAAAGAACTCAGATTAAATTGATTAAATTGATTAACTACTTACTCGGATAATTTTGAGAGTCTATCAGGGCTGACTTAAGCCAAGCTGCTCATGATCAGCCCTTTATACTGTCCCACTGCTGGGCATGGGCCTCTTCTCACTATGAAAAGGGTAAGGCCATAGTCCACCACGCTGGCCAAGTGTGGGTTGGCAATGGCAGACTTCACATGTCTTTAGAGAACATTATAGAGAACTCTCAGACATGCAGGAAAAGTCATTGGTGCGTGCCGTGAATTCGAACCCGAGACCCTCTGCGTAGCAGTCTGCCGGTCTCCCCACTCGGCTATCGCTGCTCTCTGCTCACTGAATGTAATTTAAATGTCTATATTCTGTAACTGAAATGATTCTCCAATGAAGATTTTTGCAAAGTATGGTCACACAGCCACTAATCCTATGAAACCATAATTCTTACCTATCAACTTTAAAAAAGAACGAACATTATTATTATCTTCTAAACCGGGCAATTCTTCATTTCAAAATAGAAAACTTTCTGTAACTTAACAAGCTTGGTGATTAATACTACATCATTAAAAGAAAATCATCATGTATGAAAAGAGTAATTAGTATAGAGGAAGCGCGTGAGGTTTGTAAGGATAGAAGCAAGTGGCGTCCTGTTGTCTCTGCCTACTCCGACGGGAAAAAGGCGTGAGTATATGTATGTATGTAAAAGAAAAACTCATTCTAGCCCAAATCTAGAGAATAAACCTTTAATCAGGTTTAATTGTAACGTGACTTGTAAAATCTCTTTGAGAAAAACATATAAATTATTCAGACTCCATACAGTGACTACATACTATTTAAATAGTAATTAATTATATTTGCGAGTAGTACTACTACTTTACAGTGGAAGTGTATTAGCTTAGACAATAGACACTATTTGATATCGTACTCAGCCCTCTCTATAGTTAACTCGTTAAGCTAAGTGATTGTACTCAAAATAACAATACACATAGCATCCAGTGAAATGCAGCTGTCGGAAGGAGAGAGATTTATTTAACTTTAGGCTAATAGTATCAATATCAATGTCAAACAGTCTTTACAAGGCTTCCAAGTCGGGTTGTAGGTCAGAATAGTATATAGATTGACAAGGTAGTAAAAAAACTGTGATTGTTTCATCACAACTTGTAAGGAATATCTATATGATTATTTAATGTTGTTATTTTGATTTTACAATTGCCACTGAGTGCGAAAGAAACAGACGGCGATTATTTTCATATATCAAAGGCTGTTTTACTTTCCTCTTTTCGACTCTAAGAGGTCCCTTCATTTAAATGTAAATACTATTTAAATATAACACCTCATAATGATTATTATTTTTGCGTTTGCCACACTTTCCAATATCTCTTTATCAACTTTCGTACTCATAATTAGAAACCGTCTCAGTAAATACGTTTAATTTACGCTTTCGATTTGTCACAGACTTTATTTCTATATTACGAGCGAAATGAGAATGTGAAGAATTATTGAGATTAAGGTGATCGTTACGCGAACATTATGAACACGAAGATCATTGGGAATCTTTACAGGTATATTTTGATATATCATACACTCACGCAGTATTTTGAGGGTGTACCTATTTGATTTTAAATAACAACATAATATTATGATTATTCATATTCTCATAGTGAGAAGAGGCTGATGCCCTGTAGGACAGTTTACATACAGGGCTGATGATGATGTTATGAATATTATTATACCTACTTCTGATGGATGCGGTAACTCCTATCAAACTGCTACGCAGAGTAAATAAAGTTGATAAACTTCGGCAAGTCAGTCGCGCGCGCCATAAACTTGCCAAAGTTTATCAAATTGTTGATTATTAGCGTTTGCTAAATGATAAAGAAAAATATCGCGAAGGATGATGCATGTCTGAGAGTTCTCAACAATTTTCTTGAAGGCCTGAACTCTGCCAACCCGCACTTGGCCCCTGTGATGTACTAATTCATCTTATTATGAGAAGATGCCTGGCCCAGCAGTGGACCAGATTGATTATGTTGATATCTAAAGTTGAAGCAAATTCAAACTTATAATTTACTTTATTGCCGGATGATTCAGGAGGCACCGTACTGTCAAACCAATAGCCAAAAATCATTAAGCGTTTTTATTGCTCCATAAGTGCCAAGCATCACATAAGCAGATAACTTCTAATAAGGTCAAATGCGTCCAATAATGAGAAAATGTGCCGTCTATTGACACCGTAAACAATATATATTTGTAATAAATCCTACCGTAGACCTTCGCAAACAAATAAACGCCTTGACGTATCTCTATGTATCGAATACGGGACATCGCACAGCACCGATATAGAGACGATAGACGAAAAAATAAAGGAAAACAAATCAGGCCCTATTCTATTTCTTGAAAATTATACGAATTTCATATATCTAAAAAATAATAAAATATCGGTGACGTGCGAGTCGTGCCATGTCGAATGACGAAGATGTTCGAAAAAAGAGATACAGAACAAGCTCAACTTCAATTTATATTCAGCTGTTAAGTGTTTAAAGTGCCCTCTGAATAGTTACAAATGTAAACCAGATTTTATTCACATATTTTAACTATTTGTTTGAGTTAACTGAAATCCGATTGAATATGTTAACGGCTGGACCAATTGAAATATAAATCAGTTCATCCAGAGATGCTTAACGAAGAATTAAAAAGGTAAAGTTAAAAGTTATAGTCAAGAAATCAAAAAGTCGAAGTCTGTTGAGTAAACGAAATATTGATACAGCGCGTTGGCTTGTAATAGTCACACTACGAAAGTCTGCGAATTTGAACACAAATAATATATCTTTGGCTCATTAGAAAATTATTATATGATCGTGAAACTTGTAATTCGGTAGTCTTAAATGTTTTTAAATGGACTTAAAATCACTCAGCATTTCAACATTCACTATAAACATATTCAATATTTGTGTAAACATTAAAATAATAAATTAATACTAAACGGGGCATTAACGTTGCACAAACTGTGGGAGGATCATTTAAATAATTACACAAACGACGCTTTTACCGGCTCCTTTATACAAACATCTCGCGAAACAGTTTAAACTGAATTATGTGATTTCATAGTTTGTATATCTCTCAATTATTATTTAAGTTAAAGGCAAATAAAAAACTTGTTCAAGGAGATGTATGTTACTATAAATTAATTAAGTAATTAACATTAAAAGTTGAAGTTCATAAGCGTCAGATTGGGACCCGAATGAATAAATGATTTTGACTTTGACTTATGTATTTTAAGGCAACGTTTGCACTGGTAATTAATCAAACCTATTTTGCGTAGGATTTTACAAACATTCAACCACCAGGCAAAACTTCACCGACACTCAAAACAACAATTACTGGTCATACAAAGTTTTGCCTCGTCTGGGTTTTTAACATAGAACACTCCGAGCAGTGTTACGCGGCGAGGCAGTTGCTTAAAACGCTGCACCGTCCGCATAGTCACGTATTCTTTGTTACATTGGGTGAAAAGCCAGCAGGCTTATTCTCGATAAAGGAGCAAGTTTACTTACACGAAAGTCAAATAAACTTACAGCTCACAAAAATGAAGAAAGGAAACAAATATAAAATCTCTGTGTTCGTTTGATATGTGATATCCAATAACCTTAACGATGTTTTCGATTATTAAGCTCCAAATAAATTTGCGCAGTGCATTTTGATATTGGTTTGTTTTTCTTCCACACTTGACAGTTATGTGAGGATCGATGTAAGATCGTCAATCCATTCACTCAGACACTGGGAGATAGATCTCCCAGTGTCATTAAGACTGATTGAAAAAACTGATTTGTACCACATCCCATAGGAATTTTTTTCTTAACAGATACAACATAAACCGAAACACAGGCTGGTTCCCACAGGAATAAGTAAAAAAGAAGAGGTAGAGACTACGGATTTTAATCTTGGTTTCAAACCGGTCATATTTTCCTGTTATCTTATGCACAGAATTCTAAAAGAATGTCGGGCCCCACCGCGACTACGAGACGGTCTAAACGTCGGAAACAAATAGGTATTTATACCTTAAATAAAGTAATTTTAATCACCCTCTTAATTATTTTGTATGATGTATACTAACCTAACTTCTCTTGTCTGATTTATAATAATGATCCGAATATCTACAGGTAGAATATACCCACCCATAGATTGTTCATCAACAGATGTGCCGAGGGCAACAAAAAGTGCGATATTAATTCGTCCTTTTCTTGACCCAATATTATTATAATAAGGACAATTAATCTATGCACTCCAAAGGAAATTGGCCCATTATTCTGTATAGGGCTGAGCAATACGCTTTTGTAAAACTTTATATTTTTTTGATAGGTAGATTTTAATTCACTGTATTATTCTTTCATAATTGTCATAATTGTGAAGTCGCTTACAAACATGCGCCACCAGATTAATTTTATATAATATATCTAAAAACACTGCAAGGACAATGTCATATTCAGTATTAGAAATATAAATATCTTTGTAATAATAATAGTTCATATTTTAAAGACTTATTTATTAAATAAATATTTGCAACAATTTATCCTTAATAAAGAAACAAATAGCTGTCTACCGCAGCAAACTTTGCAAAGGTAATCAGCATATTTTTCATAAAAATATTCTTAAAAAATTGAAAGCTTATCCGCTAAACCGGGTTCAAATTTGATCTTAACTGATATCTTAAATCCACAAACATATTCATTTCACGATTCGAATAAATAAAATATGATCTAGAAAAACACGTTTATTTACTAAATAAATGAAACATAACGCAGCAGCCCTACTGCCCTGTAGTGTGTACCCTAGATACATTTTCCTGCTCCCCTTAAGTAACAATGTGGCTTAATATTAATTTAGGGTCAAGTACCTTTTAACCCTGAAGCGAACGGGCTGGTAATGGACCAAAATCTCTCTCAGTGTAAACAATCATCAGTAATACTTCGGGAAACACTCCGTAAAGCTCTTACTTAAGTTGTTTATCGTTCAAGAAATTGAATACTAAAATTGTATACGTAAATATTAACATGTGATTTTTATGTTTATAAGCTTAGGAGCTTTTGGCAACTTTAAAAGAGAGCTAACTGGTTGAATTCGTCATTTAAAAAAGGGGATCGAAAAAGGACGAGACAAGTGAATGTGTCATTCAGATAAAAGTCCTAAAAAGCATAGCTACAAAATTTGTCAAACAGGAGGAGCCATGTTGTATTCAGGTTTCATGTAGGTACCTGCCATGTCTGTTTAATGGAGGTGTTCCAGACATCCACATTACGTTTTTTTATGTTAATAGGCGGCAAACGAGCAGACGGATTGCCTAATGGTAAGCAATTACCGCCGCCCATGTACACCAGCAACACCTTAGTAGTCACAAGTGCGTTGCCGCTCCTTGGGGTTGGGAAAAGGGATAGGATGAGGAGTGGGATGAGGGAGAAGGAATAGGGGATAGGGCCTCCGGCACACATCCCTTCCTTTTAGCTTCGCCGTAGTCGGGTAAAAATATATCCACCTAACGTCCAATAAAATACCGCTTTTATTCAACTTTAGGTATCCGACTTCATGTGGTAATGTCAGTATCTCTAGTACAAGATAATAACTACCAGCCACGAATATTGACTTAGATAGAAAAGCGGTAACAGGACCTCTTAAAACTCATCTTCTAAGAAAAATACGGACGATTACACATAATTTTCCACTTCGACAGATCCGTACCGTTGCGATACTTAAAAGCCTTAGGAATATTCGAGAAAAGTTAGTAATTTACCTCGTAACTTAAATTCTCGATACCTGTAAACTTTCAGGGTCCTGTTAAACATGCCAAAGGTAGTTGTTAACTATTCGGATACTCTAAGTTCTCGTTTAAGCCAGTATGAAAGTATTCGAACCAACGCAATCCATCAATGTGTTTTGACCCTATATTTTCTCTTGCAAACTTTTAATAGCTATCCAGCTGTCATGTTTGTGCTTTTAATTTCCTTACACCGTCTTTCGAAAACATTTACCAACTAAATATGTTAAGTTATGGAAGCTTGTGCCTAACCTCCTTGTCTTGTGTTCTATCCATCAAAGAACAAGAAGTTTCCTTTAAAGGGCTTCCTTGTTTCATCATCACTTTTAAAATATTTCATTATACCAACGAAAGACAAAGTTTGACTGCAATATGTGACCACTGTAAGTTACTTCATATTTCCAACAAACTCTTCAACTGCCCGCATCAAACCGCTCGACTGACCTCTCACAATTTGTACTTTATATTGAATTGTTCTTTATATTTGTACATTTAACATATAAAATTAAAATTAAACAGTATCTCTGTAAAATCTTTTTTTACACGCAGTAACGGCATAAAATAATGTTTTCATCAAAGTAAGTTAAGTAAGTCTAACTAGTAAGCTATTATTTTAACTACATAATTATAAGGTACCTGGGTCGAATATGGCCAGCCGGTAAATATGGCCACATACTAATAAGTATGAATAAAGTGTGTGTCAGGTCATCCATGTCCCTCTAATATGGCGAGAGGGATGATGGTTGGCACATGCGTCATACTCGTGAACGGGTGCTACTTGCGATGACTGGTCGTTGACGGTCTTGCGGGCTGGTATTAGATTTTAATATTTAACTGCATCATTTCCATCATGGGTCTGATCACTTTCGCGGATTGCCTGCATTATTAGGTATATATAATGTAAGTGGATGCTCCTGTTTCACCATGTCTATTCTGAGGAGGCTAACCAAATGAACATCAAAAGTATTATGCTTGAGTATCATTATGTACAGTAAATATATACAAGTGATATAGAAGGTGTAACAGTATCAGCACCTTACAAAATGTAAATTATATGTATTATGCAAAACTGGCGATGAAAAAGAGTGATCGTGAGTTTTATTGCCCGTTCTTTCTCATGGTTCTACGCCTTTGCTTTGCGAACGTGGCAGTAAATGTAAATGTAGAGTCTATAAGTAATTATTTTATAAATTTATTATTTTGACGTTCATAAGCGTCACATTGTGACCCAAATGAATAAAGGATTTTGAATATGAATTTGAATTTGAAAAGCACTATTAGAACTAAATGCAATGTTACACGCTTGGGCCTGAGGAACGTTCCCGAATGGCACTCTTTTCCGCGCTCCCGCACATACATCTGTCGCTCAGAGGTCGTTGAAGTGTGAGGCTGCGTCGGTGTTATAAAAATTCATCCTAAGTTTTTGATTATATTTTCGTTAATATTGGATATTATTGTGTTATTTTGATGTCTAAATGTGGTTTGACTATCGTATTATGACATTTTAGTGTGTGTTTTCCAAAATAGTTATCAGTTTTTGCATCATGGCATTACGAAAACAAAATGTCGTTGCGCAAAATATGGCCATTGGCTGACCATATTTACCGTATGAGCTTTATATGTATATTCTTTTTGTTTTATTGCCGTGTGGTTGACGGCATAGAATACAAGTGTCACCACCCCCTATCTTCCCGTGGGTGTCGTAAGAGGCGACTAAGGGATAACACGATGCAAATACCATCTTTGCGTAGAGACGGAAAACTCGACATCAAACCCTATACGACTGCCTCGTTGGTCTCGCAGCATAAATGTGCGCGTGGGATCGGGAGGTCCCGGGTTCGATTCCTGGGTCGGGCAGTGCTATTGGGTTTTTCTGTCACGAAATTCTCAGTAGCAGCACGGAGTCTGGAAATGTGCCCGGTACGGCAATAGGCTCGCCCCTTATTACGTGGGACTAAAGTATATCAGGCGAAAAGTGGGTGTAGAAATACACCTCTGCCTACCCCTTCGGGGATAAAAGGCGTGACGATATGTATGTATGTATGTCTTTTTTTTTAACCAAAATGGGACCTAACAAATCTTCAAATATTCGAGGGACATGGACCAATGTTCAGCCTGGTCGACTTATGTCCATGAGGAATGTGTCGGCTTAACGGCAGCTGACAAAGATGATTTCATATGCACCATGTGTCTAAGACTAAGACTGATGTTCAAAAATGTTAAATGTGATTCGTTCTTCAATTAGATGTCATGATTTTTATAACTTAAGCGTTTCTTTTTTGTTGATTATTTAGCTGTATTAAAATTACCTCAAGTTTTCATAGTGAGATGTCTCGTTTTGTTACTTAAAATTTTCTTTTTTTATGTTCTCCTGTTCTGTTAGTCCTATTACTTATAGGTAGATTTAATTTTTGCTGATTATGTAGTTAAAAATAATACTTATACCCTGTGCGCTGTTGCATGGTGCGGTTGATAGTTGCCTATATGACGTTGTCATCCGTCAGTACCACATGACTAGGGATGTGACGTTATGCAATTCATTTTTATCGATCTAACGATACTCACAGCATAAATCTAGTTCACAATAATAGTGTTATCAAAATTTGTGTGTTATTCAGTTTTGCAGTGTAACTACCTGTATAAACTTGTCAATATATATATTTTATGGCTACATAATAATATCTTTGTACTTATATAAAACTAGCTGATACCCGCGGCTCCGCAGCTTCGCACGCGGATAAAAGTAACATTTAATAATTTTCGCTGTCAAATCTAACCTTTATACGGGCGGTGATTTTGCAGATTTCATGACGACTGACTATTCACTTTTAAATTTTATTACACATAGATAAATATCATGACGCCACCAGCGGGTCAAATTTTATACCAGCCTCTATGTAGCGCTATAAAGTCCTCTACCTTACAGTGAAAATCCCAAAAAAATCGGTTCAGCCATTCCAGAGATTACCGCGGACAAACAGAAATACAGACAGACAGATAAAAGTCTTGAAAAAGGTTATTTGGGACTTAAAATCGTGTAACTAACTATATCTACTATCCACATTGACAGTATAATGGAGTCATCGTTGATAATATCCGTCACAGATACAGATGATGAATTTAGTGACAATTCAGATGTTGCTGACTGTGATATGAGTTTAGACGAATAAAATCTATTCTATATATATGTTCTGTTGTTTCATTAATTTAATTATAGACTTTTTACAATATGATTTGAAGTACGCATAATCTACGTTTTTTTATTATAAAAACATCGAATATCCACCGTAGCAGTACATCCCATCACTAAACACGTCTATGGCGCTACGTTATACGCATAATAACACTCTGATTATTTTTTCTTTCCATTAGATTTTATTTGTAGACTAGAACATTCTGGTTGGATATAATCTAATGTACCACAGTAGTTAATAATTTAAAATATTACGAATGTAGTACAACTGAAATACTAAGTCGTAATTTGTAAATTGCGGCAACTTTCAAAAGTGTAATGAAACGTTACTGAAACTGCCACCCGCACCATGCTACAGCGCACATAGTATAAAAATTAAAATTGTGGCATTCAATTCGTTTATGTAAAGGTTTCAAAAACAATATTTTTCTATACCGTTAATATGGCCACGATCATAGCCATATTTAAGACCCTGTACGTAAATTGTATGTATATATGTATAAAATTTTATGGATTATTTTAAATCACTTGTCAGACAGTCACTCAGTAAGTACTTACTTGCATACTATACTTGTACCTATCTCATGTAATCAGCAAATGCAACATAACAATTATTATGTTATAAAAAATTGTTTACTTACTTAGTAATTTTAGTTTGTAAGATAATTTGCCATTCAGATTAAACACGATTCTGTTCGTGCCTATGTACTTACCTATATATTTGAGATTTTTTGTACTTTCGGTTAATGGTAGATATAATCGATGTCGTCCGGCAGTGGCGGCAATAATTAGTATCGTGGTCGAGATACATGCGAAATGAAACATTGAAGATTACAATGATTACAGAATCTTGTTTATTTTTGCGCGCGGAAGGTAATGAAGGTATTACAACACCGCTGTTGGCGTCTGTGCACATCTCGCTCTTCGAATGCTTTGCATTTCAACCTTGCTCGTCACGATGCAGTTGTTGCCACGCTTAGCCGTTTCGCCGAAACCTTTAGTATTACTAGCATGCGTGTTTATGTTATAGCACGGAAATTATATCTTTATGTTGTTTTTGTTTTTATTATGTAATTGAATCGTATTTCTGACACTTGTCTTTGTTTATCGATTATGTAACGTAATCATGCGTAATCGTATATGTAGGTGACATTACTGTAGTATAA
Source organism: Euclidia mi (assembly GCA_944739405.2). NCBI lineage: Eukaryota > Metazoa > Arthropoda > Insecta > Lepidoptera > Erebidae > Euclidia > Euclidia mi. The sequence goes on along the minus strand of OX123188.2, from coordinate 1,610,779 downwards.
AATGTGTCAATGTCAGAAATTAACCGGAATGTGTATTCACGAATGTTTTTATACATAGAGTGAAGAAAAAAAAATTAATCCTGGGCATTTTGCTCATTGTATAAATTATTTTTAAAATGTTATTTATGTTAAATGTTATAATATAGTTGTTAAATTGCTTATTGGTTTTGACGTCCACGTCTACTGAGGAGCCAGTTGAAAACCAGCGCCGGGCGCATGCGTCCGGCATTATGCTGAACTGGCCTCCTATTTTTATGCAGGCGACAGGCGTGTACAGATTATTGTAACCTCTTTTTGTTCATATTGTCTTGTTTGTTCATGTCTGTCGTCTGGTAGAAATAAACGCTTTTTCTTTCTTTCTTTCATTCTAAATATGGCCATTTCTCAAATGAATACAAAAACTAAAAAAATCGGTAAACTGCCAATATTTTTGAAATTTTGGCTTTATATTATTATATAAAGCTGGATAAGTTTTACTTTAAACTTAGTCACCTACTTTCCTTTAAATACACAAAATTGAAAGATACAACACGTCAAACCTTAAGGTGGCCATAATCGACCCGGGTACTTTACTCGTTAATTATATTTGTTTCAAAAGTTAATGATTTTAATTAAATATTACCATCTGCGTCCGTTTAAAACATTATCTTTATATTCGTATTATTTTATATAGTATGCCCATTACATTACACTGTCGTAGCCCAGCATGGGTAACAGCATTTTTTACATGATTTATTCTATCATGCATATCATGTAGGTACATCTTTATCATTACTATCTCATATTTTAAAAAGATAATTGTATACTTCGTCCAGCCATTAAACTTATGACACATAATGAAATTATCAACTCTATCGAAACATAACATATTCTTTGACAAAAACACAAACTAAAAATGAATTTTAATGAAACGTACATATTGTTATAACTATACCATAATGTCGTTGCGCTTGCCAAATCTGTTATGTGCATTTACACAACTTTTCAGGAGCGCAAAAAAACTGTTTTATACAAAACTTTCTCTGATTATCCTAAGACAAATATATCCATGTGGTTGCAAAAAAATATGTTTTTGTAATGGTATTGTTTATTATTGCATAATAATAAATTAAACTTTTACGACATAACCTAACAAAATTGTCACATGTCAGTGACATAAACCTGATAAGTGAAATTTGTTTCACATATCAGGTTTTTGAGGGTAGTTTGGAGTTCACAAGTCAGACTTTTCACAGCAAGTAGGTATTACACATGAAAAGTTTGGCAAGTCCGTTTCTACATAGATTTCGCACATGATTGTTTTTACAAAGCATGCGGCTTTAATAGCTAGCGACATCTAGCGAAAAAACGAAAAATTAAAAAAATGCACATGTCAGAGAACTTTGTAAGAGACTGGCTCTAGTATAGATATTTGTATGCTTGTCTCATAAGCTTTAGACTTGACATCTGGTGTTATTAGGCAAATTTTATTTATAATTTACGCTTATGTTTTATACACGTATTTTATAAATATATTTATTTCAATACTACTTACAGTCTATGAACGTCAACTAAGTTTTTACGAATTACAATGGCTACTGAATTCTAAATAACTTAATATTATATTTATAGTTGAATGATAATCGTTTGACGAATACCGAATAGTTATTTTTACTACTCTGTTGACCTGAAAAATCGTCTCGCGCGCGAAATTCATCAAAAAGATTTATCGGCGATTGAATATTATTGTAATAACAATAAACATTTCTTCACGAATGTGTATTATTGGAATACATTATTGTTGGCTAAAGCAGGCGTTATAAAAGATATCGGTGACTTTATAAAATGTTTGCTAGTTATGAAACCAATTATAATAAATCTCATCTCTAAATGAAGCTGACTTTCTTTTGAGTTATAACTCTGGCAGCGTTTCGCCGTCCGCTGCTGGACAAAAACCTCTTTTAAATTACGTCAATATGAAGATTTGTCTTACCGCGCTAAACTACTATGTAGCTAAATATAACGTTTGATGTCGAGTTATCTATCTATTGGAACAAGGCAATTTATTAATTTTAAGTAGTTAAAAATGCTATAAAGGACTTTACAATCATTTCTGGATAAAACAAAGTGTTGTCATGTGTGAATATGTTACTTAATTCATTTTAACACTTTGCTGCACCGTACCTAATCATGGACGGACTACCCGATTTTTTAAGTATCGCGTCGTTTTAATCCAATCTATACCTTCAGAACAATTTTTTATCAATAATTTAATGTAAGAGGGATTGACACACAACCTTTAACAATATTTCACACGTTACGTTAAAAAGATTTTCTTGAAATAGAACTCATGATAGCCTTATTTTATAAGTCGTAAATCACCACATTGAGATATTTTATTCTTAGAACCAATTACAGACCATTATCGCCAAATATACCTACCCTTATACGCAAGTACTAAATATACCTTAAATTTTATTCGAAGTAAAGTATTTTATGTGTATTATTATACGCAACGTTTCTAATAAGTTATTGTAACATTAATATTATAATTTCATTACAGGCTTGCACGATTTCTAAGAAGGTACCTTTACTGTGAATTATGAAATTATCGACATTGTGAAAATTAATTTTACTCGGGCCAAATCGTGTCTTTGAAATGTGGCTATTGTCATGTTTTATTCAAACCTGCAAAAGTCTATTTTCTGTTATAATCTTGTTTTAGTTAGTTCTAGCTGGTACAGTGTACATATCTGTAATATATATATTTATTTATATAGAATATAGACGACTTGATCTGACTGATTAAATATAAAGATACCTTTTGGATTTGAGAGATCTAGAGTTCTCATATGGTCTAAATAAATAGCGCGAGATAAAAAAATTGGGCAAGTGCGAGTCGGACTCGCGCACGAAGGATTCCGATGGTATTTGCATCGTGTTATCCCTTAGTCGCCTCTTACGACACCAACGGGAAGATAGGGGGTGGTGACACTTGTATTCTATGCCGTCAACCACACGGCTAACGTAACGTTCGTTGTATGTATACTTAAATACTTTTTAAGTTTCGACCTGTTCTGAGCAAAAATCCGTTACCTAAAAAACTACCTGTATAAAGTAGAGTAATTGATAATAAATTACAGGGTACGATGCCCTCAACCTTAAACAGACTTGTGACAAATGTCAATGTCAAAAATACAACGAAACATTGAAGTCAGTCGAGTTAATTTCTTATTACACAATGTTGTTATAAAAATTAAAATATGGTGTAAAAAGCGTAATTTAGTCAAAGGCTGTTTATTTTTACTCTGTGCTTTCATTTTGTAATAATTACACTTTAATTAGTAGACAAATTAAACTGTTCAACGTAGCGAAGGGTTGAAAGAAATTCGTGTCAGGAACAAAGGAGCGATATTAATATGTTATATTTTATGACATTTAGGAACTCATTATTAATTTAGAGAAGCAAATTTAATGCAGTGCTAGAAACACCTAGTATTGTTTTCTTGTGATGAATAAAGTTGCTACAATTTTGAGCTACAAGCTGTACTTTTAGTAGTTCACCTCGATAAACTACTAAAAAAAGTTCAGTAAGTCACGCACAGTTTATAATTTGTGCGTTCACTATACGTTAATTGAAGGGTTTTTTACAAAAGCAGCACAACTGTTTAGCAACAATTTTACAGGAAGTAAAAAAAACCGGTCAAGTGCGAGTCGGACTCGCGCACCGAGGGTTCCGTACAAACCTGTAGGTATATAAGTAATTTTTTATTGCAAAATGAAAACCATGACTTTACAGTATGGAAAGCTGGATGAGCATAAATTAAAGAAAAAGGACTCTTTGTCGTTTGTAATCAGTCATCCTTTATTTTATAATAACATAAATATGTATATCGCTTATATTTTATAACATAACTTAAATACCTATACTAGCCTTGCAGCAGCCTTGCAAAAGTCTGCTGATGAATGATGGTGAGATTTTTTATCAAAGTTATTGATTTACAAAGTTTTTAGTGACTATTAGAAATCTGTTACAAAAATATTAATAAAGTATTTTTAATAATTATAGTATTTATTTGCGATGAAAATAAAACTATTACTAGGTGACTATTTAGGCACTATCTAGGCACACAAAATAAAACAATAATTAATATTCTTAATAAAAAAAAATAACAAAAATAAGTAAGCGGCGATAGCCCAGTGGTGTACGTAACGGACTGCCGAGACGATCATCTCGGGTTCGATCCCCGGGTACCCTGGGCACACATCACTGACTTTTCGGAGTTACATATGTGTGTGTTTCAAACGTTAATTATCGCTCGCTTAGTAATGTGCCCGGTAGATGGCAATAGCCTCACCCCCTATAACATTGGGACCGAAACATAACTGGCGAAGTGTGGGTGTGTAATACACCTCTGCATACCCCTTCGGGAATAAAAAGGCGTGAAGTTATGATACGTTATGTAAATTAAAAAGAAAACAAAAATTGAAATGAAAATTTTAAAGTATGGAATTAAGTATCAAATTTGAACCAGACCTGTAAATGGTGACTGAAAAAGGTATGAATAGTACCACATTGAATATTGAAGTTCGAAAAAACGTCATCTATTATTGTATTACTTCGTGTTGTGCTAGTGTTTATTAATGGAAACATGTTTATAGATGAAAAATATGTGGAAATTCCATTTTGGGGATTCATTCTAAAATCAATATTGAAGTCTCCCACGACAATCAGACGAGAACATGAATAATACCTATTGAGGTTACTGCCGTATATTGTTGTATTTATGCATTCTATTGCAACATTAATTGGACATTGTGGTGACCTATATACAGTTATCACTCTTACATTAAACATTTCGAATTGCAAGCATTCACAATGGCCGTTTGCAGCGTCTGGGTTATTTAAAAAATATCTTTTACATGTTTTTTTTTTTTTTTTTGGTATCGTGTTGGAAAATCCTCATGGAGTCCCTCCGCCCCGAGGGGGAAGGACGAAGGGGACTGTCAGACTTTTACTGACTAAAAACCAACCCGTGCTCCTCATGTACCCATGTGTCGGAGGGTTTCACCAAAGCATTCCTCGCTACCCCCCGACGAGTATTGGCCCGCCAGATGGTCAGGCGGGCCCCGAACGAAACCCCCTTGGCGGCGGATGAAGGTGTTGGGCTCCGCCGCCAAAACACCCAGCGGCCGCAGAGGATAGGGAGGACGGCAACGCAACACCGCATCTCCTCTTCCTCTGCGGCCCCACCGCGACGCAACGATGGTGCGCCCCCATTTGGTCGCGGGAGACAGGGCGCGGGGCAACGCAACACCCACACGCCTCTCCTCCCGCGACCGCACCCGACTGCGAGTGATAGACAAAACTGTCCCCCGCACTCGCACCATGGGACGCATCCTACGCAGGCCTCTACCAAGCCCACGTGGAGCGTCCCCTCCCGGGATCCCGCTTAGCTTCACCGTGGGTGGCTTCTAACCCACGGCTACTGAGCCCCCCCACCACGACAAGGTGGAGATCCCACGGGGGGGCTTTTACATGATCCATCTGTCACGGCATCCTTGAGATAACGACGTACACACGCGATTGATCCCCAACCTGGATTTGCATTATACACCACTATTTTTTAATTAGTACAAAAAATTTAACAAGGCACTAAGTATCTTTAACTGATCATATTTATGTAGTTGAAGAATAAAAACACTAAGTCCCAAAACTGTCTCAAAACTGTCCACAAAAATACGTGATAATTGGTAAATGCAATACTAATACTATGACCGACCCGTGTACTATCATAGTAAAATTAACCATTGATAAATAACCCCCCCCCCCGCCCCTCTGCGCCTGCGCCACGCCCCGACGATGCGACAAACAGTACTAAATTGTTAGCTAAAGTGAGCGTATCTAATTTCGTTGCAAAAGTTAATTGTTTGTCTACGTTTGCCCGACGCGATGGCCTATCATATCAGTTCATATCACGGGAGTATGTAGCTATGCTACGTGCGTACTTTTTGAGTGGAAAATCGCGAATGCAGCTGTGTACCCATGGACATCGTATTGTGAGTGTACAAAAGTGACCGGGTCAGTGTCAAACAATTAAAACAGTGCATATTGGATGCTATCGACAACGATGGTGGACATTTCGAAGGACAATGGAAATACTTGTAAGTTTAGTAAATTATACGTACTTAAGTAAATAATAATTTGATGCGGGCGGCTCAAAATCGGTCTGTGTTCTCCACACACCTTGAGAAAGGCCTATATCCAACAGTGGACGTCTATAGGCTGACATGATGATGATAAAATAATTTGTAAATAGCAGATGATTCTAACTTCATAAATACGCCAAAATTACTCTTTTCTTTTAGTCCAGAACACCATCTTTTATTTTGATATTTGTTTGCTTTCTAATTACATACCTCCGTATTTAATTACTTGTTAAACGATAAATTTTACCGGTCCTAAGCCCGAATGAAGTATGAAGGAGAGGGTAGAATCAACAACATTAAAAAATAACTACCCACATTTATTATTTTCCTTCATTTTATTTTCTATGGCTACCTACATCATAAGTGCGACAGAGAGAATGCGAATGAGCAGGATGGAATATTATCAATGAATTAGTGAATGGATTGTAAAATATGACTATGATTTAAGTGAGATTTTCTACAATAAACAAATGATAATAACTTTGCTCTTTATTGATATTATGAAATTCTTACGTCACATATATGATAATAATATCTTCGCTAATCTGTCCTTAAAGTTTTTGTACTAATTAAAAAATAGTGGTGTATATAGCTGGACCATCTACTCTGCACACCTCATAAAACCCATCAAGTTCAAAAATGTCTCTGCGACACCCCCAGGTTTCAACAAATAATACTGCATGAGAGGAATGAATAATAGGATCTATGATGACGTCTGAAAAATGTTTGCGCAATGATTGCACGTTATGAAATACAATTTGAGCTGCATTATCTTCAGGTGTTTGCAAAAAATTTAAATATGGTACCAATATGTTTTGCTCTAGTCTTTTCATTTCTATACTTACAGCACTCGATTCTAATATTTCAGAGGGGGGTTTAAATATAGCTGAATTCACAACTAAAAATAGTCCAGACGATGACGTTGCTCTAGAACAGGCTACATATAACATCGACCTTATATGAAACACAACTTTTTCTAAGGTTGCACCTTGCGACTTGTGAATTGTAATACCTTCTGCTGGTACTATTGGAAACTGAGTACGTTGCACTACAAGATTTGAAGATTTCCACCTTTTCACAGTATAAGTGCCAGCATCTAATGATGTCCAATACGAATTGAGGTATTGACCATGTTTCCGAGAAGTTATTTGACATTTACTTCTTGTAGCTATTCCCGTACTTTTATCGAACAGAACCCAAATACGTAAAGGCCGCTTTTCACTTGTCTTCTTGTGTCGACCATAATCTATAGCCTTCAATATGCCGGTAGTACCATTCACAAGGCCATCCGTAGTGTCAATATTCACAGTTACCATATAACGAGCACCTACTCGTACAAACAGATTCTTAGGAAGACCGTAGGTCTGCATTGTAGCTAGAGCATTTACAGATTGCATGGCTTTTCTAGCAGCTTGCGGATTTGGTGCTCCAGAAACTACATCAAGTGCTTTAACCGAGTACCCTTCAGTGTTCATACCAGATAATACTTGATTATTGTATTTGTCGACTTCATTGTTGGTCGCAAATAAATGTATCGCTCCATATGCCTCAATAGGTAAGGTATTAATACTGTAACATCTAGAATTTATTAACTCTATATCTATAGGAGTCATCCGACCGACAGCCATATTGTTTAAGGCTATTGCGAATGCCAGATCATCTCTTTGCCGCATTATTTTAGTCATCATAAAGAGACAGAATGGTTCCCACAACGGAGCGCCAGCAAGGGGTGCCAATGGATTTCGACTACTATTTGGCTGAAAAACCCAATTGTCATCTACCGGAGGTAACTGATTGAAGTCTCCGACGCTTATAATAGATATACCAGCAAATGGGGCATCTGTGTGAAATACTTGCTGCAATCTCCTATTAATTTGGTTAAGAGTTCTACTTCCTAGCATAGATATTTCATCCAAAATAATTAATCTGACTTTTGCAAGTTTACATGCTAAGGTATTTGCGGAACTTGCTGATAATTCATGCATTGTTTGGTCACACTGGGATACTGGAAGTCCAAACGTACTGTGTACAGTTTGACCACCGATTCCAAAACCAGCTTCTCCCGTGTATGCACAAAGTAAGATTCTAGCATCGGCAGGATTTATACCCGGAACTCTATTAAATATAAGCATTAAATATTGATACAATCCATTAATCAACAAACTTTTCCCCACACCAGCTCCACCACTAACAAAATAATAAAATGGTGGTGGTGATTCTTGGGTGAAAATATGTCCTACATGTAATACAAAATGTCTTTGATCAAAATAAAATATTCTAACTAAACTCAATATATCATTTTCACACAATACTGTTGGTTAGCCAATCTCTCCTCCTACTAAATCCGATTGATTTCCATGTAAATATAGACAATGATCTGGATCACCTTCTTGTGTTTCTAATTCATAATCGTCTAATGGACGAGCTTTTGCTTTCACTATACTATCCTCATCCTCTTCATCTATATCTAAATTACGAATTGCATCCAATAGTGCCTCGAACTCATCTGGTCCCCCCAACTGATTAAATTGAAGACTTTCTGAACGGATTTCATTACTAAGTTCAATAAATTTCTGTTCGAGGTTTATAATTTCATTGACCAATTCAGTAATTTCATCCCTCCAGTTAGTGTATAACATTAGCTGTTCCCTGTAGAAATTGTCAGGATCTTGAGCCCTATTATATCTTCGGAAACGTATGACCCTGGCTTTTCTTCTTTTTCTCACGTATCCATCATTATTTAACAGCGCAATCCAATTTCCTATATATTCATAGTCAGTGTTTTCACCTTCATGTGTACACGAGATTTTAGTTGAAAAAGTATAATACGCAGCAAAATAAGCTAAACTCATAGTATCCAACGTTTGATCATGTGGCCGATTTTTATAATGATCCAGTAATTTTTTTTTAAATATATCTGTGGACGATGGATCCATGGACTGCAAATCTATTAATGATTTTAAAATACCCACTCGTTCATTGGGGTGTCCCGTGTTTATGTAAACATCGCTCTCAGAGGCTTGTGACATAGGAAGGCCCGCCAGACAGTAAATTGCCTCTTGGGCTGAAATTTCTGAAGAATTCAGAAATACTTTTGATATTGCGCGGAGAGAGTCTCTTATACTACTGTTGCCAGTTTTGGCCTCTTCCACCGCCGCTCTTAGTAAATTTGACATGCCTCGATCAGTTTTGTTAATATAATCGACAATATAAACGGAACAGGCAAATGGATCAAGTATAAATTGGCAATCCATATTAGCTCGTTGTAATTCCATTACTTTTTTGCAAAATGGATTGACCATGACATCTTTTGGGCGTCTCCGTAGATATATTTTGGGTCGTTTAAGTGTTGATCTAACTGCCCATATGTATTTTTCGATATTTAATCCTGTCGTTGCTATGTACTCATCAAATTTTAGGTCAGAAGGTATATAAACCAAGTCGTCCTTTAAGATTTTAGATACTTCTCTCCATTCCTTTAGGCCTGGATTATCTTCTTCCAGGGGTATCAGAAGGCGTGTCTTGTCCATTGGAAAAAAAGGTATTCCAAACCTACAAGGACGACTTGGCTTAGGGTGACATGAATGTGTGTGTTTGTGGGTTTGTATCTTTACTAAGTCTTCATCTAATTCTTCACTATTGCAAGATATGATTTGGTCAACAAACATTATAACCTTTTCAGTTGATGATTGATCTCCAGGAATAAAGATAGGTGCATCTTCTACCCACAACATCATATGGGCATGAGTAGAACCTCTGTTTTGGAATTCTATTCGATGGTATTGATGGTTTATTTTACGTTCACCAAAAGGCCTACGGGAGACAGCCATGTTTTTTTTAATTCTTTATAACGTGTTTTGAAGAAAGTAGCACATATAAATGGGTCGGACTGAATGAGTCTCACCTTTTCTGCGTATGGAATATTTTGTGATTCCTCAAGAGACACTTCCTCTTTGTCAACTGTGCTTTTAAGCTGTTTGATTAAATGAGGCCATTGCGTTTCAGCTGCAGATATCGTCATAAGCAATGTGGGAACACCGAACTGCCGAATCATTGCTAACAATTTTTTCTTTTCTTCTTCTCAGTGTGCTGGGGAATTTCTCACACTACTGAGAATTCTATATCCATCGTCATGTTGAATGAGGTTCTGTGAGTAGTCGTCATTAAGAAGGTTGTTTACAAAAATAGGAGCGCCGTTGACGGTTTTCTTTCGAAGACAAGTAGCTATGTGTCCACCTATTTGGGTCATCTGTTGTTTCTTTAATAACGTAAACAAATAATCTGGCCGCATAGCCCTTCTATCATGCCGACTTATTTCAGATTTCATTATCTCAGCAGAACTTAATTTTATTTTAAACTGCCTTTTAATGCCACCATGAATCTTAATGAAAGCTAATTCTTCAAGAAAATCGTCATACAGTAGTGATAGTGGGTACTTACCCTCACCGGGTGCCATTGTTATGACGACATCTTGCTCATTATCAAGTAAAGATTCAACATTACCGGGATTTACCGGTTTATCTATTAACTCACCAAGTTCACATGTGCATTTATTGTTATCTGTACAATCGTCATTAGCATCAACTGCGTCGTCATATGCCCAGTTATCATCGTATGTAATTTTTAATCCTTTAAATAAGTCTGTCTGGACTAAATATTTTGACGCGTCTCTCACTATTGCAGGACGAATACGCTCTTGACGACCGTGTTTGTAGCACGTTTTTCGCTTTAAAACAAGTGTTATTATATGACTATCAGATGCATGCCTTGGTAACGCTGAGACCATAGTGTTAACATCGACTGGAACGTTCACTACATTTCCTACCAATCCATGTTGAAAACTAAGACCTTGACCTCGCCTAACTATTTTAAGGAATATATGTCGTGGTGATACAATACGCTCCTCAAGTGGAGTAAGTTGTTGCAGAACGTCTGGAATTACAGGATAAGTTAGACCATTATACATGGCGAGCCGTGGTATTTTGCTTTGTTTTAGATATTTTTGACACGTGTAACAAAATGAACCATACTCACCAGATGTATTGATTAGAAATAAATCATTTAGGTTTTGATCTGAAAATGTTTTAGGCAACTGATCTTTTTTCATGACTTTAAGCGAATTTTTGTGCCATAAACGACCGCAACAGGAACAGATATTCGTGTGACCATCTGCAATATTATCAAAAAATGTTTGACGTACGGCCATCCAATCACGTAGATAAGTATTTTTTCTGAAATTACGCGTCTTTTTCTCACGTTCAACATAATCTGAATCCTGCCTATTTAATTGATGTTCCATTGTATTATGAGTTTGCTCTTCATCCCTGTATGTTGGGTCCTCTCGTAACATACGACGTGCAGCCGAGTTACGAACACTTATGTACATTACCACGTTTTCTTGTAGGTTCTTGTGACCTCTGTAATCTCTTTGATAGTCTGTTTTTTATTCTCTTCTTAATTTTAACGTCTTCTTTGTTTCTCGATACACGTTTTTTTCTCTTTATTATATTTTTAAGGTCTTCTGACGATTTTCGTTTCCGAGGGACAGAAAGAGTTTTTTGAGAAAGTGTATCAACAGACTCAGTATCTAGTAAAGGCGCAGCGTGTTTAGGAGTATACGACATGGATATTGGCGTAGATGACTTAGGTGTATATGTCATGGAGTACATTAAAGTATCAGGGATTAAGAGTTCATTATTGATCTGAAGATGTTGATCTTGAGATTCCTCGAGGCCCGTCGCTGTATGATATGCTACAGCTAGCCTATTAATTTTAGGATGATTTTGCATGTATTTTTGTTTAGCTTTAAGAACTTCTTCTGACTGGGACTTTTCAGACTTGTTAGGACGATCACCTTTGTTACGTTTAGGATAACCAACATTTGAATCTTGTGTATTGACTTGAAGATTTTGACCTTGAGATTCCTCGAGGTCCGTCGCCGTATGATACGCTACAGCTGGCCGTTCTTGTTCTGAGCGGTACATTTCAGACTTTTTAGGACGGCCAACCTTAGAATCTAGAGTTTTTTTACCAAGCTTACTTTAATATGATTGTATGTGTTATTAAGAAATCCTTCGGACACAATTGGCAAACAAAAATCATAATGACCTGATGATAAATTGCCTTGAAAGAAGTAAACGCTTTATTGCATATCCTTCTCTACCAAATACACCCCTCAGAACACCCGTATTACGTTCATACACTTCGAATCTCGCTGGATACAAACATCCTGCTGCCTTCACCTCAGCAGCACCGCCATAGCTAGAGGATTGGAGCTGTACTCATGTCGTGAAGAGAAAGGATCTCTCCGGGCATCGCTTGTATATAAATGAAACTCGTCCCAGTTATTATAAATATAAACAACTATTGTGGTCCTTAGTATTTGTGTTTGTTCAAAATTAGTGGTATTATAAATAGAGAACGCTATTGCATGAAATAAACAACTTCCATCGGGAGGCATAGGTATTATACTATGTAAAATAGTATTTTCGTTGACAATTAATGCAACTATAGCCATAATTATATTGTGATAGTATGTTAAACTGTCCACACCATGTCCACACTACTTTTATAAAAGAGCGCGTATGTCATAGTGACGTCTAGACGACAAGCTGGCTGGTCGTCAAACAGAATAATTAGCAAAAAGGTTTGAAGACTACGTAATTATTTGAAATCTCAATCAGCCTATCGCAGTCTACAGCTGGACATAGGCATCTCCCATCACGCACCACAGTACACGGTCCTCAGCCTTCCGCATCCTTTATCTGTGCTATAAGACGTTGCTTCGTACCAAATTTCAAGATTTTGAGTTCACGGGAAGTACCCTGTAGGTTTTGATTCCCTTGCGAGTAGTCGCAAGTTTGAAAATATGATTTTATTGATCTTTCTTTTGATTGCGTAGACATAGAAGTTTAATTTTGTTACAGACTAACGGTGTTATATACCTGAGTATTTGATATGAATTTCAATTTAATACCTCTACGCGTTCAAGAGAAAGGGGTTGTAACTTTACATTTATTAAAAATATTTTCATTATATGATGTAACTAAAAATTGACGGTTATCGCAATTTATCCTTTATATGTGATATAAGACGTTGCTTCGTACCAAATTTTAAGATTTGGAGTTCACGGGAAGTACCCTGTAGGTTTTGATTCACTTGCGAGTACTCGCGAGTTTGAAAATATGCTTATATTGATCTTTCTTTTGATTGCGTTGACATAGAAGTTTGATTTTGTTACAACTTAACGGTGTTATATACCTGAGTATTTGATATGAATTTCAATTGAATACCTCTACGCGTTCAAGAGAAAGGGGTAAAAACATTAAAGTTATTAAAAATATTTTTGTATGCTACAACTAAAACTTTACGGTTTTCGCAATTTTTTCTTTATATGTGATACAAAACGTTGCTTCGTACCAAATTTCAAGATTTTGAGTTCACGGGAAGTACCCTGTAGGTTTTGATTCCCTTGCGAGTAGTCGCGAGTTTGAAAATATGATTATATTGATCTTTCTTTTGATTGCGTAGACATAGAAGTTTAATTTTGTTACAGACTAACGGTGTTATATACCTGAGTATTTGATATGAATTTCAATTTAATACCTCTACGCGTTCAAGAGAACGGGGTTGTAACTTTACATTTATTAAAAATATTTTTATTATATGATGTAACTAAAAATTGACGGTTATCGCAATTTATCCTTTATATGTGATATAAGACGTTGCTTCGTACCAAATTTTAAGATTTGGAGTTCACGGGAAGTACCCTGTAGGTTTTGATTCACTTGCGAGTACTCGCGAGTTTGAAAATATGCTTATATTGATCTTTCTTTTGATTGCGTTGACATAGAAGTTTGATTTTGTTGCAGCCTAACGGTGTTATATACTTGAGTATTTGATATGAATTTCAATTTGATACCTCCACGCGTTCAAGAGAAATGGGTAGTAACTTTAAATTTATTAAAAATATTTTTATTATATGATGTAACTAAAAATTTACGGTTTTTGCAATTTTTCCTTAATATATGATATAAGACGTTGCTTGATACCAAATTTCAAGATTCTGAGTTCACGGAAATAGGTTTTGATTCCAATACGAGTTTGAAAATATGCTGCTATTTGCAGCATAATCGGCTGTATCTTTTGATTGCGTCGGATTAGAAGTTTGAATTTTTTACAGCTCTATGGAACCGTAGATTTGAGTATTTGATATAAATTTCAGTTTGATACCTCCACGCATTCCTGAGAAAAAGGGTCTTGACAGACGGATGGACAACAAAGTGATCCTATAAGGGTTCCGTTTTTTCCTTTTGAGGTACGGAACCCTAAAAAACGTTCTCCAATCCATATTTTTCGTTTTATAAGTTACAACTTTTGAACATTTATTCATGTTAATGTATTGTATTGAATATGCAACGTTTTTTATTATAAATATTTACTGTTATGGAATAAAATTATAAAATTTAGTTTGTACTAGTGTTCTTTTTGTAAGAAAATATATTTATGTTATTTTTGTAAAAATAAAAGTATAAGTCTTGCAATAAAAGACATCTAATTAATCATAATTAAGTAGTTTATTGGCATACAAAACACTTGCAGCCATTATACAGTCTATTTAACTTATTATTTATTCTTCTCCTTCACTTACATCTTCATTATCAATATCAATGTGATTCTTGATCTATTTTAATCATTCTTGCAGCTTTCATTTTCATTGCTGGTTTACAAGTTGTTAAAATCTAAGGCTCTAGTGCCTTTTCAGATGAAAAAACAGGTCATAAGTGATACTTTTCATTTCATTACTTTTTCACAATAAATACTTAACTGCGTTCAGATACGTCGTTTTTGTAAAATTTTCACGCAGTTGTGTAGTTTTTGTAAAATATGTGTTTTTTTACAGTGTGATTCTGAGCTCATTATGCTGTTTTTGTAATATCGAATTAAACTGTCTAGTGTAACTTTTTCCATAGACCATATAGCAATCATTAAAAAAAAACCTTCAAATTGTTAGTTACGTAGTTTTTGTAAAAAACCCTTCAATTATATTACAGACAGATTACGCATTGAAATAAAACCCAAGAAGATACTAGACAGATTACAAATAATAGATATCTGGATACATATGCATACTTAAGCTTCTTCTTCTCTTCTTCTTATATGTAAGAGCTAGGTAGCTCTTGTCGGTGGAACAATTGCCATTGGCTTCGGTTTTCTGCCTTTTCTTTGACCTCTTGATACGACCTGACTCCAACTTTTTTCTTCAGCTGTGTCACATAGGTACGTAGAGGCCGTCCTCTTCCTCTTCTACCTTATATTTCTATTATACTTACATTTTATTTTCTATTATATTATACTTTAGCTTATCTTACCTAAAATACTTGCTTATAATTATATATAGTGCCTATTCTAGGAAACTTCATGATGATTTAACAGTTAGAATGTTGCAGATTGATTATATAATAAACTAACTGTGCCCGCGGCTTCGCCCGCTTGGAAGTCGGTATCTCCTTAAGTATCCCTATCTTTGGCCTTGATAATGTAAAGTAACATAATGAATAGTTGATGAAACTCACACTTATATTTAAGTTTCTTAATTACTGTATTAGAAAAGTAGTAACCTGTACCTGCCACCTAAATTCTTAGCTCTTTCTCTGGCCGAATTACATAATTACCTATTAGTTCATTTGAATCTTTGCATTCAAAAAGTAACACTCGAATAGTAAGTCTACGATTCTCTACTATGTACAGTATCTCTTACACGCAAAAACTATTAAACGGCAACTGATCCAATTGTTGGTTAAAATTTGCAGTAATAATGTAATTCAGAATATGAAACACATAGGCACAACATAAAAATATCGTATGTTTTAATCCAGCTAGTTCTTGTGAGCAAGTCGGCAAAAGTACCGCTAAAATAATATCTTTAGTATCCCTAAATGGCACCACTGGCAAAATTAAAAGTCGGTGTTAAGATCCGGCGCTGACAATATAAATATTAGAAAAGATGTTACAAAAAATTGTTGCCCAAATTGAGTTTGAATCACTTGATAGCCATCGCGGATAGGTATATGTATATTTTAAATTGCAATAACTTTTGATAGAATAAACGGATTCTAATAAACTAAAGACTAAATATTAACCAAAGACACAAACTATGCGTTTGTCACTATCTCGATACAAAAAAAATTGTGTATTGCTTGAATTCAAGTCTATTAAATTTATTGAATGACACTGCTAGGCTCCCATAGGTGATAGCGTGATGATTGTTGTCTAAGATTGTAATCTGGTCTTCAGGCAATAAATTGGTGAAAACCGCATGAAAATCCGTTCACTGGTTATTGGGTGATGATTTAACAAACATACAGACACAGACAGACAGACAATAATTCCAAAAAAGAAATTTTTAGTTCTATATCGATAACGTGTCACAATCCAATTGAAATTTTGCAAAAATATTCAATGTACAGACAAAGTGCTCTTTGAGTTTTATTATAGTATAGAGTATAGATGACGACAAAGATTATAGTTATAAACACTTCACGTGCATTAATGATATTATAATTATGTCTTCGAAAAACGAATTTAACATCAAATTAAATAATTGACACTCCGAGTTAATTGTAGCAGTAACCATAATGCCAATAATTTACTGGCAAGTAATATACAAATGACTACAAAGGACATTATAAGGATGGTTTTCAAACATTTTGGCA
Organism: Euclidia mi; assembly: GCA_944739405.2. Lineage (NCBI taxonomy): Eukaryota > Metazoa > Arthropoda > Insecta > Lepidoptera > Erebidae > Euclidia > Euclidia mi. The sequence continues at coordinate 1,593,875 of OX123188.2, read as the reverse complement.
TGAATGACTTGAAAACCATTAATTTCTCTATACACTCTTCAGATTTTCGGACCCAAAATTTTACGCAAGGGATTAGTAACTGATTGAGTTGCGAGTGACGTATTATACGACAAAATTTACATATCTATACTCTTAGGACATTTTGGAGCGTGCCTCTACACATCTGCGCTGATAACACATAACATTTGAGATTCATGGTCCTTCCCTTTGACTTTGACGAAGTTAGATTAAAATACTTTCATTTTGAGGTCATTTTAGAACGCTGTTCAAAGAGGAATTTATTAGTACCAAGTCCCACCGCAATTGCTACGCTCCAGTGTGTTTAATTCAAATCCTATTTTCATTGTTTTTTTATAACTAAACTTTTAGTAAAAATCTATCGCCCACAAGACTCTATCATATGAGATTGATCATCAATAATATAGTTAAAAAAATTGCAATTGTATTGTCACTGGCCTACTTGCGGTTCCCTATAATACTAAAAAAAACATTAAATTAACGTAGAAGTGTTACAGTAGGATCATGGATCTTATACAAAATTACGTCGTTCACAAGGTTCTAATGCATCAACACTTGGAGCTTTAGGATTGACAATTTTAGTTTCTTTAATTCGCACTCATGGTAGTAATTATTTTCAAGGATTTAATTTATTATAAATAATATAATTAAAAATAAATGATAACATTTTTATTTGTAACGAATAATATTCGAATTAAAATACTTTTAGTACTTGTTGAAAAACAAGTAACATGTTTATAAAAATTTTGCCAAATCGTAAACTACATAAAAAAAATTAAAATGTGTCTAAATTTAATTTTACAGACATGTTGAAATTTATTAAATACGTTTTGCTAAGTTTTATACAAGAAAACGCATTTTACATCTTTAATAATATGAACAAGCAAGTCATAAACATGGGTATGACTTATAAAATTGGCAATAATATGAACAAAGAATAAAACAACTGCTCAAGAATTGGATTTTATCTGAGACTGACTATACTAAAGAACAATGTCCACCCCAGAGGCCGGAAAATACTTCCAAAAGACTATAAGCATGTATGGAAAACTAATTCACCACATGCATATAAATGTAAAAAAATATCCGTTTAAGGATTCCGTTTTAATCTACATGGAACCCATGACATAGGCATATGTAACTCACACCATAATATTAGTCACCTAAGTACTGGAACGCTGCTTGGTTTCACATTTCAATTACGCCCACAGAATAAAGAAAATATAAACCTTCATGAATTGGAAGGACGACGGTAATTCCCATGTAATGTAGGTACGTAAAAGCGTAAGTGTTTTTTTAATTTTCTATCAAATTGTATGGGTACCGATAAAATATTCTGGTTTGCTTTAAAAAAATTGTATTCAGCGCTCTGATTGCATTATATATTGAAAAAGAAAACAATTCTTGCCACACAAAAGGGCACACTTACAACATTATAAGAATCAAAATATTTTTAAACCTTTTTTTATAAACATTTCATTATACTATGAATATTATGTGTTACTAGGGACTACTACAGAAACCGACATAGTGCTTTTCGCATTCTTAGACCTGTTCCTTAAGCTTGTACACATTCTACGTAACATTTTCTAAACGGTAATTTAATATGAAATTTTTAAAATAAGGTAGGTGCATAGGGTTCCCACTAAGAACTTAGGGTCCCAAGCCAACCTCACCTGCAAGTGGTGCACCTGCCGATCAACGGACGACGCTCTGGCAAACAGAATATCCCGATAAGCGGTAATAGGCTCGCCACCTATTACGTGGGATCAAAACACTGGCGAAAAGTGGGCGTTTAATATGCCTCTGCCTACCCCTTCGGGGAAACAGGCGTGAGTCTATGTATGTATGTATGTATTTTTGAATAGTTTAGTATAAATACTGTACATGTACTCAAATCACGATATGTCAATATTATTTCCAAGTTATCCAAGCGTTTGCTTTTCGTAAAATTAATTTCTCTTTCTCTACAGATTGGTAACTAAGATAATACTTTATTATTCATTCATATAAAGAGTTCATCAAACGTTTGTCATAAGTCTTTGATCCTTCTTTATCAAGAATCAAAATTGAACTAAATTACCTACGAACAATATGGAGCATTATTACTTCGTAGATGTAAAAATCTTTAAGAAGCATTGTGGGGACTATATAATTGATTAAATAATAATCAATTCTATGCTATATCAAAATTATACACGCCTAAAGAAATTCTGATGTACCTATAAGCTGTACTATTACGTGAAAGAGTAAGAAACATCCGTCCATCATCCATCTTCAAAAGCTTTCACGTTTATAATACTATTTATAATAGCCGTAGGATGCGCTTTATTAAACATTTTGTACCAAAAGTAGTCTGTCTAAAAATATAACATATTATCAGATAAATTCTTGGCACTACAATGTATGAAGGAAAGCTCTCGAGATGCCATCATTGTAGATTGGTGGCGCCTACATTCAGATGCTACGGCGCCGCCCTGCAATAACAGATGTTACACGTCAATCATAAACTACTCTGCAACTAATATTATTATATTATATCATTGTTATAACACAGGATACGTAATTTTAATTTATTTTGACAGAATTTATGAATGCATTTTATTAATTCAGAATTTGTTTTTAGCTGTCGAAATTATGAAACACAATGATTGTAAATTTCATTATTAAAAGCAGAACTGCGCCCGTAGGCGCCACTGTAATGTGTTATGTACAGATTCATTTAGTAAAATGGTTGGTAGCATTTGTACAGAACGTTACCGAACTCTTTGAAGATTCAGACTGGTTTGAAGACATTTTTTATTCTGGTCATTGTCGAATTGTAGGTATGTACTGCTCTTGTATTTACGCAAACATTTATAGACAATGATCTAACTATGTTCCTCGCAACTTGCAAATAGTTGGGTCTTCTTTTAGCCTGCCATCATGTCCAAGATTCCATCTAGGTATAGCACATTATTATTACACATAAGAAAACGAATCGTAACATAATTGGCACTTTTTAATCTCGTATCAGATGTATTTAATAGCATTTTTTTTGAAATCTTAAAACTATTTTTTAATTAATAGTATTCATGTACGCATGCATGTACAACTTTTTGTTTGCTCAAAAATAACTGCCAAATAAAATCAGCAATAAACAGCCTTAAACATAATTATTCTAGGTATAAATAGCCTTGCAATACTTTAAAATAGTATTGCAATTTCAATGTTGTTTACGATAATGGTTATGCTGTTGGAGTACATTTTCATTTACAAACGTCCTTTTCTCAATTGCTTATAAACTGACTCTATGACAATAAATTAATGAAATTAAGCTATTAGCAATCATCACATGACCATAAAACAAATAAATTCTAAACATACCGCTCTGTATCAAATTTTTTTCGTCGATCTTATTGAATTTAACATTTTGCTTGCCCATTAAACATAATATTTTAATTGAATGAGCAAGCTAAATTGTATAATAATATATTTTAAGACTATCTAGATTCTTTTTTGTCGTGCACTTTTTGTTTACTTTTATTCTCAGACAAAAATAAGAATAAACGGCTTTACCTGCTTTCAAAGAACGAAAGCTCTCTGATGTAAATGCGTTCACCCATCCTACTGAGGAACACTGCAAGCGTTTCTTCACTTTGGCAATCTTTAGTAAACGGCAAGTGAAGTCAAGCTATGAGCTCTAGCTCTACCTGTCCATTTAATTTCTTACATAGACCTACCAATATATTTTAGTATAACCAGATAGAAAGTAAAATATACCCAGCTTAACAAAGTTTCTGAGATTGACAATACAAAATGAACTCAGTCCTGTCGTTTCTTCGAAGTAAATAAATAACAAGTGTCTTGCTTATTCTTAAACGTGTAACAAAAGTTGTTACAGAGATATTCGTCTTGTACAAAACTCAGTTTGTAGAAACTAAGTCGCTATACAAAACTCAGATCATCGTGAACACAAAGTTTTAGGGCACTTTAACATTCACCTAGTTTGCTACGGAAGTTTTGTGGACTGAAAATAGAATTTTGGAATAAGTATGTATCTAGTTACTGTTTTGTGTTACTGAAGGAAAAACATCGTGAGGAAACCTGCATGTCTGAGAGTTCTCCGTAATGTTCTCAAAAGACATTTTAAGTCTGCTAACCCGAACTTGGGCAGCGTGGTGGACTATGGCCTTACCCTTCTCATAATGAGAAGAGGCTCGTGCCCAGCAGTGGGACAGTATATACAGAGGTGATGATGATGTATTGTGATAATATAATTCAAAATGTGTAACCTTAGCTATCTAAATTGTATATTTTTTGTACATCTATAGTTTATTTGATCATCTTACTAGTCTGCGCCCGTGGCTCCGACTTTACTCCTTAGGGGGTAAAATCCAAAAATCCTCTCTTTGTGCTCCCCTAAATTGGCATGCATGTATATGTTCCTTGAGACTCCCCGATATGCCAAATTGTAGCTTTTTGCGCCAAGAAGTTTGGGCTGTGCGTTCTCTGTCAGTCAATCAGTAACGCATTTTTTGTCTTGATAGGTAACACCTCTTTTAATTTTTAATTCAAGTACAGGTATTTTAAAAAGATCGATTTGATTTGAATAATCTTCGAATATAATAAACAGTTCTATTTCAGAATCATTTCCCAACAGCCATTGGTTAATTTCAGTACAAATCTGATACCTGATTTACATGACACAACCAGGAAAAGTACATTATTTACACCAAAAGGTATTAAACAGGAAAGAATATAATTGACTGCCTCGTTGGTCTCTCGGCATAAATGTGCGCGTGGAATTGGGTGGTCTCGGGTTCGATGCCCGGGTCGGGCAAAGTGTTTTTGGGTTTTCCGTTAGAAAATTCTTAGTAGCAGCACGAAGTCTGGTAATGTGCCCGGTACGGCAATAGGCTCGCCCCCTATTACGTGGGACTAAAATAAATTTTATTCCGTGTGGTGACGGATTAAGAATACGGAATGTCACCGCCCCATATCATCCCATGGGTGTCGTAAGAGCCGACAGAGGGAACATATTATGCAGAGAATAGCACTGTAAGAGAAGGAAAACTTGATACAAACCCTATACCAATCCGTTTGGCCAGCGTGGTATAGTAGGCCAATTCCTCCTTTCAAAGGAGAGGCCTAGTCCAGCAGTGGACTGTTAAACGCTGATGATGATGATGATGAAAATAAATCTGGCGAAAAGTGGGTGTAGCTATATACCTCTGCCTACCTCTTCGAGGATATAGGCGTGAGACTATGTATGAATATAATTAACTCAATACCTATTACATCTCAGCCTCTGAATGATAACTTTGTACCAAAACTAAACCTAGAAATAAAAGCATTAGACATAGATGAGAGAATTAGTATCAGATGGAACGCACGGCACAGTTGCGTGCGGCCACTAAAGCAAATACAAAATTGAAAAGCGAATACAAACTCGTCCCAGTGCGCTACGACGCATCGTACAGTTCACGCGTCACGATCACTTCAACTTTTAAATTCTCAAAATACCGTCTTGCGTTCTTAAACACAGTAAAAGTTGTTCCTAAAAACAAAAACAGGAAAATGGAATATCTTTTCACAGGTAACTATTGATAATTTGACTGTTTCCTAATTTAATTTCGATAAAATTCGTATTTGTGCAAGAAATATGTAAGTGTTGCCAGTTTTTGTCGACGCCGTTCTGCCTGAATTAGGGAAAATGCACTTGTCAATTGATTATGTGATAATGATTGTCATGTTAATGAAAATACATTACCGTATTATAAAAGTATATTGTAGATATATCTTCTTTCTCATAAATATAGTAATAGAATTTCAATTTCCATTAGTATATACCTTACATAATATTGTTTTGAGTTCGATCCCCAAACGATCCAAATATTCGTGTACACCCTGCTACTTGTCAAGCTTATACACTTTGACCTTTGCACCGTTCTTATGGCGTAAAGAATAAGTATCAAAATCGTACAGCAAATGTTTAGCTTGACTTGGCGCCGTGTGTACATACATACTTATGGCGTAGGGAATAAGTATCAAAATCGTACAGCAACTGTTTAGCTTGACTTGGCGCCCTGTATACATACATACTAATGGCGTAGGGAATAAGTATCAAAATCGTACAGCAACTGTTTAGCTTGACTTGGTGCCGTGTGTACATACATACTTATGGCTTAGGGAATAAGTATCAAAATCGTACAGCAACTGTGTAGCTTGACTTGGCGCCGTGTGTACATACATACTTATGGCGTAGGGAATAAGTATCAAAATCGTACAGCAACTGTTTAGCTTGACTTGGCGCCGTGTGTACATACATACTTATGGCGTAGGGAATAAGTATCAAAATCGTACAACAACTGTTTAGCTTGACTTGGTGCCGTGTGTACATACATACTATTTATTTCTCAACTAATCGACGCCAGCGGCTTCGCACGCACATATTTTCGTATTTCTCGTTTTGCCCGATCCCGTGGGAATTTCGAGAAATCCCGTCTTAGTGCACCCCTACGGTTCCCAAGAAACATACATGCTAAATTTCAGCTTCATGCGCCGAGTAGTTTCGGCTGTAGCTTATCTGTCAGTCAGTCAGTAACGCAAGGATTTTCTATATACAGATTTAAGATTTACGAAGTAGTTAAAACTTAACTCGGTACCTACATTTAAGAAATGTATTTATAAAAGCATTAATTAAATCCATGGTAAATTCTTCAAAACCGCAAATGAATATAAGAATATTACATAACTATATGCAAAATACTGGGAGATTATTCATAATCTGGCAACTTTAAACACACATAGACGCGCGTGTCCGTACAGTGCCAGTCGCCAAAGGTCACGCACACATAGCTGTCAACGTGCCACACTTAGTTGGACGAATGCGCTCTATCTGAGACTAACGGCCGGTTTCTGAATTGAGAATTTCAGCTTACATCAGTTGAAAATTTCTGAACTAGTTGAAGTCAACTTGACTTTTTTCTGTTTCACAGGTCAGAGTGATATTTTTTCAAAGCACTTTCATTTGAGTTTTCTTCAAATCATGAATTAATTAAACCAAACAACACTAGTACGTTCCAATACAAGTAAAAAAACCGGTACTAACCATAAATTCGTATTAATTAACATTTTACAAAGAAGCACATTTGTCAGTTAATTATTTTTATACGGAAACAAATAAAAAGTCGAAATAAAGTTGTATTTAAAATTATTTCAACGTTTATTTTATTTTAATGAATAGTTTGTTGAATTTGTTCAATTCGGTATCTTAGTGAAAACGGAACGTGTATGTTATGTCAAAGTCAGTTTGTTTTATTTTTAATACAAAATATTTGTGGCCAGGTATATTTGAGGTATAATTCTATATACCTCCATGGTGGCCACCATGGAGGTATATAGAATTATACCTCCTTGGAGGCCACAGCGTAATTATTTGGATTAATTTAACACGGAAATACTTTATTTATATTTTCTATCCCTTCGATTTGTTCCTAATAATGTTGTAATCTATTTGTTCCAAATATTGAATAGGCTTTGAACCTTTTTTCTATAAATTCTGTTTAACGGCCTTCTTGTTGTGTAGACGTCAATATGACGTAGCCGCTGCTTGGCAACGGTAGTGTGGACATTTTGACATACTGGCTGTCATATTACTCGTGATCACGGGTTAAAAGACCAAAGTAGTGTAATTATTTTTTTCTCAATTTATCAGTGCTAAGTGAGGTTTGACAAATGTCAAATGTTTTCAGAAACGCGAATATAGAGTTGATATGGAGTTGATCATGAATTGATCATATGTTGTGTCAAATTTAAGATTTTACAAGCACAAATACTCAAAAGGTGTCAAAACATTTTTTTGTGAAACAGAAAATTGATTAAGTGGTATATAATTAGTGTTTAAATTGTTCTCAACGCGAAATTCTCAATTCAGAAACCGGCCGTAATTCTCTCATCTGTGGCATTAGATTATAGTGTGCGACGTTTTTTTAATTAAATTATAGGTAAGTGCCGATGGCGTCTGCTGTTTGGGTACAGCATTGTTAATGGGCGGGTGTCTAATACTATCTATCGTTGGATATTATTCTAACAGCAGACAGATTATCAGCCAAACTTAAATCTTTTGAATTTTTGCACTGTCCGGTAATCGACTTCGCAACGATGGCGGAGCGTAGTGACAAGATTGCCTTTTGTATGCCATTTGTCAATACAGTTTAACTTGGCAAGTTTAAATAAGAATAACTAACTTAGCTCAATCAAATAACTTACTACACATTTGCTTGACCGTTAAAAATATATTTTTATCTAAATGTAAGTTCCTTTGTGTCAAATTATATTGTTACATTGCTACTTGTCGAACCCTATGAACAACTTCAAAAATGGCTTTCCGCTGTAAGTTGTAAGTACGTACTATCTAACATTGTTTGCTACAATAGTACAAGTCCAATAAAACCGAACATTCATAAGGATGTGTTCACAAACGCTTACGACTCAACTTACGGCCCATTCGGGCTTTCGATTTACATTTTAAAATGAAACCAGGCGCCATTTTCTGACGTAATTCCTCTGAGATGACTCTGTCTTTTAACCCTTTGACGACCAAGGGACATATGTGTCCCTAGCCCATAATTTGAAAATATATTAATAATTAAGAAGCCTATTACCAATTATGAATTTCTTCTTTGTTATTAAACATATTATTAATATTTTTTTCATTTACTTTACAACCTAGGTAGTACGATATACTTTCTATAAAAATTGTAATATGACTGTTCGCTAAGCGCTCACTTGCACTATTTCTCAAAAGTTTTTAGGAACTTCAAAATGTTTTATATTGTTTTTTGTTGTGCTATAATCATTGCTTGGTTAGTAAATTTATATTATATTCAATAATAAAACCATTATTTATGTTTTTTACAGTTATAAGACATCATAAACATAAAGGGACACCAGTGTCCCAGTGGTCCGGAAGGGACACTATTTGTAATAAATTGTTAACTTATTCAACAGATGATTTTGTGAATTATCTTCATTTTTGTTGATATTGTGGCACAATATCTTAGCTATTTAAATTCAAGGATGATGTAGGTACTTCTATTAATGTTGATGGATGATTATAGTGATGAAGAAGATGATTTACACGTTGACGAAAAAGGTCAAAGGAGTTTGATACAGGATCAAGGGGTTTCTGATGTTTCTGATGATGAAATTGAAGATGTGCCGGTTCAATTCCAGGAATCAATAAGTTTGGCACCTGTACCATCGACGTCTACAACTCTTTTACCCATAACTGGAGCACAAAGTAATCAAAAACCAGTATTCAAGTGGAACTAAGGAACATACGTGCCAAATAATTTTCGTGATTTTTGTGATGTGTAATATAATGGCTGCGAAGTGCAGATTTTTCAAATAGTCGATGCTGATGTATTGACTCCCTTTGGCATATGGAATTGTTCGATCAAATCGAAAACATCTTCCGAAAACAGCATTGACGTAAGGAGAGGGACATGTACACCACAAGTTTTAGGGCATATCGTGCGTAAAGTTGATGGAAAATAAAGGAATATATTTATTGATCAACTTTCTAAACCCTTTAGACATAGACAGTGGGAAACGAGGCCAACCTGGATCAGCGAAAAAATGTGAAATGCCCTAAAATTGTATCACATATAACAAAAATATGGGAAGAGTAGATTATATACGTGTTGAACGCATAGTGTTATGAAATATATTGCTGATTGAAAATAAAACATTATTTTCGATAATTTTTTGATCTTAGATATCTCAGTGAATAATGCGCATACTGTCTACTCAAAGCTTCACGATGAAATCAAAACTAGCCTGCAGTTCAGACAAGTTCAAGTTGGAAAAACGGTTTCTCTGTCAGGCAGCATGACGTTCCCACTTCAAAATCAAGATCAGTTCCCAGAACTGTTAGACGAAGACAGTTTCCAAAGCGCCCCATCAAAGAAATTGAATATACGCCCCATTGATAACCAAACTTCTGGAAGCGATGTGTCAGTTTATTCAATGTATAATAGAAATCCGAAAAAGTAGTGATTGTGTTGCAAAGTACACCTTTTCTAGACTAATGAATGGAAATGTTTCACTGGATTCTACCTGATTACTACTAGCTTATAACTTTGAATTGTATACCTATCGATAAACAAACAATTTTTCTGTAATAAATTTGCATCAAATATCTCAAAAACTGATAAAATCTCTAAAAGGTATAATATAATTTACTAGAACAAAAGGTACCACCAACGACCATAGGGACATATGTGTCCCAAAGAATTCCAAAAAATCCAAAACATTTTATTATATTTTAAGTTAAAATTATGTTTATTTGATTCCTAATTAACTGTTTCGAATAGTTTTTATCATAATATATAGTCCCATATCCTTATGGTCCTGAAAGAGTTAAATGAACAAAAGGTTTAAATGAATGTGTTTTTAGAATACCCACTTTTTAAGAATTTGTTTAGCGATGGATAATGACCTTTTTGGCTTAAGTGAGCAAAAGAAAAACAAAAGTCCGTCGAAATGAAATCTAATATATTCTACAAATACAAATACATTACCAAAAATACATATTATAATTTTTAACAAAGTATTTTAATAAACATTATTAATATTTTACTGTTTTAGAGTTTAGTAAATATAATCTTAATGAACAAATGTTTGCCTCACTGGATGTAATAAGCATGTATGGGTATCCAATTCAATTTAGGATGATATAATTTCTATTGTTTAGAAATAATTCTTGTTAGCTGGTTACAATAATACTTTCACGTGGTATTTAAATAGGTAGGAACGTGTCTATTTTATTTGAATACTGTATTGTGCTTATATTACATAGAAAATTGAGATGATCGACGACTAATCGTTCATGGAACAATGCTGATTAGTGGTCTTGTACGGTGGTTGCGGTTTTAGTCGAAATGTGACCATAATTTTACTGTAGGTCTGATGACTCGTTCGTCCATACAAAATTATATTCCCTATTGATTTATGTCAAATCCCGAGATCCTTCGCGAGACAATGCGCTTGAAAACTTACGTTCATTAATATTTTATCTTAATGTATAACTAAGTATAATTTAGATAATGTTACAATACAAGCACTATTTATATTTAATGCTTATTCTAAACAAAAGTTGAACAATACGTAAAATCACGTAAAAGTAAAAAAGACACATAACCTATTTGTTCTTCCTACTGAAACTTGATTTTAACGCGGACCCTACCAAATATGGCTCAGGTATTTTTCTTCGCACAGAATATTTCATTCTAAAGAAAACATTCTTAGGATTAGTGTAGAGGTGTCCTAACTTAACACTGGCCATGAAATAAAAATATTTGATCGAAGACGCGTCACTACTATACTAACGTATATAAGAACGGACGGTCTTGTGGACTCATGAATGTTCGAGATTAATTTTAACACTACGTATCTATAGAAGACGTGCGAGACAAGCCAAGTTGTGTACCTGAAAAGCATAATTCTATACCTAGTGTTACTCGCGCTGATTAAGGCTAGAAAATAAATAATATTCTACCACAAACTAAGCAAAGCTTGTTCTATGGGTACTAGGCAATGGATAAACATATATATATATATATATATATATATATATATATATTGTGATTACATACATATACCACGACAAACAGCCATCGTGTGTGCGTGAACATGGATGTTTGTCTTGGTCTGGGTGTTTCTATGTATAATGTGTAGGTATGTAGTTTGACTGCCTCCGTGGTCTAGTGGATAGCGTATGTGACTGCTGATCGGAGGTCCCGGGTTCGATTCCTGGGTCGGGCAAAAGTGTTACCTACTGGTTTTTCCGAATGTGGGTGTAATGTTTACACCTCTGCCTACCCATTCGGGGATACAGGCGTGAGACTATAAATAAAAAAATAAAATGTATTTACAAAAAAAAAAAAGTATTTATGTATGTTTATTCACTATCTAGTACCCATATGGTGTTGTGTGAATGTGGTAGAATTATTATATTATTATTATCTTTAGGCAGAGACCAAAAATCACCATCAAATCGTATCAACATGTTTATCCAAGACTTATAGTACCCAGTTGTTTATACCAGCTGCAGCCCGCTAACTATTTTAACTGGATTTAACTGAAAATCTCTAATTAACAATTCAATACACGTATAGCTCTGAAAAGTGAGTGGTGCGCGCCGTGGATTCGAATCCGATACCGCATGGCACTCTGTTGGTATCTTCTCTAGGCTATCGCTGCCTCTTGTGGTTTGTCGCACATATTTATTTAAACAGTGTCTAAACTGAACAATTAAGTAATGAAATACTGTGTAAATAACATTAAATTACAATTAGCTACATCTTCCGACTGAACTTTCACCTGTTGTTGTTCAGCTTCCATGTAAATTAAATCTAAATAAATAACAAAAGCACAGTAATTAAACAGATACAACATAAAATAATTAGTTGTCGAACAACAAAGGTCACACGTTGCATTCGTACAATTAGTTATCATACGAGTACCATGAAAAGGAATTATGAAATACTTTAGTACTCTGGTAATACAACCTAAAACTTGTTTTAATGTTTGAACAGTATGGTTCATTCTTGCACATGTTTTGCTCTGTATAAAGTTCAGAGGTCAGCTTAAAATAATTGTTTTATATTATCATACGATTAAGATAATCGCGAGCCCTATCCATGAATGGTATTATATTTTGAAATTCCATTTAGAATTATCCTTTATGTCCCGCCCTGATATAGTACAAAAATGTGCCTTTGAATAGAAATTGAATTAGAACGCGGCTGGCTTATTTCGTTCAACGTTGAAGGCATGCATAATATATACATTCTCTTTTATACATACTATGCTACTTGATAGTTATTTTGTGTAGCCATTCTCTATAATAGGCTGCTCTTGAATGATATACCGCTACGGTAGAATAACAACAATGTATTCAAGTTGTTTAACATAATAAATATTACTGAGAGATTTCAATTGTATGTTTTGAGAAATATAAGAAAGGCTAATAAACTAATATATTATATAATAAGCAAGATGTACAGTAATTATATTTGGGAAGAATCAAACAGAGGATTCCCTAACGTTTGCGTATAGCAAGTACATCAATAAGTTCTCTAACTTTATATTTTTGTTATAATTTAGTAATGGCAGTTTCAGTTACTTCGTATATATTCACGATATTTTCTTTCATCGTTTAGCAAACGATAATTATACATTGAATACGCACTCGACTTCAAGAAGTCAGTGGTGCGCGCGACTGGTTTGAACTCAAGTACCTTTGCGTAGTGATCTGTCAGTCTCTATATTGTGCTATAAACATACTAGTACATAGATGTATATCTGTAGATCCTGCGTGCTTCGTGTTCGTAGGTTTAAAATTCCCCGTCATGTGGCACTACACATCATCATCAGCATCAGTCCTGTATATATACCGTTCCACTGCTGGGCGCGGGCCTCTACTTACTGTAAGAAAGGTAAGGCCATAGTCCACCACGCTGGCCAAGTACGAGTTAGCAGGCTTTACATGTCTTTCGAGAACATTATGAAGTACTCTTAGACATACAGGTTTCCTCACTATGTTGTCCTTCACCGTTAAGCAAACGATAATTAACAATTAAATACGCACTAAACTTCGAAAAGTTACTAGTGGGCACCATGGATTCGAACCTGAGACCCTCTGCGAAGCAGTCTGTCGGTCACTCCACTAGGCTATCACTGCTTAGGCCTACACATATGGACATAGTCCTGGCGTAAGAGAAGTGTTTATAAAAATATTAAGATAAATACCTTTATAATGTTTTTAAACACTTCTCTCACTACGGTACTAGTAAGTAATAGTATCTTCGGTCACAAGGTTTTGTATATCCGCAATTGAAAGTCGTCTTAGTATGTAACCCAACCTTTAATTTCAATACGACTCTCTCAATGTGTGTCCATCTCAAATGCTCGTTCGTCCGTGAATCCTGTAACACTGCCCAGTGTCATATATCCCCAAGTTCCTTGTACACTCATAAAAAGCCGACCATATTTGTTTTACGCAGCCTTCGTAAACAGAGTTAGTCTTCCGCTGTTTCCTTTGTACTTTATTTATATAAGACTAGAGGACGCCAGCAGCTACCCCTACATTTTTTTTTTATTTACCCGTTTTGGCCGATTCCGTAAGAATTTCGGGAAATACCTTCTTAGTGCACCCCTACGGTCCCCACGGAACATACATGCCAAATTTCAGCTTCCTGCGCCTAATAGTTTCGGCTGTAGCGTGTCTGTCAGTCAGTAAGTAACGCAAGGATTTTATATATTAAGATTTTGTGTGTCGCATAAATCGAGGTGTTGGTGACTCGTCAACTCGAAAGGTTACATTCGTTGCGTAAACTCTGAATATGACGATACAAAGAGATTTGAAGGGTTGGCTTTAAGGCTGTTTGACGATATATTTTTACTATAGGGGTCGGCACATATCTGACGGAAAATGCGTCGAGCGTATCTACATCGGTCGTGTCTATTCCGTCAAATAAGACCTGCTATATTACGCGTCTAGTCAGTTTCTGCGTTCAGCAACTACAGTGCGGTTGCTTTGTATGCATTTTATATACATACATTTAATTTTAAAACGGAGCCCAACGCGTCAGAGAATATTCACGTTATGCGTGGTGCGCGCGACGTCGACCGATAATGCGTTGACGGAAACGGAACAGACGCTGTACGCTCTACGTATTTACGGATCATCGGTCAGGTGTGAAAGGTTGAATGTTTTTCTACATATTTGTTTGTTTTGGCGTTACGCGACCGATAATACGCGACACATCTTCCGTCAGATATGTTCCGAACCTAGGAGAATCGACTGTCTGATTAACTCAGACCGAGTTTCAACTTTTTGGGTTAAATATTCTGTAAACTACGTGAATTTTTCAATCAGATTTTATTTGCCTGTGAAGAACCTTACTGATTTCATCAAACGTGTAAGTACGTATACGTTGGAGTTTAAAATAGATAATCCCCCCTTAATATTTTCATTTTTTTTAGTTTTAGTATTTTTTGTTATAGCGGCAACCGAAATACATAATTCGTGAAAATTTTAGCTATCACGGTTTATAAGATACAGCCTGGTGACAGACAGACAGACAGCGGAGGCTTAGTAATAGGGTCTGGTTTTTTATCTTTTAGGTACGGAACCCTAAAAATTGCTGTCTGTGGAAATAAAAAGTAAAGCTACTTTCCCTTTCTGAAATACACGGGTGTAAATCTATAAATATTAATTTCATATTGACCTCATATACAACATGCCTTTAATTTTTTTTCTACGAAGGACAGCCACTAGCTCACTGCTGCAATATTTGACGTAGCTGACTGCCCGTCAATACTGAAAGTCCCGCTTTAAAATATTGACGCCACGAATTTTCAATAACTGCCAGAGATTGTGATGCGGACAGGTGTCAAAGTGTTCAGCTATTAAATAACGTAATCCATGATGTAATATAATGCTTATTAAGCGACAAAACCACAAAATGAACGATTAAACAATGGAGTTCGCTCTCGACAAGTTGACGTTATTTAAATCAACGCTGTTTCGGACACGTTTAATTTAGGACAGACTATTAAAGAGACCGGTTGGTGCAACGGGAGTGTAAGCGACTGCTACGCCGGAGGTTGCGGGTTCGATTCCCGCTCAAGACAAACATTTGTGTGCATGAACATGGATGTTTGTCTTGGTCTGGGTGTTTCTATGTATAATATGTATGTATTTACAAAAAAAAGTATACATGTATTATATTATCCATTATCTAGTACCCATAGTATAAGCTTCTGCTTAGTTTGGGACTAGATGGTGTTGTGTGAATGTGGTAGAATATAATTATATTATTATTATTATTAAATTAAAGCTATGCTGTATTGTTTTTACATTGATTAAAATTTACAACGTTGTACGGGCTTTACAGCGGATTATTTTAAACGATATTCTTTCTATTGTTAGTAACGATAACAAAATATTTCAGGGAGGTTTTCTGAACTTTTTTGTACTAGTTTACAACCTTTCAATAATATTAACAAACATACATTTAAATTACAAAATAAGCTTGGAATGAACTTTCTGGATATACATATATAAGGTGGCAAATAATGGCTCTGTAATATGAATGGCTTGTTGTACAACTAAACTACGGGTGATGAAATTAACCCTAACACAGCCAGGGGGGGACAAATAATAATGCCCAGGTGGGTATACATCCGGGTAACAACTTGCAATACTCCCCATTCATTATAACCGGGCCATTCACGTCCGTCCCAAACATTCTCATAATTTATATTATAGCCGTTAAAATTCTGCGTCTCCTTGTAAACGCAATCTCTGCAAATTAGATTAAAAATGCGTTCGTAATAAAATGAAAACAACAATTTAATGTGGCCGGTAATACGATTTGTGAATAAGATTTTGGTAAAATATATTATACTTGGGCACATTTTTTGTGTATAAAACAATAAAAAAATACTTACTTATTTATATTTTTTTGATTCTGGGTGAATAGGGTAGTTTCCAGGGTCAAAATAATTACATTTTATTTAGTCCGTATTTTAGATTATAAAAAATATTGGACACGTATTTTTCTTTTTTCGATTAAATAAAAAATAACAAATATATAGCCCATTAAAGTTACGTGTGACGTCATCTAGTGCTAAAAAATGCAGCACGGCGTGACGTTATACGTAACTTTAATGATCCATATCTTGGTCATAACGTTACCCTGGATGAGCATCTCACTTGGAAAAACCATGTAGAAATTGTTTGCAAAAAAATAAATCAATTTATATTTGCCCTAAGAAAAGTTAAAGATGTCACATCCAGGCAAACATCTTTGATGGTGTATCATGCTTTAATTTGCTCGGTAATTCGATACGGTATAGTTGTATGGGGTAACTCTGTGGAAATCGAAAAAGTCTTTATCGCACAAAAGAAGTGCATCCGCGCTATATTTAATATAGCATGGTCTAACTCATGTAGACCAGTTTTCAAGTCACACAAACTTTTAACTGTGCCATGCATATATATATATGAAATTTGTAAATTTCTAAGATCTCATCCTGCACTATTTGAACCAAAGGATAATACAAATAGAAGGCAAATAAATCAGTTAAATTACCATATACCGGTTCCTAGGTTAGAGATTTTTCGACGGAGCTGCGTTTACATGGCGCCTTTAATATACAATGCCTTACCCAAGTCAATAACTCATCTACCTTTTAAAAGATTTTGCATTGAGTTACGAAACTTGCTATCACAGGAATGTTTTTATTCCATTAACGAGTATTTCGTGAAATATCCGTGTAGATTCTATACTCTGGACCTTGCTTTAAGATACAAGCATAAATAAATATGTATTATTGTTAGTTTTGTGTAATAATTCGTTAATGTACCTATTTCCTTATAAGATTATTTCTAAATACTTTTATTACTTTTTGATTATAATAAGAAGTTAGAATTAGTATTGTGCAAGTAGGGTTATTAATAGAATTTTATTATAATTGTCATCTCACAAAGTTATATTATACCCTGAATTTGGGAATTAATTTGCATGCCGCTGCGCCGGCGAAACATGCCGATGCTCATTTATAAAATGCATGTAACAACTGTGTACCTACCGTGTTTCTTGCAAATAAATATATTATTATTATTATTATAACATTCAATAATTTAACTCATAAATCACCAATCCCAAAAAAGCGCCCAAAACCCACCGCTTTGTTATCACTGAGGGATTTATGTGGGCAATATGTGAAATTGTATGTGGTATTTGCAGCGTGCAACTCTCGGTATAATTCATTGCTGTTGGTTTATTTAGCAGATACATCTCATGATACATAGCAAATAAGTTAATTGTACGCGATTAAGACCCGCAAATTTATTTTGTATGATATATACAAATCGCGAAAGTTTAAAATCAATTACGTCTCATGATATCCGTATTTGACACAGAGCTACCGCCGGGTATAGCGGACCTGTTACATGGCATTTGAGGGTTAACTGGAAATGGTTGGTAGTAATGTTATCGTTGTGATACTTGGAACTTTTTATTTTTGTTTATATGACATATTACACCTTGTCACTTGCCGTGATAGTGTTTCCATGTCATATTAATGAGCATTACTTTAGGTTGCGTAGACATTAGACAAGCAATATCTGTTGAAAGTATAAATCTAATGATAAAATAAACGAATTGTAGCGGAGTAAACAAAAACAAAACAAGTTTATTTTTCATATATTATATGAAGTAACATGCATCTCTCGAACTCTTCACAAACATAGCAATTTCAAATATTATTTATAAATCGTGAGAAATGACTTACGGTCCATAAATTCACAGGCGATAAAAAATTAATATATTATTTACATTGTATAAGAACTGGAAACGATACAGATAAAATATATGAGATAGAATATATATCTGTACATTACAATGACGGTTATTGTCGTAATATATATTAATATATTTGTTCAACGCCTATAGGTACTTAGTGCGAGTTTTCGCGGCAGATGTTTGTTTCGTGAAAATATGAACATTCTCAAAATAAGATTATTTTGGTTTAGGATATTGCATGTTGTGATGTTGTTATATTTTTTGTATTTTAAGATCTTGAATTGTATGATGGTTTATTAATTTGGTGATAATTTGCGTACAATGTTGATATCTAATTCTTTTAAGCAAAACTTAAGTAAATAGTCGTTTTGGTCTCTTAATCTTATTCTCTTTTTTTTTACTTAAAATAGGCGCGCAACTAATCATTATTAACAGGCACTATTTGATTAGGATTTTTAGGTTAGATTACGTCAATATTAAAAAGAGCCATAAGCACGGTCTAATCAGTACGAAATTATATTTGTCAGTTCTTTAACACCACCTTGAATAAGAATAAATTGTATGTAATGAACTAATGAGCTCTATAAGAAAATAGGGTCAATAAGTCGATATCAAGGCTATTATAGTTTACTAAAGAAAAAAAATACACTGCCTAACTCAGATGACTTCTATTTACCGCAAGAAAAGAGAAAATAACTCCAAAGCTCAAATACTAGAATAGACCAAACACGAGCAGTACCTATCACAAAAATATACGAGAATTTTGAATAAAATGCAGAATTCTGTCACCTAATAACACAGACCAAATAATATTCTGTGCCAGTTTCAGGGGACGAGTTTGAAATAGGAATAATACCACAAATGCAATAAGATTTGCAGTGTGGAAGGTGAAAATCGAGTACTAGAATTCCAAAATGCACGCGATTTACATCTTATACTAATATATAAAGCTAAAGAGTTTGTTTGTTTGGTTGAACGCGCTAATATCAGGAACTACTGGTCTGTTATGTAGCCCATTTATCGAGGAAGGCTATAGGCTATATAACATCGCGCTATGAGCGACGGGAGCGGAGCAGTAGCCTTAAACCACGTGCAACCGCGGTGTAACCGCGGGCATCCTCCAGTACTTTATAATCCGATTAAAATGCTTTCATTGATTACGCCGTGGTTTGAGTGGCCATCCACTAAACCAAGACTTGTTTAATCGATTCACGCACTGAACGAGACTGTGCAACAGTCAACAAAGATCTGTTCTGAAACCATTCATCCGTGGAACGGACTTTGTGTGTTTAACAAAGACTTGACGCCTTACCACGCAACACAGCGCCTGGTGTGGGTTCAATCCCAGGGACATAAATTGTTGTTTCGAGTCTAGTTGTTCCTTGTGTCCGTCTTTGAGTGTTTGTAATGAAATCTGACAAAGACTATTTACTACTAACTCGCAAAAAAATATATCTTCTGACAGATCCGTCCTTTTCTTGTTTCGTACATTTCCGTCCGGCTCGGCTCCTAAAAAATGGCAACGCGATGGCGTCGCAAATTCTCCATCTTTAATTTTAATATGACCTCGTCACTGACGTCATA
Source organism: Euclidia mi (assembly GCA_944739405.2). Taxonomy (NCBI): domain Eukaryota; kingdom Metazoa; phylum Arthropoda; class Insecta; order Lepidoptera; family Erebidae; genus Euclidia; species Euclidia mi. The sequence goes on along the minus strand of OX123188.2, from coordinate 1,573,908 downwards.
TCACAGTTGCGCTTGTCAATTCATCTGCACGAGGAGGTATAAAACATTACGTCTGGAGAATTAAACCAACCACCACCAACCACCACAACTAGGAAATACTTCGTACAACTAATACTACGACTTTAATAACTAACCTCTATTCCGCTAGTTATATCATAATTCATTACAGATGATTTAATTTATTCGAGAATATTTTATTTACGCAGTAGTTACATCAAAGATGATATTAGGATTTATCATGTTTTCCACAATTCACAGTGAATGAAAGACTTACTACAGATTTAATCAAGATCGTACGCAATATACGTACTGTTTTTCTTTAGATTTTTAGTAAAGTTTCGCCGTTGTTCTTGATACTGCCAAGGGAATATACATACCTATATCAACTGCAAAAGTTGCTGGGACCGAATTTGGAGCTCATTTTAAACCTCATTTAAGAATTTTGATCTTGTAGCAACATTTTGTGCCAATTAGGCAACGTCAAATTTCATAAAGAGTAAACTTACCATAAGATTTTTAACTTTTCTTTAATATTAATGTGTCCTAAATTAATCGAAAAGAGTAAAGGCAAGTAATATAATTATGAGTATTTTGAAAAGAATCAGTCACTTTAATTTTTAAAGGAGAAAGACCAAATACGGCCTGTAGCGGCCAGAAAGTTGTGAATCGTTGAAATTAAACATATAATTTTTTTAAATTTTACTTCGTTTTCGTTTCTTGATAGAATATCGGTGAAAGAATTTAGTTTTTAAAGATTAATTATTTTGAATAAGCTATGGTAATAGCGGATGAATGTCTTATGTTGCCAGCATTAAAAATAAAATGAAGTATGGTAGGCAGAAATTGTTTTAAGGAAATAATATTTTTATTACTTTATAAGTATATTTGTAAAAAGAATCAAGAAATATATAATTTATTATACATTCCATAATTATTAATCGGTAAAAATCGTTTTGTTTTTTAATCGATAGTAGAAATATTTTTTCAAACCATTTGCAACACTTTTTTTATCTGTTATGTCATTCGTGTTGCTACTGTGTATCGTAAATATTTTGCTCTGATTTATTGGTGTTTTCGTACGGTTTTAATGTACTTAATGTAATTGAATGTAAATTCAATAATAATGATCAGTACCTTCTACCCATGCTAAGAATATGCAGCGGTGTTTGTGATTGTGGTTAGCTTTTTTGGACGAGTATACATAGTACGAGGTTCCCTAGTACACAGGTGATTATTCATTATTATTGGCCACTCTTTATGTAGTTTTTGTTCTTTAAGACGCAAAGACATACTTTTATTTACATCTAGGTATTATATTTATGTTAAAATTCAATTTTGAGGTATATTTAGTTCCGGAATAATTTCCATTTCAAATATCTCGTATCTTATTTCCACCAAAAGTTATTTAAAAAGAAATTATACAGGTTAATAGAGTAGTCATTTATCTTCAAAACACACATGGTGTTGTGTTTGGCCGTGCCAGGCCCATAATGTATGGCCAAATGGTACATCTCCTTTGTGTTCTAATCCTGTTTTTTATTTATTCAATCTCTTGACGTAAACAAAATCAAATGTAAGAATATAATACTTAGTGTTTCTAATGTACTTACAATTTGCTTGTTTCTTAGGACTGCTACATGCAACACATGTCTTCTGAGAGGAATCTGTAACAAAACAACAAATACTTTAGTTAGGACTCTTAAGAAGTACAATAGAACCTTACTCTATACAAAACACAATAATATAGGCTTACTCCTAAAGTTAGAACTTAAGAATTTAAAAAAGCACAGATAATTTGATGTCAATTTCAACAAATCTTTGCGACTTATGCCTATTGATCTACTCGTTTAGGAATCTTTTACATACGTAAGGCCTACACGAAACTTCAAACTATATTCAGTTCACGTTTTATAATAAGTCCTCTTATAACTTTACGTTTTATAAAACCAACTTTGTAACAAAAGTTTCAACTTCTCTGTAAGCAGAAAGTGAAAAGTAAAACTGCTCAACTATTCAAAATTATCCGGAAAGTTAGTTTCATAATATTCGGGAACTGGCGTCTGTTCAAAGAGATTCTGACTATGAAACTAGCAGGTGACCGCACTTTAACCGTTTCATCTTTGAGGAACAAAATAGTTGTTTGTTTTGCTGATGCATGGCATGAAAAGCTTCACTCTAGGCCATCACGATGAGAGCCATTCATACTAGATATTATTATAAATGCAACATTGTATTTGTTTCTTTATCGTTCTCTCACGTCGACGGAGCGAGAGTGACATAGGTTTTCCAGACATTTCAGAAGTTTAGTCATTATTATTATATATTATTAGAATGATGCGCTTCATTTTAGGACTCCAATGATTACTTACCTGATGCTGTCAAGAAGTCATTTTAGGACTCAGAAAATCCGTAGATAACCAAACATTATTCATATTATTACAATTAAAAACAACAAAATTAAATTATTTGAATTTGAACATTACTAAACACACTCGTAGTTATAAATTTTATTTAAGTGTTATTTCTTATTGGGTATGCCACTTTAATGTTGTTATTTCATATAACCTGTAAAAAATAAATAAGAATAAAACGAAGCTCTTGATTCATCTCTCTCGATTGCTTTCATTGCCAAAGTCTAAAAGCTTCACCTGACAGACAAAACACTGCTCTTCAGCCGAACATCATCGAAACCTAGAACAACAAATCGCAAACATACGCATGCCTGAAGCCAATTCAGTGCACTGCTAGCTATTGACTGTATACCTATATGCTGTACATATGTATAAATATAGTCAATCGAATTTCCGCGGGATTGACCCACATTTCAACGACTCAATGAAACATTTCTCCTTTCTGTCATGTGGCATTAAAAGCTGACACCGTTTTGATAAATGGTGAGCTACTATGAAGTGGGTGCTGGACGTGTGTGAGGGGTTAAATATAAGTATTATACGGAGGGAGACGTCCTCCTCAAGTGCCCAGTCCTGAGTGCTGTGTACTTCAGAAGGATCAGTTACCTGCTATATGGTTTAGTAGATGTGCAAGAAACATATAAATGGTAAGGGCCTCTTTCACCACCCTCGAGTAAAGTGTCGAATAGGCTATTCACTGATTATACTAACAAGTAACATCATGTGTCAATTTCACGACGTCCGAGTAGCACTAACCGTACGATTAAACTTACTTGCCACTACGGCTACCGATTAGCGTGCATACTTACGATTAAAAGTTGACCGTTGGCTTTTTGTGTAAGTCAGTGCATTTTTTAAATCATATTTTTTCACAATGTATCATCAACAATGTATTTATTTGACTTGATTGATCATCAGTTGGATGAATTAGAACATTATACGCGTCATCGAGTACCTCGAAAACGTTTATTTAAAATTCGTGTTGATTATTTTACGGACCTAGATGAAACTGATTTTCTAGCCAGATATCATATATCGAAGTATGGGGTAAACGGAGTGCTTAACTTGATAAAACATAAAATAATCTCTGTATATAAATATATATAAATATAAAATGTACCTACTGAGCTTTTAAACGCTGTTTAATAGTTTTTACTCCGTAAAATAGATGCCCAGTACCTATCTAACTAATTAAAATTTTTATTTCAGAAATCATCAATTACAGTAACTAAATAAAATCACACGCTCTCCAAACCAGACCAGACGCAAAAACACCACAAATGACAAACAACAAACAACTGTCAATGACGTTTGACGATTGACTTGACGTTTTATTGAACGAATGTAACGTGTACGATTTGTCGCATAGTTCACTTAACCAGTGAATTGTTACTCGAAGCTTGATTTTCGTTTGTGAAATTGACAAAATATACCTACTCGTAACTTTTACTCGCCAGTTCACGTTAATTGCGAATTAGTTGAACGACACTTTACTCGGAGGTGGTGAAAGAGGCCCTAAGTCTTATAGAGGGTCGTGACTCTTAAGCTTAAAGTAAGTTCGAGGAACTGAGGCGCATCTGTGGGACACGCCTAAAAACGGTATATTCAGATGCACGTAAACATTCAAACATATTGAGCTTAGTTACAGCATAGTGATATTTTTTTAGCATTATCCCTCCTATTGCACGTTATTGTCAATACAGTAATCTGGGTGAAACCATTTTCACGATTGAATATACATATCGAGTGTCGCTATTTTTCTATATCACCAGATTTATTACATTAAGGTTACCAACGGTCACCTACGAGAAATATTGCTTATTTCTTTTTATTTAATCAGTTTGGTGTGCGTGTCAAGACAAAAACGTCGTCATAAGTTTTTATCATACTTTTTGGTCGGATGCCCAATCTATACACAGCATGAAAAAGGATCACATTTTTGCCTTGCATGATACAATGTGATTGAAACGGATCGAGAGATGCGTTGCTATTTATTTTAGTAACTTTAGAGCATTGTGCCCATGTGAGCATATTAATTCAATCTCGGCTGTCATGAACAGTCCCTATGAGAATTTACCCTCCCCTTGAATACACTGGTCTAAGTCATGGCATATCTAGAGACTAGAAAATGCATCCTGAACTCAAAGGCGACGATGGCGTTGATCAGCAGCCAACGTTTAAGCCAGCTTACTCGGGCAGTGGTAAATCATATCCGAACTTATATCGTCTTCATCACAAGTTAATAAACATTGATGTTTATTTTCCTTTACTTCCATCGCGTATAAAATGCACGTCATAATATGGATATTACGAATAAACCCACTAACACACATAAACATCCCATGATTTTGAAGTTGATGGATATGATACGCGAAAAATCTTTCCAAAAAATATTCTTTTGTAGTTAGCCTTTCTTAAAATTCACTAATCTATCAGAACTCCTCTAACAAAATTTTACGCACGTTTATTTTAGTAAATTGAAACTGTATTTTGCTAATGCTATCCCTGTAGACATTCTGACGTCTAAACTTCAAAACGTCTAAGCCATCTTCGTCTCTTGTCTAAATATAAAGTGCACTATATTATATTTCATTCAGCCACTTTAGTTGGTCGTTATCTACATGGGCGTCTTGATCGTAGAATAAAGAGCTAATTGTATGGTTATATTTACACGCGATATATGTAGTTTTAGTTCAGCTAGTAGCGGCTGAGTGGTTGTATTACTGAATTACAAAGTACCTATGCAGCTGCACTAAAAATTTCACCATGAGTCGCGTGACACTCTGAGTACTGTAGTGCTGTAGAATAGTACCAATACAGCATGATGGTGGGTGGTTATAGTCGGAACATATTCAGGCGGTCTTTGGTTGTCAGGCGCAATAACTTAAAATACTTCCTTGAGCTTCATAAAACATTATTTTTTATGTCAGCTTACGTTTGCCCGTGGTCCCGCCAAATGGATCACACTTCTCTAAAAGGTACTTAGTCACCCTCGACTGAAAATGCAAAGAAGAGTTGGGTTGGTCTTCTTTGTAAGGAAAAACTTATGTATTCTGTAATTTTTTTGCAAATTCTGTAATTTTTTTAAATTATAGAAATCAAACCTATACAGGTTTGATTTCTATAATTTATGACAACTTTTTGAAACAGCAACTATTTATGATGCAGGAGCATTCTTAAGAAAGTCATAGCTTTTGTATTAGTACCCACAACATAATATCTTCCAAAGATAACATCGGTTTATCAAACGCAGAATTTTATTTAGCACAAAACTATTCCAGTGAAACAACTGTTTCAATATTGGAGACAAATGAATTTTGATAAGTACTACGCATGTATGGTACGTCATGATAAAGATTCTACAAACCTTTAAATACAAATACTACAATGTTACTTTTGCATATGAAGATTTTAAACTATGCTAGCCTAATGCTATCTACATTTGGCTATCATGGCAGAAAATCTTTATAATTGATATGATTTATTTATAAAATAAATCGAGTTTTATGACGTTGCTGAAGTGAGACGAATTTGTACTGCACAGATGTGGAGTTAGATTCCCACATGGGACAACACTTTATGTGACTTCAAATAGATTTCCATTCTTAGTTTATAGCTTAAATATTTTAATAATTCTCCGCGATGCAGTAATTGAACTGTTTTTGTAAGTCGAAAGTAAAAGTGTGATGCACGCCAATACTTCGGCAGTGACTCAGCAGCGCACTAAACTCGGCAGTTATTTTTACCCTTCTGTTATGTTTCTACCTCATTAGCGAAGATCAGCGTCGTGACAAATTGCTGTCAGACAATCTGCTCTCGTCAATACGACAGCGTCTAGTTTCAGCGCTGCAGTTTCGTAATGGACAGGTCATCTTTCTTTATTTTAGACTAGTTATTTTGCGCGGTTTTACCCGCGTTAGCTTCTGTATCTTGACAATACCGGGTCAAATTCACAGCCTATATGTAGCTTACAAAATCATCTACCTTCTGTCTGATATCGCGACAAGAGTAGCTTTTGTGTTATTTTTATATGTATAAGCTATATTACTGTAAAATTTCGTCAAAATTTATCCATTTTCACAAACTATTATATTTATAAAATAATAGAAGTCAGATTTGTACACACTTATAAAATTATTTATAGTCTCACGCCTGTATCCCCGAAGAGATAGGCAGAGGTATAAATATTACACCCACCTTTCGCCATGAATTTTTAGATCCCACGTAATAGGTGGCGAGCCTATTGCCATTACCGGGCACATCACCAGACCCCGGGCTGCTACTGAGTATTCGGAAAAACCCAGTAACACTTTCGTCCGACCCGGGAATCGAACCCGGGACCTCCGATCAGCAGTCGAATACGCTATCCACTGGACCACGGAGGCAGTCAATAAGTAGCTTATACCTAATAACTTCTTACATTTAAATATACGTAGTCACGACGGCAAACACTTCATCCCTCTTCAAATTTATATAAATGAAAAAGTTTATTGAATATTTAGGTAGTCTGATGCATAAGGGTGCATAAGGTTCCTACCAAGAACATAGGGTCCCAAGCCAACCTCACCTGCAAGTGGTGCACCTGCCGATCAACGGACGAGTCTCTGGCAAATAAAATATCACGATAAGCGGCAATAGGCTCGCCACCTATTACGTGGGATCATATCACTGGCGAAAAGTGGGCGTTCAATATGCCTCTGCCTACCCCTTCGGGGAAACAAGCGTGAGTCTATGTATGTATGTGTATGGGTAGGTATTCTGAGCCATGCAATATCGCTATCCCTTTATATTGCGGAGGTCAGACGGCAGTCGCTCTGCGTAGAAGCTGATATTCAGTCACATTTGTTCGACTAGTAAGCGGACCTCGGGCTCCAAGGCGTTTAAGTCCTGGATGCAACCAGGATAACGCTAGGACGATGATGGTGATTGAATACTTAGGTATTGACGAGCTGATTATATTTCTTTTTGTATAAAATATGAATAAGAAAGTGGTCTGAATATTTACACAATGTGATTGTGACACAAAGCAAACAGTTAAACTAAATCAATGTGGAGACCGTGCTATGTGAAACGCCAGCGTATTTACTCCTTGTAAATGTGAAAAATGAAATCATAATTTGTAAAAATAACGCAATTACCTATCTTTCCCTTATTTTTCCTGAATTCAATCTTAAGAACAAATTGATTTTGAAACCGCACGCGAGTTCCCACTTGATAACGTTTCGATAATGAGCCTGTTGATTATCGTTATCGTATCGCAAGTTTGATTCTACTTTGTGTTATATCTTCGTATATAAGATATTATATATAAGATAACTGAGTCGTTCAGTGGTTCGGCCCACGAGCCATTCGTCCCAATGGGACGAATCACTGAAATTTAAAAAGTATATTTTTTTCGTTCAGTGTTTCGTCCCATTGCTATTTATTTTACGAAATTCATTTTCTTAGTACAGTCGACAACACAACCTTAGGAAGAATCAAGGATTTAATAATAAAACGGAATCTAGTTTTGTATAAAATATAGGTATTTTCTCTGAATAAAAACTGTTTATAACATTTATATAACTCTCCTTTACTCAACAATTAAACAACGAAATCACAGTGATAATCACATATTAATAGTCTTACAAAAACATTAGTAATTCTTTTAAAATCTAGCTTAAATGAATAACACAACAGTAATTACAGACTAATAAAATATAACAATCATGAACATTTGTGAGCAGCGATAGCCTAGTGGAGATACCAACAGACTGCCATGCAGAGGGTATCGGGTTCGAATCCACACGGCGCGCACCAATGACTTTTCGGAGTTATGTGCGTATTAAATTGTCAATTATCGCTTGTCCCGTGCCTCGGAGTACAAGTTAAGACGTCGGTCCCGGTTGTCATGAAGATCTTTGACAGTCGTTATAAGGCGTCAGTACTTTCTAAATAACCTGACACTAGTCTAAACCATGGAATATCGCTATCTGTTGCGGAGGTCAGACAGGCAGTCGCTCTGTGGAAAAGCTAATATTCAGCCAAATCCGGTTAGACTAGTAAGCGGACCCCAGATTAAAACTGAGATAACGCTAGGAGGATGATGAATCATGAACATTTGTTAATTTACATGCACCATGCCAATCTCTGATTACCAAACAATTTCCGATGTTTTTCTGTCCCATCTAATAAACTGGAACCTACCACATACAGTTGGTTCCAGCTTAAAAGATTGGACAATTTGGATAGGTGCTGTTAGGCAGAACATAAAGTGATGATGTCTGACTAGGTCAATTACTAAATTATAAAATGTTCATAAATGTTTCATACAGAAAAAAAATATTTGATATAAAACATCACAGTTTGGAATCACATAATCAAGTAATTAACTATCATTTTAAAATCAGTCTTACAAATAGTAATTTGCTTATAGGACAAAAAATTCCAAGCATAGATCAATGGTGATTTCACATTTCAATAATGGTTCTATGACATGATTTATGTATTCGTTGATTTGACAAGTATCTTCTGTTCTTTCAATAATATTTCTTCTGCTTAAAATCAGACATTCTTAATAATTGGCTTCTTTTTTTAAAATTGTTAAAAAGTGAGCGATACTAATTGGTTTACATTTGATTTTTTTTATTTATAATTGGATGCCAATTTTCCACCATGTTTGTAGTCCTGTGCTGTCTATCAAAACAACACCATTTGTTTGCTAGGTATACATTTTCATTGAGCCAGGTGTCGACAAAATAATCAATAAATAGGTCTATTTTTTACCTTTTGGAGATCGAGACATTACATATAACCAGCCATCATCAGTTGCCTGTGGTGGTAAATGTGCCGAAGCAGCGCATCTTTTGATGAGTTTTCCGTTTAAAGTTAATTATGTCATACCTTACTCCTTGGCTCTACTCCATAAACTTTTTGAAAAATGGAAATAGCATCAATTGATTGGTGTTTCTGGAAAGAGAGTTTCTATCGCTTGCATCGCAGCTACTTCATAATCCAATATAAATGACTTAGGCCTCTACTTCGGCAATTGGCTTTTTAATAATTCAAACATGGTCTTATAAATTTTCCTGTTTTATTTGGCAGTAATGCAACAATAACCGGCGCAATATTACTATATTTGTTTAAGTGGCGCAATATTACTTCCAAAAATTAAGTGCAGGGAGTACAGCTGGTAAAATGACTTGGCACAAAATTTAAACGCTCCATCGTATAGTATGTCAAAACTGTCTTTTTCTAATATATCCTTGCAAGCCTTATTAGTAAATATTAAAATTCTCTCTTTATTTGACTTATAATCGGCAATTAAAAAGGTATTACATTTTTCTGGGACTATTACTTCTGTTAGATTTTTAAAACAAGTTTTTTTACTCCTAATTATTTGTTTCGTTTTTTATATTTGTCTTTAAAATTTTTAACATTGGTATTCCCTTAATTAAATTTAATCCAGAATTCTTTATAACTCCAACAGTATCTCGAAATATGCTTGGTATAGGCGTGGTCACATCAGAAACAATCTGTTATCAATATGATGTACAAATAAAATCTTACATACATAATAGCATTCCTGTATCCCCAGTAGGCATAGGTATATTGCTACACTCACTTTGCATCAGATTTATTTTGGTCTCAGGTTATAGGGGGCGAGCCTATTACAGTACCGAGCACATTCCAGACTCAGTGCTACTATTGAAAACCCCCATCAAGGCAACTCAATAACACAAACCTTTGCTCAGCAGGGCAAAGGTCTTCCCAAATCCCTACTACCCATACTGATACAATTTAAAAATAAATATTTTAGGAACACTTTTTTTGCTGATATTACTTTACACAGTTTTTTGTTTAAAATTACGTAAATTAGTCAATGGGACGAAACACTGAACGAAAAAAATATACATTTTAAATTTCAGTGATTCGTCCCATTGGGACGAATGGCTCGTGGGCCGAAACACTGAACGACTCAGATAACTGGTGGTGAACACTTTATATCATTACAAACGCGAAAGGTTTTAAGATAAATGTGTACTATGCAGTAATTTAGCTTATATGTACATCAGAACAGCATAATGGGCTACATTTTGTCGTAACAGCCGACCCCCCCCCCCCTCATGCAGGCAAACCCACAAACTGAAGCCAGTCTAGTGCTTCTAAAAAGCTTCTTCTTTCTTAATATAATAAACCTGTAGAAAAAGAAACCCTCATTATTTTTTATGTATAACGTTTATTGTCACACAAGCAATAACATGCAAATACCATCTTTGCGTAGAGACGGAAAACTCGACATCAAACCCTATACGACTGCCTCGTTGGTCTCACGGCATAAATGTGCGCGTGGGATCGGGAGGTCCTGGGTTCGATTCCTGGGTCGGGCAGTGTTATTGGGTTTTTCTGTCACGAAATTCTCAGTAGCAGCACGGAGTCTGGAAATGTGCCCGGTACGGCAATAGGCTCGCCCCTTATTACGTGGGACTAAAGTATATCTGGCGAAAAGTGGGTGTAGAAATACACCTCTGCCTACCCCTTCGGGGATAAAAGGCGTGACGATATGTATGTATGTATGTATGTATGTATTCTATCACAATTATTTAACACTAATTATAAATACAAATAATGGCTCATATAAAAATTAAACAAGACTGGCGTTTTATCTAATTTTAAATACATCTGAAGATAATTAGTCGTTTATAAGAACGCGAGTTTACAAAAGGAATAAGCTTAATACCCTCACGAAAGCCTTTAATCTACTCATTTGAATATATGAGAAAGGTTTTATCAAACAGAAAATTTGCTTTTAAAAATTAACGTTCGCGCAAATAAGAAATTATTTAATTTAAATAAGATGCAGACAGATGGGAGGCAGCTATAGCCCAAATACCGAGGAGATACCGACAGTCTGTCATGCAGAGAGTATCGGGTTCGAATCCACGACGCGCACCAATGACTTGCCGGAGTTATATGCTTATTGTATTGTTAATTATCGCTTGCCCCGTGCTTCTAACTGGGATAACGCTAGGAGGGTGATAACGATGATGGTTGCTCGATTATCACAAACATATATATAGCGTAGGTACTTCATAAAAAGTCAGGATAACCAACAGACTGCTGTGTAGAGGGTATCGAGTTCTAAACCATGCTGCGCACCACAGACTTTTCGAAGTTTAGTGCGTATTAAATTGTTAATTATCTCTTGACCCGTACCTCCTCTCGACTTTTATGAAGATCACTGACAGAAGATGTCGTTATAGGAAGTCAGTACCTTTGATAAACTAATACTTGTCTAAACCATAGATTATCGCTATCACTTTAGGTTGCGGAGGAATAACGATGGGCCAGGATAATGATGAGCACAGCAGGTATAACCTTCTAATCAGATAAAGCTCGACTAAAGTAGTGTTAACCTCTACCATGTCGATGTGACAGTATCTGAGGTCTGTATTGAAAATTCTTTTACTAGAAAAATATTGCTGCTATTGTTTCATGGAATAAGGGGAAAGGCTTACGTATTTGTATAATTAAAAGCCTCAATGATAACAGAATCCTCGTAAAACAAAATGTCATACGATGTGTCACCACTTGCCTACCCTTGTGTGAATTTTCACGGTGACGAATTTGAATTAGGTACACTCCTTTTCAAGTTTAAAAAGTAATTTAGGTTTGAGCCGCTACAACAAAATTAATTATATATTCATCAGTTAGATTGTTGTGGAGTTTGACCGCTTTGACCCTTTTTCCTGTATTATATTTTAGGCTAGATTCACAAATACCATAACCACAAGACAACGACGCCACAAGCTGTGGTCAAGCTGCTGTTTAGGGAGTGCAATTCAATAGGTTATTGAATTGCAATCCCTAAACCGCACTGCAAAACCTGCGTGGGATTCGTAAATTAAATTCGGATCCCGCCTATAAGAAACCTACATAATTATACTACTATATAAATCTGAAGAGTTTGTTGGTTTGGTTTAATGCGCTAACCTTGGGGACTACTGGTAAGATTTATATAATTATCACAATAAGCGACGACATCTATAGGCTTTTTATAGCCTAGGTCATTTCATCTATGACCGGGAGGTGTAGAATAGTAGCTCTTAATAGTGAGCTAGTTCTAAAATCGAATTGAAACTAGGAACAGTTTTCCGGAAAAACCCTGTCATATAAAGATTTTCTCTTCAGTAAATATTTCTTATACTGCATCGCTTCGACAGTTCTAGGTACTTATAGGTGGGAGCAAAACTAAAAGTTTAGCGCCATTTCGAATCTAAATCTAAACGTCGCACGCAGACATGTTCCAACGAAAATATATGCGATGCGAAACTAGTTTAAACCGGCGATATAGGAGCATACGAGCTTCATAAGTTTATAGAATTCCAAACTAGGTGTACGCAGGTATTTTTAGTTAAAAATACGTACGGGACGTCTGAATTGAAACTGAACCTGCTAGGCTGAAAATATATACGTTTGTATTTGATCAAATACTATACATAGCATTTTGACGATGACGATGAGGGAGTGATGTGGACTCAAGTATGTAAGATGACGTAAGATTCGATACATATTCAGGAATAGAGGTATCCACTTAACATAGCATAAGTTAGTACTTATGATTTTCCTATATTATATTCGCGTTTCTTTACACATGTACCAGAGGTAAATACCGATTATATAGTTTTAATCGTAATTTATTTACCGTATGTAAAAATAATGTCACCTTGGTACTACTTTTGATATAATTAAGTTGACACTACTTTTTGTTTGTAATTGTTTCTTTATTCACGGACTTCGATTTCTCTTATCATGTAACGACTTAACGACATTATAAATTACTTGTAGTCAGTTTTATCTGAATTGGTTACAAGTTTAATTGAAGTTAAAATTTATAGCCCAGTGATTAAAGTAACCGATAGACTCCTACGCTGAGGATCTAAGGTTCGAGTCTACATCGCGGAACGATGCGAAGTTATGCTTATTAGATTGTTTCCGATTAGGTTCTTAGGAGGATAAATATACATATTTAAATGCTTTCCATTATGTTTTTGATAGTTATGTGAAGTCTGCCAGATCGCACTTGGTCAGCATGGTGAGCTGTGGTCTAACTCGTCTCATTATGAGGCTCGTGTCCAGCAATGAGACAGTTAATGTACAGGCCTGACATTATTAATAACTAAATTACCGGTACGAATACATTATGAAACTTGGTTTGCAGAAAAGCAAAATTTACTAATACACAAAATAATAATACACAAAAAATACAACACACAATAAATATTACACAATAATTATTTCTAACGATGTCCTTCAGTCTGTGAGTGGTCTTATAAAGTGAAATAATTTAATCGTCCAATCCAGCTGTTCATTTTGATCAACTAATCCGAACGAAGCGTAATTGTCGACGACGAATCAATTTGCGAGCACTCTACACAAATTATATGAATTGTTGTTCCTTATTAGACCTTAAAAGTAATTATATAATGAAATACCTTTGATATGTACATTTTCTGAACTCAAAATCCACTATTTTATTCGATTATTTTGTTCAGAGTTAGAAGTTTAAGGTGTGTCTACACCGATAGTTTCCTTCCTTAATAAGAACCTTTCGCAGTCCATCGATGGACTTATGCCACGCTAGAAACAGGTTTGATGTCACGTTTTGTTTATTTGCTTGTATTTACCTAAGTTGCCACTAACGATACCCACAGAGTGATAGTATATATTAGTGGATCGAATGAGTGAAGAAAGAATGATGAATCAGATAAATAAGGCAAATGTATGTGGGCAAGTCCTCGACCAAATTGGAGACATTCTAAGAAACGGAAAGATCCGAAGTACCCGAGACCGTCGAGCATGTATGAAAAGAGTTCTGAGTGTAGAGGAAGCGCGTGAGTTTTGTAAGGATAGGAGCAAGTGGCGTTCTGTTGTCTCTGCCTACCCCGACGGGAAAAAGGCGTGAGTTTATGTATGTTTGTATGATATATATTCTTAATCCGTTATCACACATCCAACACTTTACACAGTGTTAAACGGCGATGTGATCGTTTAAACCACTTAACCCTCCGTAAAGACAGTAAAGTTAATAGCCAATTACTTAATGTCATTACGTTGCAAAATGTCGATCTCCTAAAAATAACCTTCATGTGAATGGCCCATTATAATGAAAACTAAAAACAAGAGTTTCAGGTGACCCGTTTATCTTGCTCTTGTGTGACAAACGATTATAAATTGAAGCCATGAGTTACCTACTCGATAACCGTAAAAAGATAGCTTGCTCATTATTTTCTTGTATATTCATCATGTGACATTTGAAATACATTGAACCAAATTACGTTGGTAGTTTGTCAAATTATACGCATGGAGTACCTACAAACATTTTAAACTAATTGTAATTAATTTTGTCATAACGACTCCCAGCCTCGATTACATCATAGGCTTGGAAAAGCAATTTCAAGATGAAACCATTATTATATCAGCCGAAAGACATCCAATGCTGGACAGGCTGACCCACGCCTCTACACACAGACCGATCATGAGCCACCCGCATCCATCCGCTTCCTAATAAGATCGCCCGTCCACCTTGCCTTACCTCTGCTAAGACGTCAGGTTCATGGCGGCCTCTCTAGAACCTTCCTGCCCAAACGCCCATGGGTTCCTCTACCAACACGTTAATCCCTTGAAGGTCACTCACGGGTTTGTAATTTTTACTACTGCAAAGGTAACTATTTCCATAAAATTAAATTGAATAATACATAAAGACTGAGTATACTACGGAGCATAGGCTTTTATACCGTCATATAATTTATATTTGATACTGTAAATCACCCGAAATATTCTAATTTTAGTTTTTACATACACACATACATAGACTCACGCCTGTTTCCCCGAAGGGGTAGGCAGAGGCATATTAAACGCCCACTTTTCGCCAGTGTTTTGATCCCACGTAGGTAATAGGTGGCGAGTCTATTGCCGCTTATTGGAATATTTTGTTTGCCAGAGCCTCGTCCGTTGATCGGCAGGTGCACCACTTGCAGGTGAGGTTGGCTTGGGACCCTAAGTTCTTGGTGGGAACCCTATGCAGTAGTCGTTTTTAGATTTATGAAAAAATAACATTTGATTGTAAGATTTAAATATTGAGATTAAATGTAACGTAATGGACTAAGCGGCCAATTTACTCTTACAATTCAGTTATAAATCTATAAAACAAATAGATTAGTTTTAAATTGACTGTGATGTCAAAGGCCTGTAATAATAAAAGTACCTATAGCTTTGAAAAAAGGTTCGTTCAATATTCCACAATATATCTTAGTCTTTACTTACATATAAAGTTTACTTTAATGGATATGCCTTTCAATGTTTTTATATTTTCAATGTTAAGCAGGTGATGAGTATTGGTATATAAAGAAAATAAATATCGTATCTCTCTGCACCACTGTAAAATAAACGGGTAAATAATACCCATGGCACTAAGTTCGTTTACGTACTAACTTTCTCTATATAAAGTATAAATACATTAAAAATAAAATAGTAAGCCATTATTCACCATTTCAATAAAACTTTAAATCAAGGATAAATAATAGGACAAAAATAGTTATTGAAATCCATATCCGAAGAGCTTCCATGCGTAATGTCATTTTTATTCAAGTGCCATGAAGAAGAGATTTAATTTCTAAAGAAAATTTTATTAAGAAATGGCTTACAGCCGCACGTCGAAAGATCGCACACTTTGAATGTTTGAATACCTACTGCCGAAGATTGAAGTGATGCCTAACCAGACGTCAGTACTGCAGACACTAGGCCCAGATGGCCAAGTGTTTTTGAAATAATTCAAAACAATTTCAATTTGGTATATATATTAGGTTCACATATTCTGACTGAGTTTGTACAGATTTTTTTGCCAAAATGAATGACGGTTACAAAAGAGTAGTCTGTCATTCTGTATCAGTAGTTCGAAATCTACACGCGATGTGACAAATTAATGCATTTTTTTGGGCGAGACCGAATTCCTATACCGCCAAAATAAAACGAAGTCCACCACTGCTCTGTTCTAGTTCATATGCATTTTTGTATGTAAATGGAGTTTGTCCATGCAGGACGTCTCTAGATCAATCCTATGGAATGAATCAGTGACTCTTCAAAGTCATGTGCTGATTAATATTTTAAATATGGCCTGTCTTGTGCCTCGAAAAGCACAAGTGATCGTCAATTCCATGTCATAAAGAATTAAAGACGCGTCATTCTGTCATTGTCAAATTGACAGTTCGTTACGGTAAGTGTAAAATAAAGAAATAGTGGAACAAAGCCTTAGAATATACTTCTATACTATAGCTTTATTTTTGAGTTGAGCTATATTCATATGGCAGTACTGTAGCTCTATTAAAAATCATATATTCTGCAAAAATACTTAGATGAATGACGCAGATCTTAGGAGCAACGATAACACTAGGATGACGCTGAAGATTAATAACTTTGCCTACAAAGCCCTGGCTACCACACAAAAAATATTAAAACTCACAAAGATAGCAATAACAATGAGGCCGATACAAATCCATGGGTTCTATATTATCGATACACAGAAATAATAAGTGGAGTATAAACGTGATTGGTCGGTTATCTGCGATACCCCGCGTTATTACAGCATCTAACGCTTCCGTCTGCGTCACGTGCAACTACACTTTTATAACTGCCACTACATAATATTATGGGTAAGCTATGCAGCACTAGCTGTTGTCCACGGCTCCGCCTGCGAGGATATCGGTTATTGCCACAAAAAGTGGCGTGTTATTCTGAGGGCCGATTCACGTGTTTGTCCGTCAGGACATTGACACTGGTTTTTTAAACGAAATATGATAAGATTTTGAATAGACTTGCAATATTTTGCAGTCTAATTTGACAGATATTGATCGATGTTGACACATAGTTTGACACTTTAATCAATTTAGGATCCAGTCGCTGTATTATTTAAGTATCGGTTAATTTACGAGAATTCAAATTATCACACTGCGACTAGATCAAAACTGCTTTTTCAACAAGTATAATTATGACGAGAATTAGCTTTCTGATGTTGTAATACTTTAAAGTTTCATGAAAGTTAATTCAGTTCTTTGCCACTTATACGACTTCTAGAATTTACGACACTAGACGTTGAATGTTTTCCAACACATTGTACTTCTTTTGTTACTTCTGAGAACCATTTAATTTTAAAGAGAGCACCCGCGGATCCTAGCATAACCTCTAGACACAACACAATTACTTCGGTCTTACAGATACAAACGAGTACAGAGTAAAGTTTGCTTTAGACTCACAGGTTTTTAGAAATAAACTGTAACTTTATAGTACTGGCGAGTAGACTCTATCATAGAAATTATTAATTTCTGTGGACTCTATACACAAATACTACTTCCCTACATGCATAGGGTTCCCACCAAGAACTTAGGGTCCCAAGCCAACCTCACCTGCAAGTGGTGCACCTGACGATCAACGGACGAGGCTCTGGCAAACAAAATGTCCCAATAAGCGGCAATAGGCTCGCCACCTATTACGTGGGTTCAAAACACTGGCGCAAAGTGGGCGATTAATATGCCTCTGCCTAGCCCCTCGGGGAAACAGGCGTGAGTCTGTGTATGTATGTACTTCCCTACCGTGCTCATGATAATAAATCAAAACAAATAACTAAGGTGGCAGTTGGTACTGCCCGATGACAATAAATGACGTGAACGAGCAAAATAAACAAAGCGTCGATATTTTACCAATAACCTCCTAAGTTGTAAGCTCTCGGCGCGCATTCAATAAATAAGAAATGTGCGCGTGTGTGGAGTAAATCAAATACTGAGAAGGCGCGCGTACGAGCACTCAACGGGTAACAGTGTTGTAACGACTATGTTTTTGATGAACATTTACTGTTCGTGGGATAAGTACATAATATTTTTTGCCTCTTCATCTTTTTTAGTGAAGAGCTATTGATTCAGCACCGTATACTTGCATACATAGATGGCCTACCAATGATAATGACGGAGTTGCTTATCTAATTTAAGTGTTTTTTACGATAAATCGTTTTTTTTTAATACTCTGTATAAATAAAAAAGGAATAATAAACCTAATATTAATTAAATAGTTCATAATCTATAGTTACTTGTCTTATCTCATACAACGTAAAACTCATAACGTAACCAACAAAATATGATCTTAAGCCTAAGGTAATTTAGCACTTGGCTGAAAATCAAACATAAATACAAAAACATGTGCAGCTCGTCATAATTACACCAGACACAGAATAAAATCCCTATAACGTCAAATATTAAACAATATTCAACATAAATAAACAGTGTTGATCGTTTGAATGGACGCCAAAAGCTGCGGATGTCCGATTCCAGTTGTTTATTTGTGCGCGACAGATCTCGCATGAATGATGTACCTATTGAGGAAACAGATGTGAGATTGTGGGAAAGTTGCTGGAGATACTCGTAAGCCGATGTTTCGAGAAATCACTCGATATTTGATGTTAAAGCTCATGAGATTTATTCCTGTAGGGTAAAGGATGATCCTTTTTGTACATGTTGTAGTATATTCTCGTAGAATAGAGACATATTACTTAAATTATATGGTTTCATTTTGCCCTAGTACATGATCGCCTAATCACTACATAGTATAAAACAAAGTATGTCTTCTGTCTGTGTGTCACTGTGTATGTTTAAATCTTAAAAACTACGCAACGGATATCAATGCGGTTTTATTTAATAGATAGTATGATCCATAAGGAAGGTTTATATGTATAATTGACGCGGGCGAAGCCGCTGGCGACGTCTAGTTTAAAATTAAAATTATAATTTATATTCAAATTAATGTTGTTACTGACCTCTTAGCACTGCGATTAGCTCTAACATATTATTAGGATTCGATCCTAACACGGGACAATGTGCGTGTAAAACACTTAATTTCCAGTCTGATTATTCGTAGTGCCCGATTAGTAAATTTTAAGAAAATCCAGCGCGATATGGGATTTATAACTAGACCGTGCGGTAATCTTTAAAAAAAATTAAAGACAACACTTTATTATTATTATGTTGCAGATGTGAGAGTTTATTAGACAAAACACGAGTATCATTTGTTGTTGTACGCAATAGTACCTAAAAATTGGCTACGTCACAGATAATATAATACTGCTACGTGAAAGATGTTGTTAGAAAACAAGTGCTTATGGGGGCATAGTGCGCACCGTTGTCGTTTTCACTAAACAAAAATTAACCCGTGCGGCTATCGGACTCACAACAATAGGCACTGTATTGAGACTTAACTCAGTTCAGTAGTGCAAAACAGTTTAAAACTTATTTTTTTATATTTGTTTTTTGAAAGACTCACGCCCTCTTCCCCGAAGGGGTAGGCAGAGGTGTAATTACACCCACATTTCACCATAAATTTTTAGGTCCCACGTAATAGGAGGAGCCTATACCAGACTCCGTGCTGCTACTGAGAATTTGGGAAAACCCAGTAACACTTTGCCCAACCCAGGAATCGAACCCGGGACCTCCGATCAGCAGTCGCATACGCTATCCACTGGACCACGGAGGCAGTTTAAAAACTTAAAATTAAGGAATACAAGTAAAAAGTAGGGAATGCTCCTGTTACCTCCACGACCACGTACTATGGTGTCAGCGTGTTCTCTTTTAAAAGAACTGAATTTAATTTTAACGCTAAAGCAACGCGTATAATAAAGAATATTTTTAATTATACTTCCAAAGGATAAGATTCTCTCCTGAATTAGATTTGTGAACCGTGTCACGGTAACATAATCTAACAGTATTGTAACTCGGCCGTCTTCGTGAGTTATATACCTACAGACGCGCTGTATGCAAACCAGCGGTAGGGCTGCCCGCCTCAAGTATTTTAATTACATCTACCTACTTGACGTTTTGTGATTGTTCATATTACTTATATTTTTATTCAAAAAAATGAAAATCGAATGAATGAAATAGTAAACTGCAGTCGCCGAAGGTTACAAAACTTAAATTTTTACTTCAACACCTACCTTCTGAGCCAAAATGCAAGTACCTACGTCCTTAATAATTGACGAGTATAATAATAACTTCAAATGCAACTTGAAATAACAGTTATTTGGTCACCCATCCGATGTCCAACCGCTTTGAACGTTACTTAACCTCAACCATCTAATTGTGTATGCGTTACTTACAGTAATATCTATTCATTGCCAACTTGTTCGATAACACTACATACCATCTACCTTATCATTATAATTTCATAACGATATTACGTTTAATTCAATATGTATTTCCAAAAACCTATAACTCGGGGTACTTTAAAATTAAGCGAAAAATTATGTACTCAGTTAAGTAAGTACCCTAAGAAATTACCTATTGGTTATGTAATAAGCAGATTCCCATTGGCTTCTATTTTGAAAATTACCCTGTAGGTAGTACGAATCATAGACAACAATTAAATAATACATTGTCCATAACGCAGGTAAAAGTGTCCTGCTAGTATACATTATATTATAACCGCAATATGTTTTAAAAATATTAAACATAATAACAGATTAAGCTTATCAAATAACGACTTTATCACGCTAAAGTTAATTACCGTGTCAGAAGGTAGGTGTGAAAAGCGTAGTTATCATTTAAAATAAGGTAGGTAATAGTATTATACATACTAGAACTAGCAGGAACCTTCGTAATTTGTAACAAAAAAAAACATTGTATAAATTGTTTTATCTTACGGAGTTTACAGGTAACTAAAAAATATATAGTTGGTGAGTTATCGAAGAATTTAAACAACCAAAAACTGCACAATATAATCTATACATCTTCCCCATAATAATTTTTTGAATAACAAAACACTGGTACAAAAATCGTCACCGTCTGTTCGTCACTGCGAGCTGCGGCACGATCGCGGCTGTGCGTACTTTAGGCACAGTCTATTAGACTGGGTACCCATTGGGTACCGGCGCGAGGAGGCGGGTAGGTATAATTCGAGTTTCGTGCGTTTGTATGGAGTTACAATACTGTTAGATATTATTACCGTGACCGTGTGGTGGTGGCAGATTCATTCATTAGTTTTAACGAAGATATATATAGAAAACATACCAATTTATAATAATATCACACACTCAACTATGTATCTCAAAACATTTTCAATTTCGTGTCCACCTGAATTAAATTTTGCCAGTTTTCATCTAATACCGTCGAAAAAAGAATATGGACATTTCTAACGTCGCTTCGGCCATTTGAGAAGAGAATTGCTGTCGTTCAAAATCCCTTAAGGTACCATCGCTGTAAAATGAGCCCCATTTAGGAGCTTAGTGATAAGCTTCGCAGTGGATCCGAAAAATTAAGTTTCTTTATAAATGTTATCTACGGGGTCAATCTTGGATTGAAAAATTGAGATGGTGGATGGATTTCACTTAGTCACGCCATCATTTTTTGCTGTTTATCTGAGCACGTCACTTAAGTTAAGTTTTTGATGACAATTTTATCTATTGTTTACTTACTTAAAAGCAGTAGCAATTTATGAACATAATAACTAAAGATACTATTTAACAATTTATCTAAAGATACTGTTTAACAATTTATCTAAAGATACTGTTTAACAATTTATTAAATTTCAACACTTACCATACATCAAACTACCAAGAGGACACAAAATTTGACAAACATAAGAACTAAAGTCCGAAAAATCTAAAAACCACCCAGTCAATATGCTTTGTACTTTTTTATAAAATTCATCGTTTTTATCTTTATAAATTCCAAAACATTGTATCAAAAAACCTTTTCTTTGAACTAAAATGAAAGGTAAATAGGACTTCAAAGGTTAGCGATCGTCCCTTTCCGAGTAAACTTGGTCTGTAGTAGACAAATAACAAAACAATTGTGCTAATCGAGCACTTTGGACGTTCGATTAAATGTTCATTGTTCGCTTAATGAGTGGAACAAGTTTCAGTCAAGGTTATGAAGAACAAGCTTAACGGATTCCTGTTAATACCTTTTCCGTGTTCTACAAAGGCCCGCACGAAAAGGTTGCGAATGGGTAAGGCAAAAAGTGTGTGGCTGATTTTATGTTAATACTGGGAACAGGAGCAATTGCTAGGCTTAACAACATGTAAGTGACAGCGCATAGAATAATTCCCAAAATAAAAAAAATCGATAAAATTTAAATAACCTATGACTCCCGGGCCATTATAACGAATACTTTGACACCCCATTTATTTAAATCGGTTTAGTATTTTAGGCGCTACAGTGGCACATACAAAAATACATACATACATAGACTGCCAAAAACTTTACCCTTCCTCTTGGCTTCGCCGTAGTCGGGTAAAAATTGACAACTCACGTCATTATGTAGCACAATCATTTCAATACAAAAATTTAGTTTCCTACCAGATATTTTGATCAAATAATGGTGGCAATCGAATGGTTCTATTATTATAATGCAATTGTTTTCTTTTGTGTCACACCCATCCATCATTCACTTCTTCAAAACATACAGTTTTTGTGTCTATAAGTGCCATCTAAGTAATAAAAAGACTATCACAGTATATTTGCAAAGTGCGATTATGGCCTTAATTGTAAACTATCGTACAATTCCGCATCCCCATATATCTTCCGACAAGTCCTTTGGCTGAGTGCAAAAGTCAAGGATTCGTCGACCGCCGTCCTTGCTCGAAGGCTTTGGGGATCAGCTTTTTCAGGTTGAGAGAAATCAATTAAATCGTTAACATGCTGAAGGACGACCTATTAATTAAACGACGCCGAACTAATAATTGGTTATGCTGTGATCTGCGACGCAGTGGGCGTGATAGTCATAGTTTAGGACAATATGATCCTTATTTACTGTTATCCCAATAACTTGTGGCGGTCAATTGAAAGTCACTTTGTTGGAATTTGATCTTGAGCGATTAGATTTATAGAAAGAAGAACGTTTTAATGACCTCTCTACAGACGAATAATTTACAATGGACTTCTATCTGAACTATTTACTTATATTCTAAGATCCGTAAAAGGATATTTACCCATCTGTGTAATGGATGATAAGAATAGGTGTAAAATTTTACATGTTCCAAAATATATTACGAATGGGTTGTCAAAAAAAATGTTGTAGCAACGCGACGCGATCCGAATTGACCGGTTACGAAAATATCAATAAGATATTAGGAATATTATCAATATATTTAATTATTCGTTATGTTTTCTATATGTATAAGATGTAAGTTCTAACAAAGTGACAAGTGCAGTAGAAAAAGTTATAAGCTCGTAAAGTTAGTAGGCACGAGATCAATATTTTACACCCTTCTCACAAAATTATAATTATTCGTACGGGACAGCAACCGATTAATATGTAAATAGTTGCTACTTCCTTAACAAAATGCTTGTAATTTAGCTATGCCGTTCTCACAATACGATGTAGTGTTTAGTATTTTCAACTGAGTGTAAAAGTAAATAGGTCAGAAAGCCCCTTGTAGCAGATGCTACGTTCTAAGATGCTACGTGCTACGTTCTGGCGTAGATCAGTTTGGTAGATCGCTTGCTTCGGATTCTATTGCGTTGCGTGACTCGTCGTCGTTTAAGCTCAAAGGATACAGGTGAATAAGTGTACTATGTCAAAACAAAAGTGAGAGACATAATTTATTAGTACAACTAACTAGGTACATAATTATGCATTCCTCGTAACAACATAAATGTATATTATACGTATCCATATAAATAAAATTAAAATGATAAATAGATGTAGCAATTCGTAGAAACCCAGAGTTATTAAGCATGAATAGGTATCGTTATAATATAGAGAAATATACTTAATCATCCTTATTGCAATAAAACTGAGAATTGTATATATCTCTAAAATTAACCAGTAGACTGTAGCGTGTATTATATTATTTTACTGCAAAGCACATCAAGCGTTTATTCGTCCCGAGCAATCCTCACGCAAACCCACAACTTGTCCAACAAACGAAAAAAAATCACAACAAATGTTCTCCCACGTAAGCCGCGGTATCAGATTGACAACCGCGGGCGTGTAACAAACAACAAAACGCGTTATTTTCCGTCAGCATCGCCGAAAAGCCGCCCTGTAATATATCACATACATTAGAACGAGCAGCACACATCACATCGATTCAATATAAGCGCGCGATCCATGACAGCTCACATGCCAGTTTCGCGGACCATTGGTCGGGATAACAGCGTAGGCTTTCGTTCCTGTTATTGTTTACTTTTCATTCGACATTCATTCGTTTAGTTGTCACCATGGGTCGAAGAGAGGAAAGTATCGGCTCAATGTTAAATGTGTTATTTACTTGCAGTTGTTGAGTATGAACCAGGTTTACGGATACTGAGCTTTGCAATTGTTGACAATACACAATTACTTTAACATCACAGGTGGCATATTTACGTAGTGCTAATTTGACATTCCTAAGCATCACCTTGTGACCAAGATGAAAAAACAATTTTGACTTTTGGCTAAGGACAGATTTCCTGTACCTATTACAATATAGTATTTTA
This sequence comes from Euclidia mi, assembly GCA_944739405.2. Lineage (NCBI taxonomy): Eukaryota > Metazoa > Arthropoda > Insecta > Lepidoptera > Erebidae > Euclidia > Euclidia mi. Next base: position 1,549,004 of record OX123188.2, on the reverse strand, counting down.
CCAAAAGTCAAATTTATCGTAATGTAAGTAAACATATTTTCTATCCTATTAAAACATTTTCTAATTTCTCCCGTTGCATTTATTATTCAAATCAAAAAGAGGTACCTATTAATTATCTCCCTTCATTTAAAGTCAGTATATACATGACAATGCCCTACATTACAGCCTATATTTATCCAATATCGGTTTGTTGTGATTTCGTTTATACCCACATTTTGTTTGGAATTTTAATCTTTAATTTGTTTACGCTAGAGCCCGAACACATAGGCACGTTTTAATTTACCCAACGATGCGTTGAAATGTTTACATTTCATTGATAATTGTTTACGTAATGTGTAAACAATTATTTTTTTGTTTGTAAGCAATTGGTGTTGGAAGTCCGTTCACAAAAATAGATTTCATTCATTACTATCAATGTTACGGAAGTTGGCCACCAGATGGCGCTTTGTCGCCTCTAATGACACTTATGGGAAATAGTATGGTGGTTTATTTTTAGCGCAGACCTTCGGAGTGTGAAAGTTTGTCGGTTGGTTAGTGAGTTCGATACCCCGCTGGGGACAAATATTTCGTACGAGCTGCGGATATTTGGCCTCGGGAGCAAGTTGTGTAGACCGCAGCTAATAATGAGTTACAAGTTTGGAACACGTGCTCCTCACGTAACTGTGAACATGAGAATAATAGATTATTAAGTTATATTATTATGTGTACGTGTAGTGACAGTGAGTCCTTACACGCGTGTATGCATATCAGAAACTTTAAGATCATTGTTATAGCACAACTGATATTATTAAATGAATTCTTGACTGCTAAAAATGTAGCACACATTGCATGGCATAGCTTTTTTTAAACTCGAATGATAATCATATCTTAAAAAGAGATGATTATCATTCGAGTTTAAAAAGAGATAATTAACAATTGAATACGCACTATACTTTGAAAAGTCAGTGATGCGTGCTGTGGGTTTGAACTCAAGACCTTCTGCGTAGTCTCTACGCTTAGCTATCTCTGATACTATCATACCAGGCTATTGATTAAACAGTAGCAAGGCTAGCAGAAATTTACGCTTGCGACTACCATAAGTTTACGTACATAATGACATTTTACAAAATAATAATCACTAAAACTTAATATTAATATTGAATGCACAACAGTTAACAAACTCATTACACAATATCTTAGCAAATACAGCACCTTATCTTCTGACATTTAAAATGTTCTATATTTCACTCACGTTGATCAAGTTAACCTTTCAAAAATCAATTAACCCTTCACGTGCAAAGTACAATCAACACATACCTACTTTTTGTCGACGGTAATAGGACGCTCTTAACTCAATTAACCCCTTACGCAACTAACCCCTCGGGAAACAATTTCTCTTCCCATCACACACGACCATGTGGTAAGACAATATCACTGAAGGATGTCGTATGCTCAAACATTACCCTGCATTAATGCCGCTTACAATTCACCTCATCCCTTAATAGGAAATAGAGCGTGAAGATAAGCGAATAAACAAAAGGGCTACATAATTTTCCTTTCCTTTCCATGTCGTCATCTGAGTCCCTCAATTTGAGGCAGTAGATGTCAATATTGATAGGACTACTAAGGCAAGCACTATTAATTATCTTTCATCTATCCCCACCCCTAGTTATTCACCATTCGTCTTTAATCACTTTACCGATAGTGATGTTAAGAAGAGCATTATTTCAATCACATCCAACGCAGTTGGTAGTGACTGTGTCAGCCGTAATATGATCCTTCCTATCCTCGACATAATCTTACCCATCATTTCCCACATCCTTAATTATTCCCTATCCAGTGGTGTGTTTCCATCAACGTGGAAGGACGCCCTAATTACCCCAATTCCGAAAACTTCTCAGCCTAAATCCTTTTCTGATTATCGACCAATTTCTATCCTACCATTCCTCTCCAAAGTCCTCGAACGCCTTGTCTTCAACCAAATGAACTTGTTCCTCTCCAAAAATAATCTGCTTAATCCGTATCAATCCGGTTTCCGTTCGGGTCATAGCACCGTTACATCCCTAGTCAATATTACGGATGACATCAGGACCGGCATGGAAGGCGGTCAGCTTACAATTCTTGCTCTGCTAGATTTTAGCAACGCCTTCAACACAGTGGACTTTGATATTCTACTTAGCCGTCTTTGCTCTCTTAACATATCTCCTACGGTGATTGATTGGTTTCGAAGTTACCTGTGTGGCCGCCGACAGCGTATACGCATTGAAGACTCACTTTCTTCCTGGTGTGATACAACTGTCGGTGTGCCCCAGGGTGGCGTGCTGTCTCCATTACTCTTCGCAATTTTCATAAATTCTATATCAAATAATCTTCGCTCCTCCTATCACCTATATGCAGATAATCTCCAAATTTATACACAGTCGCCATTGGCACAGATGTCATCTTCTGTGAGTACTATTAACAGTGACTTGGTACTGATCAGTAGTTGGAGCAAATCCTTTGGACTTAAAGTCAATCCCTCGAAAACCCAGGTCATTGTTATTGGTAGTTCACGAATGATATCGAAGATCGACTGGTCCCAGCTTCCTCACGTTACTTTCGATGGCACTGTAATCCCCATACAGGATAAAGTAAAGAACCTGGGTATAACTATTGACTCTTCTTTTACTTGGCGGTCGCAAATACAGGAAGTGAGTCGAAAGGTGTTTGCTTCAGCAGGATCACTACGAAGATTAAGAAACTTTCTACCCACTGCCACCAAAATTGCGCTTGCTAACTCTCTTCTTCTACCCATTATTGATTATGCAGATGTCAGCTATCTAGATCTCACCGAAAACCAGCTAGACAAACTTGAGCGCCTCCAAAATCTCTGTATACGATTCATATTTGGATTACGCAAATACGATCATGTTTCACAATTTCGAACACAGCTCAAGTGGTTACCCATACGACATCGCCGGAATGCTCATATTCTCTCTTTGCTGTACAATATACTGTTCAACCCTTCAACTCCCTCCTATCTTAAAGGAAGATTCGAATTCCTTCATGATACGCATAATCGTTATTTGAGGTCATCAGAAAATTTGAAACTAAAAATGCCGGTACATTCCACGTCATTTCTCGATAAATCTTTCTCTGTCACTGCTGTCCGCCTATGGAATGCGTTACCATTAAATATTAGACAGGCTCAGACGGTAAGCAGGTTCAAAAGTTTAGTCAAGGACTACTATCTAGCATTATAAAATTTCCTGTTTCACTACTATATACTATTATGTATTTGTGTATTATATATGTGTATGTATGTATAAGTATTTATGTAGGTATATGTATGTATATATATATTTATATACATGTATTTAAGCATATTATTATTGTATAAGCATCACAATATTATATATATTTATATATATATTAAGTCTATGCAAATTTTTACATAGGTACTGGTACACTTCTACAACCACCATTTATTTCCTACCAATAATATCTCCATCCAAAGGTTGCCTGGTAGAAATCGCTTTTAGCGATAAGGCCGCCCATTGTACTGTATTTCATTTATAATTCCTTAAAATGTTTTATATACTTAAGTGTACAATAAAGTATAAAATAAATAAATAAATAAATGTCAATGTTCTAATGGCGGCTCCACATTAGTGCCGTGAATTCACGCGCAAATTCACGCCGCGAATTCACGGCATAAGTTGTGTCGTCCACATTCATGAGATGTTCGCAGTCTTTCGTGAAACCCGTCGCGAAATGGACGTAGAAGCTTGGAGAATTATACATTATTACATTTTTACACTAAGAGCTTCTTAGGTCTCCAGCCGTGAGATCTATGAAGACTTATTTTACGGACGATTGTACACTCCTAGCTTTTCGTAGACTGATTGAAAAATTGCTCATTAAAAGTACAGCATCTGAGTATAACTTCCCAGCCATAGAAAATACTAAGAATTTTCTTTTCCCCTTCCCCTGTACCTTCAGATAGCATCTAAGCCAATCAATATGAGGTTCTACGAATTGGAGCGGAGCCTTCCAAGATGCTGAGGACCTCTGATGAAAGTAATCAAACAGGTGAAATTAAAAGTGTTTGAAATGTCCTAAATAAATAGTGTCCATTGTGGTGGGGACGATAAGAATGTTACAATAACAGCGCAGGTAAACATCAACACTAGAACGTAGTTAGTTGGATCTAAAACTTGATGTAAGCACTTGAAATTACCGTTCGCTAAATATATCTGTATATATCAAATTCTTGCGTTACTGACAGACTGACGGACACCGCACAGTCAAAACTATTAGCCGCATCCAGCTGAAATTCGGCGTGTGGCTATGTTTCTCGGGACCGTCAGGGTAAACTAAGACGGGATTGCCGGGAATTGCCACGGGAACGAGCTTCTTCTTCTTAGCCATTTTCTACCAAATTGGCGAAGGAAGGCCTCCTTCAGATTCCGCCATTTAGTTCGATCTGTTGCTACTTGCATCCATTTTGACCCTGCAGTTTTTTTAACGTCATCTTTCCAACGCATCTGTGGTCTTCCTCTTGGCCTTTATTCACCCCAAGGCCTCCACTCCAAAACTGCCTTACCCCATGAGCCATGTTTTCGGGCTATGTGTCCTGCCCACTGCCACTTAAGACTTGCCACTCTTTTGACAGCATCTGCAACTTTACTTTGTTCTCCGAGCCAGGTGTTCGTTTTGCGGACTCCCAGTGTAACCCTCACGAGCTTCCTTTCTACTTTCCTCTGGGCGACTTGTATTTTGTTAACGGTCTCCTTTGTCAGGACCCAGGTTTCTGCTCCATAAGTAAGTACCGGTAGATTACACTGATCGAACAGCCTGGCTTTCTGTTCAGCCGCTATGTTCATTTTGAAAGCAAAGTCCAGTTTCGAGTAATAAGAGTAATAAGCCCACATGAGACGGATACGTCTAGCAAATAGAATCATGCGAGAACACTTTGTAACTCTAAGGATCTTAACGGTTCCATGTCTGTATCTTCTTGTTTTGCTGGTAAATTTTGTTAGTAATCTCCACTGTACTGATCACGCCACTGTACTGATGAAAGACAAAATAGAGAAAGCACTAGAAGGGGACAGGAACGGGAACTAGCATCTATATGCTAGTTCCCGTTCCCGCCCCCTTCTAGTTTTTTGACCCAAAACCTATACGGTACTTACGGTTGACCTAGAATTGTCAATTTTGGTTAAAACCAAGGTCTTACAGCACAAGTAAAGGAAAAATTCCGAAAATTAAAAAACGTTGAAAATTATGGCTAAGTTTGGTACTTACAAGTTTTCGCAAAAATCTAATTTTGACCATGTCTTTTTATCGGGTAGACCCAGGACCCTGACAGATTCTTACACTTGACAATGTTCTTAAAATCAAAAATCACATGCTAAAAATATAGTCCATCTAAAATTACGTATACCTCGCACCAACCAAATACCAAGACGACACCAGTCTAAGTTCATAAATTATTTGTAATATGGCTAAATGACCCAATATACGTTAGAGTGGGCGATAATCGGGCGGCAGGCTTTTAGCTGACACAGCATGCTTGTAACACTATAACCACGGAATATTGCACGGCGTGGGTAGTCGATAGGGCAGTAATCACACAAAAACTGGAAAAAAGTTGTAAGGCTGATATATTTACTCCACATACATACAACACCATATATAGTCCCAAAGTAAACAGAGCATTATAGGAATTTAAACTTTGTCATCGCCATGTTTCGCCTGTTTAAACAGAGGTTTTTACTATGGATACTAGAGAGTGGATAAATCTACGTATAGTTTTTTTTTCTAAATACCTAGGTTCGTAGAAACACTTAGAAAATGTACATTTCATGGTCACGCATTAAAATTTTTGACTTGAGCGGGAATCGATCCCGCGACCTTCGGCGTAGCATTCGATTAGGTACAATCTCGTTACGCAACGTCGTCGTGGGCCGTCATGAACTTTTTCTTAACTAGATGAATTTAAGACGCACAATTTGCGATATCTGAAAGAACAAACTAGTTTTAATCCGGCATCCGGTCGATAAATATAAAATGATAAACAACTAGTCAGCTTACAGCAACGTTTCACTATCAACTGGGTGTGTTTTCTGTTTTCTAATCTTCTTTGAAAAACCAGTATTTCAAAACGAGTCGTCTATTTAAATAATAAAAACCATACCGTGGATACTGCCTTTGCTACAACTATGAGTTATTCGCTATTATAATCTACCTGCCAAATATAAATCTATATTTAGATAAATCTGTATTTATCTATCTCAAAAATCTCAAACATCAACCGCGATTCTTATAGATCACAACTAACGTACGTTTAACTCGTTTACATCGCTCAATTTCTCTCACTGATCCTCTATCTAGTGAGTACCGAGTGACTGTGCGATGTTCGACCAGACCACAAACAACATGTCTCTGCTCCACGCCACACGTGCTCCCTCGCTACTCGAATAAAAACGTTCCCGAGATTATCCACCGTACGTGACGCGAATACACACAACATTATATAAAAATAGAATTATTTTATATTAACTTTCCACTAGAAAAGGTTTCATCCCACTGCGTGAGATTAGGTATGTGTTGGGTAAGGTCGTGATGAATTTTATTTGAGTGCGTTGGATGCACTGATTTTTGGGAGTATTTTTCGGAAGGGCAATGGTCAGAAGAAATCTTGGCGTGGGATGGTAATCTCGAAGATAAAGGTCAACTTAAAGTAATCTCTGAAATCGAATTATTTTATATATTTGAATTGGAGGAGTTATAACAAAAGGCTTGTAAATAACTCACTTACGTAGCTCCAGACACGTGTAACAATAGGTAAAGCTTGATCAAATATAACAGTTTGCATGAAAGATTACTATAACTTTTATGATTTCAACGAAATATTTGTCAAATACGGAACCACTCTATTTTGGACTAGCTCCAGTCTTATTCCCACTGCAGTGTCATCTATATAGCCAGATTTAACGGTGACCATAGAAGATACCGAGCTTTGACACTCGTCAAGTCCCGAGGAAAGTTGCTAATCAAATGTAATCCTTTCATTTTTATTACAGTAGACGTTTTTTATGTATATGTAGGAACACAGTAAAATTGAAAAAAAAATGCTTTTATTATTATTGAAACATAAAGGAATTGTTATTCAATGCTTTACTTTATGCAATAATGACTGGCTTACTTGTAACTTAAAGCTAAATTGTAAAATAAGTAACTACTTTTAAATTCACCATACGAAGGTACAATATCCAATCCTAATGTCACCAAAGACTAATCCTAAAAAATAACATAACATCTACAGTTTCTATTACAACCCTGTACACGCAATTTCAGGCTCAGCTACATTTCATTACGATTTCTTAAGAGTAAAAAGTAGTAATGTGTCGTCTCACTGGCCCCATACAAAATAAAAGAGATAGAGTATATGTATACTTGAACTTGAACCTGATAGGATTCACTGATAATCAGTACTAAAGTAAGGAACTACTGACATTTTAAGGACATACACATGTAATCTTACAGCGTTTCATGGTTATCCATTAATTTTTATTCGTTGTAACAAAATCCTAGTTTTCAGAACGATCAGAGTGACGCAGAGGACGAAATGTTAATATTTTCTGTGTATATGCTTCGCTAATCGCCACGTGCTATCGGCAACAATCATTATACAACACCCACTACGAATCAATGAATAATTGCTCGATAATTTTAGTCGCTCAATAAATCGGTGCACTTACATAAATCTCGTTAAGTATTAATACATCAGATTTAACAGAATCGACCGATACTAATGGCCGCTGTAGTCAGAGGATTTATATTTCAATTCCGTAATCTGACGGTAATACCAATATCTAGATAGAAATGGATCTGAAGTATGAGATTTTCTGTACCTTAATTTAATTGAAAAGAGAACAAATAGTTATTAAAATAATATTTATACTTGAGGCTGCTACAAGTATAGCCAAGTGGAGATAACAACAGATTGCTACACGGAGGGTATCGGGTTTGAATCCACGGCGTGCACTATTGAATTTGCACGTATTTGATATAGCTAATAATATTTGATTATTTGCTTTATTAAACGTATTTGATATCACTCACCCCCTGAATAATATGACACTACTCCAATCTACTTAATATCGAAAATATTTAAATATCTCCATGAATATTTTACGTATAAATTGCAAACAGAAACAGAAAGACAAAGTTAAATAAAAATATAGTTAACAATAAAACACACGTTTCTTTGTTTGTTTATATCATAAATTGTATATCTGTGGCTGTACTGTGAATCATAATCCGTTTCTGATTTACAGAGGCGATCGCTGCAGATATTTATTGGTTGTAAGCATCATGGAATAATGGTATTAGGCAGATAAGTGTGTTGTGTGCGTGTGCTGAAGCAATGTGTCATGATTGTACCAAGTGCAGTGGCGGCGCGGTGGATAATCAAAACTCCTTTGTGAATGAAATTGATGGCTTTATAAGGTCTCGTTTTCCCTGACCAGATACAGCACCCTGAAGGAAGCAGTGGGCCACATCAAGAGTCTGCTGGCCTTCCTCAAAGAGCTGGGGTGGCTCGAGTGACAAGACATTCCTACCCGCACGCAAAATACACGCCAGGACGTGGAATTGCGGAAACAGCCCGTGCTACCAAGGTCTCGTTTAGAAATGGCTCTAAATGGCTCTTTGACTGTCAGTTTTGTATAGTGTGTTGTTTGGTAGCTCTTCGATTTTCAACTTAAGTTCATAAAAACAATAGCGTTAGATATCTCACTCAAGGCCATCTGATCTCAAGCAGGCTCTAGCTAGATATAGATTGTTTTTGGCAACTATATAATGATAAACATACTTATCCCCTCGAAGCATTTTGGCCACCATCGAGGCATCTCAGACACCCTTCATCTACGGGTGTATGAGATGCCTCGATTTTGGCCACTTTCAAGGCTAGGCTTTTGAGCTAAGTACGGGCGCGTAATATTTTCGTATAATACATACAATTTTAAAATTAATTGCACCAGACTCAGAACAAACAATCGTGGTCATCACACAATGATGCTCGATATGTATAGACGCTCAACGAACGCTCGAACCCGCGACCATCGGCTTAGCAGTTAATGTCATTAAACAGGCCAGTTAAAAGTTAAAATGTGCCTCAGCACGCAAGATACCTCTACCTATATGTGCTATTTAAATTAAAATCAAATGTGTTGTTTTTATTCATTCGTAAATGTAAGCAATTCAACTCATTTTTACCCAGATTTTCCTGTAAGAAGAACTACAAGTGAGTACTGAAAACAGTCTTACATCACTATTTCCACAAGATTACAATATATAGCTGTTCTCAGTAGGACAGTTTCTAAGAAATTCATGATGTTGTTCTTGAGAACTCTGCGTACAAGTTTCTGAGCAAGCCTCGCAGGGGGAGCCTCTAACACAAGCGGATCCGAGAAGGCAGTGGACTGTGTGGCGTAGTCTGCTGTGAAAGGCATTGCACACCTCGCCTTGCCCCGGGCACGCGTCCCAAGCAAGGGGACGGACGCGACAGGTACAGCGGAGCAATACAACCACAGTTCCCGCTGTACCTGCTAGCTAGCTGCTAGGCGGTAACTCAATTTCCACATGTTAAAAAAAAAGGTCCAACTTCACTTCAGGTATAGCATGATGTCTAAATGTTTTAAGCGCGATCTAAAATTGCTAAGAGTTTTGGTGATTAAATACTTGACGCCCAACACTTTGTTATCCACAAATTGCTGCGACGCGTCTAGATCTACTTTTCGTCCATTGCTATAATGATTATTAAAGTCTTCGGACTCCCTGATAGTAAATTCAGACGTTTTCTTAAGAATTGTGCATAGGGTTCCCTGGGTGCATAGGGTTCCCATCAAGAACTTAGGGTCCCAAGCCAACCTCACCTACAAGTGGTGCACCTGCCGATCAACGGACGAGGCTCTGGCAAACAAAATATCCCGATAAGCGGCAATAGGCTCGCCACCTATTACGTGGGATCAAAACACTGGCGAAAAGTGGGCGTTTAATATGCCTCTGCCTACCCCTTCGGGGAAACAGGCGTGAGTCTATGTATGTATGTATGTTCTTAAGAATTTCTTGTTCAGTGACTCGAATAAGGAAAACTTCACGTGTTAAGTACCTGTGTTGTGGTGTATCCAACAAATATTAAAGGAAAACAAACACCGTGCGTTGTGTTTATGTTTCATACCGACACCGCCGCCGCCGATGCTCGGGAGTATATAAATTTCAGGAATATGAGTAACAGTTCCGTATTTATCACTCGTATTAGTCGCGCGTTTCACTCAGCCGCTTACTAAGTTTTGGTTTGCCAGATAAGGCTATGCTTTGAGCTGTTATGCTTAAGAGTGATTGCACTTCAAATGTAACAATGAACCGTCAACCATTATTTTTGTCGTTTCGATACCAATAAAAAATAAATATTATGAACATGACTATTCCTATACTTTAGTTCTTCTTACAAAATGAATGTAAACGTTATAAGTATAAGAGGAAGACTGAAGGTATGGTCATGACGCGGGCAGTAAGCTGGCGCATTTATCAGCGCTGGCCGCGTATAATGTACCTGCTACGTGAATAGTTACGTAGCAGCTACATCTACGCTACATATAGCTGTATTCTTTCTATGTACCACTGCAAATTATACTCACGAAACTCCACTTACCGTTTTTGACTAGCCGTTTGAAGCTCAATTATTAAAATATTTATTCCGCCACTAACTTGTAGTGTATGATGCCGATTTTATGTTACAGTCGAGGTCACGAAATAAGATACCTCGTGATCGATGTAACACATGCCGAAACGCTGGCCAAAAAGAAAAATATATCAGCTTTATTTTCAAATTATTACGCATTGTAGTTCCTTTACATAAATACTTAAAACATACATAGCCACACAAAATAAGACAAGTATTTTTTTATTACTTAGGACCTTTACATACATACCTATATTTCCAAACGAAACTACTTCAAGGTTTTCTTATCAACGACGCCCACATCAACGAGCCACTTTTTATTTCACTTCGTCCGCCAAGACAAACGAACATCAAATATATTTTACTGTCGATCGGTCGCTGCACTCGTTGTTTTCCACGTTCAATTAGCTATCTAAGCCCACCACCACCTTCTAATGAAAATTTGTTCTTACATTTGATTTATGCCTCCGCCTACGCTTCCACAAAATATGTAAGTAGCTGTTTAATGGGGTAGTACATACGGTTCTATAACAAGGTCCCTTATAATTTAAGAAACATAAGGATATAAATTAGTTTAAAAGTAATGTTACAACTAAATTGTGATTAAAATATAGTTTTAATGATATTTAAAACTCACGCTACTGACAAATTAAAAATAAAACATTAACGTTGAGTTTCGGACCAGCTCTTCTCAACAGGTTAATAAAATGACATTTAGTAGGTACTTAAAAATGTTTACACGAAATAACGAGCCATTTCATTTCAGCTAGCCAGCAATAATAATAAATAATAATTCGTTTCAGCCTATTTGGCGAATGACTCTAGTACTACATTAATATTCATCATAATTATGCGTAATTTGTTAATTTTACAATAACTAAATCATTATAACAATAGATCAGTGCTATTTGTTTAAGCAATCGCGTGACGACCTTTCACTCACCCTCTACCTACCTATGTCGTGCTTTTAGAACAATTTGCCTACTGACGTATCTAAATATGCATTTATAATACTCCTTTATTTACATTTATGAACTGTTTTAAGTCAGGACTACAGTAACACAATTTATAGACCTCTCATATCGCTAAAGATTAAGGTATACAAAATGGAGAATAATTTTAATCACGAAAACATTGTCTAAACTCTAAAATAAAATTTTGCACCTTTCTTGCTTTATATTTAATTCATTCATTCATGAGCATTTGTAATCTACGAATACATAGTGCAATGCAGGTGTCACTTTTGCAGAAAAACCCTTGCGAATTATAAAATGCCGAGCAACCCAGCTCAGTATCCATAGTCGGGATACTTTTACTTACAATCCATACAGAATATAGTTACCCAGGGCAGATCTGCAATTTGCAGTGTTTCCACACGAAATTACCATACTACACGTACATTAAGAAGCTTCTTTCAAATATATTTAATTAATATTTGATATCACTAAGGATAATTTCGCATATAACACACTTTTTATTGACAGAATACCTACATGTAAAATAACATCCCTCAGTAAACAATGATAAAAATAAATTCAACGGATCGTTGTAAGACAGCTAAGTGGTGCTTTGCTTGCAGTGATATCTCCACTGCGCTATAACTCAAAGCTTCAGAGATGATCGAGATTGTGGCCTATTTGGCTGCAGCGTTCAAAACAGTTAAAGTACTTAGATGGTAGTGACATTGACGAATGGAGCGGACTGAAGATGACCGGTGATGACTCCGGCAGAGCGAACAACGGCTTACGAGCTCGCGAAACGTTTTATTTTCGGTTGATGTGTTTCTAATGTTAGAAGAGGCATATTGTGGTTTATTTTTGAACTACGGAATCGATATATCTCTACGAGAATGCAACCGCGAATTTTCTTCATCACTTTTTTGAGTAGTGCATTCTTCTTCGGTAACATTTTACAAACTATTAAGGAATGAGAGTAGCTGAATCACTTAGGTATTATTTCAGTTCAAGAGAATCGGATTTGCACCTTTCAACAGTTTCACAGATATAATTAACGTCTTCTTTCTGCATGTTGCACTTTCTTTGTAAAGATAATTGGAATGGCACTTACTGCAATTTTTTGATGACTCGCCTTTTGAATATTCTTCGCCGGTAACAAAAATTTCACTGTAATTTTAATCATGCATTATATTATAATATGATGTACTGAATAAAAATCATTCAAATATTTAACATTGGGTCGGCACATATCTGACGGAAGATGCGTCGCGTATTATCCGTCACGTAACGTCAAAACAGCCAAATTTATGATAAATAATTCAACCTTTCACACCTAAAAACTGATGATGCGTTAGTGCGTCGAGCGTACAGGATCTGCTCCATTTCCGTCAACGTATCGTCGGTCGACGTCGCGCGCACCACGCTCCACTTGTATTTTGACTGACGCGTTGGACGACGTTTTAAAATTAAATGACATACAAAGCAACCGCACTGTAGTTGCCGAAAGCAGAAATCGACTAGTCGCGTCATGTTGCAGGTCTAATTTGACGAAATAGACGCAACCGATGCAGATACGCTCGACGTATTTTCCTTCAGATATGTGCCGACGCTATGTAGGTACTTGCGAGATTTTTATGATGCACAAGACTCTCAAATAAAGTTAAAAAGATTTTTAAGAAAAATGTATTTAATGTTTATCTTTACAACGTAATTTATATATCCAGATCAGTAAGTTACAGTAAAGCCGTGATAAAAAAGAAACCAAACAAAACTAGCGAGTTCTCAGAAAAAGTAATAAGAAACGCGCAGAGTTTAATTCGCTCCCAAAAACATGTGAAAGAATACTCCGCCGGATAGTTTCGTGATGGACAAATTACTGTGTAGATACAAACTATGGAATTTTCTTCGCTATTCGTACTTGTACTGGCTGCATTAAATTTATCAGCTTAAGAATGCTGTTTCGTTTTATTTTAGAATCTCAAGTGTTTTGAGCAGAGATTCCGATCATTTTACGTAGAACAATCAGAACATGCCTGTATAGTACTGTATCTGTGTACTATATATAGGTATAGTTAGTTAGCTTGTTGTGTTACGCCTACGCGTCGTGTCGGTGAAAGATACGCAGCGTAATCCAGTGTAGCATCATCGTTATCAATTTTCAATCAATCAATATTAATATCAATTTTTCTTTAGTGACTTGTTGTTCTAAAAAAGTTACATCCGTATCCTAAAAAAAATATCCTAAATCAATGTCATGTTGTATCAAAGAAAAACTATTTCGTAGACATATGAGTACACTCATGCTGACTCAAATCATTCTGGTTCAATGAAACAAGAGTGGTTAAAATACCTCGAGCCATTTTTGAAGAGTTATAGCAACTTCATTTCGAGCGAGTCTAAGCATCAGCATTTAAACAAAGATGACATATGGGCAGTAGCATTGAAAAAGAAGTATAAAAATTCTCGCAAACATTGACTAACCATCATAAATCACATGCACGTTATCCTACGGAGACTCAAAGCAGCCAGATACTTAACGTGTAGATTGATGATTTGGAAATATACTCGTAATTGGAAGTTTGAAACAAAGAGGTGTTTGAAACATGGGGCCCAATTCCGCTAGATAAATATAGTCTCGATATCATGTCAGTGTCATACTTACGTCACAAAAAGCGTATTCTTCTAAATTATATGATATTTGAATGAAATTGTAACGAGATCGTATGTGTCAACGACGAACTGTTTATTTTAAATTATACGATAATGACATTAGGGTATCAGAATACCGCTTTTAAATCCATTTAAAATATAATATCAATGTCATCTAAAAATAGCAGAATTGGCCCCATGATTGCCATTGTCTCATTCGTATGGTTCTCGCACCTCACTGGCAAGCTGTCTAATCGGTTAATGCAGATGCATGTTCTGCCTCATATATCTATAAATATTATTAAATGAAGTCCCCTTTTCGTCCCTGTATGAACGCGATAAACTCAAAAACTACACAACGGTGTTTTGTATATGCAAATACAGTGTTTTCTGAGGAAGGTTTGGATGTATTATTTACGCCGTCGAAGTCTAGTTATATCTATGGTATATAGGTGATAACGAGAACTACTGAAATGAAAACATAATGTTGCGTTACTCTTATTCATTCTGTGAATCAAATGATAAGATTCTTCATGTAGCTAAACTTATTTTAGGTGATTACATAAACGACGAATTCATTCATGAAATCGTCTTTATTGTAGTTGGTGTTTCACTCATCTCGCACAACTGACTGTGAAACAAACAAACAAGTTTCCTCATTGTGTTGTTATAACATTAGTATGATTAATTCAAGATACATAAATAACATTGAACGAGTTTTTCCGCAAACTCCAGCCGCCTACGATTCCCGCTCTCTATTTTCAGAACCTTACATAACAACAAGATGTATACAATGCTCGATAAAATGCCGTTGTAATGAAGCAAGAGGAAATACACGTTTAAAAGTATGTAAATCTTGTGTGACATCATTAAACGCGTTGGTTTCAGTGCAGAAATAGTAAACTTGTACTTAGTTATTATAGTGAGTGATGTATCAGGTTGCGAGGAGTGCATACGTCATGAGATGTGTTGAGTGTGACCATAGCGAATGGATTATGTGTATGTATATTCAGTTTGGTGTTTAAATATGTGGAATCTTACAAACTTCGTTCGGGACGAATGGCGTAATGGTTTAAGCAGCCGCATCACTACGATAGTGGATAAAGCGATCTCATCCAAAATGTACGTGGCAGAAGCTGACACGAGGCTATAGACTCCCATGAAACAATGGATGGTCCCATCAACAATTGTTTTGGTGACAACATTTGTTTTGATAATATTTATATTTTCCAGTTACGTTGAGGAAGTGGAATGACTACGCACTTCGCTCAACTTACTGAAACACACAAATTAATGTTCACCCACGCTTCGTCTGGCCGGCTTGAATTGCGTAAGATAAAAAATATAAGTAGAATTGCACGGACTCAAAGAGAAATCTTGATGATATTATGTCGAAGTAAAACTAACTTTGGATGAATAAATGAAGAACATTTTTGTACTCGTTCTTGTAGTCAAATCACGTTTTAGATGGTTTGATAAAATAAACCGTGAAGTGAAGAAAGCTGTGAACATATATAAAATAGAACGGTGGCTTTACCAAAAGCATTGCACGATCCACTAGATACTTAGTGTTTGGAGTCACCATTGGTACTGATGGGCATTAGGCAAAACGATTGATTCTCTTGTGTGGCAGTCATACATATGTTGTGCCTTCCTAAAAGCTCGTCGTTTTTCCTCCTCAGAACCATATCATTGTATTTGTTGATCAGTTGATTTAGTTGATACACTAATACATCCGTGATCATGGTGCTTGTAGCAGTGTCGGAATAATGGAACATCAAAACTACGGTGCATGGCTTATATCGCGATAAACAGTTTAAATCATCATCATACAGCCTTTGGCAGTCCACTGCTGGACATAGACCTCTCCGAATTAGCATCACAATCGTACTGTGAGTCAGAAAGGGTTAGGCTTATAATACCACACTGACCAGACGGATTGGCATACGGTTTGATGTTGTGTTCGACGTCTCTTCGCTAAGATACTGTTTGCTTATTGTATTTTCTTTGGTTGCCTTTTACAAAATTTACGGGATGAAATGGGGTACTGTCTTAGCATTCTTTATCCGTCACCATGCGGACCCGAGTTTAAATACTTACACAACTCACCATAATTCTGTTTGCCATTCCATTATATTTCAATTGCCATACTTATATGGTAATACTAGTGCACAAGTGTGGACTTGATGCCCACTTAGTATGGTAATAGAAGATGATGAGTGTGGGGTGTCAGATGACCGCACATGTGAGACACACGTCTTGTGCGAATAAACTGCAACTTATCAATGGAGCACTGTTTACGCTCGTCATTATGTTTACGAAGTCATATTGTATCTACAGAGACAAAACTACGAAAAACAACAAATGAAAGCCCCATTTCACTTACCAATAATTTCAGGGTATTTTATTCTGCATAAAAAGCCCAAAATTATTTACAGAGTAGCTGTTAATAACTCAGCTTCATAAAAAGTAAAAATGTGCCATAAAACTGTTGGCAGCGAGCGTCTTACACTGGCAACAACCGTTCCGCTTGACTCCGTGTAAAAACTTCATTGAATATGTAAATACGCGAATATTTGCAGCCCGCCATGCTGGAATAGGCTATGGCTTTTAACTGGCTCACTCACCCTGTTTGTTTAGAGATTACGAAATGTTAGGGTCGAATATCACAGATGTCATGTACGCGCGGTGGTATCAAGTCCTTTTTAACTTGTCAACTGTACAAAGAGTTTTGTAGGTTTGTCCGCACAGACAGGCGCCTTGCTAAGCGCCTAGAACCTAGTGGCTTGAATGCTTGCTACTTGCTGGATACTCGGTGGCCGCACTGAGAGGAGGTTTGCGTGGTGGGTCGCTAGGTGCGTGGGTCATTTGCTTGTCGGCACGTTCACGAGATGAATTTTCAAAAATAGCTTTAACATCTCATCATCAATCATCATCCATAATTCATCCATATGATGATATATCATATCACTAACTTAGAACACTTCGTTGGTTTTTACATAAAACACTTGATTCACTAGAATATCAAAAATGTAACACAGTAGGTACTTTACATATTTCCTATTCAAAGAAAATGAAAGTAGATCCTTGGTTCAGAAGAACATTACTTCGCCACAACATCCTCCTTTAACGGTACCTTATCATAAAGTATTTCAAAAAGCACAATTATTGATACCATTCTCTCAACATGTAATATCGTAAGTAGGCTGTGTATATGTTCCGTGAGTGTCGGCAGCCATCTTAGGCTCGTTGTGATCGAATCAAATCGACATCTCCGACAGAACGAGGGGCGGAATGCTTTCAACCTCGATGCGAATAGTCGATACATGGAGAAATGAACAATAATAATGGGGTTTATGGTGCTGTAACGTTAAGCACCCTGTACGTGAGAAGATTGGACAGGGTGCCACAATCTGTGGCCACTGTTAAATATATTAAAGTTTTATGTTACCGGCAGACAGAATGTTTACCTTACGCTACGAAAAGCTATGCGGTTTATTCGCATTGCTTAACTACTAAGCAAGCAACGCAATCGAAGCAAATAATAAAGATAATGTTAAGTGGAAGGGTAGGAAAATTACCAAGGAGGTAGCTAATGAATATTTAGGTACATAATCAGCTTCACCAGGCCTGAACATTTTCTTTTAATATAATGACTGCAGGTGTATGTAGTGATACTGTTATACGATAACAGCTTTATAAACAAAGCCACTAGCCTACTTGACATAAATTCTCTCAACTATAAAGAAAATACTTCTGTAGATAAAGAAACTATTACCGATATTCTCATCTTCAAATAAAAAGCACTATTTTTATTTATGGTATATTCTCGAAAATTGAATCAGATTGAATGCGCAAACACAGACAATTCTGTTAGATTTATAAAAAATAGAGAGAGCTCTTACGAAGCCTTTCTTTATTACCTAACTTTATAGGGACCTACAAACTAAACTAGAATGTCAAATTTCGTTGTAGTAGGTACTTTATCTGCGCGATTTTTTATTTAGTAGTAAAAATTTTGCTTACAATATGAGCCAATGTTTTAGAATCTACCCGTGTGTAGATCACTTACCTACTTAGAAAATATGACTTTAATTTAGATGTTTCTAAACGTCCGTGTTGGCAGCCAATCACAGTTACCAGACTCCACATGCACAAAACACCTACCTGCGTGCTTTTCAGATTACATAGAGTTCAAAGTTAATAAGAAACACCTCTGATCGCATCTAGCATCACTGCACTCATAAATAAATAAAGGTAACCAAAGCGAACTACTGATCTACTCCCAAGGAGTTCCTCTCTCACAACCAGAGCAGTAATTGCTCTAGCTGTAATACCTCAAGACGCATTACTTTGCAGAATACAACATACAATGAAACATGATCCATACTGTGAAATTGGAATATAGGACAAACTTTATAAATCACTTATCTTGCAAAACCCATGAAAACAATTTCCCTTTTTCTTTTATATAAATACTCTTATACTCAGATATTGGCTTCACGTTTTACTACAAAACTTTTGACAACACTTTCTTGTAGTAATAAATAGTGAGGGAAAAATCAGTTGGCAAAGCCATCATACTCTATCCCGACCAAGCATCCACACCATCTGTCACGTTAGCGTAGCCAAATATATTCAACTACACCACTTTGTCTTACTTGAGTACCAAGAACAAGCCTAATATCTTCTTAACTTCGATTTACCTAAAAGTTTATAAAAGTTAGTTTATTTATAAAAGTTATGTTATACATAATTCCAGACTGTAGCTTAGATACAGTAAGTAGGTACTGTCGTCATATTCTAAAGGTAAAAAAATATTGGATGTAATTTTGTAATGTACCTAATACAATTATCTAATAGTAGATACTAGAAAGCCGGCTTCCCATGGTGCGTGGCTTTGCGGAGAGTGTACTTATAAATATACGACAATTTATTATATGTTGAAAGAGACGATCTAGTCTCTATGCGATTGCCTATAAGTTATATAAATATACGCATCGACATTCGACGTTAAATGTAGCGCCAGAAGCCCAACAGTTAAGGCAACACTCCTGTAACTGAGGAATCATGGTTTCAATCTGTCTATGTATGTATTCAATTGTGAATAATTATATAATTGCTTGTCAGAAGTCTTGCGAGACTGAAGTTTTCCGAACCGTTTTCCCATAAGAAGCAGACGAAACAAGATCTCACGACAGCATTTCGAGCTTTTATTTTTGAGATTTGTTGACATTGTGGACTGTCCGCCACTCAGTCCATCAGGAAGCTTTCAAGCGCGTCTGTCAAACGCACCGTTCATTGTGTTTTATGTGAATTAAAGAACAAAACTGAAGCCTGTATTTCGGGACATTTTAAAGTCCGACGCATTTTGCAAATATGGCAATTTTAAGTAGATAATACGTGATTACTATTACATCTACTAAAGTTGGTCAACGTTATTTCCCGTACAGCTCACAATGGACTTAAGTGACGCTGAAGTTCAGAACTACTGTGGCTCTCACAGTTTTGTTTCTGCTATCAGCGCGACGAAGAGGTGAAGTGAACTTAATAATAAATTGTACTTCTATACTATGATCTGTGTCAAAAATCTGTACGAGCAGGATAAACGTTTCAAAAGAGGATCGCCTTTATCTGTGCATATCTCCGTAACATCGTACGAATAATATTATAAATATTTACAAACACATTCATGTTAACAATTACGTATTGCTTTATGTGAAAACGTTTCCGCGACCAAAATAAAACAGGAGTTATATTTTCATTCTCCTCACATAAAGATAGTGCACGAGTGTTATCAGTGGTTGGCAGCTGACAACGCGGCGATGCTGCAATGTACGGCTCAGAAAAATAGTTTCTTCTAACTTTTGTAGCAAATAAATAGACACGAAGACACAATATTTACGTCAACTTTTATCAATATGACCCACTTCGAAACAAACAAATTTGGAGAGTAACATTCGTATGTCAGGCACCTAACCTCCAAGCTTAGAAGAAAATTTAAATAATTACATTATAAAAAAAATAAAAACAAATAAAATAATTAGATAATGACTGCATTAATCGATTTTAAACTTTCGCGATTTGTGTACATCACACATTGTATGAAGTGACTGCATTGACTTCATTATCAAAAATAGATGAAACATAGTTCATACCTACTCCCCCCTGTGGGAAAAATGAATAAATGTACCTTATGAACGTATAAATGTATCGAAATCATACCTGTTTAAACCTGGCTGCAAAGAGGTGCGGCCAGGTGGTCAACGGCAACCGTGATTTTTCAGAATCTTTATATCTATCCTTGCTGTAGACGATATTTTATTTAAAAAACATGTGACCAAAATGTTTTACCAAAAACTAATTACGAATAATTTTATAAAAAATACTAGCGGCTACATTTTAATCGGCAACCCTGTTGATTAGTATTCTCCTAGTCATAAATATGCATAAAAATTTGGTTTTTAGCAAAAACTCGATGAGTGCACTAATTTCATCAATCATATTTTGTCGTGATAGTGTCTTTCATCTAGTGTGTATCACATTCACAATCAAAAGCATAATAATCCACCATTTCTCAAAAATATAAACACTTTTATTATACAGTACCCTTCAAAATCAAACCCCTGTAAACAAACTAAATCTAAATTTAATCTAAATCGTAATCTCGGTGTAAATGTTGCATTGCGCAGTAAATGAGAATGGTTCCAAAGGGATTTAGCGCTCGTCGGTAAATTAAAGACGGTTTTAATGAATGTAAATCAAGTTAAAAGATATAATATGCAGTTAGTTTGTACATTTCACTCATTATTGAAGTTATAGGTATTGTTTCGATTGAAGTACTTTGGCTTCCATAATTTGAAGAAATGTGTATCAGAAATCGTGGTTAAATTCAAATTCAAATTCAAATCATTTATTTGTTCATAGGTTCATTATAATAAACACTTAAACAAAGTCATACTTTTTAAAAAAAATTAAGCTAGATGAGGCCGGATATTACGGAAGACTGAGACGATATTTGTCTAAGAAGACATCGAAACGTCGGATTGTAATAAACAATGTTGCTACTAGATAATTCGATTTAAATGTAATCTGTTTAATTTTACCAAATATACTGGTTCATCTGGACATTCAAAACTATTTTCGTATACACACAAATCAAACATTATTATCAAGCAAATTTCCTTTACCTTCATCAAAGGGTTGGTCAAATTGGTCATTCACCGCACATTTATTGTTGGGAAAATTCGGAATAGCCAAACATCGTACCCGTCCTTTCATGAGAGAGGCCTAGTGCAACAGTGGACTGTTAAAGATGATGATGATGAAGTTTCTCGGAACAACCTTCATATAAATGTAAATAAAAAGTTACAAAGGATCGTTTTTTGTGAAAGTTTCAAGACCGACAATCTCGTTTTCATTCACAACTGAACAAAGCATAACTTATCATTCATTTTATTAATAGTATGTATCCATTGTACTGCTATTAATGTTTGCAATCATTTCACTATTGGTTTTGTACCTATTATTGCTGTTTTATGAACGGTTCTGATACCATAAAAATCTTCTTTCTCATTTTATCATAGGAATGCTCAAGATATTCAATTATTATCTTAAGGTTCTCTATAGTATCTTTATATTTTTGAGTCTAGAAAATTAAGCTTATTACGCGCAGATTCAACTTACAGTACTCTCTAGAGAGAACGTGTGGGGTAGTAAGACCGTCTATACGTACTCAACGTGCAATTGTGCATATAAAGCTAATATTTGAGCTGGATTTCTATGTCGGCTAAAGGAAAATCTAGCAGACTCATCCAATCTTATTCTTTATTCTACACTGTTTAACATTTTAAGGTATAAGTTTTGCATTTCTCTATTATTACGCCGCAATGCCTTCTTTTATAGTGATTGTTCTGGATTTTGCCAACGTAGCGTTGGACGCCCTCCGGCTAGGTCATGATTATTTACGCAAAGTGGCTGGCAGAGGTTGGACACAAAGATCCCGCCGAGCCGGATCAGGCTGATTGGAGTGCATTTGGATAGGTTTTTATCTAGCAGAGGATTACTTGTAGCTGAAGATGATGACTAAAATTATTGTTGATTATTTGATTACATTAATAGCACTTAATGTTCGAGATCTATTTTCTTAACTTCTTCTAAATTTTGTACAGTGTTTTGTCATCTGCTTATTCTGATCACGAGTCTTCAAACACGTCGTAAAAAGTTCTCTTAAATTCGCATCTATCAAACACTTGTGCTGTAGTGTGACTTTTATCATTGGTGTTGTTAACGGCCGGTTGGCGCAGCGGTAGTGTAAACGACTGCCACGCCAAAGGTCGCAGGTTCGATTCCCGTTCACGTCAAACATTTGTGTGCATGAACATGGATGTTTGTCTTGGTCTGGGTGTTTATATGTATAATATGTATGTATTTACAAAAAAAAAGGATATATGTATGTTTATCCATTGTCTAGTACCCATAGTACAAGCTCTGCTTAGTTTGGGACTAGATGGTGTTGTGTGAATGTAGTAGAATATTATTATTATTATAGTAGAATATTATCATACCCAAGTCATATAAATCATTACACTCATAGATGAAATCCAACATCCGCAATCATCTTCGCAGGGCTCCTATTTTTGGGTTAAGGGTCAAAAGAGAACCTAACATAATCTATTTATTTAGTTCATCGCACCTAAGCCTAGGCACTAGCACTTGGAATTTTGTACTTCGGGATTTTAAATTTCGGGATTTTAAACTTTCAGGATAATGAACTTTCGGGATTTTAAACTTTCGACCAAACAACCATTCGGCGTTTCGATTATCGGGATTTCGTCCATCGGTATTTTAAAAATTGGGATTTTGATACGTACCCATTTGCGCACGTAAGGCTGTTTAGGTCGACGAGTGCTATATCACAACTGCACACAAAACCGAACGAAAATAAATCACCCGGAAAATAAGAATTTTATATTTAGCCACTTGGTATTCAGGGGCTATAAATTATATAACTGAGAGACAAGGCCATGGTTAGATTTCGCTGTGTATTAATGATAGCTAGTAGTAATTGACTCAACAGATATTTGTATCCTTGAGGAGTCATTATACTAGTCACGTCATTAGCTGCATGGAAAAACTATGTAACGGTCTGACCGTTACATAGTTTTTCCATTAACGGATAGCTGTTACAGATAATCGAATTTATGAGTTTTATAATTGCGATAATATTTCAAAAAAGACGTATTGGTTTTTATGTTTTGATAACGATTCACTTACTGCTGCATGCATAAATAATTTTACTTTTAAAAAGTACTAGTAATACCTATGTATGACTTAATGTATAACTGTGGATAGTGTTTTACAGATTGATAATCGTAATTCATTTCATCCCGACTTATAATGAAAACTTTGAGTCACATTCATATCATTAGTAAACATTGTAAATCCTTTAAATAAATAAACAAAGTAATAAATGTCGGTATTTCCGCTTTTGTTATTATGCATAACACATTTGTATTACATTCTGTGTGAATATAATGTCTCTTTTTAATTTTCTTTGCCTTGATATACGAGGTACGAAATAAAGAGTTTCGGGGTCAACATAATATGTTTACTTATTTATGTGTTTCAGTGTTATACATAATATATATTAAGCAAGCAAGCAAGATTTATTATTCCTTATGCTATAATAGAATGTAATTTTAAATTACACAACTGTGCGTAATTTGTGTTTTTTGTTTGAGTGTAAGTTAATTTAGTTTTAAAATACAAAATTGTTGGGTTACGTACATTATGTTCTAGTTGATTAAATTTTATACACTGTCATACATTTGCAACGTAAATTAAATGTACATACAATTATAACAGATGTCAGAAAGTATCTACCGCAAAATTAGTCAGGGCACTAATTTAATTAATACTATCAAATACACAGAGGTCATCATTTCTGAAAATATAATTTATTGTACCTACTCAAATATAAAATATAAATATTTCCGCAATACTCATACTTTTTAACACCCATCACTAAGTGTTGATAGTTCTTCCGCGTGAAATGAAAGTAAGCTACTAATAAATTAAATAGGTAATAACATGAGACGGAGCGAGCGAATTCTTCATTTTAGAAGTCGTAAACTATGGCTACCAATAAACACAGTGTTTGGCCGCTACGTCACTGCAGACGATCGTAAAACATAACGATTTAAGCCATATTTTATTTAGGTACTAGATGAGCCTGATGAGATGATGCTCAAAAAGTTTAACCAGTAATTTTGGCATTATTTTAATGACAATATTTGATTGATCGCCCAGGACACAAAAATGATACGCTCGCTCGCACTTCAAAACAATATACTTTTCAAATTGAAAACCACATTAACCGAAACGATCGCTCAGTCGCCGAAAAGTGTAAATCAAAACAAATGTAAATAAAATGAAGAACAAAAAAACCTAGGGCACTAAAGTTGTCGAATACTAAACTACAACCAGTATTCCGCTCCCTGCGGTCGTAATACTAAGAAAACTATTGCTTTTCATTATGCCTCAAAGCTAAAATAACAAGAATCTTTAAACAAAAAAACGATGGATACAATATTTCATTACACATTCAAAACCAAGGAGAGCTTATTTCGTTTAAAATTACAATTCACTTTGACCACACAATGGTGTAACAAAAATGTTTTCTTTTTCGTTAAAAAGACATTGGAGAGTCTACACTGTCAATTAATGTTTGTGGAGTCCTTGGACGATGGTTATCAATTTGGTACAAAGTCGCTCCCTTTGGGGAGAATTTACATATTTTATAGAATATTAGTGAATAAGTGTGATCAAGCTTCATAGAGCGTGGATTGTGAAAATAAAATATCGTTAATTTGGTTCATATACTATTATTTATTTATCTTATAACGATAACGATAGTGATATTTGTATTATCTTTAAAATTTATGATAATATAGTCCATATAAGATGGTTATGACATTTTTATAGACTTTAAATAAAATCACCCTAAAATGCTATGTTATTTAGAGCAGATCAAATATATTTATAAGTTTTCAGACATAGATACAACCATGTTTAATACTAAAGTAAGCATTAGAAAGAAAAGTTGATATAGAGACTTATTAAATAAAAAATAGATAACTGTATTATACTGTATCAGCATTGGAATTATTCTAGAATTTTCATGAAATCCAATTATATTTATTGTATGTTTTAACTGAAAATACGAAGAACGACTTATTTTTTTGTGTGACCAAGTTATTTTTTAATCTCGCAACTAAAAACGTCCGAGAAAGTTTCTCCGTCCAGTATCTCGAGTAGTTTCAACAAACGAGTGGGTTTATGTCTCAATAAACTTATTTCCAATACTCACTGTACTTGTCTCGGCGACTTTTTCCAGAATGTTCCTTTGATTTAATTAAGAAACTTTTAAAATGTCTTACCGGTACAAATTATTTTAAAAACGTGCTAACTATTATACATATAAAGTGGCATGGTAAATATTTCTTCGGTTTTGGATGATTACTTTTAAAAAATACACTAAAAAAAATACTAACATGAATGTATAATGATAACAGAGAATATAAGGTAAGATATGGATAATTTGCAAAAAACATAGCATATAGAAACCCAATGAGATGAAATCTATCAGAATCCTAACACAGAAAATGAATATTTAAAACGAAGTAAAATAACCATGACATTAGATAGCTAACTTTTATTTTTATTCGTAAAGTAATTTTTATTTATACAAGCTGTATATATTGCACGCGAATAAGATGATGTACATATTATAAATTCAAATTCATAAGCTAAGGCTAGTATGAACGACAAAATATATTGTTTAAAGGTTCGGCAAGATAGTAAGGCTATAAGAAGAACCTGGAAGAAAGTCATGCCTTCTATTTTTATTCGCTAAATTTTTACAATATCATAAGATACAGTCAGCTGCATATATCATGACAGCTGATACTGCAAAACACTTCGCAATACAGATCTAACGTCAGTGTTATAGATGAATCGGCGACCAGTCAACTATGTACTACTATAAAATATAATATACAATAGAAATGAAAGGCGGTGTGAAATATCTGTAGTAAATAGTGTACATTCCCTGATGAGTCGGATCTTGACTGATTATGACAGCCGAGGTTCGAGGCTTACAAATATTATTTACTTAATCAAAGATAAACAGGAAGAAAAGCAATTTCACCGGTAAATATTAACTTAACCATAATTTACAGGCAAAACAAATTGGATTGAGACTGAGTTCTACAGGTCTGAAACGTAAGTCTATTTCCGTTTGCTCAATACAATTTCAGACACCGCATCGTGCCTGGGAATTACCTGCCTTAACCGATTTTACACGATTACGTTAAAAAAATAAAATCGGATTACTTCAATATGTTAAAGTAATCCTTTTTCAATCTTTTTAGTAATCGTACTCTATGAGAAGAAATGTGTGCCTTCTATACTTGTGAAGAGTTGAAAAAATGTCAGCGAATTGTTTTTGACAAAAATGAATCAATTGGGTTTATTTTGAACGAACTACAACCAATCTTATCGCAAGCTGCAAATCGTAGCTTTTGAACCTTAGTGATATTAAGCAGGCATTACTCATGGGTTGCATATAAAGGAAGGTGCAGATGACGCTATTTTTCCTCCTTTTCAAACCATCCATCTCCATAATCCCAAACCATCTCCATCCTCAGTCATTCTTCCCATCCCCTATAGGAAAGAAAGATAATAATTATGGAAATAGGGCTTAGGACACCAGAACTCCCACTCACCGAGCGAAACGCCATCACACACAAAATGCGTCATGATTACGTCATACATCATTGAAAATTATTTGTACTCCTAATGCAATTTGGAGTAATAAACTGAGCACTATATTTCTTATATACCATCTATTATATACATATACATACATAGACTCACGCCTGTTTCTCCGAAGAGGTAGGCAAAGGCATATTAAACGCCTACTTTTCGCCAGTGTTTTGATCCCACGTAATAGGTGGCGAGCCTATTGCCGCTTATCGGGATATTATGTTTGCCAGAGCCTCGTCCGTTGATCGGCAGGTGCACCACTTGCAGGTGAGGTTGGCTTGGGACCCTAAGTTCTTGGTGGGAACCCTATGCATCCTCTATACCATCTATTATATATTCCACTAAATTCCAGTTCTTGAGTGCCAATAGTAGTCAAATAAAGCTTTGATCGGATGAAAAGACGAACATGGTTGCAAAATAAAAACTTCCGTATGTCTCGGCATGATTGAGCACATCATTCACCCTCATAACAATAATACACCAGACTTACGAACCGAATCTATTGTAATCCCTCCATAACACCCAAACTAAAATACTAATATAGCACAATAATGACTGTTTTCCCTCCAAGAGTATTTTTCACATACTGCCATTCGTTATCTGTGTTATATGACATACTAGCTTTTGCCTGCTGCTTCGCACGCGGAAAGTTCGCTCATATAAAATGTTTTGTACAAACTCCCCTCGATTCTTCAAGGAAAATACAAAGTTTCATACAAACTGTGACAACCTGTTTTACCCACTTAGGGGAGGCATTTCCAAAAATCCCCTCTTAGTGCGCCCCTACACATCAAGGAACATACATGCCAAATTTCACCTACTTGCGCTCATTCGTTTCGGCTGTAGCGTGTCTGTCAGTCAGTCAGTAACGCAAGGATTTTATAAATACAGATATTGTAGTCCGCTAGTTGTTTAGTTATGAATATTATACGTCTGTTGACCCGTATTTTAACAGCAATATCCGGGTATATCCAATTACGTTGGTCTTAGTGAGCTAAAACTGGGTATAACCGATTATAACCGTGTCTACGTGTAATGAAGTATCGCTTGGATGTTTGCCGCCGAGAGTTTGGGCGATTGGCGATAATTCGTGGATTATGCTCGTTGATGATGCTGTAAATTGTTCGTGTTTGGGCAGTAGGAAAACAGCCAGGACAGTTGGCAGTATATTGCGTTTATTGCTATTAGGACATGTTGTTGACCATGGTTCATTAAATAAAAGACAGTTTATTGTTGAGACAGCGATAGCCTAGTGGAGATACCAACAGACTGCCATGTACAGAGTTCAAAACCGGGGCCTTTTCAAGTTAGCTAACGGTATCGCCTGTTCTAAAAATATTTGACCGTCGTTACACGGAGTACAGTATCGTTGAATTTGCTGAGACTGGTTTAAGCTAAAACTCGTTGAGTTGCGGTGATCAGACGACAGTCACTCTGAGGTAAAGCTAATATTCTGTGAAATCCGATTAGACCAGTAAGTGGAACCCGGACCATGGCGAAATGCTCTGATTCAACTAAAATAACACTAGTACAATAATAATGAATAGGCAGTACCTATATTGTAAATTTTCAGCAACATGAGATAATAAATTAAAACATTTTTAATGGACTAACGATATCCAACATAAATACTAATATATACTTCTAACGATTATGTTGATTCTATTTCTTAATTAATGAATGTTGGTTTAGGGTACTTTTAATCCTAATCTATACTATAGAACATCTCTGACCTCTGAGAAAATATGCCGTTAAACAGTATTACATTTACCTCTTTTCGACCACTCTGGACCCGATCCAACAAAATATAATATTTATTATAAACAAGAAGGTAAACTCCACTGATCGTAATACTATTGACAAAGATGTTTTACTCTAATATCGCGAGCCCGAGCACGAGTTATTGAATTCTTTGTACAGTAAGTAAATAAGCGTGATCTTATACCCTTATAAGATTTGTAGGGCATATTGGTTAAAGGGACCAGTCGGGAGATCCGCGGCGGTTTCTTTTATCATTAATGTAAATAACAGTAGAAATACGAAATTGGTTTAAAATTTCCATTCAGGAATATTGTATAGATGTTGTCAGCTTCGACACGTAAAGTCTTCGGTTCCGGTTCTTGCCTAGGAACAAGAAACATCAGACCAAGTCGGAGGCATTTGGACACTCTATAACCTCTGACACTAAAATTGGGACACACTACAAAGTTACTTTGTACATTGATATCATTACCATATCGGTACTACCCTGATTTCATACAAGACATAATCCCTCGAAGCCCAGAAATCGCTTTATAGTGTAACGAATATTTACAGAATATTTGATTTTCCACAAGGTGATATTAGCTTATCAAGGTGATATTGATCCTAAGATGTAATCTACATATAATTATGTAGATTACATCTTAGGATATTATCTAAATATGTCTTCTTGACGCAATCTTTAATTTTAAAGATCCATTAAGGGTAATCAACTAATCACAGAGAACAATGCAAAAAGTAATTATTGTTTAAATGCGTCGTTCTTGCACTTAAACCTTCCCCGACAATCACAATATCTATAGGTTAAAACCGTATAAATATCCTTTCGGTAAATGAGTTTCTCGTTTTCTTACATACAGGAAGAAAAGAGGATTTCATTTTATAATATGTACCTATGTGATGTTTCTGGGCGATTACGGATTGCAGATTATAAGCTGAGCGCTCGAGCGGCGTCATAAATATCCAAAGCAAGATAGAAGTTCAATAAATTGATTTAAAATAATGTGTCATGGCAAAAATACAATAACAAGTCCCAAGATAATGTAAAATATATGATTACTATGTGTTTGCAATTTTTTTAGAACAAGATAGATTACATCCCTTAAATATTTCTAACAAATCACCAAATAAGCTTTTCGTATACGTACAACATACAATTGATTTCAGTTACGAATTAAAAAAAATATATTGACGCAATTTTTTATTTTATTATCTAAAACATATTGCCGCAATTTTTCATCGTAATATTTAAAAAATATTGTCACAATTTTTCATTTCATTATGGCGCCTATCTTTCCACATCGCTTTCCAAGTAAAATAAATTAATTGAAATCTGCGCGGCCTTATGCGATCATATACATTACATACATACATTACTTTCCAATCTAGGGATCTGATAAATATTCAGTTTAAGTCTAGGTTACCTATCATAAATATCATCAGCTGTAAGACCGGCTAGTGTTAATTATATCAACCGAAATATGTTACTTCAATACAATATGAATAGTGTTTTGCAGGCAATCAATAAAATAATTATAATAAAACATGTGTTCTTATTTTTTTAATGGATACGTCTTTGAAGTCGTTTGTACCTATGTATTATTACTGATTCTGGTATGCTGATTAAAATCTCACGTAACGGTAGTGTTTGTACAAAATATGATGTATTTAATAAAATCTAACTATACAGATAAAATACCTAACTTCAAATAAGTCTTTTTGATTCTAGGCGCAGTTAACAATCAGTTGCAATTATTTCAAGTCACATTTCGTTTACAATATTTTACCGTAACATAACATTTAACAATGTGATACAGCTTAACTACCATTCTATTGAGTGCTTTACAGACGTCGGCGTCGTCTTAGATAAAAACCCTGAGTCGTTCCAAATTAGTTAACTACAGAGTCAACAATACAATTACAACATTTGTAAGTATCATCAAAGAATATAAGCTACACGGAATGAGTACTTTAGTTATTGAGTAATTTTTATCCCTCTTAGTAGTATTATAAACGAGAAAATTTGTGAGGATGGACGACAACGTGTTTGACGTGAAATAGTTCACGTAAATACAACTGAACGGGTTTTTATAAAATTTTGTACTTTATAGTAATATATTGTCTCCTTTTGTTGCGATTAATACCAAACCGGAGACGCGGGCGCAACCCAGATAACAATTAAATGATATGTGTTATTAGACGAAAAACAAGAAGATAATATTCGCACTCTTCAGCTTATCTCTACACAGGAGAATACTATAAAAGTATCTGGTGTCTATAGATATAAAATAAACAGATATCTAACAAAGTGCAATACTCTTCACATGCTGGGATCCCACTACACCCAGTGCAGTTTTAAGAGGCCTACTAACCACTCAAACTACTACGCCTTCCGAGTAGCGAATCATTTTCAAATATTTACATAACTCATACTCAATACAAGACATCTGTATATACATACCAAACTTTCTAAATCCAATATTCAATATCAACATTTACCAACCTTCTATCACTTCACACATAGAACTAGGATTTTAATTAGCGCTCAGGTCTTCAAATAAACCTAGTGTTTTTTGGAACCTTGAGTTTTACCTTTGAGTTCTAAGACTCAAAGCCAGCTGCTTCCAATCTCAACGTGTCACACACTAATATGTGGCATCGCACTTAATTCTAAGCTTGGAAATAGTCTTATTAGTTTCTTGTGTAAATTGAGAAAAAAAGTAAAAATAATAAGAATAAGTATATTTTAAAATATGAAATTGTTTAACAGAGATGTAATGCTTGAGAATGTTAAAAGTAGTGTTAAGCTATTTAATGGCATACTGTGATGAATAGGCAGCTCTCCCAACATAATGTAGTTTATGTGTTATTTTGACGTTGTTTTTCAGTAGTTTTTGTGTTAAAGGAAAAAACATCTTCTTATTGTAGATAGTAGGATGTGTTATATACTATTCTACCACATTCACACAACACCATCTAGTCCCAAACTAAGCAGAGCTTGTACTATGGGTACTAGACAATGGATAATCATACATATATACTTTTTTTTTGTAAATACATACATATTATACATAGAAACACCCAGACCAAGACAAACATCCATGTTAGTATATTGTAGTCAGCACTATATATACGTACATATATAGTGCTGACTGAATTAATCTCTTCAACAATGCTCTTAATGTCGCAATCAGCTATCACCTCAGATACTCTTACACGAATAATTCTATATTTTTAGGCAGATCACGAACCTTTATCTGTATTACGGCAGCTAAATATTTGACTTACTTTTGTTAAATTCGTATTACAATGTAACTAAATACGCAAACAGTTTTTTGAACCCCATAAACCCCTCAGAAACCTGGTAACAATATCCCTCAATTATTTCTAACAAGTAGTGAATCCGGGCCTCAAATAATTTATAACACAATCCTCCGTGAGACGTGCCTACAATTTACTTCATCCTTAGATAAATAAGGATGTCTGTCTATTATAACGTAACATACCATAACCGTGCCGTGAAATTAGCAGCCGAATAAAAGAAAGGAGGAAACCACGATGCTCATTAAACAAATTAATTATCCATAACTTTTATACTCTTTTTATATGTACTTATATACTCAAAAGGTCAACATTTTTTTTTACAGGCAACTCTCGCACTAGAAATTGATCCTGAGAAGACCTTTGCACAAAAATGGTACAGTTGGTTTAGAAGAAAAAAAGAAAAACTGATATACAGGTTTCCTCACGAAGTTTTCCGTTCAAGTAATTTATTATGCATTTAGGCTCAGTTCACACCGAAATGGCAGCGCCTGGAAGCGACGCGCAGCGGCCGGCATCGAAGAGAAGGCTTGCGGCTGCCCGCGACTGCTCGCGCCCGCACGCGACTGCTCGCGCCCGCAGCCGCGCGCAACTCACGTCACGGCTCAGGCTCACGCTATTCCTATGCGCAGTTTATATTCTACATATAACGAGGAATCACGTGTGTAATTAGCTGTGAAAATGAGTATTTTGGATTTAATCGTCATAGCGCGGCGTGAGCAGGCGGGGGTGATAGGATACTCCCAGCGGCCGCCCGCGCCCTCCCGCGCTTGCTCGCGGCTGCTCGCGCCCGCCCACGCCTTCCCGCGCATGCTCGCGGCCGCTCGCGCCCGCCAGAGCGGTCGTGCGCCGACGCCGCTGCTGGAATGCTCGCGAAGCCGCGGGCATTCGCACGACGTTTTCAAGTTTTCAAGTGATTCTATGTATTATAGTCATGGCGATAAAGACTAAAATTATATGACACTGAAACTGCTCTCCGCTTCCCTTCCGGCCGCTGCCTTTGCATTTCGGTATGAACTGAGCCTTAAGCTCTCAAAGTCAAAACCGCGCACCATGGGATTTCAACTCTTAATCCCATGCACTGATTGATTGCAAAAGGTACGGCTCGGAGTAATGGGCAGATACCCTTATCTTGAAGATTAATACACAACGGTAGAAC
This sequence comes from Euclidia mi, assembly GCA_944739405.2. NCBI lineage: Eukaryota > Metazoa > Arthropoda > Insecta > Lepidoptera > Erebidae > Euclidia > Euclidia mi. Next base: position 1,515,619 of record OX123188.2, on the reverse strand, counting down.
ACAGCTCCAATCGGTAAGACAAATAAGGCTGAACCGTTCTAAATGAAGGGCTGTGTTGTAAGGTTGATCCAATTTGAGACAACCGATGACCTTGCTATTAATAGTGAGTAATTTAATAATGTTGTAGTGACGTCAGCGATGACGTTAATTATGAGATGAGTTCAATTAAGTTATGATATGAAAAAGGTATTGTATAATATAAGATGAAAAGCTTTACATAATTTTTTAACAGTTTTTTTGTACTTATTTTTATTTTTGTCTACATAACTTCACATGTTGTATCCAGGATTAATTATTATCAATTTCTGTCAGGTATGATGTAAAATTACCCTTATTAGAATGCTTGCAACTTAAATTTATTCACATAGGTACATACATATACTCAAGCCCTAGTATGTACATATGTATGTATGTAAGCGTACGGGTTTCCAATAACCAAATATCCATTTCAATAAGTATATTATAATTAAATAACAGTTGGAAACGTTTAAGAAATTACCTTAAATTCCACTGAATTCTTAACTAATATGAGTGTGGGCGAGAAAACATTAATTATAAAACTTCATAAACTTCGTGTCCGTTGCCTCGCTCAGTAAAAAATATAAACTAACAGTTAAAGTGCTTGCAAACTCGTATTTCACTGCGCCAAAACTTCTGGATTAAAGCTTAAGAAAACAACGATACGTTTTGTTTGTACAAACCTACCCTGATTCCAAGTACTCTTATTCGGAAAATAAGAAATCCTGCATGTCTGAGAGTTCTCCATAATGTTCTCGAAAGACTTGTGAAGTCTGCCAACCCGCATTTTTTCAGCGTGGTGGACTATAATCTTACCCATCTCATAGTGAGAAGAGGCCCGTGTCCATCAGTGGGACAGTATATAGGTATACAGAGCTGATGAGGATGATGATGACTCTTATTCGACAACATTCTTATATTCCTGAAGGAAATCCCGACACACCGTTTTAACAGATCATCCAAAAACGCAATAATTCCCTAAACGAATTTCACCTCTTTGGTAAAAATTGTTTTGTGAGGCAAATTTTATCCTCATATTTAGGTAGCGAAATGACTGGGCTTAAATGTACCCGTTTTATTTTTATTGATAAACGATGTGAGTATGATGGAACAGTGGATTGAATTTACGGCATGTTTTAGCTTTTACCGTTTCTTTATTGAGTTGTGATGTATTGAAGCAATTTTGACACAATGAGGTGATTACAGTGGCTTAAGAAGCGGAATGAAAGATGTAAGTAATGAAATAATGTAAAATTTGCGGAGAAAGCATTGGGTTTTTTTTAACCTATAGAAGTATATGATCGTAATTATGGTGCAAAAACCACAACTTGATTGATTAATGCAGATTAAACTAGAAATCCCCAAATTTCAATCGTTCATAGTTTACTGGATAATAAGCACACGAGACAAAGTTTTTAGATCAAAAAAAATATATACATATTGGTGCAACTATCAGTGGATTTTATAAATATTGTTCAATATTCAAACTAATAAATCATTATGAATACCAAAGCGTGTTTCTTTGTCTTTCTTCCACCATATAACTACTGGATGGAATTTGAACAAACTTTGCATTACTCCATGTTATACATCTAAATAAAACATAGGCATATTTTATCGTGATAGTGTTTTTCATCTAGTGTGTATTACATTCACAATCAAAAGCATAATAATCCACCATTTCTCAAAAATATAAACACTTTTATTATACAGTATCCTTCAAAATCAAACCAATCGAAAATAAATGTAAAAATAACTAAGCCACTACGAATCCCCGATAGAGTTAACACCTGTAAACAAACTAAATCTAAATTTAATCTAAATCGTAATCTCGGTGTAAATCTTGCATTGCGCAGTAAATGAGAATGGTTCCAAAGGGATTTAACGCTCGTCGGTAAATTAAAGACGGTTTTAATGTACGTAAATCAAGTTAAACAATATAATATGCAGTTAGTTTGTACATTTAACACATTATTGAAGTTATATTGCTTAGATTGAAGTACTTTAGCTATGATTTTGTTAAGAGTTAAAATAAAAGTAGGTGAAAATAAGACCTAAAGGGCTTATTCCATAATTTGAAGAAATGTGTATCAGGAATCGTGGTTACAGAAGACTGAGACGATAGTTGTCTGAAAAAAAATGTAAGCGTCGGATTGTAATAAACAATTTTGCTACCAGACTATTCGGGTTAAATGTAATCTGTTTCATTTCAACAAATATATTGGTTCATTTGGTTATTAATGTAGCATTACAATATGATAATCAATAATATAACAAAATATACTTTTCACTTATATCAATACAAATCCCCCATACCTCAACCCTTTGGATATACAAAACTATTTTCGTATGTACACAAATCAAGCATTATTATCAAGTAAATTTCCTTTACCTTTATCAAAGGGGCTCATTGGTCATTCACCGCACATCTATTGTTGGAGAAATACGGGATAGCCAAACATCGTACCACAGTATCCCGGTATAACTAAGCGAAAATCTGCATAAACCCGTCTCTATCGTCATCAGTAAGTTAGAAAAGGACAGACAGATGTATGAAGGACGGGTATTTACTTGCGTGATTGAGTAGTAGTGGACGCTTAGTAGTAAAACTGTATGCACTTTGTGGAGGGGCATTGCGAGCTAACGTTTTATGGCTGATTATGAAGTACAGTGGAAGTGGTGGTATCTGCTCACTTAGTGATAAAATCTATATGGTTTCAGCAATTTCGAAAGAGCAGTGTGATCTAATAAAAAGCAGCGATAGCCGAGTGGAGAGACCGACAGACTGCAACGCAGAGGTCTCGGGTTCGAATCCACGGCACGCACCAATGAATTTTCGAATTTAAGTGCGTATTAAATGGTTAATTATCGCTTTCCTCGCTGGCAACACTAGCGAACACCTGTCATTTCGCTACGAGTATAATAATTTAATTGATAAAAATAGTTTTATTTTGTTTTCCTCATTAATTGTATCTCTAAATTAAAGTGTATACCCATAAACCTTAGCAATAATAATTGTTTGTGTAACATAATATCAAAGGACTAGTGACTAAACCTCACTGGAAAACTTGTGGCGGACCAACTGTCAAAGTAACGGACAACTGATACAACATAAACAAGATTCAAAATCAACTGGAAACCCGGGGAGTATTGTTTTCATAATTATTTACTTATCCCTGTATCGTTTTATTCATATAATACTAACTAATATACACTATACATTTCATAAACACTGCTCACTGCACGTGAGCGACGTCATTTACAATACACAGCGGCACCGTTTATGTCTCCTTTTGCTTGACAATTTGTGGAAGCAAAATCGATGACGAAAAAAATTTGCCTCAGACACCATATACTACATGACACACTATACACAAAACATAATTATTTATTATAAAAAATAAGTATATTAATTTAAGGAGTACAATAGTGTTACACAGGTCAATATATAGAAGTACCTACCTACATTCCAATTTTATTTTATTGTTTTATAAATATAATATCAAACATATAAATTTTTTGTACCTATTCATTACTTTCATATTCCCCAATAGTTAGATTTAAAATAAGCTGTTTCCAAATTTATTTAATTTACTTTTCTGTAATTTTTTTATAATCTATCTACATTATTTCCTTCATAACTTTCTATCCACCCATTTCTTAGTTTCTCTCTGCTGACTTTACTCACTCTTCCTTATATTTCAGGTGCTTACGGGGTGGGTCTGTTCAAATGATGACCCGCAGAATGGCAGTTCTGTAGGACAAATTACAGTCCACACTCAAGGAATTGGAATCCTCCAAAAGCCTGTGTAACCAGCTGCTACAGGAAAGAGAGGACAGCGAAGAAGAAGTAAAGAAAATAGTAGACAAGAACAAGGCACAGCTGGCTGAAATGCACACACACCATCTTGAAATACTTGAGCAACATGAACAACTTCGACTGACGGTGTCCAACTTCCAACAGTGCATGGACACTCATGAAGAAGCTCTGAGACGTGTTGCTGAACTGGAACGTGAATTGAGTGAAGCTCATAAAACCATCTCCAACATAGAAATAAATAAACACAGTCAACAGATTGCGAATACCTGTAGCCTATATCATGAGTTGGTTAGTAGTGAGCCTGATCATGTGTGCATTAGGGAGCCAGTTGTGACAATAGATCTGACCAGGGAGGATACCATTATTATGAGACCCAGCTTTTCTAGTCGTAATAAACTTAAACGTTACATTAAAATTACTAAATTAATAAAAAAATATCATAAATCTATTAGGAAATATAATGTGCATAGAGTTAATTTAAATCTTAGTTAATTCACTTTCTGAGTATTCTAGAAATTTGGAACATAGCAGATCAGTGTATGATATGGAAACTCATCGCTTAAGGGAAGAGATATTACTTAGGGAAAGAACCTTAAATGAGATCTTCAGCAAATACCAAGCTTCTCAACAAGAACTGAGCAAGCGTATAGTGGAGGCAGGTGAGCTCGTAGACTTGGTGAGGTGTAATGCAGAAATGTATGAGTCTCTGACCAATAAGCTCTCGTGTTCTTGTACTCATACTCTTGTACCAGCAGAGCCATTGAGTACCGTACTACCTGAGAATTTTTCTAACAATCCACAAAACTCACACTCATTACAATCAAATTTAAATAAATCTAGGCTTCCAACATCTATTAATAAAACTTTTATTTTTTCTGACAGGCTAGGTCACAATTTTGGTAGTCTTCTCAGTGAATATACAAATCAGTGTGTTATAAATTATTGTGGGCCAGGGGATAGTTACTGTAGTTTAGTTAATCAGATTAAGTTACACCCCTTAGATGAGAGTAGTACTGCAATATTATTGTTTGGTAACAGTTTAACTGTAAAGAGACAGGATATCATAGAATGTGTTGAATTGTTGATAGAACTTAATTCTAAATTTAGTTGTAAATTTATTTTAGGTGCTTTACCTTACTCAAACAACTTAACACACACACAAAATATGCACATACACTCATTAAACATGTTATTGTATAACATAACTTGTCGTCATAGTGACGCAATATTGTTTTTTGACGCTAATAAATGTATTAGTAAATTTATTTTAACTAAAGATACAATGTATCTGCCATTTTATATTAAGCGACAAATTGCTAAGTTGTTAGCATACAATTTACAGCAAGGCAGTGAGCCTTGTGTTGACAATTTATTTGATAGGGTTAGTACATGTACTAACAACGTTTTTATTGACACATCTTGTGATTTAAACTCCAAGATAGGACAACAGTTAGGCTACAGTATTTGAATATAGTACATCAAAACATGCAGGGCCTATCTGGCAAAGAGTTAGAGTTAAGTTTATTTCTAGAAAAATATGACGTTGAGGTTTTGTGCTTAACTGAACATTGGCTAAGCACCCATGAGGTTATTGTTATAAATGGATATTACACAGTGCAGAGTTCGTATATAAGAAAGCAGGCTATTAGAGGCGGTTTTCTCATAATGACTTCAAATTTATTAAAATGCAACGAACGTAAGGATATTGTAAATTTATCTATTGAGCGCACTATTGAGTTGTCCTGTGTGGAACTAGACTTATATATTATAATTTGTGTATATCGACCCTCTTCTGGTGATTATAATCTATTTGAGACTGTTATGGAAGATGCTCTTAATAAAATTATAGGTAGTCATAAGAATATTATAGTATGTGGTGATTTTAATATTGATATTTTAGAGAATTCTTCACAGTGTACTAGATTTCTGAATCTTTTTAAGTCATTTAATTTAAGTAATTTATTCTGTGAACCTACTAGAGTCTCTGAAACATCTTCTACTTGTTTGGATAACATATTTAGTTCTTGTGTTGCTAAAAACCCAGTAGTTATTAGTTCTCTTCCTTCTGATCACCGTGGACAGATAGCTAGTTTTTCATGTACAACATATGATAAATCACATACAGTAGAATGTAGGCCTCAAACTACCAATCGTCTCATACGTTTTAAAAACAATATTATCGCTAAACTCAATCCCTCAATTTTGAACTCAGAAAATCCAAATACAATTTATAATTCACTTTTTGGAATAGTAAATAATGAGTTTCAAGATACTTTCAAGAGTAAAACTGTCACATTAAAGAGTACTACCGGATCTTTTAACCAGTAGGCCACTATAGGTATAAACAGAAGTAGAGCCAAATTGTTTGAATTATATGGTATGAAACAACATAGATTTGACACACCTTTTCTAAATTATGTAAAAACTACTCAAAATTTTTTAAACAAGTTTGTGTTATGGCAAAATCTAAATTTATTAGTAGCAAAATTAAGCATTCAACAAATGTAATTAAAGAAACTTGGAGAATTATAAATAATGAAACAGGAAGAGCACGACCACGGGAAAACCAATTTGAACTAAAAGAAAACAATTTATTAGTCACCAATCAAACTCAAGTAGCGCATATGTTCAATAGTTTCTTTGCGAGCATACCTTTAACAACTACTAGCTCTTTACAATCATTATCTTTAGACGCTGGAAATTTTTTGCTTAGCAGTGTACCTGAATGCAAGAGCGTGTTTAGATTCGAGCACGTTACCCGGCGAGATATATTGATCGCATATAATTCAATTAATATTAAAAATACCGGCGACTTTTGGGGCATTTCAATTAAAATTTTAGGTACTATAGTTGCGACTGTTGCGCCTTACCTCTCTATAATTTTTAACCAATGTTTTGACTTAGGCGTATTTCCGGATTTGATGAAATTAAGTAAAATCATACCTTTATTCAAATCTGGCAGTAAAAATGACTTAAATAACTTCAGGCCCATCTCTATCTTGCCGGCATTTAGTAAAATATTTGAAAAGATTTTATTAAAGCAGCTACTAAGACACTTTAATTTAAATAGTCTGCTTCATAAAGATCAATACGGATTTACTAAAGGTAGATCCACTACTGATGCGGGTGTTGCTCTCATAAAACACGTTTATAATGCTTGGGAGTCATCTAAAAATGCTATCGGAGTATTATGTGACCTCTCAAAAGCATTTGATTGCGTTCATCACGACACACTATTGCGTAAGCTCCGCCACTACGGCGTAGAGGAAACCGCACTTTGTGTTGTCGAGTCGTACCTGCGGCAAAGATTTCAGTGCGTCGATGTAAATGGGACTACATCCTCTAAATTACCTATACAGTTAGGCGTTCCACAAGGCTCTATTTTAGGTCCTTTTCTATTCCTTGTATATATTAATGACTTACCTTTTTATTTAAAAAATATCTGTGATGTCGTACTTTTTGCAGATGATACGTCACTTATTTTTAAAGTAGATAGGAATAGGAATCAATTTGATGATGTAAATAATGCACTTATACAGGTTACACAATGGTTTACAGCAAACAACCTAGTGCTTAATTCTAAAAAGACTAAATGCGTTAAATTTGCTTTACCTAACGTTAGACAACTGGGACCTAATATAAGGCTAGATAGGTAGGTAGGATAACTTGACACAGTTGACTCGACAGTGTTTCTAGGCATTACACTAGATAATAAGTTACAATGGGGTGCACATATCGCATGTCTTGCAGGTAAGCTCAGTTCTGCTGCGTATGCTGTCAAAAAAGTTAGACAACTTACTGATGTTGACACAGCTCGTCTAGTTTATTTTAGCTATTTTCATAGTGTCATGTCCTACGGTATTTTGTTATGGGGCAAAGCTGCGGATATTCAGAATATCTTCGTTCTACAGAAACGAGCGGTACTAGCAATATACATGTTAGGTGCCAAAGATACTCTTAGGGAACGCTTTAAGTCTATAGGGATTCTTACAGTAGCCTCGCAATTATTATTTGCTAATATATTGTATATTAGGCAAAATATAGGTTTATTTACTACAAAAAGTGATGTACATAACATAAATACTCGAAACAGGCATAAGTTATATGCCCCTTATCATCGTTTATATAAAGTTAATAATTCTTTTGTAGGGCTAGGTATTCGTATATACAATAAAATACCAATTAGTCTTTTAGAATTGCCATTTAGTACGTTCAAAAGTAAAATAAAAGACTGCCTTATTAGGAAAGGTTATTATACCATTAATGATTATTTCAGTGATAAGGATAGGTGGTCATTTACACTAGCCAACTCTTGATTTTTTTAATTTATATAGATACCTTACTTTTCAGTTTTTTTTTTTTATATAATATCTCTAGTTCTATTAATTTAATATTCATGCATGATTAGGTCATTCAACTTACTACATTTACATTTTCATTGTTGTTCCACAAATTTTATTAAAATTTGCTACAGTGTTAGATGAAGGTAACTCGTTATCATGGGCTGGATACTAACGTTTTTGTAATTTTCGTGTATTCATATACCGTCACTTTCTGTAACATACTTTTCCACCATAGTTCTGAACATGATCGCGAGTTGCCTACATTATAAAGCGTAAGTGGATGCTCCTGTTACACAAGATTCACATTTGAAGACTACTACAGCACTTAAGTTAATAACTACATATTTTGTATATAATATGTATGTTCTTATTTACTATTTACAAGTAATTAATTACAATGTGAACAGTTGCAGCTCCTAACAAAAACAAAATATGTACCATAACACTGGCGATTAAAAAGAGTGGCCACGAGTTTTATTGCCCGTTCTTTCTCGTGGTTCTACCTATTGCTTTGCGAATGGGCAGTAAATGTAAATGTAGAAGCATTATTAATTTACTTTAAAAATTTGACGTTCATAAGCGTCACGTTGTGACCTAGATGAATAAATGATTTTTGACTTTGACTTTGACTTGCTTATCGGTGAAGAAAAACATCGTGAGGAAACCTGCATGTCTGAGAGTTCTCCATAATGTTCTCGAAAGACATGTGAAGTCTGCCAACCCGCACTTGGCCAGCGTGGTGGACTAGTGCCTTACCCTTCTCATTGTGAGAAGAGGCCCGTGCCCAGCAGTGGGACAGTATAAAGGGCTGATGATGATGTGTGATCTCAGAGATTATTGACGAATGTAACAGCATAGCCTAGCATTAGCTTAATCGCATCACACTTGTTGGTTACTTCTAGGGATAGGACGACCGCTTTAAGAGGTTTCAGGTTCACCGCCACCAATAAATAATGTTGGAATGGGTTACTGTCGCCTTTTCGTGGGCGGTAATCAGTGTTTAAATTAACAAATAATGAATCTGAAATTAGCAATGTGTGTTCCCTGGGGATCGTACGGATGCACTAAGAAGGGATTTTCTGAAATTCTCAAAAGATCGGCCAGAAAAAGATAAATTAAAACAATATGCTGATGTGTGAATAAAATTGCATTGTGTATCTTTGTATGTAAATGATATGCAATAATTTCAGTCTTAACACAATAGCAATGTCAATAATATTAATTTAGCATGTATGATGTAAATTATATAATTAGTGTCTTCATGGCAGCGTGGTGGACTAGTGCCTGCTGTTCACATAATGATAAAATAAACATGTCTACCAGTGGAATAATTTATATACAGGGCTGATAAAGATAAAATAAAAGCGTGTCCTATATACAGTAATATTTTCACCCGTTAGTATTTTGGGCTTAACATGGCTGCTGATGTGTTTACACGTTCACGCCTCTGCCTGATCCCTACGTGATTTATGGCCGTGATGATAGAGATTTACTAAGCCTATATCTTTTGTGCGATAGCTGTATTATATCGTACTTTTAATACAAACGCTTCGTGTTGCGTATTATGGATGAGAAAAATGTTAAAATGCTAAATAAAATTGCAACATTTTTATTGAGAGACTGCTACGTTGATCCCGGTGCTCATGTGTTTGCAGTTGATTATACTACAGCAAAAAATAAGGAATTTCTATATTTTGCACAGTCATTAAGATACATAAAATAAACTGAAAAACTTTGTCAACAGTGTCTGTTAAATTCAGACTACTTTCGACTTAAATCTCGTTCTAATGTTGAATTCATTCGGATCATAATGCCAACCTCTAATTGGTGGTGGTGTAACTCGGCCTAAAAATGTCAATATTTGCATGGCTTCCTGAAAATTCTTCTGTGGGTTAATATTACACTCAGCTATAACAACAATAACGATATGCGAAGTCTACGTTGTGGTAGGTTCTACAAAACAAACGAGGCTTAACTTGCCAATTACAGCAAAAAACTTCATACATTCAGTCAAAAAAGTTTCGGGAATGGATTATATGTTTATGGTTCCAAATTCAAATTTTTGTTTTTTTTTTGTTTTTGTTAGATTGGCACAACTGTTTTCCATTTTGGCGCGGCGTTCAGTGTTGCCAAAAGGATACTGTCACATACACATTTACATTTTCTCCAAAAACTCAATCGCATGAGAGTCGCTGTGGACATGCTAGAACGAATCAATTCCGAGCCAACATTCATGAAACCCATTGTTACTGGTAACGAGACGTGGGTTTACGAGTTTGACATGCAAACTAGTCAATCTAATAAATAAGTCTTAGACTTATTTATTAATGATATTTTATTGAATTGACATATTATATTCTTAGATTTAATTTGCTTGTTATTACACTGACATAGATATTATATATTTCAATTTGTAACATTAATAATTTTATTGCATCTATTACTAACTTATTGTATTGATTGTTAATTGTATTATTTTGTTGTATCTCAATTTATACCACGTCTTGCCTACATTAATGTGTTATATCAGACACAATGTAAAAATTGTTAATGGTTTAATAAAATAAAAATAAAAACAAGCTTCGAAGTGGCGCCTTCTTACTGAACCGAAACCGAAATAACCACGCCAAACTCGTTCAAAACATAAAGTCATGTTGAGTGTTTTCTTTGACTATCGCGGTGTTGTGCACTCGCAATTCTTACCGGAAGGTCAAACGGTAAATAAGGAATATTATTTGAGCCTTATGTGGCGTTTAAGAGAACAAATTCGACAAAAAAGGCCAGACTTGTGGGAAAAAAAATTTTGGATTTTGCACCACGATAATGCGCCTTCGCACAAGGCCATTATTGTGAACGAATTTTTTATCCAACACTCGAAAAATGCCATCGAGCAACCACTATATTCACCAGATATGGTTCCAGTCGACTTCTTTCTTTTTCCTAAACTCAAATTACCACTTCGTGGCACCCGTTTTCAATGGGTAGAAGACATAAAGGAGAATTCGCGGCGACAACTGAACTCAATTCTGGAAACAGCGTTTAATTCGTTTCTGAAGGAGCATACACTGAAGGTGATAAAATAAATTTGGATGAATAACAATTAACAGTTTGTGTATTGTTGATCTTTTCCCGGTACTTTCTTGACGGTAGTAGTATTTCGCATGGTACCAGCAATCATCACCAATGGAATAACTTAAAAAAATATCCTTATAAACCCTTAGGGGTGTGTGGCACCCCTTCTCCAACTCCCTTCCAATTAAGCAATCAGTCTTTCTGATCACGTCACTTTACAAGTTCGCAAACATTGTCTGAAGCGCGGCCCCTAAACCCTTAATTATTCAAGTCTTAGCTATCGGTACCGAATACCGATACCCCCTTTAAGTGTGTTTGGTCGGATAATATTGACACCTATTGAATAACCGCTCATTACCATCTTGAAACTATTAGCTGAGATGTGAAGCACTCATAGCGTTTGCTGGATTTGCAGTCCGCAAAACAATGGCAAAGTAATGCAAAGATTGCAGTGATCAAATGCAGTAATCATTTAAATGGGTGACGGTTTGCTTTGGCATTTATATCACAGCACTATCGTGCTTCGATAAGCACATAAAGCCGTGAATTGCCAGTCTTGAGGCAATCTATAAAAGACACCACCAAATAATATACCTACACCAAAACACTCACACTAAAAGAAGATAGATATAATTAGACTTCGTTCATGGAAAATATACTTTTACGGCTGCTGGTTCATGGGCATAATAGCCATTCGCATAAACATTAAGATAAAAATTGCTATCAAATAAGGCCTAAAAATCATGGAGGTAGAGTCGTAGGTATTTTCTTACAAAAACAAGATATATAAAATCTTTAAATAATTGAATTAAGAAATCCATTACGTCTAATACAACCAATGAAAAACTAATGCAATGACTCAATTAGTAACCGCACAATGAACTGTAAAGTATTTTGTGGAGACAAAAACTTTATCATACGCAATTCGTTTGAATGTATTTTTATGTTGTTTTATTTAACAAAAGTTATTCACTCAAGCCATATTAAGCTATGTTTTTATCTTTGTTTTCAAAATATAGAAATTCGTCTGCCGAAAATAAGTCCTGAATTCTGTTCAGGACTTATTTTCGTAAGACGAATTTCTAAATAAACCAAAAATTGTCACACAGAAAGCTACTCGTCAATATTTTGGGTTTTTGTACATATGTATTTTAATGAATTTTTGTTTTGATTTTATCACAAGGAATGTCTCTTTATTAATAAAATTATTTGTCTTACAACCAGTCTTTTTCATGAATGTCTTTTTCACGTTTATCCTGCCACAAGTCCAGGACGTGGTTTCTGCTGAGAAGAAATGGCTAACTCAACAGTAATCTTTTGCTGGAATTCGTCTGATGCAGATTACTGATAAATTACTTAATCTTTAATTTAATAAAGTCTCAATTTATTATACCTCACACTAATTTAGAATGACATTATTTTAGTAAATAATCATTGACTGCCTCGTTGGTCTCGCGGCATAAATGTGCGCGTGGGATCGAGAGGTCCCGGGTTCGATTCCTGGGTCGGGCAGTGTTATTGGGTTTTTCTGTCACGAAATTCTCAGTAGCAGCACGGAGTCTGGAAATGTGCCCGGTACGGCAATAGGCTCGCCCCTTATTACGTGGGACTAAAGTATATCTGGCGAAAAGTGGGTGTAGAAATACACCTCTGCCTACCCCTTCGGGGATAAAAGGCGTGACGATATGTATGTATAATCATTAATAGAACAGAACTTAAGGCAGTGGACAAAATAACGGACTACTACGCAGAGAGTTTCAAGAGCAGACTCGCGGGGCGCAACAATGTCCTTTCGAAGTTATGTGCGTAAGTTATTATTATCGGTTGCCAAACAGTTAGTGAAAATATCGTGAGGAAATCTACATGTCTGAAATTTTACAATGATTTACTCAAAGACATGTGAAGTCTGCCAACCCACACTCGGCAGACGTAGTGGCCTACGGCCTAACTCTTCTCTTCAATAGACTTGTGCCCAGCGGAGGGACATATTATAAATAAACCTGAAGACCTGACCTAACCTGAAGACATATTATAAACAAACCTGAACCTAGTTTTCTCTACATGTCGCTGCCGTCAACTTCGAAAACATGTCGCCTGCGATTGTCTCCTATTGTATCTGATGCTTACCCCAAGGAATTTCATATACCAATGAATATTTTTTGCAAATACGTAACAGAATACTAATTATTGTGTTAATTGGGGCAAATTTTAAGTTGCTTCTAAAAGTATGTCCTTATTGTCAGTAGTTGAGAAAGTAAACCAATCATTTCTAAAGCTCGATTTCAAATAGATTACTCAACTCAAACTCACTCAAACTCAAACTCAAATATGTTTATTTCCATAAAAATATTTACATTTTTTGGACACGTCAGAAGGTCAAAATAAAAATAAAAAAGGTATTTTAAATGTATATTAACATTATTGAGCATTGAAAAAAATGCCTGTTCAGAAAGTAGAGCCTCGTGAGAAGAATCAGGCAAGAAACTAAAAAATAAAAGCGCGTTAACAGGTACAGGACACCTATAGGTTAAGACAAAAATATATTACTGAATATGTTCTTGTGATTGTGCCTAAGTTATGCAATTTATGTCTTGTAATTTTGCTAATTTATTCTTAGTTTTATTTTAATACAGTATTAGTTATTAATGTTATAGCATCATGTAGAGATCAATGTTCTGTTTATCTATAAGGATTGTGCAGTTAGCACTTAAGAAATTATGTTGAATTGTTTATTATATTATTATTTGTAGTGTAGTACTGTAAAAAATGTTGATGAACCTAAATAAATATAATAAAAATAACCCAAAGCGCTTCGGATCCTTAGAGTTTAACTTGCGTCGCCAAAAAGCTCAGCAGTAGTCGAATAAAGGCACACGCAAAGCTTTGTTGAAATGAACATTTACCTAACAAGGTAACAAAAAGCTCCCTTTGCGATACTTTCTCTTAGATTCGTTTTGTTTTATCGTTGAACAGACTTTAATGCTGGTATGTAGGCACCGTTAATGTCTGATACGCTTTCTTATGCCAAGCACAACCTGCTAAATTAGAAGTCTCAAAAGGCTTCAAAATTTCAGTGATGAGAATTGTTTTGAAACTTCTATTTTTTATTTATTTATGGAGACGATTATGACTAAGCCCTGTTTCGCGGCGGTCTTTACAAACATTCAAAGCAACGGACACAAGGAGCACCCAAAAACGAAACAAGGTTTTGTGTAGCACATAAAGTATTTCCTTCTGTGACGTTCGAACCCGCAACACTCGACGCAGTGCTAAATGGCGCCATCGGTGCTGGTTCAAACAAGATAAAACTTATTCATACATTTGTATAATTTTAATGTTGCTTCGAGCTTTTTATATTACGGAACTCTAAACAGAAAGCAAATACGTATTATAAAACTTTCACAGAAACCTAAAAAAATTAAACATACCGTTTCCCTTTAAAGACATAGGTACCTATACCAAAAACAATCAGCGAAATACCGCGAGTTTCACCAACTGGACTAATTTATCCAATATTTATTCCTTCCAACGTTTGATGTTACACGAATTCCATATGAAATTAAATTAGTGCCGAATCGTCGAGCCTTGGCAACGCCGAATCAGAATAAAACTCAAAGGAAACTCACATTTATTAGTTACGAAATGGCATGTTGATGTGTTTATTTTTATTTATTGTGTACATTTAAATGTGGTTTCATGTAAAGAGCTCGTTACAAGTTGATTGATGCGGGTCGAGCCTCAGTGTGAGCGACACGGATATTTATGCGACAACACATAAATCATAATTGTACGAGTGTTTAAATACAAAACCGGCCAAGTGCATGTAGAGCCTTTAATTTGTATACATCATACAATATTTAATGTCATAGAAAAAAGCACTATAATTATTATTCTAAACTTCAGCTCACTATGTTTACAGTTTTAACGTAAAACCGTAGACAGACAGACTATCCGACGCACATGGCGAAACTATAAGGGTTCCTTGTAGGTTATAACGGAACCCTAAAGACATACAATAACATAACTCACTCTTACGGTTATCTGTTACGTGTTAGATTATGAAGGTTTTTATAAACATTGCCACGTGTAATCCAATTTTCAATGTCATTCAGTAAACAGACGATATAAGTAATTTTCCACGGATACTCTACTTCACTATATAATCGTCATCAGCATCATTTTAGCGTTTTCCTGGTTACATCCAAAACTTATGCCTGGGAATCTGTTAACTGCTCACATTAGCCTAACCAGATATGGTAAAACATCAGCTTTTCCTCATTGTAGTGACTGTCGTTTGACTGCCGCAACCCAGAGGGTTGGCGTTATTCCACGGCTTAGACCAGTGTCAGTTTAACCGAGGATACTCAGCTCCCATAACAACTGTCATAGATCTTCATGACAAACGAGAACAACGGCTTGCTCTCCGAGGCACGGAGCAAGTGATGATTAAGTATTTAATACGCACATAACTTCGAATAGTCAGTGGTGCGCGCTGTGGATTCTTACCTGATAGCCTTTGTAAGGCAAGCTGTTTGTACTTATAAAATAATGGTGTATCTGAAAGCAAGTTCATATATTTTTCGATGAAATATTGTGAATATATTTAGTAACATGTAACATGTTAATGTGTAAGAAAGATTCGTGTACAATTTTACTAAGAAAAGTCTAATGAAAAAATATATAATAAATCTTAGACATCTTTTCCCAGAATTTTCTTGCTACAAAAGTACCTCATGGGAGTTACTGTAGATCTAGCGTCTTGGATGCTAAATAATTCTGTACTCATAAATATTATACGCGAAAAAGATCGTTATTATTATGAAACTGTGTAGGTACTTTACTTTTTAGCAATTTTCACTTTTGTTCGATTTGACAATCCTCACGTCAAAGCGCCAAACTTTATTTTCTTGATATAAATTATAACAATTTGTTTTGAATTGTTCATTTAGTTTCAACTTATCCAAATAACACGTTTTTGCAAGATTACCAGGGGGCTTATTCACTATGACCATTTTGAAGTCTTTACGTGTTTTAACGTGCTAGTTACCCACGTTGGCACGTTATTCACTATGCCAACTTCAAGTTTGACAAGCACGGTAGCGCACGTTTCGGACGCAGTTTTAGTTGTCAAAATTCCGTGAGCTAAGAGGTCACGTAACGCGTTTATTGTAAAACGATAGAGGATAAATAGGTATGTACTAAGTTTATTTGTTTTATATTATTTTAGTGTCCGTTAGTGGTTAAATGCTAAGTTTATTTGCTTTTTTATTTACCAGTGTCCGTGTCAAAGTTGTTTAATTAAATATTATGTTTAATGAAAATTTACGCCTGTCGCTGGCGCCAGCGTCTCACTCGTCTTCGGATAAATAATAAATCCATTATGATTTATAAGATTCTGTTAGAATTGGGCTATTTGCTGCACTAACCGCACTTATATTCTTTTATATTGTAGCGCGACTGCAACTGTCATATCTGTCATCAATGTCATCATATATGTTATGGTTCAAAAATTGACTTAAGTACAAAAGATGAAATAAAATTTTAAGATCATTTTTTTATTTTGAGATTGTTCCTGGCGAAAGTGAACTAATATAAGTTTTATTAACCTTTTTTATTTGTACTGCAGCTTATAGTGAAAATTACAAGTTAGTAAAATAATATTTATAAAATAGAAATTGAGCCGGCAAACCGGCATTAAGATTTATGAACGAATGTTGTGAAATTGATAACTAGGCATAGACAAGCTGTCGTATGGCATACTGAATACAATATTTTGATTGTCGTGGTACGTCACGTTACTGAAAGACGTTTACGTCTAGTGCACGTCACGACGACACACGTCTTGAACATGGTATTTCAGTGGTCATAGTGAGTAAGCCCCCAGAAATACGAACTTTAATATGGCAATGAAACAAACGTCTGGCTGGTGACTTTCTTTACTTGCGCTGTTCCCTAACCAATCGTCCAAACTTCGGTGAAAACAGATGTGTTTACGTCTTTGATGTGCTACCAAAATAAACTCTTATGATGAAACTACCTGCTTTACCAACTAAAGACAGGTAACAACCTATGTGGTCGTGTTTTTAATATAGCAAATTAGTATTTTAGATTGTTTTATTTTATAGTTAAGCTTTCTACAATACATACAAAACAAATCACGTGTCTCATAAGCTAAATGATGATACCGTTCTAAATAACAATAATTAATTAAATAGGTACAATATAAATTTGCATCTCAACTTTCAACACTCCCTCTAAACAATTGACGCCACCTCCCACAGTAGCTCAGAACAATTCTACCCATAAATTACCCCTATAATTCAAGTGGAAGACATCAATTACATTCTACAACAATCTCAGAATGAACACTCAATAAATTACTATAGAATCCGCTGTCAGTGAGGCCTAATGTAAACATGGGAACGACTACCGAGTACCGGCTCCCGACATCATTCGCCAAACCAAACATTTTTTGCTCTTTACCCAATCTTTGTAATCTGTAGAATGAACCTTTGACTTGTAAACTGTGAATAATTTTAAAGAGATAAACGTGATGAGTTCGGTTATACAGCCGACGTGTAGGAGAGTGTCTTCGGTGGAATATTTGTTCAATATCAGGAAGTAACGAAAGTTTGTTTACTAAATCCCGAGATTCTGACAGGAGTGCGTGTGTAAACTTATGTAATACTGAAATAACTACACAATTAAGATGCCGATTTTCACTATAATTGTATTAAAGAACAGTGTCTGCATAGTCTTCATATCCGTTTATAGAATGTTTGAAAAATTCTTCGTAATACGCGATTTATTATTTGTACAGGAGTTGTCTTATATGAACAAAATATGCACTAACATCAATGTCACTTTGTTAGTGAGATTGTGTTAAATGTGATTCACGAACCAAACGCACGTTAGGTGTTGTGTAACTGACAAAAACTTTCAGAATTTCTTATTTCGTATATTTAAAATCAATCATATTTTTTAAACCGGTATGAACAAAATTATTCTAAAGGTTTTATGTGAGATAATTAATCTCACATAACACACAACGACTAATAAATATCATATTTGTCAAACAAACACTCCCCTCAAAGATTTACTTAAAAACTTATTTGTGCATGTTTCATTCTTGTGAAATATATTTTAGTTTATTTATAGAGTAAGCCGATTAATTGTGCACTACATTGCCAAGTTACGTAGAAGATATTTATCATTTAAATGATTGGCGCCACGTTCTTAATTCAAAGCAAAACGATGCAAACATTTATGAAAATATCAGTAATGGGGACCGGATGCAAGTCGTCTAAAAAATTAAAACTCACATGTTTATTTATTTCAATTTCCTTCATGTTTCTTTCCTATCGATGTTTAAAAAATCCAAATAAGCTGTAATTCCTATTCGTTTATTTTATGCGAGAAATGTAAAAATTGTCGCTAAACAAAATTCTAGTTTTTTAAGCAACACAATTTTGAGGGACTAAAAGTTATTAATTGGGAATTGCGATGCTGTTATTGATGTAGATAATTATTTAACTAGTAACTACAGCAATAAAAGCTATTAATTATAAACAAAGTACAATGGATTTCAGATTAAATCAGGCAGTTAGTACCTATTTGGATTTTAAATTTGAATAAAAACCACTCTTGTATTTATTATATTCGTTATCAGCTTTATTACAATGGCAAATAATTACCACAATGATGAAATTGATGAGCATTTATGTGAATGATTGAATGATTGTGTTACAGTTTTATTTATAAAATATTCGTTTTATTTCATTTGGTATTTAAAAACGGTCGGCAAAGCACTTGTCCTCCTCTGGTGTCGCATGTGTCCATGGGCTGCGGCAATCGCTTACCATCAGGCAATCCGTTTGATGATTTGTCGCATATAAAATAAAAAATATAACTAACTGTATTTTAACTGGTAACCAACGGAGACTAAGTTTTCAACTTAGTATCTGGATTAAACAGGGTCAGCTGAGCGATAGTTTAGTTCAACCCTGTAGATAATCCACAACCTACCAGTTTTATAACAAGATATTTGATGGCTCAAGGGTAAAAATAAACTGGTTGTAATCTTTAATCTAGGTTTTATAAGTTTTCACAGATGGATAAGCGATTAGAGTATCTACTGCGATACCGTCGGGCGTAATACCAGCTACGGATTTGATTCTGGGACAACAAATTGTGCAAAGTAGAGATAGTTTTTTAACAGTCTGAACAATGTTTACAGTGCACTTTCCAACTGTCAGAACACTGTCCTAGTAGGTGACCTAAACGTCGATATAAAACCGGAGTCTAGAAACGATCGGTCTGTTGAATATTTAACAATCAATATATCTCATGGACTTCTTTTTCCTACTCGTCTTGATAATTGTTTAGACCACATCTTCATTAAGACTAACTCATTGCCTACTACACTAGTATTAGACTCATATATAACAGACCATAAACCGCTGCTCTTGGCTATAAATAATATAAACACCGAACGAAATTCAATCCACTTTATTCATGAAGTGAATTATGACGCAGTAAAAATAGAATTAGAAAGCACGGATTTTTCTATTTTATATCAGATTGAAGAGCCGCATATTTTAATGACTACCTTCATAAATATGATCAATGCACTTGTTACTAAATTAACAACACGTACAAAAATTACTAAAAGGAAAAGGATAATAAAACCATGGGTAACTCTCGGGCTTTTAAGGTGCATTAGAAACCGTGACAAATTACACACACAGTAAAAAAGAGCACCAGCTAACCTTATTCTTAAAATTACCTACACACGCTACCGCAATTTCTGTAATTCTTTGCTCAAAAAAATAAAGATCGCTTATGAAAAAAGCGAGCTTGAGAAAGCTCGTAATAATCCTAAAGCCCTTTGGAAAGCAATAAACGATATTACAAACACGCGAAAGTTTAAATCTAGTTCCATTGAATTGCTAAAAACACATGACAGCCCTAAATCATCCATTAACGCAGTTTGTAGTTTCTTTAGTAACATTGGTAAAAATCTGGCTAACGATATATTATCTCAATGCAACTTTCCTACTACTCAAGGCTCTGCATTAACCTACAACAACAATAATTCTCCTTGTAACTCTCTTGCTCTTCTGGAGGTGGATGAATCCGAAGTAGAGTCCCTGATCCTTCAGTTACGCAGTGATTGTGCTATAGGTTGGGATGGACTATCACCCCTTATTTTTAAACTTTATCGTAAAACATTAATAACTCCTCTCACGTATATCATCAATAGTTGTTTAGATAGGAGTATTTTCCCAAACGCCTTGAAAAAAGCAATTGTACACCCAATTTATAAGAGTGGGGTCAAAAACTGCGTTCAAAACTATAGGCCGATTTCGGTCCTAACTGCTCTGTCGAAAATCCTAGAGTGAGTACTTGTTAAACGTCTAAAAAACTTCTTGGACAAACATAAAATCATATCGAATAAACAATACGGTTTTCGTACGGGAATCTCGACAGAAGATGCAGTTCTGGATTTTACGCAATCCGTTGCTAGACACCTAGATAATAAAACCAAATGTTTAGGTATACTTTTAGATCTCTCCAGCGCTTTTGATACAGTTTCTGTTCCCTAACTCTTGTCAAAGCTAGAGCGCATAGGCGTACGCGGCAAACCTCTCGAAATCTTCATGAGCTATCTCCTTAGCCGTACTTTACAAGTTAAAATTGGTGAACACCTAAGCGATGAGGTATATGTGAATTACGGAGTCCCTCAGGGAAGCATTCTGGGCCCAATATTGTTCCTAATATACGTCAATGACCTCTGTAACATGACCTTCCCCAACACCGAAATCTACGCCTATGCCGACGATACAGTCATTCTCGTCAGTGGCTCAACTTGGGACAATGTCAAAACCAGCGCAGAACTAGCTTTGAACAAATAACAAAATGGCTTAGTTTAAATCTATTAACATTAAATTTAAAGAAAACATATGTTATCCCATTCTCCATCCGCCAAAACACGTCACCAGAATGCTCCTTTTCAATAATAGCACACAAGTGTCCGCAAGTATTAGAGACATGTAACTGCCCGAAACTTACAAGGACTAACGAGGTTAGGTATCTGGGGGTACATATTGACGCAGGATTGATTTGGAGTAAACAACTTGATGCGCTCACCACACGGACTTTGAGACTTCTCCATATTTTCAAATCCCTCAGAGCCTCTGCAAATCTTGACACTCTAAAAATGTTATTTTATGCGCTATGCCAATCAGTAGTGGGGTAGTGCATTCCTGCATGGGGTGGAGCTTCAAAATCAAACTTCTTAAAAGTTGAAAGAGCACATAGAGCCATACTTAAAGTTATGACACGGAAACCCTTCCGTCACCCCACAACACAACTATACCATGAATGCAGGGTCTTAACAGTTCGTCAACTTTATGTTCTTCGATGTGTTTCGAGAAAACATATTAGTGTCACCCTACCAAATCCTCATAAACGTACAAATCTAGTCGTTAGCTCACATCATAACACCACTTTTGCACAACATCAATATTATATTCTAAGCACGTACATATATAATAAAGTTCACAAAAAAATGAACATATCAAAATTAAATAAACTAGAACTAAAGTCAATGATCACGGAGTGGCTTCTTATGCAGGACTACGATGAAACAGAGGCCCTTCTCACATTCATCGCATAAGAACTATCGTTCCATTATCTAATTCACCAGATTTATACACACACATACATAAACACACACACATTCATCCACATACATACATAAACACACACACATTCATCCACATACATACATAAACACACACCCCCTCATACATTAAATTAAATGTAAACTCAATTTAAATTTAATTATAAAATTTTCACTTTTAAGTATACTTATTTTCTGAGACTTGTAGCAAAACATAATAAGTAATCTTTAGTTGTACAACATTTGCTTCACACTCGCTATATGTCATAAATGTAAAGTAGGTATAGTATATTTTAAAACTGTTCCTTAAGATACAGGTATAACCTAGTTTAAAGAAAAGTGCTATTTTTGTGTATGATATTAGCAGCTTTATTATTGTTCATGTGATTCTGTCTACCAACTATAATCTTGTTTTGTACAAGCTGTATCATTACTTGTTGATAAATAAATTTATTATTATACCCTTTATTTATCATATTTCTCATGATTCAATTTATATTAATAAACTACATTTAATAAATAAAAAACGTTTAAAAATATAAAAGGGACCACGGAGACCCACCGGTGTCGGGTACAGGGACCAAGCCACCGGTGGTTAGGGCCTCAGAGACAGGAACTTCCTCACAATGCGTGCCGTGTCGAGAAGAACTGCCTTCTGAATCAAGGACTTGATCCAGCTGCCTAGTGCGAGCCTCTTTAGGTGTTGATCGAGGTTCTTGGCGATTAGCCCATTTACCGACACGACTATCGGCACAATGATCGCCGAATCCACATCCCACATGTCAACAATCTCGTGAGCTAAGTCCAAATATTTAATCTCTTTCTCTTTTTCTGCCTTCACGAGATTGCCGTCATGCGGTATGGTGATATCGATTAACATTGCGAGTCGCTCTGCTCGGTCTATCACTACAATATCAGGCTTATTGGCTACAATAGTCCTGTCTGTAATGATAGACCGATCCCAGTACAACAATGCACGACCATTCTCGAGAACTGGGTCGGGCACATATCTGTAGTACGGTACCTCTGAATCAACGAAATTATATTTAAGGGCTAGTTGCTGATGGATTATCCTGGCCACTTGGTTGTGTCTGTGCAAATACTGACCGTTGGCAAGACTCGAACAACCGGACACTATATGCCTGAGGGATTCCCCGGGTTGGTGACATGCCCGACATATGTCAATCGTCCCATCCCTCAGAATATACTTCCGGTAGTTGTTTGTCATGACAACTTCGTCCATAATTGCAAAGACAAAACCTTCAGTTTCTCCAAAGAGATCACCGAATCGCAGCCAGGATATAGAAGCTTTAAAATTTACATCGGGCCCATGTAAGGCCCGGTAAAATCGTCCATGCAGCTCCTTGCCCCTCCATACTTCCCGTCGGTCCTCTGTACTAAGTACTGCAGGTTTGTGCCAGTTCTCTTTAGCCAGAGCGAGCGGGGTAAGTCCGGTATCAATTGTGACAACATCGCGATGCAGATCCACACTCATCTGCAAAAAATAATCTCTGAGGTTGCACACCTCGCGGTTGTGGAGGGTCTTAGCACATAAAAAGCCTCGACCGCCACATTTCCGCGGGATGTACAGCCTCATTACCGATGAGCGTGGATGATGCATTCGAGATGCAGTCAGCATTGAACGGACTTTTCTATCCAGGGCATCTAGTTCAGTCTGGGTCCACCTCAGTATGCCAAAGGAATACATTAGGACTGGCATGGCCCACCCGTTGCAGGCCCGCACCTTGTTGCCACCTGATAAAAGACTGTTAAGTACTTTTCTCAGGCGGCCAAAGAACCGAGCCTGCAACGTGTGTTTCATGTCAGTCTCAGAAATATTCAAAGACTGCGACATACCCAGGTATTTGTAGGTCTCAGTTGGGGAGAGGGATCTAAGTTGTATGGAATCTGAGAGTTGTATCCCTGCAGATTCCACAATCCTGCCTCTCTTCACATGCATGACCGCACATTTATCCACACCAAATTCCATCCTGATAGAATTACTAAAGGTTTCGGTTACCTTAAGTAATGCAGTCAGTTGGAATTTGTTGGGGGCAAATAATTTCAGGTCATCCATGAAAAGGAGGTGAGATGTAACTTGACCTCCTCTCCTCAACCGATAGCCTAGCCCTGAAGCCTCTAACAAGGTACTTAGAGGATTCAGGGCCAGACAAAACCACAAAGGACTCAGACTATCGCCCTGGAATATACCTCGCTCGATCCTTATTGGAGCACCGCAACCCAAACTCGATCGACATCCTGGATAGCGCAATACAGTCCTCCACTGCCCCATACATGACCTTAAAAAGGTGCATAGAGTTGCATCTACTTTATACAACTCCAGCACCCTCAAAAGCCATGTATGTGGCACGGAGTCGTAAGCCTTCTTGTAATCTATCCAGCATGTCGATAGATTCTTTCGATTACGGCGCACCTGTTGGCTAATGGCCATGTCTATCAGAAGGAGTTCTTTAGTGCCACGGGCCCCACTCCTACATCCATTTTGAGAAACAGATAAAATAGAATGATCAAATACATGTTTTGTTAATTTCGTTCTCAAAATGGATGTAAGGAGTTTATACATTGTTGGCAAACAAGTTATCGGCCTGTAATTTTTGGGGTCCGTGGCACCACCAGACTTATGGAGTAGGTGAGTGACGCCGGATGTTAAAAAATCTGGTAGCGACCCCGATTCCAGTGATGACTGGAATTGAGATGCTAAGCAAGTATGCGAACTACGGAGCCATTTGAGCCAAAAATTGTGCAGCCCGTCCGGTCCCGCTGATTTCCAGTTTGGTAACGAACGGACTGCACTGGCTATATCATCATTTGTTATGGATATTGGCTCCATTGTTGGTATTTGTTCGCATACTCGCTCAACAGTCTCAATCCAGCCACTCTCCGTGTGGTTGACAGGTGTCGACCAGATGCTGCGCCAAAACGTATTAGTAGCATCATCATCCGGTCGACCCCCATCAACGTCACCGGCCGTGGACTCGGGTCGCTCCCATCTTCTGTACACCCACCTCTCGTCTCTCTGGAATGTGCGATTCAGGCAATACCGATCCACTCTTTTTTTGTATCGCCTTATACGGTTTGCCCATGCATAAAGTTTTAGTTTTAGGATGTCGATGCGCTCTGTAACCCGAGATAAATAGTCTTGGGAACTGATACCAGTTCCCGCAAAGGCTCGAGTTACAAAGCGCATCACTCTTGGTCGGGTATTGCCCATCCTGAAACAGGAGAGCTTGCCAATGAGTGCCCTAGTCTCAGCAATACGACACTCAATCCTGCGTTGCCAAGCTGGCACAGCAGCGGTGTGTCGAGTAGCGGTATTATTTACAGGCATTTTAACTCCTGCTACTCGACACGCCGCAACTGCCGCACAATACAGGATTGAATGTGTATCGCTGAGATTTTCACTATTATCAAAGTGAGTTGACAGTAATGCGTCTAGGGCACTCACTAGCGCTATGTTTTTTTTTATGCATGGGCAAACGAGGCAAACTAGGCCGAATATTTGGGTCCATGGATCGGTATTCCACAATAGCACATTCCAAAGCACTGGGTACTTACATGAGAAGTCTCGTCATCTACCTCTTCATCAACTCGATTTAACAGATGCTGTTGGGCAACCACTGTGTCAGGCTGCGTTGAAAAAGTGATGGGGAGACTTCTCTGCACGTCAGAGCGAAGTCTCTCAAGCACGGAATCATCCAACAGACGACACCGTTGGATGGCCCGCACTTGATCCGATAGCCGTTGTGTTGACACGTTGACAGCTGGCTCAAGCGCCTGAAACAAAGGCAGCATTCGATCACGGTACGCACTGAGGTTAGTTCCTCCCTCTGTGGCCACAAAATATGCCCGCATGACGTTTTCATTCATTGAACTCGTCCATCTCATGCGGTGCACATCACCACCGGTAGCGGGGGCCCTGTTCGAGACCGGTGGGTCTCGGGGTCCCAAGTGTGTCGGTGGCCGGCCTCTCCCTCGCCGACGTACAGGTGGTGGCGACGTCGGCGGCGAGAAGTACTCGTCGCTCGACGAGCTCGACGCCTCTGCAATTGCCGACAACGCTGATGCAGGTGCCGGCGACGGCTGCGAGGCGGAGCTGAGCGACGAGTCCGGGTTTCTTGAATTTATAATATATTTATCAAATTAATAAGTTCTTCTTGTGGTTGTGAATATATAATATGAACACAAATTTATGAAATAAATTACAAATTTTAATATTGAAGGAAAAAATATGTTGTCATGTTTACGTGTTGCTAGGTTATTATTATTATTATTAGTTCTGTAGGGTTCACCAAATTCTTTCTACAAGAGATAGTTGTGTAGGGTTCACCGAATTCTTTTCACAATTATTTCTGGGAAACAAAATTAGAAATACTAAAGCTCCAATAGACATTTAAAAATAGCTATTTGAACGAAACAGTTTATGGCAGTCGATATTAGGTTTTCTGTAACTTAGGACCCAACCCATTAAAAAAAATCTCATTCGAGTTGTAATATATTTCTTTAAACGAATCAGCTGGACGCGAAGAAAATTAAATGGTCAATAAATAACAAGCTTTTGCAATAAGATCTTTTATTATCTAAATAGATTTCAGATTTATTGAAAATATTACTTCGGATCAGATATGTTTCAATTTATAAAATTTTATAATGCTCCTCCGTGGTCCAGTGGATAGCATATGCAACTGCTGATCGGAGGTCCCGGGTTCAATTCGTCGTGGTCGTGCAAAAGTGTTACTGGGTTTTTCCGAATTCTCAGTAGCAGCACGGAGTCTGGAGATGTGCCCGGTAACGGCAATAGGCTCGCCCCCTATTACGTTGGACCAAAAATTCATGGCGAAATGTGGGTGTAATATTACACCTAGCCTACCCCTTCGGGGAAAAAAGGCGTGAGACTATAAAAAATAATAATAATGTAAATGTAAAAAATATTTATTTTATTATAGAGGATGCCCGCAGTTACGCCCGCACATTTTATTTCGACTTAACCGTTTCTGCTCGGTCCCCTGGGAATTTCGGGCAATCCCTGCTTAGTACAAAAAGTGTTTCTCAAGGAACATACATGCCAAATTCCAGCTTCTAGCGCCCAATGGTTTGGCTGTGCGTTGTCTGTCAGTCAGTCAGTAATACAAGAATTTTATATAGGTATACAGGTTTTCACTCTTTGTAGATACCTTGCAGCGATAGTCTACTAAGGGAGACCAAGAGGACCTAGATGTCTTAGGTTCAAATCATGGCGCACATCACTGACTTTTTGAGCTATATGCGTATTGAATTGTTAATTAATTTCTTCCTTAACGCTGAAGGAAATATCTTGAGGAAACCTACATATCTGTGAGTTGTCGATCATGTTCTCTAAAAACATGTGAAGACTGCCAAACCGCACGCCAGCGTAGTGAGCTATGGCCTTATCATTCTCATAGTTAGGGGAGGCCGAGCTCAGCAGCGGGATAGTTTATTTTAGTTTATTTAATTTATTTATTTCAGGGCTGATGTTCTAATAGGTACATAAAATCACACATGTGATTGACATATTATCACAGAGCCTAAACTACTGTTGTATGATTGTAACGTAAGAGTATAACAAAGGAATATTTTTTATATTTGCCCTTGTAGGTTAAAATAGGTGTTGAAAGACTGTCATAAAAAATTTGGAATTTGAAACAAGCACTATGAAAATGGCTGCAACAGCTTGTATTGTTATAAAGGCCTCTTCAAATCTTACCTTTTCGCTTTCGAACTCAATTCAAATTCAAAATATATTTAACTTACAATTTAGGCCCTTCTCTCACGAAGCTATTCAAATGCTACGGGACTGAGATGCAAACCATGATCGCCTACTGGTATGCTACTCGTTACCGCACACGGTGCTACGCTAATGAGACTATATTTTATCATTTGAAGAACAACATTCGTACGACGATGTCTAGTGACTATAGGGACGAAGACAATTTTCTTCTGTATTTATATTACAAGAATAAACGAATATATAAAAGAAGATTCTGGGTGCATCCGTATATCGAAAAAAAAATCAATTGTAGGGCATTTGTCGAGGGACGAGTCGTCATTTTTATAGAACGTCAATAGAATCATATTATTATTTGAATCTAAATCTGAGAAATTATCTTGCCAACTATCTAATAACCCCACATGCTTCGCTTCCTTAGCAATATAATTATTGTGTATAAATTTAATGTATACCTATAAATGACATGTTATATTTTTTTTCTAAATTTCAAGCCACGCCTTTTCTTTAACACATTTTCTTACGTACTCTGGCAGCTTATAATTATACAAACATGGATAATTTTCTACCTCCTGCACAAAAATAATATTAAAAGTTTATTCCGCCCACTGTTTTGTAATGCAACTCATATACGACTCGGGTAGCGTGCGACCAGCAAGACGGTAGCGTGCGACTGATATCAAACGCGTCGTCAAAGCGTCTCGTTGTGTGCGAAATTAGCTGAATATGTACGACGGCTACTCACAAGCGACGCGTAGGATACGGGTACAAAACACAAATCGCTTGAGAGTCGCTTCGTGAGAGAAGGGCCTTATACTTATCAAGTTTCAGTAAATTCGTTTCCAAAATTGTACCGCAAAGCAAATCTAGTTAGGATGTATGTACTGTATGTACTTGTGACATGAGGCTCATCATTTCTTACAAAGTTTCGTTTCAAATACAAGATGGTATTCAACTTTGTAATGTATATTTCATTATAGTCCTCTACTCATTTGATATTATATTTTGAACCATGGCAGTGGCATAGCATGGCAATATATCATTATATTTATATGCAAATTTTATTTTTATGAGTTACCCTTTTGCTTCTCAGCATAATTATAACTATTTACACAGAGGTAAATGTAAACTTCTGGTGTGCTGCGCTTGGGCGAATATTGTAAGTATTTTATCATAAAAACGTTGACTTATTATAATAATTAAATCAATTTCGGTCACCGAATCGCACTAATGCAAAATGACTGTCTTATAATAGCATGGTTCGTGTAAGCTACCTAACATAACACGAAGAAGAGTATATTGTTACATAAGCTTTACCTGCTAGTTCTTCACGCTTAGCGTATTTTTAAGCAATTAGTACGTTGTATATAATATTTATGTATATTATAATTGCGATTACTGAGCATAAAATGAAATGTCCACCTACTCATATAAAAAAAGTCTTTAGCTCAAGGGCAATGGGAAAAATGCAGCCGCTTTTATTAATTACAGATAAAAATATTGCCCTTTGGGTACATAATCACTTATATTGCGCCTACAAGTCAACCCATTGATAAACTCAGGTGAAGCATGATGAACGCAACGCAACGAAATAAATCAATATTGGTATAAACAATTACGGCTTTACTCTCTCGCTAATATTATGTTTATCATAAAGTCAATGCGTGCTTCTCAACGTGCAGTAGGTACCTCCGAGATGGCGCACGTGTATACAATGCCGATTACCACGCAGCGTAGAAAATATCATCATCATCATCAGCCTTTAACAGTCCACTGCTGGACTAGGCCTCTCCTTTGAAAGGAGGAATTGGCCTACTATACCACGCTGGCCAAACGGGTTGGTATAGGGTTTGTATCAAGTTTTCCTTCTCTGACAGTGCTGTTCTCTGCATAATATGCTCCCTCTGTCGGCTCCTACGACACCCACGGGATGATATGGGGTGGTAACATTCCGTATTCTTAATCCGTCACCACACGGACAAAATATACAATTATATTTACTTCCCTACAACTATCAGGATTCGTCTATAGTTACAACATATGTTTATGCTATTGCCTCGTGTGGAGATCGAACCCGCGACACTCGGCGCAGTGCTTAAGGGCGTGCGCATTGCATCCAAACATTTCCGTTGCGAATTGTTACATTTTACCAGCAATCGTACTAACAAAATAGCTTATTGAAACTTCACAAAATATATTAAAGTAAATATATAAAAACCCAAAATTACTTATGCTTCTTTCACATACATAATAGCCTAGATTTGTCCTCATTTATTTTTGATTGATATCAAAATAATTAATGATAATATCTTACTCGTGCTTTTTACTGTAAAATTAGCTATGAACCCAACAGTCAATTTAACGATACAAACAATCCCATAATCATACAAATATTTACTTAGAAATCGTAGCCGATGCACGCTGCACCGCTCAACACCAAGACACGAAAATCGTATTTACAAAATCTTATGATAAACTTCCTTGAATACCTACTCACACGAGACTGTTTAAACAAAATTAAGGTCAGTCGGTGTACGTCAGGCCATAACTTTGGATCAAACTGAACTCTTCCATTACATACCTTATAGTTAATTACCTATATGCTGATCAGTAGGAAATGCTGCTTTAGTTTTATCCATTTCATTAACGTCTGGGAAACGAGGTTCGAGAATTGAGGTGCTCATTCCAGATTAAAAGCTACAGACAATTAGGTAACTGTTTGATTTGTAAATGATTCGTAAAATTTTCGATTAAAGTTCCCGTTTCAATATTATACATATACACGGATATATTTCGATTGCATGAATGGCGTAATGGTTTAAACGATCGACTCGCCGGTTGGCGCGAGTGTTGTCGGTTCGATTAGGATTTATTGCTAGTGAGAGGTTAGTCTTAAAAAAGGACAATTTGGTAATTTTTGTCCGCGGTTTAGCCCGCGTGTGCGTCGATCACGAGACAAAAGGTAGCACGTCTATTATTCTGATGTGTAATCTATATTACTGCAAAGTTTCATCAAAATCCGAAGTTTTTGCGTGAATGAGTAACAAACATCCATGCATCGTCAATACAAACATTCGCGTATTTTATAATAATACTAGAGGACGCCAGCAGCTACGCATGCATTTTTTTTAAATTTACCCGTTTTGGGCGATCCCGTGGGAATTTCGGGAAATCCCTTCTTAGTGCACCCCTGCGGTCCCCAACCCCAAGGAACATACATGCCAAATTTCAGCTTCCTGCGCCCAATAGTTTCGGCTGTACCCTGTCTGTCAGTCAGTCAGTAACGCAAGGATTTTATATATTAAGATTAAGATAAAGCTTTGTACCTTTCATATGTTTCAATAAATAAAATAAATATGAACTGGTAGGTATATAGGCCAATTTGTTGTAGTAAGTACTATTGAAACGGTACGAGTGGAACAGATCATGTTGTTTCAGTTGCGAAAAGCAAACATTAAAGATGGAAAATATTTGTTTTAACACTCGTTGTTTTTGCACACAGTTTACAGGCAGTTTATAAATGAATAATGCTTTTTTGTGGCATAGTTTAAAGTTGCCTAGATACCAACCGACTTAAAAATGGAGCTGGTTCTCATTTAGTAGTACATTTTTATGTGCGTTATATCAGGACTCTATTAGTTTTGAAACAGTTTATTATTTTGAAAGGATATACTTTTGCCGTCCCATTTAAGTTTGATAAATTAAATTTGAAGACTTATTTTATAAGATTGTTACGAAGGTTTTTACAGACCTTGCCAGTATTTAATAGCAGTCATAGTTACACCCAGTCCTTAAATATTAACCACAAAAATACCTTAATCGTGGTATTTGGGCTTCATATCATGATATCTTATATCTTGGTTATCGCGATTCAGACCCGCGAAATTAATCTTACCTTTCACGATTTTTTAGTAAATACGAGTACTATGCAGATAGCATCTTCAGCGGCTCTCAGTTTGACAACCTAAAAATAGCGCTATGTTTCCTAAATTCCTCAAGAAGGACGGCTGATTGAACGATAGTACTTCATGAATCTCTTAAGTCTTGGAAACTTTGCGCTAAATTCGACCGTAATATATATATATATATATATATATATATATAATAAATCTGCGGCTCACATTTCTGTTAAATATTGTTGTTTGTCCAAGTAATTTCCGTCGTACTCCTAACAGCATTTATTTATACTGAGCCATCAAACGGGGCCTGTCGTCCTCTTAGTAATACGAAACTTCCTTCCTAGCTCTCCAAAGGGCGCCAAAATCTACGCTGGTATTTTGTTTTTATTGATAGCTGGATGCTAGAATTGATTGGTGTGTTATAGGCATTATGTTATTATTATAAAAAATAAAAATTTGTGTGTGGATAAATGTTTGTTTCAATGAAAAAGTACAGGACGGATTTTGATAATACTTTGCAGAAATGTAACTAATACATTAGAATAGAGCACGTTATAGTTTTTGTACCGATTATCCAGCCGAAAAAATATCAGCTGGTATTTGTATAATTTTGGGTTTCAGTTACTGTTAAACCACGGTCAATGCTCTTACCTAGTATTTGCCATCTTTATGTTTTCATGTAAGTTACGTAGGTACGGGTTGATATTCGTTATAATCTCGCAGACTTAAAGCCTAGTAACAATAAAACTCACAGAGTTGTTACTAACCCAATTACACCACTTATAGCACACTTATAGTCTATCACTGCCCATAAAGTAAGTAAAGAAAAGTAAAAAACTTGAAACCGACTCCCTTCGCTCTTCCTTTGAAGCCCTTTCTATAAAATATTAGACAGCTTATACGAGTATACAAACAAGCTTAGAAAGAAAACCTTTTAAAACTTTCCCTTAGATATTCCTTAATGGGTATTAAGCTGTAATTAAAATAAATGTTTGTTCGTTGTAGTCCTTATACTTGAAATATGCCGTGATTTGTCTATATTATAACACCAGGTAGAACCCGCGTAGCACACACTTGTATCGCTATAACTTTATATACATTAAAGTAATGGACAGTATGAAAACCAGACTACTTACAGTAACTTTGGAATCACATGTTATTTAATTCATTTGCTTCTTTTTAAATTGTATTTTTACAAAAATGCAATCAACGGATTCAAAGTTCTTCAAAACAACAATTATTATTGCTCATACAAAGTCGTATCGTGTGAGTGTCAACCGTACAATACTCAACGCAGTGTCAAACGGGCCACATAACAAACGTACAATTAAATTTTGTTAATCTTGTGAGTGTTCAAAGTACTGACAATTTTGCACCCAGTGGCGATCAAACTTGGAGTGAACACTTACCTAAAACGATCGCTCTAACGCAAAAAGCAAATTTTCTTTTACAAAACGAAATATATTCCCTCGTCATCTCACGTGTTATGCTTGCTGAAGTAAGAGCATTGGAATTGATCAATTGTCTGTCGTAAAGCCAGCAACCCACCTTCATCGTAAAATGTTCAATAAAACCGGCCAAGTAATAAGAGACCGCGACTAATCATATTAGAAGTGGCGTTACGTCATCGAGGCTCTTGGCGTTTGGTGTTAAGATGACACTAATATAGTTAGTTTTACTTAAGTACAGATTAATATTGAGTACAGACGATGTAGATTAAGCGAACTTAGAGTGAATGAGTATTTAATGACAATTATTAACTGTATAAAATTTCGTCGTATTAAAATGAATTCTTGATCCAATGCTTATTACTTTATACACTCGAATACACGACAATCATGTTTATAGAAGAAGTAGTATGGTATAAAGAGACTATTCTTTACTATCTAATACGTTTTTTGAATAGCTGTGACTACTTAAAACATATAATACTATAGGTGTCTTTGTTACGCAACATCTCCTAAATAGAAGGGTGTGTATGATTTTTGGGTGATTAGGATTTTAATTGGCGGTAGTTTAAGCGGTATAAGGTCAACTACCGCCAATAGTTAGTTATTATAAAATGAATCGAATGAATTCACGAGTCTTAAATAGCAAAGTTTAGGCATTAAGTAAAGTTATTAACTGTCTTTTACGCTGTTAGTAAACCTACGCGTTCGCATGCGGCTGCTAAACTTTTGCGGAACTATTGCGGCGACGAAACATGTGCGAAACTGTCAAAACTACAAGAAAAATCTTGACGCATGCTCTGTCAAAACGTCTGTGTATGTGTAACGACAATTTCACAGTTATCTGCGGAACAGTAGTGACAAGGCTGCAACTTATTAATCTTGCTGTGTAATAGAGTGAGACATAGCATATACAAAACGTTTTCATGCAATTGACAGATATTTCGTAGTTTCAGTGACGCATGCAATAGCGTAAGTGTACTAACAGCGTTACTGGAAAATTTTTATATAGGCTTAGTTTTTTATATTCTAGGCGGCATTAGCTTAGAGATTCTATTACAGCAGAATGAAAATGACAGTTTCAAACTACTTGGGGATCAAATTCTTTTATAAGACTATCAATTATAACAACGTGTAGGCACAAAGTGAACATCAAAACTTAGACTAACTATAAGTTTTTATTTATACTTGTACACCAACTCGCTATCACTGCCGCTCATGACTCGCACCAAACTTTACGATGCGAATTTTCCTTATCTTTTACGATGCGTAGGTGTGAACTCTTTATGCCCAATCAAATCACAATGAAGCCAGCACTTGGCCCACATGTCATCGCCCTCATAATAAACTAAGCCTTATGTTGACACTATAAAATAATAATAATACTTTCATCTTCCGTAAAATTTCCAAGTAAAACTTTAAGGATAATTTGCCCTTGTAGATAAAATATGCTAATCTTAATATATAAAATCCTTGCGTTACTGACTGACTGTCAGACACGCTACAGCCGAAACTATTGGGCGCAGGAAGCTGAAATTTGGCATGTATGTTTGTTTGTCCCTTGGGGACCGTAGGGGTGCACTAAGAAGGGATTTCCCGAAATTCTCACGGGATCGGGCAAAACGGGTAAAATAAAATCAAATGCGGGCGTAGCTGCGGGCGTCCTTTACTTGAAAATAAATAGGTTCTGGTGACTTCATAAGTTGGGAAATTATGATGAATACTATGCTAAGACATTCGTTAATAAGATGGCCAAGGCACTTTATTAAACTTCGTTATAGTTTAGGTATAAAGTATGAGTGGAAATCATAAATTAAACACAACGTTTTGAATGGATACATAAGATGTCAATTATTAGTTTAAAATAGGTATGTATTCAATGCAGAACTGTTTTTTACGTAAATGGGCTAAGTAGAGTGTGTGAATATAAAAGAATTTGAAGATTAAAGAAACGTTTGAACAACACACAAACATCCGGTGCCACCAGAAAGTGAAATGAAAAGTGGCACTAAGCTTTGTATATTACTTTGAATGGATGACTAGTTAGCAAATAATAATAAGGAAAAAAAGAAAATCAAATTTACAAATTCCATTTTGTTATTTGCTATCTATACTGTGCAGTAACGAAATGTTCTTCATTCGGTCAGAAATTTATAAATGAAAGAATAGTTCAAAGACTTTGTAGCTAACACGATTTATAACTATTTATAGTGTTATTCACTACTTTCAGAGGAATACCGTCCCACGTCGCAAAAAGCCATGAGCAAAATAATTAACTACAGAAGTGTATCGCAGTTACAACCAGTTTATGAAATAATAAGATTCCAGTTGCCATTAAATCTCATCGCTAAAAAATTTGAAATAACAAACACTATAATGCCCAATTACATTGGGACCGAAACATTATGGGCGAATTGTGGGTGTGTAAGCAGAGGTGTACCTCTGCCTACCCCATCGGGGATAAAAGGCGTTGTTTGAAATAGAATTAGTTTTTATTATAAGTCAAATCGATTAGATCGATTGAGTAACATTTTGTTTAGTCTATTGAAAATTTCTGACAATGGTCACACTGAACTGTCACTTCCGTTCGCTTCTCCTTGAGAAATTACCACGTTGTCGACTCGTACGTAAAATAATTGTTCGCCTTTTGAAAAGCACATCATTGTAGCTACGCGAATAGTTGTGAAATCTATTAAATTGCCGCCCTTTTGACTCCCGGCACGGTTTGTGACATATTGAACATTTTGTGAAAAGTTATTGTGAGCACACCTTTTTGCATTTCGTGTGAATTGATTAATTGAACTAAATAGAGTAAACCGCCTTGAATGCCGCCTGATCTAGTGCTGGCAACGGTAAATTGTGATAAAAGACATTGTGAACTATTCATTGACATTTGCAAGGAGAAATTGCGAATCCTGTGAACTTGCATCGTGCATTGAAGACGCTGCGTTAGAGTCTGGTAAAGTAAAGATAATTCACTTGCTAATATTGGCCAATTTTAGTCTTGTGTGCATCTAGCTTGCCTCCAGGACTCCACTCAAGAACAACACTAAGAGTTGGTAAGACATTTTATTAATATTAAGTGTAGTTAAGATTACTTGTATTCGCTGTGCAACACAGTACATTGTGTCTGGATATATTGTCTATCGTGGTCAGGTAGATGTATTACACCTTCCACTGCGCACTCTTGATACACCTTCCTGCCTGGCTACGGTAATTCTAGACATAATTTTTGGTGCAGAGCTGTAGTTGAAATTTAGCCGCTGTTGCATTACTGAGTACAAACTCAGATTGGTATGAGCTTGTATCTTATCACCTTGTAGACAGTATTGTAGTGTTTGTCAGGTCAGTTATTGTCTAAAATACATAATATTTAATTGTATAAGTTGACCTAGATAATTTGAAACACATTGTCACATAACCTCAATCAGTAATTGTTGTTTTGTATTGTTGGAAAATCTAACTTAAATTTGTTGTTGCATTAATAAGTCAGTTTGTTTGGATACATAACAGCTGTATGTATCAATAAATTTAGTAAATTTAGTTTATTGCATATATTCATAAACATTATAACCAACTTGACCTTGCCACTTGGGCGGGTCACATTGGTAAACTTTGTTTTGTTATAATATAAAGATAATATTGTTAGGTAACACATATTCTGTGCTTACTTCCTATTGTATATCATAAATAACACAGTTAGTCTGTCTGTTGAAAATAATTAATTAATTAAGTTGAAGTTTCAACTTTATTAATTTGTTATAAGTTATAACTTTGATAACTTTTGTGTTTGTTTCAATATACTGAAACCTTTAATTTTGTTGGGCAGTAAATACCTGTCACTTGCCTGCACTTGCAGTAAACAGGCTAATACTTTGTTGGTTTCAAAGAATTGAGAAAAATTAAGTTTTGATTGTTAATATTGTTTAACGCTTGTCCGGGCTCTTTTGAAATTTTGATTATGTCAGCTATCAAGGACTTGCGTGCGGCTGCTGGTGCTATTGCATCAGATTTGCGCTGGTTTGCCTCGGCCAATGCTTTAGTGAACCCGCCTGATCGCCAGCAGGCCTTACTTCAGAGGTACGAGCGGATTGACGATCGCCTGGCAAGTGTGGAACAGCAATTCCGCACTTTCAGCACTTGCTGTCTTGAAGTGTCAATCAATGATTTCACCGCTGACCAGCGAAATAAGGTCAGCGAAGACTATGCCCAGGTCTTAGACCTGTATGATGCTGTCTCCAATAGTGCGAGACAACTAGTTGCCGATAGGGAAGGGCAACCCGGCCTGAAGCAGGAGCTTCCTAGGTCAGCACCGGGGCTGGTGAGTAGGCTCCCTACTTTGGACCTCCCCCATTTTGATGGCTGCCTAGGAAGCTACCTGGGCTTCATCAATTTGTTCGACAGCCTAGTCAATGATAGGGCTGACCTTCGGCCGGCACAAAAGTTGGCCTATCTAATGTCAGTTCTTGATGGGGAGGCTAAGGGCCTCATCCAGCATCTGCCCGTGTCTGACGAGGCGTACCAGACGGCTCGGGACCTAATCACCCGTAGGTACCATAATAAGCGTGGCCTCGCCGACACGCACATTGAGCAGATTTTGGGTTTGCCGACGCTCACCCGGGTCTCTGGGTTGCGCACCCAACTGTTGAACCCGCTCTTGGTGGCCATCAACGCACTTAAGTGCCTTGACCTGCCCGTGGACCAATGGTCCTATCTATTGGTGCACATTGTGCTGAAGAAGCTGCCTGCCGACCTGAGGTCGCGTTTTGAACAGCGCTTTGGTGGGGATAGCGCGGTCCATCTGCCCCCCTTTGCTGACCTGGAGAAGTTCCTGGAGGATGAGTGCCGGGTCTTGGACAACTCCGGTGGTGACACGCCGGCTAAGTCGCAGCCGCCCAAGGTCAAGGAGCAGGCTCGCGTTCACACCCGAGCCAGTGTTGACCGGCGCCCTCCTCGCTTTGCAGTCACGCAGAGCCCAGTGGAGTGCTCCTACTGCAAGGTCACGGGGCACAGAACGGCCAGTTGTAGGGCATTCTTGGACCTGCATGTCGCCTCTCGTAGGCGCATCGCGAATGCCCGCCGCCTTTGCTTCTCTTGTTTGGGGTCCCACTACCAGCGAGACTGCCCAAATTCTCGCCCCTGTCTTCACTGTGGAGGACAGCATTAGGACATTCTCTGCATGAATGCCAGAGAGGTAGGCCGCTTGTCCAACCAGCCGACGCCGCGCACGGGCGGGTGTTTTGAAGGTGGCAGCCGAAGTTAAGGTTTTGTTTGGCCCTGTTGAATCTTCACACCCGAGGATTAAAACCTCGGCTATTGTGCTGAAGAATATTTTGGACATGCACCCACAGAAGCAGCTACCTGCTGCTGTGGTGAATTTGACATCGGGATTGGAACTGGCAGACCCCAAATTTGACACACCGGGACAAATCGATTTGTTGATTGGCTCTGATGTCCTCGGTGGAATTTTGATTGGTGGGAAACGGGTCTTGGTACCAAATGGTTTGACTGCCATCCCGACCATATTTGGATTTGCTTTGATGGGCCCTGTACCTAGGGACCCCCCTCCACCCGAACTTGATAATTTGTTGGCTGTAGGCTCTGCTCTCTCTGATGCAGTTCAGAGGTTTTGGGAGGTAGAGGAGCCCCCTCAAGCTGCCCGTTTGAATCCAGAACATGAGGAGTGCGAGCTGTTCTTCCAGAACAACACTGGTCGACTCCGTTCTGGTCGGATCATTACGAGGCTACCCTTCGTGTCTGTTCGGCCTCCGCTTGGTGAGTCACGACCTTTAGCCGAAAAGAGGTTGTTGGCCATGGAGCGCCGCATGGGTCGTGATCCGGAGCTCAGACAGAAGTACATTGAGTTCATGAGGGAATATGAACAGTTGGGACACATGTCTGTGTCAAATTTGGATTGGCGTTCGGTTGAGCATTACTTTCTCCCGCATCATGCGGTATTGAAGCCATCAACTGGCAAGCTGCGCACAGTGTTTGATGGTTCTGCGCAGACTTCAACATGCGTATCCTTGAACCAGTGCTTGCATTCTGGTCCCAAGTTGGTCAAGGACCTTTGTGACGTCATCACCAGCTTCCGACGACATCAGGTTGTCTTTGTAGCCGACATAAAAATGATGTTCAGGCAGACTATTATCCACCCTGATGACCGTCGCTCCCAGCTGATCCTTTGGAGAGAGTCTCCTCGCGATCCCATGGTCGTCTACGAGCTCAATACTAATACGTACGGGTTAAGGTCAAGCCCCTACTTGGCAATACGTTCTCTTTGGGAGCTCGCAGACCGCGAAGGCTTACGTTTCCCACGAGCCTCCGCCATCTTGAAAGGCGATATTTACGTCGATGACATTTGCTCGGGCGCCTCCACAGCGGACGAGACGATCCTCCTGCGGGACGAATTGATAGGTATTTTGGCCTCCGCTGGTTATGAGTTGCGCAAATGGATTTCCAACTCACTAGCGCTTTTGGAAGGCTTGCCAGAGGATCATCAGCAAGATCCACATTTGTTTGAGATTGTTGACAACCCCGCCATGATGGCTGTTCTAGGCGTTCAGTACAGACCAGTCCAAGACATCTTTACGTATAACGTAGACTTGAAATTGCCTTGTTCTTGGACTAAACGTCTCGTGTTGTCTACTGTCGCCAGAACCTTTGATCCGAACGGTTGGATTTGTCCTATCATATTTTGGGCAAAATGCTTCTTGCAGAAGCTTTGGAC
This sequence comes from Euclidia mi, assembly GCA_944739405.2. Taxonomy (NCBI): domain Eukaryota; kingdom Metazoa; phylum Arthropoda; class Insecta; order Lepidoptera; family Erebidae; genus Euclidia; species Euclidia mi. The sequence goes on along the minus strand of OX123188.2, from coordinate 1,475,841 downwards.
AGCAGGATTGACCTGGGACGAACCTCTGCACGGCACTCTTGTTGAGGAATGGACCTCCTTTGTATCCTCACTTCCTGCCGTCAACGAGATCTCCTTGCCTCGTCCAATCCTTCCTCCCGGGAAGTACAAGGCCACCCTTCACGGGTTTTGTGATGCCTCGGAACGTGGTCACACGGCCGTGGTGTACTTGCGCACAGTTAGTGCATCAGGTCAGGTGAGGGTTTCCCTGATCATGGCGAAGAGCAAGGTTGCACCCCTTCGGACATCTCTGACCATTCCGAAATTGGAGCTCTCGGGAGCAGCACTACTTGTACGCTTATTGAACCACGTGTCTAACACTTTGGGTAAAAGCATTTGTATTAATGGGACCTACGCCTGGACAGACAGCCAAATTGTTCTTTGTTGGTTGAAGGCTTCTGTTCACACCTTGGAGGTATTTGTCGCTAATCGCGTTTCCCAAATCCAGAAATCCGAAGTCAAACTTGTTTGGAGACACGTGCCAGGTGAGCTCAACCCCGCTGATTGTGCCTCGCGCAGATGCTTGACGCCTAGTTTGATAGGTCATTCGCTGTGGTGGGGTCCAGAATGGTTGAGTCGACCAGAAATTGATTGGCCTCGAACGCCAGTTTTGAATACTTCTAATTTGCCGGGTCTACGAACACTCGCTCTTGAGAAGGTAGAATGCGCCTTCGACCCCGATTTCCTGTTGAATCGTTACAGCTCCCTCGACAAGTTGTTAGGTGTTACTGCTTGGATAAAGCGTTTTGTTTTTAATTTTAGGCACCCACAACAGAAACGTCTGACACCGTTTCTCTCACCACAGGAACGACAGGAGTCCCTCACCTTTTGGGTTCGTTCTGTGCAATTGGCGCATTTTGAAAAGGAGATTGCTATCCTTAAATCAGGGAGATCGAAACTATCGGGAGCTGAAATGAACTAAAAACTCTAAATTGAACCCCTTTTTGGACGAAACGGGTCTCTTGCGCGTTGGAGGGCGTCTCAAGAACGCCAACCTCCCTTACGGAGCACGTCACCCCCTTTTGTTACCCAAAGACGGTCATTTGGTACGCTTGTTGGTAACTGACCGTCACCTTAAAAATTCGCATGCTGGTTGTAATGCCTTGTTGGCCATTTTGGATCTTGTCTGCCCGAAGAATTATTCGGAGTGTAGTCTTTCGCTGCATCCCTTGCTATAAGCTCAAGGCTTCTACCATGCAGCCGTTGATGGGGGACTTACCGGCAGATCGCGTAACTGAAAGCAGGACGTTTGACGGTGTTGGCACGGACTTCGCAAGTCCCTTTTTGGTGAAAACGTCGACACTTCGAAACAGCAAGACTGTTAAGGCCTACTTGTGCGTTTTTGTTTGTCTTTCCACAAAGGCCGTTCATTTGGAACTGGTCTCCTCGCTTACGACCGAGGCGTTTGTAGCCACATTTGACAGATTTGTATCCCGTAGAGGGCTGCCTTCCTTGATCCGTTCTGACTGCGGCACTAACTTCAAGGGCACCTATAATTATTTGAATGATGTTGTTAATTTCCTTGAAACCAACAAAGCTGATATAGGTGATAGGCTTGCCCGACGTGGGATAAATTGGTTGTTTTCCCCACCAAATTTTTCACACTGGGGTGGTATATTTGAGGCCGCCGTAAAATCGGCCAAAACACACTTGCGCAGGACAATCGGTGAATCTGTCATTACCTTTGAGGAACTCGCAACTGAATTTTGTAAGATTGAGGCCGTTTTGAACTCTCGGCCGTTGTGCCTGATCTCCTCAGATCCGAATGATTTGGAGGCCCTTACGCCGGGCCATTTTTTGATTGGTCGCCCACTTGTCGCCTTGCCTGTGTACCCCTATATTGATACGAGACCTGGTCGTCTCTCGCGTTTTGAATTGGTACGCCAGATTACTCAGAGCTTTTGGAAACGCTGGAACTTGGAATATTTGCACATACTCCAGCAACGCGTTAAGTGGACCGACAAGACCGATCCACCCAAGATTGGTGACCTCGTTTTGATCAAGGAGGCTAACCTTCCGCCACTCAGATGGCGCAAGGGGCGCATCCTTCGTTTGGTAACTGGGGCTGATGGAGTTCCCCGATTTGCTGAGGTTTTGGTGGACGGTTCGATTCTGAGGAGAGCGGTTGCAACATTGTCACGTCTCCCAACCGATTAGCGGACCGGTAGGCCGGTCCGGGGCGGGTGGATGTTTGAAATAGAATTAGTTTTTATTATAAGTCAAATCGATTAGATCGATTGAGTAACATTTTGTTTAGTCTATTGAAAATTTCTGACAATGGTCACACTGAACTGTCACTTCCGTTCGCTTCTCCTTGAGAAATTACCACATTGTCGACTCGTACGTAAAATAATTGTTCGCCTTTTGAAAAGCACATCATTGTAGCTACGCGAATAGTTGTGAAATCTATTAAATTGCCGCCCTTTTGACTCCCGGCACGGTTTGTGACATATTGAACATTTTGTGAAAAGTTATTGTGAGCACACCTTTTTGCATTTCGTGTGAATTGATTAATTGAACTAAATAGAGTAAACCGCCTTGAATGCCGCCTGATCTAGTGCTGGCAACGGTAAATTGTGATAAAAGACATTGTGAACTATTCATTGACATTTGCAAGGAGAAATTGCGAATCCTGTGAACTTGCATCGTGCATTGAAGACGCTGCGTTAGAGTCTGGTAAAGTAAAGATAATTCACTTGCTAATATTGGCCAATTTTAGTCTTGTGTGTATCTAGCTTGCCTCCAGGACTCCACTCAAGAACATCACTAAGAGTTGGTAAGACATTTTATTAATATTAAGTGTAGTTAAGATTACTTGTATTCGCTGTGCAACACAGTACATTGTGTCTGGATATATTGTCTATCGTGGTCAGGTAGATGTATTACACCTTCCACTGCGCACTCTTGATACACCTTCCTGCCTGGCTACGGTAATTCTAGACAGGCGTGAAGTTATGTTATGTTAATGCCGTATTATTCATGTATGAATATTTCGTCTACACAAACATCTAAACATCTAATAATGATCCTTTATCTTATCTCTTGCCGCTTATGGAGAGAAACTGTATCTACGCGACCAACCGCAGTATCTACGCGAAACATACAATTCCAATAGATTCATGTAAATCATACTTACTATCTTACATCAAAACGAGCTTGAAACTAAAGCAATTATGAATGTACAATGTTTCATAGTTAGCCTGACGCTTTGTATCATCGCCCTTACAAGTGTGTTATTTAGGTTTTGACTTGCCGAAATTGTTTGGTATAGTGGCAATATTTTTTTCTGGAGAACAAAGTTGCTTTCTCTTTTGCAAATGATCATAACTAATAAGTTTGAAAGGGCTTGGCTTCGTTGAAGAGAATCGTGGTTAGTAAACACAAAATATACCTACGGTATTTAGACGAATAGTACAGTAGGTATACTTTACTATGGTGATGCGCTGATTATAGTTGATTACTAGGGATAAATGAATTGTTGTTCTAGGTTTAGACGTTCTGTATTATTTCATATTTGTTAAGCCCTACGAAATATACTATTTAAAGGAGTCTTCAAAAACGAATAGCAGTCAGGTTTTATTAACATAGTTATAATGGAAATCGGTAGCAAACTTCTCGTAATGATGTGCACTGTAGGTACAGCTTTTCAAGTATGTGTATATATGTTTTGTACTGGTTTATATGACACCAATACACAAAGTACTTTTCTTCGACACTAAATTAAATTTACGCTTCAACTAATTAGAATGAAATTTGTAGCATACAGTGAGAAACGGTTGGATTAAATCGCTTACAAAATATATGAAGTCGTAAGTTTAGAGCAATTGCGAAGGAATTTGTGTCATTGTTTTATGATAACTTAATTCTTCTGCCTAGCTACGCCTTCGTTAAACTATTGAGAGATTACTGAACTGTTGTGAGTAGTAAATCGAAAATATCAGCAATGCAATGTAATATGTTTGACTGTTAAACTGTCAAATCGTAACAACACAAGGTTTATAAAAATATTATACGTACATGAGCCGACAATGCCTAGTAATCTTCCTTTGCAATAAATAATTTAAATATTATGCTTTTTCAATAATCAAATCTAGAAACCAATTACTAATAAAGAAATACAGAACACCCACTCGAGCAAACGGTAGAGTGGAAAGCAGCGTTCAGTATAACAAGGCTTTGATTAACAAGAGTCATTCGGACACGGATTACTGTTAGGTTGAGTATTTAAAAGAGATGTGATATATAAATAACTATTAATAAAAACACACGGAGTCTGCAGCTCTATGAGTTTTAAGGCGGCCAATCCGTGACTCCGTGTGCAAGTAAAAAGCCAGTGATTGCTTTTTTTCTGAGAATCTTGGGTTCAAATATCACTGACTTTTCAAAGTCATTCAATTGTTAATTATTTTTTGCTTAGTGAAAAAAATCATGCAAATGGCAATCTGCCTGGTTTGGAGTTCCCTATAATGTTCTTGTAAGACATGCGCAGTCTGCTAAGCCGCACTTAGCCTGCTTAGCAGACTATGACCTAACTCGTCTCATAGTAAGAAGAGACCTCTGCCTAGCAGTGGGCTAAATTAATTACAGGGGTGATAATGATGATCTCCGCTCTGCTACCGCACATCTTCGGTAAATCCGCAATATTTTAATAGGAGGCTGCTCTGTCCGTTTTTCTTACATCCAAGGTCACAACTCCAATTTTTTTGTTCTATCACACACACAACTCCAATTTTTTTACTCTATTTACACCTTTTACCCGAGACTTCCGCTTCGTTGTAGGGATTATTGTTATGTGAGAGACAGGCTCGACGAAGTTAAATGAGGAAAGTAAGTCTTCAAACTCGTTGCCAACGCTTTGAAGTATCAGTTTGTGAGAATTTACGTAATTGATATCATAAAGAGGTTGCTGGTTCGAAGACTTTATGCCTTAAAAGTGGAAGTAAAGTAAATAAAATAATGAATATAATACATTGTATCCGTTGATTGAATATTAATTTGTAGTCCCCGGCAACACAAAATTTTTTCGTAGTGCAAGCGTTTGTAATAAAGAATAGTTGGCAGGAAAACGTCTTATGAAAAAGGTAAAAAACACGACCGAGAAAGGTGTTTTAAAAACGGTTAAAAAATAAGTCTGTTTAATCCCTACCTTTAAAATGAGAATATGTATGTGGTAACCGCAGATTAAAATGAAGAAAGAAATATGTGACGACTTACTACGGAATTCAATATTCGAACCATAGATAGATCTGTAGATTTTAGATTCGTTTTTGACATAAGCTCCATACAAAATATGTCAAACACAAATAAAAAATCTACAGATCTATCTATAGTTCAAATATTGAAAATAGCCGATAATCTGCTACTGAAAAGGCGGCGATAGCCCAGTGGTTTACGTAACGGACTGCCGAGACGATGGTCTCGAGTTCGTTCCCCAGTTGCGTCTGACTTTTCGAAGTAATGTGTGTATTAAAAATGTTAACTATCGCTCGTTTAACAATGTGCCCGGTAGATGGCAAAAGACTCGTCCCCTATTTCATTGGGACTGAAAAATAACTGGCGAAGTGTGGGTGTGTAATACACCTCTGCCTACCCCTTCGGATATAAAGGTGTGAAAGTGAATATTTTTGCTATTCGTCAGTATAAGCAATTTTGCTCTATTCTATGACGTAAAAAGCAGTCTATTGCACCAGTAAAGTTTAATAATTTAACTATATCATCTTTATAAAAAATAAGGTTTTATGTATAAACTAGAGGACGCCAGCAGCTACGCCTGCAATTTTTTAAAATTTACTCGTTTTGGCCGATCCCGTGAGAATTTCGGCAAATCCCTTCTTAGTGCACCCCTACGGTCCTCAAGGAACATACATGCCAAATTTCAGCTTCCTGCGCCCAATAGTTTCGGCTGTAGCGTGTCTGTCAGTCAGTAAGTAACGCATGATGACCTAGGGGCCAACGAATATTATCGAGAGTAAAAACATTAAGTCATCTTCTGCAGTACTTTGTAAGTAAAATATATTAAATATTGTGATTTATGAATTTCATGTAGGTAGTAGATATGAGTAAGAAAAAAAAAGCAAATGTAAGTTTGTTTGTTTTTTACACCTTCACGCCTTAACTACTCAATCGATCAAGGTGAAATGAATACATGTTAGCTCAGTAAAGGAAATATAGTAACAGCCTCTTCTTATTCATAATATTTTGTTGTATTTAGTTTTATTATCATACATTGATACTATAAAAACTTGTATTTAACATGAATTGCCTCTTAACGGTTAGAATTCTAGAGTAATACTAGAACTATGGGCGAGTTACATATTACTTTTTAAAGAAAGTTCTTTATTCTTATACAAATCGCTTATTATTTGACTTTAAGTTTCATAAACCGTAGTCATGTTCAACATTTCTTAACCACAACCTTTTATAATTTTATGTCTTGAAACAATTTACACTTTTATAATATTGTAAAAAATAAAATCATAGCATCTTATCAATTCACAACTGACCAATCAAAAGAAAACGGCTAATTTCATTCACGAGGCCTAGTTGTCAATATATTTATCAGGTACAATATTTTGTCCTAAACGAGTCAGCTGTTCGTAAAAATCTGCTGTTTTTTGTGTCTGTAAAACCTAAAGCTTTTCTGTATAGGTAGCCCTAAAATATACGACTCTCATATATGTTATATCGCATTAATCGGGCGCTAAGCAGAAAAATTAATGGCCGTCGTAAATTCTTAATACGTTGACACCTTTCACGTATTTTTGTGATCGGCCTCAAGGAAGATATTGAATTATCGGATATTTGGTAGACGACTTACTTTGGTCGTCGCAATTTAGGTAAGTGTAAGTACAATGTGAATGTAATTGGTCGTTAGGTTACAAATGGAAACTTGGAGTGTAGTAAGCTTTGCGTTTGATAACATTTCCCTCACAGATTGACTGTTCGATCGGCCTAGACTTACAACCATTACATCAACGGACACAAGGAACTAACACCCAGACTCATAAATGTTGCCCTGTCGATCGAACCTACAATATACGACGCACTGACACCGTTAGGGTGAGCACTTTAACCACTACGCACATTCCCAGAAATAAACTCATATTCGAAAGAACAATTTGTGAATCACATAAATTGTTCTTTCGAGTCTGGGTGTTCTCTGTGTCCGTCGATGGAATATTTTTAAAGTCACGATTAATTTCTAGTAAAGGAATTATACAAAAAGATAATATGGGTGTGACTATTCTTGAAAGTGGTTAGTTCTTTATTTTTATTCTGCGCCTTATATGCTACGTTTACATTTAAAGAGCTGAAGATACATAATATATATCAAAGTACATACCCGCTGCTATATGGTATACATCAATCTGTGAACAAAAAAACATAAATATTAGTAAATACACCAATTTACCATAGTAACTAAATGAAGAGTAAAAATGTCCGCGGCCCGTGATTTGCGACGTTCCTTCATCCTTTGTTCAACGTTGTTCTGGTGAAATTACGCGACATAATTGGGGATTTCGTGTGTTGTGTACATGTGAGCTTATATTTTGTATATAATTTGTGATTATCGGATTACCTGATGGGTTTTTTTATACTTAATCACAAATATTTTTCTAACGAAATAACTTTTACAATACTAAAACAGCTTATTCCGGTTTCACTTTGGTCGGTCAATCCTCTTTCCATTTTACAGTGTAACGATGTCTTAATAAAATTTCAGCTTTTTTACAAGGCTGCTGTTGATATTTGTAGCCCAAAGATAGTGCTATATTGTATGGTTTAGTCCAGTCAAGATATTTGAGATACTCCATAACGACTGTCAAAATCGTTCATGCCAGCTGCAACCGACAATTTAAAGTTATGACATACTGTATTGGCTAGTGCCAGTGCAGCTACAGCACAACTGTCTCACTGCCTTACAGCTGTTAGGTACCGACAAGGGCACTGACAACTCGCCGTTGGAATTTAATAGATATACTATCTAACGGTCAAGTTTTAAATAATTGTGACGTACATTATGTGTAAATGTCCGTGTGGTGACGGATTAAGAATACGGAGTTTCACCACCCCATACCAACCCATGGGTGTCGTAAGAGCCGACAGAGGGAGCATATTATGCAGAGAACAGCACTGTAAGAGAAGGAAAACTTGATACAAACCCTATACCAACCCGTTTGGCCAGCGTGGTATAGTAGGCCAATTGCTCCTTTCAAAGGAGAGGCCTAGTCCAGCAGTGGACTGTTGAAGGCTGATGATGATGATGATGATGACATTATAAGATCAAAATTAAATGGAATAAGAACTCGAGACTCTTTATGTAGAAACTAACGGTCTCTTCACAGATATATCGCTACTCTCTAATTACGAATTAATACGTATCTTATTTCAAATTAACAATGTTTTGGTTAAAAGCATTGCAATTAATGGTAGAGCTAAGGTACTACATTTTAATGTTTGGAAAATTATACGATATTGCTTTCCAATGTGGTTAGCCCATTGTCACCATTGGTACTTTTCCGTTACATTCTAATATATTAATCTCGAACAATTGACATAGTTTTAATTGGTATTTAGGAATTTCAATATTCAGCACCACAATTTCAGTTAATATTTTGGTCTACAATTAATATATACATTGAAATAGTTTTATCTAAATAATGTGAATACTCATAGAGCAAGTTAAATATTAAGGCCAGAATTTAAGCGACAATATTTTTAAGGCTATTCGGTAGACAAGGCCTGTATCACGTGGGTCTTCAAAAACATTCAAGCAACAGACACAAAAAACAACCAGACTCGAAACAATAATTTATGTATCATACAAAATGTTCTCTTTGTGGGGTTCGAACCCACAACACTCGGCGCAGTGCAAAAGGTGAGCAGACCGCTCAAACCCCTACGCCCTACGTCCAGTGCAATTGTACCTCTATAGCAACAATGTACTAGTAAATATTAATCGCACAAACTTTCGTCAGACTTTAGTAACTAATCCACTAGCATTCAAAATGCGACTGGCTGTGTCGACATTATGGTTTTAGTTAAACAGGAAATACGGGATGTCATCAGTTACCTCGCTAAAGCTTTCCCCATCACTCCAGGTTCAGCTGGTCATTTCACACCTATTAAAGATTTTTTTCCCTGCGGTCTTGTATATAAATCTGGGGTAATTTGCCAGCCCTCATGTGTACAAAGTAGGCATAATTTCATAAAAAAGAAATTTATCTTTCAATATTCTAGTTGAGATTCTAATGGATAGTTGCGTCAATAATTCCGATACGCATATAGGGGCACTTAGCACCAGACTGATCTGCTATTGTATAAGTACAACAAGTACCAACTTAATACATAAGGCTTTTTCTCGTTATAAAAATACTAGTGTGTGTAAGTGGGTGGAGATTTTTACATTCACAGGTAGCAATTTACATAGTCCAGTTGTTGTATTCCAAAGATTCTCGTAATAAATTGTGTCTAATATCGCTGACAAAAACATGTTTTTCGATAAGTATATCAAATAAGACATTGTGAGTATTTGTCATCTGTTAGCTGAATCGGTCGTTGGTAATGAAATATTCTGTCAATGCCGATCCACTTATTTCTTGTACCTGAATTGTTACTTCACTAGTAAGCTAATGGTTATAATATAAAAATACAGAGTAAGATTAAATGGCTTTTTATGGGCTCAAATATTCCATTCAACTTACGTAAATCTGATACTAGATAACGTAAATATAACTTTTCTTTCATAAATATCAGAATATCCTCAGAAATGAAGAATTTCTCGGATCCGTAGCTATCAATGTGAAAATGAAGTAATTGGAACTAGTTCTTGTGATGTTTATTATATATTATAGTTAGTATAAATTTCAGTACAGATACCAATATTCAGCACCTAATTTCTTGTAAATACATACTTACATACATAGTCTCACGCCTGTTTCCCCGAAGGGGTAGGCAAGGGCATATTAAACGCCCACTTTTCGCCAGTGTTTTGATCCCACGTAATAGGTGGCGAGCCCATTGCCGCTTATCGGGATATTTTGTTTGCCAGAGCCTCGTCCGTTGATCGACAGGTGCACCACTTGCAGGTGAGGTTGGCTTGGGACCCTGAGTTCTTGGTGGGAGCGCTATGCACCCTTCTTGTAAATAGCAATTTGATATGCCCAGCAAAATTGTAAAATTGTCTCCAAAACGACGATATTTTAATGATTATCAATGACATGCCACAAGACAAAGAAAACTTACTAAAACGGATACCTTCTTCAACTACAAACATACTTTTGAAGCAAAAATAAATATTAGCACAAGATAATGTAAAAACTTCGCTACTTCTTTATATATCAGGACTATCATTAGTCTATTTGTGGTGTATCTACACACAAATGCCATATCAGTTGACGTCCCAATGTCAAAGTGAAAGTTCACAAGACACGCTAGTCGTACGGAGCTCACATGAATGATTACACTCATATATTGAAATTTAGTCTCGCTAAGGATTACACTGCAGTCTTGGTTCTCAACCTTTCAGTGATACGCGTCTGTAATAGTTTCAACTTTACTGACACAATCATTATTCGCTTACGGCCATTTTCAATATTCAAACTATAGATAGATCTGTAGATTTTAGATTCGTGTTTTACATATTTTGTATGAAGCTTATGTCAAAACTGTCAAAAAGGAATCTAAAATCTACAGGTCTATCTATAATTCGAATACTGAATTCCGTAGTTAGACCACGCTGTGATCTGAGACCAACATTGACAAACTTAAAACCACATTTTAGCTATTTCGAATCCAACAATAAAAAAATCCCTCTCTATTGGATGAATTTAATGTTTCTAGCATTCAATAAATTTGCGCTCTGCAATGATTTATATCAATTAGCATTAAGCTTGTACACAATACCCTGATATCGAACACATATTTTTCGTGACAAAGAATATTTTTTATTCATATCTGACCTTGTATAAACAGTTACTTTATGTAAATAAAGGTAAAATAAACCACCTCAGACTACTTCGTATCCCATATACCTACTTAGAAACCGCTTCTACTCAGTAATTCTTCAATAAGCTTAAGTTTACCCCTGTAAAAACCGTCCGCAAATTGACCTTCGCTTTCACTTATCTTTACCCTCAACCTTGACCTTAATGTTGAGAAACAGTGCACTAGAATAAAAGATTGTATGAAGTTTTCATTGTACCTCGTACGTATGTAATACAGGCAGACATGAGCTGCACGTGTGCTGAATCACAATATAATGTATATTGTTATAAAGGTATATGAAAGTTCCTCTGGTTCCGTGAATTAATATTAAAAAGTACATCATTTATATCACTCACATTAACATAAAGCTTAGGGTACTACAATTTATTTTTGCCGAGCACAGTTTAAATCTTGCTACAGCAAGATTGTCTTGTACACAAGGAGCCGAATGAAAGTTTTTTACTTTTTTCTACATTTATAAATAAGTTATTGTACCTATTTTGATATGCAACATTACAAACATTCGAATTCAAGTATTTACCTGAAAAGGAATCGAACCCATGTGACACAGGCAGTGTCGAAGTGTTGTCTCACGTGAAAATCGTGGTGGCGATTTGTGTACTTATACCACTCCTCCATACGTATAGTCGTTTTATACCTACTTAGCTTAATTTTCTCATAACTCAAAAAGCGATACTAATATTACCCTTGGTTACAAACTTAGATTGTTTGACTGTCTACCAAGTGACCATATATAATTGAATACCAAACCATAAATTATCTACATTAAAAACTAAACTTAAAAGTTCATAATGGTGGGTTAATAAGCTAAGACGTGGTATAAAATAAAGTTGCAAATACAATAATTAATTCTACAACATTATATCAAATAGAGAATAATTTACACAATCACAAAGGTTTTATCTAAAAAGAATAGAACGCTGAAAAGCAAGCTTTCTTTTATATCTGGCCTAGAATAAAGGGCGCCATATTGAAAAATAATTGTTTGTAGCTGATGACAGCTCATTACTGACACAGGTCATTTATCAATTGACATTGGACGAAGAAATAATATATAGAAAATCTCCAATCTCTTTGAGAAAATCTAAACGGTTCTATATGTAGTTAATTTTAGAAATAGTGTCAATTGTCTTGTTAGATCGCGTGACCATTGTATGACACATACAAATATTATTTTTATCGATAAAAAATTAGGTCATATGCGTAATTCAGATTTATTCAACGTTTTTATTTGAAAAATCAAAGAAAAATACTTTAAAGAAAAACAAAAAACCCCACTGCATAAAAACTAATTTTAAAAAATACGTGAATAAATTAACTTTAATAAAAACTAAAAAGAAAGAAACAAGCTCAGTAGTTTAGAATACTGTTAAGTAATATGCAGAACAGAGCGACTCACAGTCGGGGCCCATTCAAATTTTACCAATCAAATCTTCCCAAGGGGCCCCGACTGTGAGTCGCTCTGTTCTGCATATTACTTAACAGAATTCTAAACTACTGGGCTTGTTTCTTTCTTTTTAGTTTTTATTAAAGTTAATTTATTCACGTATTTTTTTAAATTAGTTTTTATGCAGTCGGGTTTTTTGTTTTTCTTTAAATTTTTTGTTTTATTTTATACTTTTTAGTTACGATTCATTGACTTCGTTATAAGATGGTAAATTTCGCAATCAAGTGTTTGTATATCGTTTATACTTGAAATAAAAACTTAAATCAATAAGTAAGTAAATTAGCGAGAATTTTTTTTTGTTAAACAACTTTAAATCGTTAAATATCCTAAACTATTATTTAAAATGAAAAATGATAAAAGGAACCTAAAGATGATTTTAAAATACCTATTCAACGACACCCCACTTGACACAGTTCATCGACTTTTATTTTTTTCATTTTGACAATATGGCGTCTGGTTGTCGCTGTGGTGAATTTTGATTACTGTCATGTCTTTAGTGACACTCGCAAGGTTAAGACAAATCGATTGACGTAAAAATCATCAAAATCGGCCTACGCATTTGGTCTCTAGAACGCCACAAAGAAACAAACATATATATACATAGACTGATAAACCCATTACCCTCCTTTGCGTCGCGCAGTCGGGTAAAAAGCGTTCATTTTCGGTTCACTTTGAAGAACACTGCAACTTTTTTCTTGATCGCTAAATAAATTTCTTTAAAAAATTAATTATTACAATGTGAGTCATATATTATTTTAAACTAGAGGACGCCAGCAGCTACACCTGCATTTTTTTTTAATTTACCCGTTTTGGCCGATCCCGTGGGAATTTCGGGAAATCCCTTCTTAGTGCACCCCTACGGTCCCCAAGGAACATACATCCCAAATTTTAGCTTCCTGCGCCCAGTAGTTTCGGCTGTAGCGTGTCTGTCAGTCAGTCAGTAACGCAAGGATTTTATATATTAAGATTATGACTACATTTATTGGGAAGGCAACACAAATACTCAGTTTTCAATGTTTTCTTCCTCCCAAGTGTTTCTTTTTATATTCACGAAATAAAATAAATACTTTTTTTAAGTGAATAATTGTGGTAATCTACATATTACAAAAAGTAACAGTTTATTATCTATACATATATATAAAATTCTCGTGTCATGGTGTTAGTTAAAATACTCCTCCGAAACGGCTGGACCGATTTATATGAAATTTTGTATGTATATTTGGTAGGCCTGAGAATCGGTCGTAATCCATTTTTCAAACTTCCAAGTCGTAAGGGTGGCCAGCCCAAAAATTTTTTTTTTTACTTTTTGAACATTTTTTTATATTTTTATTTTTTTATGATATGGCAGTATAAAATACATGCAACTCTTAATATTCACCCCTTTATCACCAACTTCTTTTTTTTATAGCCATATTAGTAATTTCATCTTATCACTAGATCAATCCTGTTGGCCACGCCACGCGCACGTGCCGGAGTCAAAAAAATCGTTTCTCAGTGTAAGTTACAATACTCCTCCGAAACGGCTGGACCGAGTTGTATGAAATTTTAAACGTATGTTCTTTAGGTCTGAGAATCGGCCGCAGTTTAGTTTTTAAACCCCTAAGTAAAAAGGACGGGCCAACCCAAACATATATTTTTAAAGTTATACTTCTTTGAAAAGGCGCGTTATGAAAGAATGATGAGAGTCACATTTTACGATGCGCATGTGTGACACAAAATTCTGAAGGGAAAGGTTTTTAGTGTCTATATTCACAAGATCACGAAAATGACATCTATTTGGGAATCCAAGATGGCGGACGGGAAATTTTTAATAAAATTAATATGGGTATCATTTTCGGGGTTTTCATGGATTCTGATCACGAAAATGACATCTATTTGGGAATCCAAGATGGCGGACGGGACATTTTTAATAAAATTAATTTGGGTGTCATTTTTGGGATTTTCATGGATTCTGGTCACGAAAATGACATCTATTTGGGAATCCAAAATGGCGGCCGGGACATTTTTAATAAAATTTATATGAGCATAATTTTCGGGGTTATCATGCATTCTGATTACGAAAATGTTTTTTATTTGGGGATCCAAGATGGCGGACGGGACATTTTTAGTAAAATTAATAGCTTTAACATCATAATATAATTGGTCCAATTATCATTTGGCATCGTTTTAGTGTGTCAACTTTACTTTACTTTTACTTTTTTTTATTGACTCTAGCCTGTATTTTCCCGAAAGGGTAGGCAGTGTAATATGACACCCACATTTCGCCATGAATTGTTCGGTCCCACGTAATAGGGGACGAGGCTATTGCCGGGCACATCACCAGACTCCGTGCTGCTACTGAGAATTCGGAAAAACCCAGTAACACTTTTCTACACTCATCTCGTTAACACTCTCCGATCTGCAGTCGCATACGCTATCCACTGGACCACGGAGGCAGTCTCTTTCTTTATGATATGGCATTGAAAATACAAACAACTCTTAATTTTCACCCTTCTAACACCAACCCCTATGTTTAATAGCCATCTTAGTAAGTTAATCATATCACTAGATCGTTTTACAGCTGCGTTAGTGAAACAATTCAGCAATTTCACAGTGTTAGTGATACAATACTCCTCCGAAATAATATTTTTTTGGTCAATTTCTTAAGCCCTGATGGATGGATGGATGGATGGAAAAAAAGGAATGAGAAAAAAGACCTAAAAAAGGCGATACGGAGTTCGCCGGGTCAGCTAGTATATTATATAAATGATCAGTATATTATATAAATAAAAATAGCGGTTATTTTGGTGAAGGACTGTAAAACGTCAGACTTATTATTTTTACAGGAGAAGACGTCGAAATCTAAATTTATTGTTGTTTTTCTTTTGGTTTGGTGGAAAAAGATGCAAATAAGGCATCAATTCAACTTATTTAATATTGAACTGTATATTTTATTATTTTAGATACAGGCATGCATATACGACATGCATATCAGTGCGTATTATAAAGTCAGCGCCGCGTACTGTATGTCTGTGTCAACGCGATGAACTTAAAAACTATTGGACAGATCTTCGGACAGTGTGGCTCCTGTGGAAGGTTTAGGTATAAAATTTTGACAAAGTCTTGTACTTTTATTAGATCATCGTGGGTCACAAATACAATACAATAAAAAATTACATCACATTAGCTCCACACAAAAGCATAATACTTAGGTACAGAACGACCACACAAAACTTCATCAAAAGCAAATGCGAACGATTTTTAAAAACTTGCAAGCAGTTTATATAACCTATCAAAGAATTTTTAAGTCATCGTCCTGCTTCAATAGCAACTGTATTTTTAAATACTTTACGGCGATAATAATAAACAAGATACAAGTGCGGAAATATGTAATCTCTTTGCTACATATTTCCAGTCTACATTTCTCATCCCATCTCAGTGTCACAATTTCTTACCTAATAGCAACGATGAGTACTCAAACTGCGCACAATCAATAGGTGACATAGAAATATGTCCTGACGCACTAGGCAAGTTGCTCAAATCGATAGATCTTACCAAAGGAGCTGGCCCGGACCAAATAGCACCAAGGTTCATTGTGAACTGCGCGGAACAACTTACCAAACCACTTTCTGTTTTATTTAGGCGTTCGATCTCTGAAAGCGCAGTGCCAAGGATCTGGAAGTCTGCTTTTATCACCCCTATACATAAAAACGGTAATGTGACCGACGTAACTAACTATAGGCCCATTTCGAAGCTCTGTATCTTTGCAAAATTACTGGAACGGATGGTCTATAATCAGGTCTATAATACACTGTCGAGCACGATAATCCCAGAACAACACGGATTTGTAAGAAACAAATCAACGACCAGTAACTTACTTTTATTTACCGATTTCGTTACGTCAAAAATGATTGCGGATGGACAGGTAGACTCTATATTTACCGATGACAGCAGGGTGTTTGACAGAATCGACCATGAAATCCTTTTTCAGAAGTTACTACCTGCGGGCATACACGGTAACTTGTTCAGATGGTTCACCTCTTACATTAAGAATAGATCACAGGCAGTTGTAGTGAACGGTGCAATTTCTAAATGGAATTGCATCCCTTCTGGTGTTCCTCAGGGTTCGTTAATCGGACCTTTGCTGTTTAATTTATTTATCAACGACATACAATCCTGTTTCATACACTCGCAATTTCTGCTCTACGCAGATGATATGAAGATTTTTAAACAAATTAGAACTATTAACGACTCGCTCCTACTTCAACAAGATCTGTCTAGACTTGAACAATACTGCCAAGAAAATAATTTAATTATTAACACTTCAAAATGTTTCGCAATAACCTTTACCCGTAAGCCTAAATATATAGAATTTAATTACACTCTAAAAGGACAGGTACTGAATCGAGTCAATGAGATCCGCGACTTGGGCGTAATACACGACTCTAAACTGACCTACGAAAAGCACATAGATTATATTGCGAAAAAAGCCAATAAAAACTTGGGTTTTGTTTTGAGATCTTGTTTTCAGTCCACAAATTTAAAAGATGTCAAAATTCTTTATTGCTCTTACGTGCGCAGTATCCTTGAATATTGCTCGCAAATCTGGAATCCACATTCCGACGTCTACATAAGCAGATTGGAGTCCATACAGAGAAAATTTGCCAGGTTTCTTCAATTCAAATGTAAGAAATACGATAATAGCTACGAGGAGCGGTGTAAGAAACACCATTTGCTACCACTCCACGAGAGGAGAAGAATATCAGACATCACTTACTTAGTTAAAATTGCTCAGTCAAAAATAGACTCACCTCACCTACTGTCTTTGCTACAACTCAAAGTCCCTACCAGATCAGTTAGGTTACCTGTTCTTCTTCATGTTCCACAAGGGACCACTAATTATAGAGATTATTCGTATTTCGTTAGATCGGCAAACTTCCTCAACGCGCTAGTTGGCTGTACCGAGCTAGATTTATTTAACTCAAACCCGGTCACATACAACAAAACACTTTCAACTCGATGGTTTCAATCGGTTCTCTGATTGTATAAATTCTCTCAAATCTTTTAAGTACTTGAGTAATCTTTTTTTTGTACTACTATTTATTGTGTAAAATATTATTTTCTTGTATAACTATCAAGCTCTAAATACTCAAATGTGAAAACATTTAAATGTTTGTTAGTTGCTCACAAAGTTTTTGTAATAGTTATAGACACTGTTTGTTTTCCAAAATAAATAAAATAAAATAAAAATAAAATATTGCGCCAATTTCCTTCTTTCTCTACCTAGCACGTGCCTCTTTGATTTACGAGATAATTATTAGTTTCCGTCGCAGAAACTACCTAATATAGTCATCCGAACAACGAAATAACTGTATATAACAATTCTTGCGATACTGTCTGTCGACAAGCTACAGCCAAAACTATTAAAAGGTAGCTGAAATTTGGCATAAATGTTCCTTGGGGACCATAGAGGTGCAATAAGAAGAGATTTTCCGAAATTTCCACGGGATCGGATAAAACGGGTGGTTAATAGTAATGTGCGAGCGTAGCTGTGGCCATCTTCTAGTATTGTATAAAAATAGTTAAAAAGTTAAAAAATAGTTAAATAAAAAGGTATCAATTTAAATAACTCAAAAACTTTCCTTTTCGAAGTTATCGTAAACACTTGGTTACTACAGAACAAAGGTCATTCATTTGTATTATTTATTACATTTAGAAAGTTCAAACTTTAGAGCAAAGCTACTTCGTACAGAAGTAACTGGATCTGATACTTTCTGAATTATTTACGCAAAGGAAATCAATGAGCACTCGACTTATAACGTATATTTTACATCTTTCTCTGTAATATTGTTTTAGCTATACTATGAATGTTAAAAAGCTTATTATATTTGATTACACTAAGTATTCTTTAAGGTAGTAGAGCCTTGCTGATTTCAGCATGAATGGGCCGGCTCGACCAGGGTAGTACTACCCTCTCACAGAAAATCGACGTAAAGTAACAGTACCTAAACTGTTGCGTTTCGTTCGGTGAGTGAGAGTGCCGGAGGCCCTATACCCTATTCCTTCTCCCTCATCCCACTCCTCATCCTATCCCTTTTCCCAACCCCAAGGGGCGGCAAAGCACTTGTGACTCCTATGGTGTTGCTTGTGTCCATGGGCGGCGGTAATTGCTTACCATCAGGCGATCCGTCTGCTCGTTTGCCGCCTATTACCATAAAAAACAAGAAAATTACGAGGAATAATTAAAAAATAAAAAAGAAATGCGGACGGCACGTCAATACTTTTCTTGTCCTCACTTTATTAACAGTAGAATTTAATTTTCTTAACTTTATCAATAAAAGAAAGCTATACCGACATGTAAATATCATATTATTATGATATAATATATGGAGTAACTCAATAAAGGTAAGTGGTATATATCCCGAAAGACAATTTAAAATAAGTGTAAATTACCACGAAAGTTTAAATTCCTACATTATCCATAAGCAATAACACATTTGCTATAAATTGTTGTAACCAAAATGTTCATTTTGTTTTACTTACATATTTATCTTTACTTCTAATACTAGTTAGTAATAATATCGAATACTATACCTTATTATAATTGAATCTCCTAATTTTGTATGAAATAAATGTTATTGTATTATCATAATGTCGAAATTTATTGGTATCTCCATTAGGCTACCGCTATCCAATACGTACCGATTGTAAAGCAAACATTGCTAATGAATGGACTTCATGGTTGGACACGGAATTCATCTAAAGTTATATTGTTGTTAATTTCATCATGATACCAAAGGTACGTGGTACATATCCCGAAAGATAATTTAAAATTAGTTATGTATAATGATTTTCCGCCAAACATTTAAAGGAATAGTGAGGGACTATCGCGGCTATATCACGAAGCTCAATCACTAATGTAGGACTGAAATTCTCGACCGTAATATATCAAAACTTAACATGATAAACTCCGTTGAATCTTTAACTATACATTTATACAGTTCAACCAAGAAATTGCAATAAGCGGGGCAAGCGAGGAATAATCTTACAAATTTGTTGTCCCCATGAGACTCTAGCGCCGCTTATTAAGCCTTAATTGATAATTTATGGTGCTGGAGGTATATTGGCTCTTTGAAGGCCATATAAACCCTTAAGTGGTCCGGAAAATAACAGTGCGATGGTGTAAATGATACTTAAAAGTAAATAGGGCAGAATGATGGGAAGTATATTTGGTGGTCAAGATATTGGTCGATAAATGTTATTTTAGAAAGAAAATATATTTAAGTAACAGTACTTTTATGTTATTGAATGTGGTACTGAGATGTTGGTTCCGGTGTGTGGCTTTGCTTTTGTTTGCGGATTGGAAAGCTTTAGATTACTAGATCAGGTCAAGTGTATGTTCTATCAGTAGGTAGGTGTTTTTGTGTGTAACGGCATTTGTATAGAGCAACAGGAAGAAGTAAAGATTTGAATTTGAATTAACTATTAACTCAAAGTTTACCTGAAAATTAATTTAGACTCGATTTACGCAGAGGGTAATTTATGTCTCTGTCTGTGCGGAGCAGTCTCGTTTTTAAGTACTTGAAGTGACATGCACAAGATTGCACCGTCACTAAGCTAGTTCAGACCGAGCATATGGTGAGCTTGCCTCTCGTAGAAAGGAAAAGAAGACTACGAAAATTTTCAAACACGTGTATATTACAAGGAGTTTTATAAATGTTTATCGTCTACTATCGGCATTAAAGCTTCAAAACAAACCTATATCATATTCTAAAAAAAGTATTTCCCGCTAGACTGAAGTTAATGAATCACCTCGTGATCTAAAAAGTTTCTTATTTGGAATGACCAAGCGTAATAAACGAAAAATATGACTATGGCAATAATTTTTGTTGAGTGCCTCATCATCATCATCATCATCATCAGCCTTTAACAGTCCACTGCTGGACTAGGCCTCTCCTTTGAAAGGAGGAATTTGGCCTACTATACCACGCTGGCCAAACGGGTTGGTATAGGGTTTGTATCAAGTTTTCCTTCTCTTACAGTGCTGTTCTCTGCATAATATGCTCCCTCTGTCGGCTCTTACGACACCCATGGGATGATATGGGGTGGTGACAATCCGTATTCTTAATCCGTCACCACACGAACCACAGTGCCTACATTTAAAATAATAATCATCTTTTTCTGTTGTCAGTTGTAAATTGATTACTTCCACTGAAAACATACTAATATTCAACCATAATACAAAATACATTTTCATTCACGTAGGAGCCTATAAGTTACTGATTTTTAACACGCTTTTATTAGGTCGTCGTGTATGTAACTAACTATGTAATGGAATCTTAGGTAACTAATTTAACCATCTTTCAAGGGTCGTAGCGTAATGAAAATTGGCAGCTGTATGTAGTTCTTATGATAATTTAATAATATGGTACTGCCGAACTGATCTGATGATGGAACCGGAAGATATGACCTGGAACTTCATAATGGAAAAACGTATCATAGCTGTTTTGGATTTCTTATATTAGTCTTGTGATGAACTTTGACTACAATTAGGTTTCAAGGTCTGATGATGAAGCCGGAAGATAGTCACTGGCATTCCATGATGGAATATCGTATCATAGTCGTGTTTGCACTTGTGAGAAAGGCCACGTAATTAACTTTGACTACAATTAGGTTTCAAGGTCTGATGATGAAGCCGGAAGATAGTCACTGGCATTCCATGATGGAATATCGTATCATAGTCGTGTTTGCAATTGTGAGAAAGGCCACGTAATGAACTTTGACTACAATTATGTTTCAAGGTCTGATGATGAAGCCGGAAGATAGGCACTGGCATTCCATGATGGAATATCGTATCATAGTCGTGTTTGCACTTGTGAGAAAGGCCACGTAATGGACTTTGATTTTTTTTAATATTTCGAATAAAATAAAATAAAATATTTGCCAAATATTCATAAACATTTTTCAAATTTCATAAAAACCAAAGACAACAGCAAAATGATCGCAAGAACTGTGCCTGCTGCTGTTCGAGTACCATACTTCATAGCGTCCACTGATCCGGAGAACTTTTATTACAGTTTGCTGATTCAGTATATGCCTTATCGCTCAGAAGCAGAACTGTTACAAGGGTTTTATAGTGCTAGAGAGGCTTTCTTAGCTCGGGAAGAGCAATTGAAGGCAATTAGCGGTCACATGGAGCGGCAAAGAGAGCGCGACCGGCAGCTGGAAATTGCATTCAATCAAGTGCACGCATTTCAGTTCCTCGAAGAGCCTCCAGTATTGGATAATATAGAACACAATGAAGACTATCCTGAACAGAGTATGACTAATGATCAATTCGACTCAGCACGACAGGCTATGAATATGGACCAAAGACAACTATTCAATACTATCACGCCAAACATACAGTCGCAACAACAGGGCGATCAACAAAGGTTTAAACTTTTCGTAACTGGTGGCGCTGGAACAGGAAAGACGTCCTTGTTTAACTTGTTGAAAAATCAAGTGAACAGATGTTATGGGAAGCAGGTTACAAAGATTGGCGCTCTGACTGGAGTTGCAGCACGACTAGTAGGTGGCTCTATACTGCATAGCTTGCTCAAATTACCAGTTCAAAGAGACGGCGTCTTAGTGAACTTCCCTGAACTCTCCGGCAACTACTTGAGAATTATGCGTCAACAGTGGCAAAATGTAGAGTTCTTGTTCGTGGACGAGATATCTATGGTTCCGTATGAGATGTTGTGCATGATAGACGCTCGTTTACGCCAGCTAAAGAATTACGATGAACCCTTTAGCGGCATAAACGTTATGCTCTTTGGCGACCTCTTGCATGCAGCTTCCGCCAGTGCGTGGTAAACAGGTGTTTCAACAGCCAGACCACATGAGACCAGCTACTCATTTATGGCGGCTTTTCACATTAGTCGAACTCAGACAAAACATGCGCCAGCGAGGAGTCACGACATTCACCGACATCTTGAACGCCTTGAGGGTCGGAGAGTTGAACAGCGAGCATCTCGCAGTATTGCTGACTAAGGTCTCAACACATGCTACCGGCGAGTTTGCTCTTGAAAAAGCACTGCGTATTTATCCAACAAACAACCAAGTAGAAAAGCACAACCATGAAGTTCTTAAATTTTACGAACAAAAAGGAACTCAAATGTACGACATAAAGGCTCAAGACCAACTTATTGACGCGACACGAAACCTTGAAAATACTACAATAGAGTCCATAATTCCCAGCGATATAAATAAAACGGGTGGACTACCGAGTAAATTAAAAAATTTTAAAGGGGCTAAAATCATGTTGCGATCCAATATAGACGTGGTGAAGGGGCTAGTAAATGGCAGCACCGGATTCATCTCGGACATCGTCTGGCCGCACTTTAGACGTGACCAAATGTATGAAACCGACATACCGTCCATCAAAGTTAATTTTGGAAACGACGATGAGCACCTAATTCAGCCTATAGGCATCCAGTTCCCGCCCAAGTATAGCTACGGTATGGTGGAAAGGCGCATGCTCCTAGTGATTTTGTTGGGCATCTACCGTGCACAAGATGCAAGGCTGTACGTTAGACCACGCAGTGGTGTACTTACGGTCCCGTACTTTTGCGGCTGGACAGGCGCATGTGGCCTTAAGTAGAGTAAAATCGCTTAGTGGTCTTCAGATTGAAGAGCTAGATTGTTCTAAGCTGACATATTAAACACTATGCAATACAGACGCACTGGCGGAGATGGAGAGGATGCGGGTTC
This sequence comes from Euclidia mi, assembly GCA_944739405.2. Classification (NCBI taxonomy): domain Eukaryota; kingdom Metazoa; phylum Arthropoda; class Insecta; order Lepidoptera; family Erebidae; genus Euclidia; species Euclidia mi. The sequence continues at coordinate 1,452,638 of OX123188.2, read as the reverse complement.
ATTCGTCTACTTAAAATAAATGTATGTTAAAAATATTTCATTATCAAAGACTAAAAAGTATAAAATAAATTAATAGTTTAAAAAACACTAGAAAACACGCTTTTATAAATGCACGTAAAAACAAAAAATAAATTATGGTTCGTTCAAGTTGTCTCTATTTCTGGGCTAAACATGTGTTTTAATTATAATATTTGATTGTAAAAGCGTGGGGCGCTGGAACAGGACAGACTTTCTTGTTAACTAATACTAACTTCGTGGCGGAAGTTGCATGAGGTCGCACAAGAGCATAGCATTTATGCCGCCAAAGGGTTACCAAAGGGAACCAAAGATATCTCGTCCACGAACAAGAACTCTATATTTTGCCACTGTTGACGTATTATTTATGTATTTAATTTCCTGAAAGAAGAGGCGTTGAAAATGTCGGTGAATGTCGTCTTCCTCGCTGATGGCGCATGTTTTGTCTGAGTTCGCCAAACTGGTACTTTGAGCAGATTGTTTAATGTAGAGGCACTTACTACTCGTGCTGCAACTCCAGTAAGAGCTCCAATCTGTGTAACCTGCTTCCCGTAACATCTATTCACTTGATATTTCAACAATTTAAACAAGAACGTCTTTCTTTTCCAGCGCCCCACGCTTTTCCAATCAAATATTATAATTAAAACACATGTTTAGCCCAGAAATAGAGACAACTTGAACGATCCATAATTTATTTTTTGTTTTTACGTGCATTTATAAAAGCGTGTTTTCTAGTGTTTTTTAAACTATTAATTTAGGCGAGATGCCTACCAAGTTTGAAAAGTGCGGCACACGCACTAAGTTTTGAACGTCAGTGTACTTGACTAAGTTTATGTTAGAATATATCTTACACACAGCAATTTTCTTTTTATTTTGACAGAAAAATATAACTTAGAAATAAATACAGAACATATAAAGCAATATATACGTATTAATTGTTTGTGGCTTTGATACCTACCAAGTAAGTGACACCAAAATCCGTACACACGTTGGAATGTTAGCCTCCAAGCCGGAGAAAATACTTATTAGATTTTTTGTTTGGACGTGTTTACTGGCATCGGTCGATGGGATGTGTGTTAGATTATACCTTTGTATTCAATTACGTGGGTACAAAACCTAGTTCTGCAATGAGAAACGCAGCAACGGTAGGCACCCCGCAAGGTGTATCGAAGTCTTTTAGTATCACAGACACCTGTTAGATACGGGCAGCTCAGAAACAGTATACTTGGAAAACCTTGAGGGCGGCCTTTAATTGTCAATGGAAAACTTCTGATTAAAATGGTAATGATGATGATGATGATGAAAATCTAGCTGCTGAAATATTTGCCTTCCCCTTCGGTTATACATAAGTGCATAAGTCTCCACATCAAAAACAGAAATAACTTTATGTTGATTTACGAATGTCAACGAAGATTGTGTTACAATGTATGTTGAATAATTCTTTGCCAGTTGTCTTCTTGCCAGGGAATTAGAGAAATCTTCGACTTCAACATTAATGTACAAAGAAAGTCAATAAGGAAAAAGCATCAGTTCTAACACTTTCAGCATTTTTAAGGGATCTTTCGATGTGGACCCTAATCTTGCAGCGCATTAACAGCTCTGTGTCCGCCGTACAATCTAAGTAGTTGAACCTACTACGTTTTCGCCATTCATATATTGTTATGAAGCTGAAAGGCATGTCTATTTCTTTGTGTGGTAAATACCGTAAGGTTGCAGAAAGGATATCCTGAAATGCCCACGGGATGTGGTAGAAACGGTTTTAAATGAAAATAAATTAATAGTTTAAAAAACACTAGAAAACACGCTTTTATAAATGCACGTAAAAACAAAAAATAAATTATGGATCGTTCAAGTTGTCTCTATTTCTGGGCTAAACATGTGTTTTAATTATAATATTTGATTGGAAAAGCGTGGGGCGCTGGAAAAGAAAGACGTTCTTGTTTAAATTGTTGAAATATCAAGTGAATAGATGTTACGGGAAGCAGGTTACACAGATTGGAGCTCTTACTGGAGTTGCAGCACGAGTAGTAAGTGCCTCTACATTAAACAATCTGCTCAAAGTACCAGTTTGGCGAACTCAGACAAAACATGCGCCATCAGCGAGGAAGACGACATTCACCGACATTTTCAACGCCTCTTCTTTCAGGAAATTAAATACATAAATAATACGTCAACAGTGGCAAAATATAGAGTTCTTGTTCGTGGACGAGATATCTTTGGTTCCCTTTGGTAACCCTTTGGCGGCATAAATGCTATGCTCTTGTGCGACCTCATGCAACTTCCGCCACGAAGTTAGTATTAGTTAACAAGAAAGTCTGTCCTGTTCCAGCGCCCCACGCTTTTACAATCAAATATTATAATTAAAACACATGTTTAGCCCAGAAATAGAGACAACTTGAACGAACCATAATTTATTTTTTGTTTTTACGTGCATTTATAAAAGCGTGTTTTCTAGTGTTTTTTAAACTATTAATTTATTTTATACTTTTTAGTCTTTGATAATGAAATATTTTTAACATACATTTATTTTAAGTAGACGAATGAACCCGCATCCTCTCCATCTCCGCCAGTGCGTCTGTATTGCATAGTGTTTAATATGTCAGCTTAGAACAATCTAGCTCTTCAATCTGAAGACCACTAAGCGATTTTACTCTACTTAAGGCCACATGCGCCTGTCCAGCCGCAAAAGTACGGGACCGTAAGTACACCACTGCGTGGTCTAACGTACAGCCTTGCATCTTGTGCACGGTAGATGCCCAACAAAATCACTAGGAGCATGCGCCTTTCCACCATACCGTAGCTATACTTGGGCGGGAACTGGATGCCTATAGGCTGAATTAGGTGCTCATCGTCGTTTCCAAAATTAACTTTGATGGACGGTATGTCGGTTTCATACATTTGGTCACGTCTAAAGTGCGGCCAGACGATGTCCGAGATGAATCCGGTGCTGCCATTTACTAGCCCCTTCACCACGTCTATATTGGATCGCAACATGATTTTAGCCCCTTTAAAATTTTTTAATTTACTCGGTAGTCCACCCGTTTTATTTATATCGCTGGGAATTATGGACTCTATTGTAGTATTTTCAAGGTTTCGTGTCGCGTCAATAAGTTGGTCTTGAGCCTTTATGTCGTACATTTGAGTTCCTTTTTGTTCGTAAAATTTAAGAACTTCATGGTTGTGCTTTTCTACTTGGTTGTTTGTTGGATAAATACGCAGTGCTTTTTCAAGAGCAAACTCGCCGGTAGCATGTGTTGAGACCTTAGTCAGCAATACTGCGAGATGCTCGCTGTTCAACTCTCCGACCCTCAAGGCGTTCAAGATGTCGGTGAATGTCGTGACTCCTCGCTGGCGCATGTTTTGTCTGAGTTCGACTAATGTGAAAAGCCGCCATAAATGAGTAGCTGGTCTCATGTGGTCTGGCTGTTGAAACACCTGTTTACCACGCACTGGCGGAAGCTGCATGCAAGAGGTCGCCAAAGAGCATAACGTTTATGCCGCTAAAGGGTTCATCGTAATTCTTTAGCTGGCGTAAACGAGCGTCTATCATGCACAACATCTCATACGGAACCATAGATATCTCGTCCACGAACAAGAACTCTACATTTTGCCACTGTTGACGCATAATTCTCAAGTAGTTGCCGGAGAGTTCAGGGAAGTTCACTAAGACGCCGTCTCTTTGAACTGGTAATTTGAGCAAGCTATGCAGTATAGAGCCACCTACTAGTCGTGCTGCAACTCCAGTCAGAGCGCCAATCTTTGTAACCTGCTTCCCATAACATCTGTTCACTTGATTTTTCAACAAGTTAAACAAGGACGTCTTTCCTGTTCCAGCGCCACCAGTTACGAAAAGTTTAAACCTTTGTTGATCGCCCTGTTGTTGCGACTGTATGTTTGGCGTGATAGTATTGAATAGTTGTCTTTGGTCCATATTCATAGCCTGTCGTGCTGAGTCGAATTGATCATTAGTCATACTCTGTTCAGGATAGTCTTCATTGTGTTCTATATTATCCAATACTGGAGGCTCTTCGAGGAACTGAAATGCGTGCACTTGATTGAATGCAATTTCCAGCTGCCGGTCGCGCTCTCTTTGCCGCTCCATGTGACCGCTAATTGCCTTCAATTGCTCTTCCCGAGCTAAGAAAGCCTCTCTAGCACTATAAAACCCTTGTAACAGTTCTGCTTCTGAGCGATAAGGCATATACTGAATCAGCAAACTGTAATAAAAGTTCTCCGGATCAGTGGACGCTATGAAGTATGGTACTCGAACAGCAGCAGGCACAGTTCTTGCGATCATTTTGCTGTTGTCTTTGGTTTTTATGAAATTTGAAAAATGTTTATGAATATTTGGCAAATATTTTATTTTATTTTATTCGAAATATTAAAAAAAATCAAAGTCCATTACGTGGCCTTTCTCACAAGTGCAAACACGACTATGATACGATATTCCATCATGGAATGCCAGTGCCTATCTTCCGGCTTCATCATCAGACCTTGAAACATAATTGTAGTCAAAGTTCATTACGTGGCCTTTCTCACAATTGCAAACACGACTATGATACGATATTCCATCATGGAATGCCAGTGACTATCTTCCGGCTTCATCATCAGACCTTGAAACCTAATTGTAGTCAAAGTTAATTACGTGGCCTTTCTCACAAGTGCAAACACGACTATGATACGATATTCCATCATGGAATGCCAGTGACTATCTTCCGGCTTCATCATCAGACCTTGAAACCTAATTGTAGTCAAAGTTCATCACAAGACTAATATAAGAAATCCAAAACAGCTATGATACGTTTTTCCATTATGAAGTTCCAGGTCATATCTTCCGGTTCCATCATCAGATCAGTTCGGCAGTACCATATTATTAAATTATCATAAGAACTACATACAGCTGCCAATTTTCATTACGCTACGACCCTTGAAAGATGGTTAAATTAGTTACCTAAGATTCCATTACATAGTTAGTTACATACACGACGACCTAATAAAAGCGTGTTAATAAAATGTGTGGCTGTAGCTACGGGCATCCTCTTGTATAATATAAAGCACTTGAAAATCTCAGAAAAGTATAATGTAATGCAAATAATGCAATGTTAACTTAGAAATAAATAGGGGCAAATTCACTACAGAAACATTTTGTGCAGAGTAGTACGATTTAGAGACGTTTGATTTAAATCTCTATCTACCTACCATTTATGACAAAGGAGGCTTCAGAGGGCCCTAAATGGTCGTAAGTCATAGCAAATAAAGCTTTATCTTTAAATGTATTTATAATTTTATGATATCGTAAACTTTATGAAATGCCTTTGGTTTATTCTTTTCTACGTGTTTGTCATTTTATTTCCTGTGAAGTTATTTTATTGCTAACTTTATCACCGCTTAACTTTCAGATTAAGTTAATACTGTGAACAAAGATGCTGTTAAATATATGGCGTAAAGAGTTTTAATATTTGTTTATTATATACGAAAAATAAATACATAAGTATACTGTGTTTTAATGAGTTTTCTTTTTAAATAACTAATTTAACTTGAAAGTATCACATAATTAACTAATGCACATTTGCGCGGTTATAGTACCGAGATGATATTTTAACATCTTTTTTACAACAACGACATTATACTTGTATCAGATGATACAATGTAATAAAATAAAAGTTAACCTTTTATACACATGTATTCATAAGTATACCAGTTAAAAGAACCCTTAAATAATTGGTCTTGCTTTTGAACTTTAAAGCTGCTTAAAGTTTCTTGCTGTTGAACTATAAAGCGGCGCACAAGAATGACCTTTTGTGAGTGCTTAACATAAACAGAAATGCTGAAGGGTGTGCAATATAATATTGACCTTGTTAATAAGCTGTCCCACTGCTGGGCACAGGCCTATCAGAGGAGCTCGGCCAAGTGTAAGTTGAAATAATTCACATGTCTTTCGCAACTCTAAAACTGTCACAATGACGGTGACAATTCCTCCCGAAGTTTTCTCCACCGTTCATTACAGCTTGTTAAACAATCTATAATGAACAACTTAATACGCACATAGCTTTAAAAAGTCTGTGGTGTGCGGGGTGGGTCTGAACTCGAGGCCTGCGTCTTCTAAGTCTCCTTAGAAGTATATATGTATATGCCTATTTATAAGTTACATTTCATTTCTGTAAATCACATAATATGACATAACTTCACGCCTTTATCCCCGAAGGTATTACGCACTCGCACTTCGCTAGTTATGTTTCGGTCTCGTTGTAATAAGTAGCGAGCCTATAGCCATCTATCGGGTACATTATTAAGCGAGCGATAATAATTAACATTTGTAATACACACATAACTACGAAAAGTCAGAGTTGTGCGCCCGGGGTACCTGCGGATCGAACCTTTGACTATCGTCTCGGCAGTTTATTACGTAAACCACATATCGCTGCCATGTCATTTTTGTAATCAATTCATAACGTAATCTGAATAATTGTGCTACATTAACCCCTCGTGCGCGGGACGTAAAAAATAAAAAATGGCCGGTAGTGCAGGCTGCTTTACCTCTTGATCGAGCAACAGCTGACCGGCGTCATTATTTTACCTGTATCTCAGTTAGTTTTCAACGTATCACAAAAATAATAACGGTTTTTGCATCCTTGAAATATGCTTAGAAAACTTATCATAGATATATGATGTATAATTACCTTTTCTCTGCAGTTCGTTGAAATAAAACTCGAAAACATGAAAAAATCCTCTTCAATAAAACTTTTAACACACACTATCTCACAAATATTTAGCATTTTATCAATTATTCACATCACTTTATATACCTTACTTAATGAATTATTGAATTTAATCAACAGTTAATATCAACTTCACTTATATTTTAATAAATCAACCAAAGTTTAAACACATCATCGGAATACGAAACGGCCGCCATAATCGCGCGCGAAACTGTGCCGACTTAGATACACTTTCGCAAATATCAAAACCACAAGTTTATTATTTTATTAATATTTACTCATTAGTTTGTGATAAATAAGAAAGGTTATGAGTAATAGAACCGACTTTTAACTACCTAATCTTACAAAACTGAAATGCGGACGGGTGTATTTACAACTTGCCGCCATTTTTGATAATGATATTTTGAAAATCGTTTTTCTTTATAATTTATACAATGATCATATCTTCACTATATTTTATAGCAAACAACAAAAAAACAAAATTAGTTTCCGAGTATAATGACATATAATACATATAGTGAAATTACGAGATTGCAACGCTACACGTTTTTCAAAGCAGAGCTGTCGTCACTCTAACGCGCGCGAAATCGAACTTGTGGCAAACAATTTTCAGTCGTTAGTATTGCAAAAAAAGTCTATAAAAATGACAACCAATTACATTGCAGAATTAAAAAGAATATTCATACTTTGCAATAGTGGAACATAATCTTATTGGTGGAATTATTTTAACGTCATTTCAAGTAGTGAAACATGGCGCTGTCGTTGCGGGACATACGTGTTTCCCGCAAGCGCTGGACGGAACAAATTCTCCTGGGACATACGTATGTCCCGCCTGCGTTCCAGAGGTTAATGAAGTTATTTTAAGTCCATGAGTACACCTCGGTTCAATTCTCGGCCAGTGTAAATATTTGCGCAGTGTAAATATTTGATTTGGCCAGTGTAAATACACGTGCCGTCAGATATGCGGACACGTGTTCATAATTATGTGGTTAAGTAATGCTATTTACTCTTTGGGATGCAGGCCGAATTATTGCCGGTAACTGTATAGAATATTTTGTACAACGCACAATAAATTTAAATACAATTCATGCTTTACTGAGAGACAACGCACGGCTGAAATTACAGAGCACAAGAAGCTGAAATTTAGCACGCATTTTACTCGGGGAGGGTAGGAGACTATGTAAATTTCTATCCTAAAGTAGTAAAATAATCTTGTTTACTATATACAGTGATTAGATACCTAATCCCTTCCCCGCAAGAGAGCTCTTAGAAAGCCTTGTTCCACCTAATTAACTTCAGCTACGAGACTAAGTGCCGCAACACCTCTGCACACCTTCAGCGCCGAACGTTCGAATACGCTGGCAGCGTTTTTTAAAAACCCTTTGACACACCAGCCAAAATTATCTCGCATACGCTGTGGCGCTGAACCTTTGCGAGCATCCTTTTCACGCGACGCGTTACGTGAAAGAAAATAATGTTAGCCGCCGCCGACACAATGACATACAGCCGGTTTCTGAATTAAAATTTGACGTTGAGCACAATTTATTATTATTTATTTATTACTCATATCATACATAATCAATTTTCTGTTTCGGAAGAAATAGATGATCACAGTTTGAGTATTATAAGAATAAGAATTTATTTATTTGTAAAACACAGGCACAATGATGATCTTAAATACTTATAGTCTCACTATGTTTTGCCGTTTAGGCGTACAAATTTTAGATATTCGTGGTTTCGCAAATATTATTTTCACTCTTTACAAGTAATTTACACTAAGTTTAAAAATAAGAAAATAAATATAACAAGGACTACACACATAATTATTGTTATTATGAAAATTAAACAAAGCATTAAATAGTAAATATATTGAATTACACAGTTTCATCATTCAACAAATCATCTACAGAATAGTAACATTTCGAAATTAATAATTTATGAAGCATTTTTTAAATTGGATTATGGGCATATTTTTTACATCAGTAGGAATTTTATTGAAAATTTTAGTTAGGTGAGTTTTTAGGTTATTTGTGCTATAGTGTCAACTGGTGTATCAATGCCATCCAAATACTACAACCAATAGTTCAGTCGCTGACGGATCAGCGCGGTACCTTCATCAGATGTGTCGCTACACTTAGACACCAACGTTTATTCTCAAAACTGCACGGTATAACATGTAGGTAATTTCACTGACATACTATGTAAAAAAAAATGATATTTGTATGATATATGGGGTTTTCTTCAAGCTATGAATGTGAACGACCTTGTCTCAGTGAAAACTCGGATTAAATTCCGTAGAATTTGTAGCGGGTGCCCTTGAATTTGCGCCGTAAACATGTAAATATCGCTGATACTGGCTCTATTGTTGGGAGTATTTAACTTTGTTGAGTATTATGCGGTTTAAGAAGCAGCTATATTCGCGATTATCCTTTATGATGGACACTTATTCATAAAACAAACTCGATTGATACCCTACTGTTTATAATATTTACTTTTGGCAGTCGCTATGTCAACTGCAGCTTCTAATTTCATCTGAAACGATCAGGGTTTTCAGAATATGGGTGTTCTTTGTATGATTTTGAATGTTTGTAAAGTGCCCGAAACTGGATTCATTCTTAATGAGAGTGCTCTTAAAAAACTAACAACAAACCTTATGACTAGCTATTTTGCATATTAATTTTTCAAGGCAACAAAGGTTATTCATTGTTGATAAATTGTGTTTCAAATTTATAATATTTATGTCTTAGATAAGGTAATAAGTAGTCTGTACACCTCGAGTTTTGCCAAACCACATTGCATACAGTCAAATCCATGCGCTTCAACTAGTAAAAATATGTTCATCCCACGCGGGTTTCATTCAGGAATCAGGGTTAATTACCACTCAGTGTAGCCGCCATTATATACACGTATATACTTATATATACGATATGTACGATAAACAAAGTACTCAACGAGCCTGTTACCCCCTCTGATAAGCGGGGTTAACGATTGCATGAAACCGATCTCGGAAAATTTAATCTGTACTCGTATTACTAACAGGAAAGTAGGCTGTCTGTCTGTCGGGTTTTGACGAGAAACTTGTATAATGATGTTGATAAATAATAGTCAGGTTATGGTCTGGTTTTCATGAATGGATGACGGGCGAAAGAGTAGGTATAGAAGCGAAGGCCATACTCCACAGACCCAATCAATTAGATAGATAGATAGATAGAAAATTCTTTATTGTACACCATATAGAATACAAATGCTACTTACGAGTATAATGTTATACAATTTTACAAATGTACAATAGGCGGCCTTATCGCTATAAGCAATTTCTTCCAGGCAACCTTGGGATGGATTAGAAGAGATCAGATAAATAAAAACAGTGGTGTAGTCATAAAATGAAGTAAGGATCCATATATACATACATAAGTACAACAAAATAGTATATCACAAGTACATATATAGATAGGCGGCGATAGCCGAGTGGATATACCAACAGACTGCCATGCAGAGGGTATCGGGTTCGAATCCACAGCGCGCACCAATGACTTTTCGGAGTTATGTGCGTATTAAATTGTTAATTATCGCTTGTCCCGTGTCTCGGAGAGCACGTTAAGCCGTCGGTCCCGGTTGTCATGAAGATCTTTGACAGTCGTAACAGGGCGTCAGTACCTTCTAAATAAACTGACACTAGTCTAAACCATGGAATATCGCTATCCCTTCGGGTTGCGGCGGTCAGACAGGCAGTTGCTCCGTGGAAAAGCTAATATTCAGCCAAATCCGGTTAGACTAGAAAGCGGACCCCAGATTGAAACGTACCCCAGATGAAGTACATATATAGATAAATACATGAATACATAAGTACATAAATATATAAATACATAAATAAATATAGTATACATATAGCTATACAAAATACATAGATACATTGAACTAAATCTAATATATAAAATTCTCGTGTCACAGTTTTCGTTCCCATACTCCTCCGAAACGGCTTGACCGATTTTGATGAAATTTTTTGTGCTTATCCGGTATCTATGAGAATCGGCCAACATCTATTTTTCAAAAGAAAAAAAAATTTTGCAAAACAACGTTTGCCGGGTCAGCTAGTAGAATATAAAAATTCAGTTACATAGCCAAGTTATGCTGTTTTATGGCGCTTTTGAATATGCCAAGCGAGTTTGCTTGCCTAATTTCTATCGGCAACGCATTCCACAAGCGTACTGCTTGCACAGTAAAGGATTTGTCATAAAAATTTGTGGTATGTGTTGGCATCTGCAGCCTCAGATCCTTAGACGACCTCAGAAACTTTGCATGTGTGTCATGAATGAACTTAAAACGTTCTTTGAGATACGAAGGGGTGTCCGGGTTGAATAGGATATTATACAGTAATGTAAGAATGTGAGTATTCCTGCGAAGACGAATTGGGAGCCACTTGAGTTTGCTACGAAATTCTGATACATGATCATTTACGTAATCCAAATATGAATCTGATACAAAAGTTTTGGAGACGCTCAAGTTTATCAAGTTGCTCCTCAGTGAGGTCAAGATAGCTGACATCAGCATAATCGAGTACTGGGAGAAGTAATGACTGTGCAAGCGCAATTTTAGTGGACGTTGGGAGAAAATTCCGCAGCCTATGCAACGAGCCTGCTGACGCGAATAGTTTTCGACTAGTCTCCTGCATTTGATACCCCATATTTTTCACGTGATCAGTAAAAGCTAATACGTTGCCGTCGAATTTAATCTCAGGCAGCATTGACCAATTTAACTTAGAGATCATTCTGGGACTGCCGATAAGGATTATTTGCGTTTTAGATGCATTAATCTTGAGCCCATACTTTTTACTCCACGCACAGATTTGTGCTAAGTCCGAGTTTATATCAGAAAATACATCTGCTACCGATTCTAGTGGTGCCTGCGAGTAAATTTGTAAGTCGTCTGCATAAAGGTGGTAGGACGAAATTAACTGTTGAGAGATAGGATTTATAAAAATTGCGAAAAGTAACGGAGATAAAACGCCACCCTGTGGAACACCGGCAGTCGTATTACACCAAGAAGAGTACGATTCCTCAACGCGTATACGCTGTCGCCGCCCAAACAGATAACTATGAAACCAGTCAATCACCGTTGGAGATATGTTAATAGAGCGAAGTATGCCAAGCAGGATGTGGAAATGCTTTCAACACCGTAGTGTTGAAAGCATTGCTAAAATCAAGTAGGGACAGAAGCGTGAGCTTTCCGCTACCCATGCCCAGTCTTATCTCATCGGTAATATGTACCAGTGCGGTGGCAGTACTATGTCCAGGACGAAAACCAGATTGGAAGGGATTTAGGAGAGCGTTCTTAGTGAGGAATGTGGAAAGTTGTTTATGTATCAGACGCTCAAGAACTTTGGACAGGAATGGCAGTATAGATATAGGGCGGTAATCGGAGAAGGAAGATGGTTTCGGATTCTTCGGGAGAGGAATTATTTGCGCATCTTTCCAAGCTGAGGGAAAGATACTGGTAGTTATAGAATAATTTAGAATATGGCACAGGATAGAAAGGATTTCATCAAGGATAGGAATAATCATGTTTCGACTGTTACAGTCACTACCAACGGCATTGGATAAGATTGCAATTATGCTCTTTTTAACATCACAACAAGTAAATTGCTCGAAAACAAAAGGAGAATAACTGGGAGTTGGGATTTTTGAAAGATCTAGTAAGGTGTTTTAGTTGTCCCATCAAAATTGGACGAAGCTGTGAAATTTACGTTTAGAGAATTTATATCTATGTCTTTAAGATGAAGAATTAGGACCAGAGCAAGAGGATAATAGACTGATTATGTAGGTATTACCTATTTAAATTTGTCAATTAATAATCTTTATCTCTTTTAATTTCGCTTCGCTGGTAATTTTTTATATGGTTGCCTCTTATGCATATAAAAAAAATATATTAATTCCACAATAAAAGGAATTAAAAGCCTAAATCTTTAATATATACCGGTCTTCATTAAAAATATTAATATTAAATCATACCTTTAAACTTTTCAGCGTCCTGTTTACAAAAATAAAACTTAATTGTACACAACTTCACTCCATTATAATATATCGTAACGTTTTCACACGTATTGCACAAAAAACGCGGCGTAAAAAAGTACGAACGTAATTCTAAAAAATGCAGACGAAAAAAACTTCACACAAATCCACAGCATTCAGTAAGGTTAACGACCCGCGACTAAAAATATAAGTATATAGTACCGCCTTAGTACTTGGAGATATATATAGATCGGCCGATTCAGATGATAATGCGATGATGTTTTCAAACAACCGCGGCGACCCGGACGTCCCTGGACACGACTGTTATAGATACTGCTGTGTGCTGCGTAGACAGCTTTTATGTTATAGGTGGCAAACGAGCTGACAGATCGCCTGAAGGTATGCGATTACCACCACCCATAGAGCCAAGCAACACCAGAGGAGTCACAATTGCGTTGCCACTCTTTTAAATTGGGAAGAGTGGGATGAGAGAGAAGCAATAGGGGATGAGCATCTGGCACTCTCTCTCATCGAACAAGACCAACTGTACTTCGGTCTGGTACTTCGATTTTCAATTAAAGTCAAGGTTCAATGAAAAATGTAGGTGAGTATAGTAAAGTATTTACTATTTTTAATGATAGAGCTTTTAAGATGAAAGTCGGTATCACTTTAGATCTCTCCCATTAAAATATCAGACTCAAAGAACGGTCTATTCTAACTCAAAACAATGCTATTGGATATTTATTAAAAAAATTATTTTAAGAAGATTGTGAAATGAGACAATTATTTCAGAGCTGTCTTCTTTTAGAAATTATCAAAAGCCCTGATACATTCACTCTATGATTCTCTTCCTTGCACAATTAAGTATTAAGCATCTCCAGTTTTGTATAGAAGTACGTAAGGCTCTCATGTTTAAACAAATGAGTATTTATTTATTTATCTATTGAATTTCTATTGATCGCTCGTTTTATACCAAATTTACTTTCAATTTACCGTACAACACTGCATAAAATCGTTTGACATAGGTGATATTTTAAGGTGAATTATCTTAAGACAGTTTACAACTAAGCATATTAATAACATAACCGCAAGCGACGCCGCGGGATGACCCATGACGCTCAAGCAACAGAATGGATTATATGAATGGAATGTTTGGTCTCCATATGACCATATGAGACAAGCGAGCAAGTAGGTCACCTGATGGTAAGTGATCACCGCCACTCATAGAAACCTACAATGCCCGAAGGATCACAAGTGTGTTGCCGCCCTACCAAAATAAAAAAAATCGAGAGTCTGTTTGTCAGTCTGATACTGCAACCGACTTTACAGCAAACGGGGACAAACCTTGCATGACATGTGGTACATGCATTTGTTTTACAGTTTGTTTTTAATAGAGAAACGCAATCCACGCCGCGGTCTATACCTAGTTTTATTTAATAACCTCCGTTTTAATTTATCATTATGGTTGGCAAAATTAATGTCCCGTTTTTTGATTCATCATATTCGTCATAGACATTTACAACAAATTAGATAGAAGGGCCACTGAACTTGAATAAGAGTTCAGTCATATGTTTAGTATTTTCACGAGCGGATACACGCTATTAGCGTACCCTACATACCTGAAATGGCAGTATTACATGTCGTGTTGCCTGTAAATTAAGTGAAGTCTGAAAGCATTATAAATCGAGATGACTTAAATAGCAATTCGATGTTTTCTTTAGCATTGGCATAGCTTGTATTATTAACAAGTTATGATTACATAGAAAACATAATTGATGATTTGTCTCGTCAAACAAAGACTTGACCTGATTAGAACCGAAACCACTATATTCGAAATGGTATGACCACTAACCACTGAAACAACTGATCAGGCAAATATACATACAAGCAATTATTTTAAAATAATTTCATGAAATAAAATCAAATCGCATCTTCATTACGCAATGTATTATGCATTACGATATTTCAATTATTCTCTTTCCTTCCAATCTAACACTGTTAATATTTTTTATTATGATATCTTCTGTGCGTGACAAAAGATTTGTACAAAGCATGATTAAAATCAAATGATCTTGTTGAACCAAATAAAGGCTATTTGTACGATTGCTCTTCAGTTTTGATGTTTATGTCCATTGACTTATAATTAATTTCACATTAATTTATAACAGATATTAAATGTTCGGATTCATTGCTATGTGGTTTCTGATATATTCATATGATTAGATGCGAGTGCGCGGACCTTATACCTATTTATATTCAGCGGGCGAATTTTGATATTCAGTAGCATCACTCACACTTTTTTTCCTTAGCGAGTGTGTGAGCACCTTTAGTGCCGGATTTCGTAGTAGACCGCCCGATGGACTGCGACATGGCTGGAAAACAACATACCTTCCCCTAGACCAGAACCGGTATTAACGGCTCTCCAAGTTTATGTGCTCTCCAAGGTATAGCAGCGCTTAGATATAAATACCACAAGCGGTCACCCATCCAAGTGGTGACCTTTGCAGTTGTTGTTAACTTTGCTACACTTTAAAGACCGGCGAGTCAAGTCAACCTATAAGCGCTACGCTTCGCCTTCTAGTATAATATTGAAAACGGCTAATGCTCAATCCCTATAAAATACCAACGCAGGACATTGCCAGGCAACACAGTGGCAGGTTTACTTTGATCATATTTGTTTTTTTTATATTTTCAAACAAAAAGCTGCTACGATTGTTCGTTTGTTCAAAGGTGCATGTACATAATATTATGTATGTTGTTTGAATATTTACTTTGTTCACATCGTAGCTGTATGTATGGCTCTCGACAGATTACGAGATTTCAAAAAAATAAATATATATTATATTGATATTGTACTCGATCCCGCAGTTATTTTTAGGCTTGGTTTTATTTCAGGAAAACTACTAGGTACTGTACGAATCGGTCATACCTACGAAACTTATTCGTTTTTCCTTATATATTTTCAACAAAAAAATCGTATTTGGTACTTATCAATATCGCATAATATTCATACTAGCGTGGTAGCGGCTCTAGTACGTTTCCTTCTCTACTTCCTTCCTACTCTACCATATACCACCTACTAGCCAGTGTATGAATGAATATTGATATGATGAGTACTTATTTCAGACGCACTATAATAATAAAACGACTATTTGTTCATTTCAATTGATTTTAACCTTTACAGTTAAATGTACCAAAGCTTTAAACATACTCAATTATATATCATTGTTGTCGATCAAAAGCAGAAACTAGCTAACTAAACCATTGTGTACAAAAGAATAATTGAGATGACCTTTGCGTTTCTTTTTCCGTCGATTTGTCAATCGGTTCGGGGATATCACTGCAAGCCTTTATTGATTCGGTTCAAGGCTTTGGATGCTATAGAGGCCTTTAAATAAAAAAATCGGGGTCAAAGCTCTGAGGAAATGTTAATTAAAGAGCTTGTTAAAGGAATGCTAATCGGTAGTCGTGCCTTGTCGAGCTTTCTTACTTTGGAGTAAAATAATCACGAAAGTTTTGGCGAGTGTTCTGTGTTATGGATTGCCTTCATGAGAACTAGCAGATCCGTTGGGTAGGAATAAGGAGGAGGTTAAATAGGTACAACTCTCAATTATTGGAAGACCTTAAAATAAATTGACTCCTGTTTACGCTATTTCGATAGTGTTGACAGTCTAGCTGTGATGAGCACGCTCGATGAAAATATTTGGTAAATGAAAAAAGTCTTGAAGAATGCTACAATGTAAGGTCACACAGCCATTAATAAAAATATCTAAAGCTACCTAAAAGAACAAAAATATTATCAGCACTTGAACTCAGCAATTCTTCGTTTCAGAATAGAAGTACCTACAAACTTACTAGCTTACATTTTCATCACCGTAATACTCATAAAATCTAAAATTCTATGTTTAACTTCCATTCGTGCAGACTCATGCAAACTTTCTGTAACTTAACAAGCTAGGTAAATAATACTACAACATTAAAAGGAAATTTCATTCTCGCCCAAATCTAGAGATCAAACCTTTAATCAGGTTTAAGTGTACCGTGACTTGTAAAATCTCTTTGATTAAAACATATAAATTATTCAGACTCCAAACAGTGACTACATACTATTTAAATAGTAATTAATTACATTTGTGAGTAGCACTACTATTTCACAGTGGAAGCGTATTAGCTTAGACAATAGACACTATCTGATATTGTATTCAGCTCTCTCTATTGTTAACTCGTTAAGGTTAGTGATTGTACTCAAAGTAATAATATGCATAGCATACAGTGAAATTCAGCTGTCGGTAGGAACGAGATTTATTTAACCATAGGCTAATAGTAACAATATCAATGTCAAACAGTCCTTACAAGGCTTCCAAGTGGGGTTGTAGGACAGAATAGCATATAGATAAACAAGGTAGGGCTTGTAAAAAACTGTGAGTGTTTCATCACAACTTGTTAGGAATATCTATATGATTATTAAATGTTGATAAACTTGTAATTTTTTTTGTATATATTTTTTGTGGTGATCCCCACGATCATTTTGATATTTACAATTGCCACTGAGTGTGAAAGAAACAGACAGCAATTATTTTCTATTCAATTTTTTTACAAGTCATATTATATCAAAGGCTGTTCAACTTTCCTCTTTTTGACTTTAAGAGGTCCTTTCATTTAACTGTAGATACTATTTAAATATAACACCTCATAATGATTGTTATAAATTTGCCACACTTTCCATTATCTCTTTATTAACTTTCGTACTCATAATTAGAAACCGTCTCAGTAAATATACGTTTAATTTACGCTTTCGATTTGCCACAGACTTTATATTACGAGAGAAATGAGAATGTGGAGAATTATTGAGATTGAGGTGATCGTTACGAGAACATTATTAACACGAAGATCATTGGGAATCTTTATATATTTTGATATTCATGTATTCACACAGTATTCGGAGGGTGTCTTTTATTTTAAATAACAACATATTCATATTCTCATAGTGAGAAGAGGCTGATGCTCAGGGGACATTTTTCATACAGAGCTGATGATGATAGGAATATTATTAGCCCTGACGGCAGCGGTGACCTAAGGGAAATACTAACAAACTACTACGCAGACTAGTAGGTCTCGAGTTCAAAGCGAACGGGGCGCACCACAGACTTTTCGGAATTTATAAAGTTGGTAATGATTAGCTTTTGCTAAGTAATAAAGGAAAACATCGCGATGAATGATGTCAGTCTGAGAGTTCTCAACAATTTTATTATCTTGAAAGGCCTGAAGTCTGCCAAGCCGCATTTGGCCCACGTGATGAAGTAACTAATTTCACGGTGCAAAAAGGCCTGGCCTAGATTTTAAGCAAATATAATAATGTCTATATCTAAAGTTGAAGCAAATTTCGAACTTTGACGTGTTTATTACTGGGTGTTCAATTGATCTTTCAAGAGGCACCGTGCTATCAAACCGATAGCCAAAAGTAATTAAGCGTGTTTATTGCTCCATAAGTGACAAGCATAACATTATAACCACAGAAGTTATATATCTAGATTTGCAGAAGACTTCTAATAAGGTCAAATGTGTCCAATAATGAGAAAATGTGCCGTCTATTGACACCGTAAACAATATATATTTGTAATAAATCCTACCGTAGACCTTCGCAAACAAATAAACGCCTTGACGTATCTCTATGTTTCGAATACGTAACATCATAAAGCATCGATATAGAGACGATAGACGAAAAAATAAAGGAAAACAAATCAGGCCCTATTCTATTTCTTCAGAAAATATATGAATGTATCTAGAAAATAATAAAATACCTGTCGAGTGCGAGTCGTGCTGTCTGGTGCCGAATTTTTACCTTTCTGATTTAGGTACCACAAGTAAACTAAGTACATAGTTTTTTTTAAGTTGTTTGCAAAAGGCTCTAACATAAACTCAACTTGATGTTCCGATAGTTGATATTGCGCTGTTAAGTAGACATATAACAGCGGGCATTTTAGACTAAAACATCAACATAATAGTTCAAAACAGCATCTGTTCTTAATTATTTGTTCATTCTAAGTAAAGGTAACTAAGATTCGTTGGAACATATCAAAAGGCTAGACCAATTTGAATGAAATAAAAGGGCCCAGCTGGGGGTGCTTAACGAAGTAATAGTGTGGTTGAAATGGATAATATCGGGCTCGGGACGATATCTGTCGGGTTAGCGAAGTCTTCATACAACAGAAATATAATGAAGTAAATAGTAGTAAGTAGTTGAAACACTACGAATGCCTGGAAATTGCAGGAATATCTGGGACTTATATGAACATTATTATTATATTAAATGGTCATGGTAAGTACCTATAATTCCGTAGTTTTTATGTAAAATTTTAAGTGGATACAAAAGTCACTTATATTTCAAAATTCACTAAACTTACTAAAATTAATTGAATACTTGGGTAAACATTAAAATAACAAATTAATACTAAACGGGGCATTAAAGTTGCACAAACTGTGGGAGGATCATTTAAATATTTACACAAACGACGCTTTTACCGGCTCCTTCATACAAACATCTCGCAAATCAGTTTAAAAGGCTTGCCAGCTCAGAATGACCTTAAATTGAATTATGTGATTTCATATTTTGTATATATTTTAATTCATGTTAAGGTAAACGCAAAGAGAATAGTCTTATTAGATGAAGAGCTCTTAATTTCAATTTAAAAAAAAACAATGTCTACACTAGTCATTAATTCATCTTATTTCGCGGAGTATTTTACAAAAATTCAATCAACAGACATAAAGTACCTATACCCAGACTTGAGATAACACTCAATGTATCACACAAAGTGTTGTCGTGGGTGACGAACTTTGAACACTTGGCACAGTGTAACACAGTGAGGCGGTCGCTGGAATGACTACATCTTCCGTGCAATCATGCATTGGTTCTTATATTGCGTAAAAATCCAGCGGGATTATTCTTGATAAAGGAGTAAGTTAAGAACTTACACAAAAGTCAAACAAACTTACAGTTAACGAAAATGAAGAAAGACAAGGAAGAAGACAAATAAAGTGCTTGTTTGATCTGTGATATCAAATACCATTAACGATAGTTTCGATTATTTTGCCCCAAATATATGTATTTGCACAGTGCATTTTGGCATTGTTTTTGTTTTCTATTACACTTGACAGTTACGTCATTATCAATGTCGGATTATCAATCCTATCACTCAGAAAGGTTCTATCTCCCAGTGCTATAAAAATTTCGTGATTATTATGACTGATTAGTACTGCATCCCGTAGGAGTCCTTTCAATATCAGGTGTCATTAACAGATACAATCTGAAATTGAAATTTTTGCTGAAATTTTGATTTCTCAACATTGAAACTGAAACTCAAGCTGGTTCCCACAGGAATGTACTGACTGCGGATTTTAATCTTGGTTTCAAACCTCTAATAATTTTCTGCTATCTCATTCACAGCATTCTTAAAGAATATTTAATGAGCGCAAAGTACTGAGCTTACCTCTCTTGTCTGATAATAATATTATTCTAAATATCTACAGATAAATAACATACGCGTCCTTAAATTTTTCATCAACAGATGTGCCGAGGGCAATGGCAAGTGCGATATTAATTCGTCATTTTCTTGACCCAATAATATTTGGTAAGGACAATTAATCTATGCTCTCTAAAGGAAATTGCCCCATTATTCTGTATAGGGTTGGGCAATACGTTTTTGTAAAACTTTTATCTCTTTGGTAAGTAAATGTAAATTAATTTCTTTTTTTTGGCATGTTAGACGTTTATTGTGAAGTGAGTTACAGACATGCAACAGCAGTTGAGTATCCCAATTTATTCACTTTATTTCACAAAAATAATGTAGGAATCTAATAGAAAACTGGACTACTAAACTGTGATAAGTCATATTCAGAATTATGTAGTTAGGAGTTTTATGTTTGCATCTTTAAAATATCTGCAAAAGTTACAACCTAAGGATGAGAAAACAAAAAAGCTGTCTGTATGTCACATAAATACATGTTGTCTACTGCATCAAATTTAGCAAAAGTAATAAACGTATTTCATGCAGAAAATCTTGAAACGAAATCGAAAACGTATTGTTAAACCGGATTTTGAATTTGATCTTAAATGATATCTAAAATCAACAAACATAATGCACGTTTTAAATAATAAAAATTCAAGGAAATATAATTCATGCAATACGTTTATTAACAAAATAAATCAAAGAGAACGCAGCAGCCCTACTGCCCTACACCCTAGATACATATTCCCGCTCCACTTAAGGAACAATGTGGCTAAATATTAATTTACGGTCAAGAACAGGCTGGTAATGGACCAAAATCTCTCTCAGTGTAAACAATCATCAGTAATACTTCGGGAAACACTCTCCGTAAAGCTCTTACTTAAGTTGTTAATCGTTCAAGAAATTGAGCACCGAAAGTAAATATTAACATGTAATTTTTATGTTTATAAGCTTTGGAGCTTTTGGCAACTTTAATAGGGAGTAAATTGGTTGAATTTATCATTTATAAAAGGGGACCTAAAAGTACGAAACAAGTGTATAGGTCATTCTGGTAGGACCTGAAAAGCATAGCTACAAAAATGGTCAAGCTATAGCAGTGTTATATTTAGGTTGGAGGTACCTGCGATGTCTGTTTAATGGTTCCAGGGTAACTATGTGTCGAAGAGTTTTATGTGTCAGAATCAGAAGCTAAACAAAGAAATTGATAATATTAATTACCAAAAACTAATTTCATCCCAATTAAAGGTAAGAAGTGTCAAATTAACACAAACCTCAGAAAATAAAATTCCAACTACTCAGAAACCGACTTATACTAGGGGAACTATCCCATATTATTTCAGTAAACAACTCAAACCTCAGCCTGGTGAGCCTATGTGTGATACGACCTCAAATCAGTCACAGTTTTTTCGAAACTAAGATTAGATACTCTTTGCTTCATCAGAATATTGCTGGTATATTAAATAAAAAAGACCTCCTAGAAGTAACATTGTTAGAACTAGAGGATATGAATTTGAATATAGATATTATCTGTTTATCTGAAACCTTTATCCGAAGAGGATCTGAAAATAACTTAATACTTAAAAAATACAAGTTGGTTTCAGCATTTTCAAGGCCCCATCAGCGAAGGGGTGGGACATGCATATTGGTCAATAAAAACTTAGAGTGTAAACCTTTGCAAAATATAGTAGAGCCTATACTGTACCATTTTGAATATTGTGCTACTGAAATAATTGCTCTCAAACTCTATGTTGTCTGCATATATCGAACACCTAATTCCGATATTAAAATATTTCTACAAAAATTAGACATTCTTTTGGGGAAACTAATAAAAAGTAACAATAAACGAATCATTATCTGTGGAGACTGGAATTTGGATGTCTTAAAAGCAGGCAAAAATCTTCGAGAATTAGAGTATATTTTTAATAACTATAGTATTACCAATCACATATCCAAACCTACTAGAAAGAGCTCTTGCATTGACCTCATTGCCAGTAATTTAGTCTATATTCAATCCTGCATACACAACCTTGCACTATCTGATCATGAGACAGGCCAGTCCATATCCTTTGAGGTTAGCAATACCGACAGCAGAACAAATGTAAAAAAATTTTGGTTTGAATACCGCCGTGATCTAAGTAAAGAGAACATAACAAAATTTGTTTCTTATATATCTTCTCTGACATTCTCTGAAGTTTATCAGCTAAGCAATACCAATCAATCATTCAATCCTTTTAACATTATTATATAATTTGTGCTTTCCCATTATCAGAGTAAAAATTACAAACAAGCCTTTAAAAAACAAGTGGATATCTAAAGGTATTAAAAAAAAGTTGCATTAATAAGAGACGTCTGTACCTCAAATATAGGTTAACTCATGCAAATAAGCAACAACATAAAAAAGCTTACAACACATATACAATGATTCTTAAAAAATGCATTCTATAGGCACAAAAATCTGAAAATTCAAGATATTTATTTAGAGCCCAAAATAGATGCAAGGCCGCTTGGGATATTATTAAGAGTAACACCAAAGATAGGGTAGACCTAGCTGAAATAGACAAAATAATATTAAATGAACACACATATTCACGTCCTGACCAAATAGCCAATATTTTTAATAATTTCTTTATTGACATGACTAATAACACTACAAATAATCCATTAATAGATGCTATATATCCATATCCTATGACCAACCTCCCTAATACTATTTATTTGACCCCTACCAGTGCTAATGACATTTTCAAAATTATTAATAATCTAAAATCTACCAATTCGATTGGATACGATGACCTACATACCAAGCTCCTCAAACATTGTGCTATGATGCTAGCACCCCCTATCAGCCACATAATCAATTTGTCATTTAGTCAAGGTCAATTTCCTTCACGATTGAAATTCTCAATAGTCAAACCCATTTACAAGAAAGGTGACAAAACTGACATGAACAATTATCGTCCCATTACACTTATACCTGTTATTTCAAAAATTTTTGAAAAGGCTATGTATTAAAAATTATATTCATTTTTAACAAAATTCGACATTTTACAACAAGAACAATACGGATTCAGAAAAAATAAATCGACCACTTTGGCCTGCTTTACTCTACTAAAACATATCACTACTAGTCTTAACGATAAAAAGCCTATAGCGTCAATATTCTTAGATATGTCTAAGGCCTTTGACTTCGTAAAACATAAGTTACTTATTAATAAGCTAGACCTATATGGCATCAGAGGAAACGCGTTAAAATGGCTTGAAAGTTACCTCTCGAATCGTCAGCAATGCGTTGAGATATCAGGTTATTCAAAACAAGGCAAAACAAAGCACAGGTCAGCGTATCGCCAGAATAACTGTGGAGTGCCCCAAGGCAGTATATTAGGTCCCTTACTGTTCTTGATCTATATCAATGACTTACCAAATATAACCTCACAAATGCATCCTTTATGCAGACGATACCACTATCACCATTCAAAATAGCAATAACAACCCTACTGAGTACGAGAAGGAAATTAACGAAACATTAAACAGAGTAATAACATGGCTCAAAGTAAACAATCTAGACATAAACACTAGCAAAACAAAAATGATATAGTTCCAAACATACAATAGCAAACGACCACAACTAAAAATACAACATGAAAGTAACAGTATTGATGAAGTAGACTCTATAAAATTCTTAGGAGTTAATATAGATAAATTCTGTAATTGGAAATCACACATTGAGGAACTTTGCACTAAAATTGATAGGTTTGTCTTCGTATTACACAGGATTACGCGAGTAGCCGGTCTTGATGCGGCTCTATGTGCATACCATGGCTATGTATCTTCAATACTACGATACTGCGTGATAATGTGGGGTAGTTCTGTGGATTCCACTAAAGTATTTCGCGCACAAAAGAAATGTCTTAGAGCAATCAGTGGAGCCCATCCACTCGATAGCTACGTCCCACTGTTCAAGAAATATAAAATTTTACAACTTCCTGCATTATACATATTTGAAATTTGTGTTTTTGTATTCAATAATATGAATGAGTTTGAAAAATGGAATGATGTGGTAACTAGACCTAGCCGCAAAGCGCATAAACTCTACGCTCCTAACCAAAAATTGCAAATACACTCAAGCAATGCATATTGTATGGCAATCCGCATATTTAACAAATTACCTAAAAATACTAAAGCGCTAAACTGTGGACCATTTAAAAATAAACTTTTTGAATTTCTACTAATGAAATGTTATTATACAGTCAAAGAATTTCTGGAAGACAAAATTTTAATTGTTTGAATTTTTGCCTAATTGACATTGTTATTTATTTTTTTTTATTTTTTATTTGACATTTGATTTTTTAATTGACATTTGATTATTAATTAACAATTTAACTCTATATTATTAATGATTATTTATTGACTGACTATTTTATTAATCCATTTATTGTCTGTATCTATTTATTATTCAATAGTTCTTGTGACATGCAAATTATATTAATGTGGAGATTCATACAGTGTGAATGTGATTAACAATAAGACTAATGTAATAGCAATAGCATAATAATTTGTAAGACAATAACGATAATTTAATGTAAAAGAAACATTTGTACGCCGGTGACGGCAGAATACTATGGATTAAAATAATTGTTAACATCTTGTATACAGTATTCCAACAAATAAACTATTATTATTATTATAATGGAGGTGTTCCAGGCACCCACATTACGTTCACATATCCCTTCCTTTTGGCTTCGCCGTAGACTGGTAAAAATATATCTACCTACAGTCCAATTAAATATCATACCTACTTTTATTGGCCTGTAGGTAGCCTAATAATAAATATTGGTAATAAATACCACGCCTACCTAATAAATACCGCGACTGCCTCGTTGGTCTCGCGGCATAAATGTGCGCGTGGGATTGGGAGGTCTCGGGTCCGATTCCCGGGTCGGGCAAAAGTGTTACTGTGTTTTTCCGAATACTCAGTAGCAGCGCGGAGTCTAGTGATGTGCCCGGTAACGGCAATAGGCTTGCCCCCTATTACGTGGGACCTAAAAAATCATGTCGAAATGTGGGTGTAATATTTTGCACCTCAGCCTACCCCTTCGGGTGTACAGGCGTGAGACTATAAATAAAATAAAATAAATACCAAGCAAGAATATTGACTGCATAAAACAGTGATAACACGACCTCTTAAAACTCATCGTCTAAGAAAAATACGGCCGATTACACATAATTCTCCACTTCGATAAGTTCGAGAAAAGTTAGTAATTTACCTCGTAACTTAAATTCTCGAAACCTGTAAACTTTCAGGGTCCTGTGAAACATGCCAAAGGTATACATCGGTTCACGAAAGTTGATCACAAATGGCGGACGTCGCGAATATGTACATCCGTGCACCAATGGCGTAGCTCCATTCTTGACGCATTTAGGGAATGCGTCAAGAAAGGAGCCACGCCATTGGCATTCCACCCGCGCCTCACCCCGCACCTCCACGGGGACCTAAAAAATGATTTCTGCGCAGTGGTCATCTTTCATGAACCGACCTATAGTTCTTAACTATTCGGATACTCTAAGTTCTCGTGTAAGCGAGTACGAAAGTATTCGAACCAATGCAATCCATCAATGTGTTTGACCCTATATTTTCTCTTGCACACTTTTAATAGCTATCCAGCTGTCAATGTTCCAGCTTTTAATTTCCTTAAGGCTTACACACAGTGCCGGCGGCACAGCCGGCGGCCAAGCCGCGTGCGCCCGCCGTCATATAAAGCCGCCGGCCTGGCCGCACGAATGAGCCGCCGGCATGGCCACGCGGGTAGGCCGCCGGCCGGCCGCAGGTTGCAACTTGCTACTTGTGTGTGGTCGTTCTATTAGGGTTGCCGACCATACTTTATAATAAAGTATCCTACTTTATTTTTGTCAATTATACTTTATACTTTTGTATACAAATAAAGTATATGAAAATACTTTATTTCCAACTCTTACTGTGACGTGTAAAACAAAACACTAATTATGATTACTCATCTCTACCTATATCGTTACAAATAAATTAAATGGATGATGGAAATTATTTAGACTTAAAGACTCACACCTGTATCTCCAAAGGGATAGGCAGAGGTGTAATATTACACCCACAGTTCGCCATGAATTTTTAAAATGTCCCACGTAATAGGGGGCGAGCCTATTGCCATTACCGAGCACATCACCAGACTCTATGCTGCTACTGAGAATTCTGAAAACCCAGTAACACTTTTGCCCAATCCGGGAATCAAACCCGGGACCTCTGATCAGCAGTCGCATACGCTATCCACTGGACCACGGAGGCAATTTATACTTAAAATCATATCTCCGTCTCCGTCCCCGCCACTTCAGAAGTTCAGTGATGAATCCAAAGTGGCGAGAAGAAAGAAATGGAACGTCAATAATTAACGTAATTAAAAATTAATTGTTTATTTTTTAATTTTTAGTGTCTAACAAGCTATGAAACATTTAAAGATAGAAAATGAAAAATTTTTTGTTTATTTTTGGCCTATTCGAACAATTTTATACTTTATTTTTCGCAAAAAAAATTTGGCAACTCTACGTTTTATACATCTGGAATGATGCCCGGCGGCTTTCTGCGGCCGATGCCAGCGGCACCGACGCCCGCCAAAAGCCGGCGGCATGAGCCGCGCGACAAAAGCCGACGGCTCGTGCCGCCGGCACTGTGTGTAGCAACCATTACACCGTCTTTCGAAAACATTTACCAACTAAATATTTTAAGTTTTGGAAGCTTGTGCCATACCAAATTATATTTAAATTTGATATTTCTAAACATCATAGAGCACAAGAAGTTTTCTGGATTCTTTGTTTTAGATAACTTTTAAATTACAAAGTACATAGTAGGTATCTTCTTGGGTTTACGTGAATGTTACACATTGAAATCAAACTACGGTTTACGGATTCTATCACGATGTAATGGTTTTAGTTAATTTACATTTAAACCGAATGATCTAGAGGTACATTTTTTAATTATTACTAGCCGACGTTTCAGTTTCTTTACAGGAACCGTGGTCACGGCAGACTGAGGTGATATTTTTCTTTGTCTTGAATTTGAAAGCTATCTCAAAGTTTTTTTTTTACTATTGGTGTTACTATCTACGCAGAATGTGATCACTGTGTCTTGACGTCTTCTGGTGACTTTGTCCTTCTTGGGTTTCAGTAGCCTGATAACAGGGTCCCAAGCTGTAAGAACATGCCAACCATCTTCCATAGTAGTTCTAGATCATTCGGTTTAAATGTAAATTAACCCCTTGTATGCCGGAACGCAGATCTACGCGAGACACAATAGCTTTTTAATTGTGTCTGGTATTCCGGCATACAAGAGGTTAACTAAAACCAATATATCGCGATCGAATCCGTAAGCCGCAGTTTGATTTCAATACATAGTACATACACCAACGAAATATATGAACACTGTAAGTAACTTCATATTTCCAACAAACTCTTCAACTGCCCGCATCAAACCGCTCGATTGACCTCTCACAATTTGTATTTTGACTTGTACATTTAACTTAGAAATGAAAAATAAAACAGTTTCTCTGAAAAATCTTCTTTTACACACTCTTATGGCGAGAAATAATGTTTTAATCAAAGTAAATTAAGTTAGTCTAACTAATAAGCTATTATTTTGACTACATATTATAATACTCGTTTGTCTCTATTAACTTAGGGATTAATAATTCTATTTGTGTCAACAGTTAATGATTTAAATTAAATATTACCATCGGTGTCAGTTTAAATATTAATCTTTGTTTTCGTAGTATGCTCATTACATTATACTGGTATAGCCCAGCATGAATACTTGTAATTTTTTTAATATTTTATATAAAGCTTTTTATTACATCACATCATATTTTAAAAAGAAAAGTCTTCTTTGGTCGAGCCATCAAATAATACATTTTGAAAAGTTCCATACTGAAGTTTCTTTAACAAAAACACAAATAGCCGAAAACGTCATTAATAAAAATATTTTTTAATGAAAAGTACATATTGTCATAATTATATCGTATAATAATTTGTTAATGATATCTATTAAATAATCGATATCAAAACAATAAGAATTTTGTAAGAGACTGGCTCTAGTATAGATATTTGTACACTTGTCTCATAAGCTTTAGACTTGACATCAGGTTTTATTAGGCTAATATTACTTATAATTTACGCTTAGGTTTTATTCACGTATTTGATAAAATATACCTACTTCTTTCAATACTACTTACTGTCTATAAACGTCAAATACGAGTTTACGAATAGCAATGCTTACTGAATTCTAAATAACTTAATATTATATTTATAGTTGAATGATAAACGTTTGACGAATACCGAACAATTATTTTTACTACTCTGTTGGCCTAAAAAATCGTCTCGCGCGCAAAATTCATCAAAAACATTTATCGACGATAGTATATTATTGTAATAACAGTAAACATTCATATTTTCTTCGCGAATGTGTATTATTGGAATATATTATTGTTGGCTAAAGCAGACATTATAGAAGATATCGGTGACTTCATAAAATGTTTGCTAGTTATGAAACCAATTATAATAAATCTTTCTTTTGAGTTATCACTCAGGCAGCGTTTTGCCGTCCGCTGCTGGACAACAGCCTCTTTTAAATTGTTTTATTGCGCTTAACTACACAGTAGTTTAGGTAAATATAACGTTTGATGTTGAGTTTTCTTTCTATTTGAACAAGGCAATTTATTAACTTTAAGTAGTTATAAATGTTATAAAGGACTTTACAACCATTTCTGGATCGCACAAAGTCTTGTCATGTGTGAATATGTTAATTGATTTTAACATTTTGCCGCACCGTAATCATTAAACATCGTTATCCAGCGGGTCAAGGTCGTGGCATTCGACGCTAGGGTTGCCGCGCGTACCCATATAGCATGCACATTTTTTTTTTTAATAATAGTTTAATGTTATTACTTGATTTCTTAATGTAATTAAGAATCTATATTTCAATTTGTCCTTGTGTATCTTATTAAAATATCAAAATTAAATTATATTTTAATAATCACTCGTAACTAAGTCAATACAAAATATTGAATGTAGGTTTTTCGTTAGAAATAATTTTGAAATAAAACAATTATTTTACAATTACTTTTTATTGAATATTTTTTGTTAAAATATTCCTTGAAGATCTTTAGGTTTACTTGGAATAAATAACCAACAACTTATATATACTGCTTTCTGTTAGTTTAAGATATCTACTGGAAAAAAAACCATTTTAAGTAAGAAAATGACATTTCGACTTCATTTGACATAACAAAGACGTATTTATTTTAAACTTGTGAAATGTTTATATTGTTAATTTTTCACTTAATGTTAGTGTTGCCAATTTCAAAAATATGTTAACACTTTTTAACATTGCAACAAAAATATGAAAGTAAAGAATAGATTAAAACATATTTTTAACATAGATGCTTGTAAAAATTTGATCCAATATATGACGACTGCGAAATAATAATTTAATATTTTTGAAAATAATTTCGCCTTAACTTTCAAATTACATTGAAGTAGTTAAGAGTAATTAGTGAAAAAGTTATTACAATACGAAAAAAATACAATACTATATAGCGATACTTTTAAAAAAACATTTAAAACTATAATATATTTTAATTAAATAAAGGTATTGTACGATATAACATAATCGATAAAGCTTATTAAATGTGTGCACCTACGTGACGCATACGTATGACAACCCTATTGTCGTGCACTACCGCACTGCCACCATTTTTACCCGCTTGATAACGATGTTTAGTAATCATGGACGGACTACATGATTTTATAAATATCGCTTCATGTCGTTTCAATCCAATCGTATTACACTTATACTTACAGACTTCTATACCTTCAGAAGTATATTTTCAAGAATTTAATACACGACAGATTGTCCCACAACCTTTAACATTATTTCACACTTTACCAACCAAAATATTTGCTTGAAATAGAAATAATTATAGCCTTATTTTATAAGTCGTAAATCACCTCATTGAGATATTTTATTCTTAGAACGAATTACAGACCGTTATCGCCAAATATACCTACCCCTATACGCAAGTATTAAAATATACCTAAAATTTTATTCGAAGTAACGTAATTTATGTGTATTATTATACGCAACGTTTCTAATAAGTTAATGTTACATTAATATTACAATTTTATTACAGGCTTGCACGATTTCTAAGAAGGTACCTTTACTGTGAATTATGAAATTATCGACATTGTGATAATTAATTTTATTGGGGCCAAATCCTGTCTTTGAAATGTGGCTATTGTCATGTTTTATTCAAACCTGCAAAAGTCTATTTTCTGTTATAATCTTGTTTTAGTTAGTTCGAGCCCGTACAGTATACATATCTGTGATTTATATCTATATATATAAAATTCTCGTGTCATGGTGTTAGTTAAAATACTCCTCCGAAACGGCTGGACCGATTTATATGAAATTTGTATGTATATTCGGTAGGCATGAGAATCGGTCGTAATCTATTTTTCAAACTTCCAAGTCAAATGGGTGGCCAGCCCAAAAAATATTTATTTTATTTTTTGAACATTTTTTTATATTTTTACTTTTTTATGATATGGCGGTATAAAATACATACAACTCTTAATTTTCACCCCTTTATCACTAACTTCTTTTTTTTATAGCCATATTAGTCATTTCATCTTATCACTAGATCAATCCTGTTGGCCACGCCACGCGCATAATCAAAAAAATCGTTTCTCAGTGTTAGTTACAATACTCCTCCGAAACGGCTGGACCGAGTTGTATGAAATTTTAAACGTATATTCTTTAGGTCTGAGAATCGGCCGCAGTTTAGTTTTTAAACCCCTAAGTAAAAAGGACGGGCCAACCCAAACATATA
Organism: Euclidia mi; assembly: GCA_944739405.2. NCBI lineage: Eukaryota > Metazoa > Arthropoda > Insecta > Lepidoptera > Erebidae > Euclidia > Euclidia mi. The sequence continues at coordinate 1,421,484 of OX123188.2, read as the reverse complement.
TTTTTGAAGTTATACTTCTTTGAAAAGGCGCGTTATGAAAGAATGATGAGAGTCACATTTTACGATGCGCATGTGTGACACTAAATTCTCACGGGAAAAGTTTTTAGTGTCTACATTCACAAGATGGCGGACGAGACTTTTTTAATAAAATGAATATGGGTAACATTTTCGGTGTTTTCATGGATTCTGATCACGAAAATGACATCTATTTGGGAATCCAAGATGGCGGACGGGACATTTTTAATAAAATTAATATGGGTGTAATTTTCGGGGTTTTAATGGATTCTGGTCACGAAAATGACATTTATTTGGGAATCCAAGATGGCGGACGGGACATTTTTAATAAAATTAATATGAGTATAATTTTCAGGGTTATCATGCATTCTGATAACGAAAATGGCATTTATTTGGGGATCCAAGATGGCGGACGGGACATTTTTAGTAAAATTAATATCCCGGAAGGGTAGGCAGAAGTGTAATATGACACCCACATTTCGCCATGCATTTTTAGGTCCCACGTAATAGGGGGCGAGGCTATGGCGTTACCGGGCACATCGAGAAATCGGAAAAGCCCAGTAACACTTTTGCCCGACCCAGGAATTGAACCCGGGACCTCCGATCTGCAGTCGCATACGCTATCCACTGGACCACGGAGGCAGTCTCTTTCTTTATGATATGGTATTGAAAATACAAACAACTCTTAATTTTCACCCTTCTAACACCGACCCCTATTTTTAATAGCCATCTTAGTAAGTTAATCATATCACTAGATCAGTCATTCGCGCCAGTCGCATACTGGAGTTAATAAATCGTTTTACAGCTGCGTTAGTGAAACAATTCAGCAATTTCACAGTGTTAATGATACAATACTCCTCCGAAATAATATTTTTTTGGTCAATTTCTTAAGCCCTGATGGATGGATGGATGGATGAATGGAAAAAAGGAATGAGAAAAAAGACCTTAAAAAGGCGATACGGAGTTCGCCGGGTTAGCTAGTTTATTTACATAGAAGATGGCTTGATCTGAATGATTAAATTTAAAGCTAAACTGTAAAGATGTAAGAGATCTAGAGTGATATTGACTACATAAGTTAATAACACAAGATATAATAATAGCGCTATATAATCCGTACAATCAAAGTTTGAACAAATACAAAAGTAAGTTTAGACTTTACAACGCGCTTATACAGAAGGATATTTTTGTGACACAATTCAGTACAAGTTTAAATTATTTAAATTTTTTTTCTATCGTCACAAAATTGCGTAAGCCATGAGCAAATCAGACAGCAAAATTAACTCACAAATAATTACGTAATGACCTCTTTGACCATGCGAATGGCATCTCAACGTATCATAGCCCTATAGTACTGACATGATTTCTCATTACAAGTAGAGCAAAAATCCTTTACCAAAAAAACTTCCTTTATAAAGTAGAGATATTGATAACTAGCTTTTGCCCGCGGCTTCGCCAGCATGAAATTTTAATAAAGGGTAGCCTATGTACTTCCCCGGGTTTCAGACTATTTATGTCAAATTTCATCACAAACGGCTTTGCAGATTAGTCGTGTAGCATACATATAAACAGATACCTAATACTTAAAAATTACTTATGTTTTCATAATCGTCGAACTTCAGGTAAAGATTTGTGTGTAGGTATATTATTGTACCGTGTGGTGACGGATTAAGAATACGAATTGTCACCACCCCCCCCCCCCATATCATCCCATGGGTGTCGTAAGAATCGACAGAGGGAGCATAGTATGCAGAGAACAGCACTGCAAGAGAAGGAAAACTTGATACAAACCCTATACCAACCCGCTTGGCCAGCATGGTATAGTAGGCCAATTCCTCCTTTCAAAGGAGAGGCCTAGTCCAGCAGTGGACTATCAAAGGCTGATGCTGATATTATTGTAAGTTGTGTACTGTAGTGTAAGTTAAGAAGACCTTATATACCTACTGAATATAACAGCAACAAAAATTAAAACTGAACGCATTACCACAAAGTACATAACAGACCGTCCCTCCACCCCGCTGTGCTTAAGCACGCCAACTCATAGAAAGCTTTTAATGACGCTGCGCTTAGGTCAAATTTATCGTGATAAATTTTTAACTATTCGTCCAAACTGTAAAAGACTAACTGCCGGTTTCTGAATTGAGAATTTCAGCTTTCATCAGTTAAAAATTAAAGTTAAGTTTTTTCTGTTTCACAGGTGAGAGTGATATTTTTTCAAAGCACTTTCAACTGAGTTTTCTTCAAATCATGAATAACTTAAACCGAACAAAACTAGTACGTTCCGATACAAGTAAAAAAACCGGTACTAACCATAAATTCGTATTAATTAACATTTTACAAAGAAGCACACTTGTCAGTTAATTATTTTTATACGGAAACACATAAAAAGTCGAAATAAAGTTGTATTTAAAATTATTTCAATGATTATTTTATTTTAATGAACAGTTTGTTGAATTTGTTCAATTCGGTATCTTAGTGAAAACGGAACGTGTATGTTATGTCAAAGTCAGTTTGTTTAATTTTTAATACAAAATATTTGTGGCCAGGTATATTTGAGGTATAATTATATATACCTCCATGGTGGCCACTATGGAGGTATATAGAATTATACCTCCATGGATGCCACAGCGTGATTATTTGGATTGATTTAACACGGAAATCTCTTATTTATATTTTCTATCCCTTCGATTTGTTCCTAATAATATTGTAATCTATTTGTTCCAAATATTGAATAGTCTTTGAACATTTTTTCTATAAATTCTGTTTAACGACCTTCTTGTTGTGTAGACGTCAGTATGACGTAACCACTGCTTGGCAACCGTAATGTGGACAGTTTGACGTACTGGCTGTCATGTGATCACGGGTTAAAAGACCAAAGTTGTATAATTAATTTTTTCTCAATTTATCAGTGCTAAGTGAGGTTTGACAAATGTCAAATGTTTTCAGAAACACGAATATAGAGTTGATATGAAGTTGATCATGAGTTGATCATATGTTGTGTCAAATTTTAGATTTTACAAGCACAAATACTCAAAATGTGTCAAAACAATTTTTTGTGAAACAGAAAATTGATTAAGTAGTATATAATTAGTGTTTAAATTTATCTCAACGCGAAATTTTCAATTCAGAAACCGGCCGATAATCTTAACAACAATTTGATAACTACTCTAGAATGAGCATTGTAAAAAACATAAATAAAATTTTTTATGTTATACTTTTTTATTACCATAAAAATGATGTAGTTAGGACTTAGGTTATGTAGGTACTAAAAGCTAAAAAGTAATTCGGTAAGTCCTAGCTACCAGATCACACCAATCTTCTCATCAATCTTGGGTTTTGATCAGACAAATATAAAATCGTTGGGCAAGTGAATTTTTTTAATAATGTTTACTCTGGATACGCTACGCCCAAAACATTTTTTTTAGTTAATTTTATTTTCAAGTTTTTAGTTTTCTTGTTAGTTGATACTTCTCTTTTTTTTTCATAGTGAGCCCTTTTCTACCAATCAAGCCCTGTCATTCGATACCCATATTGAGGTATTTGTGGAAAATAGGTAATCTGCCATTTTGTGGCGGCAGCCATCTTGGTTTTTTCATAGTGAGCTCTATTCTATGAATCAAGCCCTTTCATTTGATATCTATATTGAGGTATTTGTGAAAAAACAAATAATCCGCCATTTTGTGGCAGCTGCCATCTTGGATTTTTCATAATGAGCTCCATTCTACCAATCAAGCCCTTTCATTTGATACCCATATATATATACCCATAGGTTGTTGTGAAGTAACACATATGTCATCCGCCATTTTGTATCGGCGGCCATCTTGAATTTACAATCATTTAAATATTATGTTTTATTCTTGATGGCAATATGAGTGTATACAAATATCAGATCAATCATCAGGAAGGGGGTAAAATTCCAATTACTAAATTTGACCCAAGCAAACAAATTAAGATAATACAGGATTTTTGCAGACTTAGTTGATACTTTTCCTTATAGTATGGCAACATTATACAAAATCTTTATAAATTGTAGCCTATGTGTTATTCTGATGTATAAACTATATTACTGTAAAGTTTCATCCAAATCCGTTCAGTAGTTTTTGCGTGAAAGAGTAACAAACATCCATCCATCCATCTATACATACATCTTCACAAACTTTCACATTTATAATATTAGTAGGATAAATTACAGGGTAAGATGCCCCCCACAACCTTAAACAGACTTGTGACAAATGTCAATGTCAGAAATACAACGAAACATTGAAGTCGGTCGAGTAAATTTTTTATTACACAATATTGTTACTAAAATTAAAACATGGTGTAAAAGCGTAATTTAGTCAAAGGCTGTTTATTTTTATTCTGTGATTTCATTTTGTAATAATTACACTTTAATTAGTAGACGAATTAAACTGTTCAACGAAGCGAAGGGTTGAAAGAATTTCGTGTCAGGAACAAAGGAGCGATATTAATATGTTATGATTATACATTTTAACTTCGAGAAGCTTGGTTATGAAAGTTCTAGAGAGAAGTTAGGTACACCTGATACTTTTTTCGTGTGATGAATAAAGTTGCTATTAATTTGAGTGAAAAGCGAAAAAAGGCTGGTCTCTGTACCGGTAGTCGCCTCTATAAACCACATCAAAAAGGGTAGTTAGAGACGCACAGTTTATTATGTATGAAACTACTTTGGGCGCTATATTTTAATAAGGCTACAGACATATTCCAAAGAATATATTTCTCTAAATTAATTTAACATACGTAAAACTTTAGCTGAACTTGCCTAGAAAGTTGCTAATCTTAAAGTGCAAGTATTCTAGGAAACACAGGACAATAATAATATACGGATGGTCCTCAAAAATTTTTGGCTTGAATAACTTGAATATAGTTTATACACTCTTCAGATTTACGGGCCTCAAATTTTACGCAAGGGCTAAGTAAAAGCCATATTGAGTTAGTTTCTAGTGATGTAAAATACGACATAATTTACATAATTATACCCTTAGGACCTTCTGGACCGTGACACTACATACCTATCTGCGCAGATAACACATAACATTTGAGATTCATGGTCCTTCCCTTTGACTTTGACGAAGTTGGATTAAAATACTTTCATTTTGAGGTTATTTTAGAACGCTGTTCAAAGAGGAATTTCTTAGTACTAAGTCCCACCGCAAGATTGCTACGAAGTGTTTTTGTATGAAAATTCAATTTATATTGTTTATTATAGCTAAATTTAAACCTACTAAAATATATATTCGGGACTCTTCCAAATTTTGGAAACGTATATTACGAACTATTCAATTTAATGTAATAGTTCGTAAAGATATACTTAAAACACCGATAATATATAAAACTAAAAACATAGTAATAAGCAAAAAATATAAATTAAAATACTATATGAATATAAATTAAACTTTTCACAGGCAACTATGCAGTTCTATAATAGTTTATTTATAAACAATATTATTAAAAAAATGTGAAAATCTTGGCATAGGATCTTCATCAATATAAAATGTGTAAAATGGAATTTAATGATCCTTTGATGTTATAATGAATGTCTTGTACAAAATAATGTTTTTCCCAAGGTTCTAGTGCATCATAATATTCGAATTAAAACGAGTAATAAAATTTTAGCACTTGTCGAAAAACTAGTAACATGTTCGTTTAGGTTTTGCCAAATCGTAAACTACAGTAGGTATTTAATGTAGAAACTTAACAAAAATGTTAGATGTCTGTCTAAATTCAATTACGTTTTACAAAGTTTTAGAGAAGAAAAAGCATTTTACATCTTTTATATGTACTAGCAAGTCATAAACATGGGTGAGATTTATAAAATTGGCAATATTGTGAATGAACAATAAAACAACTACTAAGAATTGAATTTTTTCAGTGACTGACAATACCAAAGAACAATGTCCAGCCCAGAGCTCCTAAAATAGTTCACCAAAACCATAAGCATGTATGTAAAACGATTTAACCCCAGTTATGTTATGCTATTCCGTATTCTTAATCCGTGTGGTGACGGATTAAGAATACGGAATGTCACCACCCCATATCATCCCATGGGTGTCGTAAGAGCCGACAAAGGGAGCATATTATGCAGAGAACAGCACTGTAAGAGAAGGAAAACTTGATACAAACCCTATACCAACCCTTTTGGCCAGCGTGGTATAGTAGGCCAGTTCCTCCTTTCTAAGGAGAGGCCTAGTCCAGCAGTGGACTGTTAAAGGCTGATGAAGTAGATGTTATGCTATGTTATATAAATGTCCGTTTTAGCATTCCGTTTTAAACTACAAGGAACCCATATTTCAAAGATCATAGGTAGGTACTGGAATTTGGCTTAGTTTCACATTTCAAATACCCCCACAAAATAAAGAAAATAATTATAAACCTTTATGAATTGGATGGACGATGGGTAATTCCATTATACGCGTATTCTACTATAACATTGTGTGAGTTGTTATCAAAAATATTTTGGTTCGCTTTAAAACTTTTTATTCAGTGCTCCGTTTGTAATATATTTAGAAAGAAGAAAAAAATACAATTTTTGGCACACAAAAGGGCCCACTTACAACATTACAGGCAAAAATAATCAAAATATATTGAAAACGCTAATCTCAGGAACTACTGCTCCGATTTGAAAATTTATTTAAGAAGGAAGGCTATAGGCTATAATAATATAACGTCACGCTTTGAGTCACGGGAAAGTGGTGCAGAAGACTTTAATAAAGCGGGTGTAGCCGCGGGCTTATGTAGTATCCACAATAAATATACCTACTTACACAAATCACGATAAATCTATATAGGTAATTTTCTAGTTATCCAACTGTTTGCTTTTTATAAAAAACTTCTCTGTCTTTACAGATTTCGTAACTAAGATAATATTATTTATTCATCTAGACAGTTCAATAAACGTTTGTTATTAGTCTTTGATCTTCCTTTATCAAAAATCAGAATTAAACGAAATTACCTACCTACGAACAATATGAAGCATTATTATTTTGAGATGTAACAATTTAAGAAGCATTACGGCGAAATAATTATTTATTATAGAATTATTTATCAATGATAGCATTGATAAATAATTCTATAGCAAAATGATACACGACAAAAGATGTTCTGATGTATAAACTCTGACTGAAAAGTTTAATCAAAGTTCGTTCAGTACATTTCAGGCTTGATAGGGAAAGAAACATCCGTCCATCTTTACCAACTTTAACGTTTAAAGTTGCAGAGCTACTTTAAAATTATTGTACTAGAAATAGTCTAGTAGTCTGTCTAAAACTGTAACATATTATCAAATACATTCTTGGCACTACAGTCTATAAAGGAAACCTCTCGAGACGTCATCATTAGTGGCGCCTACATTCAGATGCTACGGCGCAATTTTTGTTGTTTGAAGTTTATCTGGTGAGAGTCAATTCATTCAGAATTGATTAATGACGTATTATTTTTAGCTGTCGAAAATATGAAACACATTAATTGAAAATCAAATTCTTAGAAGCAGAATTGTGCCCGCAGTCGCCCGGTACACAAACACACAGACAAAGACTCAGATTTAATATCTGGTTTGAAGACAGATTTCTTTTTAATTATCTTTGATAGTGTTGGACATGTTGACGAGCGATGTGGTAAGAGATGTGCTCTTGTTTTTGCGCACACATTTGTGCAGTAGATATGATATAATTATTATGTTCCTTCCAACTCACAAATATTTTGGTCTTATTTAAGTTTAAATAACTTATAACATAATGTCCACTTTTTAAATTCGGGACAGACGTAATTTTAGTCGTTTTTGAAATACTTAAAACGAATTTTTATTTAATAGTATACCAATATGCATTTATGTACAAAAATACGTTGGCAAAAAAATGCCTAATAAAATCAAAAACACGCACCCCTTAACATATTAATCTACGTATAAACAGCTTTGCCTTGCATTACTTTAAAATAGTATTGCAATTTCAGTGTTGTTAAATGTAATGGTTATGCTGTTGAAGTACATTTTCATTTACAAACGTCCTTTTCTCAATTGCTTATAAACTGACTCTGTGACAATAAATGAATGAAATTAAGCTATTAGCAAACATCACATGACTATAAATTCTGAACATATCGCTCTGTATCAAATTGTTTTCTTCGTTCTTATGCGCTCAAAATTTACCTTGCCCATTACAAATAAGTTTTAATTGAATTGGCAAGTTAAATTGTATATATTATACATAATTATGTATTTTTAGTCAAATTCCTCCTTTCAAAGGAGAGGCGTAGTCCAGCAGTGGGATGTTAAAGGCTGTTGATGGTTTTTAGTGAATCTGGATTCTTTCTTTCTTTTAAGTTGATTTTTTTTCTTCAGACAATAACCGTAACAGATGGCTTTACCTGCCTTCGAAGCCCGGAATATGTAGGTAAATGAGCTCACCCTTTCAAGTGTTCACGTCTACAAGCGTTGCTTTACTTTCCAATCTATAATAATAATAATAAACAAAGTCAAGCTTTACGCGCCATATTAATGCTATTTATTTAGACATGTCTATATATTTTTAGTATATCCAGATTTAAATTATAGGTATTGTACAAAGTTTCTGAGATTGACAACACAAAATTATCTCAGTCCAGTCGTTACTTTGAAGTAAATAAATAACAAGTGTCTCGTTTATTCGTAAACTTGCAACAAAAGTTGTTACAGAGATATTCGTCTTGTACAAAACTCACTTGTACTGTTTGTAGAAACTAAGTCGTAGTACAAAACTCAGTCCATCGTGAACCCAACTTTTAGGGCACTTCAACATTCACCTAGTTTGCTAAGGAAGTTTTAAAGACTGAGAATAGAAAATTTGGACTAAGAGTATGTATCTGCGGTCACTGCATTGTGATATTCAAAATGTGTAAGCTTAGCCATTTAAATTGCATATTTTAGTACATCTATAGTTAATTGATCATCTTACTATACTTCGCCCGTGGCTCTATCCGCGCTTTATTCCTTACGGGTGAAATTCCAAATATCATCTCCCAACATAAAAATTGTACCTTCTTGTTCCAAGAAGTTGTGGCTGTGCGTTGTCTGTCAGGCAATCAGTAACGCAAAATTTTATTTATATTGATGATAAGAATGATCTACGATTACGCGAAATGGTAAACTTATCTTCTGTATATATTTATATGTATAAAATCCTTGCGTTACTGACTGACTGACAGACACGCTGCAGCCGAAACTATTGGGCGCAGGAAGCTGAAATTTGGCATGTATGTTCCTTGGGGACCGTAGGGGTGCACTAAGAAGGGATTTCCCGAAATTCCCACGGGATCGGCCAAAACGGGTAAATTAAAAAAAAATGCAGGCGTAGCTGCTGGCGTCCTCTAGTTCCAATATAAATCTGATACTTGATTTAATATTTTACATTCTACAAACTATATTATTTACACCAAAATGTATTCAATACGTTATTTCAACAGGAAAGAATATAAATTAGTTCAATATTACACCTCAGCCTCTGAATGACAACTTTGAAGAAAAAATAAATCAAGCAATAACGTCGTATTATATTGAGCGACGTTTTTAATTAAATTGTAAGTTCGCCTGCTGTTTGGAGACAGCATTGTTAATGGCCGCGTGTATAATACTATCGATTGTTGGATATTATTAGAACAATTAATAGATTATCAGCCAAACGTGAGGCTTTTGAATTTTTGCCCTGAACGGGAATCGACTCCGCAACAATGGCGGGACGTAGTGGCGAGATTGTCTTTTAGAATATGCAATTCTTGCATAATATATATAGAGTATAACTTAGAAGGTTCAATCAAGAATAGCTAACTTACCTCAATTAAATAACTGACTAGTCTGACTACACATGTGCTTGAGCGTCAACAAATACATATTATGTAATGCTATCTACATACATACATACAAACATAGTCTCACGCCTATATCCCCAAAGAGGTAGGCAGAGGTATATTGCTACACCCACTTTTCGCCAGATTTATTTTAGTCCCACGTAATAGGGGGCGAGCCTATCGCCGTACCGAGCACATTACCAGACTCCGTGCTGCTACTAAGAATTTCCTAACGGAAATGCTATCTAGTCTATCTAAAGTTCCGTTGTGTCAAATTATATTATTACATTGCTACTTTTCGAACCCTATGAACAACTTAAAACATGTATTGCTTTGCTACTGTAAGCTGTAAGTACGTATGGTAGCACCATCTACCTTTCCATCGAGAATTAATCACATCAACGTCAATCGTTCCACGCTTGCTCTTCCAATGCGAGTGATCCATTTGTCTCTTTCGCTCCCCTCCTAAGGCACGCCTACAAAAGAGTCTAGAATGATCCGTGTCGCGACGAAGACATGTGCCGCACCGCCGTAATTTTACCGCTCCCGCTTTAGACCAAAAACTCAACAAACCGCCCGCGAGTGTAGTGGAGTGATTCAACGCAGCTTCAGGATTCTCGAAAACACCGGGAGGCTGCGATACAGAGAAGAAGAAGACTGATGTGCAAGGTAGGTGTACCCTCATCCTTCCGCATCCTATAATTCCTCCTATCCCACACACTTTTCTTCCCTTTCGTTTCCTAGTCGATAAGAACCCAAATCCTTACAGTCCACTTTTCCCAAATCGCCTAGGAACATTCGGTTCGCCGAAACAACGTACGTATCTAACATTGTTTGCAACAATAGCACAAGTGCAAATAAAACCGAACGTTCATAAGAATGTGTTCACAAACGCATATGACTCAACTTACGGCCCGTTCGGGCTTTCGATTTACATTTGAAAATGAAAACAGGCACCATTTTCTGACGTAATTCCTTGGAGATGAGACTGTCTTTTAAATGAACAAAAGGTTTAAATTAATGTGTTTTTAGAATACCCATGTTTGAAGAATTTGCTAAGCGATGGATAAACTTTTTAACTTATGTAGTTAGAAGAAAAACAAAAGTCCGAGACAAAATTAAATCTAATTTATTCTACAAATAAATATTAAGTATAATTTTCTAACAAAGTATTTTAATGAACATTATTAATATTTTAATGTTTTAGAGTTCACTATAATCTTAATGAACAAATGTTTGCCTCACTGGATGTAATAAGCATGTATGGGTATCCAATTCAATTTAGGATGATATAATTTCTATTGTTTAGAAATAATAGGTACTTGTTAGCTGGTTACTATAATACTTTAACGTTGAATTTAAATAGGTAGGTACTGGTCTATTTTATTTGTATAGTTTATTGAGCTTATATTACATAGAAAATTGAGATGATCGACGACTAATCATTCATGGCATAATGCTGATTAGTGGCCTTGTACGGTGGTTGCGGTTTTAGTCAAAATGCGACCATAATTTTACTGTAGGTCTGATGACTCGTTCGTCCATACAAAATTATATTCCCTATTGATCTAGGTCAAATCCAACGATTCTTCGCAAAACAATGAGCTTGAAAACTTACGTACATTAATAATTTTGCTTAACGTACAACTAAGAATAATTTATATTTTTTTTTATTTTTAGGGTTCCCTACCTCACAAGGTAAAAAAGGAACCCTTATAAGATCACTTTCTTGTCCGTCTGTCTGTCTGTCTGTCCGTTGTCACCACCGATTTTTTCAAGAACGGGTGGACCTAGCAAATTGAAATTTATACCAGATACTGAGGTCTATTAGGTGTATAAAAATCAGGGTCCTGGGTCAACCCGATAAAAAGATATGGTCAAAATTAGATTTTTGCAAAAACTTGTAAGTACCAAAATTAACCTTAAAAAAAAAACAAAATCATTTATTCGTTTGCTGAACAAAGGTAAGGTACATAGATGTTACAAACATTGTTGAAATTTTAGTTTACTTTGTTCGGCCATACAGGCATGCAAAACACACATAATATAAAATCAATTCACTAAAGTTAAATATGAAACATGTAAGGAAATAATCACAGAAAATGTCAATATTAATGTATCACTGCAATAATTAAAAAATAAAAACATATGGCAATAATGAATAAGAAAAAATAATAGTTAACAATGTCAAATATGTCAATTATTCATGAACCAATATAATAGTTAAATAATGTCAAATATGATAATATAATAATAATTGTTAACCAAAAAATCATTTAGACGTTTCTTAAAAATATTTATGCTTAAACTTTTGATTTCATTAGGCAATTTATTATAGACAACAGGTGCCATACAGAATATGCTTTGTTGCATTAAAGCTGTGCTTGCCTTACGTATGCGAAGTCTTTCGTTCATAGTCTCCATCCTATTACGCGTAACTTTGTCTGATAGTTTCTCAAAAAGATCAGGGTTTGACTTTACAAAGTTTGCTATTTCATATATATAAACATGGTAAGGTTAAGATTTTATATTTTCTAAAATATGACTCACAACTGTCTGTAGTTTTTAAGTTAAACATCGCTCTTATGCAACTTTTTTGAGCTTTAAAGACCATTTCTTTGTTTGTTGAGTTGCCCCAGAAAATGATTCCATAACGCAGTTTAGAGGCAGTTGATCCGTAGGCAGTTGATCTTAATTGTTAACTTTTTTTAATTTTCGGAATTTTTTCTTTACTTGTGCTCTAAGACCTTGGTTTTAACCAAAATTGACAATTCTAGTTCAACCGTAAGTAACCTATAGGTTTTGGGTCGAAAACCTATATGGTAGTTCCCGTTGAACTAGAATCACGAAATTTGGCCAAAAGCAGGGTCTTACAGCACAAATAAAGGAAAAATTACATAAAATAAAAAAGTGGCAAATTTAAGGGTGTCCCCATACATACATAGTAGACTCCATTTAAGATAGTCCTCTAAGTTGTATGGGCGCTCATACAGATTTAGAGGACTAGCGTAATTAGCACCAACCTCAAATAAGGTAAAATGTATTTTTTTTATTTGGTTCACAAATTGGATGTGACAGAAAAGCCTAACTTAACATTACATTAACAAAAACCTGTCGCAGTGAACACAACATGCTAATATCTAAATATGACAATACAAAGACAATTTCTATTTAATGCTTATTTTCTTAAATAAAAGTTGATCTATAAGTAAAATCACGTAAAAGCAAATAAAATACATATTTCAATCGCTAAAATATTTGTCCCCCACTTAAACTTGATATTAACGCGGACCTTACCAAACATAGCTCAGGTATTTTTCTTCTCACAGAATATTTCATTCTAAAGAAAACATTCTTCAGATTCGTGTAGAGGTGTCCTAACGTAACGTTGGTCATGAAATCAAAATATCTTATCGAAGACGCGTCACTACTCGAATACTAGTATAAGAACGGATGGTCTCGTGGACTCATGAATGTTCGAGATTCATTTTAAAACTACGTATGTATCTATAGAAGATGTGAGAGACAAGTCTAGTGGTGTAACAGAAATGCATAATTCTATAGTGTTACTCGCGTTGAGTAAGGCTAAGAAATAAATATGATAGTATTGGTAGATATGGATAAGCGACGATAGCCTAATGGTTAGATAAATAAGATATTGACAGACTGCTACGCAGAGCGTGTGGAATCGCACGAGGGTGTTCAAACGCACGCCGCGCACTGCTGGCTTTTTAAAGTTATGAGCGTAAAATAATGTTACCTATTTTGCTTGCTAAACGGTAAAGGAAACATACATGTCTGAAAAAATTTGCATAATGTTCGCGGAAGCAATGACTGTGAAGTCTGCTAACCCACACTTGACCAGCGTGGTGGACTTTGGGCTCACCCTTCTTATAGTGCGCAAGGTCCATGCACAGCAATGGTAGAGAGCTGATAGTTATTATTAAAAATCATGTTTTCTACTTCATTTCGCTCATCTTTCATGTATAGGTAGCCTAAGAGACCCGGATCGCATGTCGAGACACTAACTAAACTGAAACTTTTCGTATATTTTATCTAGTTTTGTTCTATTGTGTTATACTTCGTCGTACAACTTGTGACATATTTTAATTTTGCACACTTGACTGCGATGCATTGCATTGATCTGGAACTGTTATAAAAATCTTCTACGTGGTATTATTTTTATAGTTTCGTAGAATATTAGCTTTTGTTATGTGATTGTGCAACTTCTTTCCGTGAGGGAAGTAAAAGGCAACTAAGATGAACAACATATCTTTACGCAGAGACGGAAAATCACCATCAAATCGTATGAACACGTTTAGCCAAGACTTATAGTACCCAGTTGTTTATACCAGCTACAACCCGCTAGCTATTCTAACCGGATTTAATTGCACATTTCTAATTAACAATTCAATACGCTTATAGCTCTGAGAAGTGAGTGGTGCGCGCGGTGGATTCGAACCCGATACTGCATGCACTCTGTTGGTATCTTCTCTAGGCTATCGCTGCCTCTTATGGTTTGAGGCACATATTTATTTAAACAGTGTCTAAACTGAACAATTAAGTAATGAAATACTGTGTAAATAACATTAAATTACAATTAGCCACATTTTCCGACTGAACTTTCACCTATTGTTGTTCAGCTTCCATGTAAATTAAATCTAAGTAAATAACAAAAGCACAGTAATTAAACAGATACAACATAAAATTATTAGTTGTCGAACAACAAAGGTCACACGCTGCATTCGTACAATTAGTTATCATACGAGTACCATGAAAAGGAATTATGAAATACTTTAGTACTCTGGTAATACAACCTAAAACTTGTTTTAATGTTTGAACAGTATGGTTCATTCTTGCACATGTTTTGCTCTGTATACAGTTCAGAGGTCAGCTTAAAATAATTGTTTTATATTATCATACGATTAAGATAATCGCGAGCCCTATCCATGAATGGTATTATATTTTGAAATTCCATTTAGAATTACCCTTTATGTCCCGCCCTGAAATGGTACAAAAATGTGCCTTTGAATAGAAATTGATTTAGAACGCGACTGGCTTATTTCGTTCAACGTTGAAGGCTTGCATAATATATACATTCTCTTTTATACATACTATGCTACTTGATAGTTCTTTTGTGTAGCCATTCTCTATAATAGGCTGCTCTTGAATGATATACCGCTACGGTAGAATAACAACAATGTATTCAAGTTGTTTAACATAATAAAAGTTACTTAGAAAGGCTAATAAAATAATATGCGGTACTATATGATAAACAACATGTACAGTAATTTTATTTGGGAAGAGTCTTACAGAAGTGTGACTCACTTTTACATTCAACACTCATTTTACATACAGCACATACATCTTTTCATGTTCTCTATTTATTATAGATGCTGAGATTCATCACCATCAGTATTGTTTATAATATGTCGAACTGCTAGGCACAGGCCTCTTGTCACTATAGAAAGGGTTAAGCTATAGTCCACCAAGTTGGCCAAGTGCGGGTAAGGACTTCACACGTCTTCCGAGAATAATTTAGAATTCGCATACTTGCAGCTTTCTTGCCGATATTTGCCTTCATCGTTTAGCAAGCGTTAATTAGAAATTGAATACGCACTTGACTTCGAAAAGTCAGTGGTGCGTGCGACTGATTTAAACTCGAGTGCCTTTGCGTAGCGGTCTGTCAGTCTACACTAGGCTATACAATATACATATTATAATACGGTTTTAGAGCTTGGGCTGTTTGTGTTTTTTCGGGTTAAAATTCCACATGTGGGATTTATTCTTAGCGTAAATCGGGCTTAAAAAAAATATTAAGGGACTACCAGTACCTTCGTCCGTAAGGATGTTTAAGTCCTCAGTTAAAAGTCGCCTTAGTAACCCAAGCTTTAATTTCAATACGAGTCGTATTGAAATTAAAGCTTGGGTTACTCAATCATCACTGTCCATCTCAAATGCTCGTTCGTCCGTGAATCCTGAAACGCTGTCCAGTGTCATATATTCACAAGTTCCTTGTACACTCATAAAAAGCCGACCATATTTGTTTTACGCAGCCTTCGTAAACAGAGTTAGGCTTCAGTCGTTTCATACATACATACATACATAACGTCACGCCTTTTATCCCCGAAGGGGTAGGCAGAGGTGTATTTCTACACCCACTTTTCGCCAGATATACTTTAGTCCCATGTAATAAGGATAAATTTCCAGACTCCGTGCTGCTACTGAGAATTTCGTGACAGAAAAACCCAATAACACTGCTCGACCCAGGAATCGAACCCGGGACCTCCCGATCCCACGCGCACATTTATGCCGCGTGACCAACGAGGCAGTCGTATAGGGTTTGATTTCGAGTTTTCCGTCTCTACGCAAAGATGGTATTTGCATCGTATTATCCCTTAGTCGCCTCTTACGACACCCACGGGAAGATAGGGGGTGGTGACACTTGTATTCTATGCCGTCAACCACACGGCAAAGTCAGTCGTTTCCTTTATGCTTTATATAAAATAAGATTTTGTGTGTCGCTTAAATCGTGGGGTTGATGACTCGTCAACTCGAAAGGTTACGTTGCGTTGTGTAAACTCTGAATATGAGCATATAAAGAGATTTGAAGGGTTGACTTGAAAGCTGTCCGGCAATTTACTTACTTGTTATGACTATAGGAGAATCAACTTCCTGATTACCTTAGGTTGCGAGTTTGAAGTTTTCGGCTTTTATTTTCCTGTAAGGAACCTTAGACATTACGAAACTTGTGGGTATGAGTCTGGAGTTGTCAATTTGATAGGGTTGTTGTTTCAAAACAAAAAACGAATCTGCACGCTGAACTTAGGTAGCTATCTGTAGAAATGAAAATAAATTGCTACTTTCCCTTTCTGAGATGCTCGGGCATGAATCTATAAATATCATTAACATATTGACCTCATATACAACATGCCTTTAATCTGTTCTCTGCGAAGGACATCCACTATCGCGCTTCTGCAATATTTGACGTAGCTGACTGCCCGTCAATACTGAAATTCCCGCTTTAAAATATTTTAACCACGAATTTTCAATAACCGCCGGAGATTGTGATGCGGATAGGTGTCAATATGTACAGCTATTAAATAACGTAATCCATGATGTAATATAATGCTTATTAAGCGACAAAACCACAAAATGAACGATTAAACAATGGGTGTTCGCTCTCGACAAGTTAACGTTATTTATACGCTGTTTCGGACACCGTTAATTGATTTTGGACAGAATGTTAAGGATTATTAAATTTAAGCTATGCTCTATTGTTTTTACATTGATTAAAATTACTTCGTTGAGCGGGCTTAGCAGAGGATCATTTTAATCGACATTCTTTCTATTTTTACTAATGATAACAAAATATTTCAAGGAGGTTTTCTGTACTTTTTTGTACCAGTTTACAATCTTTCAATAATATTTACAAACAAACTAGGAATAAAATTTCTGGATATATATATTATATAAAGTGGCAAATAATGAATCTTTAATATGAATGGCCCGTTGTACAACTAAACTATGGGTGATGAAATTAACCCAACCACTGCCCGGTGGGACAAAAATAATGCACAGGTGGGTATACATCCGGGTAACAACTTGCAATAATCCCCATTCATTATAACCGGGCCATTCACGTCCGTCCCAAACATTCTCATAATTTATATTATAGCCGTTAAAATTCTGCGTCTCCTTGTAAACGCAATCTCTGCAAATTGTATTAAAAATGCGCTCGTAATAAAATGAAAACAACAATTTAATGTGGTCGGTAATACGATTTGTGAAGAGGATCTTGGTAAAAAAATACCTGTGCACATTTTTTGTGTATGATGCAATTTAATTAAAAGAAATACTTACTTTTTTATATTTTTATGAAAGCCTGGGTGAAAATTCTATAAACATGCCATTTTAACCTTTTTAAAATTATCTTGTTACCCAATCGTGTAAAAGGGAATTTAATCACTGTCATAACATTAAATAATTTAGCTCACAAATCACCAATCCTACAAAATCTCCTAAACGGACCTCTTCGTTATGTCGGGGGATTTATGTGGGCAATATGTGAAACAGTGAAACTGTATGTGGTACTCGCAGCGTGCAACTCACGGTATAATTCATTGCTGTTTGTTTATCTAGCAGTTACGTCTCATTATATCCGTGTTTGACACAGAGCTACGGCCGGTATAGCGGAGCTGTTACGTGGCATTCGAGGGTTGAACCGAACATGGTTGATAGTAATGTAATCGTAGTTACATACATACATACATAACGTCACGCCTTTTATCCCTGAAGGGGTAGGCAGAGGTGTATTTCTACACCCACTTTTCGCCAGATATACTTTACTCCCACGTAATAAGGGGCGAGCCTATTGCCGTACCGGGCACATTTCCAGACTCCGTGCTGCTACTGAGAATTTCATGACAGAAAAACCCATTAACACTGCCCGACCCAGGAATCGAACCCGGGACCTCCCGATCCCACGCGCACATTTTTGCCGCGAGACCAACGAGGCAGTCGTATAGGGTTTGATGTCGAGTTTTCCGTCTCTACGCAAAGATAGTATTTGTATCGTGTTATCCCTTAGTCGCCTCTTACGACACCCACGGGATGATTGGGGGTGGTGACACTTGTATTCTATGCTGTCAACCACACGGCACTGTAATCGTAGTTATACTGTGTTATCTGCATTTAGCGTTTACATCTTGATTTAAAAAACTATATAATAATAATAATAAAACATTTATTTGTCAGAATATGGGTATTACAAAAGATCTGGGTGTACATATTATAGTGCTAGCCATATTCTACCATTATATGGCGTATAAATGTTAACTGTAGTGAGATTTCGGTCTTTTATAACAAGTCTCATCACATTAATTATTATCATTCAAATTCAAATTGTTTAATTCATAATATTATGTTTGCATGCTTTTATGTCAATAATACTTAATATGTCACAATGTTTTGTCATCTAAAAAGTCCTTTATGCTATAATAACATTCGTCAATTAGTAATTTATATAAATTTGATTTAAAAACATTCAAAGTATTAATCTCCTTAAAACTATTAGGTAGTTTATTATAAATGTGTATTGACATGCAGTATACATTCTTAATAAATACATTTACCCTTTGTTTTGGTATTAACAATTTGTAAACATGTCTACCAGGTCTTTTCACGGCATTATTGTGCTTAGGGAATAAATATGGATGACTACGCACAAAAACACCAATTTCAAAAATGTACAGGCTAGGTAGTGGTAATATATTATGCCTTTTAAAATAGGTGGTGCAGCTCTCTGTTTGATGTATAACAAAGATTGCTCGGATACATTTTTTTTGCACAAGAAATGCTCTGTTTGCGTCTACCGAGTTTCCCCATATTATAAGAGCATATCTTAGTTTTGACGAGACATATCCGTGATATGCACTTAGTGCCGTTTCTATGATCGATACTTACAAAGGTTTTCGATATGCTGTTTCCAATTACAGTATTTGTCAATGGTAATGCCTATAAAGGATGTGGAGTTATCTTCTTCAACTACGTTATTATTATATTTTATGTCAAGCTTTATAGGTTTGCTGTTGTAAGTTTAAAATTGAATCATTTTAGTTTTGTTAATATTTATTTGTAAATAATTGCATTCTAACCAATTTATTACTCCATCTAATGTCATATTTGTCTCTTTTTCTAAATTATCTATATTCCTGTCATTTATAATTAAAGTTGTGTCGTCAGCGTAAAGTACACATTTATGGTTAGTTATGTTGGGCAAGTCATTTATATATAATATAAACATCAGTGGTCCAAGGATGCTTCCTTGCGGAACTCCAGATGTATTTTGTAGCTTGAATTTTGATCTCATAATTGCATTATATTTGCCAGACGAGCATTGTATTTCCACGCATTGGTAACGATTTTCTAAGTAACTCTTAAGCCAATCTAGGGCTATTCCTCTAATTCCATATTTTTCAAGCTTATACAGCAATAATTTATGGTTCACAAAATCGAAAACCTTGGACATGTCTAGAAATATTGAGACTATCTTATCTTTGTTGTTGAGACTCTCAGTTATCATTTTAGTTAGCGTAAAACATGCCAATGTAGTGGAGTAGTTCTTCCTAAAACCGTTTTGTTCGGGTTTAAGGATATTATGTTTTTCTAAAAAGCCATATAATTTGACATACATTACTTTTTCAAAAATTTTTGACAGTATCGGAATTAGCGTAATGGGTCTATAATTATTCATATTCTTGCCATCGCCCTTTTTGTGCAGCGGTTTGACGACAGATAGTTTCAATCTTGCCGGAAAGTGTCCTTGCAAAAGTGACAGATTAATAATGTGGCACAATGGAGGTGGGAATGGAATATGTTAGCGCATAATTTTAAGATGTCAGTTCTAATATGGTCATATCCCGTAGAATTAGTGTTATTTAATGATTTAATAATTGTCAAAATGTCATAATTACTTACAGGCGTCAAAAATATTGAGTCAGAATTATTAGGGATTATAAACGGGTAGTTAGTCATGTTTAGATTAAAATTGTCATTGCTAATAGAGGATGTCAAGTTTATAAAAAAATTGTTGAACTGCTCAGTTATTTGTTTTGTATTTGTGTATTCAGTGTCATGTACTTTTATATTTTCAATATAATTAGTGTTTCTTTTTTCTGATATATTATTTTTTATTATGTTCCAAACCGCTCTGCATTTATTATTCGCTTTGCTAATATATTTAGAGCTTTCAATTTTTTGAGCTTGGTTCATACATTTTTTAAAGATCTTGTTATAATGAACATATGTCTGTTTAGTTTTGTTTGTACGAGAATCTTAATACCGCAGATATAACAAACTGTAGCGGCTGCTGACGCTACAATATTCCCCCCTTTATTAAAAAAGAACATAACAAAATAATACACAATTTAAAAAATCCGAAACAAAATGATTACAAAAACCAATCTACATAAAATAATATCGTATACGGTATAAGTAAGTACCACATAACGATATTGATAAACTACATAACTACGACCTAACTATACAAGAGCGGGAAGACGACTGCCGCGCCGCACTTACACAATATCGTGCCTTGTCTATAATTTGTAGCGTCAGCAGCCGCTACAATACTCCCCCCTTTATAAAAAAATAGAAGAACATTATACAATTCAGAAAAAATAAATTGGTAATAACTACATACAAGAAACAATAACATAAAATAATACTGAGGCAACTATCTAGCTAATCAGATACACTAGCGCTCGACTCACGTCACAGAAACATGACTGTATCAAGTAACCGGTATTTTGTATATTGTAGCGTCAGCAGCCGCTACAATAAAATTAAGCCTTTAGAAATCCACTTGCATTTTGTCGGTTTTTTTATTACTTTAACGTTTATTATTGGAAAACATAGGCCATAAAATAAGGTAACAATATCATGAAGTATATTAAAAGCCGTCTCGGTGTCTGTACATTCAAATACATCATTAAACGAGAGAGCAGATAGACACGAAATAAATTTTTTGATGTTAGTTTTAGCAAAGTCTCTTTTTTTCTCAAACCAATATTGCCTTTTAAGAGAGGTATATGTTCTGTCGAAGGATATGGTTTGAGCTGTTTCGTGGTCCGATAGTGCTAATTTGAATAAATTGGACGTGACATTGTGTAAGTTGCTAGCAGTTATATCAATGCATGATTTTTGACGAGTTGGACTGTAGATATGATGTTTCATATTATCTTAATATATAAAATCCTTGCGTTACTGACTGACTGACAGACACGCTACAGCCGAAACTATTGGGCGCAGGAAGCTGAAATTTGGCATGTATGTTCCTTGGGGACCGTAGGGGTGCACTAAGAAGGGATTTCCCGACATTCCCACGGGATCGGCCAAAACGGGTAAATTAAAAAAATGCAGGCGTAGCTGCTGGCGTCCTCTAGTAATTTATAAAATTGATTGTAATTCTCTTGCATTTTCATAATTTTTTAGGATGTCAATATTCCAGTTTCTACACAAAACTATGTTCTGCGCTGTCCGTTTGCATACCATACTAAGAAGAAGCGTTAAGTTTTCAAGAAATATCTTGGCATTGTGGTTTGGTATCCTATATATATGCAAATTATTATAAGTTTGAGTGATATAATTTCAACCACACAGTATTCAAAATAATAGGGTATAGGTTGTATTGATAAATTAAGGGTTTTATGCTCTAAATATCATATAAACAAAACTGTAACATATATATGTAAAATATAAAAGGCTGAAGTGCAGCAGTTCAGTATAAAAACTATAATGCTCTAATAATTTAACATTAGTATGACTTAGTTCAGGTTTGCAGTCAGTGGTCAAACTATGATTAAACTCAAGTTAATTGAATATACATACATACATAGACACGCCTGTTTCCCGGAGGGGTAGGCAGAGACTACGGAACGCCATTTGCAACGATCCTGACATATCTCTCTTGCTTCATTCACTCCCATCAGATTCCTCACGCATTCTCTTCTGTTCAGGGTACTTCTCGCCTGTCCTGTTTTTAGGATGTCTCCAATCTGGTCAGAAAAAGTTCGCCTAGGTCTTCCCCTTCGTCCTGTCCCTTCCACACTTGCCTTATATATCTGCATGGTCAGTCTTTCGTCATCCATCCTCTCCACGTGTCCTAACCATCTTAGCATACCTTTCTCGATGCTTGTCACTACATCTTCTTTTACCCCACAACACTCTCTTATCACACAATTCTTTACTCTGTCAGTCAGAGAGACACTACACATACTTCTCAGTGCTCTCATTTCTACAGCATTTATTCTACTTTCATGACTCGTCTGCCATAGCCAACTATCACTACCATACATAAAAGTATATATGTTACGTAATACATAATGATTCGTAGTGCGCGTTAACATCAAAGTTTTGTCAAACACAAAGTCATAGTAAAAGTTTTCTTAAGCTGAACTAGCTATTAAACATGGTACAAAGTTCAAGGTTTTTTGACAAATAATTAATTTCCTTAATCATTAATTTGTAAAGAAATGTGGTGAAGCACAAAATCACATAAACACTTCAACGTCATATAAACTTTCAAGTCTTTAATTCTGCTTATCAACCAAATGGTTTTAAGTCCCATTCAAAATCAATTTAAGGCTTTTGAAAGCAAATTTAAAAGCTTTCATTAAATAATGCGAAAGTCCGTCTTACCCACTAAACGCTAAGTACAACATTTTATGTTAATTCGATTGTTCACCCATACATCGATATAGGTCAGGGTCACTTCCTTAAGAATTAATTAATTTACTTACATATATTTTAAATAGCAAAAGCTTTTATAATTATGTAATTATGTGAAATTCCGCAGAGGGGCGAAATAGGAAAGTGTCACGCTATACTTTTTTATTTTCCTGGGTGTCGTATGGGTAGAATAAAGAATCGACATCAAACCCTAAGCTAACTCTACTTTGAGGTTTATGTACCTATATACTTGGATATGTACCTACATGATTTTTCTTTATAGGAGCAATTATACCTTGTCTATTGCCATGTCGGTGTTTCAATGTGATATAACAATAGGTTGCATTGACAAAAGTATTTATAAATAGTATAAATCTAATGAGTTTGATGAATTGTGGACAAATAAACAAATACCAAACAAGTTACTTTTACATTTATTATATTAAGTAACATGCATCTCTCGAACTCTTCACAAACATCGCGATTTCAGATTTATTTATAAATCGTGAGAAATGACTAACGGTCCATAAATTCACAGGCGATAACAAATTAATATATTATTTACATTGTATGAGAACTGGGAACGATACACATAAAATATATGAGCTAGAATATATATCTGTACATTACAATGAGGGTTATTGTCGTAATATATATTAATATTTTTGTTCAACGACTATAGTGCGAGTTTTCGCGGTAGATATTTGTTTCGTGAAAATATGAACATTCTCAAAATAAGAGAAAATAAATATTTTGGTTTACGGTATTGAGATGTTGTTATGTTTTTTGTATTAGCGTGTTTTGTGGCCGGCAATATTATGGATTATCTGATAATTTATTTATTTAGTGATAATTAGCGTACAATGCTATAATTCTTTCGGGAAAACTAAAGTATGTTAATTATTTATGTCCTTTACGAAACTAGAAAAAGACAGGAACAAATTAATTGTAAAATACTTTGTTTAAATAAATCATAGCATAGTTCTTGGTAAGGTTAGATTACCTACCCAAAGTATGTGATCTTTAAAATGAGCCGTAATGTGATCTTTAAAATGAGCCGTAATCACGGTCAAATCAGTACGAAATTTAGTTTGACAGCCCTAAGAACGGGCACATTTCAATTCTACACTAGTTTCCTAAAGATGTATGAAAACACAATGCTTAGTTCAGATAACTTATATTAACCGCAAGAAAAAAGAAAAACAACTCCAAAGCTCACTTAGTAGAATAGACCAAACACGAGCAGTACCTATCACATAAATATACGAGAATTTTGAATAAATGCAGAACTCTGTCACCTAATATCACAGTTCAAATAGTCTGTGCCAGTTTCAGTGGACGGGTTTGAAATAGGGCAAGAATATCGCAAATGCAATAAGATTTGCAGTGTGGAATGTGAAAATCGAGTACTAAGGTTCAAAAAGGCACACGACTTATATACTTTATAATCTTATTAAAATGCTTTCATTAATGACTCTGTGGTTTAAACGTTCACCCACTAAACCGAATGTTGTTAGGTAATTACTTTATTCGATCTACACACGACTGTGCAATCCACAAAGATCTCTTCTGAAACCATTTAGCCGTGGAACGGACTTTGTGTGTTTAACAAAGACTTGACGCCTTACCACGCAACACAGCGCCTGGTGTGGGTTCAATCCCAGGGACATAAATTGTTGTTTCGAGTCTAGTTGTTCCTTGTGTCCGTCGTTTGAGAGTTGTAATGAAACCTGACAAAGACCATTTTTTAGCGAGATAGTAGTACTATCTCGCTAAAAAATATATCTTCTGATAAATCCGTCCTTTTCATGTTTCGCAAGGAAATGCCTTGCGGTTCCTAAAAAAATGGCTACGTGATGGCGTCGCAAATTCTCTCTCTTTAATTTTAATATGACTTCCTTATTCTTGTCACTGACATCAGCACAGTTGGCTTGTCAATTCATCTGCACGAGTCTATAAAACATTACGTCTGGAGAATTAAACCATCAAACATATCTCGTAAACAACTAGGAAATACTTCGTACAACTAATACTACGAATTTAATAACTAAATATCTAATCTATTTCGCTTTCATAAGTCATAACATATAATTTAATTTATTCGAGTAAATTTTTACTAACGCAGTAGTTACATCAAAGATGATATTAGAATTTATCATGTTTTCCGCAATTCACAGTGAATGAAAGACTTACTGCAAATTTAATTAAGATCGTACGCAATATACGTACTGTTTTTCTTTAGATTTTTATTAAAGTTTCGCCGTTGGTCTTGATACTACCAAGGAAATATACCTACATCAACTGCAAAACTGGCCGGGACCGAATTTGGAGCTCCTTTCAAAGCTCATTTAAGAATTTTGATCTTGTAAAAACATTTTGTGCCAATAAGGCAACGTCAAATTTAATAAAGAGTAAACTTACCATTCTTTAGTATTAATGTGTCCTAAATTAATCGAAAATAGTAAAGGCAAGTAATATAATTATGAGTATTTTGAAAAGAATCAGTCAGGTTAATTTTGAAAGTTTGTATTCTTATCCTCTTTTTTATTTATTCAATCTCTTGACGTGAACAAAATCAAATGTAAGAATATAATACTTAGTGTTTTTTTTGAAAATTTAAAAAAGATCAATATGGGTGTCGCCTTCGATATTATAAGGCACCCCTTCTTCTGTCTTCGATATTATAAGGAATCGAAATACAACATCTATTTCGTGATCAAAGATGGCGGATGGGAAATCAAAGATGACGGATGGGAAAATTAAAAAAAATCAATATTGGTATCGTCTGCGATGTTAAAAGGGATGGGGAATCCAAATATAACATCTGTTTTGTGATTCAAGATGGTGGATAGGAAATCAAAAATGGCGGATGGGAAAAATTTTAAAAATCAATATGGGTATCGTCTCTGATGATTTAAGGGATGAAGAATCCAAATACAACATCTATTTCGTGATCAAAGATGGCGGATAAAAAAAATTAAAGTCAATAAGTATGGGTATCCTCTCCGATGTTTTAAGCTATGAGGAATGCAAATACAACATCTATTTCGTGATCAAAGATGGCAAATGGGAAATCAAAGATGGCGGTCGGTTTTTGCTGGGTCATCTATGTATACATATAGGTATATAAAATTAAATCTTCGTTTGTTTGTATACCTTTGTAAACTCTGAAATTTTAGATTAAGCATTGGTGGCTTTGGTAACTGTACAGAATTTCCTGGACAAGCGGTTTGAAATTAAAAAATAAATAAGCAAAAAGACCTTTAAAAGGCGATACAGGGTTCGCCGGGACAGCTAGTATTACAATACAAGCACAATTTCTATTTAATGCATATCTGATTAAACAAAAGTTGAGCTAAACGTAAAATCACTTAAAAGCAAATAAAACACATATTTCAATCGCTAAAATAGTTGTTCTTCCCACTTATACTTGATTTTAACGCGGATCCTACCAAACATAGCTCAGGTATTTTTCTTCCCACAGAATATTTCATTCTAAAGAAAACATTCTTCAGATTCGTGTAGAGGTGTCCTAACGTAACATTGGCCATGAAATCAAAATATTTTATCGAAGACGCGTCACTACTCGAATACTAGTATAAGAACGGACTGTCTCGTGGACTAATGAATGTTCGAGATTCATTTTAAGACACCGTATCTATAGAATATGTGCGAGACAAGCCAGCAAGAAAGTGGAGTACCAGAAAAGCTCTGCGTTACTCGCGAGTCGCGTTGAGTAAGACTAGAAAATAAATACATGGTATTGGTGGATTTGGATACGCAACGTTACCGTTATTCCAGTAGCAACTCAAGGTCTAACCAGATTTGATTGAATGTTGACTTTTCCACAAAGCAGTCGCTTGTCAGACATGCGCAACCCAAAGAAAAAACGATATTCCGTGGTTTAGAATAGTGTCAGTTTATTCATAGGAACTGAATTCCTATAACGACTGTCACAAATCTTTATACCTGCCGGCACCGACGGCTTATCGTGCTTTCCGAGGCAATGGGCAAATACGCACATAACCCCGAAAAGCCAGCCTGTAGATATATCCACTAGGCTAACGCTGCCTTTTAAGGTTACAAACTAAACAAGAAAGTAATGAAATACTGTGTAAATAACATTAAATTACAATTAGCCATATTTTTCGTCTGAACTTTCATCTGTTGTTGTTCAGCTTCCATGTAAATTAAATCTAAATAAATAACAAAAGCACAGTAATTAAACAGATACAACATAAAATAATTAGTTGTCGAACAACAAAGGTCACACGTTGCATTCGTACAATTAGTTATCATACGAGTACCCCGAAAAGGGATTATGAAATCTTTAGTACTATCGTAACAACCTGAAACGTGTTCTAACGTATTAAACATGTGGTTCATTTTTGCTTGCAGTAGTTTTACTCTGTACAAAGTTCAGAGGTTAGCTTAAAATTGTTTTTATATTATGAGACGAGTAAGATAATCGCGAGTCCTATCCATGAATAGTATTATATTTTGGAATTCCATTTAGAATTACCCTTTATGTCCCGCCCTGATATGGTATAAAAATATGCCTTTGAATAGAAATTGAATTAGAACGCGGCTGGCTTATTTCGTTCAACGTTGAAGGCATGCATAATACATATATACATACTCTTTTATATGTACTATGTTGACTTGATAGTTCTTTTGTGTAGCCATTCTATATAATAGGCTGCTCTTGAATGATATACCGCTACGGTAGAATAACAACAATGTATTCAAGTTGTTTTACATAATAAATATTAGGTACTGAGAGATTTCAATTGTATGTTTTGAGAAATATAAGAAAGGCTAATAAAATATTATGCCGTATTGTATGATAAGCAAGATGTACAGTAATTATATTAGGGAAGAATCAAACAGAAGAGTCCCTAACGTTTGTGTATAGCAAGTAGGTAAATCAATATGTTCTCTAACTTTATATATTTTATATTATTATTTCGTAATGGCCGTTTCACTTACGTTTACGTTACTTCGTATATTTATCGATATTTTCTTTCATTATAAATTATTTATTTATTAAAATTGAAATTAATTGTAGCAAAATAAACAAATACTAATCAAGTAAGTTTCATATATTATATGAAGTAACATGCATCTCTCGAATCTTCACAAACATCGCGATTTCAGATATTATTTATAAATCGTGAGAAATGACTAACGGTCCATAAATTCACAGGCGATAACAAATTAATATATTATTTACATTGTATGAGAACTGGAAACGGCGCTAATAAAATATATGAGATAGAATATATATCTGTACATTACAATGAGGGTTATTGTCGTAATAAATATCAATATTTTTGTTCAACGCCTGTAGTGCGAGTTTTCGCGGTAGATATTAATTGTTTCGTGAAAATATGAGCATTCTCAAAATAAGAGAAAATAAATATTTTGGTTTACGATATTGAGATGTTGTTATGTTTTTTGTATTAGCGTGTTTTGTGGCCGCCAATATTTTGGATTATCTGATAATTTATTTAGTGATAATTAGCGTACAGTGCTATAATTCTTTCGGGAAAACTAAAGTATATTAATTCTTAATGTCCTTTACGAAACTAGAAAAAGACAGGAACAAATTAACAGTAACAGTAACAGACTTTGTTTAATTAAATCATAGCATAGTTCTTGGTAAGGTTAGATTACCTACTCAAAGTATGTGATCTTTAAAATGAGCCATAATGTGATCTTTAAAATGAGCCGTAATGTGATCTTTAAAATGAGCTGTAATCACGGTGAAATCAGTACAAAATTCTACACTGGTTTAATAAAGATGTATGAAAACACAATGCTTAGCTCAGATAACTTATATTTACCGCAAGAAAAAAGAAAAACAACTCCAAAGCTCAGATACTAGAATAGACCAAACACGAGCAGTACCTATCACAAATATATACGAGAATTTTGAATAAATGCAGAACTCTGTCACCTAATATCACAGTTCAAATAGTCTGTGCCAGTTTCAGTGGACGGATTTGAAATAGGGAAAGAATACAGCAAATGCAATAAGATTTGCAGTGTGGAATGTGAAAATCGAGTACTAAGGTTCAAAAAGGCACACGACTTATATACTTTATAATCTTATTAAAATGCTTTCATTAATGACTCTGTGGTTTAAACGTTCACCCACTAAACCGAATGTTGTTAGGTAATTACTTTATTCGATCTACACACGACTGTGCAATCCACAAAGATCTCTTCTGAAACCATTTAGCCGTGGAACGGACTTTGTGTGTTTAACAAAGACTTGACGCCTTACCACGCAACACAGCGCCTGGTGTGGGTTCAATCCCAGGGACATAAATTGTTGTTTCGAGTCTAGTTGTTCCTTGTGTCCGTCGTTTGAGAGTTGTAATGAAACCTGACAAAGACCATTTTTTAGCGAGATAGTAGTACTATCTCGCTAAAAAATATATCTTCTGATAAATCCGTCCTTTTCATGTTTCGCAAGGAAATGCCTTGCGGTTCCTAAAAAAATGGCTACGTGATGGCGTCGCAAATTCTCTCTCTTTAATTTTAATATGACTTCCTTATTCTTGTCACTGACATCAGCACAGTTGGCTTGTCAATTCATCTGCACGAGTCTATAAAACATTACGTCTGGAGAATTAAACCATCAAACATATCTCGTAAACAACTAGGAAATACTTCGTACAACTAATACTACGAATTTAATAACTAAATATCTAATCTATTTCGCTTTCATAAGTCATAACATATAATTTAATTTATTCGAGTAAATTTTTACTAACGCAGTAGTTACATCAAAGATGATATTAGAATTTATCATGTTTTCCGCAATTCACAGTGAATGAAAGACTTACTGCAAATTTAATTAAGATCGTACGCAATATACGTACTGTTTTTCTTTAGATTTTTATTAAAGTTTCGCCGTTGGTCTTGATACTACCAAGGAAATATACCTACATCAACTGCAAAACTGGCCGGGACCGAATTTGGAGCTCCTTTCAAAGCTCATTTAAGAATTTTGATCTTGTAAAAACATTTTGTGCCAATAAGGCAACGTCAAATTTAATAAAGAGTAAACTTACCATTCTTTAGTATTAATGTGTCCTAAATTAATCGAAAATAGTAAAGGCAAGTAATATAATTATGAGTATTTTGAAAAGAATCAGTCAGGTTAATTTTGAAAGTTTGTATTCTTATCCTCTTTTTTATTTATTCAATCTCTTGACGTGAACAAAATCAAATGTAAGAATATAATACTTAGTGTTTCTATTGTACTTACAATTAGCTGTTTCTTAGGACTGCTTCATGCAACACATGTCTTCTAAGAGGAATCTGTAACAAAACAACAAATACTTTAGTAAGGACTCTTAAGAAGTACAATAGAACCTTACTCTAGATAAAACACTATAACATAGGCTTATTTATTTCTAAAGTTAGAACTTTAGAATTAAAAAAAGCACTGTTAATTTGATGTCTATTTCAACAAATCTTTGCGACTTATGCCTATTGATCTACTCGTTTAGGAATCGTACATACATGAGGCGTACACTGAACTTCAAACTA
The DNA here is from genome assembly GCA_944739405.2 of Euclidia mi. NCBI lineage: Eukaryota > Metazoa > Arthropoda > Insecta > Lepidoptera > Erebidae > Euclidia > Euclidia mi. Next base: position 1,390,842 of record OX123188.2, on the reverse strand, counting down.
TATTCAGTTCACGTTTTATAATAAGTCCTCTTATAACTTTACGTTTTATAAAACCAACTTTGTGACAAAAGTATCAACTCCTCTGTAAGCAGGAAGTGAAAAGTAAAACTGCTCAACCATTCAAATTTATCCGGAAAGTTAATTTCTGTAAGTTTATAATATTCGGGAACTGGTGTCTGTTCAAAGAGATTCTGACTATGAAAGTAGCAGGTGACCGCACTTTAATCGTTTCATCTGTGAAGAACAAAATAGTAGTACGTACGACTGAGGGTAAAACTTTTACTGTAATTGTTTTGCTGACTCACAATGCAAAGCTTCATTCTAGGCAATCAAGGTGAGCTCATTTCATATTATTTTGTGTGATATCATTTTCAAAAAAACAAATGGTTTCCTTCCGAAGATCATGTAGAAAACTAGCTACAAAATAATGTTGTGTCTTGTGAATACAAATACTTCTATAACAACAAATATTTTATTGAAGTGTACTTTCTTACCAATCTAGTATAACTTGGGTATTTTATATAACCTATGTACAAATTAATACTGTATTAATTTCATAAATATCGTGTATAATAAAATAAAAGAATATGACCAAGACGGAGCTCATAGTTTCCATTAGCAAAGGATTATGCTTCACCTGACAGGCAAACAAGACGCTTCCCTTCAACCGATCATCGTCAAGACCTAGAACAGCAAATCGCAAACAAACTCATTCCGAATGCATTTTCAGTGCATAGCTAGCATTATAATACAAATAACATTCACTCTATCGACTGTATATTCTATACATAGGTATAAATATACCTAGTTAATCGAATTTCCGCAGAATTGACCCACATTTCAACGACTCAATGAAACATTGCTCCTTACTGTCGTGGCATAAGCTGACACCGTTTATCAAAATTGTGAGCTACTATGAAGTGGGTGCTGGACGTGTGTGAGGGGTTAAATGTACGTATTATACGGAGGGAGTCGTCCTCCTCAAGTGCCCAGTGCTGAGTGCTGCGTGCTCAGTGAAAGTACTTCAGAGGGATCAGCTACCTGCTACGAGTATATGGTTTAGTGGAAGTGCAAGAAACTTATAAGTGGGAAGTCTTATAGAGGGTGGTGACTCTTAAGCTTAAATGAGGTTAGAGTAACTGGGACATGTCTAAAGCTTAAAAATGGTATATGTTCGATTTCCACACGCGATATCTAACACTTTATGTGATCCACAAATAATTGTTTCGACTCTGGGTGTAACTCTGGGCCTCCGAGCTCCGGCTATATCTTGGTGCAGGAGATTTGTGAGTAAAGTAAATTCAAAATTATTCTAGCAGCTTAATTTACATATTTTATTAAAATATAAAGAAACGATTAAGACAATGCTGGAATAGTACCAAGGCTTAAAGCTCGCAAATAAATTTCTAAACACACATCGATATTTATGACATGTTATTAATTGCGAAACCTTTCTTAAATATTACTGGTTTGCTCACAAAAAGCTTGATAAATCACTTTCAGAAGTAGTTGTCATACTTCTTAGTGAATGATCTATCATCTACAAAACAAAGAGCTGAGGGCTATTCGGAGTTTTTCACTCAGAAGCCGTACTTTGGTTAATGCTTCCATTAAATATATTATTGTTGAACAGCGACAGAGTAACCGCGCCGCTGGTCCTCTCAGTTTGAAATAGGACAATAATAATAATAAATCAAGGAACGCTACAGGTTATATGACATCACTCTATACCGCATGGCTGCGAAGAAGTAGCACTAAATAATGCGAGTGTAATCTCAGACTCAGCTAGTGTAAAGTATAGGTGTATACACAGATGACTATTGTGGAGTACTTCCTGTCATTTCAACTGGCTTTTTAGCCTCGGTCACGGGTATTTAGATTCTTTTTGTCTGTAGATGAAATTCCCGCGTCGCAGAGATTTTAAGAATTTCTCAAATAACGATATGTATTTTTCTGTACATTAAACATTACATTCAAATATATTGAGTTTAGTTACAGTATATATACCATACCTTTGTTGAGTACAGACGTGTTTAAAATAAGTATTAAAATTAACAAATAACTTTCTGAATCGTGACCTACTAAGTGTTATACATGTGTAATGTGCATAGACATAACATGAATATGTCTGACGCGTAATTAGAAAACCGAAATACAAAATGGATAGCAGCCCCTTCAACAGGAGTAGCAAGACCGTGCGCTCCCCGCCTCCTACACCGCCAGTAGGGCCTGCACCTGCACCCCCAACGAGACCTAATGCGCCGAGTCAAGGTGAAGATGTTCACGATGTGATGCCCACTCCGGAGATACAGTTCTGGATGACGATCATTGAACAAAGCCTCAATGAGATATGTTCTATTGTATCTGAGGGTAAGATGAACACGGAGCAGAAACTGAGAATTAATTATCTATGCCGTAAAGTTGACAACGCTAAATCTCATATGGCAGTACGGTACCAGTCCCTGAAAATTAGAACAGTCCAAGCTTATTCGTCAATACAATCCCTTGAAGAAAAAGTTGACCTTTCACATCAGCTGGAGAACCTTAAACGGACCGTTGAAGAATCGTCGAAACTTCCCGTTACCAAGTCTTTTGCTGATATGGTAAAGAAAGGTACCAACAATTATATTCAGCCGACTAAATTGAATACCATAGCCATTTATCCTGAAGATAAATTGAAATCAAGTGACGACACAAAATCTCTCGTCCAAAAAATTATCAGTCCTGAGCAGATGAAGCTTCACGTACGCGGCCTACATAAGATAAAAAACGGCGGTGTTATAATCAGCACTGACACTAAAGACGATATACAGAAGCTCAAACAGTCAGTGCAGCTCACGAACTCAGGCCTTAAAATCGACGAGCCTCATAAGCGGAAGCCAAGGGTGGTAGTTATAGGTGTGCCCACATCAATGCAAGAAAAGGAAGTATTTACTTGCCTGTACCACCAAAATCTAGCCGATGTGTTGCCGAGTTGCAATCACGAGACGTTTTTCGATTCCGTAAGATTAAGCCACAAGTCGGGCAAGAAAGACGGTGAGACCTGCAACTACATTATAGAGGTCTCTGCAAAAATCAGGAAAGCTCTCATTACTAAAGATAGAGTATTCGTTAACTGGTCTTCATGCCCTGTAAAAGACTTCACATTGGTTACGCGATGTTTTAAGTGCCAGCAATATGGCCATGCCGCTAAGACTTGTCGGGAGGCTACATACATCTGTGGACATTGCGGTGATCGAGGCCACTCTATAAAGGATTGCGCGAAAAAGGTAGAAGAACCACAGTGTGCTACATGCTTGCACTACAAAAAGCCGAGCAAACATATTACAGGAAGCATTGACTGTCCAGCGAAAATAATGGCCGAGTAGAGGTACATCAATACCATTGATTATGGAGATACCTAAGTTCTCTGTATAGAATACACCATACTCATTTTAATAAGACAATACGTATATTTCATCTACTATTTTATAAAGTTAACACCTCATTAGAATATTGACCTACTAACATAACATTGTTTCATCTAGATTATAAGTGCACGTAACTATATAGGTAAATAAATGCTAAATTGTCTAACACTGACATTATTCGCGATTCTGCTGCTGCCGCAGTTTTCCAAGTCAATTGCAGTTTTGTTTATCATGCACATTGCACAACACGTAATACATTGATTCTAATATACGATCAATGATTATGAATAGGTACCTAATAATTAGTAACTTAGTTTTATTTATTGATTATATTGTATACTGCCAAATTGTGTAATATTGCTGTATTGATAAAATACAAATCAACAAATTTGTTAAGAGGGACCCAACTGCCTGTGATACAGTTTTTAACTAGTACAGGAGTCTGGTGTTCTTCCCAATTCATTGAACACTATTAGCCGTAAGTTTTATTTAATACTATAAGAATACTATTTGTATCTGTGTTTTTTTTTGAGAAATAAAATTTATTATTATTATTATAGTATATTGTTTTTTTAGGGCCTTATCCCTCTTATTGCACGTTATTGTCAATACGGTAATCTGGGTGAAACCATTTTCACAATAGAATATACATACCGAAGCGACAAAGCCCGCTATTTTTCTATATCACAAGATTTATTACACAAAGCCTACGGTTGCCTACGAGAAATATTTCTTTTTATTTTATCAGTTTGATGTGCGTGTTGAGCCAAGACAAAAACGCCGTCATGGGTTTTTATACTTCTTCGCCGGATGCCCAATCAATACACAGTATGAAATAGGATCACTTCCCTTGTCTATTTGTCTCCTTGAATGTCTAGGATATAGATCTTTCGAACTAAGCCTGATATAAAATATTTTTACTTTTGGATTACAGAATTTAACATCATTGAAACAGATCGAGCACTACTTTTGGAACTTACGTCCTTAAACTGTTAATCAGTGGCGGCGCTAGACCAAATGTGGACGTCGGCGACATCAAGTTCGCGAGGCCCTTTAAATCGATGGCGAAGGCCCGTTTAGTAAAAAAAAACCGTTAAATTAAGTGCGCCAAATTATAAACTAATGTATGAATAAATATATGAAAATTTAAAAAAATTCACCCACCATAGATGTCGTGTCGATAAAATTTCATTTCATAGTGTTGCAATACAGAAGATTCTGAATAGGTATCCGTAAAGTACTAAGTACTTATGTCATTGTCACGCACGTGTTCGAGAATAATTAAAGTCATTATCAACTGCTTAGCTTTTTCCCAAATTGTTCGGTGTCAGCTACCTGAGCCAGGATGATTGGTGAAGCGAAATTACGTATGTAACTTGTAAAACTTTTATGTGAGGCCCCCTCAGGCGCGAGGCCGTCGCGTCGGCGGTCGCCGACGCCTAGCGCCGCCGCTGCTGTTAATTAACGCTTGCCTCCTGCCTCGTGCCTCGATGAGCACGCTAAGCTGTCATTCCCTGTTGTCGCAAAGATCTTTGACAATAGCTATGGGAAGTCAGGACCCTTCAATACACTGACTGTTCTAAGCTATAGTATATACTATCGACATCGCTATCCCTCTAGATTGCAAAAGTCAGTCGGCAGTCGCTCTATGGAAAAGAAGGTGGAAAGTCTTGGGTGCAGCCGGAATAACGCTAGAACGGTTACAAAAAGTCCTACTCTGAAGGTTCAGCTATTTTGCATGGGCCGTGGTACCAGCAGACTGGCGCAAGCATATCAAGAAATATAAGAATTCCTTACTCTATTTGCATCACAAGTCAATAAATTTATGTCAATGATTATATTACTTTACTTTTAATAACTCATAAATTACATGATATTGCGATAAGTATGCATATTACGAATCAAATAACAAACACTCATCAATATTCTATAATTTTGAAGCTGATGGATATGCGGCAATCCTTTCCAAAACATATTCTTTTGTAGTTAGCCCTTTATAAAATACACTAATCTATCAAAACTTCTCTCACAAATTTTTAAGCACACTTATTTTAGTCAATCGAAACTAAATTTTGTAAACGCTGTCCCTGTAGACATTTTGACGTCTAAAACTTAAAAATGTCTAAGCCATCTTCGTTGAAGTCTTGTCTTAATATAAAGTGCACTATATTAAATTTCATTCAGTCACTTTAGTTGGCTGTTATCTACTCGGGCGTCTCGATCGTAGAATAATGAGCTAATTGTTTGGTTATATTCAGAGAGACACGCGATATAATTATGTAGTTTTAGCTCAGCTAGTAGCGGCTAAATGGTTGTATAACTGAATTGCAAAGTACCTATGCAGCTGCACTGATCATTTCATCATGAGTCGCGTGACACTCTGAGTACTATAGTGCTGTAGAATAGTACCAATACTGCATGATGGTGGGTGGTTATAGTCGGAACATATTCAGGCGCTCTTTGGTTGTCAGGCGCAATAACTTAAAATACTTCCTTAAGCTTCATAAAAGATTATTTTTTATGTCAGCTTACGTTTGCCCGTGGTCTCGCCAAATGGATAACAATTCTCTAAAAGGGACTTAGTCACCCGTGATTGAAAAAAACAAAGAAGAGTAGCGAGGTTGGTCTTCTTTGTAAGGCAAAACTTATGTTATCTGTAAATTTTTTGGCTATGTATAGGTCTGTTTTCTGTAATTTATGTCAACTTTTTCAAACAGCAACTATTTATAATGCATTCTTTACGAAAGTCATACAAAAAGACATATTTATATTTAGGTATATTAGTACCTAGGCACAACAAAATACATTTAAAAGATTTCATCTGTTTATCATACGCAGCATTATAGCACAAACTATTCTAGTGATGCAATTGCTTCACTATATTAAAGACAAATGGCTTTTGATAAGTACCACGTATTTTACGTCATGACCATAATATAGCTAAAATTGTACTATAAAATACAAAGTAGTATACAGTGTACAGTGTAGTACATATGTTAGCCTAATGCTATCGGCTATCTAAGTAGAGCATCTTTACATTTGACAATATCTAGCAATAATTCTTGTTTACTTTCATTTCGAAGTGACACGAATTTGTACTGCGGCGAGTGAAGAGTTCGATTCCGACACAGCACAACACTTTGTATGACTCATGAATAGATTTATCTTGGTTGTTTAAATATTTGTTTCTTCTCCACGCCACAGGATTTTATCCTAACTCTAGAATTTATTTTTAGGATTTTGTGCATACCTAAACCTGAAATTGCTTTGGTTTGTCTAAAGTAAAAGTATGTGATGCACACCAATATTTCGGCTCTGAGCAGCACTACGTGAGTTATTTTTATCCCCTCTGTTCTGTTTCTATCTCATTAGCGGGGATCAGCGTCGTGACAAACTGTCAGACGATCTACTCCTTAGACTATATATTACCTTGATCGATACACAAGCGTCTAGTTACACAGCTGCAGTTTCGTAATGGTCAGGTCATCTTTCTTTATTTTGGACTATTTCTGTTGTTTTACTCGCATTAGCTTCTGTATCTTGACAATACCGGGTCAAATTCACAGCCTATATGTAGCTTACAAAATCATCTACTTTCTGTCTGATATCAAACAAGAGTAGCTTGTGTGTTATTTGTTTCAAAAAATAAAAAAATAAACTTTTTTAAAATCTCGAACTATTTCAAATTCGAATGCTGTAAGCCATTTGACGTAATTAAAAAAACAACGAAAATGTTACATTTATTTAATTATTCCGTTTCGCGGGCTTTTCCTCTCAACGATAGAATTGAAACGAGAACATTTTCGCGCCAAGATTCTGTACGATTTTGAAGTCGTTTTGAGTGAATAAGAGTGTCAAAATAGGCGCATATCTGCATTTGGAAACCTTACACCGTCTTGTGCAAAAAGATGGGAGAAACTTTTTTTGGTGCGCGTGGTCATGTGGCAACTATTTCTATGGAGCCCCATAAAACTGATTATGCTCAGTGGTACAGTGATGTGTGTTTACCGACTGTGTTTAATGTTTTATGCGAAAAACGTCCAAATACAGGTTTGCGACGCCTTTTTTTTTCTTGCATCATGACAACGCATCACCTCACAAAGCTAAATCGACGCAAGAGTTTATGAAGAGTACAAAGATCCAAAAATTGAGCCACCCGTCTTATAGTCCCGATTTAGCACCTTGCGACTTCTCATCCCGAAAGTGAAACTTGGACTTCGTGGTATTAATTTCGACAGTCCCGAGAAAGCTCGAGATGCGTTCAGAGCAGCGGTGGAGGACCTACCTAAAGAAGATTATCGCCAATGCTTTAATTCTTGGTTTAGGCGAATGAATCGTTGTAAGTATACAAACCAATGGAGAGTACTTTGAGAAAATGTACATAAATAAATGAAAAGTTCTATCTTTATTTGTTTTTTGCTATCTCAAAACTTTCCTAGTTACCCACGTATCATTATCATCACAAACGCGAAAGGTTTTAAGATACGTGTGTAGTGTACTGTGCAGTTCGCTTATATGTACATCAGCAGCATATGGGTTACATTTTCTCATAACAGCCGGCCTACCATGCAGGCGAACTCGCAGACTGAAGCCAGTCTAGTGCCTCCTACAAAGCTTCTTCTTTCTTAATATAATAACACTGAAAAAGACACACTCATTATTTTTTATGTATAAAGTTTATTGTCACACAAGCAATAACATTTGAAGTGTTCTGCTTTTACATCATTGATTTCATACGCTTTATATATTCGTCGTTTCAGTTGTAATGTGGGGGCCGGAATGTATTTTTTTAATTATATGGAATGTATAAATTTTGTAATTACATTGTATCGACACATACTATTAGGCTTGGGTATTTTGTCTTGGGTCTACGAGAAAGTTGTCAAAGTAAAACGGTTTTAGATTTTCTCGCGAGTCATTTCTGTTTCACAGTTATATTTATCTTGCAGCCTCCTTTAAGATGAAAGATCTAGAATTCCTAGGTAGCAGTGATGTGCGCCGTGGGATCTTCGCTGTTGGTAACTTATGAAGAATATTAAATTAAATTTATAAGTTCAGCATTTATACCTAACTCAGTCATGTAAATACAGTACCTAGATGTACCGAATCAACACATATTACTAAAGATATAAACCATTTAGCATGTGAATACCTCACATGATTGTCATATAATATTAAAAGGGTTCGACGCTAAACGTTCAGTGTTTGATTACTTATTCATCTCAACCACCTCGTTAACTGCTGTTAGCTTACGGATACTTCAGTAGTCTTAGCTTCGAAGTCGACAATACAGTACACATACATACATAATACGTAGCGCAGATAAAGTCCTATACTATTGTAAGGACTCCATACTCAAAATCTCATCGTCTTAAATGGCGTCTCTAACTCACTTCATATTATACGTTAGACAGTTTTATCCCGACTAAGAAAATTTCAAATCGAACGTCTAAGGATAATAAAATAGCCTTTTCATTACAGAATCTAATATCATTCGGCTGAGTGTCGGTTCCAGCTAGCCTCGCAAACAATAGTTTTCTTCCCTTCGTCTTAGAAACAATAGTCTACATCTTTAACTCGGAGCAGGAAAGAAAATATCCAAGGTTGCATCTGAATTTCTTAACTGTAGAGATTACAGCTTTCTATATTTCTGTAAATAATAATTTATTGTAGCCTACAAAACAAGAACTAGATATAAAACCATGTAGTCTCAGATTTAGTATGCATCAAAAATAAATAATTAACTTCAAAAAATATTTTTGAAGTTAATTGAAGTTAATTGTTAATTATTTATTTAATTCGAAATTTGGCGTTGTTGATTTCAGCATGAATAGGCCGGCTCGACGGGAGATTATTACCCTCTCACAGAAAAGCGACGTAAAGTAACAGTACCTAAACTGTTGGGTTTCGTTCGGTGAGTGAGAGTGCCGGAGGCCCCATTCCCTATTCCTTCTCCCTCATCCCACTCCTCCTCTTATTCCTTTTCCCAACCCCAAGGGCGGCAACGCACTTGTAACTCGAGTGGTGTTGCTTGTGTCCAAAAGCCGCGGTAATTGCTGGCCATTTGTTTCATTGTAACTTCAGTGGACGTATAACCAAATTTACACAAAGTCAATGTCAAACTTATTTATCCACTTAGGTCACAATGTGTCGCTTATGACATCAGACTACGCTGGGACAAACCTCCAACTTTATTTGGTGTATATTTTGTTGCAGTAACCTATACTGTCCGTCTGCTGGACAAAGGCCGCCCTTTGTTTTATTATAAGGCAGATAGAGACTTATTCAGAGACATGGGGACATTCTTAACCTTGTATTAAGTCGGCGGGGTAATCAAATTATATGTAATGGCAACCTTGTCGGTCACAAAACAGCTGATGTTCATTTACCTCAGACAGCGCAGGTTCATATTCAGCGTATAATTTGAGACCACTATCACGACTCGTTTAATGGAGCTCGCTCAGATTTATGAAGGTTAATCTAGCTCTATTTACATATTTTTTTGTTTTGAATAATGAAATAAGTCCAACGATGACGCCGTTTTATGACGCTGAAATGTCGCTTAAGAAAATGGGCGGTGATTATCTCACCAACAATTTCAACAAAGTAAGTTGTGAAACTTTATGGTTAATTTCATACATTTCATTCTCATCTTCATATTAAAACTTTAATAAATTATATGACATTTTACGTAGTATGTAGCATACATGTTAGATTGCCTACATCACTGGATATAAAGTCTTCTTAATTAAGCGTATCTATGAGTGTGAGACCAACTCGGTGTCGGCCTTGTGGCCGCCCGAAAGCTAACGATTCTTATCCTAAGACACGATCTGACAGCGACGGATTTACTTGTCCTCCAAAGCACGGTAAGGCTCTGGTGTAAATGCACAGCAAGTGATCATCAATCCAAGTGGTGACCTCTGCAAACGTTGCTTGACTTTGCCGATCAAAATGGCAAGTCAAGTGACGCTATAGGCTTTACACATTGACATATTTAAAAGCCTGTAGGTATGTGAAGGAGATCGTAGCAGTGACTGTCAAGTACCTATTAAGTACACTTTAGATGGCGAAATCTCAAATTTCTCTATATTCGCTCATACAAATATAATTTAATTATTCCAATTTGTAAACACATTTATAGTGTCAACATTACAGTAATTGTTTTGCTTTCAATAAATATATCGAAATATTATATTTTCTCAGAACTCGTAAAGGCATCAATTAGTCTTGTTTATTGTTCTGTATTTATATGATTATAAATCATATGGTATATTTATTACATGTTAATAATAGAGAGTGATTATATTCATTATATACATAATGGAGAATAAGAAAGCCACAATATAGAGATAACCGGCGCAAAGGTAGTAGAGTAATCTAATCTCAGTTCGATCCACAAAACGCGGCGCAAAACCTAAACTGAAAAATCTCTCATCATGTCAGCCTAGAAATGTCCCCTGCTGGACATAGGCCTCCCCCAAGATTCTCCACACAGACCAATTTTGAGCCGCCCGCATCCAACCGCTTCCCGCGATCTTAACCAGATCGTCGGTCCACCTTGCGGGAGGCCTACCCCTGCTGCGTCGTCCGGCACGTAGTCGGCTATCGGTTCTCTGAGCTATGTGCCCTGCCGTTGCCACTACAGCCTAGCTATTCGGAGAGCTATGTCGGTGACTTTTGGTTCTCTTGCGGATCTCCTCATTTCTGATTCGATCTCGCAAGGAAGCTCCGAGCGTAGCTCTCTAAATCACCCTCTGAGTGACCCTGAGCTTCCGGATAAAGACCGTAGTTAGCGACCACGTCTCGGCTCCGTAGATCATCACTGGCAACACACACTGGACAAAGAATTTCGTCTTGAGACACTGTGGAATATCGGACCTGAAAGTGAAGTATTAATTTTATACATAATGTAGAATAAAATATCTACTATATAGAGATAACCGGCGAGTACTCTTCAAGTCGAATCGAACGTGTCCAAACTTAATGGGCATGTGGTGTTTTTTTGCGGTGTGACCATGCCTATCTTCCAGCTCCATTATCAGATCAGCTCAATATAATACAATAATATTGCAATATCAAGCGATTTACCCATACTTGATAATTATAAATTAATTTCAGCCCAGTAGAAAAATGGGAAGTTGGTCTTATTTAACTTGAGGTTTGAGACACCAAGACAGGTCAAAGTAAATATAACGTTGTTAAAATTGTAGTAACCATCAGATAATCTAACCTATTAATAGCACAACGAACAACTAACTTCGTGATATATGGAAAAAGATACTTGCCGCTCCAACTCCAATATATCGGCTCGACTAGGTTAGTGCTACCATCTACCAGAATACCGATGGATCAGTATCTGAGTGTGCATAATCGCGTTTTTTTCGTTGAGCAAGAACGACAGAGGTAAGTCATCGTGCTCTAAAATTGTATCTCTTTGCAATACCCATGAGCTAGTCTTACCATTTACATGGGCCGCTTATTTGTGTATCTGGTACTGTTTCATGGGAATTAGGTACGGATGTGTATTTAAAAGCCTTAGTGATAAAAGAATCCTCTCGTAAAACAAAATGTCATACGATATGTCGCCACTTTCCTACCCTTGTCTGAATTTTCACGGTGACGAATTTGAATTACTCTCCTTTTTTAAGTTAAAAAAGTAATTTAGGTTTGAAGCGCTACGACGAAATTAATTATATATTCATCAGTTAGGGTTTTTGTGGCGTTTGACAGTTTTGTACCTTTATTCTGTATATTTCAGGCTTTATTCACACATACCAAAGCTACAAAAGAACGTCGTGACAAACTGCGGTCATGCTGTTCAGGGATTACAAGTCCGTAGCTTTTTGAATACTTGTTTTAAAAACGAAATTAAAGTATAGGGCTTTGGATAGAATCTGTCATATCAAGTGTTTCTTTAGCAAACATTGCCAATATGGCACCGCTCCGCCAATCAGTTCTACTTATAAGTGCAAGTTTGAAAGTTTCGTGTTATGTCGAATCTAAATCTTAACGTCGCACGCAGACATGTTCCAACAAAAATATGTGCAAAGCGAAACTAGTTTGAACCACGCCACCAGCTTCATAGAATTCCAAACTAGGTGCAATATTTAGGTGGTTAAAAATACATTCATGACGTCCGAAACGGAACGGAACTAAACCTGGTAGGCTGAAAATAGTTACGGCTCTATTGGATCAAATACACAGCGTTTTGGGTAAATATGCACAAGCCCCGTTCAAATGACACCGTATTACCTACGATTCATTCATTTCGATTCCATGTTTACTTGAATTTATAAAGTATCAATAGGCTATGTGATTAAAGAAACTGACGACTGCTACGCTGAGGATCTCAGGTTCGAATTTACGTTGCGCACCAATATGTAAATGTTTATTTCACTATCGTTTGCTTCAACTATTCCTAAGAGAATACGCCTAAAAGGTTTCCTTAATGGTTTTGAAAAATATGTGAAATCGGCCAGTCCACTTGATCAGCATGGTAAACTGTGGTCTGACTCTTTTATTATGAGCTTGCGTTCAGTAGTAAGACAATTTATGAACAGGCCTGAGATTATTATTAACTAAATAACCGGTATGAATACATTATGAAACTTACATACATACATAGAATCACGGCTGTTTCCCGGAGGGGTAGGCAGAGACTACGAAACGCCATTTGCAACGATTAACTTGTTCTGCAGAAAAGCAAAATTTGCTGCGTTAAACCAAAATACGGTAAAACCTACAAGTGGCAGTCAGTAGCAAAAATATATTAAATAATAAGCCAGAGCTGAATTGATTGATTACGACATAAAGCCATACAAAATACATGGCGTACGTGACTGAATACATACATACATACATACCTACATAACGTTACGCCTTTTATCCCCGAAGGGGTAGGCAGAGGTGTATTTCTACACCCACTTTTCGCCAGATATACTTTAGTCCCACGTAATAAGGGGCGAGCCTATTGCCGTACCGGGCACATTTCCAGACTCCGTGCGGCTACTGAGAACTTCGTGACAGAAAAACCCAATAACACTGCCCGACCCAGGAATCGAACCCGGGACCTCCCGATCCCACGCGCACATTTATGCCGCGAGACCAACGAGGCAGTCGTATAGGGCTTGATGTCGAGTTTTCCGTCTCTACGCAAAGATGGTATTTGCATCGTGTTATCCCTTAGTCGCCTCTTACGACACCCACGGGAAGATAGGGGGTGGTGACACTTGTATTCTATGCCGTCAACCACACGGCGTGACTGAATAATACACAAAAAATACAACACATACAATAAATATTACACAATAATTATTTCTAACGATGTCCTTCAGCCTGTGAGTGGTCTTTTAAGTGAAATAATTTAATCGTCCACTTCAGCTGTTAATTTTGATCAACTAATCCGAACGAAGCGTAATTGTCGACGACGAATCAATTTGCGAGCACTCTACACAAATTATATCAATTGTTGTTTCTTATTAGACCTTTAAAGTAATTATATAATGAAATACCTTTGATATGTACATTTTCTGAACTCAAAATCAACAAAATTGATAAAAGCGATTATTTTGTTCAGAGTTAGAAGTTTAAGGTGCGTCTACACCGATGGTTTCCTTCCTTACATAAGAACGTTTCGCAGTTCATCGATGGACTTATGCCACGCTAGAAACAGGTTTGATGTCACGTTTTGTTAATTTGCTTGTATTTACCTAAGTCGCCTCTTACGATACCCACAGAGTGATATAATAATAATAATATTCTACCACATTCACACAACACCATCTAGTCCCAAACTAAGCAGAGCTTGTACTATGGATACTAGACAATGGATAAACATACATATATACTTTTTTTTGTAAATACATACATATTATACATTCTATATTAGTGGAGCGAATGAGTGAAGAAAGAATGACGAATCAGATGTATAAGGCAAATGTGTGTGGGCAAGTCGGTCGCGGCAGACCTCGTCGGACATTCCTCGACCAAATTGGAGACATTCTGAGAAACGGAAAGGTCCGAAGTACCCGAAACCGGCGAGCATGTATGAAAAGAGTAATGAGTGTAGAGGAAGCGAGTGCGGTTTGTAAAGATAGGAGAAAGTGGCGTTCTGTTGTCTCTGCCTACCTCGACGGGAAAAAGGCGTGAGTATATGTATGTATGATATATATTCTTAATCCGTTATCATACATCAAACACTTTACAACACAGTGTTAAACGGCGATATGATTGTTTTAACCACTTAACCCCCCGTAAAGACAGAACAAGTGGGTAGTCGTAAAGTTTATAGAGAATTACTAAATGTCATCGCGTTGCAAGATGTTAATCTGCTAAAAATAACGTTCATGTGAATGTCCCATTATAATGAATATTAAAAACAAGAGTTTCAGGTGAACCATTTATCTTACTCTTGTATGACAAACGATTATAAATTGAAGCCATGAGTTACCTACTCGATAAACGTAAAAAGATAGCTTGCTCATTATTTTTTGCATACCTACTCATCGTAAAACATTGAACATACATTGAACCTAATTACGTGGTACAATGAAATCGACAAACCTATGATGGTTTGTCGCATAATACACATGGCATGGATTGCCTACCAGCGTTTAACACTCAGGTAATAGATTGTAATTAATATTTTCATTAAGCCTGTTAGCCACCATCATACCATAGTCTTGCAAGCAATTTCAAGATAAAACCAATATTATATTAGCCGAGCCGATATACGTCCAATGTTGGACATAGGCCTGCCCCGAGCCTTTACGCATAGACGTGTCATGAGCCGCCGGCATCCATCCGCTTCCCAATAAGATTGTCGGTCCACCCTTCCCTTACCCTTGCTGCAACGTCCGGTGCGTGGCTGCCACTCCAGAACCTGGCTACTCCAAAACCCATATGTTCTTCTAGCAACACTTTGATCAATTGAAAAGTTACAAATGAATTCGTAATTTACAACCATTTTGATTAAATTAAATTGAATAATACATGATGGCTGAGTATAATATGAAGCATAGGCATTTTTACTGTCCTATCATTTATATTTGATACTGTAGCTTACCCAAAAATCAAATAATCTAATTTTGGTTTTGTGATTGAATGCCTACAATTTATGTAAAAATAAAATTTTAATGTGGGATTTTAAGGCGCTGTACCTAGTCAAAATAGGCTTCACAAAACAGTTTTTTAGCCAAATGTATACATTTTAGAGCAGCTAAAAAAATATATGTTAATCTTGATCATATTTATGGGGGGACCATTGTGTTCAAAACACGTTTTCGGTAAATTTTCTCGATAAAAAAAAACCATAAAATAACCATTAAAATTGAAATTGTAGCAATTGTAGCTGTATTATTTATAAACAAATCTTGATAATATTAATAACAGTGATGTAATATATAATAATAAAGGGAACTGTTGTATTTATTTATCGATTGGAATAAGATATTTGTAAGGATTAATGTATTTAATGATAAATAACTCGTTCTGAACGTCCCGTCGTCATCGCGCTTCTCTTTCTTATGTATACAATCCGACAGTGACAGCAACTGCTGAACTCAGTGTACTGTACACAGCGCCTTAATATCGAGATTAAACGTGACGTAACGGACTTAGCGGTCAATTTACTTTTACAATCCAGTTATAAATTTATAAAACAAATAGGTTAGTTTTTAAATTGACTCTGATGTCCAAGGCCTGTAGCTATAAAAGAATAGTTTTGAAAAAAGGTTTATCCTATATTGTCCATAATATATCGTAGTCTTTGCTTAGATATTAAGTTTACTTTCATGGATATGCTTCTCAATATTTTTATGTTTATTTTGTGTAAGATTTGTTATACAGGTGATAAAGTAATAAACAATATATCTCCCTACACCACTATAAAATAAACGGATAGATAATGCATTGCATTAATTTCACCTGTGTACCTACGTTCTGTAAATATAGCATTAATTAAGTAAAAATAATATTGTCATCCATTATTCACCATTTCAATCAAACTTTTAATCAAGGACAAGTAATAAGAAAAATCAAAAATAAATGTATTTCAATCCAAAACCAAAGAGCTTCCATGCGTAAAGACTAATGACATTTTTATTCAAGTGGCATCAACAAGAGCTTTCATTTCTAAAGAAAATTAAGAAATGGCTTACAGCCGCACGTCGAAAGATCGCACACTTTGAATATTTTTACCTTTCTACTGCCGAAGTGATGTGTCCAACCAGACGTCAGTACTTGAGACACTAGACCCAGATCGCAAAGTGTTTTTGAAATAATTCAAAGCAATTTCAGTTTGCTATATATATTAAGTTCACATATTCTGACTGAGTTTATACAGTTTTTTTTTGCCAAAATGAATAACGGTACAGATTATAAGTCTGTATCAACTGTTCGAAATCTACACGCGATGTGACAAATTAATGCAATTTTACTTACGGGCGAGACCAAATTCCTACATCGCCAAAATAAAAAGAAGTTCATTTTTGCTCTGTTCTAGTTCATACGTATTTTTGTATGCATGTATGTAAATGGAGTTGGTCATGCAGAACGTCTCTAGATCAAACCTATTGTATGCATCACTGACGTTTCAAAGTCCTGTGCTGATTAATATTTTAAATATGGCCTGTCTTGTGCCTCGAAAAGCACGTGTGATCGTCTATAACATGTCATAAAGAATTAAAGACGCGTCATTGTCAAATTGACAGTTCGTTACGGTAAGTGTAAAATGAAGAAATAGTGGAACAAAGCCTTAGAATATATTTCTATAATATAGCTATATCTTTGAGTTGAGCTATATTCAGATGACAGTACTGAAGCTCTATTAAAAATCATATAATCTGCAAAAATACCTAAATGAATGACGCAGATCTTGGAAGCAACGATAACACTAGGATGACGCTGATGATTAATAACCTTGCCTACAAAGCCCTGGCTACCACACAAAAATAATAAATATCACAATATCTTTGTGATTTTCATACTAATGACGCCGATACAAATCCGTGGGTTCTATACTATCGATACACAGAAATAATAAGTGGAGTATAAACGTGATTGGTCGGTTATCTGCGATACCCCGCGTTATTACAGCATCAAACGCTTCCGTCTGCGTCACGTGCAACTACACTGTTATAACTGCCACTACATAATATTATGGGTAAGCTATGCAGCACTAGCTGCTGTCCACGGCTGCGCCTGCGAGGATGGCGGTTATTGCCACAAAAAGTGGCGTGTTATTCTGAGGGCCGATTCACGTGTTTGTCCGTCAGGACATTGACACTGTTTTTTTAAACGAAATATGATAAGATTTTGAATAGACTTGTAATATTTTGCAGTCTAATTTGACAGATATTGATCGATGTTGACACATAGTTTGACACTTTAATCAATTTAGGATCCAGTCGCTGTATTATTTAAGTATCGGTTAATTTACGAGAATTCAAATTATCACACTGCGACTAGATCAAAACTGCTTTTTCAACAAGTATAATTATGACGAGAATTAGCTTTCTGATGTTGTAATACTTTAAAGTTTCATGAAAGTTAATTCAGTTCTTTGCCACTTATACGACTTCTAGAATTTACGACACTAGACGTTGAATGTTTTCCAACACATTGTACTTCTTTTGTTACTTCTGAGAACCATTTAATTTTAAAGAGAGCACCCGCGGATCCTAGCATAACCTCCAGGCACAACACAATTACTTCGGTCTTACAGATACAAACGAGTACAGAGTAAAGATTGCTTTAGACTCACAGGTTTTAGAAATAAACTGTAACTTTATAGTACTGGCGAGTGGACTCTATCATAGAAATTATTAATTTCTGTGGACTCTATACACAAATACTACTTCCCTACATGCATAGGGTGCCCACCAAGAACTTAGGGTCCCAAGCCAACCTCACCTGCAAGTGGTGCACCTGACGATCAACGGACGAGGCTCTGGCAAACAAAATGTCCCAATAAGCGGCAATAGGCTCGCCACCTATTACGTGGGATCAAAGCACTGGCGCAAAGTGGGCGATTAATATGCCTCTGCCTAGCCCCTCGGGGAAACAGGCGTGAGTCTGTGTATGTATGTACTTCCCTACCGTGCTCGTGATAATAAATCAAAACAAATAACTAAGGTGGCAGTTGGTACTGCCCGATGACAATAAATGATGTGAACGAGCAAAATAAACAAAGCGTCGATATTTTACCAATAACCTCCTAAGTTGTAAGCTCTCGGCGCGCATTCAATAAATAAGAAATGTGCGCGTGTGTGGAGTAAATCAAATACTGAGAAGGCGTGCGTATGAGCACTCAACGAGTAACAGTGTTGTAACGACTATGTTTTTGATGAACATTTACTGTTCGTGGGATAAGTACATAATATTTTTTGCCTCTTCATCTTTTTTAGTGAAGAGCTATTGATTCAGCACCGTATACTTGCATACATAGATGGCCTATGTATGCAAGTATACGGTGGCCCCCTTATCTAATTTAAGTGTTTTTTACGATAAATCGTTTTTTTTTAATACTCTGTATAAATAAAAAAATAATAATAAACCTAATATTAATTAAATAGTTCATAATCTATAGTTACTTGTCTTATCTCATACAACGTAAAACTCATAACGTAACCAACAAAATATGATCATAAGCCTAAGGTAATTTAGCACTTGGCTGAAAATCAAACATAAATACAAAAACATGTGCAGCTCGTCCTAATTACACCAGACACAGAATAAAATCCCTTCATAACGTCAAATAATAAACAATATTCAACATAAATAAACAGTGTTGATCGTTTGAATGGACGCCAAAAGCTGCGGATGTCCGATTCCAGTTGTTTATTTGTGCGCGACAGATCTCGCATGAATGATGTACCTATTGAGGAAACAGATGTGAGATTGTGGGAAAGTTGCTGGAGATACTCGTAAGCCGATGTTTCGAGAAATCACTCGATATTTGATGTTAAAGCTCATGAGATTTATTCCTGTAGGGTAAAGGATGATCCTTTTTGTGCATGTTGTAGTATATTCTCGTGGAATAGAGACATATTACTTAAATTATATGGTTTCATTTTGCCCTAGTACATGATCACCTAATCACTACATAGTATAAAACAAAGTATGTCTTCTGTCTGTGTGTCACTGTGTATGTTTAAATCTTAAAAACTACGCAACGGATATCAATGCGGTTTTATTTAATAGATAGTATGATTCATAAGGAAGGTTTATATGTATAATTGACGCGGGCGAAGCCGCTGGCGACGTCTAGTTTAAAATTAAAATAATAATTTATATCCAAATTAATGTTGTTACTGACCCTTTAGCACTGCAATTAGCTCTAACACATTATTAGAATTCGATCCTAACACGGGACAAAGTGCGTGTTAAACACTTAATTTCCAGTCTGATTATTCGTAGTGCCCGATTAGTAAATTTTAAGAAAATCCAGCGCGATATGGGATTTATTACTAGTCCGTACGGTAATCTTTAAAAAAATATAAAAGACAACACTTTCTCTAACTATACTCTAAGTAACTCCCAGGTAAAAATCTGGTAAAAGAAACACCATAATATTAACAATTAAAAGAAATTTCATAAAATTCCGTAATTAATGATCTCACAGCAACATAACCATGGCTCGACATAAGAAAGAGACGTTTCCAACGTTTCAAGGGCTGTGATAAAATAAATATTAACTTGTAAATACATCCGACGACATCGGAATCTAGAACATCATTGTCACATGGTGTTCGTTAGAATACTAACATTCGACTAGTAAAACTAGCACGGTGGTCCACTGCTAAATTATAAATGAAAATTGTAATTAAGTAAAGAATTTGCATTTTTTATTTACCATCTAATGATTTATTATGTTGCAGATGTGAGAGTTTATTAGACAAAACACGAGTATCATTTGTTGTTGTACGCAATAGTACCTAAAAATTGGCTACGTCACAGATAATATAATACTGCTACGTGAAAGATGTTGTTAGAAAACAAGTGCTTATGGGGGCATAGTGCGCACCGTTGTCGTTTTCACTAAACAAAAATTAACCCGTGCGGCTATCGGACTCACAACAATAGGCACTGTATTGAGACTTAACTCAGTTCAGTAATGCAAAACAGTTTAAAAACTTATTTTTTTATATTTGTTTTTTGAAAGACTCACGCCCTCTTCCCCGAAGCGGTAGGCAGAGGTGTAATTACAGCCACATTTCACCATACATTTTTAGGTCCCACGTAATAGGAGGAGCCTATACCAGACTCCGTGCTGCTACTGAGAATTTGGGAAAACCCAGTAACACTTTGCCCAACCCAGGAATCGAACCCGGGACCTCCGATCAGCAGTCGCATACGCTATCTTCTGGACCACGGAGGCAGTTTAAAAACTTAAAATTAAGGAATACAAGTAAAAAGTAGGGAATGCTCCTGTTACCTCCACGACCACGTACTATGGTGTCAGCGTGTTCTCTTTTAAAAGAACTGAATTTAATTTTAACGCTAAAGCAACGCGTATAATAAAGAATATTTTAATTATACTTCCAAAGGATAAGATTCTCTCCTGAATTAGATTTGTGAACCGTGTCACCGTAACATAATCTAACAGTATTGTAACTCAGCCGTCTTCGTGAGTTATATACCTACAGACGCGCTGTATGCAAACCAGCGGTAGGGCTGCCCGCCTCAAGTATTTTAATTACATCTACCTACTTGACGTTTTGTGATTGTTCATATTACTTATATTTTTATTCAAAAAATGAAAATCGAATGAATGAAATAGTAAACTGCAGTCGCCGAAGGTTACAAAACTTAAATTTTTACTTCAACACCTACCTTCTGAGCCAAAATGCACCTACGTCCTTAATAATTGACGAGTATAATAATAACTTTTTCATTTCGTAAATTAACGTCCCTATTACTATCAGCACAGAGCAACTTGAAATAACAGTTATTTGGTCACCCATCCGATGTCCAACCGCTTTGAAAGTTACTTAACCTCAACCATCTAATTGTGTATGCGCTACTTACAGTAATATCTATTCATTGCCAACTTGTTCGATAACACTACATACCATCTACCTTATCATTATAATTTCATAACGATATTACGTTTAATTCAATATGTATTTCCAAAAACCTATAACTCGGGGTACTTTAAAATTAAGCGAAAAATTATGTACTCAGTTAAGTAAGTACCCTAAGAAATTACCTATTGGTTATGTAATAAGCAGATTCCCATTGGCTTCTATTTTGAAAATTACCCTGTAGGTAGTACGAATCATAGACAACAATTAAATAATACATTGTCCATAACGCAGGTAAAAGTGTCCTGCTAGTATACATTATATTATAACCGCAATATGTTTTAAAAATATTAAACATAATAACAGATTAAGCTTATCAAATAACGACTTTATCACGCTAAAGTTAATTACCGTGTCAGAAGGTAGGTGTGAAAAGCGTAGTTATCATTTAAAATAAGGTAGGTAATAGTATTATACATACTAGAACTAGCAGGAACCTTCGTAATTTGTAACAAAAAAAAACATTGTATAAATTGTTTTATCTTACGGAGTTTACAGGTAACTAAAAAATATATAGTTGGTGAGTTATCGAAGAATTTAAACAACCAAAAACTGCACAATATAATCTATACATCTTCCCCATAATAATTTTTTGAATAACAAAACACTGGTACAAAAATCGTCACCGTCTGTTCGTCACTGCGAGCTGCGGCACGATCGCGGCTGTGCGTACTTTAGGCACAGTCTATTAGACTGGGTACCCATTGGGTACCGGCGCGAGGAGGCGGGTAGGTATAATTCGAGTTTCGTGCGTTTGTATGGAGTTACAATACTGTTAGATATTATTACCGTGACCGTGTGGTGGTGGCAGATTCATTCATTAGTTTTAACGAAGATATATATAGAAAACATACCAATTTATAATAATATCACACACTCAACTATGTATCTCAAAACATTTTCAATTTCGTGTCCACCTGAATTAAATTTTGCCAGTTTTCATCTAATACCGTCGAAAAAAGAATATGGACATTTCTAACGTCGCTTCGGCCATTTGAGAAGAGAATTGCTGTCGTTCAAAATCCCTTAAGGTACCATCACTGTAAAATGAGCCCCATTTAGGAGCTTAGTGATAAGCTTCGCAGTGGATCCGAAAAATTAAGTTTCTTTATAAATGTTATCTACGGGGTCAATCTTGGATTGAAAAATTGAGATGGTGGATGGATTTCACTTAGTCACGCCATCATTTTTTGCTGTTTATCTGAGCACGTCACTTAAGTTAAGTTTTTGATGACAATTTTATCTATTGTTTACTTACTTAAAAGCAGTAGCAATTTATGAACATAATAACTAAAGATACTATTTAACAATTTATCTAAAGATACTGTTTAACAATTTATTAAATTTCAACACTTACCATACATCAAACTACCAAGAGGACACAAAATTTGACAAAGATAAGAACTAAAGTCCGAAAAATCTAAAAACCACCCAGTCTATATGCTTTGTACTTTTTTTATAAAATTCATCGTTTTTATCTTTATAAATTCCAAAACATTGTATCAAAAAACCTTTTCTTTGAACTAAAATGAAAGGTAAATAGGACTTTTCAAAGGTTAGCGATCGTCCCTTTCCGAGTAAACTTGGTCTGTAGTAGACAAATAACAAAACAATTGTGCTAATCGAGCACTTTGGACGTTCGATTAAATGTTCATTGTTCGCTTAATGAGTGGAACAAGTTTCAGTCAAGGTTATGAAGAACAAGCTTAACGGATTCCCGTTAATACCTTTTCCGTGTTCTACAAAGGCCCGCACGAAAAGGTTGCGAATGGGTAAGGCAAAAAGTGTGTGGCTGATTTTATGTTAATACTGGGAACAGGAGCAATTGCTAGGCTTAACAACATGTAAGTGACAGCGCATAGAATAATTCCCAAAATAAAAAAAATCGATAAAATTTAAATAACCTATGACTCCCGGGCCATTATAACGAATACTTTGACACCCCATTTATTTAAATCGGTTTAGTATTTTAGGCGCTACAGTGGCACATACAAAAATACATACATACATAGACTGCCAAAAACATTACCCTTCCTCTTGGCTTCGCCGTAGTCGGGTAAAAATTGACAACTCACGTCATTATGTAGCACAATCATTTCAATACAAAAATTTAGTTTCCTACCAGATATTTTGATCAAATAATGGTGGCAATCGAATGGTTCTATTATTATAATGCAATTGTTTTCTTTTGTGTCACACCCATCCATCATTAACCTTTCGACGACCGAGGACATGAATTCATGTCCTACAAAAAAGTCCCCTTGTTTAGCGACGACATGAATTCATGTCCAGATTCCGTACTTCAATCTATGACGTTTTTTACACTGGCCTAGTACATTTTATCAATTATTTCAAATGGCATTGCATTTTTACGAATCATAGACAGCTATGAAACCTTCTTCTGATCCAATTTGATGTCAAATTAAAAAGTAAAAGGACATTTCATTTTAATGCGCGCGAAACTGTGAAATTTAGCAAATGTTTGCTATTGAAAAGGGTGAATTATTATAATGGATACATATGCATGTATGCTTGTATGTTTTTAGTTTTAATTGGAAAACCCATATTATGAGTGTTTCTCCGAAATTGCGTTCTTTGTCTGATTCATATGGCCTAATTTTTTATTCACATTTAAGCTTATAAAACATATTTTTACGAAAGATGATAACCTAAGATACAATGTCTGAAAAAGGCACACCTTTTGATAAAATGGTTTCCGAGATAATTAACTTTAAAACTTTTGGGGCCATATGAATCAGAATCTGTGACATATGAATCAGAATAAGGGATAGAAATGAAATTCTAGTTAGAAAAATCTGTCAATTATTTCTTAAAATCACAGTAAATGCACACGATGCTTATCATAACACCTAAATCTAGTCAATTACAGCATGATATGGCACTTGACAATATCAATTATCACGATATTAATTACTTTTTAATAAACGTTGTACGTCTCGTTTTATGGAAACTAAATCTAGTTTAAAACCGCATGATATGGCACTTGACAATATCAATTATCATTTATAAGAATTTTTATTATGAACGTTTTGTTTTATAAAAGCTTAAATCTAGTCAATCACAGCATGATAATTATAATTATGATACTCGACAATATTAATTATCATTATATTTTTTATGTAAGTATTTCGTTTCATAAAATCTCTAAAAAAACTAAAACTATACATAAATATTATCAAGTACGTTTAAACTTTTAACAATAACCAAAATTATGGCAAAAATTCGATAAAGATAAAAAATAAATACATATTTTCCATCCTAATATGCTCTGCAATTTTCTTCTTCTCTCTTTTTTCTTTTTTAGATAGTACTGGTGGCAGTTTTGTGTACTGTAATATAAAAACGAAGATAACAAATTTATTAATAATTATACCTAAAAATGCCTTTAAATAAGACTCTCAAATTTGACAACATGCAGGCATTTGCCACTACAGTAGGTATGTATGCAAATAATACACTAATCGATTTTAAACTTTCGCGATTTGTATACATCATACAATTTTATTTAAAGTCCTGCCGCGACCAAGGCGACCATAAGACGGCCGAAACGTCGGTAAAACATAGGTATTTATACCTTAAATTAATTAAATATCGCGAATAAGACCCGTTTAAATAAAACTGTATGAAATAATACACTGTTTGAACGTATGACTGAAATTTCAATATTTTAAGGGATTTCAAGTTACAGATAATTACTAGAAAAGTGGTATATATACCTTATTATTGACTTGACGTTTCAACCCAATTATGAATAATCAATATTTCACTTCATATACAAGGTGGGTAAAAAATTGTAAGAAGAAAATTCTTCAGCGGTAATCGAACCAACGACTCATCACGTTACGTTATAATGGTCTTAAAAGTTAATATATTGTTACAGTATATTACCCTGTTCGTCTAAGCAGTAGTTTGAGCCTATAAACTACCGCTAAAACTAAATATTTAAGTAAGTAGGTAGTTTCATTAACCGCTCGTTATTGTTTTATTTATATTATTTAGTTATATTAAATTTATTCTTAAACTGTCATTTAAATGAGGTTTTTTTTTCATTGCGTACCTTTATTTTATTACCTAGACGAACGTAGTTTTATACCAATATATTTGTTCTAATTTCAGGTATAGTCTAATTATGGAAAATTTAGTCGTCGATAGATATGAAACCCCTTTGACGTTATTAGGACTGCTGCGAAATTTACAGCTACTGTTTTTAGACATGTAAATAACATTTGGTTCATATGAAATGACTTGTTACAGGCGTAACGTGCCGCCAATGTAACGTTTCATTAACAATATCTGTGACATTCTGATTAATATGGTATTTTTACCATATGAATCAGACACATATCAATCAGAATTTTGCCCATTAACATAGATAAATCATCACACGTATGCAATTAAGGATTGTTATTTATACATAGGTTTCTGTTCCCCAATGGCATTATATTTCCCGCAGATTCAAGTTTGAAAACCATTTACCTTAATTATAAAAACGAACATACTAATCAGAAACACATGTGTACCAAGGCTATATGAATCAGATATTTACCTTTATATCTCCACGACGACACGAACCAGCCACAAGTCACGTCGCGACCATGTCAGCCAAGCCACTGGCTACCGCCAGCACGGGGAGGGGTCACCTGATGTTTCATATTTAGCTGGGTACGTTCGAGTGAAGCGCGTGAATATGAATCAGGCTTTTGTGCCGGACACTCACTATTTTTTTATTTATAAATAAACAATCGTAAATATTAGTACCATTTTTTTTGGTGTAAAGAAACAACTAATATTCTTTCGTAATAATTATAATTCACATCAATTTATGAACAAGAAATAATGTTATTGTTACTAATGTTCAAGAAACTGGGTTACGGACACACCATATTAGTCAGAAGAACTACTTTTAAATATTTTTTTGAAACATTTAAATAAATATTATTAAAAAAAAATAACTTGTGCAAGATAGGCAATAGTCTGAGGTATGTTTTAAAATTAATTGCAAACTGATTTGTCAGTTAGTTACAAAAATAAACCTCAAGACATCGAAAATTTAGGGTTCGGAGAATCACTCATTATACAGAATATAAAAATACAAAAATAAACAAAAATATATTTTATTTTTTATTATAATACGCTACAATTGTCGATAGAACCGGTATTCTAAGATCCGTTCAAAACAGAGAGCTATACAAAACTAAATATACACTCAAATGTTATTATTATATTTTTTTAATATTGGCTATATAAGTGGGTTTCAAGAAATTATAACTCGAACTCTTGAAAACATAAAGACTTCTCAGAGCGATAACATTCAATGTCTAGTACCGCGCGCGCGATGATGTCGTACGGCGCGGTCGTATAGCCAAATTGACGTTTTAGAGGGCGCGGTACTTGGAAGGTTAACTTCTTCAAAAAATAGTTTTTGTGTCTATAAGTGCCATCTAAGTAATAAAAAGACTGTCACAGTATATTTGCAAAGTGCGATCATGGCCTTAAATGTAAACTATCGTACAATTCCGCATCCCCATATATCTTCCCGCAAGTCCTCTGGCTGAATGCTAAAAGTCAAGGATTTGTCGACCGCCGTCCTTGCTTGAAGGCTATGGGGATCAGCTTTTTCACGTTGAGAGAAATCAATTAAATCTACAACATGCTGAAGGACGATCTATTAATTAAAAGGCGCCGAACTAATAATTGGTTATGCTGTGATTTGCGATGGAGTGGGCGTGATAGTCATAGTTTAGGACAATATGATCCTTATATATAGTTATCCCAATAACTTTTGGCGGTCAATTGAAAGTCACTTTGTTGGAAACTGATCTTGAGCGATTAGATTTATAGAAAGTAGAACGTTTTAATTACCTTTCTACAGACGAATAATTTACAATGGTGTAGACTTTTATCTGAACTATTGTCTTATATTCTAAGATCCGTAAAAGGGTATTTACCCATCTGTAATGGATGATAAGAATATGTATAAAATTTTACATGTTCCAAAATATATTACGAATGGGTTGTTAAAAAAAAATGTTGTAGCAACGCGACGCGATCCGAATTGACCGGTTACGAAAATATCAATTAGATATTAGGAATACTATCAAAATATTTAATTATTCGTTATGTCTTCTATATGTATAAGATGTAAGTTCTATCAAAGTGACAAGTACAGTAGAAAAAGTTATAAGCTCGTAAAGTTAGTAGGCACGAGATCAATATTTTACACCCTTCTCACAAAATTATAATTATTCGTACGGGACAGCAACCGATTAATATGTAAATAGTTGCTACTTCCTTAACAAAATGCTTGTAATTTATCTATGGTGTTCTCACAATACGATGTAGTGTTTAGTATTTTCAACTGAGTGTAAAAGTACTTGGCCTGCAACAGTACAGAGCCCCTTCTAGCAGATGCTACGTTCTAAGATGCAACGTGCTACGTTCTGGCGTAGATCAGTTTCGTAGATCGCTTGCTTAGGATTCAATTGCGTTGCGTGACTCGTCGTCTTTCAAGCTCAAAGGATACAGGTGAATAAGTGTACTACGTCAAAACAAAAGTGAGAGACATAATTTATTAGTACTACTAACTAGGTACATATGCATTCCTCGTAACAACATAAATGTATATTATACGTATCTTTATAAATAAAATTAAAATGATAAATAGATGTAGCAATTCGTAGAAACCCAGAGTTATTAAGCATGAATAGGTATCGTTATAATATAGAGAAATATCCTTTATCATCCTTATTGCAATAAAACTGAGAGTTGTATATATCTCTAAAATTAACCAGTAGACTGTAGCGTGTATTATATTATTTTACTGCAAAGCACATCAAGCGTTTATTCGTCTCGAACAATCCTCACACAAACCCACAACTTGTCCAACAAACGAAAAAAAATCACAACAAATGTTCTCCCACGTAAGTCGCGATATCAGATTGACAACCGCGGGCGTGTAACAAACAACAAAACGCATTATTTTCCGTCAGCATTGCCGAAAAGCCGCCTCTGCGATATATCACATACATTAGAATGAGCAGCACACATCACATCGATTCAATATAAGCGCGCGAGCCGCCATGACAGCTCACATGCCAGTTTCGCGGACCATTGGTCGGGATAACAGTGTAGCCTTTCGTTCCTATTATTGTTTACTTTTCATTCGACATTCATTCGGCTGGTTGTCACCATGGATCGAAGGGAGGAAGGTATCGGCTCAGTGTTAAATTTGTTATTTATTTGCGATTGTTGGGTGTGAACCTGGTTGACCTTTGATTCTGAGCTTGGCAATTGTTAAAGGATATGCAATTTTTACTTTGACGTCAGACATGGCGTATTTACGTGATGAGAGACAGATATTCCATATAGGTACCCATAAATGCTATAATATTTTACCAAAAGTTAAATATATCTTGCATGAGGAATTTGCTGGGAATGAATGAAACAAGAGAGATATGTCAGGATCGTAGCAAATGGCGTTCCATAGTCTCTGCCTACCCTTTCGGGCAACAGGTGAGAGTGTATGTATGTATATCTTAATGTAAACATGTTTTCTATCCTATTCAGACATTTTCTAATTTCTTCCCGTTGCATTTATTATTCAAATCAAAAAGATATATTAATCATATCGCTTCATTAACAGCGAGTGTATATCAGTTTGTTGTGATTTCTTTTACACCCACACTTTGTTTGGATTTTTAATTTTTTATTTGTTTACGCTAGAGCCCGAACACATACGTTTTAATTTACCCAACGATACGTTGAAATGTTTACATTTCATTTATAATGTTTACGTAATGTGTAAACAATTATTTTTTGTTTGTAAACAATCGGTATTGGTTCCTTCACGGAAATAGATTTCATTCATTACAATCGATGTTGTGGAAGTGGGTTACCAGATGGCGCTTTGTCGCCTCTAATGACACTTATGGGAAATAGTATGGTGGTTTATTTTTAGCGCAGACCTTCGGAGTGTGAAACTTTGTCGGTTTGTTAGTGAGTTCGATACCCCGCTGGGGACAAATATTTCGTACGAGCTGCGGATATTTGGCCTCGGAAAGAAGTTGTGTAGACCGCAGCTAATAATGAGTTACAAGTTTTGAACACGTGCTCCTCACGTAATTTTGAACACGAGGATAATAATTTTATTAACTTATATTATTATGTGTACGTGTAGTGACAGGGAGTCCTTATACGCGTGTATGCAGATTGGAAAATTTATACAAAACTTTAACATCATTATTACACATGTGTTACATGTGTATTTATCGTTAGCATATCTACAAAACTTGATGAGCAAAACTTGTTTAACTTGTATCATAAATTCGATTGAGTTTGACCAGCAAAGATAAAGGAAGTGACAAAAATGAACGCTTTTGTCTTCGATCTTCTTTTGTCAAAAGCTGACTCCAGTGCCGCGTTTTGATATCGCAGATCACTCAAACTGATAAACAAAGCCCACAACAAACACTTGGCTATAAATGTGTTCCCTTCGTTTATATGAAAGTAATTTCTGCTCCATCAAGTGCAGACAGTTGACAAATAGTTTCTACGACTGTTACGTTATTGCAAACTGTAGCACAAAATTAAATTTACGCAACGAAAAATTGAATAATAAACTTCCTATTGTACTTTTTTTGCGAAGATCTGAATTTTAAATAAAGCGATCCGACATAGCCTAAATAATTAGAAGGATGAAGTGCCAGTGGGCTAGTCACAGTTGTCGCAGATCGAGCTAAGGGGTGTGCCATCAGAGAGGCCTATGTTCAGGTTGATGATTTGACATGATTTTATAGTTTCAAGAATTTTTCTTGTAGTGTCATTCAAAATGTACTTAAGTACTACTGCGTACCTAAGCCAAGTGTAGTTACATATTATCGTATTAATAGGTCCACAACCTAAGTGTTACCCCCACATGCATCCTTCATGCATACAAATGCATCCTTCTATTGACCACATTAAACCTATAAGTAAATTACGTTTTCTATTAAAGAATATACTAGAGGCTGAGAAGATAACAAAGGGCTCTCCACCAAAACATAAACAAAATCCAAGAGCCATTCTTTCAGTATAGTTTAGTAGCGACAACTGTCACAATATTATTGCTCTTAATCTGCGCCCGGTGACCCAATCTGCCATTAATCCTAGTCCCGCCATCATCTCAGTTTTATCTGCCCCATTCATAAAACACAAGCTGTTCTAAGCTCTGATGTCAGATATTGATCACGTCCGCATCATCTGTAACTACTGCGTTTTCTTGTTAGGCTTGGCTCATACCTGATGCAGCGTTCATATTTAATAAAACCCGCTGATCCTGCTATTTTGCGCTATATTTATGATCTTGCTAGGGCTTCACTTAATAATCGAAAGTACTGAATAACTAAAGTCGCATAGTTCAGATTTCAGCAGTGACTTTATTATAACGATGCTGTATTGTGTAGTAACAGCTGCTTCCGTAAAAGAAATCAGTGAAACAAAACATGTTATAACTGTAGCGTTCACATTTTTTGATCAAATTAACGTTAATAAGTAATTGATGTGTTTATATAAGCAGTTTATTTGTAAAATGAATTATTATTATTGCGTATACTGTAATAAATATAATATGCCAAAATAATTTCAAAACTTGTAAGCTGAAGATTAACAAAATCAAAAAGATTAAATAATTTACTCAAACATCAAAATTTTGAGCGAAATCAGTAACTTAATTACGCGTATTTTGGGATATAATCATTTAATTGCGTCTCACCGCACCGTCAAGTTTAAGCCGAACATAATTCCTTCCCCGCTCAATATGATATGACTTTAGAACATTGACATCTACGGCCTCAAATTAGGGACTCAGATGACGAAACGGGGGATGAAATCATGTACCTAGTCCTTTGTTTATTCACTTATCTTCACGCTCTATTTCCTATTAGGGGATGAGCTGAATTGTAAGCGGAATTAATGCAGGGAAATGTTTGTGCATACGACACTCTTCAGTGATATTGGCTTACCAAATGGCTGTGATGGGTGGAGAAATTGTTTCCTACTGGGGTTAGTTGCGTCACTTAATTAAGTGCGTCCTATTTCCGTCGACAAAAAGTACGTGGCTATTGTCCTTTGCACGTGAAGGGTTAATTGATTTTTGAAAGGTTAACTTGATCAACGTGAGTGAAATAAAGAACTTTTTAAATGTCAGGAGATAAAGTGTTGTATTTGCTAAGTTGTTGTGTAATGAGTTTGTGAACTGTTGTGCATTCAGTAAGTCGTGTTAAGTTGAAGTGATTATTTCTAAAAATGCATTATGTAGATAACTGAGCTGCTAGCGTGAATGTCTGCTAGCCTTGCCACTGTTTAATCAATCTGCGATAGCCTGGTATGATAGTATCAGGGATAGCCAAGTGTACAAACTACGCAGAAGGTCTTGAGTTCAAACCCACAGCACGCACCACTGACTTTTCAAAGTATAGTGCGTATTCAATTGTTAATCATTTCTTGCTAAACTCGAATGAGAAGGGGCCCATGCCTAGCAGTGGCATAGATTATAAACAATACTGATAGATGATGATTTTTAATTTCTATCTACAAACTTTGGCTTATTGAGAAAGCAGTTTATTTCACCTGCATATAACAAAGGTATACTATAATAATATTCATTACACGATATTAATCGCTGTACACATAAGTATTTAGTATCTATCATCATAATTACTATCTGCACCACACACGCATTCCCAATTCAAATTTCACAGAGTAAAAAAAATAACGAATTTTCAAAAAATTATAAAAACATTTCCGTGGTCTGATGTGATTCCGAGTTAACCATTCTTAAATTGCTTTCAGATGTTTTGTACGAATGAGTGCTCCCGCAGGAAATAAGCAGAGAATAAAGAATTTATGCGTTTGATATGAATATGTAGTCGTAAACCTATATAAGAACGTTTCCAGTTTATAATAATACTGTTGTATAACACTAAATGTATTTAATTGTTTACATCTGGTTTTAAAACAGTTGTGATTTATATATTCAGTTTAGAGAGCGATGCCAATTATTATGATGAGGTAAAGTTTTGTTTACCTTTTATAATTTTTTGGGAAACTCATAACAATAATTTGAAATAAGCTATAGCCCAGTGGTGAGACCAACTGACCGCTACGTCTCCGCTTCGAACCTACGGCACGAGCCAACGATTAAGTTATCTTTGTATCGTATTAAATTGTCAATTGCTTGCAATGAAATCCCGTGAGAATTTCGGGATATCCCCTGTTAAAATGCACCCCTACACGGTCTTCAAAGAACGCCTTACGCCTCTTACGCCTAATAGTTTTGGCTCTAGCTTGTCTGTCAGTCAGTAACGCAGAAATGTTATACAATTATACAGATTGATTCTAAACCTCACTACATCCAACTGTTTATTACTGAGAATCTACAGTATGCAATGTTTTGTTTGGCAACATGCACACTTAACTTAGTTCAAAGTTTCAGTTACCTTCTATAAAAATATCGATTGATAATGAATATACGAGTATTTATCTTATAGTGAGAAGAGGCCCGAACCCAGCAGTAGGACAGTATAAAGGGCTGATGATGATGATGATACGAGTATTATATTTAACTTCTAATGAGCTATTTCGATACAGGAAATATCGATACTTTTTGTAATGATATTTTCTCAATCAAAATAGCTCCTTAATTAGGATATAAATATAATATGCATACAGATATTTATTTATGAACAGAATTATTGTGTATATTAGGAATATGCGTAATTGAGGCCCCAAGTACCGAAATGTAATAATTTTATATTTAAGTAATTGTTTATTTTTCTATGCTCAATTATTTGATAATATTTGTACACCATAACGGTAAGACATAAGGAACTTTTTTTTACTCAATACCTATGTAATTTTTATCTACCTAAGTCTAGCAAAAAAGTAAATAATTCTTATTCTTAAGCAACAGCAAGACCTAACAACGTAACGAAAGTAGTGACTTTGATCTCAATTCATACACTTTGACTTCAGAGCAACACAGTAACAACGAATATGCCACCGAATAATAGAAAATCTTCCAAATCTTAAGTTATATTCTCCACCTTTCATCTCCATAATTTAAATGCATCTCATCTATCCTCTTGATAAGCAGAGGTAAAACGAGACAGAACTAGGTAGAAGCGAGATGTTAATTAATTACAATATGCAAAATGCTTTCTCGGTTTCGGCAAATCTCATTCAGAATGCCGAAACCATAATTTGAATGTCATCATCTCAAGTTGAATGAAGTAAATTAATGTTTTCACATTTTGATCTCTCGCTGTAGAACTGAATTAATCAAAAGTTACTTATTGCAGCACATACACTCGTAACTAAGATTGCGTATGATTAATTACAGGGCATATGGGAGAGTCATTTAAATTATAGGAAATTTAACCTTATTGATGAAGACGTAGCGATGAAGTTTGTGTGAATGTGGTGTTGCCTGTTTTTTGGCTCAGTTATTATTTTCATACATTTATTTGTGTTTTAGTATCAATGTAATATTTGACCCAATAACCACACTAAGTTCCAATTGCACCACTTCTGAATCTTTCAGATAAATTTAAAATTGCAACAAGTTGGTTATCGAAATAAAATAATTAAAAAAAGTGAGTGACTTATCCGACAAACTAATTTAACGGGAAGTTATCAGGCAGCAGTGAAACTGGTCATAAGTGTCAATAAATATTTATTTAGGACTCGTTCTAACCCTTTCTCTCTTTATGAAAAACTCAGCCACTTTATCCCACCATCTATTTATTCTTTATGAAAGATAATTAGCTTACTTAGCTAACAGTATCTTTGGTCTTCACGTTTTAATATTATAATACACTTTCCATTGTAGCTTTTTAATTCACTAAGCCAGTATTTTTCTTTATAATCAGCAGGAAAAGCGCTTTAATCCACAGAATACGTTAGCAAAACGGGGTTTTAGATTAGAAAAATAAAGACAGTAATAGACAAAATTAAAATTTTGTTCATTAGACATCAAGAAAAATCGCTGCCTCCGCCAATTAAATTGCTCTCAACAGCAATTGTTGGAATGCTCTTTCAAATGAAGTAAAATTTCTAAATCTTAAAACCTCATTAAGAATCTCTGCTTACGTTATAGAGCTACTAGATGTGTAAGAAATTAAAAGGTCTTTGCGGAGACAGCAAATCACCTATACTAATTAATCGTGATTCGCTATGAAACGTTGTCGTACTACACTGTTGTCATGTGGTGTGTTTAGTAGGTAGGATGCCCCCGGGAGGTTTGTGTTTCAACCGTGAAAGAAATCTCTATAAGGTCTTTATAAATATGAATCCATTTTTGTATGTATGTAGCACTTGTATGTATCTACTTGTAAATATTGTAGGTATTGCGTATTCTCAAAACTTTTAAAAATATATAGAAATGAATACTTTGACTTAAACATTAACGTTGATGTGTCAGAAAACTCCTTATCATGTTTAATCATTCTCTTTAACATAATCCACTGGATTAAGCTTGTACAGTTTTTGTAGACGTTTAAAAATGCGTTCTTGAGTAGAGCGGTTTCTTTGGCTAAAAGCATTTTAATCCGATTCGTTAAGTTTTCACTAGCATCGGGTTTCGCTTGGCGACCCATAGTGAGGCTTAAGCCTCTTAAAACTTAAACCTTGTAGGCTAGATCGACAGTAGTCTTAGCTGCTAATTTATAATTATAGTTCAAGGGATTCAACTCAAAACATTTCGGTGCAATTAATAGCAAATATATTTAATATTCCAGTGGTGTACGTAACGGACTGTCAAGACGATGGTCTCGGGTTCGATCCCCAGGTACCCCGGGCACGCACCTCTGACTTTTCGAAGTTATGTGTGTATTAAAAATGTTAATTATCGCTCGCCTAATAATGTGCCCGGTTGATGGCAATAGGCTCACCCCCTAATACATTGGGACCGAAACATAACTGGCAAAGTGTGCGTGTATAATGCACCTCTACCTACCCCTTCGGGTATAAAAGGCGTGAAGTAATATTACACTTTTGCCAACCCTTCGGATATATAGACGAGAGTCTATAGAAATATTTTTGCTTTATGTCGGTTTATGTTTTACTCGTCTTATGTATTGAGCTATGATAAATGGAAAAACAGAGTAGGAAAACTTGAAATCAAAACAGTGAACAAAAATTATATATAAATAGCGAAGGATTTCCTGACGAAGTTAAGGACCACGGACATTACTTGTCGTCAAGCGAAACACGCACGACTCACGATCTTATTTTCACATTTGCCAAATACTATAGGTACTTAGTGGCGTGCCATTGGAGACGTGAGCTAGGTATATCCAGCAGTGAGTTATTGCAGGCTGATGATGATGATAGGTACTTAGTGCATCGTTTATTCAATCAAAAGATAAAAAAGTTGTGCGAGTTTCATATTGAATAGATGAGCCCGCGGTTACACCCGCGTTATTTAAGGCTATTGCTCTGATCCCGTGGCACATAGCGTAATGTTATATAGCCTATAGCCTTCCTCGATAAATGGGCTTTCTAACACTGACAGATTCTTTCAAATCGGACCAGTAGTTCCTGAGATTAGCGCGTTCAACCAAAGAAACAAACAAACTCTTCAGCTTTATATATTAGTTAGTTTAAGATGTATACCTATAGTTAATTGATGCTAGACTGTTCTTTGAGATTGTTGAAATTTGTCCTTTTACCGCATCCCGCATTTTCTTTATAACGTCAAAACTTAAATCTACAAAGATGCAATTCTAGAGTTATTGCTACAACTTATAACTGTTTAGTCAAAATAAATATCGATATAATCCCTAAACAGTTGTTTCAATTAAAACAGAATTTACCAATCTAAAGCTACAGAAATGAGAATTAAGTTGGTTGAGCCTAAAAATAATACCATTTATTTTCTTTCACTTCGTTCATTCTGATTACTTTTCTTTCTAATATTTTCTTTTGTAATTGACTTGATGTCTACTACAAAACTTCCATTCTTTGAAGTAATTTTATCAAAATACTCCTTTGGCATGTGGGTAGTACGAGCTAAATAAAGACGCAAACAGTAATATATTCTACCTGTTTGTTTGTCTGAACGTAAAACATGGTATAGCATTACCGTTTTCACTTAGAGACTAAATATACTCCAAGGATCACTCATTCAGAAATAGGTAGATACCTACATCTCGCAGATATTCCGATGCGTCTCTCAACATACTTTGCAAGTCGTTAAAAATCGATATAATTGTGAAAACATTGATTTATAAATATATTTGTTGTGTTTGAAACGGGGAAACCTTCCAAAAATAATATATGTATCTGCCCACGTCGGTCGGCTGCACATGGATGTTTCCGAGTCGATAGCGCAAAAAATGTGTATTTTTTATTTTTTGTTTTCGTTCTATCCAAATAAACAGACGCCGGCAATACTATTAGGGTAAATCCGGGGGAGATGGCCCTAGTAACTTTAAGACTCCATTGTGAAGGAAATATTATGAATAAAACAATAATTAATACACAAATTTAAACTTTGCTTATAATTCTTATTAAACATTAACAATTAATCATTTTGAACAAGGCAAATAACGTAATTTTAAACATTAAAAATAAATATAGGACTGGCCATCTCTCCCAAGGTGTCCGGGAGTGAAGGGCATAGGGGTCGGGGGGAGATTACCAATACTTCTTTTGCGTTTCCATATGCCCTCGAGATCTTTTAACTCTTATTTTTTCTACTACCGCAGTTAGAAAACATTTCAAATTCTGTGCAATTTTCATGCACCCAAAACAAACAAATATTACATTGAATCGAATTTTCAATTACTTGTGTCGCATAATTATTATTACCTCAAACTCTGCAGTTATCTTTCTCTCTGTCTTCAGTTTCACTGTCAGAGGTATCATTGAACACGATGGGAATTTCTGCGCAACTGCTATCAGACAACCTACGAATCGCCTTTCGTTTCTTAACAGTATTTTTGCTGAGGTATTGAGTATTGTGGTCTACCTGTCTTAGTTTCTGATTTTATTATTTTTGGTTTCTTTGGCTTTTCTTTCTTTTTCGGGGTGAATTAAACTTAATTCAGGGTTCTTCCTTTGTCCTGTCTTAATGTACACAGGCGACATAAAATTACCTTCAGCATTACAACAAGCAATTACCGTGATGGTCTCTCCTTTTTCTGTGGAGGTTGACACAGCCTACAGCCTTAGAATCTTTTTCAGCCAAAACATCACCTGGTCGATTATTCAATTACAACCCCGGACAACCATGTTGTAAATATGGCCTGGTTTTATTATTAGGTCATTATCAATCAGAGTTCTCTCAAGCATATCAAAATAGGGGTTTAATTCTGCTTTATTCTTTCTTTTAATTTTATCTCTCCCAAAGATACTATGGCCATCTCTTCCGATCGTCCAGGTGAGATGGCCACATTAGGTAATTAAAAGATCTCCTCAAGTTTGTAGGCAGTTTTGTGATTACAACACCGGAGAAGTTAATTACTTTACTAGGAAAACACGGAAACGGGCATAACTTTCAAAATCTTTTTGTGACCACCTAATATGTTAACACCTTACTTAACTTGCATACGTCATAAAACATCAAAGTCAAATTACTCACCATTCTATTATTTTTTCGATCAAATCTCTACTGACACTTGTTGTCCATGCTAAAGCGAACCGAACTAAATTAAAACTAGTGACATCTATTTATTATTACTTGATTTTTTTTCTTTTGGCCATCTCTCCCGTACGGCCATCTCCCCCGGAATTCCCCTATATGGAACTAAGATGCAGGTTTTCACACAGCAATGTGCAATAATTTATGTTTAACGGGTCTTAATCGTTATTATGTCTGTGAGCTCCATGAAAAAGCTAAAATTCTGTGAAATCTGGTTAGACTAGAAAGCAAACTCCGAACTTTAAGGCGAAAGGTCTTGGATGCAACCGGGATAACGCTAGGACAATGATAGTCGAGATAGTTTCAATTCTCCTATTTTCATTTCGAACCTATTATTTTCGTTCGTCGATAGTAGTTGTATATCGATGTCCGAGTTGGCAGTAAGTGTTAATTGGTTTCTCTGAGAGTCAATCCACAGATATACTACGAAGTCTGGCCATCTGCCCTCGTGAAGATAGCAGTTAGTTTACCCAAAGCAACCCATAAGTGTATCCTCTATTACAATGTTTAACTTACCTATGTATTATACAAGGTTTAGCGGGTCCTACTCGCGCTAACTTTGATACTTTAAGGCCTATATAGCTCAGTATTTGCCGACGCTTCGACGGACTTATTCCGGTCGTGGTCGCGGCGGGAGCGCGCACGAATACCGAGGTATTTATGCCTTAAATATCTTAATTATATCGAGTAAGACTCGCTAAATAACCTTGTATAATGTATACAAATCGCGAGAGTTTAAAATCTTTTATTGCTCACCTATGTAGTCATCAAATGTAGTTTACTTCTAAGATCCCGTATAACAAGTATAATAATATTTTTTTATCTTTAACGTGTGATTAAACGGCGCGTCATGCATCGCGCGAGATAAATGTCATTCAATTAAAATTCGTGACACATTATAACGCTCAGATGCAGAGATGACAGCATAAAACTTTCAAAATAACTTTTACTTTTCTTTTATTTTTGAAATCCTTACTGCTTAGTGAGTTTTATTTGACTTTGTCACACATTGTTGTACTGGGTGGGATGTTTATATCCTACGCTAAGCATTGCTTGTGGTGCCGGAAGTTAGCCTTGAGCTGATTAAGAGTCTCGGGTCTTCAGATATGCAAATTGAAACCTAATCATTTTGAGATACTTTTATAAAGAAGAAATATACATACATATGCTCACGCTTTTTTCCCGTCTGGGTAGACAGAGACAATAGAACGCCTCTTGATTCTATTCTTAAAAAGCTCTCGCGCTTCAGGACGTTAATAAACACGACCAAAATAAACAATAAAAGGAAATATAATTGGAATATGAATAAAGGTGAATCACACTTATTCTCATAATATACTTAAAAAAATGCACTGCTCAACGTGTCATCACGATCATCATCCTAGGTTCCACCCCGCTTGCATCCAAGAGCCAGCCTTGGAGCCCAAGAACTGCTTACTAGTCTAACCTCTTCCTTCCAATGGGTCATTCATTATTTAAAAATAAGCGTTCTATCTTTCCAGAACGCCTCGACATTTTAAGATGGATCGAGATATTAAAAAAAAAAATAAGGAAGGCGCCAATTTTTTACAAGTATCTATCATCGTTTGATGAATATGATAATTGAGGTCTTAGTTATACTATCTATTGTATTATAGAGATACCTACTGCTCTAGGAATAAAGAATCCTTTTACGTAGGGGACTATACAAACATTCAAGCAATTGATACAAAGTGACGAGTGTGGGCATACCCAGACTCGTCACAACAATTAGTGGATCGCACGGTTATATACCGTACGGGTACTACAACACCAGGCGGGTAAACGTTCGTGCAGTCTTTGATTTGATTCCTAGTTCAACTAAAAGGACTTACAGGTAGATGCTACAATGAAAACCTTAATGTGTTAGATTTTTATTACATTGTAGTAACTAAAATCTTATACAATAATACAATATACGTGTTACAACGTTAACAAAATGTATTTGTCACCTGTCCATAACATTTTCGGAGACGGGTGTAATCGCTTTGGCCTAGTTTTCAGATACAAAAGCAAGATTCTTTGTATTTATAATCTTGTTTTTATTTTATATAATCTCATTCTGTTTGGCAGTTCTTATAATGGATCTCGAACTGACTGAGCGAGCAACAAAGGATTATAGTTTCTTTTTATCTTCCATTTGAATAAAAGCTGTAAAAATATATTATATTTGTTTTGTGTTAAAGTCTCGCAGTTGTGAAAACGTGATATTACTGAAGTTATAATTAGACTGTATTTATTCACATTCGTAGTTATAACATAAGTTTACTTATATTTAAGTATCAATTTGGAGGATAATCGCCGAGCTGCACAGATAGAAGGATGGATTGATGATTTACGTAGCGCAAATGAAAAATTGATCTATTTAACTCGGATGAAGCCACTGGCTCATAAGAGAATCGAAGAAAATCATTACTAAACATCCTAACAATCAAGATAAAAAGCTTTTTTGGCATTGTGTATCATGGAAACCCAAGCAACTACCTCGATATCGAGCAATATAGTACGTCATTTCCAAGACTGTGAAGAAGCCGCAGTAAAAGCACCAGAAAAATGTGTACCGCGTGCAACAAGTTTACATGTGTGCATCGTTTAAAGAGTATGTGTCTATCCAGTGCAGAAAATCAAATTCAGTAGTTAGATTTTCACACAAAAATTGTGAGTTTTCTCAATTTGAGTAAATAATGTCATATTTATGCTTATTTAGAGACGATTTTTGTTTTGGTTAATTATTTTGTAATTTAGGGGTTGTGATTAGGTTTTGCTAATAAAATGTTTAAAAATAACCACTACTGATAGTATTTTTATAAAAATAATAAAGAGTTTTTTCCAAATATTATTTTAATATCAATTTTAAAATGGACTACGTATGTAATCCGAGCGACGACTTAGTTACTTCTAGATGCGCGACTACTGCAGGGTTAAAAATGCATCGAATTTTTATTGCGACGAATGCGCTGAAGTGACAATCTTCGACGTTTCACGATGTATTCGCTAAGTCTAATGCTTGACCATGCAAGAAAGCGAGACATCCATGAGTACACTTCGATAACATTCTCTCTCTCTCTGTGGTCGGTCCCTCATGACTGAGGATCGTGGTCATCGGTGGATGTGGATGGTTTGCACCTGGTTTCGATGATCTGCCTCCACCGGTGCCTGTTCATTGCGTCTCGGGCGACAGAGCAAAACATGGTTGATGATGGGCCTCTCACTTGATCACTCGATAACATTACAACACGTAAACTTATCAAATACCACTATTGTCATATCGCATTATTTCGATTCACAATTTTATTAAGGGTGCATAGGGTTCCCACCGAGAACTTAGGGTCCCAAGTCAACCTCACCTGCAAGTGGTGCACCTGCCTATCAACGGACGAGGCTCTGGCAAACAAAATATCCCGATAAGCGGCAATAGGCTCGCCACCTATTACGTGGGATCAAAACACTGGCGAAAAGTGGACGTTTAATATGCCTCTGCCTACCCCTTCGGAGAAACAGGCGTGAGTCTATGTATGTATCTATGTACAATTTTATTACACGACAGTCTATCGAAGTAAAATTTAATACTCAGGGCATTTAGAAACTCAACATCAGTCTCTGATAGCATGACGTAGAATTTAAAAATGGAAGTAGAGAAATGTATGTATACTTTAAAC
Organism: Euclidia mi; assembly: GCA_944739405.2. Lineage (NCBI taxonomy): Eukaryota > Metazoa > Arthropoda > Insecta > Lepidoptera > Erebidae > Euclidia > Euclidia mi. Next base: position 1,348,970 of record OX123188.2, on the reverse strand, counting down.
TTCAGTGACTTGTACACACTTAGGTACACATTATTACGCGATATAAACACGTTTCATAAATATAAGTATGATGAAATATAGGTGACAACACTATCTCTTCGAAAATCTACTAACATATCTTGAAAATACACCTCTACAGCATTTTTCTTATAACAGTTGTATGTTTTACTGTGTTTTAAGTGAATGCTCAGTCTATTATTGTTGAAATCATGAAGGTTCTTCTGAGCTAAGTAAACATCTAGTATGAATGTTTAATGTACATTGTAGAAATGCTGTATAGTGCCTGGTAAGTTATCTCGCAATCTAGTTTGTGCAAACGCGAGCTAAGCACTGGAGTTATCGACTGTGGGCTCAGTGTTCGCTGATTATTATAAAACTTTGTGCCTACGTGCACATCATTAAACATGCCTGCACTTACTGTAGCTGCTACAAGAGCACAGTTTACAACTGCTTATTGAAAGAGTATAGCAACCTATTCTAGTTAAAATTTCATTTAGAATCGTGCCCACGGTTAGTGCTGGTTAGTATTAGCACAGTCAAATAATCCATACAGTCGTTCGACGAACGCGTCTAGACGTGTCAATCGTGCGGGGGTCAAGAGGTGAGACGCGGGCAGAGCGGTACCTAGTTACGTATATCGCCTTAGTTCGTAACTAGGTACATGTTTTTGGGGGCTGGCACATATTTATTTGCTTATGAATATTAATTAAGATGGTGCATACGACTTGTGCTGTGAGACATTGAAATTATTTATGCTGTTTAAAGATATAAATAAATAAGGATAAAAAAAAACTGCGATTTCATTAAGTTACTTATAACAAAAAAGAAAATTTCATTAAGTATAATTATTTATATTATTTTGAAATGTACCTATAACCACTTAAAATAATGTGCACATTTACTACTAATCTAGGTACTAACTTTTTACAATATCTCATGTCTGGCAATGACGTATTATAATAGTTTTTATATATCTTAGATGTCTGGCCAAATCACAGAATAAAGTAGTAATCAACAACATGGCAGACGTAAGAAAATATGCGTTGTAAGGTAATATTCGATTCAAGTGTGATTATAATTTCATGCAATAAGTACCTAGTACCTTCGTATTAGTTAAGTACCTATCACATATTATTATGTATCTTGGTAACGGCGCATCCTAGCTCGAAAATAACCATATTTTTGGCCCCCTTTTATAAATCCCACACATGTTCTCCGTAATCTCATAGCCCGGTCACCCATCCATAAAATTACCGTGATGTCTATTGCTTTACCTTAACGTAGTTTGCACGAAAAAATCTGCAAAATACTTCATATCGATAGACATATAGACATAGACTCTGCAAGCTGATCCCATGGTTACCCATCCATTAAACGACCGCTATGTCAATCGCTTTATTTTAACATGGTTTGTACGATAACGATATCTGAAAAATGCTTTATATTCTTAACCGCCTCCCACGACACCTGCGGGATGAAATATGTAGGTGCTGACTAACACTTTGTATGCAAATCTGTCACCGCACGAAAAATGCAAACTGTTTTATAATAATTATTTATCATTAATTATTGTAATATAATAAACTAGCTGTTTCCCACGTTTTCACCCGCGTCCTGAGGTAACTATATCGCGTACCCAGTTAATTTGTAGCCTAAGTTACTCCTTGGTACATCAGCTATCCGCCAGTCAACGTCTCGTCAAAATCGGTCCAGCCGTTCCAGACATTAGTGAAAACAAACAGACAGACAGACAGACAAAAATGGTAAAAAAGTCATTTCGGTATATGTACCGAGTATACATCCATATACATTTAGTAAAAAGCGATTATTTTAATATTACAAACAGACACTCCAATTTTATTTATGTGTATAGATGTATTTATATGTATAGAAAAGTGATGTACACTATAATATTCATGTAGCGTAGTAATTGTAATATTTTTCTAAAATAAATAGACATTGTTTGAATAAGTAGGTATTGTTTACATGTGGCAGCCCTAGCCTCCTTACCCTTGTCTAGACGCTGGAGATCAAAGGCGTCAAACTACTGAATGTCTTTATACTGTGGTATTAATAAGTTTCTGTTGACCACGTTTCAAATTCATTACATTCAGGCATTTTTGTAGTTATAAGGAACTAATTAAATTAGGGCGATATCTGGAAAAGTTGGTAAATAATATCTACAGTAATTTATGTTTGCAGATGTTTACCATTTAAAGTCAGTAAATAAGGGAGTGAATAAATCATCAATTGATTTTGAAGAACTAATGGGTACGTTAAATATCTTTTTTCCTTGCTTATCATGATTTCATGTTAATCAATGTTGAACAAATAATTGCCCTGACGAGACTAGAACCACAAATTCAATGTCTTTTCAAAAACAGCATGATGAAAGAAATCCTAATAGTAAAAATAAAATGGTTGTATAGTATAGTCTGTATGTCTTTGAAGTATTTTCACAGAGTACTTACATGAGTTGAGTAAACATTGCCTTATAACTACAGAATATTTACCCAATAGTTTGAAACGTTCCTTAAGAACCAATTTAATATCGTATCAGTTTCATCCCACACACGTAATGTATAAAGTAGCAAAACTTTGCCTCGGCGATATTGGTGTTTGAGCGTAATTTCTTATTAATTAAACGTATCTCCATCGTTTTAATTAAACTATCTCGATGTAATATTATACATACGGCTTTAGATTATTTTTTTTACAATATTGAATCAATATTGATTATATTATGTAAGGTCATGTATACGAATATTGACTGCGCGAATCGCGTAAGGCATTAAACGGCCGTATCGCTTCGCCTTTCAACACTCAGCAGGGAGTTGTGGGTTCGATTCCCACACGATACGATTTTTAGTGTGATTGATATTGACCTTCTGAGTATGGGTGTTATTGTGTCTTTTATAAGTTTGTGTGCATTTGTGTTTGAAAATCTACGTTCAAATAAAATTGACTGAATGACGAACCTTGGTCAACGGTTAATTAAAGGCTAATAATTATTTCAGCATTATCAAAGAAACATGATACCCTTTTGAAGATCCTTAGCACATCGAGGAAAATACCGAAAAATACTAAGCGAGATTTTGCCAAAATCTTTTGAGAGCTAAATTATAGGAATTGGATGTTGAGATTCTATAAAAGATTAATCAGCTGAAAGGCGGCAAATTAATTAAAATTTTATAGAATTTCAACAGCCTTGTAGAATTTTGCCGGTAAACTACAGGACTTCCTTACGGACCTTAATCATCAACATTCATAATCAAATACTCTGGAAAGTATTTTAGACAGAAGCACTTTTTCAGATTTTCGTGCCACTAATTACTATCCATCACGAGCACCAAGGGTCAGTGAAACGTAATTACGTGACATGGGACCAAAAGTAATTGAACCTCGCTCGGTTTTCTTCGAACTTAGCAATTCCAGCACCAAACCTCGGTGGTACAAAGAAGTTTTGGAAAAGCCGATGATTTATTAGAGCTAGTGTAATTTATTCCGAATTGTGTACGTTTTCAACACAGGTAACACGCAATCGTAGTCACGGGCAGATGCTAATTAATGAAATATCAACCCCATCCAGTTTTACAACATTAAACAAACCCACAGAAAGATTAGTTATGACTTATGACAGTAGTATTTGGTAGCCCCATCACTGCCTCATGAGTCATAAACTAGTGTAAAATACGTATAAATATGTTTTTAACTCACATAAACAGTAATAGATGCGTGGATTCAATCTGAAACAAAATAATTAATATCAGAAGTTGATTTAAAATTAACGAATGGCACGCTGTCTCCAAGATCTTGTCCAAAGTTCCAACTACATAAGTTTTGACTTATTGACCGAATCCAATATTGAAGTTAGTTTGTCAAGCGAAGACATACTCGTGCAATAACACCGATATCATAAGTTTAACAGATCTGCTTAGTTTTAGTTGATTTGTGATTAGTACTTGTATACAGGGTGTAAAAACTAAACGTTAAATGTTAACGAAAACTGAAACCCCATTTAGTACCAATTATTACGATATTTTTTTACTTCGGCACCATACCTGGGAAATTACTGGTTCAGGAGATATTGAGGCTCAAAGTCACGAATTTTTTTTTCGAATTATTGCAAAATGTGTTTAGAATGATAAATGTACACTTTCTGCCAAATAAACATAAACAAAATTTTCAATATTTCCCTAAAATAAACGGCTTTAAAGTTCCCGACGCGTAGTGTATGTGCTCAATCAGACTGATCTAGCGGGTGCGGGCGCGGGCGCGGGCGCTCGGGTCTTGGCGTAAAGACGCTCGAAGCTCGCTCGGCACTGTGAATATGCAGACGACGCGTCGTCTGCATATTCACAGTGCCGAGCGAGCTTCGAGCGTCTTTGCAGATGTGTTTGGTCGTTCTCAAACTTTGAGCTGCTAAGTATTTATTTAGACGACATGGATGAAGATTTGTTTTTATTAATGGAAAATTCATACTTAAAATGGAAATTGCTATATATGAAGTTTGGCACACATGATTTAAATAAAGGAAGAGAAAGGTTTGGAGAATTTTACGTATTATACGCTGATTTACGTACTGTATTTCTTTCCATAATTTGTTTATGGCTGCCCTATTTAAATGTTGCAGATGTTTACTTTGCCAAATAGCTGTGCGATGTTGTAGTGCAGATATAAATTCTTCAGTATTGATGTCCATGATTGACGACGCTTCGGCGGGTAAATCAAAATGGTTTAGAACCACACGCGTAGTCACCTAACAGACGCTATATCACTGTGAACGCTACGGGCGGACTGAGCCATTAGAAACACCCGCGCCAGCCGCGCGCGCGCCCGCCACATGAAGACGCGCGGCTCGCGCGCGCACTGTGAACGCAAAGGGCGTCTGCATACATTTGAATTACACGCGCCCGCGCTAGCACCCGCGCCAGCCTCCACTCTGAAAGAGTACTATGCCTACCAGCAATCAGCTGCGAGGTCATTCCCCTCGGCCGCGCGACCACGTGATCATAAACTGCCGCCACCGCGGCGCACGGTATAGGTAGATACGGCCGGCGTAGGTACGATGTCTGCAAGCGCGCGCTATACATTGCCGGTAATAAAAGTTGTAAATTTTTTTAAGCTTATAAATTTTTTTTGTTTCCTAGGTATTATTTTCGCGTAGTATGACTTGGCATGATGTGCAAAACGAGTAGACTTCGGCTTGGTGATGGATCTTGTGACACCCTGTATATTCTGTGGCCGAATGTGAGTTACGACTATGCTCGATACGACTTTCAAACATCTCTGATTAAAGTGGATTATTTTCTTGTGAGAGTGGGTAAGTGAAGAGAAAAGGTATCAGAAAGTTTTATAACAATAAAGTTACTTAATATTTTCAAAGGTCAATGAACTTTACTTCGTCAAAAAATAAGGAACATACAGTGCATTTTTTTTGGGTTTGATCTAACTGTAAGTAGTTATTGTGAGTTTCTATAGGTACGCCAATAAGTGGTTCATGCTCACTGGGTCGATTTTGTTCGTTGTTGCTTTTTGTTTAATTCGTATAAATCAAGAGCCCTTAACAGTTTTACAAAGTCTATTCCAATTACCGTTGCCCCATTATACCTACTTATAAATGGTACCTAATTAATCTTGAATTATTAATCATTCGATCATAATCGGTAAGTCTAGATTAGATTTAATCTCATACGAAAACCTCATACAGTAAGGAAAAATATTTTCTGCTAATTGCTGTTTTTATATTTTTAAATGCAATAAATAATATTTTATGGGGTGGGTAGTTGTATAATTTTCGTTTCCGTAGATCAAGTACAGAAATAATTGACCTTGAAATTCTTCAATTTCAAGATTTCATTAAAAAATTAAGTAAATTTTAAAATAATCGGCACAAATGATAAACTTTCTTATCCAAAAATTACCGTACTGCGCAGTACTGACACACGGTTTTACTCGAAAACGAGTTAAAATCAAGGTGTGAACTGCAAAACTCACACTTTGATGACATCAAATACACTGTAATTTTACTCTAAGCGAGAGTACGGAGCTTAAGACGACGTTAATGTAAAAAAAACCTCTTATATCTCGACCATAAACAAGAAACTGAGAAAAAAATAAAGTTAAATCACATATCCCACTATCAAAAACCGTGTCGCGTGCTTTTGTATAATTATTCTTGATATTAAAATTATACATACGATCCTTTTGGGCCTGTAATCAGAGAAAAGGATATCATGTTTGATTGTGTACGGTATGTTATCTGTTGTATGTGTCATCTTATTTATGCAAGGAATTCGGGCCTGATTGGTAAAAAAAAATGCATGATATGAGTTAAATATTATGTTGTCTTTCGATAATTGAATCTTAAGAGAGTTAAGCTTACATAAGTGTTTATTATTTGTGACCTCTACCAGAAAAGATGAATTTACTAGAAAATATCAATATAATACTTGGTAAAGACTTCGGTATCGAGAATTTTTACAAAGTGAATTATTTTTTTTTATACCTTGGTTCGAAAGGGTCTTACATTTTTTACACGAAGCAACACTTCATATGAATAACATATTCGAGGTATCAGATTAGCAAGTTCTCAGTAAACAAACTAATCATCTAGGACTTTAGACATCCTTTTCTTTAGCCTATAATAGTGTCACACTGTTGGCCAAAGGATTCCTTGAATTTCCATAAATCTCTGTTGTTCTAGAAGGCATACAGTTTTATTGCCCGTTCTTTCTCGTTGTTTTACCTATTGCATTGCGAACGTGGCAGTAAATGTAGAATCATCTAGTAATTAACTCAAGTTTTGACGTTCATAAGCGTCACTTGTCGCCTAAATGAATAAATGATTTTGACTTTGACATAATTATTTATGTCAAACTCAAAATCATTTATTCATTTAGGCGACAAGTGAAATGTGGGTGTAATATTACACCTCTGCCTACCCCTTTTGGGGTAAAGGCGTGAGTCTATAATAAAATAAAAAATATAATAAATCTAGATTAGATTTAATCTAATACGAAAACCTCATACAGTAAGGAAAAATATTTTCTGCTAATTGCTGTTTTTAAAGTTTTAAATGCAATTAATAATATTTTATGGGGTAGGTAGTTGTATAATTTTCGTTTCCGTAGATCAAGTACAGAAATAATTGACCTTGAAATTCTTTTTTTTTTTCTTTTTTTTTTTCATTTTCTACAATTTATAGGACACATTGCATTCGGATTCTCCTTTTAAGCTAAATAATGCTTGTGATAGGATACTCCACTCTTCCGATTTATACAAACCTATAAATGAAGGTTACATACATGCGCATATATATTTATATAATACTAATTTAATTGATTAATTGTCATGCAGAGATAAGTGATAGCAAGTAATTTCATAAAAATAAAAATAAAATTAAAGTTACATTTAAACATAATTTGAAAAGCGTGCGCTTGGTATTGCTGTGTAGATGTGTATGAGTGTGTAAGTGCGCGTAAGTGCGCGTGAGTGCGTGTGTGGGGGCGCGTATGTATGCGTGTGTGTGCGCGTGAGTGTATATGTGTGTGAGTGTATATCAAATGTGTGTAGGTATGATGGTTGATAGCACAGAAATAAATAGTAAGAGAATGGTGACGCGGGAGTGGCGCGCGTGCCAAACTATTGCACTATAGCGCATGTGTCTCCGAACGCATTCGCATTACGCATGGCGTCTGCCGTTCGCGCGCTCAGGAGGTAAAAATACAATGAATTCGTTACGAGTATACGAATATTCGAATATGCCATATTGTGCAGTTTCCAATTGTAAAAATAAAAGTGATGCAAAAAATATGGAAAAGGGAGGCATTTCATATCACCAGTAAGTATTTAAATTGAGTAAAAGTTAAGATTATTGAGATTCAAACCAAGTGGGCTACATTTACCATGTTTGTCTAATAAGAACATCATCGTTCATTTCTTCGTTATGGTAAATTTCCATTGCTTGAATTATACGATACTTGTTGACATATTTATGAAATAAACACGCAATGTACGGCGAGATAGGCGATATTCACAAGATGCCAAAAACAATAACAAATCACGGGCCACGGGTCAAATAAATAGCTGTGATTGGTCAGCGCGCGCTAGGGATTGACTTTCGGTTTATGGTTACGTTTTAAATTTATCGATAAATAAAAGGAATATTAATTCGAATTAATTATTATATCTCTGGCTGTCTCTCTCTCTCTCTCTCTCTCTTATAGAAAGCAAGCATCATGTTCATGCTTTCTGATCACGAAAATGACATCTATTTGGGTATCCAAGATGGCGGACGGGACATTTTTAATAAAATTAATATGGGTATCATTTTCGGGGTTTTTATGGATTCTGGTCACGAAAATGACATCTATTTGGGAATCCAAGATGGCGGACGAGACATTTTTAATAAAATTAATATGGGTATCATTTTCGGGGTTTTATGGATTTTGATCACGAAAATGACATCTATTTGGGAATCCAAGATGGCGGACGGGACATTTTGAATAAAATTTATATGGGTATAATTTTCGGGGTTTTTATGGATTCTGGTCACGAAAATGACATCTATTTGGGAATCCAAGATGGCGGACGGGACATTTTGAATAAAATTAATATGGGTATCATTTTCGGGGTTTTTATGGATTCTGGTCACGAATCGCAGACGATATCAATATTGTTTTTTTTTTATTTTCTCATCCGCCATCTTTGATTTCCCATCCGCCATCTTTGATCACGAAATAGATGTTGTATTTCGATTCCCCACCCCTTAAAATATCGAAGGCGACACCCATATTGTTTTTAAAATTTTCTCATCCGCCATCTTTGATATCCCGTCCGCCATCTTGGATCACTAAATAAATTTCATATTATTTAATCAGCGTCCCAAAAATCTCGAAAACGATACCCATATAGATTGTATCCTATTCGTTAAGCCTTTTTTTGCCTTTGACCCAACCCTCCCCCTACTCGTTTGACCATTTTATTATTTTAGTCTGGCCTCTAAAAGTTGTGGCGTAATTTTATATAGCCTATAGCCTTTCGGAATAATTTTGCTATCATAGGCAATAACAATTTTTAAAATCCGACTGCTAGTTCCTGAGATTAGCCGTCATTATCTTTTAGCCTTTTTAGCGTTCTGCCCGGCCACAAAGGGTCGAAGCGTTATGTTATATAGCCTATAGCCTTCTGGAATAGCTAGGCTATCGTATACAAAAATATTTTTTCAGATCCGACCGGTAGTTCCTGAGATTAGCGCGTTCAAACAAACAAACAAACTCTTCCGCTTTATTATATTAGTATAGATATAGTCAAAAGTTTGTAAGATTTCAATACAGATTTTTAACTAAATAAATACGTTTTATTTTTATAACAGTATACTTTAACCAAACTGTTCATAATAAAACATTTTATATAAAAAATAACATAATTTAGTTTTCCACAGCTCTCAACACATCGATAATAATTCCTTAGTGTCCCCTCACTATCTATACGTCACCGGGGGCGGGGCTTGCTGAAATGTGGCACGCGCGAAATGTACGCGATGACGTGACATTCACCATTCTATTACTATTTATTTCTGTGGTTGATAGATTTGCCCTACGAGAGTATCTTGGGATCGGCATATTTGGTATCCGCCATAGATGCCACAAATCTAGTAAATAGCTTGACTAGCCATATCTTTTACTTTTAGTTTATAATTGAAGTGCCTGTACTAGACTTTCCACGTCATTATAGTTTTTCGCCTTGAGCCAATTTTCAACTCTTTGTTTATTATATTATAGATATGCGCTGATTGTCTATCATATTGTCTCTTTGCAAAAGTTGACTTGCTTTTGACTAATGGAGCAACTTGATATCTCCTCCTATTTATTAGTGTATTACGGTCGAAAGGTAAAGATTTGTGCTTTTTTAGGATTGTATTAAGTACATATAGCCTCCGAACCGAAAGTACACCGGCCGTTGAGTATAACTCTTCAGTTGGAAATCTAAACGGTTTATGTAACATGACCTTTAATAAAGATCTTTGAGCTCTCTCTAGGTGTAAAAATTGAGTTTTCGTAGCTCCACCCCAAACTGGCAAACAATATGCTAAGACTGATTGTGCCAGTGAGATATAAATTTGCTGAAGAAGGTTTTTTGGTGTAATGTTGCGTAATGTTTTAAATGTCCAAATCATTTTCCTGGTCTTGACATTATTTTTATTTATTTATTTATACACTGATCTGTGTACAGGTTGACTTAATGCCATGGGCATTTTCCGCCAGTCTACCTTTGAGCGGTGCTGAGAAACGTAGTAGGTGTATTAAATACTTATAATGCAGGTACAATAATATAATTCTTAAATAAATATACATACATACACTATAAATACATACATACATATATATAAGTATATCATATTACATATTATAATTATACTACCTATATAAGATATATATGCAATAAATGATACATACAATATGAGAAATAAAGGAAGAATACATAAAGCCATACAGTAGCTCCGTAATAATAAATAACGTGAATAGAAATTACGGTACATTAATAATTCAGTTTGGTTATGCCAGGCAAAACGCTGATCAATCATTATGCCTAGGTATTTAATACATTTTACTTCTTCGATCTCCACACAAGAACAAGTCGAGTTTAGTATGTGTTGGCTTCTTCAATTTCAAGATTTCATTTAAAAATTAAGTCAATTTTATTAAAAAATATGAACTCCCAAAATAATCGGCACATAAACGTCCTTCATTTACAAACGATAAACTTTCTAGTACCATAACGATAAACTTTCTAATACCATAGTGTGGCAGTTACGTATAGTTCTTATTTATATAAGAACTAGACATAACTGCCACACTATGGTCCATTCCTTAGAATATTCCTGACAAGTTATATCCCTCCGATGTCTATACTGTATCGTCTATCCGGTCGTGTGTCTTACTGCTTTAGATTTATTTAAATTGATCGTAAAACCGTATCTGTTGGTGACGGAAGCGCTCGTCTCTCTTGACGACTCGTGACTCGTGAATGTCCAATGGTACGTAATTGGCGTTATCTCACACGCTTCGTACTGTTCAGTTGTAAATCACTGGACATCATCTTAGATTGTTCTTGCCTACTGTTGCTATACTTGTATGTATCATATGCGAATATTACGAGCTTAGTCGACAAAAGGGTTAAGCAAGAGCAACTGTCCTACAAAATATTCGCTTGATCTTTTCTTATACTGACTACGAAGTGAAACTTTTGCTGAGCTATGTTAGCTGGTGATTAGAAGTCGCGTCTTAATCGCGTTATCTTAACTTATTTAAGGTATAAACACCTATTTGTTTCCGACGTTTCGCTCATCTTGCACCGAGCTTGGTCGCGGAGAGACTGATGAGAGCTCAGCGCCGTCTTGTGGAAGTGCGGGTTTCGGCACCTACCCTTACTTGGTCTTTATTTAAGTTCGCAATGTCGGTACTCCGACACACTATACTAATGACGTCTACACACTGTGCGTCTACGCAGTGATAAATCTCAACAGTCCACCGGACGTGTTAGTAAAGCGTGAGGTAGACCAACGATATTGTAGGGTCTACCAAACATTTTCCAAATTAAATGTTCGAAGTTGGGTATCAAGTTATTTATTTTGAATCAGTTTAAGATAAGAAGGACAAATATTTAAGGAAAATGTGAATTTTTTTAGTTATGTACCTATTTGTGAAGCAAGTAAGCAAGGCTCGTCATCATCAATTTGAATTCATTCATAAAATTTTTGCACAGCCTTTGTGATATCTGTAACACAAAGCCTGTGCAAAATTTTATGAATTAATTCAGATTGATACTATATCCATTTAGAGTTGTCTTGCGATCAAGTCGTTTATATAATAAATTATACCCACAGATATCATTCCTATGATAGTGACTACCAGTATTTTAGCACTTGATGTGATCAAATTATTAATGTGTACTGAACAAATTTGGTTACTTTCAAATGAAAAATCCACCGCGGAGGATGATAAGTATTGTCTAATATGGGTAACTATTCATTTTATAAACATTTTTATAGATTCACTTGATTCTTTATAAGAAACAATGTACCTTGTCAGAAACATTAAAAATTACATATTACGCAAGAAATTTGGATAGATAATTGGAAATGTACTCGTAAGTCCATTGTCAGGAATACTCGTGGGTAAAAATCAACCATTATAAAATGAGTTCCAAGCCTAAGTATAACATGTGTAGGCATGCGTAACCAGTTACCCGCACCATCGCGTCTCGCTAATAGAGACCAGCTTGCCACAAACAACCTCTGTGCTATAATTTAATCTAAACCTGCCATCGATTACCTCAACCCTATCATTAACTGTGCATTGATGACTTTTAAAAGATGGCTTGTTTACTTCTCAATTACTCGTTTTAGTTCGTATAAACATGTATAATATTCCAATAAAATAAATATGGGTATTCATTGTGTCTGTAACTTATGTGTGTTCGAAAAGTCCCCCGCGACACAGGCTTTATTCAAAGGGCAGGAGTTGTCTTTTAAAAATAATTATTAACTTTTAGAACAGTTACAATATCTCACTACGATTAAAAACGTGATGAACGTGATGTGTACCTATGCATGTATGTGCTGTGAGTAGACCTAAATAAATAAATGTTGATAAAACTTTGTAGTATTATAGTTTATCTAAAAAAATTATTATATACTTACTACCTTGTGCATAAAGTAACTAGCTTTTTGATTATGTCTACCTCTGTAATGCAAGGTGTGATACCCAAGTCAAAAACCAAATCCTAAATAAGAAACATCACTAACAAGTTTTAAGGCCTATGTAACTGATGAGACGGATTAGTTTTTTTAACGGACTTTCACTAAAAGGCAAGGCTAAGAATAAATCTAATAAATAATATGCGATGCGGCGTATTCTCACTTTAATTAGATTAAGCAACGTTTTCGCTCTCGTTAGCAATTTGTAAGAAAGGGTAACACCCAACTTATCTATCTAATACTCGCAATACCAAAAACTTTGTACCGTGGCGTCCATTTTGTCTTTTGCGTTACATAAACATCGCTCGTACATCGCGATAAACTTTACATCGCGCATTATCTGGCCGCGCAGCTTCGCCGTAGACCGAAGACGAAATTTATCGCCCGAATGTTATCGCGATGTGTGCGGCCTAGGCATTATAAACACAAATACTTACTTTGCCGCCTTGAATTCAACATTCAGTTCGTGCAAAACATTAAAAACTCACATAAAATAAACATAAAACAAAAAAACAACTTTTTAAACACACTTTTGTAAAGTTCAGATAAGTTTATAATTATTAACTTTTAAAAAAGATAAATAGTTGTAAATAAATTGAGATTTAAGTCACGTCAGTTTGGTACTGTAGCATTTTTGCCGGAGATTTTTTTAATTTAGTTGCGAATTGCGAAGTTTAGCGCGTCGTCGACTTCGCGTCGGGCGCGGGTGCGGCGCGTTCGTTCGCGGCCGCGGTGACTCGACAAGTGAAATGTGCCGAACGCTGCGCTCCCAGTCCCTCATGCTTCCTCTACACTACTCGCGAAGTTCCTCGGCGAAGTACTCGAGAAACTTTGGCCGAAGTCCGAAGTGCGTCACTACACACTCGTTCAACTTCGCGAGGAGCTCATTCGCTCTGTAGCGCCGATTGCCTGCGCACGTTTGTAATGGACGCTCAAGTAGCAGCTGCCGTAGCAATGTGCACGCTCGCGTATTATAATTACGTGCATATTTATAACACGAAAAAAACAAAAAAAAAGGAGAAGAAGAAGATGGTGGATGATTGCAATGCATCGCAACAGAACCAGGTAAGTAGGTACTTACAATTAGGATACCTACGTTGAATGTAATAGACAGCCACACCCTGGGCAAAGTGGCACCTACTATTAATATATTGATATTTTTACAGGCGTACTATGGAGGAACAATTTCTTGAACTCACACGGGAGCCATCTGGGGAATTTGAAAATTTCCATCGAATGTCATTGGACGATTTTAATTATTTGCTTTCCAAAGTCGAACCCTTCATCTGTAAACAAGACACTCACCTCAGAGAAGCTATACCTGCCAAAATTAGATTATCAATTACCTTGAGGTTTTTAGCAAGTGGTGACAGCTATAGATCTATGCACTATTTATTTAAAATTTCAAGCCAGTTGATTTCAAAAATTGTAGTCGAAGTCTGTAAAGCTCTTAACGAGGCTCTGAAGGATGAAATAAAGGTAAACATATTAATATTTTTTACATATATTTATTTAAAGTTGACATAATGTAGGTATACAATAATTATTAGTTGTATAATGTTGTTAACAATGATGTTTACGTTTCTATATCTTATAGAATGCCTGATATAAAAGATCATTCTTTTGAGTGTACTCATCTGGAGAAACGGCTTCAGTTTCTGTTTCTGGAATATGTATCACATATTGACCATCAGTAGCTTGATCAGAAGGTGACCCGGGAGAAACCATAACGTTATAAACGCCACTATTTTCGGATTCAGGCCGCTTGCCGTATAGACGACTTTGGGTTTCAGGTACAATAACTTCATTGCTTATAACACGTATCTTTGAAGAGCGTTGATAAAGAGTATTTTCGGTTGGCTGTTGGACATAAGTGTGTTCGGGGGCTCTGAATGTGATGAGTGTGGCCTGGGCGAAAATGGTGGAGCATTATAATAGAAGGCAGTATTTGCCGATTTAGGCCGCTTATTAGAAGATACTGATGAAGTTAATGAATGATGTAATGTAGGCTTAGGTGTAGAGGAACGAAACGATTCAAATGATGGAGATCTTTCATCACGTGATCTTTGAAATAGTGCATGAATATCAAACATTAAATCTTCTCTTTTATGTTCAGGCAACTTCTTCAGTTTTTTGGCAATTAGTTTGCCAAATACATCACACTCGTCTTCAGCCTCGGTACTATCCTTTGCTGGTTTATTAATTATTTTATTTAAATTATTGAAGGCTTCGGTCATTTGTTTGCTGGCAATTTGCAATTCCAGTGGGTTGTCACGCCGCCGAATGGAGTGTCTAGTTTGTGATGGTTCGATTGAATTTTCTTCTTTTATAGTAGCAGAAGCAGTTGATACTATGCCCTCTGAAGAATTATTTTCTT
Source organism: Euclidia mi (assembly GCA_944739405.2). Classification (NCBI taxonomy): domain Eukaryota; kingdom Metazoa; phylum Arthropoda; class Insecta; order Lepidoptera; family Erebidae; genus Euclidia; species Euclidia mi. Next base: position 1,333,830 of record OX123188.2, on the reverse strand, counting down.
CCTCAATTAACCCAGTTTCTTGATCCTGAAATAAAAAAGCAAAGATTTAATATACTTTTTATTTCCAGATGCCAGACAATGAGCAGCAGTGGTTAGAAGTTGAAAACACATTCAAGGATAATTTTCCACATGCCCTTGGCGCAATGGATGGAAAACATATTGTTGTACAATGTCCTGTTAACTCTGGTTCTGAGTACTTCAATTACAAGAAGACATTCAGTTTAGTACTATTAGCTTTAGTGGACAGTAACTATAATATTCTGTATGCTGACATTGGTAGTCAAGGGAGGATCAGTGATGGAGGTGTGTTGAAAAATTCGACATTATGGAAAAAAATCACATCTAATAGGCTCCATCTTCCTAAGCCATGTCCATTACCCGGTACTGATAATTTCGACATTCCCTACGTTTTCTTAACTGATGGAGCTTTTGCTTTACATAATAATATCATGAAACCATATCCTGGCAACCATGAAATCAATTCACCGAAACGAATATTCAATATGCGGCTGTCAAAATCTCGAGTAGTAGTTGAGAATGTTTTTGGTATTCTATCATCCAGGTTTAGGATATTCAGAAAGCCAATTGATTTGGATATCCATAATATCCCAGTTATTACAATGACATGTCTCTTATTGCATAACTGTCTTAGAAAAAGTAATAAATCTTCTCATATATATATACCTCACGGTACTGTAGATATATATGATAATAACGGAGTTTAACTACAACCTGGATCTTGGCGGAGAGAAATTGATGAGAATTGTGCTTTGAGAGATATGACACAAGTACCACGCAGATCACCATTATCAGCCGTTCAGATAAGAATTCATTTTACCAACTATTTTAACAGGTCATGTACACAAAATAGGTTGTAATTTTTTACAAACAGCCACACCTTGGGTTTCCTCAATTGTTATACAAAGAAACAAAGAGGTTTGATATTAAGTTGAGAGGTTGAAGAAATTTACCTAACCTAACCTAACCTAACGTGTGGCTGTGCGTACTTTAATAATAATAAAATAAATAAAATAATACAACACTTACCGTGGTTATTGTTTGTTTACATTTAAACACCGATCCCAAAAAGCTGTTCATAAATTCGAATGCAAACCACACAGGGCGATATACATCGTCGACGCCGGCACCAGATTTTAAGGAAGCTTGTATCTTTCTACAATAGCCTCTGTATGTGGCAAAAAGCGAATCCTTCTTTTTTTTTAACTCTTCTACGGGTACACTGCCTCCAATGATGTCTCGGATACGCAATCAAGCATCATTAACTTTATTTTTATCTTTATGACATTTGTCATTGGGGTCCCAAATGACTGTCTCAGTTTGAAGAGTTTCCAGGAACAACATAATTTGCTCCTGTGACCACTGTATGTTGCTCATAATCGTGCTTATACGCACTATACTATATTAAGTTCGGTTAATATTATGAACAAAATCACGCACCGGCACACAAGACGTCAGGATGAATACTGAAGTCGGCCGAGTAGTGTAGAGAGGTACTTCGTGAACGCACTTCGTGCAACTTCGGGCCCTTTGACTCGGGCGCAAAAACCGACAACAAATGGAAGTTGGCCGAGGCGAGGTAAAGTTTGACGAGGTAAGCCGAAGTGCCTGTCTACACTATCGTATTCGTCTAACTTCGTTCAACTTCGCGAGTAGTGTAGAGGACGCATCAGACTATCAAACTCAAATGCTATCCCATCATTCCCATCATTCGCAACATCGCGTGTCAATTAAACAACTGGACAACGAACACTTTTAGACTGGAGGCCGTCTCTAAATTCGTTTTTCTCACAATCCTTACTCTTTGTTTTGCCTCCTAAGTATCTTCTTAACGCGCATTCTTTTCTAAATGAGATTGCATTTCCTGCACGTACCGCAATTATTTTCTTTTCAGCGGAGCGCTCACTGGCTCGGTGACGTGTATCCTGTAGATTTTAATTAAAGAAGCCATGTTAGACAGAGTCTATATTTAATTCATTACGCACGGAATAAACAATCAGCTTTTGTATCGTTATTATAACAAAACGCTTACGTTTTATTTCGGAGATGTTGAAAATCGCATAATATCTGTAACCTGATATTCGAAGTGAAGTACTTATCATAAGTGAGCGCATTTACAAACTGCCTTAGATACATAGTGTGCATCATATTGTTGAGCTTTAGCACATATGCAACAACTCTATACACGCTTCAAAAAAACTATGTAATTGGAATATTAGTCACATAAAGATATTTAATTTATAAATAATGTTCATAGTGTGATCGACATTCATAGGTACTGTTTGTGTGTGAATTTTGGTCTACGGATGATTTTTTAACAGTTTCCTACTATTTGTTTTGTTTCTTATTATAAATCATTGGCTTTTGTTTATATGATTTGTCACTTTGATAAATACTAGCATTAAAGGACCAAACTTTAAATAACATTAGCTTATTTAGAACACAATTGAAGGCCACTCTATGTTATGATATCACTTTTTTTGAATAAGATGAATTCTTTAAAACAATAAGGACGTTCCACAAAACCAACGACCATAAAGAAGATCCAGATTAAAATACGTTCATCATACATAGTGTTATCTCGGCGGGGATCGAACCCACAACGCTCGGCGCTATGTTAAGGTGCGATTTACACTATGGCATAGAACAACAACATTACACTGCACAAATAGCTTAGTTACTGACTATTACATCTGTGCACTCAAGTGTTCTTGAACTAAGTTAGAAGCAGTGATGATAACGTGATAATGAAGTCGTCGTCTGTCAATCAATTGTCCTTAAGTGACTCATAAACATTTAAATCGGGTTTTTCCGTTAGGAAATTCTCAGTAGCAGCACGGAGTCTGGTAATGTGCCCGGTACGGCAATAGGCTCGCCTCCTATTACGTGGGACCTAAAAATTCATGGCAAAATGTGGGTGTAACATTACACTCTGCCTACCCCTTCGGGGATACAGGCGTGAGTCTATAAATAAATAAACATTTAAATTTAAATGGCCTAATCTTTAAATTACCGTAGTGCTCAGCGATGAAAAATTACATTAGCAAATATTTTCACCCAATTACATACACAAGCAATTTGAACAAATAATTTCATGCTATAGGGTAATGTGAGGATTGCAGGTCACAAAGTCAGGTTGCGTGTAACCTTCGTAACACCCAACACCGCGTAACCCTCGCGACTGTAGCACGACTACAGTTACAACACAACTGTCGTTCACCACTTCAATAATGTGTACTTATTTCTCTTGTTTGTTCTTGTAATTCGCAGCGTTTTATTTGACTGAAATAATTCTTGTTTGTATTTTAATTGTAGCAAATTGAACTTCTTTTACGAGACCCGCAAAGTTTTACTCTATCTTTTTTTATAGAAATTCACAACGGCTAAGGAAAGCTAGCCAAAATGTGAAAAAAGCCTCTTGATACATACATGCTAACATACATACATAGTCTCAAGCCTATAACCCCGAAAAGGTAGGCAGAGGTGTATTTCTACACCCACTTTTCGCCAGATATACTTTAGTCCCACGTAATAAGGGGCGAGCCTATTTCCGTACCGGGCACATTTCCAGACTCCGTGCTGCTACTGAGAATTTCGTGACAGAAAAACCCAATAACACTGCCCGACCCAGGAATCGAACTCGGGAACTCCCGATCCCACGCGCACATTTATACCGCGAGACCAACGAGGCAGTCGTATAGGGTTTGATGTCGAGTTTTCCGTCTCTACGCAAAGATGGTATTTGCATCGTGTTATCCCTTAGTCGCCTCTGACGACACCCACGGGAAGATAGGAGGTGGTGACACTCGTATTCTATGCCGTCAACCACACGGCTAAGCCTCTTGATATCTGAGTTTTCAGATAAATATCTATCTACCTCAAATAATCCTGTCCCCTAAACTGGAGGTCAAAGATTCGATACCCACCATGAATTAAACTTTTTGTGATTAGAACTTCCACCCAGGTGTCATGTCATGTTCTATTAACTATAAACTCTGCTTAGCTTGGGATCAGATAAGCATGCGTGGGTTGTCTTGGGATTTTATGTTTTAGAATTAAATGTTGGAAACAAGTAGTGTCTATTATTATTTCGTTAGAAAAATAAACTTCATCGAGCCCTTTTACATCAATTGCAAATCCTATGACTAAGCTCATCATCACTATTATTATACTGCTCTTTATCTTCATCATCAGCCCTTTATGTTGTCCCACTGCTGGGCATCTTCCGGGCTCTTTATCTTATTAAGTGGTAATACACCAACAGATTAAATGTACCTATATTTTATGTTCGCAGAGGTACTGCGCCATACATGATACTAATGTTTCCCATTACTCTCATAAGCGCAACTTTCATTAGATGAGTACCTAAACTAGTCGTTTTAAAATTAGTTAGGCCACTATGGTTCTCATGGCCTCAATTAAGGATTACTGCTCCACACCCGTGGCTCACGTCATGATGTTATATAGCCTACATCCTTCCTCGATAAATGGGCTATCCAGCACAAACATAACAACTCAAATATTTTGTCGTTTCTTTAAATAGCGCGTTCAAGCAAACTAACAAGCAAACTCTTCAGATTTTATAATATTTGTATTCATTAGATTCCTAGTCAGTTATGAGATTGTCATTGCATAGAATATAATATTATGTAGTTACTTGTGACATGCGGAAGGAAAAGTCTCAAAAGTTTTCCACTTAAGTATTCTTGTCTACATGTTAAGTTTTCTCAAGGTTCACCTGGGACTAAAGCAGTGTTGTAGGTGTATCCGAAAATAATTTGCTAGAGTATACGAAACGATACGATTTCCTCTATGTAAAATGTAAGTTACTCAAAAATGTAGAGAACAAAGAACCTAAATGGCAAATGCATCCCAGATGTGAACAAAAAGAAGTTTAAAATAAAGCCGATGTTGTCATAGTATGTATAAGTTGGTTTTTCAGTTGCTTGTTACAGGCAATACGTAGAATCGTCGTATATTTAATAGTTTTTATTTATAAGATACAGTTGAATATAAGACTATAGAAGGGTATCAGCATAATTATTATATTTCTTTTCCATGGTTCATTATTCGCCTTTGCATTGCGAACGCGGCACTAAATGTAAGTGTAGAGTTATTAAGTAATTAACTTTTAATTTGACGTTCATAAGCGTCATATTGTGATCTAAGTGATTAAATGTATTTACACTTTGACTTTTACAACTTATTTTGTTAGTCGGTTAAAGTTCTTTACAACTATAGCCAAGGAAATATCAGGTAAGTATTAATCAATGTTTAACTAAGTTTTGTTCTATGTTGAAATATCCGATTTCCACTTGACTTCATAATTCATTATTTTGTAATCTATTACCAAATTAATTAAACTACAATTAATTGCTGATTGAATATCGAATTTCGCACATCGTTGCAAAATCACCTTGTTTTAAATTAAAATGATTAACGAAGATGTATCTTTCAACGTTATAAAGTAATAATCATAATTCATTTTATAATAAGGCTCTTCCTGCGTTGTACTAAACATAATATAAGAAAAAAAACAAATGTACTGTTTGTTCATAAAGGTGTAAAAAATAGACGACAACCTGCGAAACAACATATGACTGCCATCTAAGCTATAATTATATTTATTGAATAATGATGCCTTATCAAGATCGTACTAATTTTAATGTTCTGCAAGGATAATAATCCAACAGGGCGCGTTCTTATCATAAACTCTATACACTAGTACTAATATACATTAGTTTTTAATAATACAATTAGGGACATATTTTGGTGGTTCGTACCTCTAGCAGGTGTGTGCCTTGTACCATAATTAAAAGGACGAAAATAGTAAACGCCATATTCATGGATCTCATTATACTGACCTAGAGGATCCCCCTAGCTACTAACTGTTTCTGCACAATCCCGTGGGAATTTCGGAAAATCCTTTCTTAATGCACCCAAAGATGTTCTTTCTTAATGTTCCAAAGAACATATTTCTGGACTCTAAATTGATGCCAAGAAAGCCTATTTTCTATCGGAAAATTCGAATTAATAGGTATACACATAGTATTGGGCTCCGGATTTTGAAGTAAAAGACCGAAGTTACAGCAATTCGCTAGCTACATACGAAAAGTTCTATTACAGACAAAGAGATGGATTGGCTACCTAAAAGAGTCGGGTTTGGCATATTCCTAACACCCCATCGGCAGCTATGCACGTGCCTATAATGACAGCAGCGAACCACAAAAAACAGACCAAGTGTGATTGAACACTCTTTATTTGTACAGAAGCCGCGAGCCATGTATAAATTATAACTAATACCCAAACTGTGTCTGTAATAAGTAATTTTTTCATATATTTTATGATTGGACAAGCGCCAGAGGATGTGTAACTCGATCTATAGGAAGTGACGGCTTGTTAGTCAATAGACACTCTGTAACTTGTGATTGACAATCCCGTAATAATGGCTCGAACCTACTGATGGTTGGAATTATTACTAACATAGAAAAACGGCCGTCTTATTAATTCATTGGTTTGCCTCATTTCAAGTTCTGTGGAGTTAGCTGGTATAATGTCATGGTAAGTCAGGGGTCAGGGACGCAGCGTTTGCGCATTGCCGGCGTAGTAAAATGTTTTTATACTCTTCTTGGTTATTGCAATGACTATGCCGCAGTAGTGTAGTCTGTCATCTCCTGTTTCGTCCACGTGGTTACATACAATGTATAACAATGACGAATTTCTGGCGTTTAGTGATTATAGTTTCTGCGGCTGTACCGCGGACGGACAGACGGACAGATGGACATGGAGAAACTATTAGGGTTCCTTGTAGTTAAATACGGAACTCTAAAAACAGTTTACGTTAAAGAGATTTGTCACAAAATTCGATGCTACATAAATTCTGTGTAAATGGCTGCAAAAATAGAGACATCAAATTAATAAAAACTTCCTAATTCAAGCTACCCTAGCTCTGCTATGTCCATTAGCTATGATCTACTTCACTAACAAGATGACTTATAAGTCCAAAACTATTCCTCCACCGTTATCCAAATAAATGGCTCCCAGCATCGATTTATAGTCAAAACATTCAAAACATCACATCTTCCTATATCAGAATATACACCAATAGTTTTCAACTCCTGTTTTGCCCACTCATCATTAAGATATACGAGTATATATATATGCCGAATAATCTGCTTCGCTTTTATGGACCATAACGGTCATAACTGTGCTCGTAAGAAGCAGGAGGCGGTGGTAAAAAATGTAGTACTTATATCTTTAGCCTGTTATAAGAAGGTTCATAATATTGCTTTGCATATCAGTCATCCTGCTATTGAAAAGAAAACTGTTTAAGATAGCCAATTTTGTGACTTTAGGAGAAACGAAACGAAGGGAATTAAGGAACATAGATACAGTTTTCGACGAAGATCTGAAATTGCCGCACTATTACAAGCGCCGAGCTTATGGATGCAGCAATTTATATGCATGTGGATTTCTTTTAAGCTAGTAAAACTGTCTATTAGTTTTTTCACTAGTTTATTACGTCTGACAACATTACCACTATTTACGCTGTCATTTCGAACATGACCGTGGCTTTATACCAAAATAATATCAAAAAATTTGTTTATAACTTCGGTTATATCCGTTCTTCAGTCAGACAAATAGAACTGGATACTTATTGGACAGTTGCTACCCATCCTAGCGACTGCGCCGAGTGTTGTGGGCTCTTTGTGTTCGTTTGTTGTAGGTTTGTAAAGTTGCCCGCAATACAAGCTTAAGGTTGTCTGGAAGAAATTGCTTTTAGCGATAATGCCGCCTATTGTACATTTCTACATTAAACTCTACATTAAATCTAATAAATTCGTATCTAGTGAAAAATAAAGAATTTGCTATTTTTCAAATCCTGTAGCAGGTTCACTTTGAAAATACATAAATTCCTTCAAGTGCAACTTTGACTCTTTACACCTCTGCCTACCCCTTCGGGGATACAGGCGTGATACTAAAAAAAAAAATAACAACGCTGACCCTGCTGGATCTGTACTGATAATCTGCTGAAATTACTTGAAGGTTGTGTAACTCAATTCTGTGGCCTATATTGAGTTTTTAAAGATCGATCCTAAGAAGGTCGTCAGTCCACCTTACGGGAGGCCTGCCTGCTACGACGTCTGGTGCGTGGCCGCCACTCCAGAACTCCCACTGCCACTTCAACCTGACTATTCGGACTTTTCCGTTTCTCATCTCTTTCGGTAGAGACTATTTGCTTTGTGTATTTTCTATGTGACATTTTGTATTCTATATCCTTAACCACACGCCCCGCTGAAATATTTTCATGTAAATGTTTTCCATGAATTAATTATCGACGGAAAAGTGTGATTCTAGGTCAAAGCTGTACATCACTTCTTTATCACTGACGCGAGTCTGACGCAAAATTTACAACAAACCGATATGAAATGATGCTATCTTTAACATACGAACTTGATCTGCCTTTGTCCTCATAGCTAGAAAACTCTCGCCTTGTATTTGGTTTATACGTTAGGAATATTATGAAGATACCATCAACCTCTACAAACGCAATATATCCTTACGGCGCCGGCGTAGTGATGATAATGATGACGATGAACGTGTCTCGGCTTTCGCCGCGTGGCACGTTTGTCGGGCGTCGCTGCCGCTGGCATCTGCCGCAGAAAGCCGCCGGGCATCATTCCAGTTGTATAGAACGACCACCCGGGATACCCGGGCGGCCAAGCCGGCGGCTCCTTTGTGCGGCAAAGCCGGCGGCAGTGCCGGTGGCAATGCCAGCGGCCGTGCCGCCGACACTGTGTGTCTTAACGGGTCCTCCCTTTGTGGTAAGAACATCTCGCCTCGTTTAATCATAAATGCATTCGTCATCGGTGTATATATTTTTACTCTTATTTATTAGCGCATTCTTTTAATTGACATTAATGCCTCTACAGACCATGTGACGTTGGATATTATAGCTTACTCGTGTTTTGTCGTAACAATTAATTTGTCATTGAACGATTGTCGTCTTTAGCTGTTCTTATCACAAAATGGTTCTTATTATACCGACAATGACCAAATCTGTCAAAACAGAAAAACAATGCGGTCATTTTAATATTGATTAATTGCTTGACGGAATCGTGTAATACTATAATTATGTGAATACCTTTATATAAATGCACAAGCGAGACGACAATCTGTCGTCACGACACAGTGGGATCACTATCAGTATATTAAGTTTACCATATACCTGGCACATGTCGCGGCCAAGTGGTTTCATTTGGTGATGAATTGTACATTGTTATCGTGAGGTCCAGACAAATGTCCAGCTATAATCGGGTATCTGTAAAATTGACTTTATAAATAAAATCAGCATGGATGACATGGAATTGTGAAACCGAACGATTTTACGTTATTCAATAAAAGAGCTAGTTGTGTAATTAAACCGCTGTTCAAACCATTTGGCTGTGGCATATAAACTAGACCAAAGATATACATGGCTTTCGGTACGTTTACGACGATAGGTACGAATATTAAGCATGATTATATCGCTCTAACTTTTTTACGACAGAGCGTGCAGCATGTCCTCTGCTTGCAAGTTAAAGCAAAATTTTGCCAAGGATTAATGCATCTATTTTCGTACTTTCGTGAACTCGCATTAATGTTAAACCCCTAGCGCTTAGAGACACATGGGTCAATATTTTATATCGTTTATTACAGTTTGTCTGGACATTTAAATTTATATAATTATATAGATTTCATACACCTATTTTACTTCGGTGAGCTTGATTATTTGAGCCTTAAGTATTTTTAAATGTACTATTATGTCTGCAATATTATCTGAAATTAAAACATAATTGTAATGGATGTCACAGAGAACAGTCAAATTAATTCAGGTCTTGTGTTCTTTGTTGCTTACATTTTACTAAATCTAAATAATTACGTGTATTTATTTGATTACATGGGAATTAATTAATTTTGTAGTCACAAAAGTAGATTATAAAAGGCCTAGGTTATAATAGTAAAATGAATATCAAATGGTAATTAGACAATTTGTTGACGGTTTGCGAAACTTAGCATCAAATTTAGCTAAAGTCATTTCATTATTTATAAAACAGTACTATTTATGTATTGTGATTTTTCTACTACACTGTAATATAATGTCAAATTTAAAGCGATCGTAAGGTGAATACAATCCCAACATAATATAATGTTTAGTGCGATCAAACATTAAGCTATCTCATTTACCGAGCTGCCGACTAAAGAGGGTACTTTCAAGTTTCATTAATCTTTTCAACTCAACGTGTATAGAGCAAAGATAGTGTAGATAACACAGAAGGAAGGAAACGAGATAAATTGTTGGGAAAGCGATGGATTAGAGAGCTAATGTGCCTGAAAAAATATATGTGATGACCTTGATGACCCGGAGAGAGATTCTAAACGCGATCCTTTGTGCCTGACACTTTACTTACTTGTCTTTGTGTTCGCAATTCATATTTACTCGCCGTTCGCTCAGTGCTTTTCAGGCTTAATCATTTCTCTGATACTACTATAAAAGAGAATATTAATAGCCTTTCTATAGATAGATAGAGATAAGATTCTAATTTCAGTTATTAAATATTCATTAGTACATGATTCAAGTGGAACTTGATTAATTATTTTTTTGAATACCTTTAAGCTAGATCTAAGGAATGCACAGAGTAATTAATCCGATGCTTGTTTTAATTATCTGACTGTTAGGTTTAAATTTTTAGTTATATCGATTTAGTTTATATCGATTTAGAATTTTTAGTTATATTGATCATTTGTATTCATTATAAAGAGAATTCTTTATAATGAATACAAATGATCAAAGTGTATAGATACCCTTTGATAACATTGAATGGAATAATTGATTAAAAGTGAATATATATCTCACGTATCTATTAAATAAAAATTCAGCTTCACTTACAACTTATGTTACACTTAAACGCTGTCCCATATATAAAAGACAGTTTTAAATAGCTTTGTGATGACCGTCATCATATACATATATGTAAAATAAATTGCTTTTTATGTTTTTTAGAGTAAATAGAACAAACAATAATAAAATATCACCATGTCTAAACTTGTCAAGTAAAAGACAAGTCTTCTCAAAAAAAAATTGATACACACAAATTAATGAATAAAAACATAAATGTATATATTTTGTAGATGCTTGTTCGTACTAAATCAAACACAGCACAAAGTTATCTGGTAGCTAAATGTTCAAACAAGATATCTCTTTTACTAAGTAACAGATTCAAAAGAAACTTGGAAACATGTGTGATATATGATTTAAAAGTTAGATCTTATTTACTATAGGTACAGCTTTATGAAACAGATCTTGCGATTCTGACTTTGACCCTAAATTCTATGAATATCTTTTTTCAGATTCCTACGACCTTAAGCTCTTAACTAACTTCTAGAGATTAGGAATCACATCGCGCATCTCTTTAGATTAAGACATCAGTAACTCATTTCACAGGTAAGCTAAAATTCAGCCGAACCTACAAATATCAGAAAGCTGGGTCATAAACTCAAAGAAGTCTTTGATCAATTTCCAACCAACTACCACCTTTATAATGAAAGTATACAGCGGCATATCACAGAAGGTAAACATACCAAAGCAAACTGCCTGCAGCCGTGTTCCGAATGAAGTACCGGATAAGAAAATATTTCCACCATAAATTCTACAGATTTAGTAAATCATTCATCAGATTTACTAATTAACTTAACCAAGTCAGGTATTTCGGCAATCGAAATACCTTACTTGGTTAAGTTAATTACATAGTTACATAATCAAATTTATTAAAAATCTTATTTGGTCCTAAATAGACGCTACTCCACTTCATTTCTCTTTTATGACACCCAAGTAACTTGAGTGTACTACATTTGAGAACAAAAAGATAAATCAGTGCATCACGCAAAGTTATGACGAACTGAAAACTCTCATAGCGTTACCAGAATGAAGGTTACAAATCGCAGCTACAAAACTTGTAGTATAATTAAGCAGTTGTGTAACACAACGTAAGTGTTAATAAGTTGTTGTACTAACACGAGTTCATGTTGTCTCTGTGTGATGACGTCACCAGCCACGAACCTCACAACACAAAGCGCAACATTGTTTGCAAATTGTGCTTTGGTAGTGATGAGTTACATTTGATGATTAAACAATATTGTGTTTTAGTTACTTTAGTACAGTCTGAATCTGTGCTAAACTTGACAGCATGAATTATATACCTAAGTACAAAATGTGCCATGTCCAGACCATTCTATATTTTATTATAAGATTTTGTAATTCTATAGGTGACCTATAAACTCAAGGTTAGCTGCACATTCACGAAAACTTAAAAGTCTTCTGAAATTACAATGCCTCTTCAAAGACGACCAACCACACATCTTCAATAAGCATTGCACAACGAACCTATACGACAAATTCATTTTATTTTCACATTTCAGTCGAAAAATGAATATATCACTTTAAATGTTCGTAGTGTATATTCACCTAGACCCGAAAGGCTTATCACATTATTTTCATCCTTTCTTCCAGGAACAAAGGCGTTGTTTATTTCTGTAAGGTTACAGACTAGCGGATCGGAGCCTACGCCAAACGTAGTACGAGCTGCGAGTTAACATAACGTGACAACTTTATTGTGAGGCTTCTTGAAACAACGTGTACTCGGCCTGTTTCAATTTGAGACAACCTCTACTTTATGGCAGATAAACAACAGCTCTCATCTCGCTTTTATTTCCAAGCATTTTGCCGAAAGGACCTGTTCATTGCAATTTCGAACAAATTTTATATTTTTACTGCCCATTTTCTTGATATGAAACCCGTAAACTGCATTCAGAAAATAAGTAAAGTTTCAGACTTGTGCTCATAAAAATATGAGAACGCTACCAGTTTAATAATATATTAGGGACAGAGCCTAACAAATTATGCGGCTTTACATAAAAATAGGTCTGTCAAAGGTTGTGCGCTTTTATTATTTTGTGTTATAAAAATATTTGTAATGATCATCCTAAGCTTGTTAAATGGCAATCGTCAGCGTTAAAATTTTCTTTGAATCTAGTATTCAAAGAAAAATTAAGTTTGACAACAAAAAGCTTGTGATTATTACACCACACTTGTTACTGTCAAGTTTAGAGCTGTGCTGTGAATCTTTAAGCAGATCATTTGTTAACATGTCTGTTTATAGAAGACTGCCTTTTAAAGAAATAGACAGTGCGTTTACATTTACATATATGTCTACCTGAAGAGCTACGTCGAAAAAGTTTTCACTTGCAATAGGATGGTATATTTGTCAACACCCCTCGATCAAACTCTATATGAATACTATAATAATGAAACTATTTATGAATATTTTGTTGCTAAAATAGTATTAGAATATATTTATCCATATCCAAATCAATCTAAAATCACGATGTTTATATATAACTTTGTGAGAGAGATGGAGCGAGAATCATAATAACTCCATAATACATAATTTCTCGAGACTTAGATAGCAAATATTCACGCCTCATAAGATATTTATTGATCACATCATACCTATGATCCCTGAACAAAACATAAAAATGCTCATAACTAACATTTGCGAAAACATTCAACAATGATTCTATTTCATTTTTTATTGATTCATGCTTGTATCCCCGAATGGGTAGGCAGAGGTGTAATATTACATTTCGCCGTGTTATGACTTCTTAGGTCACACGTATACATGGCGAGCTTATTGCCGTTACCGGGCACATCACCAGACTCCGTGCTGCTACTGAGAATTCGGAAAAACCCAGTAAGACTTTTTCCCAACCCGGGAATCGAATCCGGGACCCGATCAGCAGACGCATCCACTGGACCACGACGGCAGGTTTTTTTTCTGTAAACTGATCATCATCATCATCATCATCATCATACAGCCTTCCACAGTTTGACATAGACCACTCGTAATTGGCTCCACGTTAGCATTGAGTCAAAGTGAGATGGTGATGAAAATTCAACCGCCAAGGTCGAATTTTTATATGTTTTATAGCTTCGATTTACGATTAATGTAATTTCAGAATAAATGGGAATTAACTTTTTAAAGAGGACTGAAAATATAAAATTCATTTAATATTCCCTGACCTATAAAATATTCTATCTGCATAAAGCCTAAAATAAAATTGGATCTGCGAACTTTTCAGATGTATAAATCTAAACGATTTATTATCGTACAGGTGTAATATTGGTAGTTTCCTTGGTCTCAGTCGGATATAAATTGAGATATTGGAGCGAAAAATAATATTCGGAACTCTTTGTAAAATTGCTTAGGTCCGACCAGTTTCTTTTTTCACGCAATAATTACGAGGAACAAAAGTCTGCTCGCTGTTGCATAAAACTTCTTATTTCTTTAATATAGTAGTACCTTTTTTCAGTATGAATGGACTGGTACGACTGGGCAAGCTTTTTTTTAATGTTAGGCGGCAAACGAGCAGACGGATCGGCCTGATGGTAAGCAATTACCGCCGCCCATAGACACAAGCAACACCACAGGAGTCACAAGTGCGTTGTTGCCCCCTTTGGTGTCGGGAAAAGGGATAGGATGAGGAGTGGGATGAGGGAGAAGGAATCGGGGAGTACAAGCGCTACCATCTCACAGAATACCAACTTAAAGCAGCAGTATTTATTCAGTTGCATTTCGCTCGGTGACCGATAATTTCGGGTGTCCAATCACTTCTTTCTTCTTCCTCATCCTGCTCCTCCTATTCCACTTCCAAACCCACAGGCTGGCAACTCAATTGTGACTGCTCATGAATGAGTTGAACACTCAGTCCTATTAGTTTCTTTCGCTTATTTTCTACATTATACCGTTATCGTTATAAAGTCTAAATGTATGAGCCTCTCAGAATGGCTAGGTACGCATCTTTGGGGTAGAAAAATTCCTTCAACATTTTTTGTCGGAGATCGTGTAAGTACATCCCAAGTGCCTCATAGTAGGAATGTAGAGAGAATATGTACCGCCTACCTGAATAATTCTATGTTATTCTGTAGTTGTGTACTTGTTTCATTTGTATTTATTCTATTTACCTTATTATTGCTCCTACAGTTTGGTTAGCAATTTACTTTTTCTTCAAGACGTTCTGGGTATACTGCAGACATCGTGGAACAAACAAGTACTGATCACACCATTTCAGATTATTATCGTAGCGAATAGTAAAACTAACTACATATATCATAATCGTCTGTAGTCGAGTAATTATGTTACATAACATGAATACGGTAGCAGACAGCCATTGGACGAAGATTGTAGCTCTCGCGTTGAGCGCACAGCCCTCCTAGAGAAATATCGGTACATAAGTTTAATCACTCTATAAAATCGGCAAGAACGCTGATATCTCAATTTCCATCAGAGCGAAATTATAATTTTTAAAATATAGCGCTGGCCCTTTACGGCGTAGAGGAGCGTCCCCCGGGTGGCGGATGGGGGAAGGGTCGGTAGTACAGCCTAGCTACACTTCCCGGCTAAGTCCGATGGACTCGCTGACCAAAGAAGGGTGTGGTCCTCCAAGCATCTTGGGGGTTGTGCGGCGGGTTAACGCCCCTCCCACGGAAAAAAAACCTTTGTTAAGAAACCGAAAACAAGAAAGATACGATCCGACCCCAAAAACAACGACCAACGGCATGATTTAAAGGACTTTCGAATTGCTACGTGGAATGTGCGTTCTTTGTTTAGACCCGGAGCTCTATATCAGGTCAACAATGAGTTGTGCCGATATAATATTGCAATCGCAGCCCTCCAAGAAGTAAGGTGGCCGGGTCAAGGAGAGTGCAATATTGACAACAAGTCAATTCTCTTCTACAGCGGAGGAAATGAGGGCCAGCACAAGTATGGCACTGGATTTATAGTTTCGAAGAAATTTTTAAACAATATTATCCGTTTTGACGCCATATCTGACAGAATATCGGTGCTTCGAATTAAAGGCAAATTCTCAAATATCACCTTAATAAATCCACAGAACTAGCAGATAATGAAATCAAGGACGAATTCTACGAGACCCTGGAGGCAGTATATGAACAAATACCGGGATATGACATTAAGGTCGTCCTAGGGGACTTTAATGCGAAAGTAGGCCGGGAAGAAGTTTTTACACCCACTATTGGCAACCATAGCAAGCATCTTTGTTCTAACGATAATGGCACAAGATTTATCAGTTTCGCTGCAGCAAAGGCAATGGTCATAAAAAGCACCATGTTTCCACACAAAGACATCTACAAAGGTACCTGGCGCTCGCCGGACGGTCACACAGTCAATCAAATTGATCATGTCGCGATAGACGATCGGCATAAAAATATAATCCAAGATGTCAGAGTATACAGAGGGGCCGACTGCGACAGCGACCACTACATGCTAGTTGTAAAAGTAAAATGCAGAATAAAATCTAATAAGCATACTAAGACACCACACGCTCAACAAATAAATACGGACAACCTCAAAGATGAGCAAATTAGAGAAAAGCTTCAGTTGGAGTTAAGCAACAGATTTAATAATCTAGCTGTAGATGATGACATAGATAATGCTTGGGCCAAAATCAGAGATACAGTAAAAGAAGTAACAACAAGTATAGTTGGAATAAAGAAACGCAAAAAGGGGAAAAAGTGGTGGAATCAGCAATGTGAAACAGTAATAGAGGCAAGAAGAAAATATAAAATCATGTCAGAACAGAACAGTCACTGGCAAAGCACATACAATACGGTTAGACTGGAGGCAAAGAAAATAATAAAAAGAGCCAAAAGACAACACCTTGATAACATTGTGAGGGAGATGGAACAGCTTATAAGGGCAAATCACTCTAGAAAGTTTTATATGGAGATCAGGGAAGTAAGGAAAGGATACCAACCATCCACCCAAATATTGGAGAACGACCATGGAGACCTAGTCGCTGACAAGGCAGAAATTGATAACATGTGGCGTCAATACTTTCAACAGCTATTAAATTGCCATCCGCCAGAGGAACCTATAAGCCAACTAATGGAGGATAATCGGCAGGAGATAGAACCCCCTAGCTTTAGCGAAGTCCGAAGTGCAATTAGTAGGCTTCAAAACAATAAGGCATCGGGTATTGATGGCATACCAGCTGAATTATGGAAGTATGGAGGAGACGTAGTGCACTCTCAACTTTTTAAACTTCTGTCAAAGGTCTGGGATTTAGAGAAACAACCACAAGAGTGGAACACGGGCATTATTGTTCCCATTCATAAAAAAGGGTCCAAGAAGAGATGCACAAACTATCGAGGAATTGCTCTACTACCGACAGCGTATAAGGTCTTATCATATGTACTCTTAAAAAGGCTGGAACCGTACGCGGAACAGATCTTAGGAGACTATCAGTGTGGGTTTAGGCGAAATCGCAGTACAGTAGACCAGATATTTCTTCTTAAACAGGTAATGGAAAAGAAATGGGAATACGCCAAGAGTATGCACTCGCTGTTTGTAGATTTTAAGAAAGCATACGATAGCGTGGACCGAAGATCTATGTTCATCATATTGAGGAACTTTGGAATTCCTAAAAAACTGGTTGACATGGTCGTGGCTGCTACGGGTGAGAGCAAAATGCGGGTAAAAGTGGGTGGTGAGCTTGGCGACGATTTTGCTGTACTTACCGGACTGAAACAGGGAGATGCTCTGTCGCCTATGCTCTTTAATTTAGTTTTAGAATACGTTCTTAAGAAAATATTAACGTTGGAATCAGGACTGGAACTGAATGGGAGACATACAGTGATAGGGTACGCAGATGATTTAGCCCTGTTGGCGGACAACAGTGTAGCAGTTGCGGACGCTGCTAAGATCCTGGAAGAAGAGGCACGAAAAGTTGGACTCGAGATCAACCATGACAAGACTGAATACCTTCACTTAAAACGATACAAGAACACCAGAGAAAAGCGACAAGACCTTAAGGTGGCTAACACGACGTACAAAGGTGTATCGAAATTTAAATATCTCGGATGTATGCTAACGGATACAAACACGAGGGAAGAAGAGATCGAAATCCGCATCCAGAACACCCTGCGATGCAGTGCAGCCTTACATAAGGTTTTGGTGTCCAAGCATCTCAGTAGAAAAACAAAACTTCGCATTTACAAAACCGTAATAAGACCTATACTGATGTACGGCTGTGAGGCTTGGACACTAACCCTTAGGGAGGAGAACAAACTTCTCATCACAGAAAGAAAAGTTCTCCGGAAGATCTTGGGTCCAGTAAAAAGACAGGATGGTAGCTGGAGAATTCGCAAAAATGCTGAAATTGAAGACCTAGTGGCTGAGCCCAATATCATCGGCATCATAAAATCACACCGGCTGCGCTGGCTTGGACATATTGAACGCATGGAAGAAGATCGAGGTGTCAAAAAAGCCTATCTGGGTCGGCCGTCCGGACGACGACCGGTGGGTCGTCCCAAGTACAGATGGAGTGATGTGGTGGAGTCGGATCTGCGTGAGCTTGGGGTCAGTGAATGGCGAGAAATCGTGCAAGACCGAGCGAAATGGAAATCCCTTGTTTCGGAGGCCAAGACTCACTTTGGGTCACTGAGCCAACGGAGTAAGAGTAAAATATAGTGCCCATCCCTTAGAAAATTCAGCAAATAAAGAGTCCATATATTTATGATGAATAAATATGATAATACGTGTTTATTGAAAACCAAAATAGCTGCTCGTTGAACACACAAAGAACTTTACATACGAAGCCAGCACTAAACTTTTATTGTACTGAACATGAACATTTACGACATTCGATCTTATTATTTGCGGCGTGAACATAATGCTAGTGTTCTCGTAAATTCTAAGCTCCGATCAAATATCTGAATAGTACATAAAAAGTGCGATGCCGAACCAATATCATAGATTTATTCTACCTTGGAGATGAATGATCGTATATTTAAATTTATGAATTTAAAAATTTATATTTTTCTATAATAGTTGCTAGTTTTATCGATATATTTGAACTGTAGCTCGATTAAACTCTGTATCGCTGGTATTGGAATATAAAGCCGATTACCGAAGATCGTAACTTGAGTCATAAAAATGGTGATTTGTATCTGGTAGAGTGAATACTAATAAGTACAATTTCACTGCATTCATGACAGTTCAATGATTCTAAAAATACAATTAAGGGTCTGTAAAGGAGAGGTCATTGATTGGGAATAAACACGGATTTAAAACAAGTATAGTATAAATCATTAAAGGTTAATACAAAATAGATAACAAAATGCCGCTGCATCTCGTGGGATGGGTGATCAGGACAAAAGGCCCATGTGCTATTCTACAAGTCTTATTCAAATCTGTTCAACAGTTTTTTCGTAAAAGAATCCAAATCACAAACATTCCTACATCATTTATAATACTTAATAGTAAGATAATGGTTTCAGTAAAATCCAAATGCATCATGTCACAAACTTTTTTGTGTGTGACTTTTTTGCTGAGGAAGCGGAACTGGATCTGCCGCCAATATGTCTGTTTGGCGGTCATGTCTGCCGGTGCAAGCTGTCGTTTGTGGAAGTCAAATTCAGCAATATCTTTTTAATTGTTATTTAAAGCCTGTATGTAGTTTTATATTTCGGTATAACATTGTTCTTATTACAACTCCAAATAATAACTTCTATTTTGAACGTACCTAATGAATCTCTTCAATAACATGACTTTTTTATTCATAACTCATAGCATCACAAAAGCAGTTTCTAAAACATACAAATTTTTTGAATCTTGAATGAAAGAAGAATGATAATGATAAGGAGGAATGTGACAGAGAGAGTGGCTCTATAGCATTAAGATTCAGCTAATAATCCCTACAAAAGAAAACACTATACCCAAGAAACAATACGTAATCACTGCTTACCGGCGGACAGGCGCAGGAGGAAAAGGCGGAAAACCGAACGGTGAATAGTCAGGGAAGTTTACTTATGTTTTTGTCACTTAAATAACGTAATAGATCAAACGCTGTTACTTTACGCAGAAGATGAGAACCGACTATACTTCGAGCTGGATTACTAAGTCTCTTACAATACATATACCTACTATACTAAAATAAAAAAAACAATATCATATAGCGTCATCATATTGCTGGACTCATAAATCTCAAACGAGACCTAACGACAAGCGCAGTGTAATACCTCCAAATCTATCGTACTAGTCATACTATTTTTAATACATAATTAGAAGTAGCGCGTGCAATTTAAATGTGTGTGCATGGTTAGTCCCCCTAAAAGGCTCAACAAGTACTTAGCACTCGCTGAGGTTGCTACTTCCCTCATTAGCAGATATTAGCACTCAGTGCTATGTCTAGTGGCGCTTCCTGCCCAAACAGAGTACGTGCTGGTAAATTATGGACGACTTAATTGTGTGTTACTATGTTGTGGAGGTCGGTGACCTCGCGTCTGTATGGGTGGCGCTAAACTGTACCTATGCCTAAGTATCACCTGTAGCATTCAAAGATCGCAAGTGTAGATTGGATTTCCACTCGGTATGCGACAAGCGATGTGCAATGGTTTGAATTTATTTGTGTTGAATGTTTCTATACTAAGTATGATCCAGCTATAGGTATTATTAATTATCAAATGAGATGTATATGCCTGTAAATTTCTTTCTTTATGCCAACTTCCATACCACAAATATAACTTATATTGCGGGGCATTTTACAAACTTTCGTCGGGGGGATAGGCCTCGTTAGCGTTGGTCCGCAACCTATCTAGAGAAGGAAAACTCGAACAAATCCGGAATGGTAGGCTCCGTTAGGCACAAGTAGGGTATAACCTGAAATACGTGGCAGTCTCCTGCAACCAACCTGGCTCTGCACGTATCGACTTGTCGTTCCTGCAGACTCAGCCAGTGCGGTCGAGTGGGTGGCGTAGGCTCTGGGCAAACCTACGTTTCCTTAAGTTGTCCCAGGCGACACAATGTCTGTGGAGAGTGTTCTTCAGCCGTAGCAGATCTGCTGCGCGGAAAACAACACGAAGAGTGGCAGTTTACCGGTGATAAGTCTGCGCGTATGGACGTAAGTGCGGGCGCCAGGGGTCACTCTTGACAGTGGGAGGGTCCATCGTAGGCCCATTGTACAGCTACCGCCCGCTCAAGCCGGGCAGCCCCCGGCCAATAAGGTGCTGTTCCATCCCGGTGCTAATTTGTTGCTTTAGGGTGTAGGCAACAATAGCTTTGCTAGACGATTGGTGCCGATAGATTACCACACCTGGCAGTTCAAAAAAGGAAACTCATAAAAAACCAATTCCACCAGTCACCATGCGCCTAGCGACATGGAATGTCCGCACAATGAGGACAGGCCTCCCGAATACCTGCGGAGGCTCTGGTTGCGCTGATGAACTGCGCAAAACAGCCGTCATAGATGGGGAATTAAAACGGCTTAATGTTGCCATCTCGGCTCTCCAAGAGACAAGACTCCCCGATGAAGGTTCTATACGCGAGCAAAATTATACCTTTTTCTGGAAAGGCAAAGACCACACGGCCAATCGCGAGCATGGGGTTGGCTTCGCTGTGCGTAATGATCTTCTGCCCTCAATTGAAACGCCTCAAGGAATCTCGGAGCGAATAATGACATTACGCATGTCAAGTAAATGCGGTTTTGTCACTTTAATCTCCGCCTATGCTCCGACACTAACAGCCCCTGGTGAGGCTAAAGACCAATTCTATACACTCTTAGAACAGACCCTCCATAAAGTGCGACCAAGTGATCATCTTTACATCCTCGGTGATTTCAATGCTAGAGTTGGTCAGGACACAACTGCTTGGCCCGATTGCCTCGGAAACCACGGCATAGGTAAAATGAATGAGAATGGTCAACGCCTGTTAGAGTTTTGTTCTAGTAACCTGCTGTGCGTTACAAATACCTATTTTAAAGGCAAACCATCCCACAAAGTGTCATGGAAACATCCACGCTCGGGGCACTGGCACCAATTGGACCTAGTAGAAAAAAAGTCCTCAAAGAAACATTGCATATACGATCTTACCAAAGTGCAGAATGCGACACGGATCATTCCTTAGTCATTTCAAGAGTAACACTTTCCCACAAGAGGATTCATTCTTCTAAGTTGCCTGGTAGAAAGAAACTGAACATCGCAATGACTAACAACCCCGATATGGTCCTGTCGTTCCAGCAGATACTGCTCAAGGAAATCGACTCTTGGGACAGCAATATGTCTTTGGAGGAAGAGTGGGTCCACATCAAAAAAGTCCTTACAGATTGCGCAATAAACAGCTTTGGCGTTTGTAAAACAAAATCTCATGATTGGTTTTCTGAAAACAGTCATGTACTTACACCACTGCTCAGCACAAAACGTCAAGCAGCACTATGCTACCGGATGAAGCCGTGCTCTATTACTCGCGATAACCTCACCAAAGCCAAGGCTGCATTACAGCGTAGCTGTCGCAGGCTTGCAAATGAGTACTGGAATCAGCTATGCCAAAACATTCAGACGTGCGCAGAGAAAGGCGACTTCAGCGGTCTCTATACTGGTATTAAACAGGCTCTGGGACCTGTGGTCAAAAAAACACCTATACTCAGAGACACAAATGGAACTATTATCACTGATAGCCATAATCAGCTCCATAGGTGGGTACAACACTATTCAGGGCTCTATTCACAACCAATATATATCATGCCGGATGCATTACTGGGTATTCCTAAACTCGACGTCTGGACCGAACTGGATGACCCGCCTACAATCGCAGAGTTTCTGGCTGCAGTTGCTCAATCAAAAGTAAAAAAGAGCCCAGGAGGTGATAACATCTACCCCGAAGTTGCTAAACGCAAGTGCGTTTCACCAATTCTGTATGATTTCTTTACAAAAGCATGGGAATCTGGTGCTGTACCTCAGGATATGCGCGATGCAAATATTGTCACCTTATACAAGGGGAAAGGCGACCGTGGGGACTGTAATAATTACCGCGGCATATCCCTTTTGAGTGTCGTGGGAAAATTGTTTAGTAGACTAATCCTAAACAAACTACATCACTTAGCAAACCGCGTATATCCTGAGAGCCAGTGCGGATTTCGTCCAAACCGCTCCACAGTCGATATGATATTTTCACTACGCCAGCTGCAGGAAAAATGTAGGGAGCAGAATACGCCGCTTTACATTGCTTTTATCGATCTAACTAAAGCCTTTGATACAGTGAGCAGACAGGGTCTCTACACGTGCCTGGAACACATCGGCTGTCCACCTAAACTATTATCCTTAATCAGATCGTTCCACGAGGATATGCAAGGCAGCATTGTCTTTGATGGTCACTTATCAGACCCTTTCTTCATGCGTACTGGCGTCAGACAGGGATGTGTTCTTGCACCAACACTGTTTGGCATCTTCTTTTCACTACTACTAAAAGTAGCATTCGGCCGCGATCACCTGGGAGTCCATTTGCACACACGAGTCGATGGCAAACTGTACAACCTTGCGCTCTTAAAATCAAAACGGCATCGCGAGGACCTTTATGTCAATAAACTTTTATTTGCAGATGATGCAGCTCTTGTAGCCAATTCTGCTCACGAACTTCAGATCCTCGTTGATCAGTTCTCTCGAGCGTGCAACCTGTTCTCAATGACTATTAATGCTAAAAAGACTGTGGTCTTATCACAGGGTTGTACGGATCCACCATACATACTGCTAGGTGACACGCCTCTGGAGGTTGTCGAAAAATTCTGTTACTTGGGGTCGACTGTGTCGAACAATCTTTCACTAGATGTGGAGATCGATATCCGTATCGGCAAGGCGGCAACCATGTTCGGAAGGCTCCAGTCAAGAGTATGGGACAATAAGCACTTGACAAACAAAACCAAAGTCTTAGTCTACCAGACTTGTATTCTTAGTATACTCTTGTACGGGGCCGAGACTTGGACTTCTTATGCAAAGCAAAAGCGACGACTCAACACATTTCACATGCGCAGTCTGAGAAATATCCTCGGTATTTCGTGGACTCATAAAGTCACCAACGAGAGGGTTCTAAAAATAGCACAGCTGCCTAGTCTCAGCGCTATCCTTAAACAGAAGCGTTTACGATGGCTAGGGCATGTGCATCGTATGGAACACTCTCGTTTACCACGACAAATTCTTTTAGGGGCCGTAGCGCATGCTAAGCGGGCTGTGGGTCGTCCTTTACTCCGCTTCAAAGATTGTGTCAAGCGAGACATGAACACCTTTGAAATAGACCACATAAACTGGCACAAACTCGCTGAAGACAGGATTGAGTGGAGAAAATGTTTAAAAGACGGGCAGAAATGCCATGATAAAACCTGGATCGAGACATTGGCAGATAAACGAGCTAGGAGACATAACCGCGATCAAAACCCTCCACCTGTCGCAATACACATCTGCTCTAGATGTGGACGCTCATGTCTATCACGGATTGGCCTACACAGCCACGTGAAAAACTGCCACGCACACTAATTAACTGCAACTAAAACACTCCACAGATTTTGTTTATATCGTCTGACAAGACGCATAGGCCTTTATATTTACAAACTTTCAATCAACGCAAGCAAAGTACATCTATTATATTTATTTTTTATATAGACTCACGCCTGTATCCCCGAAGGGATAGGCAGAGGTGTAATATTACACCCGTCTATTACATACTTGATACAATTGCACGCGGCAAGAGCCGAGGGCGTCTTTTAAAATCGGCGGCAATTAAGTTTGCAATAAAGTTTGGTATATTTAATATTCATGTCCAGAAATAAAGATCAAATAGCGCAAATTACCAACCAGATAACCATCTCATAGAGAAAAGAACCAGACTTCATTTTTGGCTTCAACTGTTCTATTTATTATACAGATCTCTACTTTTGCTCCCCTTTCAAAGAAACCGTAAAGGCCCAGGCCCCCGTACGAATGAAGTGAAAAAATCACAGACATTCTCCTGAGTATTTTACATAATCTGACATTCTATACAGTTCCATTTTTTATTGCACATTCAATAAAGTGAGTGTAAAAATGCACCTACTCAGTATGCTGCAAGATTTAACAGCCACAAAACAAGATTAATATTTTCATCATACAACTTTTCGCAATCTACTTCTAGATGCTAATTATTTCATCACGCATAAAAGTAGATAACAAAGGAAACGCATCATTCAGGATCACTTTCGGAAACATCATTTTACATACATACATATCGTCACGCCTTTTATCCCCGAAGGGGTAGGCAGAGGTGTATTTCTACACCCACTTTTCGCCAGATATTCTTTAGTCCCACGTAATAAGGGGCGAGCCTATTGCCGTACAGGGCACATTTCCAGACTCCGTGCTGCTACTGAGAATTTCGTGACAGAAAAACCCAATAACACTGCCCGACCCAGGAATCGAACTCGGGACCTCCCGATCCCACGCACGCATTTATGCCGCGAGACCAACGAGGCAATCGTATAGGGTTTGATGTCGAGTTTTCCGTCTCTAAGCAAAGATGGTATTTGCATCGTGTTATCCCTTAGTCGCCTCTTACGACACCCACGGGAAGATAGGGGGTGGTGACACTTGTATTCTATGCCGTCAACCACACGGCCACATCATTTTAATTGAATTAATTCAATTACAATAAACTGTGTTCTGTACAGAAGGCCTTGTAAAGATAATCGCAAGCCAGTTCCTCCCATTTTTTCTGAGTACTACAGAGGAAAACGGACATCGTTTTAATAATGTAATCGTAATGAATTTATTCAGCGAGGGATCTCCCACGTTCATGAAACACTGCGACACAGATAAGAGCAGCATGCGGGCGACCGTCAATGATATAATTATGTACATATGTTTTACGAATTTTATTGTATACTAATTGTGGTCCACGACTTGGTTCATATAGGACTCGAGACTCTTTCTTTATAAAAATATGTGTGACACTATCTTCCATAAATCAAGGCAGCGATAGCCTAGTGGAGCTACCAACAACAACCAAACTGCTTAGCAGAGGGTATCGGGTTTGAATCCACAGCGAGCTCCACTGACTTTTCGAAGTTGTCTGCGTCATCATACTCCAAGCGTAATGCTACCTGGGGTCCGCTTACTAGTCTAACCGGATTTGACTGAATATTCGATTTTCAACAGAGCGACTGCCTGACTGACCTCTGCAACCCAAATGGAGCGATATTCCATGCTTTAGACTAGTCTCAGTTTATTTAGAGGTACCGACTCCTTGAAGCGACTGTCAAATATCTTTATGACAGCCGGGACCGACGGTTTTACGTGTTTGCCGGAGCACGGGGTAAGCGATAATTAATGGCCATGGTATCTGCAGTAATAAAAAAAAATATCTTAATATATAAAATTCTTGCGTTACTGACTGACTGACAGACACGCTACAGCCGAAACTATTGGGCGCAGGAAGCTGAAATTTGGCATGTATGTTCCTTGGAGACCGTAGCGGTGCACTAAGAAGGGATCACCCGAAATTCCCACGGGATGGGCCAAAACGGTTAAATAAAAAAAAAATGCAGTCGTAGCTGCTGGCGTCCTCTAGTAGTACATAAATACTAGAGATAAGTCATTCACCATTGTAAGTTCAAATTAAAACGAAATGATCTATTTGAGAAGTGATCGTGGCCTAAGCACACATCTGGAACACTTCGTCTCATCGCCTAGGTACAAAGTTTATTGACACGAATTAAAGCTTTCTATCTAATAGAGTAGTGTTTAACAGAGTTGTGTCCATACCATAAATAAAAGTGCGTACAAAAGCCACAACTTTTTTTATCCATTTATATTAGTTTAATTAACAGCTTAACAGCTTCAGTGTCGCTTCTTTCCACTCCGGTGGACATACTCTTATATTAGCTAATATATTATACTTACTTACTGGCCATACTTAAAAGTACAACATATAGCCAGGACATAAAAAATAATTTAAATTGGTGTAATGAATAGCAATATCATGAGTAGTTATCGTAACAAATTCTTTGGCAAATAGCTAGATACTATATGTAACCCATTCAACAGCCAGACCAAAAAATGCTTATGTACCTATAAGAATTTAAGAAAACATTAAGCATTACAAATGAGTAAAAAATGCAATGTAGAAGTTTCAAGCACATTAATCTCATTCGCAGTACGCCGTGATTACAGAGAGCAAACTTTAATAGTCTCCCGCTCGCCAGAACGATGTCAAAAAGAAATGTTTTAGCAAAACTTTTCTCTTTTATTCTTTGGGATTAATCGAACAAAAAATACTGCAGTACGTGAGTATTTAGAGTAGGTAGGGGCGTACGTGGACTCGGAGCCTAATTGGATGGATGTAAGCTTTAAAGGCGATAAACGCACAAAAGTTTGAACTGCGCTACACTGCTACAGAGGCGTGTCGAAGCAAATTAATTTGCAACATAAAATACATTGTATTATTATTTACTGAACATAGATATAAAGTGTAGGCTTTTGCGGCATGGAAGACGAAACTATACCGCGTGCTTTGGATCAGCCCCCTGTAAGACGACATTCAACGTGGAATATTGCACAAGCTCTCTCGCTCGGAGGAGGGCCTGGCCTGCTACGCGGATTTCGTGAGCTGCTAGGCTACTTTTAAAATTTCGCAGGTATTTGTTCTAGCGTGATACCAATTGCGTTCAACGTTAGAGCGAGCAGAGGGAGCAGATCAACGACGAGAAGTGATGTCTGCCATGTACGATGCCGGTGGATAACCCCAGAATGGACGTTTGTAATGTAGGGTAGTAGGGTCAAACTAAAGTAGGGAGTCAAGAAATGAGCACCTGAAAGTGCCTGTAGTGACTGACTTGACTCTCGTTACTCTCATCACCGATTGCTCAAACTCTCATAATGGAGAAGATCTCCTACCGCTGATGTAAAAAAAAAATGTTATTGCCTACATAAAACATTGGTAGCTAGCAGCGCAAGATAGAGTAGAGCACTATCGATTAAATGTCCGATGTGACCTTTCATAAGTACCCAAGTGCAGGCAAATTCAAAACAGACAGTTTAAGTTGGTGCAAGAGGAGTGTTGTCTGATGATATATACATATGTGTGAATCTTGCGCCAGTAAATTAGCAAAGTGTGAGAGAGGCCGCTGAGCGCCGTCTGTGCCCACCCTTATGTGTCTGCGAAGTTGCGCCGTATCTGAGAGATTTTAACGAGCCTTTACCTTTAATATTTTTCAGTTATTTAGCTATTTTGGACGGTAAAACATCACAAGTTAAAGTAGAGCTATATGCTGCTGAACTAAAAGCTATTATAGCTTTTGTTCAAAAAACTGCGATTAGTGCGCCAAGTTTGAACGCTACTAATTTAGTTACAATAAGTAACTTGTGTAAGATTAAGCTGTAAATGATTTTGCCAATTATCGTATTATATATGGCATTGAAATTAGGTATATTTTGAACGAAATGAGATATTTAGAATTGACTCACAAAAGGTATAATTAAAGTGATAATTTAATGTCATTATCCTCTCATTTGACTTCTAAAGTTCGACGTTGACACATTGTTCAATTTACGATCTAGTCACGATAGCATTCCAATAACATTCAAATACTTATCAGTTAATTTAGGAGAATATCATTTGTAACATGAGTATCACACTGGCATTAGATCGAAATTGCATTTTAAACAAATATAATAGGAGAAATCGGCCTCAGAACGCTAACCCATTAGAGACTACCTACTATATCTCTAACATAATATTAGGTAATTTTAGTAATACTACGGACCGCACTATGGACTTGCAGTAAACAGAATAATAATATTTAATTTTTATACCCATTTTAATTACTTCCATAAATATAGACTTACTACTCAACTTTTGCCAAACAAAACTTTTCTGGTGAGAGTCATAGCTTTAGGTAAAGGGGAACTACAGTCAACTTTCACGGCACTTTTGAAAAACAAGGTGGGTAAATATTTTTTGCACAAGATTCTAGGCCACCCGGCACCAAAAACAGTTTGATGAACAAACGAACTGTCATACATATTCATAACATTGTAGCAGCTAACGTCAACAGACAATTTTTGCGGAAAACCAGTGAAAATCTTTGCGAAATTACAGAATTTTAGGTAATATACTGGATGTAAAACACGGTGTACCGAAAACCAATACCAGTAGGTACATGATACTGAGGCCCTTGGCGGCCGAATATTTTGGACCACAGTTTTCGGTACGCCGTTCCATACATACATACATTATGCATGACTCACGCCTGTTTCTCGGAGGGGTGGGCAGAGACTACGGAACGCCATTTGCATCGATCCTGACATACCTCATGTGATGTTGGTAAAGTAACTCTTAGTTCTATAAAATATGTAGAGATATTTCAAAAGTGATACTATTTATACGTGTGTAATAAATAGTGGCCTTAATTGTTTACAAATTTTAATCAGACAAACATACAAGTGCATTGCACATAAGTTAGATTACCATTCTGCCATCTCGTTTAATTATTCTCGTCACACGTATAGCGCCATACGGAATCGACTTACATTCCAAATACAATATACCTATTACTTTGTATTTTATACACCTATTTTGTAATATTGATCGAGCCTGTGCAACAGGCAGAACTTTATATACATATGTATGTAAGTATTTCAACTATCTGACTAAGCAGTTAAGTATATATAACCTGCAGTGAGGTTTGCACGATAAAGATTCGATTTTCCTGAGACAATAAAGTCAGACTATTTCTGATTTTTGTAACTCTTACATAAATATATAAACAGCAAACTTGTATCACACATGTTAGTAATTTATTGTTATGATAGGACAAAAGTTTATTGGGTGTACACTGTACATCGTAAAAACGTGGATTTGACGTAATATTTAGTCAGTTCCAATACCAAGTAATTATTATTTGACTGCACCGCCAATATTCAAATAATCCTACAACATTTTAGAGCAATGCTTATGTACATAATTATCTTCTATTACTGACGTATAAGACAGATCACGTTATTATCAAGTTTAACACATCACTTCCACTAGTTCAGGGCCCGTTTTATTAAATTTATTTTATCTAGGTTCATTTCTAAATTCTATAAATACTATCATCATTGCCTCCGATCCAGGTAGGCTTTTATCCTCGTTCAACAGGCTTGTAAGCTCACTAAAACGCCATTGTAATCAAGAATGTGTACAAAGAGAATTTACAAACACTGATATCACTTGTCTTCTACCGAAAAGTTTACGTGACGGGCTGTTTAACGCTCGAGTAGTTTTGAAAGAATCGCCTGATGTGTGTTGGTTGCTCATTCAAGGTTAAGATATGCAGCGTAGAGTTTACACTCATTATACAAATAAAACTATTATAAACGCGAAAGTTTGTGAGGTTAGATGTTTGCTTAAATTAATGTTTGTTGCCCTTTTACGCAAAACCTTCTGAACTAAGTTTGAATACATTTTGCAGGAATGTAGTGGATCACATAAGAGTAACACAAATGCTACCATGTCAAAAAAACAGTATAATTTAAGCAAAGGACTATGAGCAAAAATGTATGGGCTCCGTCCCCATATACCAACACACATGGAACTGACACCAATGCATACCTTAAGTATCCACTACTTTATTAAGTTCCCTTTTTTTTACTTAAATACCTGACATATATCAATAAAAAACAATTTATTGTTATTAATTAACTTATATTTTCATTTTACACTTGTAAGTTATTTTATCATTTTGGTTATATTACTGTACAACATGATTTAGTAACTATACAAAATAAAAAATAATGTATTTTTAATGATAAACATTTAAATGATTATAAATGAATAATTAGGAAATCAAAAAAAATAAATAAAAATAACTTAAGTTGATGATGTGGGGAAAAAGGCAATGGCAGCCGTATTCACGAGTATCGTTGGGCGAAAATCGACACTGTGGGTGCCATAAAATGGTCGTCGTCGCTAAGGTCGGCCCCAAAAACGGTGGCGAGATGACCTAGACGCCTCCCACAAGAGTTGGCTTGAGATTGTAGGCAACAAGTGAGCGTGGAAAGATTTAGGGGAGCCCTTTGCCCAGCAGTGAAAAAAAGATAAAAATAAAATAACTAATAAGTATAAATAAATTCAAAATTTCAAAATTCAAATCGTTTATTTGCAAATATGGGTATTATACAGAGATGTTAATTAAAATTAAGGATTTCACCATATTTCACCATTAGGCATGCAATATTTTTATACATAAAACTATAAAATCAATTACATTAGGCAATTTCAAAAGATATGATTCCAAATTTACTTAATAATTACAAAATATTAATAAAATGTCAAAATAATAAAATAGCAATTGGTAAGTAGGTAATACAAAAGTCAGAATTAAACAGTAAAATAAATAAGGAATAATTATTTTATCATAACAACATGACGTTATTTAAATATTCAGTTACGCTGTAATAGGCTTTCTCTAATAGTAACTTTTTCAATTGGTAATTAAATTTATTATTACAATTTATTTCCAACAAACTTTTTGGCATATGATTATATATCCGTGGGCCCATGCAGAAGATACTGTTATTGTACATTGCAGTTTTATGTAGCGGGCAACTGATTTTATGTTTGTGACGCTCACTTTTATATCTGTCAAACATATCCAAGTTATTGTGGATGAAATTTATAACTTCATAAATATAGAGGCATGGCATTGTCAATAATCCAAGATTTATGAAATATGGCCTACAACTGGCAGTTCGTTGCAGCTGACATATAGCCCGTACGCATTTTTTCTGAGCCTTAAATACATTTATGCTATCTGTAGAATGTCCCCAAAATATAATACCGTATCTTAATTGCGATACTACATAACCATGCTGTAAGTACGACGGACTGGTTGACTACTTTTGAGAGCATATACATTGCATATGATTGTTGGCTTAATTTTAGGCAAAGGTTTTCCAAATGTACCCTCCAATTTATGTTACAGTCTATTGTCAATCCCAAGAATCTTGTTACTTCGGTGTTCTTGACTATATTTCCCATGTAATTTACACTAATATTGGTGAAACTGGGAAGTCTATTTTTAAAGGTCATTATTTGGGTCTTGTCTAAATTAATGCTTAGATTATTTGCTGTTAGCCAATGTATTATATTATCTAACGTGTTTTTAATTTCGGATTCTAGGGATACTTTATCTTTACTCTTAAATATTACAGTGCTGTCGTCAGCGAATAAGATCATAGGATGATTCGTTACTTTTGGTAGATCATTTATATAAATGTTAAATAATAAAGGACCCAGCACACTGCCTTGGGGAATGCCTAGCTTTATATCTCGGTACTCTGATGAAAAAATCTTTTCCTTTCTAAGATTAGGACATATGCGTCTTATTTGTGTACTTTGTTTTCTGTTACAGAGGTATGACTTTATTAGACTTAGCACATTTCCTCTTATACCATAGTCATATAATTTATTGAGTAATATATCGTGATTTACGAAGTCAAAGGCTAAAGACAATGAATTTAAATGAATCATTTAAATTCATTGTCTTCTAATTATTCGTTCCTACAATGCTCATAGTAGGCAAATAACAATAGTGAGTGTAATATAACACTGTTTAACATCTGCGCTGGCAGATTCAAATCTGTATGACGACCTATTCCCATGTACCATACAATCGATATAATATGTGCACAACTTCCTATAATAGATAAATGAGTTGGTGTTTAATTAATAGTCAATAATTCGTAAACGAACTATTTGTTTAAACGTTAATTACTATGACAACCCAATGCATTTGGCAAACGTCCCCATTGTAAAAAAATATCATCTTGCCAAGATGTGTCAATTGAGCTACATTTCATTTCTGTTGATGGGTGGGGACGATTCACCCATTGTCCTTTTAGTATTTCTATTTTTAATCTTTTTAGGTTACCCTTACAATGAAATGTTAATTGCAGCAGTTTATTTATAGAGCCATGGTGGAATCCAAAGTAAAGTGACAAATCATAATGTTAGTTATCTCTAGTCCTTCGGGGATGCACAGGTTAGGTACAGATTATATTGTATACAGTTGACAATACACCCACAGTAAATAGTCACAATATAATACAAACATCATTAAACCTGTACGTCTGCGAGTGTAGAGCAACACTGGCGGTGCGCGACGACAGATATTTGTTAACTTGTAAACGATCGGTGTAAAAAAGCACCTACTAAGTATAAAGTATAGGTCGAAGAGCTTTGTTGGTTAAAGTCTAAATACAAAATCAAAGTAGACATAGTTATAAAGTCGAAAAATACGTAGTTGTAACCTTCAACAAAATATTCTCGCTCTTCCTCATTTACAATTTTAGTAATTGCTACACACTTATTTAGTGTCAAAACTAAAAATACTAACCGTTATAGTCTACTAGAGGACGCCAGCAGCTACGCCTGCATTTTTTAAATTTACCCGGGATCGGCCAGATCCCGTGGGAATTTCGGGAAATCCCTTCTTAGTGCACCCCTACGGTCCCCAAGGAACAAACATGCCAAATTTCAGCTTCCGGCGCCCAATAGTTTCGGCTGTAGCGTGTCTGTCAGTCAGTCAGTCAGTAACGCAAGGATTTTATACATGGATTACCGCCTACTATAGCTTAACCTGCCCAACCCTTAAATTTTATTAACAAATAATATATTTCACTCTGTTTGGCGAAAAGAGTTTTAAATAGTAGCCTGTAGAATAAGCATATTGAAGTGTGATACTACGGTGGAAATGGTCCTCGAACTTCGACGTTCACACTCAAGTTTCTCATGTTCGTACAAATTCGTTTAAAGCTGAACTCCTTCCATAAACTTAATAGTTACGGCCGCCGTTCCTTGCACTGCACTCAATCTGTTTACGGTCTAAATATATGCCAGAGATCGTCTGTGCAAGCCCAATAAACTTGAGGCTATAGTTCCGGTGAAACTTTCATTCCTTCAAGTGGATTACAATATGGTTTCACTAAAAGCATTTTACGCAATAATTTCGTAACATACAAACAGTAACACGAGCTTACAGGTGCATAATCGTAAACAGCTTGTATGTTTCGCCGCTTGTATGTTATACCTGTGCATGTACACGGTGCTACAGAAAGAATGTAAGGCATTCTATTTCGTAGAAGTAGTAGCACGGCCACATAACAACGTTCAGACATGTAAGTAAGTATGCAGTGGCCACGTATTGCACATTTTTAGAACAAAGCAATGCCACGGTAATAACATCTAACAGTATGTAACTCCATACAAACGCACGAAACTCGAGTTATACCTACGCGCCTCGAGCAGAGTACCCATTAGACTGTGCGGACTGTGCCAAGAGTACCCACAGCTGCGATCGTGCCGCAGCTCGCATGCGGCACGTCTGGTAGGTATATAACTCACGAAGTCGGCCGAGTTACAATACTGTTAGATTATATTACCGTGGCAATGCACAATACATGTTTGAGTTAAGTGTATAATTTTCTACAAGTATTGATACAATCCATGTTAGCCATACATAGGGATTCTGCAAAAGTAATAATAGCAATATTTTGATTATACATATGAAACAATAACTGCTCTAAGTGCCAAATAATGTAACTAATTCTTTGCAATAAGTCTTCATCATCTTACAAATAAATAAAATTAGTAGTTATAAAGAAAACACCCACGTAATAAGAAAATATGAAGTGACTTTGTTTAAATCTTTACTCATTTTAAATGTGATTAAGTACACTATTATCGTTAAGCTCAGTTAATAAATTATTTAGAGAACTGCTTCATTACATTATCTTAGATAAATGTAACAGTTTATTATAATATTAGCTTACAGCAATGTTTTGCTATAAACTGTGTTTTCTGTTTTCTAATCTTTTTTTAAAACCTTTATTTCAGACAAGTTTTCTATGTAAATAATAAAAACCATACCTTGAATAATGCCTGTTATCTTTGCTACAACTGTTAGTTATTGGATATTATAATTTACCTGCCAAATCTATATCTTTATTTAGATATCTATATCTATAAATCTCAAACATCAACCGCGATTCTTATAGATCGCTACACACGTACGTTTCACTCGTTTACATTGCTCAATTTCTCACACTGATCTTCTATCTACAGAGTACCGAGTGAGTGTGCGACGTTCGACGAGAGATCGCAAACTACAAGTGTCTGCTCCACGCTACACGTGCTCCCTCGCTACTAGTGAGTGAGTGCGCGACGTTCGACGAGAGATCGCAAACTACAAGTGTCTGCTCCACGCTACACGTGCTCCCTCGCTACTAGTGAGTGAGTGCGCGACGTTCGGCCAGATATCACAAACAACAAGTCTCTGCTCTACGCTACACGTGCTCCCTCGCTACTAGTGAGTGACTGCGTGACGTTCGGCCAGAGATCACAAACAACAAGTCTCTGCTCCACGCTACACCTGCTCCCTCGCTACTAGTGAGTGACTGCGTGACGTTCGGCCAGAGATCACAAACAACAAGTGTCTGCTCCACGCTACACGTGCTCCCTCGCTACTAGTGAGTGAGTGCGCGACGTTCGACGAGAGGTCGCAAACTACAAGTGTCTGCTCCACGCTACACGTGCTCCCTCGCTACTAGTGAGTGAGAGCGCGACGTTCGACGAGAGATCGCAAACTACAAGTGTCTGCTCCACGCTACACGTGCTCCCTCGCTACTAGTGAGTGAGTGCGAGACGTTCGACGAGAGATCGCAAACTACAAGTGTCTGCTCCACGCTACACGTGCTCCCTCGCTACTAGTGAGTGAGTGCGCGACGTTCGACGAGAGATCGCAAACTACAAGTGTCTGCTCCACGCTACACGTGCTCCCTCGCTACTAGTGAGTGAGTGCGCGACGTTCGACGAGAGATCGCAAACTACAAGTGTCTGCTCCACGCTACACGTGCTCCCTCGCTACTAGTGAGTGAGTGCGCGACGTTCGACGAGAGATCGCAAACTACAAGTGTCTGCTCCACGCTACACGTGCTCCCTCGCTACTCGAATAAAAAACATTCTCGAGATTATCCACCGTACATGCCGCGAATACACACAACATTATATAAAAATAGAATTATTTTATATTAAGTTTCCACTAGAAAAGGTTTCACCCCACTGCGTGAGATTAGGTATGTGTTGAGTCCTTGCTCAACACATACGGGGACATGATGAATTTTATGTGAGTGCGTTGGTTGATTTTGGAACTGACTGTTGGAAGTATTTTTAGAAAGGTCTATATGGTCAGAAGAAATCTTGGCGTGGGATGGTAATCTCGAAGATAAAGGTCAACTTAAAGTAATCTTCAAAATATAATAATATTATTTTAGATATTTGTATCGGAGGAGCAATAACAGCGGCACGAAAATAACTAGCGGAGCAAGGAGCTACGTGAGTAACAATAGGTAAAGCTTGATTAAAAACAACAGTCTGCATGAAAGTTACTATAACTTTTATGATTTCGACCAAATAGTTCCAAAACGCAAAACCACTCCATTTAAGGCCAGGTCCACTCTTATTCCCACTGCAGTGGCACCTATGTAACTAAATTTAGTAGTGACCATAGAAGACACCGAGTAAAGTTGCTAAATCAGCATTTTTTTTAATGGGACTAATCCCACCCTCATTCCTACTACTGTATCACCTGTGTAGCCAGGTTCAGCAGCAGTGACCATTGATGACAACGAGTTTTGACACTCGTGAAGTCCCGGGGAAAGTTAAACTGTCTTGGAACCCGCAACGAATCAGAAAAAATCAGAAGTATATTGGAGGAGTTGGAAAATAAACAAATGCTAAATCAGCATTATCAAATGTAATCCTTTCATTTTAATTTCATTAAAAGTCCTTTATGAACACATTAAAATTGATTGCTTTATATTTATAAATATTAACGAATTGTTCAATGCTTTAATTTAGGAAAAATTGCTATTATGCTTGTAATGTAAAGCCAAAGTATAAAATAAAGAACTTTTTCAAATTCAACAAAATAAAGTACAATTTAAAATTCTGATGTCTGCTAAGGCTATTCCTAAAATAAGAGCTTAAAATATGATATTACACCCTATACACACATTTTCAGGTTCAGCTACATATCATTAGGATTTGTTATGAAGAAAAAGTAGTAATGTGTCGTTTGGCTGGTACCCTATGCAATAACCGAAACAGACTTTGAGAAAAATATTTCAACTTGAACTTCAAAATGGTTACTGACGTTTCCCTACTGATATTTTAAGGACATACAGGTTGTAATCTGGGGCCCAATTCTCCTATTTTATATGACATTGAAATTATATTTTGAACGAAATGAGATCATATTTTGAACGAAATGAGATTATATTTTGAATTGACTCAAAATTTGTATTCTGCTAACCTGATGTCATTATCGTAGATATAATTTGAAATAAGCAACTCGTCGTTGACACATATTTTGACGCTTGTTTCAATTTATAATCTAGTTACAATATCAGATAATTTAGGAGAGTACCATTTGTGACGTAAGTATGACATTGACATTATATCGAAACTGTATTTTGAACAAATTAATTTAGGAGAATTGAGCCCCTTATTGCTCGCACCGTTTCATGGTTATCCATTCATTTTAATACTCTGAAAAATAACCAGTTTTCAGAAGCAGCAACAGGCTGACGCAGAGGACGAAATGTTAATATTTTCTCAGTATATGCTTCGCCGATCAGCACGGGCTATCGGCAACAACTGCACTTACATAAATCTCGTTAAGTATTAATACATCAGATTTAACAGAATCGACCGATACAAATGGCCGCTGTAGTCACAGGATTTATATTTCAATTCCATAATCTGACGGTAAAGTCAATATCTAGATGGAAATGGATTCCAACTATGAGATTTTACTATACCTAAATTGAAAGATAGAAAGATAAGTTTGAGAATTATATTCGTACTTGAAGCTGCAACGATTATAGCCTAACAGATATACTACCAATCGTTCGAATCCACGGTTTGATTTTAACTTACTTTTGTGACGTCGCTGTGACGTCGTGATGACACCGCCTCCCGGCCGCCTGCATGTTCGCCCCCCACCGCACCTCGAGCTGCTATATAAGCTGAGGCGCTGGCTGCGCACGTCCCTTTTTGGCTGCACTCGACAACATCGGTTCGAAAAAAAGCTAAGTACATCAACTGCGACTCCTGAGCGACCATCGGCAGGCGGACCCTCAATAAATCCCTCACCATCGCTGAATCACGCGACCCTGTTTATATATTTTTTTAATAATATTTTTTAGTAATTTTTTCGCTAGTGAAACGCTTGCTAAATGATGTTTAAATTTATTTGAGAATTAAATCAAATTTTATTGTAACATTTAACCACGTTTCTCATTTTAAACACACTAGGTAGGGCTCCTTCGTTACAGTGGCGCCCACGGAAATATATAGGTAGGGTTTTGTTGAGAATCCGCTGCCTGGTGAGTCCCTTTCTTTATTTTATTTTTTAACTGTGTATGTGTGAAATCGTTCCAAAGCAGTGTGTGATTATTTTAGTGGCATATATTGTTTCTTTTTGCTTGTTCTATTGTGCTCGGGAAGTCGGTGGTGTTGTGCCGATCACAATAGACATTTTCTCTTTTTGTTCTGTTGTGCACGAAAGGTCGGTTTTGTGTTGCGCCG
Organism: Euclidia mi; assembly: GCA_944739405.2. NCBI lineage: Eukaryota > Metazoa > Arthropoda > Insecta > Lepidoptera > Erebidae > Euclidia > Euclidia mi. The sequence continues at coordinate 1,295,269 of OX123188.2, read as the reverse complement.
GTCACAACAGACAAATTTTTGCTTACTACCCATGGTAAGCATTTTTATATTATAACTACTTCTGTTGCCGCGTGTGATAATTAATTTTGTATCAACCGCATAAGTAACAAGTTATAATCGTTTTGCTTGCGACCACGTGTCAACTAAATGACGCGCTGTGGTCACATTCTTTGATCGCATTCTTTGTATTGCGATTTATGGCCTCGCGTCCTCTAACGACGCGCTAAGGTCACCTTCGTTGATCGTATGCTTCGCGATTAGCTTTTTTAAATGCCCACTACGGTAATTAATTGCTGCTGGTAATTATTGCTAATAATTACTGCTTTGGCTGACTTATGGAACGAATTCACACCCTTCTCTTTTTCATTTCTTTTCATTTTTCTACTATAACCTTCTGCTAGTGATTTTGTACGGCGATATATTTCTATATAGTAGATATGATTAAACACTTTTACCGCCTACTACGGCGATTATCTTTTAAAATTAACTATTCTTTTCTTTCTTACTAAGAAAGTTGCATCTTTATTAAACCACGTGTACCTAACATAGTTGGACTGGCTGAGAATGAACGTACCTAAAGATGCTAGCGTATTATATACTAGGTATTTAGCTAGAATTCCGCGTTCATTTATTAATAAAATGTACACGTGTCACATGCAGCTTGCTCACTAACAATAATGAAAAAGTTGAATCTTTGTCTATTTGGTATATAAATACGAATATCATCGTAGAATTATTAGTTGTTCGTTTTGTCAAATGTTTATTATGCTACAATCGTTGTTTTTGGTCTTCGATTTTATCTCCTTGTTACTGCCTATCGGTATGTTATTTGAGAATGCATCTATTTATGCATTTACTGTTCATTGTGAACTCAAACATAAAACCGTCGTTACACTTTATAGGTAATTATTTATCACTCACTCCGTGCCTCGGATGACACGTTAAGTTGACGAAGACAGTTGTTATGGGGAGACAGTACTCTTGAATAAATTGACACTAGTCTAAACTATACAATGTCGAAAATGTATATCAGTTATCTTGTTGTCGTAGTAGAATATCAGCTTGGTTTTGCATCTGATCACCGTGTGTAGATAATTATTCTTAGGTGTGTTGGTTATGGTACGTGTTATTTTTCTGCCTATTGTAATATCTCCATGATATTTTTTACGTACATGTCGCAAACTGTATCAGAACTACTTAATCACAAAGCTGATCATAAATATTGTTAACAATAAAACACACGTTTCTTTGTTTGTTTACATCATAAATTGTATATCTGTGGCTGCATGTGAATTATAATCCGTTTCTGATTTACAGAGGCGATCGCTGCTGATATTTATTGGTTGCAAGCATCATGATGGAAGATAGCTCGGCAGATAAGTGTGTTGTATGCGTTTGCTAAAGCAATGTGTCATTATTGTACTAAGTGCAGCGGTGCAGCGGCACGGCGGATAATCGAAACTCCTTAAACTTCTTCCTTAAACTATTAGTTCGCGATTTGATTGCAATTTTAACCTAATGTTGATAATAAGAATAGTGTTAGTTATAAATTAATTGCACCAGACTCGGAACAACAATCGTGTTAACACACAAACCCACGACCATAGGCTTAACAGTTAATGCCATTTTAACCAGGCCAATAAAAAAAGTTGAAACGTACCTTGGCACGCAAAATGCCTCTGTAGGTGATATTTAAATTAAAATCTAAAGTGCTGCTTATCATCATCATCATGTCAGCCAAGAGACGTCCATTGTTGGACATAGGCCTCCCCCTAGGTTCTCCACGCAGACCGATTGAGCCGCCCGCTGCTTATATTAGTTCGTAAATGCAAGCAATTCAAATCGTTTTTATCCAGATTTGCCTGTAAGAAGAACTACAAGTGGATACTGAAAATTGTCTGATATCACTATTCCCACAAGATTACAATATATAGCTGTTCTCTGTATTACAGTTTTTAAGAAATTAATGATATCGATCTTGAGAATTCTGCGTACAAGTTTCTGAGCAAGCCGTCGTTCACCAAATCACCTACCCTGGCTAGCATCACAGTTCCTCTAGGACTACTGAAGCTTTAAACATTTTTATATAGTGATGTTTTTTACGACGTAGGCACTTACTAAGGAAAGATTTTTGAATTTTCTATCGTGATACGGGTTAAACAGGATTTGAAAAGCTAATTATAAAGCTACCTTTATTAAGATATAGGAAGCAATTCATTTCATAAATATTTCGTATGCTGATATCATAAATCATCAGGTAAATACGCTCAAGCAAAATAATTTAATTCAGTAGGTACAAGTTTCCATCAGCACATTGTGGAGCACAGTTAACTGTATTACTTGCTTACTTAGTTATAATATTATAGTACAATAATGCCTCCGCTCCCAGGGGATTTGTCGACGACTGAAGCCTTATGTTATACTAGCAAACTCTCACTCTCCATGTAAAACGTAAAATAAGATCACGCTTCAACGTTCTAGCAGATAAGGCAGAAAAATAACACGTACCATAACCAACACACCTAAGAATAATTATCTACACACGGTGATCAGATGCAAAACCAAGCTGATATTCTACTACGACAACAAGATAACTGATAGACATACCGAAACATAGAACAAGTAACCGTACCTACATACCTACTAGCAATAGTCAAACAAGTTTATATTACAGATACTTGCAAATACCAATACGCTGAAGGTACACATACTAATGATTCACATGGATTCGTCTAGTACATCTTGCTTCGTCAATCGTGATTCATCTTCGGCCGTATCGTTGCTTAACATTATTATTGATAAAAAAATAGTTTTACCCCAAGTCGAACTAGAAATGTCTACATATTGAAGCGAAGTATTAATCATTGTAAAGTTACCACTCCTGAAGATATCTTGCAGGGTAAAACCAGAGTCTAATAGATCTGTTTATACAGTAGTATAACTATCTCTAGGTTTGCATGAACTTATGGAGTAGTGGTAATAACGGCCGCCTCTCCGAATAAAAATTGTACGAGTTTTGGTGGTTCGATCCGAACATGAGACAAGACTCTATCCGCTTATTATTGCGTTTAATTCTATTTTGTGTTATTTGGTAGAATAATTACTAACATCATGCAGCACACGATTATTCCTAGCACGGAAATCGTCTTAGTAAAATTAAATCCAGTTCAGCAGATTCTTACGAACAAGAGGTGACTAGTATAAGGAAAACTCCACGTGTGAAGTACCTGTGTTGAGGTGTATCGTGTATCCAACAAATCTTGGACGAAAACAAACACCGTGCGTTGTGTTTATGTTTCATACCGACACCGCCACCGACGCTCGAGAGTTCGTAAATCTCAGGAATATGAGTAACACTTACGTGCGCGCGTATTTCTCGCGTGTTTCACTCAGCTACTTGCTAGGCTCTAGTTTGTCTAGGAAAGTTTATGCTCTTAGCTTTTGTGCTTAAGAGTTATTGTATTTCACAAGAATTTCCCTTAGGTATAATTAAATGTAACAATGATTAGGTTGGTAGCACCTATCGACAACATTACCTATACCAGTTCTTTTGTCTTTTCTAGCGAAAAGACAAAAGAACTGGTATAGGTGGCAATAAAAAATAACAATTATGAGCATCTGTATAAAATATGACTTTAATTCTCATTACCAAATGAATATAAAAGTTTTAAAACCAGAGGAAGACTGAAGGTACGGTTATTACGCCGGCAGTAAGCTGGCTCATCCATCAGCGCTGGCCGCGTACCTATATGCGCCCCCTACGTGACTATGCTCTATTATCTCTTTGTTCCTTTTGCAAATTTTACTCACGAAAACTCAATTTTGACTAGCTAGCAGAGCTGTAGTTCAATTATGATAAACCTGGATGTTCATAATTGAAATGTTACTTTGGAGACGTGGTCATAATGACAATGAGTCATACCGTGACCATGTCTGACTCACGTCTTATATAACCCATGCCAAATCAACGAAGCATCAATCCAAATTAAAATTAAATTTTACTTTATATTCAAATTATTACTAAAATTTTACTTTACATAAATATTTAAAACATATATCATCATCATCAGCCTGCCATAGTCCATTGCTGGATATAGGCCTCTCCAATGGCACGCCACTGAGCCCGCTTTTCGACTTTTCGAGTCCAGCCGCTGCCAGTCACTTTGCGTATCAACATACAATACGTCCTTCAGTCTTCCTTTAGTTTTTAAAACATACATAGTCATGTTACACACACAAGTCTTTGTATAACCCAGGAACTTTCTATACACATATTGCCAGACTCAATTACTTCAAGTCTTTCTTACAGAGAAGTCCAACGACGCCCACATCAACGTGCCCACATCAACGAGCCACTTTTTATTTCACTTCGTCCTTCAAGACAAACGAACATCAAATATATTTTACTGTCGATCGGTCGCTGCACTCGTTGTTTTACACGTTCAATTAGCTCTCTAAGTCCACCACCACCTATCTAATGAAAATATATTTTACATTTGATTTACGACTCTGTCTACGCTTCTACGAAATACGTAGCTGTTTCATGGCGCAGTGTATACGCTTCTATATTAACTCCCTCGTTATTGTAAAAAAACATCGATAAGTTTAAATTTACTATTCAAATTAAATTGTGTTTAGAAGCATATTATAAAGACTCTACAGATGAATAAAAATAACTACGTTAAAAACAACCGACTTCAAAAACAAAAAAAACTGCTTATAATATTAAGATCAAATTGCTCTTTATTAGGTTTATTTATGCATCTTTATCTTTATAGTAGTCATTTCATTGCATTAATTTGCTCGTACTCATTTAAGTAATTAAAATATTATTATTTGTTTAAGGCTTGGCACCGACTTCAAACCAATTAGTAAATAGCACATATAAATAATAGGTAGTATTTAAATAATGTTAAATCTTTATTATTTTTTACTTTTTGTTTTTGAAGTCGGTTGTTTTTAACGTAGTTATTTTTATTTAATACTTTTTAGTGAACACATTGTTGTATTGTCAACTAGTTATAGGTAGACCTACAAAAGGTGCTGCGCGCCTTAAAATATAGATCTCAAGAAACGGGAACGGATAAAAGTAGTCGTCTCTGTAAAAATGCTCTTCGGGACACAGGTTTACGTTCTTGTGAGACTATTAAAGATCCTGAAAAACGTTTGTTGGCCAGGAAAGCATATATGAAATCACGTTAACGTCAAGAAACTCTTAAACAGTATAATTCTAGACTCGGTAAGATCCAAGAGCGTCTAGCGAATGAGTCTTTTGAGCAGAGAGCTAATAGACTTGATCTCATTAATAATCGACAAATCATGGCATTACCGCAAGATTTGTCTTTGACGTCACCATTATCATCATTGTGCAATTCAAATAGATTTTTGTAATTACTGAGTTCGTACGGCCACCTTCTGACTCCTTCATCGGACGAGAACGAACCCAAACTCTATAAAATTTTGTCAATTTATTACTGAGTTCCTATATAATTCCTATGGCCACCTTTCGATTCCATCATCAGAGCAGCTCTATGTCATAATAACTTTTCATTGTCATCCAATTTAAATACGTATACAAAACCCAACACCCGATGTCTGACATATTTTTTATAGACTCACGCCTGTATCCCCAAAGGGGTAGGCAGAGGTGTAATATTACACCCACATTTCCCATGAATTTTTAGGTCCCACGTAATAGGGGGCGAGCCTATTGCCGTACCGAGCACATTAGCAGACTCCGTGCTACTACTGAGAATTTCCTAACGGAAAAACCCAATAACACTTTGCCTGACCCGGGAATCGAACCCGAGACCCCCCAATCCCACGCGCACATATATGCCGCGAGACGAACGAGGCAGTCTGTCCATCCCCCCCGTGGGATCTCCACCTTGTCGTGGTGGGGGGGCTCAGTAACCGTGGATTGGTCACCCGCGGTGAAGCTAAGAGGGATCCAGGAGGGGACGCTCCGCGTGGGCTTGACGGAGGCCTGCGCAGGATGCGTCCAAAGGGGCGGGTGCGAGGGACAGTTCTTCTGTCCCTCGCAGTCGGGTGCGGTCGCGGGAGGAGAGGCGTGTCGGTGTTGCGTTGCCGCGCGCCCTATCTCCTGCGACCAAATGGGGGAGCACCATCGTTGCGTCGCGGTGGGGCCGCAGAGGAAGAGGAGATGCAGTGTTGCGTTGCCGTCCTCCCTATCCTCTGCGGCCGCTGAGTATTTTGGCGGCGGAGCCCAACACCTTCATCCGCCGCCAAGGGGGTTTTGTTCGGGGCCCGCCTGACCATCAGGCGGGCCAATACCCGTCGGGGGTTAGCGAGGAATGCTTCAACGATACCCGACCCTCCGACACACGGGTACGTGAGGAACACGGGTTGGATTTTAGTCAGTAAGAGTCTGACAGTCCCCTTCGTCATTCCCCCAGGGCGGAGGGACTCCATGAGGATTTTCCAACCCGACAAAAAAAAATAAGAAAAAGAAGGCAGTCTGTCCATTCCTTTTTGAAGTTTCTAGAATTTTCTAATTTTTATTCGAAATATTTAAGTAATATTTTGATGATGCTTGCGCTGCTGCTGCATCGGCGGAAACCTTCAAACGGCGCAAATACGGAAACCTGGCTGGTAATTATTGGTAATTATGTTTTTGAGCCGTTTGGGTTTGGCCCTAGTGCACGCGCATTATACAAAGAAATCGCCACAAGGCTGATCAATGCTTCCCGTGAGCAGAGGGCTGGTTTATATCTCGCTGAGAGAATAAGCATTGCCATTCAACGTGGCAATGCTGCCAGCCTTCTGGACACGCTACCGCTCGACAGCGTTGCGGAGGAATTTAATTTTTTATTATATTTTATTTACTTTTCTTTTCATACTTTTGCTTTTTTATAGTTTAGGATAGTTTAGTTATATACTTAATTAGTTTTATTTTATTGTACATTATAATGTTAATCCTACATAGACCAATTATACTTTAGTTTATTTAAAGTCTACATAAGATAAAAAAAAAAAAATTGCCAAATATTCATAAACATTTTCCAAATTTCATAAAAACCAAATTCCACTAACTGTTATGAATGCGATTTGAATCCATGCCTTCAGAACATAAAGTGGATGTATTATCAGCACGGCCATCGCCTTGTTATCAATTAGTGGCGAATTTAGCGAACACTTGACAGAGTGCTTACGTCATCTAACTTAAAACTGTCATTTCCAAATAATGAAATAGTCTACAAACCTTTTTGCTAATTATTATGTTTGCGAAAAAAATCCTAAATCTATGTGTTTGACGACCGGCCAGTTTGTCGTGTAGACGTCAGTAGTCCTTGGTGACCGTAGTGATGACAACTTGACATGACACCAGCCGTCACAATTATTATTTATAGGAATTTCAGCCTTAAGGATAGGTGAATATACATTAAAAAATGCTCATAAAATAAAAACTACTGGGCCTACATGAATCAAATTTTTATGGAACCAATTCGAAACTATTGCGCATCAAACAAAAAAAGAATTACATAAATCGGTTCAGAAACCTAGGCGAAATCGGTGTACATACATCGAAAAAAAAATATACCGGCCGAATTGAGAACCTCCTCCTTTTTTTTGTTTGAAGTCGGTTAAAAAACGTCTGGTATTGATAATCATCGTCCGAGCTTTATCCGCTAAATTGTCTAACCAGATTTGGCGGAATATTTGTTGCTACAAAAACGCCTAGGATTGAGGTGCTATCTATCGATATATCCACAACAAAATAAAAAAAGATTTTAACTTTAAATTTTAAAAAAAGCTTTCCATTTGAGTTTCTTGTCAGTTCTTAACAGGAGACACGTCGAACTTCTGGCGAAACTTAAAGAAATAAACGAAAAAAGAGCCAATTTATTTTTGTCAATCTGGCAAATGCCTCTTGTATTACATTAACAATTTGAAGGACAGTTAACGTCTATAGACGACATAACAATAAGACTACTATTGTGTCTCGTTTACTGTCCTTGAAAGTGTTAAAATTCACGATGTGCTTAATTCGTTACTTTTACAATAATCATAATATCATAATAACAATAGTTCAGTGCTATTTGTTTAAGCGATCACGTGAAGACCCTCTACCTCTGTCGTGCTTTCAGACAAATTAGCCTACTGAATTATCCATAGTTGCATTTATAATATTCATTTATTTATGTTTATGGCTTGTTATAAGTCAGGACTACAGTTACACAATTTATAGACCTCTCATCATATTTCTATTTTGATACTAAATTGCAAAATTTGTTAACGTCGCTTGAGATTTAGGTATACAAAATCTGTATATATAAAATCCTTGCGTTACTCACTGACTGACAGACAAGCTACAACCGAAACTACTCGGCGCAATAAGTTGAAATTTAGTTATTTATGTATGTTCCTTGGGGACCGTAGTGGTGCACTAAGACGGGATTTCCTGAAATTCCCACGGAATCGGGCAAAATTCGAAAATATGTGCGTGCGAAGCCGCTGGCGTCAACTAGTACATTATAATTTTACTCACGAAAGCATTGTCTAAACTAAATAAAAATTCGCACCTTTCTTACTTTATTCAAAGTTAATATAATCTGCGAATACATAGCGCAATACAGGTGGCACCATTAAGCAAAATTCCTTGTGAATGCTGACATACTGAGCAACTCAGCTTAGTAGCTTTTTACTTACAATCCATAAATAATAAAGTTGCCCAAGGAAGTGTAATTTGCTGTGTTTCCACACTACAAGTAAATTGACAATCCTCTTTTAAATAGATTTAATTGACTTTTGATATCACTAAGTATAATTTCGCATCTCACACAATTTTCATTGAAAAATACATCTAAAGGAAGTTCCCTCAGTTAGACAGCTAAGTGGTGCTTGGCTTGCAGTGCTATCTCCACTGCGCTATAACTCAAAGCTTCAAAGATGATCGAGATAGGGGTCCATTTGGCGCCAGCGTTCAAAACAGTTGAATTGTTGGAGGGTAGTGGCACTGATGAGCGGAGCGGACTAAGATGACCGGTCATGACTCCACGAGAACGAACGGCGGTTTACGTGCTCGCGAAACGTTTTATTTTCGGATGATGTACTTCTAATGTTAGAAGAGGAATGTTGTGGTTTATTTTTGAACTAACGAATTGATATTACCATAAGTCTATGTAGCTGCGAATTATCTTCACTACACGTGTTTGTAAAAAAGTGCATCCTTCTGCAGTAAAAGCTTACAAACTTTTAAAGAATAAAAAAAATCTGAATTACTTAGGTATTTTTCAGTTCATGAGAATCGGATTTGCAACTTTCAACAGTTTCACAGATAATTATAATTAACGTCTTCAAATAATTGGAATGGCACTCACTGTAATTTTTTGATGACTCGCCTTTTGAATATTCTTCGCCTGTAACAAAAATTTCACTGTCATTTTAATCATGCATAATATTATAATATGATGTATTGTATAAGAATCATTCAACTATTTAACATTGTGTCGGCAGATATCTGACGGAAGATGCGTCGCGTATCATGCGTCGCGTAACGCCAAAATAGCCAAATATGTGATAAATCATTCAACCTTTCACACCTAACCGATGATGCGTTAGTACGTCGCGCGCACCACGCACCACTTGTATTTTGTCTGACGCGTTGGACGACGTTTTAAAATTAAATGTCATACAAAGCAACCGCACTGTAGTTCCCTAAAGCAGAAACTGACTAGATGCGTAATGTTGCAGGTCTAATTTGACGGAATAGACGCAACCGATGCAGATACGCTCGACGAATTTTCCGTCAGATATGTACCGACCCATCTGACGGAATAGAGGCGACCGATGACACGCTCGACGCATCTTCCGTCAGATATGTGCCGACGCTAAGTAGGTAAAGACTTGCGAGATTTTTATGATGCACAAGACTCTCAAATAAAGGTAAAAAGATTTTTAAGAAAAATGTATTGAATATTTATCTTTACAACGTAATTTTCCAGATCAGTAAGTTACACTAACGCCGTGATAAAACGAACCAAACAAAACTAGCGAGTTCTCAGAAAAAGTAATAAGAAACGCGCAGAGTTTAATTCGCTCCCAAAAACTTGTGAAAGAATTCTCCGCCGATAGTTTCGTGATGGACAAATTACTGTGTAGATCCAAACTATGGAATTCTCTTCGCTACTCGTACTTGTACTGGCTGCATTAAATTTATCAGCTAATGAATACTGTTTCGTTTTATTTAAGAATCTCAAGTGGTCTGAGCTGAGCTTTCGATTATTTTACGTATAACAATCAGAACATGCCTGTGTGTACTATACTATGTACTAGGTATAGTTAGGCTACGTGTGGTGTCACGCCTACGCGTCGTGTCGGTGAATGATACGCACCGTCATCAAGTGTAACGTTATCGTTATCAATTATACACGTATATTTTCCTTTAGTGACTTATTAGTGTAAAAGAAATTCATGCGATCAATTAAGTCTGCTATATTGAGTTCAAATACTATCGTATCCTAAAATAAGTATAATTTTTCATTAAAGTGATGTTGTTACAAAAAATATTATTTCGTAGACTTTTGAGTACACTCATGCTGACTAATATCATTGTGGTTCAATGTAACCTAACGTTATTATAATACTTTTGTCTACATACTCCTCGTGTCATATTTTAAAAGTTATAAATATTTCACACTCGAGCGAATAAAGAATCAGTACTTAAACAAAGATGACCATACGTGCAGTTGCATTGAAAAATAAGTATTAAATATTCTAGCAAACATTTACTAACCATCATGAATGACATGCTCTTGTTATCCTGCGGAGACTCAATGCAGTCAGATATTTAACGTGCAGATTGATGATTTGGAAATATAATTGGAAGTTTCAAACAAAGAGGCGTTTGAAACATGATTGACATGTAATTGTGTTTCATTCGTATGGTTCTCGCACCTCACTGGCAAGCTGCCTAATCGTTTAATGCAGATGCATCTTGTACCTCATAAATCTTCACATATTATAAGATACTTTCGTCCTCTTTGTCTGTATGAAAGCGATAGTCTCAAAAACTACCTAACGAATCTTTGTATGGTTTTCACCTATAAATCGTGTGATTCTTGAGGAAGCTTTAGGTGTGAGGTATAGGTACTTCACACCGGCGAGGTCGCGGGCGAAGTTGGGTCACACATATTTATAATAAGAACCAGTGAAAACATAATGTTGGTTATTCTTATACGTTCTGTCAATAAAACATGAGACTGTCATGTATGTATCTAATTAAATAGAAAAATAGCCACAGTAGCTTAATTTCAGGTGGATATAGAAACAACGAATTCATTCATGAATTTTATTATTCTTTATGTTGTACTTCGCGTTTGTTGGTGTTTCACTCATCTCGCGTAACTGACTATGAAACAAACAAACAGTTTTCCTCATCGTGTTGTTATAAAATCAGTATGATTAATTCCAGACACATAAATAAGATTGAACGAGTTTTTTCGCAAACTCCAGCCGCCCACGATTCCCGCTCTCTATTTTCAGAACCTTACATAATCACAAGACGTATACAATGCTCGATAAAATGCCGTTGTAAAGAAGAAACAGGAAATACACGTTTAAAAGTATGTAAATCTTGTGTGACGTCATTAAACGCGTTGGTTTCAGTGCCGAAATAGTAAATTTGTACTTAGTTATTTTAGTGAGTGATGTATCAGGTTGTGAGGAGATACTCGGAGTGCATGCGTCATGAAATGTGTTGAGTGTGACCATAGTGGATGGATTATGTGTGTGTATATTGAGTTTGGTGTTTAAATATGTGGAATCTTACAAACTTTGTCTGCACGGATGGCGTAGTGGTTTAAGCAGCCGCATCACTACGATAGTGGATAAAGTGATCTCATACAAAATGTACGTGGAAGAAGCTGACACGAGCCTATAGACTCCCATGAAACAATGAATGGTCCCATCAACAATTGTTTTGATGACAACATTTAAATTTGATAATATTTATATTTTCCAATTACGTTGAGGAAGTAAGATGACTACGCACTTCGCTCAACTTACTGAAAACACACAAATTAATTTACACCCACGCTTCGTCAGGCCGGCTTGAATTGCGTAAGATGAAAAATATAAGGGAGTAGAATTGCACGGACTCAAAGAGAAATCTTGATGATATTATGTCGAAGTAAAACTAACTTTGGATGAATTAATGAAGAACATGTTTGTACTCGTACTTGTAGTCAAATCACGTTTAAGATAGTTTGATAAAATAAATCGTGAAGTGAAGAAAGCTGTGAACAAATCTAAAAGAGAACGGTGGCTTTACCAGAAGCATTTCACGATCCACTATATATATGTCGGCGATACGCCAGGGTTATGGTGTCCAGACTCCAAAATAAAAACACTCACGTAATATTACTTGGTTTATTTTCAGACGATTTCTAGCACAGAATTGAATTAAAATGCGAACTACAGTCCTTTTTATAAACTAACCGTCATTACACTTAATGTAACGTTTAACAACTCGTTTTCAACATATAATTGAAATTACTGTACGATTAATTATAAACTAATCAAAAATCGACATTAATATTGTAATGAATTTTGCACAACACCAAATTATTTATTTTATACGAATAACAAATTTATTTTAATAGCCAAACGCTGCTTTACAACATTCGGTCAACAGATGGCGCTATCAACAGGATGTAAATATAATAGCATGTTATTTATTACCGAACACATAATAATAAGTGTCAGAATCATGTTATTTAATACTAATTGATTTTACTTTGAAAGTTTCTGGAGTTATCTTAATAATTAAGCGATAAAGTAAATACCCAATCTTTATAAACAGTTAAGCAGCCAATACAGTGTCTAATATTGTAAAGTAGTGAAGTTCTCAGTTCTGTGGTCACAAATAGTTATTTAAATATCAATCTTAAATATTATTAACATTTTCGTAACAATATAATCATTATATATTAATTTGCGCCCATACGGCCATTCTAATCCAGCGCGCTCCTCGCGCTGACTATTTAGGTAACGGTTAAAGAATAAACAGCAAACAAAAATAATGAATATAAAAACTACATAAATAAGCGTTTATCATACAGAATGAACTAAAAGTTCTTTACAAGGCTTCACCTAGTCATAGGATCTTAGCCTGTGGCATGCGTCACCCATCACGGGATCTAACAAACAATGCTTCACCGATGGCTAAGCCGATTATGGCATCACCGATTACGGGATCTAGCGCATACAGGCATCACCCACATAGGGATCTAGCCCAAGCGGCATCACCCATCACGGGATCTAGCCAACACACGGCATCAACCATCACGGGATCTAGCCAACACACGGCATCACCCATCACGGGATCTAGCCAACACACGGCATCACCCATCACGGGATCTAGCCAACACACGGCATCACCCATCACGGGATCTAGCCAACAAGACCAGGATCAAGGATACGCATGGTGGCCAGCCAGCGTTTTGGGAAGGATGTTGGATAGGAAAAATAAAATTTTACTCAAACATAAATGCAAAATTTGCCTCATAAACACATCAATGCATATACATAAAATAATGATCATCGTCATGATCAGTTATATCAATACAATGCAATTACATAGGTCCAACAACGACAGTGGAGGAGGTAGAGGACCCCCCACGTAAATCGGTATCTGAGGAATCCTCCGCCCATACGGTCAAGCTGCTCATACAGTTGTTGATCAGCAACAAAGGTTAGCAAACAATGCTTGACTCCAGCTCAGTACAGCACCCATGCGGCACGTGTGCGCGCAGCCCACACACAAAACCACCGACGTCAAAAGGGCGGGCCACCGTCATCCGTACATACCAATCAGTAAAGGACCGCTCGTCCATCCTCTCCTCACACCAAGGTCAGGTCATCTGCTAGGATGTCATCATCAACCTGCAACACTCAAAAAAAAACATGTGGTGGGCAACATTTCCCACCCAAATATTAGTTCCATGAACCTTCGTTACTGTAGATGAAATAAAATTCTACTCTTACAAAGTGGTCCGGTCTATTAAGCTATATCTATATATCAGGCATGTTCAACCTGTGCATTGATCTATAGTTATCTTAGCTACAACAGTGTTGGAGTCCATATTTTACGCATAAGGTAAAATACAAAAGACACTGAATTTTCTCAGGTTCTGTCTGACAGTGCTATTTTAGATAATCAAATGTACAGTTATCAGGATACCCATATTTTGCAGTTTTGATAAAATAGTTAAAACTTAATATATTCAAAATTAGTTTTATCCACATCATACAGAAAACAAAATGGCAAGGAAAAAGCGAGGCCTCTGTTCAGCCGTGAACAGTCGGACTGTTGGTAATAAATATGAAATGATTTCAAACCGTGCAGATCCAAGGATTTTGAAAATACTAGTGCTATAATTATTATTCATGTAAGAACATGTTTAATCTAATATTGAATATTTTTAGGTATAGTGCAAGCTGTGAAATTGTTTAAATGTTTGCCAACTGAGCCATAAAAGAGAAATTTACAAGCTACCAATATTACAAAGCAAGAGTAGTGCAGTCTTATTTCTAAAAATGATTCCACTCAGTTTGTATAGTTAATATAGTGCCGAGTTAATATCAATAGTTTTATTTGACTTTATATTTAAGGGAATTTTCTAAATAATGTTAATATTTATTTCAAACTGTTAACATGTGGTGCCAATGTAATTCTTATTTATTCATACACAATTAATAATTGTTTATCTGAATAAATAAATTTAAACTGATCAATCACTACTGACTTAGAAACAAAGCATGAGTAGTCCATACATTTACTTTTATTTGCCAAGAATAAATACTGCTAAATGGGAAAACAGATAATATGGATTTTCACATCACGTTCTTTAAAACCACTTATCATTATCCTAATAATCATATTCCTATCTGTCTTGTATCCCACAAGAGCTAAGCAATAAGGTTGGCACCAAATTTTATTGGTTTATCACTGTTTGTCATCCCGAATATAGATGCAACCAACTTTGCAAATGAACCCACAAACAAAACAAATTGCATTTACCAAGTATAAAACTAAGGCCCGGCATTTATAAAAGATCAGCAGTCACCTGCCTCAAGACTTTCAACCGAAAATGTTTAGAGGCGGACCACTATAGAACCCAAGTGAGTGCACACGTCCACAAAGAAATCCACCGTCCAGATCTCATGTCTCTAGCTTCAGTAGTTCGGGTTAAGCAAGGAATTATCAAGGAACAAATCATTCTATACAGGTATAAAATTAAGCGACAAATATTAAGATATGTCGGGTTCCCTTGTCTTATTATATAACCTTAACTTGAGCTGCAAGTTGTAATTTCAACATAATGTTAAAATGAAATCATGTAGGCACCTACAGAGTCCACAAATATATAATAAAACCTATTTTGTAACTTTACAAATATAAGCTTTAAAAATGTGTAACACAAATTTATTTTTATATCTACCTTCTAAATATATATCTGTACTAATATAAAACTGAAGTTTGTTTTGTTGGATGCACTTATCTGTGAAATTACTGGTTTTATTCAAATAATTATTTTTGTGGTGGACAGTCATTTATCAAGAGAGGCTTCATATAATCGCGCCGTGAGCACTAGCTATAAGTAATGCAGTTAGTTAGCCTTATGTAATGTGTAACCGAGGGCTATAAATAATGTTTTGATTCCTTTAATGTTTTACTATTGAGATAACCTATTGACTACCAATTGAATGCATCTTCAGCACATCAATTAGCTTATTTAAACTGAAAGCAAATCAGGTAATTTATACAATGCATCTATATCAGAGCTTCAACTTGAAAAGGGCAGTTATACCGTTCTTTACTAATAATTACATTAGTAGAACCACATAACAACAAAGCTACTTTCTCTTTCTTGTGTAGATAAGTAAGTTTTACAGAAAGTTTCCGACATGGCCTAACGATTAATAAACAGACAAGAGCCCCAGCCTGACAGCATAACAAGACTATAAGCACAGTAGCACTGCTATGTACCAAACGTGGATAAACAACAGTTACCTATAAGTTATATTTGGGGTTAACGTTCGTAATTTTGACTGTACAAAGTTTATCTGGTAATCCTTACGGGGACAGTAGGTAATCGTGTAAGCACTATAATTTATAAAATTAGGATGTTTCTCAAAAACTAATCAAATCAGCTCTAAATAAATACCTCTGGTCAGTGCATCAACAAGCCGCATCTGCAACCTCTGGTAGAACTCGGAGCAGAACAGCGTTCACGCCACAGCACACCCCGGTGCGTGCACCCCGTCGTAGTCGCTCTGTCGCTCTCGCTCGCACGTGGCCTCACGTGAAGTGTAGACGTGCTCGCCATAACTCCGACACACCGTGTGGTCTCCGATCAGGGTTCACTAGCGCCAAACACGGCTTCCAAGAGCTTGTCGCATCAGTCTTCAGGTCATCATTGGTAATGGCGGCCAAGCCAAGAGACCCATCACTCTCGCGCCAACCGTAGATCCCGAAGTCTCTTAGGGGGCGTTTATCCAACCGCTGCTGTCGGCGATACGCCAGGGTTATGGTGTCCAGACTCCAAAATAAAAACACTCACGTAATATTACTTGGTTTATTTTCAGACGATTTCTAGCACAGAATTGAATTAAAATGCGAACTACAGTCCTTTTTATAAACTAACCCTCATTACACTTAATGTAACGTTTAACAACTCGTTCTCAACATATAATTGAAATTACTGTACGATTAATTATAAACTAATCAAAAATCGACATTAATATTGTAATGAATTTTGCACAACACCAAATTATTTATTTTATACGAATAACAAATTTATTTTAATAGCCAAACGCTGCTTTACAACATTCGGTCAACAGATGGCGCTATCAACAGGATGTAAATATAATAGCATGTTATTTATTACCGAACACATAATAATAAGTGTCAGAATCATGTTATTTAATACTAATTGATTTTACTTTGAAAGTTTCTGGAGTTATCTTAATAATTAAGCGATAAATTAAATACCCAATCTTTATAAACAGTTAAGCAGCCAATACAGTGTCTAATATTGTAAAGTAGTGAAGTTCTCAGTTCTGTGGTCACAAATAGTTATT
Source organism: Euclidia mi (assembly GCA_944739405.2). Taxonomy (NCBI): domain Eukaryota; kingdom Metazoa; phylum Arthropoda; class Insecta; order Lepidoptera; family Erebidae; genus Euclidia; species Euclidia mi. Next base: position 1,278,163 of record OX123188.2, on the reverse strand, counting down.
TAAATATCAATCTTAAATATTATTAACATTTTCGTAACAATATAATCATTATATATTAATTTGCGCCCATATATACTTAGTGTTTTGCGTCACCATTGGTACTGATGGGCATTAGGCAAAACGATTGATTCTCTTGTGTGGCAGTCATACATATGTTGTGCCTTCCTAAAAGCTCGTCGTTTTTCCTCCTCAGAACCATATCTTTGTATTTGTTGACCAGTTGATTTAGTTGATACACTAATACATCCGTGATCATGGTGTTGTAGCAGTGTCGAAATATTGGAACATCAAAACTGCGGTGCATGGATTATATCGCGTTAAACATTTTAATGATTATTAATGAAAGTGATTACTAGTTTAAATCATCATCTTTTGGCAGTCCACTGCTGGACATAGGCCTCTCCGAATTTGCGTCACAATCGTACTGTGAGTCAAGAAGGGTTAGGCCTACTATACTACACTGGCCAGACGGATTGGCATACGGTGTGATGTCGAGTTAAACGTCTCTTCGCAAGGATACTGTTTGCTTAATGTATTTTCTTTGGTTGCCTTTTACAAAACCTACGAGATGAAATGGGGTAGTGTCTAAGCATTCTTTATCCGTCACCATGCGGACCCGAGTTTAAATTGATACTTACACAACTTACGATAATTCTGTTTACCATTCTATTATATTACAATTGCCATACTGATACTTATATGGTAACACTAGTGCACGAGTGCGGAGTGGATGCCCACTTAGTATGGTAATAGAAGATGATGAGTGCAGGGCGTCAGATGACCGCACATGTGAGACACACGTCTCGTGCGCATAAACTGCAACTCATCAATGGACCACTGTTCATGATAGTACCTAATTATGTTTACGATGTTATATTTTATGACACTGGAGATGTGCGAAGCTGGGGGTTGGCCATGTAATAGCGATGCGGAAGTTTGCGAGTGTGTAGTGTCGTATTTGTCGATGATTCATATTTCCTTTCAGGTGAAATATTATTAAAATAACAATAACAAAACATCACCTTAGGCTCTTCCCGGTATACCTTTGTTTCGACAACTATTTCACTTACAGGTTCTACAATAGAAGTATGATTTATAATATTGAACATGCTTACAGCCTGACATTTCAGCTTCGATACTCATAAATATCATACTTTTTAATTACGTAAAGTTATTTTTTCAAGACCAAACACCTCGTTGGGCGTTGTCACATCTACTCGTCAATATCGTCAGTTTTTATTCTTTGACATAGCCCAACTCGCTACGAAATAACATCAAGTTCTTTTTATTCCCATACCGACCCTTGACAGATTTTTATTCCATTTTTATACACAACAATCTACATTATTACTTAGAGACAAGGAGCTTAGCTCCCTGGTCACAGATGTTTTATATACTCTTGTACTATTTTATCTACAGAGGCAAAACTACGAAAAGCATGAAATGAAAGCCTCGTCTCACTCACCAATAATTTCAGAGTACTTTATTCTGCATAAAACCCCTAAAATGATCTAACTGAGTAGCTGTTAATAACTCAGCTGCATAAAAAGTAAAAATCTGCCATAAAAGTGTTGGCAGCGAGCGTCTTACTCTGGCAACAACCATTCCGCTTGACTCCGTGTAAAAACTTCATTGATTAAGTAAATGCGTGAACATTTGCACCCCGCCATGTTGGAATAGGCTATTAACTGACTCACTCACCCCGTTTGTTTTGAGATTACGAAACGTAAGGATCGAATATCAAAGATGTCATGTACGCAGTGGTATCAAGTGTACAAAGAGTTTTGTAGGTTTGTATAAAGCTACGTCCGCACAGACAGGCACCTTGCTAAGCGCCTAGAACCTAGTGGCTTGAATGCTTGCTACTTGCTGGATACTCGGTGGCCGCACTGAGAGGAGGTTTGCGTGGTGTGTCGCTAGGTGCCTTGGTAATTTGCTTGTCGGCACGTTCACGAGATGAATTTTCAAAAATAGTTACTTTTGAAGAAAATTCGTCTTTAAATATACCACTTCAAGGCCTTATCCATCATGTTGGTCTTATGATATAAATAAGCCACGGACAAGTAATGGAGAGTTTAATAATCTGCATAAACAATTGCGAAATTGTTGCGACTGATATAATTAATATTTCATCCATTTTTAATACTATAATTGCCTCGCGCCTAGCTACAAAAAAACAACGCGTTTGTTTACTTAGATAGACGCTAAGCGACTAGCTAGGCGACTAGCTAGGCGCCAAGCGTGCAGTGCGGCCGGTCCTGAACATTTCCGAACGTTCGTTTTAATAAGCTAGTCGCTTGGTGACTAGCTAGGCTCTAGGCGCTAAGCAAGCCAACTGCCTGTGCGCACGTAGGCTTGACAGAACATAACTTATTCTTGTAAGTAATATTTTTACGAAGACTATTTGGGGTTCTTTATTATCTTTGATTATTCAAATTTCTTTGGATACCTCAGATAAAGATTTTTATGAAACATCAAACAAAATAAACAAAACATTAATTATCTACTCAAGAATAGTGGCACAGGGGCAAGTCATAAAAAAACAAAAGTACATTAAAGAAAATAATTGTGGAAGGAAAAACTTATAAACAGTCCTCAGTAGGTAGATCGTAAGCACGGAGGACACGTACCAAACAGCTTTTAAAACAACCTGACTCAATTCTCATCACAAAGTTTATCATATCACTAGGTAACTTAGAAAACTTCGTTGGTTTTTACATAAACACTAGATTCACTAGATTATCAAAAATGTAACACAGTAGGCACCTTATTTCCTATTCAAAGAAAATGAAAGTAGATCCTTGGTTCATTACTTGGCCTAACTTCTCACAATATCCTCCTTTAACGGTACCTTATCATAAACTATTTCAAAAAGCACAATTATTGATACCATTCTCTCAACATGTAATATCCTAAGCAGGCTGTGTATATGTTCCGTGAGTGTCGGCAGCCATATCAGGCTCGTTGTGATCGAATCAAATCGAAATTTCCGATTGAACGAGGGTCGGAATGCCTTCGGCCTCGATCCGAGTAGTCGATACATGGAATAATGAACAATAATAATGGAGTTTATGGTGTTGTAATGTTAAGCATCCTGTACGTGAGAAGGTTGGCCAGGGTGCCACAATCTGTGGCTACCATGTAATATATTAAAGTTTTATGTAACAGCCAGCCAGAATGTTTACCTTACGCCATGAAAAACTGCAGTTTTTTCGCAGCAACACCGTCGAAGTAAATATGTAAGTAAAATATTAAGAGGAAAGGTAGGAAAATTACCAAGCAGAGGTAGCTAATGAATATTTACTTAATGAGCATGTCCAGGCCTGAAATATATTGACTGCAGGTTTAAGTAGGTACGTAGAGACACTTATAAACTATAACCTCTTCGTAAACAAAGCCTCAGGCCTCCTTGACATAAACTCAGTCAATTACAAAGAATATGTTTGTAGATAAAGAAAATATTACAGATATTCGCATCTTCAAATAAACAGCACTATTTTTATTTATGGCATGGCAACGTCTCGAAAATTTAATCAGATTGAATGCGCAAACACAGACAATTCCATTAGATTTATATAAAATAGGAGCTTTTACGAAGCCTTTCTTTATTACCTCACTTTATAGGTACCTACATTCATATACTAAATTAGAATGTCAAATTTCGTTGTAGTAGGTACTTTATCTGCGCGATTTTTTATTTAGTAATACTAATTCAGCTTACAATATGACCCAAGGTTTGAGAATCTACCCGAGTATAGAGCACTTACTTAGAAAGTATGACTTTAATGGATGTTTCTTAACGTCCGTGTTGGCAGCCTAACGCATGAATCAGTTACCAGACTCTATATGCACAACGCACCTACTTACATGCTTGCCAGACTAGGTACATAGTTCTAAGTTAATAAGAAACACCTCTGATCGCATCTAGTTAGCATCACTGCTGGGTGCAGTGATACTAACTAGATGCGATCAGATTAAATAAATAAACATAACCAAAGCGAACTACAGATCCCAGACATATTTTCTGAGCGTTGAAAGCTCTACTCCCAAGGAGTTCACGTCTCGCAACCAGAGCAATTGCTCTAGCTGTGAGACCTCAAGACGCATTGCTTTATATAATACCAATCAAACATAATCCACTACTATGACATTGGAGTATAGGCAAAACTTTATAAATAACTTATATTGCAAAACCCACAAACAATTTCTCTTCTCCTATAATAAATACTCTTATACTCATATATTGGCGTCACGTTTTACTACAAAACTTTAGACAACATTTTCTTGTAGTAATAAATAGTGAGGGAAAAATCTGTTGACAAAGCCATCATATTCTATCCCAACCAAGCATCCAAAACATCTGTCACGTTAGCGTAGCCAAATATATTCAACTACATACATCACTTTGTCTTACTTGAGTACCAAAAACAAGCCTAATATCTTTTTAACTTAGATTTACCTAAAAGTTTCATCAAAGTAATGTTACACATAACTCCAGACTGTAGCTTAGATACAGTAAGTAAGTACTGTCGTCATATTCTAAAGGTAAAAAAATATTGGATGTAATTTTGTAATGTACCTATTAGAATTATTAGTAGATACTAGAAAGCCGGCTTCCCATGGTGCGTGGCTTTGCGGAGAGTGTACTTATAAATATATGGCAATTTATTATAATTATGTTGATAGAGACGATCTAGTCTCTATGCAGTTGCCTTTAAGTTATGTAAATGTACGCATCGACATTCGAGATTAAATGTAGCGCCAGAAGCCCAACAGTTAAGGCAACACGGCCGTAACCGAGGGATCATGGTTTCAATCTGTCTAAGTACGTATTAAATTGTGAAGAATTATGTAATTGCTTGTATCAGGGGCATCAACGTGTATGTATGTATGTATGTATGTCCTCGTTTTGAGAGCACCCCCTTGACTGCCTCCTCCAGTATTGGAATACTTGGTGTCGACATATCGAGCGAAGTCCAGTTCCGCGGTCACTTAAGGGTAAGGCTAAGTTAGCCTCGAAGAAGCTTGGCGTGCTAAATAGATCGAGACGGTATTTCACTCCGGCCCACCGCTTGCTCCTTTATAAGGCGCAGGTCCGGCCGCATATGGAATACTGTTCTCATCTTTGGGCAGGGGCACCCCAGTACCAGCTTCTCCCTCTGGACCGCATCCAACGGAGAGCCGCTCGAATTGTCGACTGCCAAGATATTTGCAATCGGTTAGACCCCTTGGCGCTGCGTAGAGATGTAGCCTCGCTTTGCATTTTTTATCGCTTCTACTATGGGGAGTGCTCCGAGGAATTGTTCGGATTAATCCCTGCCGCCTCTTTCCGCCATCGTTCTACGCGACAGCATTTCGATCCCCATCATTTAGATGGTTGGCAATCCACAACGCTGCGTTTCTCTAGAAACTTTCTGCCTCGCACCTCTAAACTGTGGAATGATCTGTCACCTGCGGTTTTTCCGAACCAATACGACCTTCAAACCTTCAAAAAAAGAGCGTATTCCTTTTTAAAAGGCCGGCAACGCACTTGTGACTCCTCTGGTGTTGCGGGTGTCCATGGACGGCGGTAATCGCTTAACATCAGGCGATCCGTCTGCTCGTTTGCCCCCTATTCCATAAAAAAAAAATCAACGATGGTTTACAACGAGACTGTCGAGACAGAAGTTTGCCGAACCGTTTTCCCTTATGAAGCAGTTGAAACGAGATCTCACGACTCACGACAGAATTTCTTTCAAGCGGGCGCTTTTATTTTTGAGATTTGTTGACGTTGTGGACTGTCCGCCACTCAGTCCACCAGGAAGCTTTCAAGCGCGTCTGTCAAACGCGTCGTTCAATGTGTTATATGTACCTAAACAAAATAACAAAACTGAAGCATAACAGCAACTTTTAAAAGTCTGACACATTTTGAAAATATTGTACTTTTAAGTAGATATGTAATGTTAATACTATTAAATAAAGTTGGTCAAAGTTATTTTCCGTACAGCCCACAATGGACTTAAGTGACGCTGAGACTCAGAACAACTGTGGCTCACACAGTTTAAATATGTTCCGAGTTGTGACGAATGTTCTGCTCTCAGCGCGACGTCGAGATGAAGTAAGCTTATTAATAAATTGTACTTCTTTTATATGATTTGTCTCACCAACCTGTAAGAGCAGGACAAAAGTTACAAGAGATAAACTCTTTTTTTTAACGTTGCATATTTCCGTAACTTTGAAAACGTTCTACAAACACATTCACGTTAACAATAACGTATTGCTTTATGTGAAAACGTTTCAGCGACCAAAATAAAACAGGAGTGATATTTTTATTCTCCTCACATAAAGATAGTGCACGAGTGTTATCAGTGGTTGGCAGCCGACAGCGCCGCGATGCTGCAATGTACGGCTCAGATAAATAGATTCTTCTAACTTTTGTAGCAAATAAATACACACGAATATACAAATATTTGTGTACACTTTTATCAATATGGGTCATATTGATAAAAGTGTACACAAATATTTATTTCAATATTACTTCGAAACAAATAAAGGAGAGTAACATTCGTATGGTAGGTACCTAACCTGCAAGTAAAGAAGCCTAGACAAACATTTAAGAAATTACATAAATATGGTTTTGGTTTAAGACTTCATTGACTTAATTATTAAAAATTGATAAGATATAGTTTATACTTTAACTTCGGCCATAACTGAAAGTTACTATATGCAGACAATTGACAATGCTTTATGAATGATCAGTGTATATGTTGCTGTAAAAGCCCGAAGTGCAGTAAATCTTAAGATTTCCCAGTAAATCTCTAAAAGTCATTATTTTCAATAGTTGTTAGTAAGCTTAGGTGAGACTATAAAACAAGTAAGTAGGTTATGTTAGGTTCTCTTGTGACCCTTAACCCAAAAATAGGAGCCCAGCGAACCAGAACTCCTTCAACGTAGTTTTTTTTTATTAAAAAATCGGACATTTACCAACTCATGCTGGTAAATCTTAGGATTTACTGGGAAATCTCAAGACTTACCGTACTTCGGGCTTTTAAAGTAACATGTATAGGTACTGTCAAAAAAAATCATGTTTTGTTACAAAACAAAAAACCTTTTACTTTTTTTGTTTAAAGTCTCACGCCTGTATCCTCGAAGGGGTAGGCAGAGTTGTAGCAGGTGGAGCCTATTGCCGTCACCGGCCACATCACCAGACTCCGGGCTGCTACTGAGTATTCGGAAAAACCCAGTAACACTTTTGCCCGGCCCGGGAATCGAACCCGGGACCTCCGATCAGCAGTCGCATACGCTATCCTCTGGACCACGGAGGCAAAATACCTTATTCAAATTAAATGAGCCATCAATCTATAGGTACTTGGCAACAATGTGTATTAGCGCCTACACTCCCAGTCCACGTGGAGGAGAGATGTTCGTCGAATTAACGTTAATTTCGCCAAGCTTTTAACATAATTAGATGAAAAGGTACTTCGCTCGAGCAAATAGGTACTTCGCCATACGAATTAATGTCGGTCCCTTAAGATAGCAATTAACGTGTGATGTGCAATAAATTAATGGATACAGGTGGATTCTTAAGATATTGTCTTTAAATTAATGTACACCGGCCTCGATATCCACACGGACATTTGGCCACTGTAAGCGTTGTTATGAATTAGTTTTAAGTAAGAACATATAAAAACATTCACTAAATTGTGTAAGCTATTAAGAGCTTTTAAGAGCACCCACCTAGATTTTTTGTGTTATAGTAATCATTTATACATTCAGTCAAAAATTATCGGTAATGGATTATTAGTTTTTGGTACCAAATTATTTTTTTTGTTTTTTTTATTGTTGTTAGATTGGCACAACTGTTTTCCATTTTGGCGCGGAGTTTGGGTTAAATACAGTGCTCTTTTAATTATAATATATGCAACTCATAATAAGCAATGTTTATATTTGATAAGTCTACAATATTTGGGTATTGACGAAGGAGCTATATAATATTTAGACAAAATGTAGGATGTAGTTTTTTCATTAGTAGGTATTCGAACACAAAACGTCTTGATTGCGAATGCCTTTGTCTTGACGTACTGTTGGTTATGTAGAAGTCAAAAGGTCAACAGAAATTGTGAAATAACTTGTCTAGATTAAAAAAAAAATAACAAATCCCACCAGCTAAATAAGTTAATATTAAATCATATTATAAAGTACGCAAGTTAAAGTTTGTAGTGCAAAATTTACTATCCACCTCCGTAGTTTTATTTATTTTCTATCTGTACGTATCAGTCCTCACTAGGACTTAAGCTATTCGCTACATTCGTTCGCACATGTCAACTCTTCATATAACATTATTTTTAAAACAAAAGGGTTAGCGAGAAATGTGCATTTTTTAACATCACTGAAAATTATTAGCTTTTTTACGTGGCAAATTAAATAAAAAATAATTCTTCAGGATTTCGTTAATTAACAGTATTAGCGTGCTTCTCAGACAATTAAAAGATCCATTAACCGCCTTGTATACTTTGCCAACAAAGTGCATAACGCTATTCCGGCTGCGAAGATCTATACGTGCCCTCTGAAGCACGATAGCGCTCTGATATAAATGACAAACGCGGTCACCCATCCAAATGTGCAAGTGTTGCTTAACTTTGCCGATATATAACGAAAGGCAAGCTTAGCCGCGTCATAAGCGCTACTAGAAATTGCAATTTGAAAACTCTAACGCTCAATCTTTCTTCCACTGTTTCCACATGAGTACTTTCCGAATATCCGCAGAGTTTGCGCTGACCGCAAATATTTAATTTAAGTTTTCTATTTAGAGAATCCTGTTTTCACCGCATTTGTCTTAATTTTACTACAATATTCAATCACCTGATGCGACAAACTAAATGTGCCGTAGTTTTTTGCTGATGATTTATGTGAAAAATTAATGGAAAGTGAATTGTGGGAAACCATTTTGATAATTTGGTAGATATTTTAGTACCATAATACAATTTTTGTGCACATTGCTAAGCTCTGTGTTATCAGTGATCTATGGAACCTTATTGCCGAATACAATCGTAGTCTTTGTACTAAAAAAAATACGAAAGTTTAGTAAGGATGGATGTATGTTACTCTTTCACGCAAACAGTAGTAAACAGTCAGTCAGACTCCTTACAAAAATAAAATACATATAGAGGACCCGTGCTGCTCCACAGCATATTTCAATATTATAAAAAAGCTCTTACATATAGGTATGATGAGTACATTGTTTATCCAGCTATATATTTCTGTGAGAAGCACGATTTATTTTGTTTTGTGTATGGGTGTGATTAATCCATCATAATTTAGAAATGTAATAATTACGTTTATGATTTTATCAGTTACCTGATAGAGATGGTAGTTTTGGTAGCAATCGTAAGTAACATTGCTACCAGAACTACCATAAATGCCAAATATACCATTTCCACCAAAACTACAATTCCTACCGAAAATACTATTCCTATCAAAACTACTATTTATACCAAAACTACTATTCGTACTACCACTATCATATCTACCTTCTTTTTCAAAACTACAATTTCTACCAAAACCGCCGGTGCTGTCAAAAGTACATTTTTTCTCAAAACTACTATTCTTACCAAAGCTACAATTTACCATAACTACCACTTGTAATATAATTATATGACAATAGTACCTATGAACCGCTGTAATATGTTCCACATAAAAAACAAAATTAAGATGCCCGAAGAAAGTCCGTAATTTAAAAACAAAAAAATTCCAAACATAAAACGTAATTTACCCGTATGTAGGGTTGATTTTCCCAACATTAGACGGAAATTTCACTACATTTGGGAAAAATTCCTCGGGTGACGGGTATGTATACTGACGTCGTTACAGCGACCCCGTCATGAGGGTCAATAGAGGAACACCGCGGTCTTTTAGTGGGTATGCCGAACATCAAGGGGGGAGAGCTGAGCCCCACACCTCCCCTCCACCTGCCCCAAACTCGATACAGAGTTGGCGGAGGGGTCCCTTTGAGGGACAGTCCGTAACTGGATTTCTTTGCGATACAAAACAAAGGGGAAAAATTTCTCAACATCGGAGATCAGTTCACCCAACATTAAGGGTTAACTGGTAACATTCGGGGAATATTACCTGCCATCAGCGATAATTCAATATAGTGATAATTTTACCAACATCGGGTATAATTTTACACACCACCACACTCACACCCGTATGAAAGTAAGGCAAGGTCACCATAAGGAGGCATAACGGTTTTTCCTGGCAGTTACCGCAAGGAACTTATTAGATGCCATAAAAATATTTTTGAATTTAGAACCGTCCATGTAGAGAGAAAGCAATGGAATCTTAAGAAGTTTATAGGAAAATATAAAAAAATAAGTTCAATTTCCACACCTATCTTCCTTCAATCTTACCCAATTTAAATGAGCATACCATGAAATGAAAGAGCTCTAATCAGCGCGTATTTTAGGCCTATAACGAAACGCCTACCTCAATGAGAACCAGATATATAGAAGCAGAAAGTTATTGACTACGGCTACGAAAACGTAAAAAATGTATGGGAGAAAACAGTTTTTGCATATAACTTGATGAATGTGCAAGTTAGGTAATTTCTAATGCTTGATGACAAATCTATGCAGCGAGAGCTTTCATTTAAAAAAAACATCACGCGAATCGGTTGGGTAGAACGGGCTGGCCGATTCGTATTATAAAACACAAATTCTTTTAATATATAGATATACCATAATATTGGCGATTTATAAGAGTGGCCACGAGTTTTATTGCCCGTTCTTTCTCGTGGTTCTACCCATTGCTTTGCGAACGAGGCAGTAAATGTCAATGTAGAAGCATTAAGTAATTTAATTTTAAAATTGACGTTCATAATCGTCACCATGTGACCTAGATGAATAAATTATTTTGACTTTGAGTTTTCGATAAAGCTTTGCACTCGTATAGCTTTTACATCAGAATAATACATAAGCTACCTTTTGTCAAAGTAACTGACACCTACGCGGCAAAAGCTAGTGATATTATAAAAATAAATCATATACTTGGAAAGGCATTTTCAATGATTATGTATAGTTAGTTATCGTAGAAACCTGTGCTATCTCTTTATATATTGGGTAGTATATAGGCAGCAAATCTACGTCAAAAGTTTGAGTAACATTGGATTATTATGTTTCTGAAACGACGTATTAATTTCAACCCAATATCGGTCAAGGACCTTATAACAAATTATATAAAGCGACTTCTAATTAGAAAAATCAAAGCGTTTTAACTTTAAATTGCTCATTAAATCTACGCTTTAGATGTATTTTCAATATATATGTGCATTCAGAGATACCGATTTAATGAACTCCTAAAAATGAACTGAAGTCATTGAACGGCTTTTTAATCGATGGTATTTCTTTAATCATATTTCACATCCATAGTGACACAGAATCTTCCTAGCTGCTATGCAAATAATAATGTTAAGCCATTTTCTGCCTGCTAGACAAAAACCGAGACTGACGGCTTAAAGTGCCCTCTGAACTACGGCAGCGCTCTGATATTTAGAGATCCTCTAGGCCACTCATTGAATGCCATGAGTTAATAACATATACAATATAGTATCAATTTGCACATAAAGTTCATCAATAACTTATTTTTATTAAGTTTCTGAGAACAAGCATAAATGTAAATAAAAATGTTTCAAAGGGAACGACCCTTTGAAACTTGTTTGTTGTGAAGTTCTAAGACCGGCAATCTCGTTTTCATTCACACCTAAACATGTCATTTTATAATTTGCAAAGGATACATACTATGATTTTAATTATAAGGATTGAGAAAGGAATGCTGAAATGGTTTGGGCACGTGGAGCGAATAAGTGAAGAAAGAAAGACGCACCAAATATATGAGGCTAAAGTGTATGGGCAAGCCGGTCGCGGCCGACCTCGTAGGACATTCGTCGACCAAATTGGTGACGTTCTGAAAAATGGAAAGGTCCGAAGCACCCGGAACCGGCGAGCATGTATGAACAGAGTAATGAATGTAGAGGAAGTGCGTGAGGTTTGTAAGGATAGATGCAAGTGGCATTCCGTTGTCTCCTTCTCTGACGGGAAAAAGGCGTGAGTATATGTATGTATGTATGTATCCTTTGCACAGCTGTCAAAGTTTAGATATTATTTGTTGCCTATCATTTCCCTATTGATGTTTTTACATATCATTGCTATTCTATTAACGTTTGTTATATCATTACAATGTTCTTTCTTATTTCATCATAAGAATACTCAAGATGTTCAATTATTTTCCTAAGGTTCTCTATAGTTCATTTATATTTTTGAGTCTAGAAAATTAAGTTTATAACGCGCAGATTCAACTTACAGCTTACAACTTACTCTAGAGAAAACGCGTAGGGTATTAAGACCGTCTATATGTACTCTACGTGCAATTGTGCATATAAAGCTAAAATTTGAGCTGGATTTCTATGTCGGCTAAAGGAAAATCTAGCAGACTCATCCAATCTATTTCTTTATTCTCCACTATTTTACTTTGTAAGCTTCCAGTTCAGATATTCTTTAATATTTTGCCGCAAATATTTTTTTTAAAAGTGTATATTAGATATTTAGGAGTTGAAACCGCGTTTTGGCAAACGTAGCGTAGGACGCTCTCCGGCTCGACGGAGTGACGATACACACAAAGGGGAGTGCATGTGGATAGGCCTATATACGCAAATTAATGATTATTATGATGAACATGATTGTTTTCATACATAGATGCATTATGGCACTTGACGGTGGTGAGATAAATGAGTGTGTATTCTTAACTTCTCTATTTTTTGTACAGTCGTTCGTCATCTGGTTATTCTGATCACGACCATACTCTTCACACACATCGTGAAAGGTGTTCTTAAATTCGCATCTATCAAACACTTACACATCTTAAGTGCTGTAGTGTGACTTTTATCATACCCAAGTCATATAAATAATTATACTCATAGATGAAATCCAACATTTGGACGCGTGAGGCTGTCTTAGCACGAGTGCTTCTACAAGTGCACACGAAACCGAACGAAAATAAATCACCCGGAAAATAAGAATTTTATATTTAGTCGCTTAGTATTCAGGGGTTATAAATTATATAACTGAGAGACAAGGCCATGGTTGTTTTTAGCTGTGCATTAGAGATAGCTAGTAGTAATTGACTCAACAGATATTTGTATCCTTGAGGAGTCGTTACACTAGTCACGTCATTAGCTGCATACCAGACTGTTACATAGTCATTCTAGTAACGGATAGCTGTGACAGATAATCGAATTTATGAGTTTTATAATTGCGATAATATTTCAATAAAGATGTAGTTATTGGTTTTTATGATAACGATTCACTTACTGCTGTGTGGCATAAATAATTTTATTCTCAAATAGTAATACTTATGTATGACTTAATGTAAAACAGTGGATAGTGATTTACAGATTGAAAGTCGTAATTCATTTCTTTCGGACAAATACTAAAACTTAAGAGTCACTTTTATTACCACTAGTAAACATTGTAAATCCTTTAGATAAATAAACAAAGTAATAAATGTCAGTGTTTCCGCTTTTGTTATTATGTATAACACATTTGTATTACATTTTGTGTGAATATAATGTCTTTTTAATTTTCTTTGCCTTGATATACGAGGTACGAAATAAAGAGTTTCAGGGTCAACATAATATATTTACTTATTTATGTGTTTCAGTGTTATACATAATATATATTAAGCAAGCAAGCAAGATTTATTATTCCTTATGCTATAATAGAATGTAATTTTAAATTACACAACTGTGCATTATTTGTGTTTTTTGTTTGAGTGTAAGTTAATTTAGTTTTAAAATACAAAATTGTTGGGTTACATACATTATGTTCTAGTTTATAAGTTTTATACACTGATATACATTTGCAACGTGAATGAAATGTACATAAAATTATAACAGATGTCAGAAAGTATCAACCGCAAAATTAGGCAGGGCACTAATTTAATTAATACTATGAAATACACAGAGGTCTTCATTTCTGAAAACATAATTTATTGTACCTACTTCAATTTAAAATAGATATATTTTGGCAGTACTCATACTCTTTAACACCCATCACTAACTGTTGATAGTTCTTCCGCGTGAAATTAAAATAAGCTAGTAATAAATTAAACACGACTGCCTCTTTGGTCTCGCGGCATAAATGTGTGCGTGGGATCGGGAGGTCTCGGGTTCGATTCCCGGGTCGAGCAAAGTGTTATTGGGTTTTCCGTTAGGAAATTCTCAGTAGCAGCACGGAGTCTGGTAATGTGCCCGGTACGGCAATAGGCTCGCCCCCTATTACGTGGGACCTAAAAATTCATGGCGAAATGTGGGTGTAATATTACACCTCTGCCTACCCTTTCGGGGATACAGGCGTGAGTCTATAAATAAAATAAAAAAATAAATAAATTAATTAAACAGGTAATAACATGAGACAGAGCGAGCGAATTCTTCATTTTAGAAGTCGTAAACTATGACTACCAATAAACACAGTGTTTGGCCGCTACGTCACTGCAGACGATCGTAAAACATAACGATTTAAGCCATTTTTATTTAGGTACTAGATGAGCCTGATGAGATGATGCTCAAAAAGTTTAACCAGTAATTTTGGCATTATTTTAATTACAATATTTGATTGATCGCTCAGGACAAAAAGGATACGCTCGCTCGCACTTCAAAACTATATACTTTTCAAACAGAAAACCACATTAACCGAAACGATAGCTCAGTCGCCGAAAAGTGTAAGTCGAAACAAATGTAAATAAAATGTAGAACAAAGAAACCAAGGGCACTAAAGTTGACGAATACTAAACTACAACCCGTATTCCGCTCCCTGTGGTCGTAATACTAAGAAAACTATTGCTTTTTATTATTCCTCTAAGCTAAAATAACAAGATAATTAAATGTTAAAACCAACAAAAAACAAACGATACAATATTTCATTACACATTCAAAACCAAGGAGAGCAGTCGTTGGAAATTACAATTCCCTTTGACCACACAATGGTGTAACAAAATATGTTTTTCTTTTTCATTAAAAAGACAATGTAGATTTTTCATTCTGCCAATTAATCTTTGTGGTGTCCTTGGACGATGGTTATCAAGTTTGCGTAAATTCACTCCTTTTGGGGAGATTTTTTAGGATTCCGTTCCTAAAAGGTAAAAAAAGGACCATATTACTAAGCCTCCGCTGTCTGTCTATCTGTCTGTCTGTCTGTTTGTCACGAGGCTGTATCTTATAAACCGTGATAGCTGGAAAGCTGAAATTTTCACAAATTATGTATTTCGGTTGCCACTATAACAACAAATACTAAAAATAAAAAAATAAAAAAATATTAAGGTGGTCCCATTCAATAAATGTGGTTATTTTCGTATTTTTTGCTCACAATTACTAACGGTAACAGGTAGACGCTTAAAATTTTCACAGAATATATAGTTTTATATTACCTTTCAAAATAAATCATTAAATAAAAAAAAGTTAATAATAAGGGGGGACTCCCATACAACAAACGTAATTTTAAGCAATTTGTTGCTCGATCTTAACAAACAGGTAGAAACTTAAAAAATATTTAAGTACATACTACAAACGTAATTTTCTTTTATAGATGATGGGACGGAACCCTTCGTGCGCGAGTCCGACTCGCACTTGTCCAATTTTTTATCGATGTTGTGATCACGCTTCATGGGGCGTTGCCGCGTCGTTTGAATAAAATTCTATGCCTTTTCCCAACCCAAAGAGTGGTTATGCACTTGTGAATCCTCTGGTGTTGCTTGTGTCTGTGATCAGTTGATCCCTCAGCTCGTTTGCCGCGTATTACATTTAAAAAAAGTCGCCGTAGGTACGCTTTGTACAGCAAATCAAATATGTTTATTAGTTTTCTAAACATAATTAACTATACCCAAGACTTACAAACCAAATTTCAGTCTGATCTATACTTTAAAAATGTTTAGTAAATGAAGAGACGATGTTGATATCGAGCCTTATTAAATAATAAATAGATAGGTAACTGTATTACCAGTATTGGAATTATTCTAGAATTTTCGTGAAACCCAATTATATACCTTTTTATTTTATGTTTCAACTGAAAATACTTGGGTCGATACTATATTTTGTGTGACCAAGTAATTCTTGAATCTCGCAACTAAAAACGTCAAAGAAAGTTTCTCCGTCCAGTTCCTCGAGTAGTTTCAACAAACGAGTACGTTTATGTCTCAATAAAATTATTTCCTTTTCTCGTCGACTCCAGAATGTTCTTTCGATGTAATTAAGAAACTTTTAAAATGTCACACTGGTCCAATTTGTTTAAAAAACGTTTAAAGCCTAATATAAATTAATGGCTTTCCGGTAAAACAAAAAATAATTGATAAAAAAATACGCAACGATGTGCTCGATTGCTTTTACGTCCTGAAAAAAACTAAAAGGTCTATCATACATGGTAATGCTAACAGTGAATGTGAGGTGAGAGATGATGTAAAATCATTATAAATTCCAAAAAGAGAAAGAGTGTGAACAACAATAATAAAACTATGGCGTCAGTCTTAAGGATCAATCAGCAACCAGTCAAATACTGCTATATCATATAATAATAATGTATATTTGAAGGAAGAGCGATGCGAAATATCTGGAGTAAATAGTGTACATTCCCTGATGAGTCGGATATTGACTGATTATGACAGCCTTACCTACTTAGACGATGGATCGATCTATGAGACACCGAGGTTCGGGGCTTACAAATATTATTTACTTAATCAAAGATAAACAGGAAGAAAAGCAATTTCACCGATAAATATTAACATAACCATAATTTACAGGCAAAACAAATTAGATTTAGACTCTACGGGACAGAAATGTAAGCCTATTTCCATTTTCTCAATACGATTTCAGACTTACATCGTGCCTGTGAATTTTACCGATTACGAATTACCTGCCTTTACCGATTTTATACAATTACTTAAAAATACAGTAATAGGTACATCGGATTACTTCAATATGTTGAAGTTATCCTTTTTCAATATTTTTAGCAATCGTACTGAATGAGAAGAAATGTGTGCTTTCAATACCTACTTGTGAAGAGTTGAAGACATGTCAGTGAGATGTTGGAAAATAAATCAATTGGATTTATTTCGAACGAGCTTCAACTCATCTTATCGCAAGTGGCAAATCGTAGCTTTTTGACATCAGTGACATAAGTAGGAGTGTGTTACCATCTTATCTATACTAATATAATAAAGTGGAAGAGTTTGTTTCTTTGTTTGTTTGTTTGTTTGTTTGTTTGTTTGAACGGGCTAATCTCAGGAACTACCGGTCGCATCTGAAAAATTATTTTTGTTTACGATAGCCCAGTTATCCCGGAAGGCTATAGGCTATATAACATAGCACTTCGACCCTTTGGGGCCGGGCAAAAGGCTAAAAAGGCTAAAATATAATGTCGGCTAATCTCAGGAACTAGCAGTCGGATTTTAAAAATTGTTATTGCCTATGATATCCCAATTATTCCGAAAGGCTATAAGCTATATAAAATTACGCCACAACTTTTAGGGGCCAGACAAAAATAATAAAATGGTCAAACGAGAAGGGGGAGGGTTGGGTCAAAGACAAAAAAAGGCTAAACGAATAGGATACAATCTATATGGGTATCGTTTTCGAGATTTTCGGGACGCTGATTAATAATATGAAATTTATTTAGTGATCCAAGATGGCGGACGGGAAATCAAAGATGGCGGATGAGAAAATTTTAAATATCAATATGGGTATCGCCTTCGATATTTTAAGGGGTGGAGAATCGAAATACAACATCTATTTCGTGATCAAAGATGGCGGATGGGCAATCAAAAATGGCGGATGGGAAAATTTAAAAAAATCAATATTGGTATCGTCTCCGATGTTTAAAGGGATGGGGAATCCAAATACAACATCTATTTCGTGATTCAAGATGGCGGATGGGAAATCAAAGATGGTGGATGGGAAAAAATTTAAAAATCAATATGGGTATCGTCTCTGATGATTTAAGGGATGGTGAATCCAAATAAAACATCTATTTCGTGATCAAAGATGGCGGATAGGAAATCAAAGATGGCGGACGGGATTTATTTTAAAAGTCGATATGGGTATCGTCTCCGATATTTTAAGGAATGGGGAATTCAAAAACACCATCTATTTCGTGATCAAAGATGGCGTATGGGAAATCAAATAAAATCAATATGGGTATCGTCTCTGATGATTTAAGGGATGGAAAATCCAAATACAACATCTATTTCGTGATTCAAGATGGCGGATAGGAAATCAAAGATGGCGGACACAAAAAAATTAAAAAATCAATATGGGTATCGTCTCTGATGATTTGAGGGATGGTGAATCCAAATACAACATCTTTTTCGTGATCAAAGATGGCGGATAGTAAATCAAAGATGGCGGAAGGGATTCTTTTTAAAGTCGATGTGGGTATCGTCTCCGATATTTTAAGGAATGGGGAATTCAATATAAGTATCTATGATTGTTTGTTCATCATATATAAAGGTGTTGAAAAGTTATCACACGTAGATTTTTTTTCGAAAATCTTTAATTATTTAAATAGTCAATTTTTAATATAAATATCCACTTTATTTAGTGCAATAGTGCATAACTAGAACGTACTTACGTTTGTGGCATAATATATCTGCTAATGTAAATACTACATTCAATCACATACACCACCTGCCAGCTATTCACACCTTTTGAATATAACTGAAGAACTGCACTGGATAAATTATGTCTCAACTGGCCGATATAAAAACTGCACAAATAAATCTGGAGGAATGCTTTTCCAAGAGGATGGCGGAACTTGGAGCTCTGCTGCACACCGGGGGCCCTGCCAAGGATACCGTAGCCAAAGTCGCAGAAGAGTTCCGGACCTTCAGGGAACTGGTTTTCTCCATGCTCAGTCTGCTCAGGAAGCAGATTAATGAGGTAACTGCCTTGGTTGATGATATGGAGACTAGGCACCGTCGAAAAGCCCTCATATTCCTGGGTGTTGCAGAGGTTGACGGAGAGGATTGCACAGCTGCTATCATTAATGTTATCCATAGAATGGACCTCAAAGATATCTCGGCATCGAATATCCGTACTTCTCACCGGATCGGAGTGCGCAACAAAGACCATCATAGACCACTACTTGTGAGATTTACTTCCGTGGAATCCAGATCTGCTGTTTGGAAGAATAAAGCCAAGCTGAAGGGTTCAGCCGTCGCAGTTAAGGAGTTCCTTACAAAGACTCGACAATCCATCTTCTCCAAAGCCCGCCAACATTTTGGTATGAGAGGATGCTGGACCCAGGATGGCGTAATTACAGTAAAAGCCGCAGATGGAAACCGTCACAAGCTGACTACCATGGAGCAGCTCAACGTTCTCATGGAGAAATACCCCAGTGCTTCAACATCGAGCAAGAATGACGTCGGAACTTCTGCAGCAATTTCTCGCCAACGTAAATAGTATTTGAGTTGACGAACATTATCGCTGTAATTCGCTATAACGTTTCGCCATTCACTTTTCTTCGGTAATAACGTAAACATTAACTTGATCTTCATTACGTAACAGTTTTAGTTAATTTACCCACCACTTCATCACTTTTTTTTTATCTCACTTTTGTTTTTTGTAAAACTAAAACATTACAAACAAATAGCTGTCAACATAGCCTATGAGAAATTGTCACCACTGTCACTTTGACGTTTTGTTGCGTTCGGAAATTGCATCGATTTATTACGTTTTGTTAGTATTAGTGCGTTTTCTATATTGAGTGTCAGCTGGCGGGTGGTGCAGGGATAGAATATTTGCACCAAATAAGTACGTATGTATTTTCTTTCTTAATTACTAATTTATTACTATTTTAATTTATATTCATATACTATTTGTTTATTTATATATATATATAGTATATTATAATATTTTATGTTTTCTGATGATGATTCTTTCTATTCTGCCGATAGTTCTGATAATGTAACGCTAGATGGGAGTTTTCATTCTCTTACTGATACGTTAGGTGACATTGTGAGGAAAACTTTCAATCAAACTACTTGCAGCAATTTTAATGTATGTCATATTAATGCACAAAGCATACCTAGCCATTACAGCGACTTGCTAGAGGCTTTCAATAACGCTAATGTGCATGCCGTCCTGGTTTCGGAGAGTTGGCTTAAACCGCATCTTCTTTCTACCACTTACCCTCTCCCCGGTTTTATCTTGATCCGTAATGATCGAGTCGACCGGAGGGGGGGGAGGTGTTGCTATTTATCTCCGCAGTAACTTGCCCTTTAAAACTCTTACTTCATCTTCTCCCACCTCAACGGCCACTGCGGAGTATCTTTTTATCGAAGTTTGCGTTAAAGGGTCCAAATTGGTCCTTGGTGTCGTCTACTGTCCTCCTTCTGTAAACTATTTCTCCAGTCTCGAAATGAGTCTGGAATCTTTAGGGTCGGAGTATTCACATCATATCATCATGGGCGATTTTAACACCGATCTCCTGTCCCCTTGTACCCAAAGATCTTCCAAACTCCTGGACATTATTAAGTCAGCCAGTCTGCACATCTTACCTCTGCAACCTACCCATCACAACATGGTAGGTGACGACACCTGGCTGGACTTGATCCTAACCTCTGATCCTACCCTAGCCTCTTCCTACGGTCAACACATAGCTCCTGCTTTCTCTCATCACGACCTCATTTTCCTCTCCTACATCATTAAACCACCCAAATCCCCACCTAAGGTTGTGCAGAGGCGTTGTTTTGGTCGCATGGACGTAGAAAAACTGTGTCAGGACGCTGCCTTACTTAACTGGGACAATGTGTTCCAGGCTACCACAGTAAACGACAAAGTCAAAGCCTTCAATGACAATCTCATTGGCCTATATGACGTACATGCTCCAATCAGGAAAATAAAGCTCAAACGTCCTCCAGCACCTTGGCTAACGAGAGGTGTCCGGATGGCGATGAGGCGCAGGGACCGGGCTTTTCGCAAGTACACGAGAGACCGATGTGAAGACACCTGGACGGATTATAAGGCTGCAAGGAACCGGTGTAACCAGATGATACGCAACGCTAAACGCCGACATATTCATGAAAATATCTCCTGTTCATCCCCTGCTGATGTCTGGAAGTTCCTTGGAACTCTAGGCATTGGCAGGAAGCGTCGTTTTGATTTCCAGGGGACACTTGGTTTGAATGATATAAATCAACATTTCACCTAACTAGTACTTACAACATTTCACGTAACTACTCTCCTTGATCATCAAACCAAGTGTCTCACTATCGATTACCTCGGTAATTTGACCCACCCAAACATCAAATCTTTCAGTTTTTCTCCTATAGCTCCGGACGAGATCAAAAGGATTATCCGCTCCATAAAGTCAAATGCGGTGGGCTGTGATCAGATCAGTCGCCGCATGATCATGACTATCCTTGAACACCTTATCCCTGTGCTCACGCACATCATTCATTTTTCCCTTGACTCCAGCGTTTTCCCTGACTTATGGCGCAAAGCCTTTGTCTCACCTCTGCCCAAGATCCAGAATCCTTCCTTACCCAATCACTTCCGTCCAATTTCCGTTCTTCCTTTTCTGTCCAAAGTACTTGAAGCCAGTGTCCATAAGCAGTTATCTCGCCATATTCACATAAATAATCTCTTAAGTCCCATGCAGTCTGGCTTTAGGCCTGGCCACAGTACTGTTTCCGCTCTCCTTAAAGTGACTGGCGACATTAGGTCAGGCATGGAGGACACCAAAGTCACGGTGTTGGCTTTAGTTGATTTCTCTAATGCCTTTAATGTCGTCAGTCACGACATCCTGCTAGCTATCCTTTCCCACCTTATGATCTCTTCCGAAGCTCTGGAATGGTTCTCGTCATATCTTCGTGGACGTCAGCAGTCGGTTCACGTCGGCGAATCCTCGTCAAACTGGCGTGAGATCGGCTCTGGCGTTCCACAAGGCGGTATTCTTTCCCCACTTCTATTTTCAATTTTTATCAATCTCCTAACCCAGAATCTTCAATGCGCCTATCATCTGTATGCCGATGACTTGCAGCTTTATGCTCAAGCAAGTATTGATACCATATCTTCTGCTGTAGCCCGTGTGAACAGGGATCTTGAATATTTGCATAGTTGGTCTAAATCTTTCGGTCTGTCAGTAAATCCCAGTAAGTGTCAAGCAATAGATGTGGGCAGTCAAAGAATTTTGAGTAGACTTGATATGACCGCACTACCGCCGATCATGTTCAATGAATCAGTTATAGAATATTGTCCAGTACTTAGGGACCTGGGCCTACATGTAGACTCTACTCTAAATTGGCGTGCTCAGGTGACTCACGTCTGTCAAAAAGTCACCGGTACTCTGCGTGCTCTTTATCGCCTGAAAAACTTTCTACCAACCAGGACCAAGACAACGCTTGTGCATACCTTAATTTTCCCCATAATCGACTATGGTGATGTGTGTTATTTCGACCTGAATGCAGACCTTCTCAATAAACTTGACCGTCTTCTCAATAACTGCATTCGATTCGTCTTTAATCTTCGCAAGTATGACGATGTGTCTACTTATCGCTCCCGTTTGAAATGGTTACCTATCCGTCAACGCCGTAGTATGCGTGCCCTCACAACACTATACTCTATCCTCATGTGTCCTAACCCACCTACCTATTTAACCCCTTATTTTAAGTATCTACATTCCAACCACGACAGAACGTTACGTTCTTCTAACAATCTACTTCTTCTCTGTCCGACACATAACTCTGATTTCCTTCATTCTTCTTTTCCTGTGCAATCTATTCTTCTGTGGAATGCCCTCCCTCTGGAAATCAGGATGGCTACTAGCAGACATACATTTAAATTGAAAGTGCGGCAACTACTGCAGAACGAGTTGGCAGGATCATCACAGAGTTGACATCTCTATTCAATTGTAGTTATTATTATTATTTATATATATATAATATATATATATATATATATATATATATATATATATATATATATATATATATATATATGTATTTATATAATGTATATATATATATATATATATAAGTGCGTGTGTGTATGTATATAGCGTATTCTTATTTATGAATATTATTTATATGTTTATATATTTTTAGCATAAATTATCTTTATGTATACCTATATATTATCTTGATTAGTTTTACTTAATACGAAGAATTGTCCTTCTCTACTTATAGTAACTTCAATTTACACCTACTTTGTTCAATCTCTGCACCACCCAAAAGGTAGACTGGTAGAGAATGCCTTAGGCATTAAGTCCGCCTATACATATATCTCTACAGTGTATGTATGAAGTTTAATAAATAAAATAAAAAAATAAAGACTCTGAATTGATAAGAGATTATAAGCGCTAAGTCAATGGTAACTTTGGAAAAGGGGCTTGGAAAAAAGGGAATTAAATAAAAACTCTTAAAAAGGCGATACGGAGTTCGCTGGGTCAGCTAGTACTAATATATAAAGCTGAAGAGTTTGTTTGTTTGTTTGGTTGAACGCGCTAATCTCAAATTCAAATTCAAATGTCTTTATTGCAAAAATGGGTACATTATTGTGGTATTATATAGGTACATAATTATGTATTGGTTCCTCCATCATCCGCCGCAAGGCATGCAATACAATTATTAATTAATGGCTAATGTCAAAATTAGTTGTTTAAGGATGTCATAAATCAAAAACATGTAAGTATTTACTATAAGAATTAGTCAATTTTCAATTAGTCAATTAAGCATTAGTCGCTACATTTTACATATTTCACAAATCAATTTGGTATTTAAACATAAATAAATCATTGGAAGGAGTAATTATCATTTAAATAGTCATTAATATTATAGTAAGCTTTGTCTAAAAGAAATAGTCTGAGTTTGCTTTTAAATTTGTGGATGCAATCTATTGACAACAGACATTTTGGTAGGTGATTATACACTCGTGGCGCCATACAGAAAACACTCCTGTCCATCAACGCACTTTGATGTTGAGGACAACGTACTTTGAGGTTGTGACGCTTACTTGTAAAATTACTGAACATGTTTGAATTAGTTTTAACAAATAATATTAATTCGAAGATATACAGACACGGCACAGTTAATATCTTAAGTTGTTTAAATAACGGTTTACAGCTATCAGTTTGCTTAACATTACACATTGCCCTGACACATTTTTTCTGAGCCTTAAATACTTGTTCTATTTCTGTACAATTGCCCCAGAATATGATCCCGTACCGTAATAGGGATCCTACATATCCATGATATGCCGTAAGTACTGCAGTACGGTTTAATTTTTTTGTGAGCATGTATATAGCGTATGACTGACAATTTAATTTTGAGCAGATTTTTTCTATATGCCCTTTCCAATTCAAACTGCTATCTATGTTCAATCCCAAAAATGTTGTTGAGTCTATTATATGAAGTTTATCGCCTTTGTAGGTTACGTCAATATCAGTTAATAAGGGAATACGATTTTTAAATGTCATTAAATGCGTCTTACTTAGATTAATTTTCGTCCGCCGCTTCGCAAACCAAAGTTTTAAAAAACTCAACTACGCAAAAGTAAAGTGCTGTGAACTGATCTTGTGGGTGGCTTATCAGCTTCTAAGACCTTGGAAGACAACACTGCTTCGCTTCAAGCTATCGAGGAAAACATCCTACACACGCTCCATTAATCCGCTCCATTAGTAAGTACTATGCAAGCCTATCCTTCATATTAGCGCCCACAAGTAGTTAAGAATTTGCTGCAGGATTAGTTGCTCTCCGTTCACAGCAATGGTAGCCCAGAGTCTAACTAACAACTATCTAAATATATCTTCTTGACGAAATCTTTAATTTTAAGGATCCCTTAAGGGTAATCACAGATAACAATGCTAAAAATAACTATTGTTAAATGCGTCGTTCTTACACTTAAACCTTCCTCGACAATCACAATATCTACAGGTTAAAACCGTATAAATATCCTTTCGGTCAATGACTTTCTCGTTTTCGTGTATGTAAATACAGGAAGAAAAGAGGATTTCATTTTTAATACGTATGTGATGTTTCTGGGCGATAACGGATTGCAGAATATAAGCTGAGCGCTCGAGCGGCGTCATACATATCCAAAGCAAGATAGACGTTCAATAAAATGACTTAAAATAATGCGTCATGGTAAAAATACAATAACGAGTCCCAAGATAATGTAAAATATATGATTACTATGTGTTTGCCATTTTTTTTAGAACAAGATAGATTACATCCCTTAAATATTTCTAACAAATAAGCTTTTCTGATACGTACAACATACAATTGATTTCAGTTACGAATTGAAAAAAATATATTGACGCAAACTTTTATTATCTAAAATATATTGCCGCAATTTTTCATTGTAATATCTACAAAAATATTGTCACAATTTTCATTTCAATATGGCGCCTTACTTTCTTTCAAATCGCTTTAAATTAAATAAAAATAAATAAAATATGTGTTCTTATTTATATTTAAATGGTTACGACTTTGAAGTAATTTGTACCTATGTATTATTACTGGTTCTGATATGCTGATTAAAATCTTATGTAATGGTAGTATCTTTACAAGAATAAGAAAAGTAAATATACAGGTAAAATACCTAACGTCAAATAAGTCCTTTTGATTCTAGGTGCAGTTGACAATCAGTTGCAATTATTTCAAATCACATTTCGTTTACAATATTTAACCGTAACATAACATTTAACGATGTGATACAGCTTACCTACCATTCTATTGAGTGCTTTACAGACGTCGGCGTCGTTAAAGATAAAAATCCTGAGTCGTTCCAAATTAGTTAACTACAGAGTCAACAATACAATTACAACATTTATAAGCATCTATTAACACAACGTGATCATCAAAGAATATAATCTACACGGAATGAGTACTTTAGTTATTGAGTAATTTTTATCCCTCTTAGTAGTATTATAAACGAGAAAACTTGTGAGGATGGACGACAACGTGTTTGACGTGAAATATTTCACGTAAATACAACTGAACGGGTTTTTATAACATTTTGTACTTTATAGTAATACATTGTCTCCTTTTGTTGCGATTAATACCAAACCGGAGACGCGGGCGCAACCTAGATAACAATAAAATGATATGTGTTATTAGACGAAAAATAAGAAGATAATATCCGCACTCTTCAGCTTATCTCTACACAGGAGAATACTTAGCAAATGTTATTGTCATAAAATATCTGCGGTGTTAACACGTGCTGTCGTATTGGGGAAAAGAATATACACGTTAAAGCTAACCACATTTCACACGTAGAGTATGTTTGGTTTAATCAGGATAATGGTTAGGATTTCTGTTATTGAGATTCTGAGAAACAGTCTTAAGTTCTTAAGAAGGTACAGAGAGATTATGTATAAAAAATAGATACTTTGGCTCTAATAATACACCGACGAGGAAAGGAATGGAAGCTACTTCTGGCAACGAAAATGCACATTGAATAATGAGAATTTATGTCTTTTGTATAATATACAAACTAAATATGAGCCAACGAGAGGGGAAGATTTATGACTCATTAATTAACATATTTGGGACGATTCAGGGATTCTGTAAAGTCCTTGGCGAAATAATGGTTATACTGTATCACATTTTAAGGTATTGTTGTATAATATGAAAACATATACAAAACAGCGATTACTATGTGTGTTTAAGGCAACAAAACACGCAATAAACGTCTTATGTTATGAAAGTCTTATATTACGGTAAGCCATATGGAACTCTAAACAAAATGTCATTGTTTAATAGCTGGGAAACAATCAAGCGACTGGATAACCATAGACTACAGTTTAAAAGTACCTGGTGTCATTAGATATAAAATAAACATATGTCTAACAAAATGCAATACTCATCACATGCAGGGATCGAGCCTACTACACCCAGTGCAGTTTTAAGAGGCCTACCAACTACTCAAACTACTACGCCTTCCGAGTAGCGAATCATTTTCAAATATTTACATAACTCATACTCAATATAAGACAGCTATATATAACATACCAAACTTTCTATATCCAATATTCAATATCAATATTTACCAACCTTATATCACTTCACACAACACACTAGGATTTTAATTAGCGCTCAGGTCTTCAAATAAACCTAGTGTTTCTTAGAACCTGCCTTTGAGTTCCAAGACTCAAAGCCAGCTGCTTCCAATCTCTGCGTGTCGCACACTCTGATATGTGGAATCGCACTTAATTCTAAGCTTGGTGATCTTAATAGTTTCTTGTGTAAATCGAGACAGGAATAGTATCAAAATAAAGTAAAAATAATAAGGATAACTACATTACTATGTTGTGTAGTAGATCCATATTGCTTGATGATTTTCTTGAAGTTATTCATTTTGTTCTTCAGACGTATATTTACTCCAAAGTTTAATAAAATCTGTTCTGTAGTTTTTGCGTGAAAGGGTAACAAACATCCACCTATCCTAACAAGCATTCGTGTTTATAATAGTAGTAGGATGTATTATCATATGAGCGTATATTGCGCTGACCGAAAAGCTCTGTTTAACAATGCTGTTGATGGCGCAAGAATCTATCGCCTCAGATGCTTGTACTCAAAGAGTTTAGTATTTGTAAGTAAATCACGAATCTTTACCTGTATTACGGCAGCTAAATATTTACGCTACTTTTGTTAAATTCATATAACAATTAATTATAATCAAATCCGTTGGCGACGGTTATTTGAACCCCATAACCCTCAGAAACCCGGTAACAATATCCCTCAATTAAATCCAACAAATAGTGAATCCGAGCCTCAAATAATTTATAACACAATGCTCCGTGAGACGTGCCTATGCTGTACTTCATTCTTAGATAAATAAAGATGTCTTTTTTTTTTTTTTTTTTTTATTTTTTTTTTTGGTATCGGGTTGGAAAATCCTCATGGAGTCCCTCCGCCCCGGGGGGGAAGGACGAAGGGGACTGTCAGACTCTTACTGACTAAAAACCAACCCGTGCTCCTCATGTACCCATGTGTCGGAGGGTAGGGTTTCACCAAAGCATTCCTCGCTACCCCCCGACGGGTATTAGCCCGCCAGATGGTCAGGCGGGCCCCGAACGAAACCCCCTTGGCGGCGGATGAAGGTGTTGGGCTCCGCCGCCAAAACACCCAGCGGCCGCAGAGGATAGGGAGGACGGCAACGCAACACCGCATCTCCTCTTCCTCTACGGCCCCACCGCGACGCAACGATGGTGCGCCCCCATTTGGTCGCGGGAGATAGGGCGCGGGGCAACGCAACACCCACACGCCTCTCCTCCCGCGACCGCACCCGACTGCGAGGGACAGACAGAACTGTCCCCCGCACCCGCACCATGGGACGCATCCTACGCAGGCCTCTACCAAGCCCACGTGGAGCGTCCCCTCCCGGGATCCCGCTTAGCTTCACCGTGGGTGGCTTCTAACCCACGGTTACTGAGCCCCCCCACCACGACAAGGTGGAGATCCCACGGGGGGGAAATAAAGATGTCTGTGCACTATAACGTAACATATCATAACCGTGGCGTGAACATAGCAGCCGAACAAAAGGAGGAAACTACACATTAAACAAATTATCAATAACTTTTATATTCTTTTATGTGTATACGCAAAGGGCAACTTGCGCACTAGGAATTAATTCTGGGAAGACCTTTGCACAAAAATGCCGTTCCATTTTTGTTTAGGTTAAGAAGAAAGAAAAGAAAAACTGATATACAGGTTTTCTCACAAAGTTTTCCGTTCAAGTAATTTATTGTGCACTTAAGCTCGACAACTCAAAATTGCGCACCATGGGGTTTCAACCCTAAATCCCATACACTGATTGATTGGAAAGTGCGGCCCGGTGTAATGGGCAGATACCCTTATCCTGAAGATACACACCGGTAGAACACAGCTCCAATCGGTAAGACAAATAAGGCTGAACCGTTCTAAATGAAGGGCTGTGTTGTAAGGTTGATCCAATTTGAGACAACCGATGACCTTACTATATTTTATTGTGAAAGTTTACATGTTGTAGTGACGTAATCGATGACGCTAGTTATGGGGTGACTTGAATAAAGTTATGGATTATGAAACGAATTAAAATGCATAAGTTGAAGATAACTTTTTTTCAAAGACGTAAATTATTTTTGACGTGTCATTTGCTGGTTAAACATTTAATGAGCTTAATTTAACAATAATAAAACATAATATCATTTTATTTTTATGGTCTGCTTCTTCTATTATTATTCTTTTCTTCTTTTTTACTCAGATGCAAATCTATATCGAAATCTGTATTACAGTAGCAAACTAAAAAGAAATAAACAACGTTCTATTCTTAATGATCTTTATTGACTTATAATAGAATTGTTGCAAATTAAATGTTATCTACAGGTTTTCAAAAAATACCACAGCAATATTCCGTTTCATTATAATCAAGTAACAGCTGGAAACGTTCAAGAAATCACCTTAGATTCCACTGAATTCATAACAAATACATATGCGTGTGGGCGAAATACATTTATCCAACTTCATAAACTTCGTGTCCGTTGCCTCGCTCAGTTAAAAATATAAACTAACAGTAAAACTGCTCTCAAACTCGTATTTCACTGCGCCAAAAGTTTTAGATTAGAATTTAAGAAAACTACTATACGTATACCAAACCTACTTTTATTCTAAGAACTCTTTCCTCAACAACATTTTTTTATTCCTGAAGAAAATCCCGACACACCGTTTTAACAGATAATCCAAAAAACCTAATAATTCCCTAAACGCAAATTTTATCTTCATATTTAGGTAGCGAGATGACTGGGCTTAAATTTACCTGTTCTATTTTTATTGATAAACGATGTGAATATGATGGAACAGTGAATTGAATTTACGGCATGTTTTAGCTTTTATCGTTTCTTTATTGAGTTGTAAAGCATTGAAGTAATTTTGACACAATGAGGTGATTACAGTAGCATAAGAAGTGGAGTGAAAGATGTAGGTACGGTAATGAAATAATATTAGCTTAGTGGTGAAAGTATTGTGTTTTTAAAACCTATGCAAGTTATAAGGTCATATGATGCAAAAACAAAAATTGATTGATTTCTTTGTTTTTAATTAGAGATTGAACTGACACATGCATCTATGTATTTCAAGCCTTCACAATGTACCATGGAATTCAAAATTCGATCTTTCCTTTCTTTGAGATTTTAGATTCGTTTTTGACATAAGCTCCATACAAAATATGTCAAACACGAATCTCGAATCTCAAAATCCATGGATAGATCGAATATTGAAACCGGCCGTTAGAGGACCACAATACGCCAACGAGGTTAAACTTTTAAGATTATAAAGACTCAGGTAGTTAGGTACACTCATAAAACTGAGTGTACCTAACTACCTGGAGAATTCACAACTACTGAACGGATTTTGATGATACTCAGTAATAGGTACATCAAAATAAAACTTAGGCATTCATCTTTGCCACCAACCCACGCGGCGCCGTTGAAACCGTGTGCAGAATCAAGTGTAAAATATAATCAAAATAAGTCATGAGATAAGCATAATAATCTGCCATTATTTATAAATATAAAAATGTCATTATTAAGTACTATTCAAGATCAAACCAATCGAAAATAAATGTAAAAATAACTAAGCTAATACGAATCCCCGATTGAGTTAACACCTGTAAACAAACTAAATCCAAATTTAAACTAAATCATAATCTCGGTGTAAATGTTGCATTGCGCAGTAAATGAGAATGGTTCCAAAGGGATTTAACGCTCGTCGGGAATTAAAGACGGTTTTAATGTACGCAAATCAAGTTAAACGATATAATATGCAGTTACGAGTAGTTTGCATATTTAAGACATTATTGTAGTTATATTGTTTAGATTGAAGTACTTTGGCTGTGTTCTTCTATGAGTTGAAATAAAAGTCCGTGAAAGCTTAAGTACCTACTAAAGGGCTTATTCCATAATTTGAAGAAAGGAGTATCAGAAATCGTGGTTATATAGAACTGAGATGATATTTGTCTGTGAATAAAAAGAAGCGTCAGATTGTGATAAACAATGTTGCTATTAGATTTCGGTTTAAATGTAATCTGTTTGATATTAAAGAATATACTGGTTCAGTTGGTTATGAATGTAACATTATAATATGATAATCAATATA
The DNA here is from genome assembly GCA_944739405.2 of Euclidia mi. NCBI lineage: Eukaryota > Metazoa > Arthropoda > Insecta > Lepidoptera > Erebidae > Euclidia > Euclidia mi. Next base: position 1,247,014 of record OX123188.2, on the reverse strand, counting down.
CTTTTCACTTATATCAATACAAATCCCCAATACCTCAACCCTTTGGATATACTAAACTATTTTCGTATACACAAATCAAACATTATTATCAAGCAAATTTCCTTTACCTTCATCAAAGGGGCTTATTGGTCATTCACCGCACATCTATTGTTGGGGAAATACGGGATAGCCAAACATCCTACCACAGTCTCCCGGTATAACAAAGCGTAGCATGAATCCGTCCCTCTCATCACCACAAAGGTAGAAAGGGATAGACTGATGTATGAAGGTCGGGATTTGGTTGCGTGATTGAATAGTAGTGGAGGCTTAGTAGTAAAACTGTATGAACTTTGTGCAGGGGCATTGCGAGCTAACGTTTTATGGGTGATTATGAAGTAGCGTGGAAGTGGTGGTATCCGCTCACTTAGTGATAATATCTATATCATCATCATCAGCCTTTAACAGTCCACTGCTTGACAGGCCTCTCCTTTGAAAAGAGGAATTGGCCTACTATACCAGGCTGGCCAAACGGGTTTGTATAGGGTTTGTATCAAGTTTTCCTTCTCTTACAGTGCTGTTCTCTGCATAATAAGTATGCTCCTTCTGTCGGCTCTTACGACACCCATGGGATGATATGGGGTGGTGACATTCCGTATTCTTAATCCGTCACAACACGGAATGATAATTTCGAAAGAGCAGTGTGATCTCAGAGATTATTGACGAATGTAACAGCATAGCTTAGCATTAGCTGATCTATCTAGTTGCATCACATTTGTTGGTTACTTCGAGGGATAGGGCGACTGTTTTAAGAGGTTTCAGGTTCACCGTCACCAATTAATAATGTTGGAATGAGCTACTGTCGCATTTTCGTGGGCGGTTATCACTGTTTAAATTCAAAAATAATGAATCTGAAATTTGCCATGTGTGTTCCTTGGCGATCGTAGGGATGCACTAAGAAGGGATTTCCTGAAATACTCAAAAGATCGGCCAGAAAAGATAAATTATAAAAATATGCTGATGTGTGAATAGAATTGCATTGTGTATCTTTGTATGTAAATGATATGCAATAATTTCAGTCTTAACACAATTATAGCAATGTTATATTAATTTAGCATGTATGATGTAAATTATATAATTAGTGGCTTCATGGCAGCGTGGTGGACTAGTGCCTGCTGTTCACATAATGATAAAATAACCAGTGGAATAATTTATATACAGGGCTGATAAAGATCATAATATAGAAGCGTGTCCAATATACAGTAATATTTTCACCTGTTATTATTTTGGACTTAACATGGCTGCCGATGTTTTTACACGTTCACGCCTCTGCCTGATCCCTACGTGATTTATGGCCGTGATGATAGAGATTTACGAAGCCTATATCTTTTATGCGATAGCTGTGTTATATCATACTTTTAATACAAACGCTTCGTGGTGCCTATTATGTATGAGAAAAAAAAGCTAAATAAAAATGCAATATTTTTATAGAGAGACTGCTTCGTTGATCCCGGTGCTCAAGTGTTTGCAGTTGGTTATACTACAGCAAAAACTAAGGAATTTCTATATTTTGCACAGTCATTAAGAAAAATAAAATAAACTGAAAAACTTTGTCAACAGTGCCTGTTAAATTCTGACTAATTTCGGCTTAAATCTCGTTCTAATCTTGAATTTATTCGGATCACAATGCCTAATTAGAGGTGGTGGTGTAACTAGGCCTAAAAAATTCAATTGTTTGTTTGTTTTTCGTGTGAGTGTGTTGCCAACTCTGGTGTCGGAGTTTTCAGACCGCCCAAAGGCCTCCTACATGGCCTAACGACCCTTATTTTTAGGCAAGAGCCGGGACCGACAGCTTTACGTGCCCTCCGAAGCACGGTAGCGCTCAGATGAAAATGCCACACACGGTCACCCATCCAAGTGGCAACCAACAAAAATTCAATATTTGCATGGCTTACTGACAATTCTTCTGTGGGCTAATATTACACTCAGCTATAACAGCAATAATGGTATGCTAAGTCTAAGTTGTGGTAAGTTCTACAAAACAAACGAGGTTTAACTTGACAATTACGGCAAAAACCTTCATACATTCAGTCAAGAAAGTATAGGGAACGGATTTTATTTGTTTATGGTTCCAAATTCAAATTTTTGTTTTTTTATTTTTATTGTTAGATTGGCACTGTTTTCCATTTTGGTGCGGAGTTCAGTGTTGCCAGAAGGTTACTAACACATACACATTTACATTTTCTCCAAAAACTCAATCGCATGAGAGTCGCTGTGGACATGCTAGAACGAGTCAATTCCGACCCAACATTCATGAAACGCATTGTTACTGGTAACGAGACGTGGGTTAACGAGTTTGACATGCAAACTAGTCAACAAGCTTCGAAGTGGCGCCGTCACACAACCGAAACCGAAAAAACCACGCAAAACTCGTTCAAAAGTCAAAGTCATGTTGAGTGTTTTCTTTGACTATCGCGGTGTTGTGCACTCGGGATTCTTGCCGGAAGGTCAGACGGTAAATAAAGAATATTATTTGAGCGTCCACATAACGCTTTTAGACAACAAATTCGACGAAAAGGGCCAGATTTGTGGAAATAAAATTCTTGAATTTTTCACCACGACAATACGCCTTCGCACAAGGCCATCATTGTGAATGAATTTTTGACCCAACACTCCACAAATACTATTGAGCAACCACCATATTCACCAGATATTGCTTCAGTCGACTTCTTTCTTTTTCCTAAACTCAAATTACCCCTTCGTGGCACCTGTTTTCAATGGGTAGAAGACATAAAAGAGAATTCGCCGCGAGAACTGAACTCAATTCCGCAAAAAGCATTAAAAATGTTTTGATGATTGGATTATTTGTTGGCGTAAGTGTATCGTTTTTGAAGGAGCATATACTGAAGGTGATAAAATAAATTTGGATGAATAACAAACAGTTTGTGTATTATTGATCTTTTCCCGGTACTCTCTTGACGGAGTAGTACTTCGCATGGTACCAGCACTCATCACCAATGGAGTAAGTTAAAAAAAAATCCCTATAAACCCTTAGGGGTGTGTGGCACCCCTTCTCCAATTCCCTTCCAATTAAGCAATCAGTCTTTCTGAGCACGTCACTTTACAAGATCGCAAAAATTGTCTGAAGCGCGGCCCCTAAACCCTTAATTATTCAAGTCTTAGCTATCGGTACCGAATACCGATACCCCTTTTAAGGGTGTTTGGTCTGATAATATGGACGCCTAATGAATAACCGCTCATTACCATCTTGAAACTATTAGCTGAGATGTGAAGCGCTCATAGCGTTACTGGACTTCACAGTCCGCAAAACAATGGCAAAGTAATGCAAAGATTGCAGTGATCAAATTCAGTGATCATTTAGATGGGTGAACGTTTACTTTGGCATTTATATCACAGCGCTATCGTGCTTCGATAAGCACATAAAGCCGTCAATTGTGATTCTTGGCTCAGGCAAAGAATTGCTAGTCTTGGGACACTCTATAAAAGACACCACCAAATAATATACCTGCACCAAAGTTGGCCACACACTTACACTAAAAGATGATAGATATAATTAGACTTCGTTCATGGAAAATATACTTTGACGGCTACTGGTTCATGGGTCTAAATGCCATTCGCATAAAAATTAAGATAAAAATTGCCAACAAATGAGGCCTAAAAATAATGGAGATGGAGTCTTAGGTATTTTCTTATAAAAACAAGATATATTAAATCTTTAAATAATTGAATTAAGAAATCCATTACGTCAATTCAACCAATGAAAAACCAATGTAATCACTCAATTAGTAACCGCACAATGAACTGTAAAGTATTTTGTGGAGACAAAAACTTTATCATACGAAATTCGTTTTAATGTATTTTTCGTTTTGCTTTATTTAACAAAAGTTATTCACTCAAGCCATATTAAGCTATATTTTTATCTTTGTTTTCATAATATTTCTATATTATTCGTCTTGCAAAAATAAGTCCTGAACAGAAAATAAACCAAAAATTCTCACACAGAAAGCTACTCGTCAATATTTTGGGTTTTTGTACATATTTCAATGAATTTTTGTTTTGGTTTTATCACAAGGAATATCTCTTTATTAATAAAATGATTTGTCTTACAACTAGTCTTTTTGATTTTCTAACAATGAATGTCTTTTTCACGGTTTCCTGCCACAAGTCCAGGACGTGGTTTCTGCAGAGAAGAAACGGCTAACTCAACAGGAATCGTTTCTGGAATTCGTCTGATGCAGAATACTGATAAATTACTTAATCCTTAATTGAATATAGTCTCAATTTATTATACCTAACACTAATTTAGAATGACATTATTTTAGTATATAATCATTAATAGAACAGAACTTAAGGCAGTGGACAAACAAACGGACTATTACGCAGAGAGTTACAAGAGCAGACCCGCGGGGCGCAACACTGTCCTTTCGAAGTTATGTGCGTAAATTATTATTATCGGTTGCCAAACAGTTAGTGAACACATCGTGAGGAAATCTACATGTCTGAAATTTCACAATGATTTACTCAAAAGACATGTGAAGTCTGCCAACCCACACTCGGCCGACGCAGTGGCCTACAGCCTTTTTTTTTTGGTTTCGGGTTGGAAAATCCTCATGGAGTCCCTCCGACCTGGGGGGGTAGGACGAAGGGGACTGTTAGACTCTTACTGACTAAAAACCAACCTGTGCTCCTCATGTACCCATGTGTCGGAGGGTAGGGTTTCACCGAAGCGTTCCTCGCTACCCCCAACGGGTATTGGCCCGCCAGATGGTTAGGCGGGCCCCGAACGAGTGGCCTACAGCCTAACTCTTGTCTTCAATAGACTCGTGCCCAGCAGAGGGGCATATTATAAACAAACCTGTTGCAAATATTTGACATAATAATTAAAAGTAAAGTACCATTATGAGGATAATTTTCCGTATATACTTGATTATTAAAAACATTTTGCTTCATTTCATCCTCCTACTACTACCTCACATCATCTTCACATTTCCTTATAAAGTCTCGACACGTGTCGAACTTGTTCACTTTTAATAGTTGGAGCACGTGTACCGCCGACCTTGAGGTATTTCAGCCATTATTTCACTATACGCTCTCTGGGAACTTAACCAACTCAGGGTTAAATAAATATTATTCACAAAATATTGACGTAACAGTATCTTAACTTTGTATTTCGTTTCGTAAGTGAGAGTGCCAGAGGCTCAATCCCCTTTTCTTCTCTCTAATCCTTGAGGCATTTTAGCCATTATTTCAGTATAGTATACCTACGCTCTCTGGCAACTTTACCAACTCAGGGTTAAATAAATATTATTCACAGAATTTCGACGTAACAACACTTTGTGTTTCGTTCGCTGAGTGAGAGCGCCAGAGGCTCAATCCCCTTTTCTTCTCTCTTATCCCGTTCTTCTTCGTATTCTTTTTTTCAGCAGGTCGGCAACGCATTTCCGACTCCCCTGGTGCTGCGGGTATCCATTGGCTGTAGTAATCGCTTATTATCCGTCTACTCGTTCGCCTCTTAGGCTCCTATTAGACAAAAAGAAACTACGCGGACGAAAACACAAGAACTTGCATCAAGTCTGAGTGAGAGGCTAGACTAGTATAAAATTATGACATTGCTTCAATAATTATTTACATCTCTATCTATCTTAAATAAATACTGATACTTAAATCTATTTTTAAACACAAACTGTTTTTAGCGGACATCCTAAACTACTAAAATCAGAATCGATTACAACAAGCAAAGCTATTTAAAGAGAATGAATTATCGCAATAACGGATAGAGTTGTTTAAACATTATTCCGTTCGTGCAGGATATTAGTCGTTTACGTATCGTTAATTATTATTGAGTGGATAGAATCCATCCTTATGAGCCATTAGCAGACATCTATCACGATTCCAAGGTTTGATTAAAAGTCCAATCACGCGCTATTTAGCACTAAATAAGACAGTTTCACACAAATTGCCAGCAGTTCGTGATTTCCCTTACACCGTCCAGTTTTAACCGAAGTTTACTGTGGTGCAAGTTAAAAGCTCACTACGTTATTTTGCTTTGAGTTAAATGTAGTTATATTTTTTATTATTGTAAATATTAAAATTGTATTATTTTCAAGCAATTGAAGCAAATTACAAAGATTTTATTTAGTTCATAATAAATTACTGTCAGTATTATTTTCACGTTATTTGAGTTGGTTTGTGCTATAATTCTAATTTCTTTGTCAATTGTCGTTTTATGCAAATAACTTTTGAATGAAACCTATATGTAAGAACTCTTTCATGTGGTATATCATGGAAATTAATGCCCTCTTTAATACTTACGTAGTATTGAATCTACAAATTTAGTAGTTAAATTAATAGACTAGAAAAAAGTTAATGGATCGAAAGGATCCTTGCACTGCCATCGAACAATTAAGATAAAAACGATAGAAGCCAAAAGGTCGCAAATATTTTTGCAATAGAAACTACACCAACAGCGACAGCCTATATGTATATAAGCAGCGATAGCCTAGTGAAAATACCAACGAACTGTCATGCAGAGGGTATCGGGTTTGAATCCACGGCGTGCACCACTGACTTTTCGGAGTTATGTGCGTATTGAATTGTTAATTATCACTTGTCTCGTGCCTGGAGAGCACGTTAAGCCGTCGGTTCCGGCTGTCACGATGATCTTTGACAGTCGTTATAGGGCGTTAGTACATCTAAAATAAACTGACACTAGTCTAAACCATGGAATATCGCTATCCCTTCGGGTTGCGGAGGTCAGACAGGCAGTCGCTCCGTGGAAAAGCTAATATTCCGCCAAATCTGGTTAGACTAGAAAGCGGACCCCAGGTTGAGACTGGGATAACGCTAGGAGGATGAGAAACTACACCAACATCTTCCAAATTTGAAGATTAGTTTTCCTTACCCTAGAAAAAAATATGGATATTCTTATCTACAAAACTGCTATAAAGTGTCGTATAATGATGTACTCGCTGTCACTTACACAATGTACCACATAGCTTACTAGAAAATAGCAGTCACCGCACCGTGCGATGGCATCGCCGCTAACTTTGGTTAAGGTGTTAACTTACTCGTTTACGCTAATCAACTGCCTCGTCGCATACTGATCGGGTTCCACGACATAACGCTCCGTTAATTTATGGTTCCACCGATCTTCCGTGAACCATTATGATTTGTAATTGTAATTTTTTGTAGGTTCTATTTTTGAACCTTTGAATAATGAACGTGATTATTGTTTTACAGTTCATTTGATATTCCTTTTCCGCTTTTGAAATTAGATGAAGCAATGATAAATGAAGAAAATAATCAGATGCAGATGATAAAAGCAAATTAAAATAATATTTTATATTATAAAGCCTGTGGTACATTAGCGCATATGTTCACCCAATGACACTTGACCTAAATATAATGTGACACTGCAATGTTGTTGAAACCCGTTGAGTCCCACAACCTGGAACATGTTCGCAACGGATTTTCTTACTGTCGCTATCGACAACTTCGAAAACAATTCGCTGCGATTGTGTTTGTATCGTGTATATGAATCGTGTCTTATGCTTACCTCAAATATTTTCTTTTTATTAAATTTTTCAATATTATTTTGCAAAGGCATAGCTAACAGTAAATTACTGTTTATTGTGTTACTTGGTGAACAGAATTCTACGGCAAATTATAAGTTGTCTTAAAATGTAGTCCCTTCATTGTCAATATATAGCAATTTAATTGTGAAAGTTATCGGTACATGGGCTTCCAAAGCTCGATTTCAATAAGCCTACTAGACTAATAAGGTTTAGACAAAATAACATTACTGAATATGCCGATATTAAAGTTTAGCAATCTAAAAATCAAAACCAAAAGAGAGCCTCGGGTCTTTAGTTAAGGCATATGCTAAGCTTTGTAGAAACGAACGTTTACCCAAAAAAGTATAACCAAGAGGATCCTTTGCTATACTTTCTCTTAGATTCGTTTTGTTTTATCGTTGGCATAATTTCACTGCTTAACAGAGTTTAAAGGTAGCGTTGATGCCGAATACGCATTTTGATGCCTCTCGTTTTTGTTATTTTAATTCATTTTCAGTTTATAAAATATGTGCAAATCAAGTTGAAAGCTTCCTCATTTATGAAAAGTACTTTATCGTGGGAGTGCACAGAAACCTTTAATAAAAGTTCACCAAAAGTACCCAGAGTCGAAATTTAAGTGTCTCCGCGTTTGGGGTCCGAACCTACAACATTCGACCCAGTGTCAATCAATGGTTCAAACGAGTAAAAACTTAGCGATAAATATCAATCATTGTAATGATGCGTAGGTAGAGCTTTTTATGTTACGGAATTCTAAACAGAAAGCAAATACCTATTACAAACATTTCACAGAAACCGTAAAAAAATTAAAACCTATGCATTTTCCTTTTAAAGGCATATACCAAAAACCAGCAGCGAAATACCGCGAGTTCCACCAACTGGACTAATTTATCCAATATTTATTCCTTCCAGCGTTTGATGTTACACGAATTCCATATGAAGTTAAATTAGTGCCGAATCGTCAAGCCTTGGCAACGCCGAATCAGAATAAAACTCAAAGGAAACTCGCATTTTATTGGTTACGAAATGGCATGTTGATGTGTTTATTTTTATTTATTGTGAACATTTAAATGTGGTTTCATGTAAAGAGCTCGTTACAAGTTAATTGATGCGGGTCGGGTCTCAGTGCGAGCGACACTGACATTTTGGGACAACACATAAATCATAATTTTGCGAGTTTAAATAGAAAACCGGCCAAGTGCATGTAGAGCCTTTAAATATGTAGGGTTCCTTTGTAGCCCTTACCTACTGTACTTAGGATAAAAGGACTTGATGACAATAATCGATTTTAAACTTCGGTGATTTGTATACATCATACAATATTATTTAGCGGGTCTTAGTCTTATTTTTTAAACATAATGTCATAGAAAAATACACTATAATTATTATTCTAAACTTCAGCTCACTATGTTTACAGTTTTAACGTAAAACCGTAGACAGACAGACTATCCGACGCACATAGCGATACTATAAGGGTTCCTTGTAGGTTTTTACGGAACCCTAAAGACATACAACAACATAACTCACTCTTACGGTTATCCGTTACCTGTTTAGATTATGACGATTTTTATAAACATTGCCATGTATAATCCAATTTTCAATTTCATTCAGTAAACAGACGATATAAGTAGTTTTCCACGGATACTCTACTTCACTATATAATCGTCATCAGCATCATCTTAGCGTTTTCCTGGTTACATCCAAAACTTATGCCTGGGAGCCTGTTAACTGCTCACACTAGTCTAACCAGATATGACAAAACATCAACTTTTCCACATAGTAGTGACTGACGTTTGACTTCCGCAACCCAGAGGGTTAGCGGTATTCCACAGCTTAGACCAGTGTCAGTTTATTCGAGGATACTCAGCTCCCATAACAACTGTCATAGATCTTCATGACAAACGAGAACAACGGCTTGCTCTACGAGGCATGGAGCAAGTGATAATTAACTATTTAATACGCACATAACTTCGAATAGTCAGTGGTGCGTGACGTGGATTCTTGTCTGATAGCCTTTGTAAGGCAGTCTGTTGGTACTTATAATATAATGATGTATCTGAAAGCAAGTTCATATTTTTTTCGATGAAATATTGTGAATATATTTAGTAACATGTAACAAATTAACGTGTAAGAAATATTCGTAAACAATTTTACTAAGAAAAGTCTAATGAAAAAATATAGGTACAATACATCTTAGACATCTTTTCCCAGAATTTTCTTGCTACAAAAGTACCTCATGGGAGTTACAGTAGATATAGCGTCTTGGATGCTAAATAATTCAGTACTCATTAATATTATACACAAAAAAAGGTCGTTATTTTTATGAAACTGTGTAGGTACTGTACTTTTTAGCAATTTTCACTTTTGTTCGATTTGTCAATCACCTCACGTCAAAGCGCCGAACTTTATATTCTTGATATTTATAACAGTTTATTTGAATTGTTAATTTAGTTTAACTTTTCCAAATAACACGTTTTTGCAAGATTACCAGAAATACGAACTTTAATATGGCAATGAAACAAACGTCTGGCTGGTGAATTCCTTTACTTGCGCTGTTACCTAACCAATTGTCAAAACTACTGAGAAAAGAGATGTGTTTATCTTTAATGTGCTAGCCAACGCGATTAATATCTGTAAAATAAACTCTTATGATGAAACTACCTGCTTTACCAACTAAAGACAAGTTGTTTTTAATACAGCAAATTAGCATTTTAAAGTGTTTTATTTTGTAGTTACCGAATATAGAAATTACTGACGTAAAAGGATATAAGAATTCCTGGTAGATAAACATGAACAATAGAACTTGCATCAGTATGAGCTGTAGGTTCGGCAAGCCGTAGCTTAGGTCCACTTTATCAGGAATATCTTACTTGATATTTTACTGATCGCTGGTTCGTGTGCTGAATATCTAACCGTGTTAAGCTTTCTACAATACATACAAAACATATCACGTGTCTCATAAGCTAAATGATGATACCGTTCTAAATAACAATAATTAATTAAATAGGTACAATATAAATTTCCATCTCAACTTTCAACACTGCCTCTAACCAATTGACGCAACAGGAACTTAGAACGATTCTACCCGTATAATTCAAGTGGAAGACATCAATTACATTCTACAACAATCTCTGAATGAACAACTCAATACATTACTATAGAATCCGCTGTCAGTGAGGCCTAATGTAAACATGGGAACGCCTACCGAGTACCGGCTCACGCCATCATTCCCCAAACCAAAATTTATTTGCTCTTTACCCAATCTTTGTAATCTGTAGAATGAACCTACGAGTTGTAAACTGTGAATAATTTTAAAGAGATAAACGTGATGAGTTAGGTTATACAGCCGACGTGTAGAAGAGTGTTTTCGGTGGAATATTTGTTCAATATCAGGAAGTAACCAAACTCTGTTTACTAAATCACGAGGTTCTGACAGGAGTGCGTGTGTAAACTTATGTAATACTGAAATAACTACACAATAAAGATGCCGGTTTTCACTATAATTCTATTAAAGAACAGTGTCTGCATAGTCTTCATATCCGTTTATAGAATGTTTGTAAAATTCTTCATAATACGCGATTTATTATTTGTAAAGGAGTTGTCTTATATAAACAAAATATGAACTAACATCAATTACACTTTGTTAGTGAGATTGTGTTAATGCTGATTCACGAACCAAACGCGGTGTTGTGAAACAGACAAACACTTTCAGCATTTCTCATTTCATATATTTAAAGTCAATCATATTTTTTAAACCGATATGAAAAAAAAATATTCTAAAGGTTTTATGTGAGATAATTAATCCCACCTAAACAATTTAAAACGACTAATACATATCATATTCCTCAAACAAACACTTCACTCAAAGATCTACTTATAAACTTATTTGTGCATGTTTCATTCTTGGGAAATATATTTAAGTTTATTTATAGATTAAGACGATTAATTATGCACTATATTGCCAAGTTAAGTAGAAGGCAATATTTATCATTCTGATGACTGGCGCCGCGTAATAAATTCAAGGCAAAACGTTGCAAAATTTTATGCAAATATCAGTAATGAGGACCGGATACAAGTTGTCTAAAAAAATTAAAACTCACTTGTTTATTTTTCAGTTTCCTTCATTTCTCGTTCCTATCTATGTTTAAAAATTCTAAAAGAGCTGTAATTCCTAATGGTTTAATGTTTTTTTTTTCGAACAAAGTAGTTATCACTAAAGCAGATTTGAATTTTTCAAGCAACTATTTCGAGGGAATAGAAAATATTAATAGGGAATTGCAATGCTGTTATTAATGAAGATAATTCTTTTTTTAGTAAGAACAGCAATAAGATCTATTAATGTTAAACAAAGTACCATTGATTTCAGATTAAATCAGGCAGTTGGTACCTATTTGGAGTTTAAATTCGAATGAAAACCGCAATCATACGTATTATATTGACGGCCGGTTGGCGTAGCGGGAGTGTAAGCGACTGCTACGCCGAAGGTCGCGGGTTCGATTCCCGCTCAAGTCAAACATTTGTGTGCATGAACATGGATGTTTGTCTTGGTCTGGGTGTTTCTATGTATAATATGTATGTATTTACAAAAAAAAAGTATATATGTATGTTTACCCATTATCTAGTATCCATAGTACAAGCTCTGCTTAGTTTGGGACTAGATGGTGTTGTGTGAGTGAAGTAGAATATTATTATATTATTATTATATTCAATATCAGTTTTATTAAAATGGCTAACAATAACCACACAGATGAATTTTATGTGCATTTATGCGAATGATTGTATGATTGTGATACATATGTATTGATAGAATATACGTGTATGTAATTTGTTACATAATTTTATGACATATTACTTGTCTGACTCGTTGGTCTCGAGGCATAAATGTGAGCGTAGGATAGGGTCTCGGGTTCGATGCCCGGGTCGGTTTTTCCGTTCGAAAATGCCCGATACGGCAATAGGCTCCCCCTATTACGTGGGGCCTAAAAATTCATGGTGAAATGTGGGTGTAATATTACACCTCTGCCTATCCCTTCGGGGATAAAAGCGTGAGTCTATAAAAAAAATACTTGTCTGATTCTTATTCGTGTAAATACACGATACACGTGTATCTAGCCTGGGAGTCATTTGCTTCCATTGTTTAAATATTTAACATCCCCGCGCGATACACGGTGTATTGCAATTCAGATTAAATATAATAGCAATAAAAACAAGTTTTTAGTAGAAAATTAATGCTAGGAGACTCAACTGGGCGACTACTTGCTACAACTACTTACATTTCTTTTATTTCCACTTTATCGGAGGCAGGTTTAACAGTTATTACGGAAACATGTATAAACAAGTTATCCAGAACCTCATCGAGCTCATCTTTTTAAAACGATCTTTAAAACAGATGGGTTTTAGAGCCATTGATCTTCTGGGAGCCAAGATCTGACAATCGGGTCTAACCTCTCAACCTTTCTCAAAATATAAATTACATCCATCATCATTGTCTTGCCCTGGTCCCATCAAACTAAGTTGATTCCTAATACACCACCTCAGTATTGATAAGAGAATAATATAACGACGAGTAACGTTGTGCATGTATTCGCTACAACTTTACACCGTTTACAAGATAGCAAAGTTCAAAGACATGCAGTCTAAATTAAATAAGTAAGTAACATAAGTTTGATGTATATAACTTATGGTAATGAAATGCCATTTTAACTGGTAGCCAGCAGAGACAAATTTGTCGACTTAGTCTCTGGATTAAACAGGGTCAGCTGAGCGAGGGTTTAGTTCAACCCTGTAGATAATCCTCATCTTAGCAGTTTTATAACAAGATATTTGATGGCTCAAGGGTAAAAATATACCAGATGCAATCTTTAATCTAAGTTTTATAAGTTAAACGAGAAATTTTATCCGATTTCACGGATGAATAAGTGGTTAAAGTGACTACCGCGATACTATCGAAAGTTATACCTACGGGTTTGATTCCGATTCTTTTTACAATAGTCTTCTTGATAACAAAACCTTAATATATAAAATCCTTGCGTTACTGACTGACTGACAGACACGCTACAGCCGAAACTATTGGGCGCAGGAAGCTGAAATTTGGCATGTATGTTCCTTAGGGACCGTAGGGGTGCGCTAAGAAGGGATTTCCCGAAATTCCCACGGGATCGGCCAAAACGGGTAAATTAAAAAAAATGCAGGCGTAGCTGCTGGCGTTCTCTAGTAATGTATACTAAAGCTCCAATAGACTTTAAAAAAAGGCTATTTGAACGAATCAGTTTATGGCAGCCGATATTAGGTTTTCTGTAACTTAGGGCCCATTCAAAGATTCTCATTCGAGTAGTAATTCTTTTAACGGATCAGCTGGACGCGAAGGAAATTAAATCGTCTATAAATAGCAAGATTTTGCAATAAGATCTTACTAAGAATTATTATGTTGATTTGATTTGAGATTTATTGAAAAAGGGTAGGTAAGGCCATAATCCACCACGCTGGCCAAGTGCGTGTTGGCAGACTTCACATGTTTTTCGAGAACATTATGGAGAACTCTAAGACATGCAGGTTTCCTCACGATGTTTTCCTTCACAAGCGATTAGCAAGCGATAATAAACAATTTAATACGCACTTAACTCCATAATTATATAATAATAAGTAATAATATAGTATAATATAATTAGATAAGTCATTGGTGCGCGCCGTGGATTCGAACTCGAGACCCTCTGCGTAGCAGTCTGTCGGTCTCTCCACTCAGCTATCGCTGCTTAATATATAATATTCACTTCCCTAAAATTATCAGGATTCGCCTATATTTTTTACATATTATTGCCTGACGTTCTTGCTCCTGAGATAAAGATGGACCGCTTTAAATGGCAATACTGCGGCGCATTAATGCAGTAGGTATACTATGAAAATGTATGGATTAAATCTACATCTATCATCGTGCTACACCGAAACGGTGTAGCACGATGTGAAATTGGAATCAAAGGGAATCGTGTAAGTCAGCCGCATTGTGCAATTTATTATTTTCTTTATAAGGCAATTCTCGGCATACTTGTAAATCATGTGCCACGGGTACAGAGATTCAATCAACTGACTTCAAGAACACTCAAGTTCAAAACATTAGTTTGTGGATCACTCAAAGTTTGATTAGAACTTATTCATAAAATCGCTTATTGAAAATTTATAAAAAGTCATGAAAGTAGATGTGTAAAAGCCCAAAAAATCAGTGGAGTAAAATTGTTTCACAATAATAATAATGATAATATATAATTAATGATAATAAATAATTAATGATAATATCTCACTCGTGCTCTTTACTATAAAAATAGCTATGAATCCAACAGTCAATTTAACGACACAAACATTCCCATAATCATATAGGTAAATATTTACTTACGATTCAAAACCGATGCACGCTGTAACGCGCAAGCGAAACGGGGCGGACACGAAAATTGTATTTACAAATAATAAACTTCCTTCAAAACTCATACGAGACTGTTTAAACAAAATTAAGATCAGTCGGCGAACGTCAGGCCGTAACTTCGATCGAAGATTTAAACACAATTAAACAGTCGGATCAAACTGAACTCTTACAGTTATTAACCTATATGCTGATTAATGGAAAACGCAACTTTATTTTTATCCAATTAATTTACGTCTGGTAAACGAGGTTCGAGAATTGAGGTGCTCATTCGGGATTAAAAGCTTAAGAGAATTGACTGTTTCATTTGTAAATGACTCGTAAAACTTTCGATTAAACTTCCAGTTTTAATATTTAGTGATTGGTTTCGACTTGTTCATGCACTGCACTCGTGGCGTAGTGGTTTAAGCGGCCGCCCTGCCGTGCCGGTTGGCGCTAGTTTTATAGGTTTGAAACCAATTTATTGCCAAGTTTACAAAAATTGTCACGTCTGCATTTTATAAGGCTTTTGCCCACGACTTTACCCGTCTGCTTATCGCTGCAAAATTTCATCAAAATCCGTTCAGTAGTTTTTGCGTGAATAAGTCCATAACAAATATCTATACATGATCATTACAAGCTTTCACGTAATTATTTTATAACAGTAGAAAGATAAAGCTTTGTTCCTTTCAAGTTTCTATAAATAAAATTAAAATGAACTAGTATATAGGCCAATTAATTGTTGTAAGTACTGTTGAAATGGCACGAGTGGAATAGATCTTGTTGTTTCAGTTGCGAAAAGGAAACATTAAAGATGGAAAATATGTGTTTTTGTATACTCGTTGCTTTTGCACACAGTTTACAGGCAGTTTATATTGGCAGTTTACAGGCATTTTTTTCGTCCTATCCCAGTTTGATGAATGATGTTTGAACAACCCTGTTTTATAAGTTTCTTTAGAAGGTTTTACCTTCTTTCAAGAGTTTTACAGCAGCCATAGCTACTCTTAGTCTTTTAAAATAAACCACCAATGAACCAAACTTACTGAATACCTTAACCATGGTATTTATGCTTTAAATATCTTATTTATCGCGATTAAGACCAGAGGCAGCGATAGCCGAGTGGATATACCAACAAACTGCCATGCAGAGGGTATCGGGTTCGAATCCACGGCGCGCACCAATTACTTTTCGGAGTTATGTGCGTATTGAATTGTTAATTATAGCTTGTCCCGTGCCTCGGAGAGCACGTTAAGCCGTCGGTCCCGGTTGTCATGAAGATCTTTGACAGTCGTTACAGGGCGTCAGTACCTTCTAAATAAACTGACACTAGTCTAAACCATGGAATATCGCTATCCCTTCGGGTTGCGGAGGTCAGACAGGCAGTCGCTCCGTGGAAAAGCTAATATTCAGCCAAATCCGGTTAGACTAGAAAGCGGACCCCAGATTAAAAACTGGGATAACGCTAAGAGGATGATGATCGCGATTAAGACCCGCTAAATGAACTTGTATAATGTAAAGTTACCTTTTACGAATCTTAAGTAAAAACTATGAAGATACATCTTGAGCATCCCTAAGTTACCTTTCTTTACTAGTTATCCTTAAAAATAGCACCATGTTTCTTAAATTCCTCAAGGAAGACGGCTGATCGAACGATAGTACTTCATGAATCTCTTAATTCTTGGAAACTTTGCGCCAAATTCGGACGAAATATCCAACATAAATCTGCGGCTCACATTTCTGTTAAATATTGTTGTTTGTCCAAGTAATTTCCATCGTACTCCTAACAACATTTATTTATACTGAGCCATCAAACGGGGCCTGTCGTCCTCTTAGTAATACGAAACTTTCTTCCTAGCTCGCCAAAGCTTGCCAAAATCTACGCCGGTATTTCGTTTTTATTGATAGCTGGATACTAGAATTGATTGGTATGTTATAGGCACTATGTTATTATTCTTATATAAACCAAAGTTTGTGTGGATGGATTGATGATTGTTAGTCTTTCACGCAAAAACCACAGAACGAATTCTTATGAAATTTTTCCTTTATATTGCTTATACATCAGAATAACACAAACGATAACTTTCGTCCCGATAACCGACAATGCGTGTCAAACCGCGGGCAGTAGGTAAGTAGCATTATTCTGATATTTTAAAACATCAATCTTATCTTAAAGACGAAAGGAAGCCCTAGTCGAACGAGGTACTGTGGATATTATTACAGAATAATTAGTAATAATAAATATCACGGAGTTGTTTCTAACCCAATTATACTACTTATAGGTTATCACTACCCAGAGAGAACAGGCTATTAGTAAAGAAAATAAAATAGGTACTTGAAACCGTCTCTCTTCTCTCTTCCTTTGAAACCCAATAATTTTCTATAAAATATTAGACAGCTTATACGAGTATACAAACAAGCTTTGTAAAAAAACATTTAAAAACTTTCCGTTAGATGTTCCTTAATGGTTATTAAGCTGTAATTCAAAAAAATGATTGTTCGTTGTAGTCCTTATACATGAAATAAGCCGTGATTTATTTATATTATAATACCAGGTAGAACCCGCGTAGAACACACTTAAGTATATCGTTAAAACTTTACACACATTAAAGTAATGGACAGTATAAAAACCAGACCAGTTCCAGTTACTTTGGGATCATATGTTGTTATACTTCATTTGCTTCTTTTAGATTGTATTTTTACAAAAACGCAATCAACGGATTCAAAGTTCTTCGAAACAACAATTGTTATTGATCACACAAAGTTGTATGGTGTGAGTGTCAACCGTACAATACTCAACGCAGTAACAAACGGGCCACATAACAAACGTACAATCAAATTTTGTTAATCTTGTGAGTGTTCAAAATACTGTCTATTTTGCACCCACTGGCGTTCAAACATTGACTGAGCACTTACAAAATGACTACTTCAACGATCGCTCTAATCGCAGATTTTCTTTTACAAAACCAAATATATTCCCAGATCTCACGTGTTATGCTTGCTGAAGTAAGAGCATTGGAATTGATCAATTGTCTGTCGTAAAGCCAGCAACCCACCGTCATCGTAAAATGTTCAATTAAACCGGCCAAGTAATAAGAGACCGCGACTAATCAAATTAGAAGTGGCGTTACGTCATCGAAGTTCTTGGCGTCTGGTGTAAAGTTATGAGACTTATATAGTTACTGTTACTTAAGTACAGATAAATCGAGTACTGGCGATGTGGATTAAGCGAACATAGAGTGAATAGGTATTTGATGACAGTTATGTTTAAAATTTCTGTTTTAAAATGTCTTGATCTTGATTACTTTATATAGGTACACACATACATGGCAGATATGTTTTCGGCACAATTAGTATGCGTAATAAAGTAAAATAATATTTTATACTAGATATTTAATACTTTTTAGGGTTCCGTAGTCCAGAAGGAACCCTTATAGTTTCGTCATGTCCATCCGTCTGTCCGTCCGCAGCCTAGCTCAAAGACGCCTGGTGCTAGAAAGCTGATATTTGACATGAATATAGACATACAATATTGCAACAAAACTATAGAATAAAATTTAGGAAAATATTTTTTTAACGATATGTCCGCTACATATATAGTGGGGTTGAATTTTTTTTTTGGTTGAGTACCCCATTGTGTGGGGTATCATTGGATAGGTTTTAAAAAAATATTATTAGTTTGCCCGAATCATTTTTCGATCAAGTGATTGGTTTGTCAAATATCAAGCTTTGAAGTGAAAAAAATTGTTAGACTCAAGTGTCCTCCCTTCTGCCGGCTAAACTATTTATTTGGAAGAGGTGAAAAAAATCACAAATGTAGTACATATAACGAATTTAAAAGGAAAACTATCACGGCTAAGTAGACATCACTCGTTTACGAGTAATCGTCGGTTAACTTATAAATACCTATTTCTGTGAGTTTACATTGGGAGCGCTGGCTTAATCTTAAAGATGCCCGTTTTTAGTCCCATGTGAAACAGAAGTTATTATCAATAACGGCCATTATGGGTAACTACGGAACCCTACATTGCGCGTGGCCCGACACGCACTTGGCCGGTTTTTTATATCTGTGTATTTACAAAACAAATAATACTGTACTTGTCTATGTTAGGGCACATCTCCTAAATAGCTGAGCGAGTTTGACTTTCGGATGATCCAAATTGGCGATATTCGATGCGATAGTAAAAAATAAATCGAGTAAATTCGCGAGTATCAAAGTAATAAAATGTATTAACTATCTTTTACTGTGATATGTTAATATTCATAGGTGGCATGCGGCATTTGCCTAGCGATTCTATTACTCTAAAATTAAGAAGACAAAGTTTCAAAATACTTCGGAGTCAAACTTCATTAGAAGATTAATATCAATTTAAATAAGATATAACTATAAATTGTAGTTTACACTTGTTCACTATCCCGCTATCGCTGCCGCTCATGACTCGCACCAAACTTTATGATGCGAATTTTTCTTATCTTTTACGATGCGTAGGTGTGAACTCTTTATGCCCAATCAAATCACAATGAAGCCAGCACTTGGCCCACATGTCGTCGCCTATCACTCATAATAAACTAAGCCTTATGTTGACACCATAAAAAAATAATAATACTTTTATCTTCCGAAAAATTTCCGAGTAAAATTTCAAGGATAATTTGCCCTTGAGGATAAAATATGATAATTGAAAATAAATAGGTTCGGGTGACTACGCAAGTTGGGAAATTTTGA
Organism: Euclidia mi; assembly: GCA_944739405.2. Taxonomy (NCBI): domain Eukaryota; kingdom Metazoa; phylum Arthropoda; class Insecta; order Lepidoptera; family Erebidae; genus Euclidia; species Euclidia mi. Next base: position 1,227,336 of record OX123188.2, on the reverse strand, counting down.
TGGATATTATGCTAAGAAATTCGTTAGTAAGATGGCTGAGGCACTTTATTAAACTTCGTTATAGTTTAGGTATAAAGTTTGAGTGGACTTTGTCATAAATTAAACACAACGTTTTGAATACATAAGATGAAAATGATTAGTTTTGAAGTAGGTATGTATATAATGAGGCAGTTTTGTTTTACGTGAATGGGCTAAGTAGAATGTTTGAATTTAAAGATTAAAGAAACGTTGGAACAATCTACAAATCCGGTACCACCATACTGTTTATATGGCTAAGCTTTATGTGTGCTTTTGAATCGATGACTCGTACTAATAAGAAGACAACTTGTATGATTTGGTGAGAACTAGTTAGCAAATAATAATAGAGCATAAAAAAGGAAATCAGTTTTACATATTCCATTTCATTTGTTGGCATCTACACAGTGCAGTTACTAAACCTTTCATTCGGTGAATAAAATATAACAGGAAGAAGAGTTCAAAGACTTTGTAATCAACAAGATTTACTACAAGTGAAACTGTTATTTTCTACTATAAGCAAATGTTGTGCCACGTCTCAAAATGACGTGTTCACAGTTCAGCAAATAATTGGCCAAGAAAACGAATAATGACAAGGTTACAAAACGTATGTAAAATAATACGATTTAAAAAGTTATCTGGTATCTCTGAGAATAATACAATAAATATAAATACCTACACTAGTACCGTACTATTCCTGCTTGGGTTATTTCGTTTACACAAACATCGAAACATAATAATGATCCTTTATCTTATCTCTTGACGCTTACAGAGAGAAACGGTATCTAGGTGACCGACCGCAGCGAAACACACTACTCTTATAGATTCATACTTACTATCTTGTATCAAAACTAAGCTGAAACTAACGCAGTTATGAATCTACAATGTTTCATACTAGCCTGACGCTTTGTACTTGTATCATTTAGGGTTTGACTCACTGAAATTGTTTGTCATAGTGGCAATAATTTTGTCTGGAGTAAAATGTTGCCTTCTCTTTTGCAAAGTATCATAACTAATAATTATGAAAGGAATTAGCTGGCTGTGGCTTTGGTGTTCGTCTAAATAAGTTCTAGGTTTGGATGCTTTATTTGTCCATCTTTCATATTTTTAAAGCCTCTTAAAACCAAGTTTAGTATAGTAGTAGAAAGGACGTAAAAAAAAATGCAGTCATGTTTTATTAACATAGTATTCATGAAAATCGGTTGCCAAAACAAAGTATGTTAAATCTGTTATCGGCACAGTATTAATAGAAATCGGTTGCAGAGTTCACGTAATGATATACATTGTGGGTACATCTTTATATGTACCCATGTGTATACGTAGGTATTTTGTACCGATTTTTGGGACACCGATTTACCAAGTACTTCTCTTCGACACTAAATTAAATTCACGCTTCAACTAATTACAATTGCATTTGAAGCAGACAGTGAGAAACGCTTGGATTAAATCACTTACTTAAGATATGAAGTCGTAAGTTTAGAGGAATTTTAAAGGAATTAGTGTATTTATTTTATGATAACTTAAATCTTCTGCTTAGCAATGCTTTTGTGAAACTATTTAAGATAAGTTATAAATCGAAAATATCAGCAATGCTTTAATCAATGCTTGAATCTAAAACTATCAAGTTATAACAACACAAGACCTAACATTAGAAGAGCTAAACTAAAATCAGAAGAGGTAAACCAGAAAAAACTAGAGTGGAAAACTGACTTCAGCATAACAAGGCTTTGAATAACAAGAGTCGTTCGGACACGGATTACTCTTAGGTTGTGTATTCAAAAGAGATGTGATTAATATACAGGGTGTCACAAGACCCATCACCAAGCCGAAGTCTACTCGTTGTGGACATCATGCCAAGTCATAATTACCAAAAATAACACCTGGGTAACGATTTTTTTAAATTTTCACATTTTTTAAACCGCAATTAAAAGCGCGCGCGTGCAATGCTCTAAATACCTACTTATCCATGGGGTAATAGGGCATCTATAGACCACATTGGCGGGGTAAATGCATCGATTTTGTGCCTAATTAGAAAAGTTCTATACTAACTTTGAGCCTCAATATCTCCTGAACCAGTAATTTCCCAGGTATGGTGCCGAAGTAAAAAATGTTCGTAGTGATTGGTACAACATGGGATTTCAGTTTTCGTTCAGGGGCCTTTTTACACCCTGTATAAATAAACATTTAAATAATAATAAAGACGTGTGCCTTATCAAAGTGCCGGCGTTCGATTCGCCGTGAGGGTGTTTGTACACCATAGCGGTCCCGAGGCTTTTAGAGAAAAACGCCACTGATTATTATTTTTCTCTCTGAGAAACTCGGGTTTTAATCCAAGGTACACACCACTAGGTTTTAGAAATCAAGTTAGTATTCAATTGTTCGTTACCTGTTTCTTAATGAAGGAGATCATAGTTGGGCAATCAGTGTAATGAGAGTTCCTTGTAATGTTCTCTCAAGACATGTAAAGTCTGGTAACCCACACTTAGCCCGCGTGGCAAACTATAGTCTAACTCTTCTCACATACGAAGAGAGCTGCACCTACCCAGCAGGGGGATAGTTTATATTCAGGCTGACAATGATGATATGTGTGTTATACTATCGCACCGCTCAGCTACCGCACATCTTTGGCGAAGCCGCAGCTTTACACTAAGAGGCTGCTCTCTCCGTTTTTCTTACATCCAAGGTCACAACACCAACTTTTTTGTTCGATCAATATACACCTTAAACCCAAGCCTTCCGCTTAGTTATAGGGCTTGTTGTTAAGTGAGAGAAGGGCTCGACGAAAGTTAAATGAGGAAAGTAAGTTATCAAATTCGATGCCAACGCTTTGAAGTATCAGTTTGTGAGCATTTACGTAATTGATATCATAAAGAGGTTGCTGGTTCGAAGACTTTATGTCTTAAAAGTCGAAGTAAATTAAGTAAAATAATGAATATAATACATTGTATCCGTTGGCTGAATATTTGTAGTCCCTGGCAACACAAAATTTGTTCGTAGTGCGGGAGTTTGTAATGAACTAGAGGACGCCAGCAGCTACGCCTGCATTTTTTTTTATAATTTACCCGTGTTGGCCGATCCCGTGGCAATTTCGGAAAATCCCTTCTTAGTGCACACCTACGGTCCCCAAGGAATATACATGCCAAATTTCAGCTTCCTGCGCCCAATAGTTTCGGCTGTAGCGTGTCTGTCAGTCAGTCAGTAACGCAAGGATTTTATATATTAAGAAGATAATGGTTGGAAGGAAAAAATCTTATAAAAAGGTAGTCAAAAAACCCGTCCGATAAAGGTGTTTTAAAAAAGGTTAAGAGGATAAGTCTGTTTAATCCCTATCTTTTTATTAGTTACCCGCAGATTAAAATGGAGATTGGATGATGTGACGACATGATCTGCTATTGCTGCCTCACTCTAATTATTTCTTACTCCAATTCGAAAGTGAATTGTATTGTTATTTTCGCTAATCATATTAAAACCTATTTTTGCATTATTTCATCACGTAAAAAAGCAGTCTACTGCCCCAATGACATATAAATGATATACCTAACGGCCTAACTTGTTATTGTTATCAAGTTTAAAACAAATAAGGTTTTTATATATAGAGATACAGATACACTGTAATACACATAAAATAACGAACACATTTTCTTTAATTAAAAAATCCTAAATCGTATATCTTTAATTGCATTTTCATGTTTCAATTTTTGAAATAATCGTGGCATATAATATAACATTAATTTATTTAATAGTGTCATAGAAGGGACACGTGCGTGATGACCTAGGGTCGAACGAATGTTATCGCGAGTAAAAACATTAAATCATCTTCTACGGTACTTTATATAAAGTAAAACATATTAAAGTTTATGATTTATGATAGAGTAAGAAAAATATAAATAAACGAATGTAGCTTTGTTTGTTTGTTACACTTTCACGCCTTAACTATGAAAGCAATCAACATGAAATGCAAAAACGTTGTCTCAGCAAAGGTAATATAGCAATAGCCCTATATGGTTTGTATTGCCATAGTATGTTGATGCTATAAAAATATTATATTGAACTGGAATTTCCTTGTGCTGAATAAACGTTCAAATTCTAGATTATCCTATAACTATGTGGGAGTTTAAAACTCTTAGGTATACAGATCGCTTATTATTTGACTCCAAGTCAAAAGTTGTATAAACCGTAGTCATATCATTATTTCCCTAAGGGTTACTCGAAACCTTTTGTATTAAACACGCTTTTTTTTAATTAAAAACAATTTACACTTTCACAATACTCTGTATACTGATCAGCTATGAAGGCAAAAGTGTTACTGTGTTTTCCGAATTCTCAGTGGCAGCACGGAGCCTGGAAAAGTGCCCTGTAAACGCAATAGGCTCGCCCCCTGTTACGAATGACTTGCAAATTCATAACATGGTGAATTTCGGGTGTAATTTTACTCCTCTGCCTACCCCTTCGGGAATAGAGACACGAGTCTCTAAATACTGTAAGATAATACAACTATAGCATCTTATTAATTCCCAAGTGACCAATGAAAAGAAAACGGCCAATTTCATTCACGAGACCTAGTCGTCAATATATTTATTACAATATTTTGTCCTAAACGAGTCAGCTGTTCGTAAAAATCTGCTGTTTTATGTGTCTGTAAAACCTAAAGCTTTTCTGTATAGGTAGCGCTAAAATATACGACTCATATATGTATATGTTATATTGCATTAATCGGGCGGTAAGCAGAAAAATTGATGACCGTCGTAAATTCTTAAAACGTTGACGCTTTTCACGGACTTTTGTGATCGCACTGAAGGTAGATATTGAATTATCAGATATTTGGTAGACGATTTACGTTGGTCGCCGTGAGAAAGGTAGGTGTAAGTACAATTTAGGAGTACTTAATTGGTTGTAAGGTTCTAAATGAAGACTTGGAATAAGCTGCGCGTTTGATAATGTTTCCCTCATAGATTGACTGTTCAATCGACCTTTGCTAGGTTACATATGGAAACCTGGATTGTAGTAAGCTTTCCGATTGATAACGTTTCTCTCATAGATTGACTGTTCAATCGACCTTTGCTAGGTTACATATGGAAACCTGGATTGTAGTAAGCTTTCCGATTGATAACATTTCCCTCATAGATAGATCGGTGTAGCTTTACAACCATTAATTACATCAACGGACACAAGGAACTAACACCCAGACTCATAAATGTTGTCCTGTCGATCGAACCTACAATATACGACGCACTGACACCGTTAGGGTGAGCACTTTAACCACTACGCACATTCCCATAAATAAAATCATATTCAAAACAACAATTTGTGAATCACATAAATTGTTCTTTCGAGTCTGGGTGTTCTCTGTGTCCGTCGATGGAATATTTTTAAAGTCACGATTTATTCCTGGTGAAGGAATTATACAAAAAGATATAGGTATAACTATCCTTGAAAGTGGTTAGTTATTTATTTTCATTCTGCACCTAATACTTAGCTACGCTAGGTTTACATTTTAAGAGCTTAGGATAAATTTATCAAAGTACATACCCGCCGCTATCTGGTATACATCAATCTGTGAACAAAAAACATAAATATTAGTAAATACACCAATCTACGATATTAACTAAATGAAGAGTAAAAATGTCCGCGGCCCGTGATTTGCGACGTTCCTTCATCCTTTGTTCAACGTTATTCTGGTGAAATCACCCGACGTAATTGGGGATTTTCTGTGTTGTGTAGGTACATGTGCGCTTGTAATGTTTTGTATATTATAATAATAATAATAATATTCTACCACATATGTGATTACTGGATTACCTGATGGATTTTTTCAACAGGGAATATCAAATATTCTTGCCAACGAAACAAACTTTAAAATACTAAAATAGCCTTATCCCGCTTTTTTAAGGCGACTGTCGACATTCGTAACCCAAAGGAAATTGCTATATTCTATGGTTTAGACTTGTCAGAATATTATTGAGGTACACCCCGAAACGTCTGTCAAAGTTTTTCATGCCAGCTGGAACCGACGACTAAAGGTTACGGCACACCGTACTGACACCGTTGTAGCTGTACTACAGCACTGCTGACACGCAGTCCTGAAGCTGTTAGGTACCGACAAGCGCGCTAACAACTCGATCTTGGAATTTTATAGACATACAATCTAACGGTCAACTTTTAAATCAATCAAGTCAACTCTCTAAAACTTCCCTCCCCCCCTCTCTAAAGTTCGATTGGTGTATTCACACCTCTTAATATTAATTTTTCCTACGATTTTTGTATACCCCTCCACACCAGCCCTCATGAGTACAAAAAACATATAATTTCATAAAAATGAGTAAGGCTTTCAATAGTCTAATTGCGATTCTAGTGGATAATTGCGTCAATGATTCCAAGACTGTACTGGAACTTGGTAGCAAACTGCTTGATATGTTATCGAATAAGTACAACACACATCATCAGCATTTAACAGTCCACTGCTGGACTAGGCCTCTCCTTTAAAAAGGAGGAATTAGCCTACTATACCACTCTGGCCAAACGGGTTGGTATAGGGTTTGTATCAAGTTTTCCTTCTCTTACTGTGCTGTTCTGTGCATACGAGTAATATGCTCCGTCTGTCGGCTCTTACGACTCCCATGGGATGATATGGGGTGGTGACAATCCGTATTCCTACTCCATCACCACACGTAATCGTACAAAAAAGTACAAAGTACAACAAGTACCTACCAACCAAATACATAAGGCATTTTCTCGTTGTAAAAATACTAGTGCGCGTAAGTGTCTGGAGAATTTTGGCAGCTGTTTTCAGAGTCCAGTTGTTGTTTTTCAAAGATTCTCGTAATAAATTGTATCTAATATCGGCGAAAAAACATGTTTTTCGATAAGTATCTCAAATAAGACATTGTGAGTATTTGTCACCTGTTAGCTGAGTCGGTCGTTGGTAATGAAATATTCTGTCAATTCAGATACACCTATTTCTTGTACCTAAATTATTACTTCACTAGTAAGCAAATGGTAATAATATAAAAATACAGAGTAAGATAAGATGGCTTTTTATTTGCTCAAATATTCCATTCAACTTACGTAAATCTGATTCTAGATAAAGTAAATCTAAACTTTCTCACTCACTTTCGCATCAATATCAGAATAGCCTCAGAAATGAAGAATTTCTCGGATCCAACAATTTGAAAAGGAAGTAATTGGAACTAGTTCTTGTGATGTTTATTATATATTTTAGTTAGCATAAATGTCAATACAGATTCTAATATTCAGTACCTAATTTCTTTTAATTTGATATGACAAGTAAAATTGTCTCACAAATTGCGATATCTGAATGATAATCAATGACATGCTACAAGACAAAAAGCTTATTAAAACGGATACATATATAGACTAAAACCTACATTCCTAGCAAAATATAACGTAAAAACTTCGCTATTGCTCAAGATAATATATCAGAAATCTCATTAGTCTTTTCGTGGTGTATTCATACAAATGTCATATCAGTTGACATGTCAATGTCAAAGTGAAAGTTCACAAGACACGCTAGTCCTTAGACTATATATATTACTTCCTTACTTTATGCGCTAGTCGTACGCGGCCACAAATGAATGATTACACTCATATATTGAAATTTAGTCTCGCTTGGGATTACACTGCAGTCTTGGTTTCTCAACCTTTTAGTGTTTCGTGTCTATAATAGTTTCAACTTGACTATCACAATCATTTATTCGCTTAGGCCCGCTGTGATTTGAGGCCAACATTGACAGACCTAAAAACACATTTTAGCTATTTCGAGTCAAACAATAAAAAATCCTTCCCTATTGGATGTCCACGTCATAAAAGGCACTTTCTGCTGTAATTTAATGTTTTGGAGCAAAACTATCGAGTAAAACCGTATGTGAATACGAAGCATAAGACTGCACGATTGGCGTAGTGGTTTAAGCGGCTTTTTGTTAAAAGTTGTTTTTTAAGTAGGTACATACATACAGAGCGTATTATTATATTGCAGTAAATACAGATAAAATAATCCAACTCAGACTACTTCGTATCCCATATACCTACTTAGAAACCGCTTCTACTCAGTAATTCTTCAATGAGCTTACGGTTACCCGTAAAACAGTCCGCAAATTGACCTTCGTTATCACTTATCTCTCCCCCTGACCTTGATCTTAATGTTGAGAAACAGTGCACTAGAATAAAAAGATTGTATGAAGTTTTCATTGTACCTCGTACGTATGTAATACAGGCAGACATGAGTTGCACGTGTGCTGAACTACAACATGTTTCATGTTTGTAATAAAGGTACATGAAAGTTCCTTCTAGTTCCGGGGATTAATATAAAAAGTTACATCATTTATATAACTCAGTTTAGCTTACGAAGTAACTATTTAGTAATCTGTGCTTTAGCATAAATCTTAGGGTACTACTACTAAGTAACAGTTTAACCTTGCTGTACAGGGAGCCGTATGAAAAAGTAATGGTTATGTACCATTTTCTACATTTATAATATCTTATATTTTAGATACCTTTACAAACATTCATAAGTATCTTCTGGATGGGAATCGTCACCATAGCAAAACGTTACGTCGTTTGAAAATGATTGGTGACATCATATACTTAGCTTAGTTTTCTCGTTACTCAAAAAAACGGTACTATAGAAATACTGCGCTTAATAGCGGCGATAGCCCAGTGGTGTACGAAACGGACTGTCGAGACGATGGTTTCGGGTTCGATCCTCAGGTACCCCGGGCACACACCTCTGACTTTTCGAAGTTAAGTGTGTATTAAAATGTTAATTATCGCTCGCTTAACAATGTACCTGGTAGATGGCAATAGGCAAGCCCCCTATTACATTGGGACCGAAACATAACTGGCGAAGTGTGGGTGTGTAATACATCTCTGCCTCCCCTTCGGGGATAAAAGGCGTGAAGTTACGTTATGTTAGAAATACTACTCGTGGTGACAAACTATATGACTGTCAGCTAAGTGACAATAATTATATACCAGGATGTAAATGATCTAAATAACAAACTATTCGTAATAATTCAAACCTAATAGTGACGCCTGTTAAGCTTAGCTCAAATAAAGTCGCAACGTACAATACTATTTCAAATAGAGAATCATTTAAAAACAATAGAACGCTGAAAAACAAATTTTCTTTTATATCTGGCCAAGAATAAAGGGCGCCATATTGAAAAATAATTGTTTGTAGCTGATGACAGCTCATTACTGACACCGTTCATTTATGAATCGACAATGGACGAAGAAATAATAGACAGAAAATCTACACAGTTTTATATGTAGTTAATTTTAGAAATAGTGTCAATCGTCTTGTTAGATCGCGTGACCATTGTATGACACATACAAATATTATTTTTATCGATAAAAAGTTAGGTCATATGAATAAGCCAGATTTATTCAACTTTTTTATTTGAAAAATTAAAGAAAAGAGCGCTGTGTTTTATTCACTTTGTAGACAGTTACGATTGTACTTTTGTGTGCTACAAGCTATTTTGCTTGTTCTCTAAATAAATATTTTATTAGGAAAGTAATAAGTAATTACTATGTGAGTCAAATAGATTTTAAATTATTACTACATTTATTATGACAAAGCAACATAAATACTCAGTTTTCAATGTATTCTTTCTCCTTAGTGTTCTTTCTCTACTCACGAAATAAAATAAATACTTATTTTTACAGTAAATAATTGTGATACTCAACATATTACAAAAATTTACCATTTATTTCTAAAATAAATAAAATATCAGATATTTTCAGTGAAGGACTGGAAAGTATCAGACATATTATTTTTACGAGAGAAGGCGTGAAAATCTATAATATTAGTTTTTCATTTTGGTTTATTGGAAAAATATGCAAATAAAGCATCAATTCTGCTTATTTTATTATTGACTTGAATATTTTATTATTTAAGATACAGGTACCTAACGAAATATATATCAGTGCGTATTATAAAGTCCGCACCGCGTACTGTCTGTCCGTATCAACGCGATGAACTCAAAAACTATTGAACAGATTTTCGTACAGTTTTCACCATTAGATAGTGTAGCTCCTGAGGAAGGTTTAGGTGTAAAATTAAAAGCTTTAAAAGCGTCAAACTGTAAGTTGTAATTTTCAACAGGCAACCAGTCAAATAGCCTTGATATCGTTTAAGATTAGAGCAAAAATAAATTAATCAGATTTAAAAAAATAATCCTATTGCTAATATTCATTATATTTACATACAACACTGACTTGCCAGCATTATTTTCTCAACTAATTCTTCTGTAAAGACTTTTCATTGTTATTTTTTACAAGTTTTTTAATTATAATTCGCACGTTGTTACTGGCTAAAACTCCATGAACTTTCATGGCCTCATCTCACCATGACTTTGAACTTGTCCATGGATAAATTTATTCTAATTTTATACCCGCCTGAACTTGGCCCTTTTCACACTCAGCCTATTATGAAACGAGGACGCCCTTTCAAATTATGTGATATTTTTAACAAGCTCGACTTAGTTAATAAAAACTTTTTAAATCGCACGTATATTTATGACCTTGACATGCATAAGCTTAGCATATTTCGCTGATTATATTCGTTTCTTACGTTTTGAGCTATTACTATTTTTCGAATTGATGATTTTGTAAATTTTCATGTTTGCAATAATCATAAATCTTTAATAAAATTCCCAGAACTACTTATACAAATTCAATAATCACATCACAATCACGCCTTACTGATATGTTCTCCTTAAAAGAGTCATCACAAACATTCTGATCATTCCAATAACCAATAACTCAGTCTGAATTTACCGAGATCCACATTTGAAATTAGGACACTTTTATTTTTGGCAGCCATTTTATTATTTATGGCGCGGATCGCTCATAAAGATATTAGTGTTCTATTTACAAAGTCCCAACATTTTAGTTTTGTCGTTTTAACTATTTTATTTGAATGTCAGACGATTCTCTTTTTGTTCAAGAGTGTGGTTCTCTTTTGCAGAGAAAATTTACGCTTGAACTAATAGTACGAGATCCCGCGACAAATTAGTGCACTCATCGACTTTTTGCTTAAAACCAAATTTTTAAGTATATTTATGATTGGGAGAATTCATATCTACTAGGTTGCCTATTAAAATTTGGCCGCAAGTATTTTTAATTAAATTATTGTTAATTGATTTTTGGAAGATAATTTCTTTCACTCGTTTTATAAGTAAAATATCGTCTACATCACGGCTATCCATATAAAGATTCTGAAAAATCACGGTTGCCATTGTTTATGTGGCCGCACGTCATAACGTTCATTTATGATTTATATATCAAACTAGAGGACGCCAGCAGCTACGCCTGCATTTTTTTTTAATTTACCCGTTTTGGCCGATCCCGTGGGAATTTCGGGAAATCCCTTCTTAGTGCACCCCTACGGTCCCCAAGGAACATACATGCCAAATTTCAGCTTCCTGCGCCCAATAGTTTCGGCTGTAGCGTGTCTGTCAGTCAGTCAGTAACGCAATGATTTTATATATTAAGATTAAAGCTATTTTTTTCTTATTCTGATTATATATGGGTGCCTAATTCGGCCGCAAATAAGGGTTGCCGGCTGTTGAAGATTGTAAATATTTAAAGTAGAGTTAAAGAGAGTTATACACTTAACATAATTTGTCAGACAGCTCCTAAGACTAAGGAATATACATAGCATTCGCATAAAAACAGCATGTATACCCAATATATTTACTTTGACTTATGAATTCTTTCTAGTGTTAGAGTAAGATATTATATATACAAAAGACGTTTCGAATTTTCGTCGGTTGACACTAATTTTAATTTGATAAGTGATGGGCTTACTCAGAATGAATATCGATAAAATTTTAAATAAATCATTAGATCTGGTTTACTTCGAATAAATATCGATAGAACGATGATAATTCCTCAATCAAGTAAATTAAAGAATAAATAATAAAAAATAAAGTAAAAAATGTATGGGAGAAAACTGTTTTTGCATATAACTTGATGAATGTGCAAGTTAGGTAATTTCTAATGCTTGATGACAAATCTATGCAGCGAGAGCTTTCATTTAAAAAAAAACATACGAATCGGTTGGGTAGAGCGGGTTGGCCGACTCGTTATAATACGAGTAGGCCAGCCCGAACACAAATTCTTTTAATATATAGATGTCATATGAGTTGACATGTCAATGTCATAGTGAAAGTTCTCAAGACACGCTAGTCGCACGGAGGCACACATGAATGATTACACTCATTTTTTTATAGACGCGCTGTACACGCCCTTATGACCGAAGGGGCATGCAGAGGTGTAATATAACACCCACATTTCGCCATGAATTTTTAGGTCCCACGTAATAGGGGGCGAGTCTATTGCCGTTACCGGGCACATCACCAGACTCCGTGCTGCTACTGAGAATTCGGAAAAACCCAGTAACACTTTTGCCCGACCCGGAAATCGAACCCGGGATCTCCGATCAGCAGTCGCATACGCTATCCACTGGACCACGGAGGCAGTCTGTCACATTTCACGCATATATTGAAATTTAATCTTGCTTTAGATTACACTGCAGTCTTAATTCTCAACCTTTAAGTTTTACGCGTCTGTAATAGTTTCAACTTGAGTATCACAATCATTTATTCGCTTAGGCCACGCTATGATCTGAGCCCAATATTGACAAATGTAACATTGGCACGAGGCCACCATTTAATTGGCACGAGGCCACTATTATTTGGTAAAATAAAAAAACAATGTTTTCAATAAAAAGTAACAATTTCTTTATTATTATAATGGACTTTACATTTTTTACAAATAAAGAAGATAAATAATAAAAAAGAATGCGCTCGAATGGTCGTTGAGGGAGAACACTTAACTTCGTCAGCTGAAGAGGGGGTTCTCCTCGGAGCGTAGCCGTATTTATAGGGCCGGAATGCAGGTACATGAGGTGAGGGGGACGGCAGGCCGAAGAGGTGGGCATCATTCAATGCCACACAATTTAAAATAGATAAAATGTGTTTTTAACACATTTAGCTACTTCGAGTCAAACAATTAAAAATCCTTCCCTATTATCCAATAGTCTACGTCATAAAAGGAACCTTCTGCGGAAATTTAATGTTTCTCGCTTTTAATAAATATAAGTATGCGCTCTGCAATGATTTATGTCAATCAAAATTAGGTTTGTACACAATACCCCAATATCGAACACATATGTATATTTCGAGACAAAGAATAATTTCTATTCATATCAGACCTTGTATAAAACAGTTGCCTTTTAAGTAAATACAGATAAAAGAATCCAACTCAGACTACTTCGTATCCCATATACCTATTTAGAAACCGCTTCTACTCTGTAATTCTACAACAAGCTTAAGTTTACCCCCGTAAAACAGTCCGCAAATTCGACCTTCGCTTTCACTTATCTTTACCCCTGACCTTGACCTTGAATGTTAAGAAACAGTGCACTAGAATAAAAGATTGTATGAATGTTTCATTGTACCTCGTACGTATGTAATACAGGCAGACATGAGTTGCACGTGTGCTGAATTACAATATGTTATTGTAATAAAGGTTTATGAAAGTTCCTTCTAGTTCCGAGGATTAATAAAAAGTCACATCATTTATATCACTCACATTAGCATAAAGCTAACGGTACTATTATTTATTTTTGCCGAGCACAGTTTAAATGTTGCTGTATAAGGAGCCGAATGAACATTTTTACTTTTTTCTACATTTATAAATAAGTTATGGTACCTATTTTGATATGCAACATTACAAACAATAGAATTCGAGTATTTACCTGAAAAGGAATCGAACCCATGTGACGCACAGGCAGTGTCGAAGTGATGTATCATGTGAAAATCGTGGTGGCGATTTGTACACTTAAACCACTCCTTCATACGTATACTTGTCATATACCTACTTAGCTTAATTTTCTCATAACTCAAAAAGCGATACTAATATTAACCTTGGTTACAAACTTAGATTGTTTGACTGTTTACCAAGTGACCATATATAATTGAATACCAAACCATAAATGATATACATTAAAAACGAAACTTAAAAGTTCTTATTGGTGGGTTAATAAGCTAAGACGTGGTATAAAATAAAGTTGCAAATATAATCATTTATTCTACAACATTATTTCAAATAGAGAATAATTTACGCAATCAGCGGTTTTATCTAAAAACAATAGAACGCTGAAAAGCAAGTTTTCTTTTATATCTGGCCAAGAATAAAGGGCGCTATAATGAAAAAGAATTGTTTGTAGCTAATGACAGCTCATTACTGACACAGTTCATTTATGAATCGACAATGGACGAAGAAATAATAGATAGAAAAACTACACGGTTTTATAATTATAGTATATATATATATATATATATATATATATATATATATATATATATATATATATATATATATATATATGTAGTTAATTTTAGAAATAGTGTCAATCGTCTTGTTAGATGACGTGAATGTTGTATGACACATACAAATATTATTTTTATCGATAAAAAGTTAGGTTACCTATATGCATAAGCCAGATTTATTCAACGTTTTTATTTGAAAAATTAAAGAAAAAAGAGCGTTGTTTTTCATTTCACTTTTAAGAACACAGTTTGGATTGCAGTATTGTGTGTTACAAGCTGTTTTGCATGGTCTCTAAATAAATATTTTTTTAGAAAAGTAATGATTACAATGTGAGCCAAATATATTTTAAATTATTAGTACATTTATTATGACAAAGCAACATAAATACTCAGTTTTCAATGTTTTCTTTCTCCCAAGTGTTCTTTTAATATTCACGATATAAAATAAATACTTTTTAAAGTGAATAATTGTGGTAATCTACATATTACAAAAAGTAACAGCTAATTTCTATAAATAAATGATAATAGCGGCTATTTTAGTGAAGGTCTGGAAAACGTCAGACTTATTATTTTTACAGAAGACATCGAAATCTATAGTTTTTCTTATGGTTCGGTGGAAAAAGAGGCAAATAAGGCATCAATTCAACTTATTTTATATTAAACTGTTTATTTTATTATTTTAGATACAGGAACCTAACGACATGTATATCAGTGCGTATTATAAAGTCCGCGTCGCGTACTGTATGTCTGTATCAACGCGATGAACTTAAAAACTATTGGACAGATTTTCGTTCAGTTTTCACCAATAGATAGTGTGGCTCCTGTGGAAGGTTTAGGTATAACATTTGGACAAAGTCTAGCACTTTAATTAGATCATCGTGGGTCACAAATTACATCACGTTGGCTCCACACAAAAGCATAGTACTTAGGTACAGAACGACCACGCAAACTTCATCAAAAGCAAATGTGAACGATTATTAAAAACTTGCAAGCAGTTAATATAATCTATCAAAGAATTTTTATGCCGTCGTCCTGCCTCAATAGCAACTGCATATTTTAATGCTTTACGGCGATAAAGATAAACTAATAAGATATATTTTAGTATTATTAATACTACTAAACATACTGCTAATAAATAGTGTCATCACTTGGTTGGCGCCACTTCGACGTCAGAAACACTTGCACACTTCCAAGAAAATAAAATTAATTAAATGAAATATCAACAAAAAACGCTACATAAACTAATAGTACTTAACTAATAGTATACACTATATTTTTTTTTATTAATAAATGCTTTGATACATTTTTCCTGCGCCATTTGCAATTAACCATAACTCGCGTTTAACCATACAGCGCTTTAAATGCTTCAAACTATTTATTTATTTGGATCGCCACCAAATGATACACATCTAAATAAAACTTTACACATATGCCTTGTGTTCATTTACTTACAGGCAAACACATCTAACTACATTAACTATAAGCTGTAATTATTATCAGGCAACCTAGGCAAATATCCTAGTATCGTTCACAAATTAGAGCAAAAATTGCAAATTTCAAAAATCTTTTTTTCTACATAACATTTACATTCTACACCGCACTACACACTTGCCAGCATAATTTTCACAAAAAAATCTTCCGAAAAGACCTTTCATTATAATTTATCACACGTTTTAATATTACAATCCGCATTTTGTTTTCGAATAAACTCCATGAACTTTCATAGCCTCATCTCGCCATGACTTTGAACTTGTCCATGGATAAATTTATTCTAATTTTATACCCGCCTGAACTTGGCCCTTTTCACACTCAGCCTATTATAAAATGAGGACGCCCCTTCAAATAGTGTGATATTTTTAACTAGCTCGACTTAGTTTATACTTAAAAACTTTATAATCGCATATATATTTATGACCTTGACATTCATAGGCTTAGCATATTTCGCTGAATATATTCGTTTCGTACGTTTTGAGCTATTGCTGATTTTTGATTTGATGATTTTATAAGATTTCACGTATGCAATAATCATAAATCTTTAATAAAATTCCCAGAACTACTTATACCAATTCAATAATCACATCACAATCACACCTTACTGATATGTTCTGCCTAAAAGAGTCATCACAAACATTCTGGGCCTCAAGTCTGTTATTACAATAGTGCCAAAATGGTCAATCACTGACTTCATAATTGTTGATTTTGACAAGTTTGGTAGTCTACTGTTACAATGGTGCCATTATGATTTTCCGATGGTCAACCACTGACACTCCATTGAAAGACATGGCATAGATTGGTAGTCTCGTACATAATGACAAATCGATGACTGACGTATGCGGTAGTCTGGTAATATTTTGACAGTTCTTTTGATCAGTGACCTACCATCGTAACGCCATCATGCAATCATTGCTTTTGTCTAGTGTTTGCTTGTGAAACATAGTGATAGACAATCAAAAAGTTTAATGTACTACAAAAAAGAGATAATGTATTAACTGCGAACTAATATTCTCGAGCTAACTAACAAGCCAGTCGCTTATCGAGGATGACTACAAACCCTTTTACGGATATTCCCGAGGCGAAATTTGTAAAAACGTTTCATCTTAGAGAGGAAAGGATTCAGTAAGGGAGTTATTTCAAAATCTCATTCCCCTTAAGGCCAGACCGCGTCAAAACGATAGCGTATCGGCAGAAATAAAGGTGAGAAAACTGAAGTTAATATTGATTTATTATTCTATTCCTATAAAGAAGAAATTTATTAATTAATGTTATATTTTTATTGTTGATTCTGGTAGCACTCATTTTACGCATCAGGATCTTACCAGACCTTGATTGGACAGGGTGCCCTCCATGACATTTCGCCAATTACTGTGTCACAGCCCACTAAAGAAGTTACAGAGGCATTATATAAAATATACCATCAATGTATTAAATGGAAAGGAATATCATAGTTCGCCTAGTTCAGTTTGTGGTTTTCCAAATTTGATGTTCAAGTGTCTACTTGAACATCAAATTATACATGTACATTCTGCCTTCCGAAATATACAAGAACATCAAAGCTAAATACTCATATTCCAAACATAAGAAACACTAAATTAAATAATATTTTCAAACGTTGTAGCTGTGATTTTAACCCAACTATGGCAGAGCTCAGATGAACTTAGTTCATCTGAGTGACGGAGCTAAAAAGAAAGAGTAATGTTTTTACACATTGGGAATGGAAGTGTTAGTAGTAGATAATGATATGACTATAGATAGTGACCAGCAGTGGTTTGGTACTTAAATAAATGATAATGTCATACCTATGTGATAGTTTGAAGTATTAGTACAATAAGATCTTCCTGATCTCTTTTTAATATTGCCATACCTAAATGACAGGAACAGTTATGTTAATGATGCTTTATATAATGTTCCTAATTTATCAATATATTCTACCTACCTTTTATGGAGTCCTGTAAAGAATTTAAGTACCTACATAATTCAATTAAATAATGTCTGAATTATGATGAAAAGTGTTTTTAAATTAATTGCATAGTATATAAGATCTTAGTATAAAAGAATATGATGTAATGAGTGGTGTGTTTATAAATATTTACTTATCTCTCTTACAGATACAAAATTCAAGCAAACGGGCAACTTCTTTATGAGTTTTGTGACCGCTCATATCCATCTGTTTGAGACATACATATATGTGAGGATTCTGCAAAGCCAGTATGAAGAAAGTTGCTTTGCTAGTAGATGCAAAAGTGAAGATTTGTGATAGTTAGTATATGAGAATAGTGTTCAATATTTGTGTCTATAATTGGAACCAATAATTCTTAATAAATTCATGTACAGAAATTATTTATCTTTAATAAAACAACATTGTTAATAATAACACATAATTATGAGTTTTATTTTCCTTCTTGATACAGTTACAACACATGAAACACAAATAATATTTTAATTGTAATAGGAATGTATCTATGATCTAACTCAATCTTCAATATTTTATGTTTTGGTTATGCCAATTCTTCTTCGAATATAAACACCTTTAGTAGTTAACTCGCTATCTTTAATTATAGTATTTACTCCTGTTGATATAATCACTTTTCTTTGAGGTGTGAACTGCATAACCTTGCTGTATCATTTCCTTTGGAATTTGTTATCCATAGAGCATTTTCCATTGATATCTTCGTTTTGGCTCTAAGAGAAACATACGAGCTACTCGGTATTTAACAATTCAACGCAGTGCATTGAGATTATTGAGAAATATAACAAACTAGGACATTGTTTACAAAAAGGTATGAGTTTTGAACTTTTGACAGTTCTTACTTCAAAACATGATTTGACTTTGACAGCTAAACACAACAAATATTATTGAGTTGAATGGTTAAATTCATTGTTTTTTTGCTATTTACGAACTTTAATACAACTTTAGAGTGCTTATAACACTAGTAATGAATATTTAAAAAATATATAAATGAAATCTGGCACGAAAAATAATCAAATTTCATGGTAGTTTTTCAAAAATCATTTTTTCTAATGGTTTTTTTATCTATGGCAATACAACAATGCCATTCTGCCACCATTCAATTACGAGACCACTGATCGATCACTGAACTATCATAATGAATTACCAGACTACGAACTTTTGTCAAAATGACAATGGGATCGTGTTGGAATGACGAATGTGTTTAAAATAGCAGACTTGAGGCCCTGATCATTCCAATAACCGATAACTCAGTCTGAATTAACCGAGATCCACATTTGAAATTAGAAGTATAACACTTTTATTTTTGGCGGCCATTTTATTATTTATGGCGCGAATCACTCAAAGATATTAGTGTTCTAATAACAAAGTCCAAACATTATATTTTCGTCGTTTAAACTATTTTATTTGAATGTCAGGCGATTTTCTTTTCTTTTTTTCTTTCAAGAGTGTGGTTCTCTTTTGCAGAGAAAATGTACGCTTGAACTAAATGTATATTATATGCTTTGGTGGTTCAGTGAATAGCGTATGCGACTGCTGATCGGAGGTCCCGCGTTCGATTTCCGGGTCAGGCAAAATTTTTACTGGGTTTTTCCGAATTCTCAGTAGCAGCACGGAGTCTGGTGATGTGCCCGGTAACGGCAATAGGCTCGCCCCCTATTACGTGGAACCTAAAAATTCATGACGAAATGTGGGTGTAATATTACACCTCTGCCTACCCCTTCGGGGATACAGGCGTGAGTCGATAAATAAAATAATAAATAAAAAAAAGATAAAAATGTTCTCTCATTGGTATTTTAAGTATGAACCAATAGTTTGTAAGTACTTAAATAAAAAGGTATCAATTTAAATACCTAACTCAAAAACTTGTTCGGTATACCGGTATCTAAAAGCTTACAACTTTCTTTTTTCGAATTTATCGTACAGACTTGGTTACTACAGAGCAAAGGTCATTCATTTGTATTATTTCTTGTATTTAGAAAGTTCAAACTTTAGAGCAAAGCTACTTCGTACAGAAGTAACTGGATCTAATACTGAAATTACGGAATTATTAACGCAAAAAATCAGTGATCACTCGACTTATGGCGTATATATTTTAGACCTTTTTCTGCAACATAGTTTAACTATACCATGAGGCAAAACAGTATATTATAGATATTGTATTATGGAGCGGGAATCGAACTCGCGACCTTCGGCGTAGTAGTCGCTTACACAGCCGCTGCGCCAAACGGTCGTCCATAATGTTTCACTTTTTTATTGACAATAGGTAACATATTTGGAATTATTTATTTTTATAATTTAAGCGGTGTGCAATATAATATTAACCTCGTTTATAAGCTATCCCACTGCTGGTAATGAGCCTCTTTTCACTGTGAGAAGATTTGGCCCAAGTGCGGATTGGCAGACTTCACATGTCTTTCGAGATCATTATGGAGAACTAACCAGACATTCATGTTTCCTCACGATATTTTTCCACCATTAATTACAGATTGTTAAACAAGTTATAATTAACAACTTAATACGCACATAGCTGCGAAAAGACAATGGTGCGCGCCGTGATTTTGAACTTGAGACTCTCTACGTAGCAGTCTCTCGGTCGCCCCACTAGTCTATAGGTGCCTATTTAAAAATTACTTACTCTTCATTTTGGTAATCAATTCATAACGTAATCCAAATAACCGTGTTACATTAATAAAGTTATTTTAAGTCCGTGAGTACTTCGGTTCAATTCTCGGCCAGTGTAAATATTTGTACGCTGCCAACATACACGTGACGCGTCAGATATGCGGACACGTGCAGATAATTATGGGGTTAAGTAATGCTATTAGCTCCTTTGGATACAGAGCAAATGATTACCGGTTCCTGTACAAAAAGATTTTGTATTAGGAAACTACAGAGCGCAAGAAGCTGAAATTAGGCATTTATGTTCCTTGGGGAGTGTAGAGGACTATTAAGAGATTTTTGTAAATTCCTATCCTAAAGGGGTAAAATAATCTAGCTTACTAAAAATCTGCATTGAATACAATTTTATAAAATCTAAAAACAGTAAACATAGAGGCGTTTCTGTGCGAAAATTTAGCACCATCAGTAAAACTGTAATCGCTCATTCTAATTCCATTTGTATTCAGTTTGTATGTTGACTAAAATATGGGATTATTGTCTGGATCCAAGATAAATGTGATGTTGAAATAGTTGCGAACACCTGCGATAGTTGACGATTGTAATTAGTCAACCGAGAAACTCAATTAATGCTGAGTTACATTTTAAGAGAAATTGCTTATCATTATTTTAATGTCAGATTTGCTACATGAATTAATAATTTACAAAACACTTGTATTGATCATTAGTCCTGTATATAAACTATGAAATGAGTTAGGCCATAGTCCAACACGCTGGCCAAGTGCGAGTTAGGATATTTCACATACCTTTCGGAAAAAATCTTGATGTTTTCCTTCAACCTTAAGCACCCGCAAGCGTTAATTAATGATTTATTAGAAACGTATATAACTCCGAAAAGTCAGAATATGAAAGACAAACTATATAAATTTCAGAGAAATAATTGTCCACTGTCCCTCTGAACGCGTATCGAAATAAGCTATAAAAGAATATACCCACAGCCCTCTACGCACATTTTAGTGGATATTTTATATCGCCTGGAAAACAGAGATTAGATGCCTAATCCCTTCCTACGAGAGAGCTCTTAGAAAGCCGTGTTCCACCTAATTAACTTCAGCTACGTTTGAGAATAAGTGTCGCGACACATCAGCGGGACCTACAGCGCCGAACGTTCGATTGAATACGCGTGCAGTTTTTTCGAGTGTCCTTTCGACATATCAGTCGAAATTTCGTCGCGTCCAGTGTGGCGCTGAACCTTCCGCAAGCGACTATTTGACGTGACGCATTACGCGACCGAATGTTGCTACTGCAGATACATAGTGCCAACTGTTTGGCAAGTTCTGTGTGTCTTGCTATACGAATACTGCGACCAATACTTCAGTCGATAAGGTATCGACGCCGAACGTTCAGCAGATGTGTCATTACACTTAGACACCGACGTCTATTCTCAAAACTCCACAGTATAACATGTAGGTAATTTCACTGATATACCACGTCAACTCTTTTGATATTGTATGATGTATTGTGTCTTTTTCAAGCTATGAACGTAAACGACCTTGTGTCAGTGAAAACTCGAATTAAATTCCGTAGAAGTTGTAGCGGGTCCCCTTGAATTTGCGTCGTAAACATGTAAATATCGCTGATACTGTCTCTATTGTCAGGAGTATTTTACTTTGTAGAGTATTATGCAGTTAAAGAAGCAGCTATGGCTACATTCGCGATTATCCTTTATGATGGATACTTATGCATAAAACAAACTTGAATGATACCCTACTGTTTATAATATTTACTTTTGGCAGTCGCTATGTCAAATGCAGCTTCTAATTTTATCTGAAATGATCAGGGTTTTCAGAGTATAAGAGTTCTTTGTATGATTTTGAATGTTTGTAAAGTGCCTGATACTGGATACATTCCTAATGAGAGTGCTCTTAAAAAACTGAAAAAAACCTAATGACTATTTTGCATATTAATGTTTCAAGGCAACAAAGGTTATTCATTGTTGATAAATTGTTTTTAATATTTATAATGGCGGTATTTAATATTTATAATTAAGAACGGCGGTCTGAAAATAAACGTGGCGAAGACTGAGTACTTGGCCTGCAACAGTACTGATCCCGCGTCAATTCGTATAGGCGGAGACATTGCCCAGCGAAAGGACCTGGTCAAGTACCTGGGATCAGTACTGCACGCGTCTGGTGACATCGATTGCGACGTCAAGGCACGCATTTCGGCAGCCTGGGCCAAATGGCGTGAGGTGAGCGGTGTCATTTGTGACCCCAAAATGCCGGTTAAGCTCAAAGGACAGGTCTATAAATCCATCATTAGACCTGTCCTGTTATATGGCAGTGAGACGTGGCCTGTGCTTGAGCGACACAAGCAGAGTCTGCGTGTCACGGAGATGAACATGCTGCGCTGGATGTGTGGTGTCACGCGGAAGGACCGCATTAGGAACTCCCGCATCCGGGGTAGCCTTCATGTCCGTGACATTGCTGACAAACTGCAAGAGTGTCGTCTACGCTGGTATGGACACGTCTTACGTCAACCGGCATCTTACGTGGGTAACAAATGTCTTGCCATGCTACCTCCACCGGGCCCCGGTAAACGGGGAAGGCCAAAAAAATGCTGGCTTGACGTCGTAAGGGATGATATGCGTGCCAACCAACTAACCACCAGGGATGCTGAAGACCGTGCGAAGTGGAGGAGACATAGCCGGAAAGCGGACCCCGGGCTCCAAGGCGTGGGTTTTGGAGCGCAACCGGGACAGCGCTAGGATGATGATGATGATGATTTATAATATATTTTTTTTTAGATAAGTTAATAAGTAGTCTGTGCACTTCGAGTTTTCCCAAACCAGATTGCATACAGGCAAATCCATTCCAACTAGTAAACAATATATTCGTCCCACGCGGATTTCATTCAGGAATCAGGGTTAATTACCACTCAGTGTAGCCATTATATTACATGTATATACATAATATATATACGATAAACAAAGTACTCGATGAAGCTGTTACCCCCTCGGATAAGCGGGGTTAACGATTACATGAAACCGATCTCGGAAAATTTAATCTGTACTCGTATTGCTAACGAGAAAGTAGGCTGTTTGCCTAGTCTGGTTTTCGTGAATGGCTGACGGGCGACAGATTAGGTAGGTATAGAAGCAAAGGCCATACTCCACAGAACCCATTAATTAGGACTAGGACAAGAGGATAATAGACTGATTTTCGTAACTTACGATTTGTACAACAAACGTGTAATAAACAATAAAAAATCAATTAAAGAGCTCCTATTTTAAATATCATTTAAATAAAACTTTTGAATACTTTTTAAAATTAAACTTTTAAATACTTTTTAAAATTAGACTTTTAAATACTTTTTAAAATTAAACTTTTAAATACTTTTTAAAATTAAACTTTTTGAATATTATTATAAATGTAATGTTATTCATTTCAGAATTAAAAACAAAAATAGAACGAACCAAAATAAACGGAACTAAAAACCTGAATATTGTACATAAACCGGTCTTCATTAAAAATATGTATATAAAATGATACCCTAAAATGTCAGTCTCCCGTTTATAAAAATAAAACTAAATTGTACACAACTTCACTCCATTACAACATAACGTTTTCACACATTTCAGTAAAAACGCGTCGAAGAAAAAGTACGAACGTAATTCTAAAAATGCAGACGAACAAAACTTCATGTAGATTTAAATCCACAGCATTCAGTAAGGTTAACGACTCGCGACTAAAAATACAAGCATATAGTACCGCTGTAGTACTCGGATATATATTTAGATTGGCCGATTCAGATGATAATGCGATGATGTTTTCAAACAACCGCGGCGACCCGGACGTCCCTGAACACGACTGTTATAGATTCTGCTGAGTGCTGCGTAGACAGTTTTTATGTTATAGGCAGCAAACGAGCTGACAGATCCCCTGACGGTAAGTGATTACCTCCGCACATGGACACAAGCAACACCAGAGGAGTCACAAGTCCGTTGCCACCCTTTGGATTTGGAATAGAAGAGAGAGTGGCATGAGGGAGAATGAATAGGGGATGGTGCCTCTGGCACTCTTACTCACTACTGTTTACTGTAAGTGTGGTGAAAAATAAATATATAGGGTTTATTATTAATAATACCACAAAGCTTTTATATGAAAGCCGGAATCGCTGTAGAACACAGGTAGACCTTGCACGTGTTGTAATATCAGACACAATTTACCATACAGCACTTCATACAATCGTTTCACATACTAATAGGTGACATTTCAGGAGAATTGTCCTAAGACAGTTTACAACTATGCATATTAAATTTATAACAAAACCGCAGGCGATACCGCGGGTCGACCCATGACTTTCTACAGAATGGATTATATGAACGAAATTATAAGGAACTAGAGGACGCCAGCAGCTACGCCTGCATTTTTTTTTAATTTACCCGTTTTGGCCGATCCAGTAGGAATTTTGGGAAATCCCTTCTTAGTGCACCCCTACGGTCTTGGTACCCCTAGTTTCGGCTGTAGCGTGTCTGTCAGTCAGTCAGTAACGCAAGGATTTTATATATTAAGATTCTTGGTCTCCATATTGTAGACGCTTTGCTCAGTGATACATATAAGTATTTACCGTATTTTCTATGACATCCACACTAATAATATAAATGCGAATCTTTTACTCAGTCTGTTAGCATGCTGCAGGCGACTTTTAAAAAAAGGGGCACGCCAGATTGATTAGAATGAGGTACACTCATTTATATTAGGTTTCACACACAGTTTTATATTCTAATTAGGGGTAGCCCGCAGCTACGGATGCATTTTTTTTAAATATAGCATTTTCTTCTCGATCCCGTGGGACTTTCAGGAAATCCCTTTTTAGCGCACCCCTACGGTCCCCAAGGAACTTATCCGTACATGCCAAATTTCAGATTTCTACGCCCAATGGTTTTGGCTGTGACTTGTCTGTCGGTCAGTAATGCAAGAATGTAATACAGATATAGGTACGCAGTCGAAGCCGCGCTGTATAGCTAGTTTTATTTATTATACCTCCGCTGTAATCATTATTGTTGGCAGAAATAACGTCCCGTTATGTGATTCGTCACAATCGTCATATACATTTCTAACAAATTAGATAGAAGGTCTACTGAACTCGAATAAGAGGTCAGTCACAATATGTTAAGTATTATCACGGGCGGATACACACTATTAACGTACCCTAAATACCTAGTTGTATTACCCATTGCCCATGTTAGTATTTCATATCATGTTTCCTGTAAAATAAATGAAGGCTGAAACTATTTAAAATAACATAAATCATGATTAGTTTGACTTAAAATTAGAAGTTCGATGTTTTCTTTGGTGGTTGTACTCAACATTATAATCGCAGACTAAATACGTCCTCTTAGGCTTTCTTAAGACACAGACCGAGCTTGGGCAACCCGTGGATTAATATAATACCAAAAAAACAATAACAGTAACTTGATTCAGACCCGTTACATGTCTATTACTAATCGAAAACAAATCGTGGAAGTTTAAAAATGTATAAGCATCACGATATTTCAATTATTAATTTCAATTTCCCTCTCATCAAGCTCTGTTAATATGTTTCATTATAATAATTATCTTCTGTTGGTGACAAACGATTTCTACAAAGCATGATAAAAATTAAATGAAGTTGTTAAATAAAACAACGGCTATTTGTACGATTGCTCTCCAGTTTTGATGTTTATGCCCATTCATTCATAATTAATTTTACATTAAATGTTTAGATTCAGTTGCTATATGGTTTCTGTCATATACATATTATTAGTATTGGATGCAGCCGGCATAGCGCTAGGATTATGATGATTTTAATTTTTATATTGAGTAGCTTCACTCACACTTTAATTTCTCGTATGAGTGTGTGGCCAACTCTAGTGCCGTAGTTCTTAGACCGCCCGAAGGACTGCGGCCTGCGACATGGCTGGAAAAAGTAATGAGACAAGAACCGGCATCAATGGTTTTATGTGAGGGCCGAGGCATAGTAGCGCTTAGATATAAATACTACAAGAGGCCACCCATCCAAGTGGTGACCTTTGCAGTTGTTGCTTAACTTTGCTATACTTTTAAGAACGACAAGTCAAGTCAGCCTATAAGCGCTACGCTTCGCCTTCTAATATAATATTGAAAACGGTTAATGCTCAATCCCTATAAAATTCCAACGCAGAACGCAGACATTGCAAGGCAACACAGTGGCAGATTTATTTTGATATGTTTTTATTGTATGTATGGCTCGCGACAGATTACAAGATTTAAAAATATTTATATATATATATATATATATATATATATATATATATATATATATATATATATATATATATTGTATTGATATTGTACTCGATCCCGCAGTTATTTCAGGCTTCGCTTTATTTCAGGAAAACTTATTACCTTATTCGTTTTTCCTTATATATTTTCAACAAGAAAATCGTATTAGGTATCAATATCGCATAATATTCTTACTAGCGTGGTAGCGGCTCGAGTACGTTACCTTCCCTACCTCCTACCTACTCTACCATATTATTATACACCTATTTGTCAATCGGTTCGGGGATATCACTGCAAGCCTTTATTGATTCGGTTCAAGGCTTTGGATGCTATAGAGGCCTTTAAATAAAAAAATCGGGGTCAAAACTCTGAGGAAATGTTAATTAAAGAGCTTGTTAAAGGAATGCTAATTAGTAGTCGTGCCTTGTCGAGCTTTCTCACTTTGGAGTAAAATAATCACGAAAGTTTTGGCGAGTGTTATGGATTGCCCTCATGAGAACTAGCAGATCTGTTGGGTAGGAATAAGGAGGAGGTTAAATAGGTACTACTCTCAATTATTGGAAGACCCTCAAAATAAATTGACTCCTGATTATGCTAATTCGATAGTGTTGACAGTCTAGCTGTGATGAGCACGCTCGATGAAAATGTTTGGTAAATGAAAAAAGTCTTGAAGAATGTTACAATGTAAGGTCACACAGCCATTTATAAAATACCTTAAGCTATCAAAAAGAACAAAAAATATTATCAGCACTTGAACTCGGCAATTCTTCAATTCAGAATAGAAGTACTTACAAACTTACTAGCTTACATTTTCATCACTGTAATAGTGTAATACTCGTAAAATCTAAAATTCTATGTGTAGGTATCTTCCATTCGTGCACAAACTTTTTGTTACTTAACGAGCTGCGTAAATACTGGTAATACTACAATACTACAACATTTAAAAAAATCTCATTCTAGCCCAAATCTAGAGATTAAACCTTTAATCAGGTTTAAGTGTACCGTGACTTGTAAAATCTCTGTGATATAACGCAGCTATAAATTATTCAGACTCCATACAGTGACTACATACTATTTAAATAGTAATTAATTACATATACGAGTAGTACTACTATTTTACAGTGGAAGCGTATTACCTTAGACAATAGACACTATTTGATATCGTATTCAGCTCTCGCTACTGTTACCTAACTTGTTAAACTGAGTGATTGTACTCAAAGTAATAATACGCATAGCATACAGTGAAATTCAGCTGTCGGAAGGAGAGAGATTTATTTAACCATAGGCTAATAGTAATAATATCAATGTCAATTAGTCCTTACAAGGCTTCCAAGTCGGGTTGTAGGCCAGAATAGTATACAGATGGGCGAGGTAGGGATTGTAAAAAACTGTGAGTGTTTCATCACCACTTGTTAGGAATATCTATATGATTATTAAATACGTTATTTATCGCCCGCTTAATAATGTGCCCGGTAGATGGCAATAAGCTCGCCCCCTATTACATTGGCACCCAAACATAACTGGCGAAAAGGGGGTGTGTTATACACCTCTGCCTACCCCTTCGGGGATAAAAGGCGTGAAGTAATGTTGTGTTATGTTATAAAATGTTGATAAACTTGTCAATTTTTTTGTATTTTTTTGTGGTGATCCACACAATCATTTTGATATTTACAATTGCCACTGAGTGCGAAAGAAACAGATAGCAATTATTTTCTATTAATTTTTGTACATGTCATATTATTTCAAAGGCTGTCTTACTTTCCTCTTTTTGACTTTAAGAGGTCCTTTCACTTAACTGTAGATACTATTTAAATATAACACCTCATAATGATTATTATACATTTGCCACACTTTCCATTATTAGTACTCATAATTAGATACCGTCTCAGTAAATGTGTTTAATTTACGCTTTCGATTTGTCACAGACTTTATCTCTATATTACGAGCGAAATGAGAATGTGAAGAATTATTGAGATTGAGGTGATCATTACGCGAACATTATTCACAAGAAGATCATTGGGAATCTTTATATATTTTGATACATCATGTATTCACGCAGTATTTTGAGGGTGTCTCTAATTTTAAATAACAACATATTCATATTCTCATAGTGCGAAGAGGCCAATGCTCAGTGGGACAGTTTTCATACAGGGTTGATGATGATGTTATGAATATTATTATATTCCTGCCTGACGGAAGCGAACCTAGGGGAAATACTAACAAACTACTACGCAGAGTTCAAAGCGAACGGGGCGCACCAATGACTTTTATTAAGTTGTGTATGATTAGCGTTTGCTAAATGATAAAGGAAAACATCGCGAAGAATGATGTATCATGTATGTCTGAGAGTTATAAACAATTCTCTTGGAAGGCTTGAAGTCTATCAACCCGCACTTGGCCCACGGTGATGTAGTTACTCATTTCATAATGAAATGAGGCCTGGCCCACCAGTGGATTAGATTTTAAGCAAATATTATAATGTCTACGTCTAAAGTTGAAGCATTTTTCGAACTTACAATTTGACGTGTTTGTTACTGAACGTTCAAATAGAGCTTTCAAGAGGCACGTCGAACCGATAGCAAAAGTCATTAAGCGTTTTTATTGCTTCATAAGTGACAAGCATCACATTATAACCTTTAAAGTCTTGTACGCAGATTTGCAGATAACTTCTAATAAGGTCACATGCGTCCAATAATGAGAATATGTGCCGTCTATTGACACAGTAAACAATATATATTTGTAATAAATCCTACCGTAGACCTTCGCAAACAAATAAACGCCTTGACGTATCTCTATGTATCGAATACGGGACATCATAAAGAATCATATAGAGAAGATAGACGAAAAAATACAGGAAAACATATCAGGCCCTATTCAGTTTTTTACGAAAAGATATGAATGTATCTAGAAAATAATAAAATATCGATGAAGTGCGAGTCGGGCCATGTCGGATGACGAAAATGTTCGAGAAAAGAGATCCGGAACAAGCTCAACTTCAATTTATATTCAGCTGTTAAGTGTTTAAAGTGCCCACTGAATAGTTACAAATCTTAACCAGATTTTATTCACATATTTTAACTATCTGTTTGTGTTAACTGAAATCCGATTGAATTTGTTAATGGCTGGACCAATTGAAAAATAAATCAGTCCAGCCAGGGGTGCTTAACGAAGAATTAATACTATAAAATTCAAAGTAATAATCTAGAAATCAAAAAGTAGACATGTGTAATATTAGGATTAAGACGATGTCTGTTGAGAAAACTAAATATGGGTGCAGCGCATGGCTTGTAGTAGTAACACTCAGAAAGTCTGTGAATTTAACACAAATATCCTTGGCTCATTAGAAAATTATTATATGATCGTGAAACTTGTAATTCGGTAGTCTTAAACGTTTTTAAGTGGACTTAAAATCGCTCAGCATTTCAACATTCAATATGAAATTAATTCAATACTTGTGTAAACATTTAAATAACAAATTAATACTAAACGGAGCATTAACGTTGCACAAACTGTGGGCGGATCATTTAAATATTTACACAAACGACGCTTTTACCGGCTCCTTTATACAAACATCTCGCTAATCAGTTTAAAGGGATTGCCAGCTCAGAATGACCTTAAATTGAATTATGCGATTTCATATTTTGTATATATTTTAATAAATGTTAAGGTAAGCGCAAAGAGAAGAGTCGTATAAGAAGATGTGCTTTTATTTTCTTCTTTTGAAAGACAATTTCTGCTCTAGTAATTAGTTAATCCTATGCCGCTGAGGATTTTACATACATTCATCTAACAGACATAAAGTTCAGCCATACTCGATAGAATAATTTTATTAGTGGTTCATGGTTCACACACACACCTTGTGTGAACCATGAACCACTAATGCCTCGTGGAGCTACGAACTCACAAAACTCGGTGTTCCATGTTGATGCGGTTGCTTTAACCGCATCACCATGTGTGCAATAATGTATTTAATGTTACATTGCATGAAAAGCCAGCAGGCTTATTCTCGATGATAGAGCAAGTTAACTTACAAAAAAGAAAGTCAAATAAACTTACAGTTAACGAAAATAAAGAGAGAAACAGAAAAAGAAAATGAATGTGTTTTGTTTTATCTGTGATATCAAATACCATTAACGATGTTTTCGATTATGTTGCCCCAAATATATAAACGCCGTGCATTTTGGTATTGTTTTGTTTTTCTACTACACTTGACAGTTATGTAATGATAAATGTTGATCATGATCGATCTTATACTCATAAAGGCTGTATCTTCCAGTGTTATAAAGACTTTCTGACTATAACAACTGATTTGTACTACATCCCATAGAAATTCATTAACAGATACAGCAAAAACTGAAACACAGGCTGGTTCCCACAGGGATAAGTAGAGACTACAGATTTAAATATTTGTTTCAAACCTGTCATATTTTTTATGTTGTCCCATATCTAGCATTCTGAAAAATAATATTTAATGAGTACCAGGCACTGAGCTTACTTCTCTTGTCTGATTAATAAGAATGATCCAAATACCTACAGGTAAAATATACCCGTCCTTAGATTTTTCATCAACAGATGTGCCGGGCAATGACAGGTGCGATATTAATTCGTCCTTTTCTTGACCCAATATAATTATAATAAGGACAATTAATCTATGCTCTCTAAAGGAAATTGCCCCATTATTTTGTTTAGGGCTGGGCAATACGCTTTTGGAAAACTTTTATCTTTTTGATAAGAAGATGTTTATTAATTTCATTATGTTGGCCATGTTATACAGTTCGGTGGTGACAAATTAGGAACACAAAGTGTCCCTACCCCTTTTTCAATCCGTAGGTGTCGTGAAATGAGATTATGGAAAATCTACGAAGCAAATTGTATCTTTAGGAAGGATGGGCAAATTGGACATCAAACCCTACACAAACTTGTCTGGCCAACATGGTTTAGTAGGCCAAATCCTTCTATTAAGTCATTATGCTATTGTGAGGAAAATTAGTAGAGGCTTATATTTAGTAGTGATTTGCTAGAAGCTGTGAAGTAGACGTACCTATATTGCGAAGTGATTCACAAACATACGCTAGTAGTTTATTTCACTTAGGACACAAATATAATATAATAAAAACCTGTACTAACTGGTCAAAACTCATCACACAGATGCACAGTACACACGAAAATTATAATAATGACAATGATAATAATTTATAAAATACATACATTTTTACACCGGATAAACCAAAGACATAACGCAGCAGCCCTACTGTCCTACACCCTAGATACATTTACCTGCTCCATCAAGGAACACTGCGGCTAGATATTAATTTAGGGTCAAGTACCTTTTAACCCATAAGGGAACAGGCTGGTAATGGATCAAAACTCTCTCAGTGTAAACAATCATCAGTAATACTTCGGGAAACACTCTCCGTAAAGCTCTTACTTAAGTTGTTAATCGTTCAAGAAATTGAGCAACGAACGTAAATATTAACATGTAATTTTTATGTTTATAAGCTTTGGAGCTTTTGGCAAATTTAATAGAGAGTTAACTGGTTGAATTTGTCATTTATAAAAGGGGACCTAAAAGTACGAAACAAGTGTTTAGGTCATTCTGGTAGGACCTGAAAAGCATAGCTACAAAAATCGTCAAGCTACAGCAGTGTTATATTTAGGTTGGAGGTACCTGCGATGTCTGTTTAATGGAGGTGTTCCAGTCACCCACATTACGTTCACATATCCCTTCCTTTTGGCTTCGCCGTAACCGGGTAAAAATATATCTACCTACAGTCCAATTAAATATCACACTTTTATTGGCCTATAGGTAGGCCTAATAATAAATATTGGTAATAAATACCACGCCTACCTAATAAATACCGCGACTGCCTCGTTGGTCTCGCGGCATAAATGTGCGCGTTGGGTTGGGAGGTCTCGGGTTCGATTCCCGGGTCGGGAAAAAGTGTTATTGGGTTTTCCGTTAGAAAATTCTCAGTAGCAGCACGGAGTCTGGTGATGTGCCCTGTAACGCAATAGGCTTGCCCCCTATTACGTGGGACCTAAAAATTCATGGCGAAATGTGGGTGTAATATTTACACCTCTGCCTACCCCTTCGGGTGTACAGGCGTGAGTCTATAAATAAATAAAATAAAACAAAGTGTTGTCATATGTGAATATGTTAGTTGATTTAACATTTTGCCGCACCGCAATCATGAACTACAGGATTTAATTAATCCTTTAACCGCCACAAGTTCCGTCAACAAAATATGCCCCTAGCGCCGACGCATCTTTGGTAACAATATTACTAGTGATGGGAAATATCAATCATATTTTAAATAAAACTATTTTTCAATAAAACATTTTAACTAAAGACGAGCTTGTTTCACTAATTATATCATAACAATAGTATAACTCGAGAACATATGATTGTTTATATCAGAAATTAATTAAACATTCGATTCAGAAATATTAAACCATGTATTTAAATACCCGAGAAAGTATCGATATAAGAAATACCTAGTTCTATCATGACGTCACAATCTGTCGGATATATTAGGCTCTGGCGTTGGGCGTTTTATGCATATTTATATTGATAGTGCAGGATCAGCATCTACTACTCAGATGTACGAATGAGTCCTGAACAAACAGATATAAATAGAAGATGATTTTAAATAAATTGTACTTTCTTTAAAAGTTGTATAGGTACTTACAATGTATAAAAGTGATAAATCGAAAAAAAATATAGGTACTTACTTAAATGATAACACATTATTTACGAGACGATTACAGAGCTCACACTATTCATTACGTTTTCTTTAATTGGGTATAAAGTCCTTTTCATTTTTCATACTCAGTGAACAAATAATATTGTACCTACTAAATACCCACTTATTATGTTGAAACAATATATGAATACCTATTTTGATAACAGCCTTTGAAAAATAATTAATAATTATAAAGATATGTAACGTTGAAACATCCACCATTATTTATATAACTAAGAATTCGTAACCTTTTATCATTGTCCTAACAAGTTTTACCAATATTCTTGCACATAATGGTTATCGACTTGTACCCCAACACTATTGTCGGATATTTACGACTGCAGCGTTACACATACATAATAAAACTTGGTTGAATTACTAAGAATTTGATTGTTTTTCTTAGTTGAAATTATCAGGTTTCAGTGGGTGATTTTAGAAAGCAATGATACAAAAACATTCGTAAGTTAATCATGTTATATTTTTGTTTAAAACTTTTACATAATTTAATAAACTTTTGAAATACGCGGCTTTTAAACCTATAGTCGTATATATACGTCTGCGGCGGGTATGGCACAAAAGTTCGTGATCGGATTTATCCGACTGCGGCGGTTAAAGGGTTAATATCGCTTAACGTCGTTACAATCCAATCGTATTACACTTATACTTACAGACTTCTATACCTACAGAACTATATTTTCAAGAATTTAATACACGACAGATCGGCCCACAACCTTTAACAATATTTCACACGTTACCAACCAAAAGATTTTCTTGAAATAGAAATAATTATAGCCTTATTTTATAAGTCGTAAATCACCACATTGAGATATTTTATTCTTAGAACGAATTACAGACCGTTATCGCCAAATATACCTACCCTTATACTTAAGTTCTAAAATATACCTTAAATTTTATTCGAAGTAAAGTAATTTATGTGTATTATTATACGCAACGTTTCTATTAAGTTGTTATTACCTTAATAATACATATTTTTTACAGGCTTGCACGATTTCTAAGAAGGTACCTTTACTGTGAATCATGAAATTATCGACATTGTGAAAATTAGTTTTATTGGGGCCAAATCGTGTCTTTGAATTGTGGCTATTGTCGTGTTTTATTCAAATTCTCTAAATCCTATTATCTGTTACATAGCAATGAAAAATCTTTTAAGTCTGTACTAGCCCGTACATATCTGCAATTTATTTTATTCATATAGAAGATAGACCACTTGATCTTACATATTATACATGTATAAAGCTAGCCGGCGGATGTAAGAGATCTAGAGTTCTAATATTGACTAAATTAATTAATAACCAACCAAACGACCATGTGGTATAATGACTAAGAAGAACACTACCTTTTGTTGCACTTTTTTATCAAACTTTGAATAAATACAAAAACAAATTTAGACTTTACGAGACAGAAGGGCAGCGATTTAGGCGACTATTTTCGTGACACATTTTACTACAAGTTAAAATGATTTTAATACAATTTTCTATCGTCTCCGTTGATTTACATACATACATAGTCTCACGCCTATAACCCCGAAGAGGT
This sequence comes from Euclidia mi, assembly GCA_944739405.2. Lineage (NCBI taxonomy): Eukaryota > Metazoa > Arthropoda > Insecta > Lepidoptera > Erebidae > Euclidia > Euclidia mi. The sequence goes on along the minus strand of OX123188.2, from coordinate 1,192,277 downwards.
AGGCAGAGGTGTACTTCTACACCCACTTTTCGCCAGATATACTTTAGTCCCACGTAATAAGGGGCGAGCCTATTGCCGTACCGGGCACATTTCCAGACTCCGTGCTGCTACTGAGAATTTCGTGACAGAAAAACCCAATAACACTGCCCGAACCAGGAATCGAACCCGGGACCCCCCGATTCCACGCGCACATTTATGCCGCGAGACCAACGAGGCAGTCGTATAGGGTTTGATGTCGAGTTTTCCGTCTCTACGCAAAGATGGTACTTGCATCGTGTTATCCCTTAGTCGCCTCTTACGACACCCACGGGAAGATAGGGGGTGGTGACACTTGTATTCTATGCCGTCAACCACACGGCTGTCCGTTGATTTATAAGTACATAAAATTACGTAAGCCCTGCGAAAAGCAGACAGCAAAATAAATGCACAAATAATTACGTAATGACCTCCTTGGCCTTGCGAATGGCATCTCAACGGGTCATGGCTCTATATTACTGGTAAGATATCTCATTACAAGTAGATCAAAAATCCTTTACCAAAAAATTACTATATAAAGTAGACTAATTGATTACAAATAACAGGGTACGACGCCCTCAACCTTAAACAGACCTGTGACAAATGTCAGAAATACAACGAAACATTGAAGTCGGTCATTGAATTCGTAATTTCTTATTACACAATATTGTTATTAAAATTAAAACATGGTGTAAAAAGCGTAATTCACTCAAAGGCTGTTTAGTTTTATTCTGTGCTTTAATTTTGTAATAATTACACTTTTATTAGTAGACAAATTAAACTGTTCAATGTAGCAAAGGGTTGAAAGAATGTCGTGTCAAGAACAAAGGAGCGATATTAACAAGATATTAATATGTTATACTTTATGACATTTAGGAACTCATTATAAATTTAGAGCAGCAATTTTAATGCAGTGTTAGAAAGAGGATCACCTGGTACTGATTACTGATGAATAAAGCTACAATTTTAAGCGATAAGTGAAAAACGATATGTACTGATAAACGCCTCACAAAAAAGTGCAATAAGACACACACAGTTTATTAAGTGATACTACTTTGGGCGCTATGATCATCAACCACATACTGTCCCACTCCTGGGCACGGGCCTCTTCTCACTATGAGAAGGGTAAGACCATAGTCCACCACGCTGGCCAAGTGCGGGTTGGCAGACTTCACATGTCATGTCAACATTATGGAGAACTCTCAGACATGCAGGTTTCCTCACGATGTTTTCCTTCACCGATAAGCAAGCGATATATGTATAAATATACTCAAATCACGATAAATCTAATTATATAAGTTTCTAGTTATCCAACTGTTTGCTTTTAATAAAAATAATTTCTCTGTCTTTACAGATATATGATGATAAATTAGATAATATTATTTCTTTTACTGTGTGTGCCTGCATCAAAAACTGCACTCATGCGCAAGAGTGTAATTTGCATGGCACTAATTATATATAATTAATAGCCCAAAAGTTGGAAAAAGAAAACTATACCGCAACTTAAGGCGCTGTCTTAAGCGACTGTTTTGGTAAATGAGGAGGTGAAGCAGAGGGGTGAAGGGCGCGTAGCTCCGTCTACTGCGGGGCGCCCCCCTTCATTCTCGTTGTGTGCGGCCGTATTCTGGCGATATCCGTATTCCAATATTTCAAAATCGCAAGCAAAACGTTTTAGCATATTGAATTGAGATACTGATATTAAAATCTAAATTACATAAATCAATCTTTTTGTACAATATAGGCATAGCGCAATTTTTGTTCTCAGTAGAGCCATGAGCAAAACTGGTTTACATTAGACGTTATAGGTATAGTTGACGAAAGTAGGTAAATACCTACGTGCCGTAAGATGATAAAAATTAATTAAGTCATTTCCATGAATGGAGAGGCCCTTATTATTTTTGTTTTGTTTTTGTATAAAAATGGTGAAGGGGTTCATAGAATACCACATCAAATTCCATTCCTGCCAGTTTTCAAATCTGTTTTGCAATAAATTGGCTGTGACCTGTGACATACGGACGGACAGACAGACAGCCATGGCGAATATATAATGGTTCCGTTTTTACAATTTTTGGCTACGGTACCCTAAAAACCACAATACTGCCCTACTAAGCGCAAAAGCCGTATCTCAAGTAAAGCGAGTTACGAGATAATTGTAGTTTAGTAAAATTTGATTTATTTTATTTCTTTATGGATGTTTTATTGTATCATAGGTATAATTATTATGGTAAAGGTTTCGAAATACGTCGCCGTTTTTAGGGATTGTGAGTGATTGAGGGGGAGGAAGGGAGGTCTCGGAACCCACCCTCACCTTTTTCACTTGCCGGAAATACTTGATTTCCTCTGAAAAAAAATATCTCTAAACATCGGTGTGTTTGGCACTGCCAACTTCCACATTCTTCACAATAGTTTAATAAACGTTTCCGTAAAGAATGTGCCCAGTGCTATGCACAAAGTGTGTTTAAAAACCCTAAATACTTCTGGACTTATGTTGCTAATAAGAGAAATAATTCAGGCATCCCTAATAATAACATGTGCTATGAAAACTTGTCGAGTAGCGACCCTCGCGAAATATGTCAGCTGTTCTCTTTATATTTTAGATCAGTTTATGAACCATCTACATTAGACTTGCAAACGTGGATCCCACCGTCACACTATAATGTTAACTGTGATATAATTTCAGATATTGAAATCAGTGCCTTCAAAGTTCGTAGGGAATTGAATTCATTGGATCCAACTAAGGGACCGGGTCCAGATGGACTGCCAGCATTGTTTTTAAAAAATATTGCTGACCATATTTATTTGGCAGTTCATTTATTGTTCCGCAAGTGTTTGGACGAAGGTCATTTACCAGCTATCTGGAAAGAGGCTAACTTGACGCCGATCTTCAAAAAGGGTTCCAAGAACGACGTAGAGAATTATCGTCCCATCTCTATATTGTCCACTTTATCAAAAGTCCTTGAAAGATTGATTCATAATGAAATTTACCCACTTCTACACAAGATCATAATGAAACAACAACACGGTTTTGTTAAAAATAGATCAACAGCTACCAATCTAACCAGTTTTGTAAACTATATTTTTGAAAATATGGACAATCGCTGCCAAACTCATGCCGTCTACACGGATTTCCAGAAGGCTTTCGATAAGGTGGACCATGAGTTGCTACTACATAAAATCGCCTTTAACGGCATACGTGGAAACCTTTTAAGATGGTTTGTATCCTACATAACCAACCGAACGCAAAAAGTAGTTCTTAACGGATATCAATCAGACCAAATTTTTGTCACATCTGGAGTCCCACAAGGCTCTATTTTGGGACCTTTATTGTTCGTTTTATTTATTAACGACATAGATACCTGTTTTTTACATTCAAACATTCTTTTGTACGCAGATGACCTAAAAGCCTATAAAACTATAAATAACCTTAATGACTGTCTACTGTTTCAAGATGATCTAAATCGGCTAACAAAATACTGTAGAGACAATAAACTCTTCCTTAGCTTGCCGAAATGTAATACAATATCCTTTACAAAGAGTACAAAAGAATACAACTATACTTATTTCTTAAATGATCAACCTTTAACCAAAGTATCCTCCGTTAGAGATCTCGGCGTAGTTCTGGACTCGAAACTGCACTTTGACATTCATGTCGATAATATCATAAGTTCAGCCTTTAGAATGTACGGTTTTGTAATGCGTCACTCAAAGGATTTCAAAAACCCAAATACTAGTAAATATTTATACATCACGCTTGTAAGACCTTGTCTTGAGTTTGCCACGATGATCTGGAACCCATATTATAATAAATATGTCGAAGCTATAGAAAACGTCCAAAAGAAATTCTTGCGAACACTTAATTATAGATGCTGCCAAGGCTATCTGTCATATGATCACCTACTTCAGAAATACAACCTGTCGTCATTGGAACACAGGAGGCTCCTTCTCGGCACAATGTTCTTGCATGGCATTGTTCACAACAGATATGATTGCCTTGAATTATCAAGTAAACTGTGCTACATTGTGCCCAGAACAGTCATGCGTAGGCAGGTGCGACCACATCGACTCTTAGCGATTAACACGAACAGTAATCATGCTCCTAAAACGAACGCAGGCCTAAGAACACCTTTGAGACGGCTCGTAGACAATTATAATGCCTATTTTAGTAGTACGGATATTTTTATGCATTCCGCAATCAGATATAGAAAATGTTTACTGAATTCTATGAGTAACAGTGTAACTGCTTCCAAGTCTTAAATATTGTAATGTCATCGCACAAAAATCTCTTCCTAAATAACCATTTAATTTCCTTGTTTTCTTTCTTTTATGTTAATCTATACGAAAAAATATGTATTTGTTTTATGTAAGTTATGTAGGTACAGTCCTCATTACTCGTCTGTATTTCTTACATAGTTATGTCACATCGCTTAGCATGCTCCTTTAACAGTAATATTGTGTATAGTAATCTGTGGATAATGCTGTTAGTAGTATAATTAGCACATAGTACGTCATACATAATATGTATCTCTAAACTACTTTATTGTACTACTGTTTGTTATCCCAAATATAAAAATAAAATAAAATAAACTAAGGTTGACGGCGCTCTGCTTCGTAGGGCTCCTATTTTCAAATTAAGGGTCAAAAGAGAACCTAACATAACCTATTTAGTTACTTATTACAGTCGCACCTAACCCTAGGCACTCGAAAGCAATGACGCATAAATTTGACATTAGCTGTATTGACAGCTAATGTCAAATTTGTGTGATCAATAATAATCATTCTAAGATGGCGGGTTTGCGTTTCGTTTCACGTTTTTCACATGAAACCTTAAAATTACATTTCTAAAACTGTACTAAAGTATAAAAACTACGTTGCGTTTTGCATAATTGCCGAAGTATTTAAGAATTTTTGGCAATTGTTTAAAAATATTTAGACGCAACTCCGGCAGCCAAAATTACTTATAGGGGATTAAAACTAACTCCCTTAAGCCCCCTACACCACCAATACCCTCAAATTCAGGCGACTCGATTCGAAACCCAACCCATTATTATTTTTCAAAATAGATGAAACATCAAAAATATATGTGGATATACCTTATTCATGAGATACTGCTATGTCACTTAGAATATTATTTAGTTAAATTTGATTTACTGCTTTTTCGTTAGGTCTCCTCATACATGTTTGTATGGAAAAATATAAAAATTTTCTTTCGCTTAAAATATGTGTCGTTTCAAAGAAAATAAATATTAAAAGATATTTATTTATATTCATTTATCATTTATTAACGAAATACAGAGTTTACAGCTCATCAAAAGTTAGCTGTCTGCTGCAACCCGGCAGGTTTTCTTTATTCTCATCGAATGTTAAAGGCAGTGTGTGAGGTGATAAGGCTTCAATACTTATTATTTGCTGTTGTTAACGAGGCACAGTTTCATTTACTTTCCTTTTACGGCTTGGTATTGTAGAAATTTCAAGCACTGATGAAACATTTTCCTCTCCGTGATCTCGCAATGCCATCCCTTGAGCTTGACGAGAATCAACAATTTCAGGCAACTGCCAATTCATATAAAACGCCACAAGCTTTTCTTCTCCCAGAAAACATCATCTCTTTCTATAATTTCTATTTTTAGTGGTATACTTTCGCCACTCCACACAGCAAATAAACACTTTTGTTTACGTGTAACGTGGCGTTGCCTCTGAATTTGGTAATAACAATTACAATATTTGTTTAGACTAGTCAGTTCACTTTTTTATCTTGTTTCCATATTTGTATTCTATTTGCTCTTATACTATTCTCCAGGCCATTCTTATAGGCAACTAGAGAACATTAAATTTCCACAATCGTGTTTGGACCTATTAATCCATCTGGCGTGGCACCAATAATCGGATAATCCACAAGGCTCGATTGTTACATTTTCTTGCTTCGCTAGTTGTTGCAAAGCCAGTTGTTCATTTTAGATTCCATGCGCAACTGATTTTACATTGCAAATATTTTATTTGTGCAAAATATTTTTTACTAAGTTGGCTTTACTGCTGTTACCTCTTCTTTTTACCACTATACCAAAATTTCAATCTGTCAACATATTCTTACGCAATTCGAACCAGTCACTGCTATGCTATCCCTCTTGTAATTTTTGCTTATCACTACGGAATTTAAGTCAAATTTGTTAAAAAATTGTTTGGCATTTCTTGGCTAGCTCTTGAACAGATCGTGTTAGGAATGACTGCAGTCAAATGTGTGTAAGACGTTGCAGAACTGTTATCTTTAACTTCACTGTAATTACAATAATGATAATTAGTTACGTACTTTATTATTAAAAAATACTATATCTTGAGTCACAGCAAACAGAGAAGTCACCTTCTTACTTAGGTATAATAATTGATTTTAGAAATTAAAAATATATTAGATGTAAACCTAATAGTTTATGAATAACTAAATTTTACCCGATGTACCTAAAAAGGTTTATGTTCACAACACAATAATACAACATTCGTTACCGCTTGTGTGCGGATTGCGGAGCGGCATATTAGCGCTGTTTATTATTCGCCGTGGCGGCATCTTAGCGCTCCAGGCGCTCTGACAAGCTAATGAATTTGAAATATAGGTACATAAAATGATTCGATTTTATGTTATTAAGCCAGGATCAAACCAACGCGTTCAGCTCGCGTCCGCGGTGGCGTGCGCGGTGGCGATTATTGCGCGTGCAAAACTTGTGCACACTGTCGCGTTCGTTCAGGCGTTCACCAGGCTGTAGTCGCGTCACTAAAGTGTATTAATCACATAAAGTGTATTAATTTTTATCGCAGGTAGGTAACCTGAAATAAACATAAACCTACCACTTATTCCGAGTCTCGTTCCTATTTCGTCCCTAACCTGGTCCTTTTTTCTGTTATTCTTATATTCAGAATGAGACGTATCATATAACAATGGGTATTTGTGGACCTCATTTATAATTTCTTCTGATTCCACCATACTTAAAATCGTTATGTTATAGACAAATGATTCGTATCGCTTCACTTTACTAGACACGTCCATAAATGAGGCAACCACAGAAGAATATATATTATCCAATCTCTTTGGAGGCAACTCATTATGACAGTGTCTGTGGTGTCTGTCAAACAAAAGCATCAAGACGCATGCGTGAAGAATTGTGTTGTCATCAAAGAGATTGGATAATATACAATAATAGCTGCGTGCAGCGTCCTAACGTAACAAGCGCGATCTGATCGCCACCGCCGCGTGCAGACGCTGCACCGGACGACGCGTGCAATCAGAGGACGCGAAGATGTGAACACGTCGCTATAAGTTCATACACAACATCTGATCGCCACCGCGCACGCCACCGCGGACGCAAGCTGAACGCGTTGGTTTGATCCTGGCTTTACTCTTTCAAAAATTGAAAACTGTGGCAGCTACATTGACATATATATTTAGTATTTATATCAATGGGCAGCTATGTATTGTGAGAATAATTTATATAATTATATTATGCATAATCGATAATTTATAAGTAACATAGTTAGCCATAAAAGACTCTTATGAAAATAATTTGTGTAAAAATGTTACATATTTCATAATCACTTGGCCATGGATGAATTTCTATTTTCTTACGACGCTTTCTTGTACAAATCCTTCGTAGAACTTCATTTCTCTAATTGTTCATATTTTATTCTTCTAATTATATATTTATAAGCATAGAAACAATAACACATTAAACGCAACAAGAGTATAAACTTAGGTCCTAATTATATGTGCCCATAGTTACATGAAAAGCCTATTTGATTCAAAGTATTCAGTCTATAACATAAAACATGAAATTACGAACTCAAATCGGCGTATTATAATAAAAAACAGGTTTACGTAAAATTTCGTGCAGCGGAGACGCAAGGGATATGACCTATCTCTCACAGGGCTCATAGCCGAATGATGAGGTCTGGGCGGGGCGTAAACTAGCAACTGACACTCAGTACACCGCTTATGCTAATAAGGTTTAAATTGCTGAAGCGTTTGATATTGATGGGATCTACCGAGCGTCAAAATCATAGACGTTTGGCAGATTTTATTTAATTTTACAAAATATGCACGTATAATATGAAAATAAATAGGGTAATTCTTTAGTTCATTAGATTGCCTACAATATTATCAAATAAAATATGACAGCTTACGATCAAAATATTGCAAACAGTGAGATGAAAGATTATTTTATGCCTCGATTTTGTGATTTTTTTACTGTGATTCTATTTTACATACATGAAAAATTCTTTGAAAAGTCTTTTGTTCAGACTTTTGACTTTAAGCTCTCTTTTTGCTAGTTTGTAATATGTACCGTTATGGCTAGTTGCGCGACGAAAAATTAGGTGTTTCACGTTTTCTGAGGTATAACAGCGCCTTCAAAATGCCTACTCTTGTATTACAAAATTTTTAAACGACTCATTGTGACTATTATAGGAAAATAAATGTGATATCTAACTTATAAATGTTATTTTAATTGAAGGTACAAAGACTGCAATGTAAATCATCATATTTATAAATTTTATTGTCGTTTGTGACATTGGAATAGAAAAATAATAATAAATAATTAGATAATGTAATATAGATTAGACAGCGATGGCCTAGTGGAGATGCCAACGGACTGCCATGCAGAGGGTATCGGGTTCGAATTCACGGCGCACACCAATAACTTTTCGAAGTTAAGTGTGTATTAAATTGTTGTCGGAGAGCACGTTAAACCGTCGGTCCCGGCTGTCATAAAGATCTTTGACAGTCGTTACGGGGAGTCAGTTTCCTCAAATAAATTGATACTGGTCTAAACCTTGGAATATCGCTATCGCCCTTTGTGTTGCGGAGGTCAGACGGCAGTCGCTCTATGGAAAAGTTGATATTCTGTCATATCTGGTTAGACCAGTAAGCGGACCTCGGGCTTCAAGGCATATCAGCCTTGGATGCAACTGGGATAACGCTAGGGCGATGATGAATTAGATAATGTAATAGAATTTAAGACAATTGTTAATAGTGACTGTTATTTAATGTATACTTATATAATTTTAAAGTAATGAATCCAATTATAAGTAAATAAAATTGTACATAAGATATTTGCACGTCATGAGAAATGACAGATAGTCCAGTCAAATTAGGCAAAATTAGGTGCAAATCTCGGAAAATCGACATAACCAGTATATTACCACGTAAAAACTTGTATTTTGGCATCCTAAAACTGTTTTCAAAAGTCACATATAATTGGATGACCGCAAGTTTTAAATTTAGGGGTCAAAGGTCACAAAAATCTATTTTTTTTTTTTACATTTTTTGCAAATATCTCGTTTTCTATGGGTTTGACGCTATTTGTATATAGTATCAATATTGTAGAAAATTTAATTTTCTACAACTTTTCTCTTTAACATTTTTTTATACCTCAAGGTTTGTTTCCAAGATAAAGAGCGCAGAGCACGTGGTCAGAGAATTTTCTGAGTTCAACTGTTAGTCTCGATCAAAAAATTGTAATATTAAGGTTATAATTTATTGCTAAACATATAATTATCATTTTTACTAACTTTTAGTTTAAATTCAATCTTGCTTTATAATAATTCTTAAATTTATCAATTCTATAACACTCATAATCTCTTTCGGTAATTGAAAAATGTGGATAGTATCGATCATCTCCGTTATGCACTATACGTCAAGTTAACAAAATCGAATAAACCTGTGCATTTATCAAATATTCCACCAACGAGTGGAGCAGCTCACCAACATTTCAATCTCGTTTATTATCAGATTCAAACTTGGTTAGGGCATGATTTAGAACCTCAAGGATGGGGTTGGACTAGGATTCCTTGAAACTATCATGACTATTTTAGCACCTGCTCCAGATGAATTACTTAATACAATATTTCTGAAACTAAAAAAGTGGCTGTGGCTCAAGATTTGGATGTAGGAAAGCGGGGTTACAGTGCTCTTTAGCTTGCGGCCTGTGTAATGGACAAGATGGTCTCAATGCTGTACCATATCAGACCGATATTAACGATGATACTTACAACCTTTGACCCAGAAATCATGAATGACTTGGGGACAAAAATTGCGTTGAAGACGGTAATGAAGAGGAAATTCTGGAGCAGAAGGACGATGACGACGATGATGAAGAAGAAGAAGAGAATTGAAATTAGAAATTTTTATTAATTTTGACTATAATAAATCTATAAAATGACGTTTGATAAAAACATCAATTAAAAATTTATTTCTTTTCTTCTTTATTTAGCCCGCGGTTACACCCGCGTTATTTAAGGCTACTGCTCCGCTCCCATGGCACATAGCGTGATGTTATATAGCCTATAGCCTTCCTCGATAAAAGGGCTATCTAACACTGAAATAAATTTTGAAATCGGTACAGTAGTTCCTGCGACTAGCGCGTTCAACCAAACAAACAAACTCTTCAGCTTTATATATTAGTATAATTTAGATTAGAATTTAAATACAATTTTGGTATTTTCCTCAACAATTTCTTAATTACATGGCTAGGTAAGTGTTATTAAATATATTGACCCTTAATAAAAAATAGATAGTTAACCAAAAAAATAAATTTAATCTAAAAGTTAATAAAAATTATAATTATATGTTTAGCAATAAGTTATAACCTTAATATTACGAGTTTTTGATCGAGACTACCAATTGACCTTAGATAATTCTCTGACTGCGCGCTCTACGCCCTCTATCTCGAAAACAGTTCAAGGTATAAAAAATGTAAATAGAAAAGTTGTAGAGAATTTAATTCTCTACAATATTGATTTAAATACAAATAGCGTAAAACCCATAGAAAACGAGATATTTGCCAAAAATGTAAAATAAATCGTTTTTTGTGACCTTTGACCCCTGCATTTAAAACTTGCGGTCATCCAATTATATGTGACTTTTGAGAACAGTTTTAGGATGCCGAAATACAAGCTTTTACGTGGTAATATACTGGGTATGTTGATTTTCCGAGGTCAACCCCTAAATTGACTGGACTAAGACGTGTCATGACATGAGCCACTTTTAGTTATTAAGATCTTGCATGCATGTATTATCTAATTGTGTATGTCATACACATGTTTGAACAAATAAATTTTCTTATTCTTATTCTTCACTACACAGTTCATTAAACTTTTATTATTCGTCTTTGATCTTTTTCCATCAAAAATCTGAATTCAACGAAATTACCTAAGAACATTATGGAGCATTATTATTTCATACAAGTATTTAAAAGAAGCATTACTGCGACAATATTATTTATTAAAGAATTATTTATCAATAATAAGCTATATTAAATAATACACGACTAAATATACTCTGATGTAGGTATAATCTGTATAACTGAATAGTTTCGTCAAAATTCGTATTGCGTGGAAGATTAAGCAACATCCTTCGATCATCCATCTTCACAAACGTTCACGTTTATAACAGCAGTAAGATGAGCTATTTTAAAATTATTGTACCAAAAGCAGTCTGTCTAAAAATATAACATATTATCAGATACATTCTTGGCACTACAATGTATAAGCGAAAGCATTGTGGATTAGTGGCGCCTACATTCAGATGCTACGGCGCCGCGCCGCAGAAACAGATGTTATACTTCAATAATAAACTATTATTATATTATATCATTGTTATAACACAGGATACATTATTTTTAGTTGTTTCAAGTTTATCTGGTGAGAGTCAATACATTCTGAATTTATTAATGACATGTTATTTTTCACTGTCGAAAATATGAAACACAATAATTGAAAATCACTTTCTTAGAAGTAGAATTGTGCCCGCAGTCGCCACTGTAGTGTATTATGTCTAGATTAATTACGTTAAATTGTAGATAGTATTTATACGGTACACAATCACTGAAGATTCAGACTTAATATCTGGTTTGGAGACAGATTTCTTTTTAATTCTTTTTGATAGTGTTGAACATGTTGATGAGCGATGTGATGAGAGGTGTGCTCTTGTTTTTGCGCACACATTTGTGCAGTATGATGTAATTATCATGTGCCTTCCAACTCGTAAATATTTAGGTCTTCTTTAAGTTTAAATAACTTGTAACATAATGTCCACTATTTAAATTCGGGACAGATGTAATTTTAGTCGTTTTTGAAATACTTAAAACGAATTTTTAATTAATAGTATACCAGTATGCATTTATGTACAAACATACGTTTGAAAAAAAATGCCTATTAAAATTAAAAATACGCACCCTTAGGGCCGGAACATATCTGACGGAAGATCCGTCGCGTTTTATCGGTCGCGTAACGCCAATACATACAAATGTATAGAAAAACGTTCAACCATTCACACCTGACCGATAATCCGTTAGTACGTCGAGCGTACTAACGGATTATCCGTCGACGTCGCGCGCACCACGCACCACGTGAATTTTGACCTTTGAGTAAGGAATATAAATGGAGAGGGCAAATAGTAGGTACATATAGAAAAATTACATTATTCACATAATATATTATTATATTTTATATTTGTATAGACTCACGGCTGTATCCCCGGAGGGGTAGGCAGAGGTGTAATATTACACCCACATTTCGCCATGATGTTTTTATACACATATATACGAAACCGACATAAAGGCACCAAACATAGTGTTGTTTCGTTTTGTCTTAGGGATATCTCTGTCAAAAAAAGAGATAGCCATAGTTTACTGAATAAATTGATCATGACGATATTTTATTAGAAATGTCATTCGTGCCACTATCGCTATATTTTTCGCCAAGGTTTGTGGTACATCTGCTGTGAAATTGTTGTCTATCGAACACAATAATTTTGTTTTTGTGCATAAATATGTCTAAAAATCCTATATTGGCTCTCAGAGAATATTTTGTTACATGTTTCATACAAGGGTCGTCTTTCGCCTTGCCATGTTCGCCCACATTTGCATTATGGAATAAACTAATCTGGCAAAAGATTTAAACTAACAAAGGTAACTCACTACAAAAATGTATTATTCTCCTCTAACCGGCTCCATATTGATATCGATTACATTCTGGAGAACAACCCAAATGCAAAGCCATTTTATTTGCCCAACGTTTCGTAGGTGTGCACGCTAATTTCGTAGGTGTGCACGCTAAATTCGTAGGTATTGGACATACCATATCCATGTCATTCCCAGATCGGTAATTTAAGGATCGTAAGATTCCAGGGCCGCCAGACCTTACTTATTTTTTTCAGAAACGAAATGTGTAGAATAATGTAGTGTTAGTACTATGTGCTATGAGTGTACGCATATTTGCTAGCTTGGATCGAGGGCCAATTTTTGGGTATGAGGTGCTTAAGGTCCACGGGAACAATTTCCATACATACCTATAGAGAAAACATTTTGTGTCTTGCTCTGCAACTGTAGTCTGTAACCCCTTCTATATCATTTGTAGAAGTTTTGTGAAAAACCGTAACCAAATCGTATTATCGTCTTTTATTTTTGAACCTCCATACCTAAATAGGATATATATTCGAATAACGCTTGTTGGCTACTATAAAAAATCTTCGAAGTCCGACATATTTTTAATAGTCAAACTCGAATTGCAATAAAAATAACTACAGAACTTCAGTGACTACATAACATCAGGGAACACGAAAAATGATTAGGTAAAAGAATATGACAGTAAAATATTGAGCTGCCCTGAGTACGGCCCTGCACGAACAAACTTATATGTGTGCATAATAGCCACGCTTTCAGCGAATGTGTGCAGATACGCTCGACGCATTTTCCGTCAGATGTGTACCGATTCATTTGACGGAATAGACGCGACCGAAGATACGTTCGACGCATCTTCGGTCAGGTATGTTCCGCCCCTTAAACATATTATTCTACGTATAAATAGCTATGCATTGCATTGCTTAAAAATAGTATTGCAATTTCAGTGTTGTTTTGTAATGGATAACCATTCAATAATGGACAACCAGCTGTTGGAGTACATTTTCATTTACAAACGTCCTTTTCTCCATTGCTTATAAACTGACTCTGTTACAGTAAATTAATGAAATGAAGCTATTAGCAAACATCACCTGACTATATAACGAATAAATTCTAAACATATCGCTCTGTATTACATCGTTTTGTTCGTTTTTATGCGCTAAAATTTTAGCTTGCCTATTGAACAAAATGTTTTAATTGAATGAGCAAGCTAAATTGTATAATTATATATTTTAAGACTATGTATATTCTTTCTTTCTTTTTTATGTTAGTTCATTCTTGTCCTCAGACAAAAATCGTAACAGACCGCAACCTCTATTCGATGCATGGAAGCATTCTGATGTAAATGCATTCACCCATCTCTGTGAGGACCTCTGTAAGTGTTGCCACACTTTGCCAGTCTTTTGTCAATGGCAAGTCAAGTCATGAGCACCACCTGCCCATTTAATTTCTTGTTTAGACAGCTATATTTTTAGTATAAACAGATAGAAACTAAATTATACCCAGCTTAATAAAGTTTCTGAGATTGACAACACAAAATGAGCTTAGTCCAGTCGTTACATCGAAGTAAATAAATAACAAGTGTCTCGTTAATCCTTAAGCTTGTATCAAAACTTGTAACAGAGATATTCGTCTTGTACAAAACTCAGTTTCTAGAAACTAAGTCGTAGTACAAAACTCAGTTCATCGTGAACACAATTTTAAAGGCACTTCAACATTCACCTAATTTGCTACGGTAGTTTTGTGGACTGAAAATAGAACTTTGGAATAAGTATGTATCTACAGTTACTGTATTGTGTTATGGTAGGAAAAACGTCGTGAAAAACCTGCATGTATGAGAGTTCTCCATAATGTTCTAGAAAGACTTTTTAAGTCTGCTAACCCGCACTTGGCCAGCGTGGTGGACTATGGCCTTACCCTCCTCATAGTGAGAAGAGGCTCGTGCCCAGCAGTGGGACAGTTTATACAGAGCCGATGATAATGTATTGTGATAATATTATTCAAAATGTGTAACCTTAGCTATTTAAATTGTATATTTTTTGTACATCTATAGTTAATTTGATCAGTAGGCAGCGATAGCCTAGTGGAGATATCAACGGACTGCTATCCAGGACGCGCACCAATGACTTTTCGGAGTTAAGTGCGTATTGAATTGTTAATTATCGCTTGTCTCGTGCCTCGGAGACCACGATAAGCCATCGGTCCGGGCTGTCATGAAAATCTTTGACAGTCGTTACAGGGCGTCAGTACCTCTAAAATAAACTGACACTAGTCTAAACCATGGAATATCGCTATCCCTTCGGGTTGCGGAGGTCAGGCAGGCAGTCGCTCCGTGGAAAAGCTAATATTCCGCCAAATCCAGTTATGCTAGAAAGCTGAGTCCAGGTTGAGACTGGGATAACGCTGAGAGGATGATCTATAGTTTATTTGATCATCTTACACTTCGCTCGAGGCTCCACCTGCGCTTTACTCTTTAGGGGGTAAAATAAAAAAATCCTCTCTTTTTCCTTCCTAAATTGGCATGCACGTATATGTTCCTTGGGACTCCCCAATATGCCAAATTGTAGCTTCTTGCGCCAAGAAGTTTTGGCTGTGCGTTGTCTCTCAGTCAGTCAGTAACGCATTATTTTATATTGATGATTAGAATGATCTACGATTACGCGGAATTGTAAACTTATACATATAATATAATAACCTTTTGATCACACTTACACTTACTTTGTTACACTGCCTGTCACAATATCTTCCGTACATGGATAGGAGATTATAAATTTTATAACGGAAGTTATCCACCGCAGAACATAATAGTAGTGGTTTGCACCGAGGGGTTCTCTGCATATCAGACTGTTGATATCTCCACTTTGCTATCGCTGCCTCCCAGCAATCGTGTATCCTACAATAGTTATATATGGTAAGTATAAACATGATTGGCAAACTCTCATTTTAAGAGAATAAGTTTCGTGAAATTCTTAATTAAACGGCAATTATAACTGGTTGCTACTGAGGCAGTGTGAATTATTTATCGTTTGTAAAAAGTTAATATATCGTGCGACGTGCCCGCCACGCGGCGTGAATTATGATTAAAGGTTAAATTTGTTACTGTACTACTACAATTATGTTATCTTTAGGTACATATCTTCTATATATTAAAAGAATTTGTGTTTTATAATACGAGTCGGCCAGCCCGTTCTACGCAACCGATTCGCATGATTTTTTTTTTAAATGAAAGCTCTCGCTGCATAGATTTGTCATCAAGCATTAGAAATTACCTAACTTGCACATTCATAAAGTTATATGCAAAAACAGTTGTCTCCCATACATTTTTTACGTTTTCGTAGCCGTAGTCAATTACTTTCTGCTTCTATATATCTGGTTCTCATTGAGGTAGGCGTTTCGTTATAAGCCTAAAACACGCGCTGAAAAGAGCTCTTTCATTTGATGGTATGCTCATTTAAATTGGGTAAGTTTGAAGGAAGATAGGTGTGGACATTGAACTTATTTTTCAATATTTTCCTATACATTTCTTAAGATTCCATTGCTTTCTCTCTACATGGACGGTTCTAAATTCAAAAATATTTTTATGGCATCTAATAAGTTCCTTACGGTAACTGCCAGGAAAAACGTTATGCCTCCTTAAAGTGACCTTGCCTTACTTACATACGAGTGTGAGTGTGGTGGTGTGTAAAATTATACCCGATGTTGGTCAAATTATCACTATAGTGAATTATCGCTGATGGTAGGTAATATTCCCCGAATGTTACCAGTTAACCCTTAATGTTGGGTAAACTGATACGTTACGTTTTATGTTAAGAAAATTTTTGTGTTTTTAAATTACGGACTTTCTTCGGGCATCCTAATTTTTTTTTTATGTGGAACATATTACAGCGGTTCATAGTACTATCGTCACATAATTATATATTTACAAGTGGTAGTTATGGTAGAAATTGTAGCTTTGGTATGAAAGAAAAGGTAGGTACTTTTGACAGCACCGGCGGTTTTGGTAGAAATGGTAGTTTTAAAAAACATGGTAGATATGATAGTGTTAGTACGAATAGTAGTTTTGGTACCAATAATAGTTTTGATAGGAATAGTATTTTCGTTAGGAATAGTAGTTTTGGTAGAAATGGTAGTTTTGGCACATATGTATTGTAGTTTTGGTAGCAAGGTTACTTACGATTGCTACCAAATCAGCCATTCCTACCAAAACTACAATTTCGACCAAAACTATAAACGTCATTATTACATTTCTAAATTATGATGGATTAATCACACCCATACACAAAACAAAATAAATCGTGCTTCTCACAGAAATATTTAGCTGGATAAGAAATAAAACCTATTTTCTTACATATAAAAAAAGTTGTTTATCTATATTTTTAATTTTGATAGTAAAATATTGACAGATAAAGAAAAAAGTGAAGTTAGCGTAAGTTAGTAACTTAAGTTTCTGATTTAATAACGTATTTTTTGTGAGTAGTTGTGTTTTCAATTATAATGATGGTTCTTGGAAGGAAATTGAAAAATGCTCAGGGAAAGTTTGAACAAAGAATCTTGGTCAATGACGTGCCTGTTCGAGATTTGGTACCGGATGGTCCTCCTACTGCTAAAAAAAATATGGGTGGAAACGCGTTCAGATTTGATCAATTCTACCATCAACAATTTTCAGGTGATTTCCAACCTTGGTGACGGTAATTGCTTATTCCGCGCAATTTCTTATCCCTTAACTTGGCAGAGAAAAAAAAGATTGAGTATCAAAATAATTTTTATTCAACATAATATTTATAAGCCACAGATGCCTAGAAAAATCGAAATAAAAATCATATGCAGGTAGTTTAAAAAAAACCACATGTATCTTGTGGGATACATTGCCAAGAGGCCTTAAAAATATATAATGATTTCAATGTATCTCTAAAGATACACTGCCAAGTTTGATATAATTTTGCTGTAGAATCATATATTATAAAAAAAAGGAAAAAGATATGCATTTTCATATATAAACAGTATATTTTATTAAAATATAAGTTGACTAACATGAATAGAACTTCATCCGTAACAAAAATAACAAAATCTTCTTAGGTATCTGTCTTATAATATTTTAAAAACAATTTCTATCCGGCAGTAAGCATAGTTTAAACCGCATTTCATACACGTGACTGTGGTCTGATTTAGTATGCAAAGCTTGCACCGACCCTTGGAGCCAAATGAAGTGAAATAATTATATCCATCAAATCTAACATCAGTAGTCGGCTTGGCAGTACAAGGTATCGTTTTCTTTGTTACTAGTGGCATAGAATTTGATTTATTTATTGGTTGCAACCTCCCAGAATAGAGCGGCCCTTGTTCCGTTACCATATAATTATGTTAACGGAATCTTTTCAGGTTCAGTTGCTTGCAATTACTCGACTGTCAAGGCCCCAATTTAAAATTCAGCTCAACACCGTGTTTGTACTACATATGTACTATTTGTACCCGAAAAGAGACACCTCTGAATGTGATGAAAATACTTCAAGATGTCCCTGGACCCGCCACATTGACTGTCCAAGTGGCAGGACGATCTGAAACCGCTTCACAGGGCCAGGCAATTCACACCCCAAGGATTAGTACTACATATGTACATGTTTATAGTCAATGTTCAATATAATTGGAAGTCCCATAGTAAAGTTGGGTGATCAAAACATTGGTCCCGCAAATTTGATGATTTCTTTTATCACTGAATTCATATGAAACTCGTAAGCAATCGGGCAAATTCAAATGTGGAATCGTAGTACGACTTAAGTACATGAACTTGTGCAATTTTCATATTCTTAAACAAAGTACTTACATCAAAAAATTATAGTGATATTTTCTACATGGCTGACTTTAGGTGGCGAGTATGTCAGAAATGGAAACTCATTTTTTAAATTATGGTTACTCTTTTCTTTCAAATTAATAACATTTTATCACTTAAAATGAAAGAATATGGCATAAAGGTAAGAAGTATCTTAGGTCTCCTGCTGTGATAAAAATTGAAGTAGTAGAGATTCTTGAGCAGAAGAGTCTTTGGCATAGGTTTCAGTAGTTAGTTGTGCTGATTCCGAAGGACAGGAACCTATTCTTGTTTGCGCGACAAGGTTACAGTCATTATCAGAAAGTACGTGAAGGTTTTCAAGTGAAGAGGGAAGCGAGGGATTCGGTGAAGATGCGTTATTAAAATGCTTTTGAATAATATATAAAAATTCACAATCAGACTCCGAACTTTCTTTACCATTTGATGATTGATGGGGTTCTGGCACCAAAGCAAGAATTTGTCTAGCTCTCGAAAGCACATGGAGCTTTTTTGCCTATAAATAACAGAAAAACGGTAAACTTTTGGAAGTGTAATAGGCTTGCAGTGTGCACTTATAGATACAAGAAGATTTTGTATTCATTGTTAGAGTGACTTGGCAGTGTGCACCATGGGATACATCCCTAGTAAACATAAAACTGTTGGGTACTTGGCGGTGTGCACCGCGAGATACATGCAGTAAAAAATTTAATAAAGCCCTCCATCAGACAATTTTTTGTACTCCAAATTGATTATTTTAGTAGAAAAACAATTATAATTTATAATTTTAGAAATAAATGCATGAAATACATACAAAGAACATTATTTTATGCATATCATTTACAAGTATGCGCGGGAGCATGGCGTCGATCGATAATGAAATTATTTTGACAGCTCACCAGTACCGACAATTTCAAAAAAATAAACGCGTGTTCGAAAACAAAGAACTAAAGTAAACGTTTACATAAATTTATTCTGTATTAACAAAGAAATGTTCGGTTTAGAATTTTTCAAACTTTGATGTATCTCTAAAGATACATTGCCAAGAAAAGGGTTATTGTTTATATGGAAGTGAGAATAAACATTATGAAATTCGTTGGGCCACTGTTGATAACATTGTCAATAAGTGGGATGTATATATAGTAACTTCATTGTTGGAGATGAAGCATATGGCCAGACCATTACAAATGCAACAGGTTACAAACGTGTGATGGGTGCCAATGGACAGTATGCAGGGTATGCTTAACTTCAGAGTGTAAGTGAGCTTCAGAGTACTCTGAATTGACACTCGGGATATAGAGTGTCAATTCCGAGTTCACCTGGAAAACAGTAATACGATTACTGACTATGGTACTGGCGAAATTGTTCATAACTTGCTATTTTCTGGGCACCTGGACGAAGGTCAGTACAGTGTCCTAATGGAAAGAATGGCAGGGCAGCACAGTCATATTGAAGAACTTTCTTTCGTCAATGTTCAGTTATACATATTATATATATATATCCCTATTGCGCGGCAAACCATTCAGTAATGCCAAGGTCAAAATTTCACGATACCTAAGGTGCAACGCAAAGCCAATGTTGTGAGAAAATAAGTTTTGTGATATATATGTATTTTGGTAAGAATATCATCTTTTTACTTATAAGATAACACTACAATGTACTCACCATACCTTTATGTACCTAAGAGCTTTTTTATAATATTAAAATATGCTGTGGAGCAGCACGGGTCCTCTAGTTTATATTTTACTAGAGGATGCCCGCGGTTACACCCGCATTATTAAAGGCTACTGCTGTGCTCCCGTCGCTCATAGCGTGATGTTATATAACCTATAGCCTTCCTCGATAAATGGGCTATTTAATACTGAAAGAATTTTTCAAATCGGACCAGTAGTTCCTGAGATTAGCGCGTTCAACCAAACAAACAAACAAACTCTTCAGCTTTATATATTAGTATAAAATGGTCGAACTCATTACTTTGCGTATTTTTTTTACTTGGGTTGTGTGTTTTTCTTTCCGACGACTTGCATTATGAACAACGTTTGTAAGGGTCAACTTTTGACATTTTATCTGAATAATTTGATTTATTTTGATAGACTTTGCAGTTAATAACTCTTATATTTATCTTTATAGGTAACACCCCTTTTTATTTTTCATTATTTGAATAACTTTCGAATATAATAAACAGTTCTATTTCAGAATCATTTCCCAACAGCCATTTGTTAAGTTCAATACAAATCCAATACCTGATTTACATGACACAACCAGGAAAAATATATTATTTACACCAAAAGGTATTAAACAGAAAATAATATAATTGACTGCCTGTGGCATAAATGTGCACGTGGAATTGACCGGGTCGGGCAAAGTGTTATTGGGTTTTCCGTTAGAAAATTCTCAGTAGCAGCACGAAGTCTGGTAATGTGCCCGGTACGGCAATAGGCTCGCCCCCTATTACGTGGGTCTAAAATAAATCTGGTGAAAAGTCGGTGTAGCTCTATACCTCTGCCTACCTCTTCGGGGATATGGACTATGTATGAATGTAAATAACTCAATATTACATCTCAGCCTCTGAATGATAACTTTGTACCAGAAAAAAAAAATTTAACCTAAAAATAAAACATTGGATTATATTGTGTGACGTTTTTTTAATTAAATTGATGGTAAGTGCCGATGGCGTCTGCTGTTTGGGTACAGCATTGTTAATGGGCGGGTGTTTAATACTATCGATTTTTTGATATTATTATAACAGCAGACAGATTCAGCCAAATTTGAATCTTTTGAATTTTTGCACTGTCCGTCCGGTGATCGACTTCGCAACGATGGCGGAGCGTAGTGACAAGATTGAAATGCCTTTTGTATCATCATCATCATCATCAGCCTTTAGCAGTCCACTGCTGGACTAGGCCTCTCCTTTGAAAGGAGGAATTGGCCTACTATACCACGCTGGCCAAACTTGTTGGTATAGGGTTTGTATCAAGTTTTCCTTCTCTTACGGTGCTGTTCTCTGCATAATATGCTCTCTCTGTCGGCTCTTACGACACCCATGGGATGATACGGGGTGGTGACATTTCGTATTCTTAATCCGTCACCACACGGACAGCCTTTTGTATGCCATTTGTCAATACAGTTTAACTTGGCAAGTTCAAATAAGAATAACTCACTTAGCTCAATCAAACTGTAGACTGTAGGTCTTACACTTAAGGTACAAATGTAGACTGTTTGGTCTTACACTTGTTGTTATGAGAAAATGATAAAATATGTACGGATGTACGGGTTCACCGTACACAAACAACTTACTACAAATTTGCGTGACTGTTCAAAAAATATTTCTATCTAAATGTTAGTTCCCTAATGTCAAATTATTTTATTACATTGCTACTTTTCGAACCCTATGCAAAACTTCAAAAATGGCTTTCCGCTGTAAGTACGTACGTATCTTACATTGTTTGCTAAAATAGTACAAGTGCAAATAACACTGAACGTTCATAAGGATGTGTTCACAAACGCTTACGACTCAACTTACGGCCCATTCAGGCTTTCGATTTACATTTAAAAATGAAACAAGGTGCCATTTTCTGAAGTAATTCCTCTGAGATGACTCTGTCTTTTAAATGAACAAACAAAAGGTTTAAATGAATGTGTTTTTAGAATACCCACGTTTTAAGAATTTGCTTAGCGATGGATAATTACCTTTTTAGCTTATGTTAGCTCCAGAAAAACAGAGTCCGAGTCAATATGAAATCAAATATATTCTACAAATACATAATCAAAAATACATATAATAATTTTCTAACAAAGTATTTTAATGAACATTATTAATATTAAAATGTTTTAGAGTTCAGTATAATCTTAATGAGCAAATGTTTGCCTCATCTGACGTATTAAACATAATTGTATGGGTTATCCAGTAAAATTTAGGATGATATAATTTCTCTTTTGTTTAGAAATAATACTTGTTAGCTGGTTACTATAATACTTTAACGTGGTATTATGATCGCCACGAGATGATGACCACTAATCATTCATAGATTAACGCTGACTAGTGGCCTTGTTCGATGGTTGCGGTTTTAGTTAAAATGCAACCATAATTGTTGGTCTGATGACTCGTTGTCCATACAAAATTATATTCCCTATTGATCTATGTCAAATCCCACGGTCCTTTGCGAGACAATGTGCTACAAAACTTACGTACATCAATATTTTTGCTTAAAGTGTAACTAAGAATAATTTATATAATATTACAATACTAGCACAATTTCTATTTAATGCTTATTCTAAACAAAAGTTCCCTTATGTAAAATTACGTAAAAGCAAAAGCAAATAAGAGACATATTTCGTTCGCTAAAATATTTGTCATGCCCACTTGAACTTGATTTTAACGCGGACCCTACCAAACATAGCTCAGGTATTTTCTTCCCTTATAATATTTCATTATAAAGAAAACATTCTTCAGATTCGTGTAGAGGTGTCCTAACGTAACATTGGCCATGAAATCAAAATATTTTATCGAGGACGCGTCACTACTCGAATACTAGTAAAAGAACGAACGGTCTCGTGGACTCATGAATGTTCGAGATTCATTTTAAGACTACGTATCAACAAAAGATGTGTGAGACAAGTTAAGTGTGTGTTCTATAGTGTTACTCGCATTGAGTAAGGATAGATAATAAATAATATTCCACCGCATTCACACAACACTTTTTAGTCCCAAACTAAGCAAAGCTTGTACTTACTATGGGTACTAGACAATGGATAAACATAAATATATACTTCATTTTTTGTAAATACATACATATTATACATAGAAAAACCCAGACCAAGAAAGAGATCCATGTTTACGCACGCAAATGTTTGACTTGAGCGAGAATCGAACCCGCAACCTTCCCGGAGGCAGTCGCTTACACTCCCGCTGCGCCAACCAGTCGTCGTATAATACATGTATCGGTAGATTTCGATAAGCAAAGATAGCCTAGGTAATGGAAATATTATCAGACTGCTACGCAGAGGGTGTCGAGTCACGCGAACACTGCTAACTTGTCAAAGTACGTATTAAAATGTTATTTATTGCTTGCTAAACGGTGAAGGAAACGTACATGTCTAAGAAAATCTCCATAATGTTCGCAGAAGACATGTGAAGTCTGCCAACCCACACTTGACTAGCGTGGTGGAGTGTGACCGAGCTCTTTTTATAGTGAGCAAGGTCCATGCACAGCAATGGTAGAGGGCTGATAATTATTATAAAAAATCATGTTTTCTACTTCATCTCGCTCATCTTTCATGTATAGGTAGCCTAAGAGACCCGGATCGCATGCCGAGACACTAACTAAACTGAAACTTTTCGTATATTTTATTTAGTTTTGTTCCATTGTGTTATACTTCACCGTACAACTTGTGACATATGTATTTAAATGTTGTTCTCCTAACTGAGATGCATTGTAAACTTATTCCAATTATGGAAATAGGTTTTTGTGAATTATGGTACTAAAATGGAGTGATAAAATTCTATTAGTTTGGGAACTATCATAAAAATATTCCATTAGGAATTATTTCAATAACTTCGTAGAATCTAAGCTTTTGCTATGTGCTGTTAAAGCCCATAGTGTCACTACCCCACTTCATTCCGTGAGTACAGTAAAAGGTGACTAAGATCATACTATCTTCATACCGAGACGGAAAAATAGACTTCAAACCCTATATCAACACGTTCAGCCAAATCCTCGTATTAACTCACAATGCTATTGTTACGTAAAGTAGGAGAAGCCTACGTCCAGCAGTGGACTACTACAAAACACTAGGTATATGATGATCTGAAGCTAGTTCTTCGGGGAGAAGTACAGAACAGAGATAATAAATAGAGACTATAAAACAAATTATTAATATGGTGGCCGTTATTCGCGTAATTACGTCACTAAAATAAACAAAATGAAAAAGCTGAAGCAGCAACACAATAGGTCAAAACATTGTAAATATATCATATTGATGAGCTCAATACAATGTATAAATAGTCGACATATTTTATTTCTATAAGACAATTTGTAATGTGAGCTTTTAATTTAAACATTGATAGCATTTCAATTAAACACTTCAAACCTAATTGATAATGTTTATTTTGTAAGATAGTTGTCCCACTTGCAACCCGATTTCTAACCGGATTTGACTGAATATTAGCTTTAGGTACCTCAAAGCAGCCGCCTGTCTAACCTTCACAACCCAAAGGAACAGCGATATTCCATGGTTTAGATTAGTGTCCGTTTACTCAGAGATACTCATTTCCAATAAAGACTGTCAGAAATCTTTATGCCAACCGAGACCGGTGGCTGTACGTGCTCTCCGAGGCATGGGGCAAGCGATAATTAACAATTCAATACGCACGTAACTCCGAAAAGTCAGTGGAGCGCGCCGGCATGGCAGTCTGTTTATATTATCTCTTATGGCTTGCCGCATGTATTTATTTAAACAGTTAACTAAACTAAACAATAAAGTAATGAAATACTGTGTAAATAACATTAAATTACAATTAGCCACATTTTCCGACTGAACTTTCATCCTTTGTTGTTCAGCTTCCATGTAAATTACATAAACATTACTTCACGCCTTTTAACCCCGAAGGGGTAGGCACAGGTGTATTACACACCCACACTTCGCCATGTTTCGGTCCCAATGTAATAGGGGGCGAGCCTATTGCCATCTACCGGGCACATTGTTAAGCGAGCGATAATTAACATTTTTAATACACACATCACTTCGAAAAGTCAGAGGTGTGTGCCCAGGGTACCTGGGGATCGAACCCGAGACCATGTAAATTAAATCTAAGTAAATAACAAAAGCACAGTAATCAAACAGAAACAATAAAAAATAATTAGTTGTCGAACAAAAAAGGTCACACGTTGCATTCGTACAATTAGTAATCATAAGAGTACCCTGAAAAGGAATTATGAAATACTTAGTACTCTGATAATACAACCTAAAACGTGTATTAATGCTTGAAATGTATGGTTCATTTTTGTTTGCACATGTTTAGCTCTGTATAAAGTTCAGAGGTCAGCTTAAAATTGTTTTTATATTATCTTACGAGTACGATAATCGCGAGCCCTATCCATGAATGGTATTATATTTTGGAATTCCATTTAGAATTGCCCTTTATGTCCCGCCCTGATATGGTATAAAAAATGCCTTTGAATAGAAATTGAATTAGAACGCGAGTTACGTTGGTGTAAACACCGCCGTCATCTCTCATCGAGCATCACCTTACACTTTTATTAGAATTGTTTAGATTACGCCCGACCAAACCTTGTACTTTTGTTTTAAAATAAAGTCAGTTCTGTTTCAACCTCTAAGCCGGACAGTAGTCCGAGAGTTTTATTTTTAAAAACTCCTTCGTCGGTCGACGGTTCATATCTGGCGCAGTCGGTAGGATCGTGTCTGTTATACGGTTGCCGAAAATCTCTTTTCCGGTACATCCGCGACGCGATCACAAAGTTCTACGTTCGACCGAAGAAAACCGGCGGAGAAGCGGCGAAGAAAACCGGCGAGGAAGCAGAACTCAGCCTAGCATCGGCATGCTCGTGGGGTAAGCATCAACCTCTGTTTCTCCCGAGATCTTTCCTATATTTTTATTTATTAACTGTGTATCAAACTCTACACCGTTAATTGATTTATGTGTACTGTATTTTGTGTGTGATTTACACTTTTTACAGCTATTTTGTTTTATTTTTATACTTTTTGTGTGAATTTGTGTATTTTTCAGTGTGCTAAAATGGCTCATGAACAAAAGAAGTTAGACATTTCTGTAAAAGAAGAAAAAGTCGAAATCGACTATAAAACTTTATCCTTTTTCTTGCCCGCATACGACGGCAACAAGAAATCGCTAGCATTTTATATTAAAAGCGTAGACAATGCTTTAGAGTTGATAGAAAATAGGCAGCATCCAAGCATAGCATGCTTGATTAGGAATAAGCTAACAGGCAAAGCAGTAGAAGCATTATCAGAATGCACTGAATTTAATAGTTGGGAAGAGATTAAAGCTATACTTACCCTTAGATTCGGCGAATTCCGAGACGAGGCACAGGTAGTTCAGGAGCTAATGAATATTAGAAAATTAAGTTTAGATATAGATAGTTTTGCAGATAAAATTAGAGAAATAACTTACATTTTGATTCACCTAGATCAAACCAAAAAGGATTATTATGAAAAAATGGCTATCAATGTATTTCTTGACCAGCTAGATCCGATCTTAGCACTAAACGTAAAAGTCCAAAAGGCAGATTCTGTAGAGCAGGTTATCGTCCTAGCTAAACAGGAGGATCTTAAGCTGAAAAATAAAAGATCAGTAGATTTTAGGTCAAAGCCTAACGCATCTAGGCCGAACCCAAACCAGAATAATAATTACCGTTTTCAGCCACCTTCCGTTAACCCATATAGGTCTCAACAGATGGCACAACCTAGATTCGCTAACTTTAGTGCGCAACAGCCGCAAAGACCATTAAACCGTCAGGTACCTAACACGCAACCTATATACCAACCCGGTACGTATAAAAATGATAACAATAGCCGACCTATAAATAAACCCGTGCCCTATGCACCTGTAAACTTTCAAACCGAATTAGACGATTCTGTAGAAGAATGCCATGATTTAGAGAATGTTAATATTTCCACCTCAGAAAATAGCTATGTAGAAGATTTAGGAAATAATGAAAATTTTCAGCTTTACCCGGACACGGACAACGAAACGTAGCGTTGATTAATTTACATTATCGTAACCGCTTACCATATATTTACATTAGAGAATTAGGCGGTCGCTTTTTAATCGATACTGGCGCGACGCAATCACTCATATCACCTAACGCAATATTAGAAAACAATGCCCACTTTGAGCGTGAAATACACTTCATAAAGACGGCGCATAGTATAACTAAGCACGATACCGTTGCTTACGTTAAACTTCCTTCGTTATTCAATTGCTATTATAGCCATAAGTTTATTTTGTTTGATTTTGACCCAGACTTTATCGGACTCATAGGTGTTGACTTATTGACAGCATTAGGATGTGAAATCGATATGAAAAATATGACGTTGACAACAGACTTTGTTTGTATTCCATTAAAGGGCGATATGAATTCGTATACAACAATAGAGCCACAGTGTGAACGGAAACGTAACATAAATTTGAACGTCGACGCATTATCCCGTGTTGAAATACTTTATAATAACGACGTAGAATATATGCCTAACGACGATCAATCAGTAGACATGATATTAGACAGTGAGAATCAGACAAACTTATCGACAGAACCTCAACCCGGAACGTCGCGTGATACGTTTAGCGATCTTGACGGAATAGACATTGAAACACATATTGACACCTCGACAATATTGGTTCCACCACAGTCAATAGACAGCCGGATAGACACCCCGGAACCTATTCAGTTAGACTCAGACAACCAATTAGATTACAAAATTCCCGAAACATTAGATGCCATAGACAGGCAGTTAAAACAGTTTCATATACGAAAATGCCCTGGCTTTGAGTACAGAGTAGACAACAGAACCAAAGGCAAGATAGTAATTATAGACGTTTTTATCCCCATTAACGAAACTGAACAGCAAATTATAAAATTCCTAAAGGAACATACCATACCCGACCGCATATTCTATTGTTATTTTTACAACGAAGAGTTGTATCCCATATTTTGCAAGGTAGTCAAAACCATTTTTAGCAATAAAGGCCTAAAGCTAATACGTTGTACTACAAGGGTAACCTTAGTAGAAAATAACAGCGAACAAACAGAGTTAATAAGAAATTATCATGAAGGCAAAACAATCCACAGAGGCATACAAGGAACATACAAACAGTTATATAAGAATTACCATTGGCCGAAATTCAAAAGTAAATATATTAATCAATGCGTAAAATATCTTGAACCTCAATATGAACGTTTGAAATTACCACAGACCACCATCAAGTAGATATCAGTTAGATTAGATATAAGATTCCATTTAGTTATATCCTATAACGTTAGTAGAATACGCGATATATACATAGAAGTAAGCAGAAATTATTTTACATTTAAGTTATAGCATAAGAATATATATCCAATCATAAAGATAGTTTGGTTACTAGAAACCAATTAGAATACCTTATAGATAAGATAGAAAGTAAGTTAATCTACTTAGGATCTACTGAACTCAGTTTAGGAAGACCATATATCCCTAGATTTAAAAGAAAACCTCTTTTAATTAATGGACTAGGATCCGTAATAAAAGCTATCACTGGCAACCTAGACCAGGAAGATGCAATTAGCTTAGAAAATCAAGTTCAGGAAATAAGGAAATTAACAGTAAATAAGCAAAGTGAAACCTTAGGAATAATGTCCGATTTAATTAATGAGTATCATAGTAAATTAGAAAGTATTACTAAAAATCAGAAAGAGTTAACTAAAGCGATCGGAAAATTAGTAGAAGAAAATCAGGAAATAGAAAATAAAGTATATACCATGCAAATATATAATCAAATTAAAACATGCTTACAACAAGTATATGATAGATTAGTTAACTTAGAGAATGCCATAACATTCAGTCACCTAGGACGACTTCATCCTAGTAAAGTCGAACCTAGCTATCTTATTGCAGAGTTCGCGAGCATCCAAAAGGATATGAGCTTCAAAGATTTGCAGTTACCTTATGCACCAACAATGAAAAATATACATATAATAGAAAAATCTATTGTAGTCAAAGCATACAGTACAAATGAATCGATTAACTTTGTGTTAGAGATCCCCTTAGTAACTAATCATCCTTATAGTTTACTCCATTTATACCCGATCCCGAATGCAAACAATTCTATCCTAATACCTAAAAATCCTTACCTGATCTTGGGCAGCAACATGTTTGCGTATCCTCGCGAGCCATGCGCCTCCATCACCGACGAAACCGTCATCTGCCATCACCTGGAACTACAAGAACTCATCGCATCACAAGACTGCGTTGCACAATAACTACAATACAAGAAACCATACAACTGCACTTACGCCACAGTAGAATTCAACGAGAATATTATACACCAAATTAAAGAAAACAGCTGGATCGCCATCCTGAAACAAGAAGAAGTAATTAAGACAACCTGCGGAGAAGAAGTACACTACCAAAGATACAGCGGCGTCGTCCTGATATCAATCAATAACCAATGCACCATTGGCATAGAAAGAAGAACCCTACGTATACACAAGAAATTCCTCATCGACAGAGAAAGCGTTCCCCAGCCTAGAACACAGTACAGCACAACGAATAAGCACTCACAATTGAATCTACAAATAGAAAATGTTAAGCTCAACGAACTAGACAAACTAGTAGAAAAGCCTAAAAACTTACAAGAAAAGGAAGAAACAGTCATCATCGCTACTAAACCCAGTTGGCCCACCATATGCCTGTATGCGATCATGACACTAGCCACCATAGGCTTCATCGCCCACCGATATCTTCACCGAAGGGGAAGACCAGCAACGACCGAAGCCAAGCAGCTCCAGCCACAAGAGCCCTTGCTACAGGACCAGCAGTCTTCGGCGTGCTTCTCACTTAAGGGGGGTGGAGTTACGTTGGTGTAAACACCGCCGTCATCTCTCATCGAGCATCACCTTACACTTTTATTAGAATTGTTTAGATTACGCCCGACCAAACCTTGTACTTTTGTTTTAAAATAAAGTCAGTTCTGTTTCAACCTCTAAGCCGGACAGTAGTCCGAGAGTTTTATTTTTAAAAACTCCTTCGTCGGTCGACGGTTCATATCTCGCGGCTGGCTTATTTCGTTCAACATTGAAGGCATGCATAATATATACATACTCTTTTGTATGTACTATGTGGACTTGATAGTTCTTTTGTTTAGGCATTCTCTATAATAGGTTGCTCTTGAATGATATACCGCTACGGTAGAATAACAACAATGTATTCAAGTTGTTTAACATAGTAAATATTACTGAGAGATTTCAGTTCTATGTTTTGAGAAATATAAGACAGGCTAATAAAATATTATGCCGTATTATTGGTGCGCGCGACTGGTTTGAACTCGAGTGCGTTTGCGTAGCGGTCTGTCAGTCTCTACATTGTGCTATAAACATACTAGTACATGGATATAAATATATATATATATATATATATATATATATATATATATATATATATATATATATATATATATATATATATATATCCTGGGTGCTTCGTGTCCGTAGGTTTAAAATTCCTCGTCATGTGGCACTACACATCATCATCATCAGCCCTGTATATATACCGTCCCAACTGTGGGCACGGCCTCTTCTTACTGTTAAAAAGTTAAGGCCATAGTCCACCACGTTGGCCAAGTGCGAGTTAGCAGACTTTACATGTCTTTCGAGAACATTATGGAGAACTCTTAAACATGCAAGTTTTCTCACGATGTTTTCCTTCACCGTTTAGCAAGCGATCATTATCAATTAAATACGCACTTAACTTCGAAAAGTCATTGGTGCGCACCGTGGATTCAAACCTGAGACTCTCTGCGTAGCAGTCTGTCGGTCTCTCCACTAGGCTATCACTGCCTGGGCCTACACATAGGGACATAGTCCTAGAGTAAGAGAAGTGTTTAAAAACTATTAAGTTAAATAGGTACCTTCATAATTTTTTAAACACTTCTCTCACTGCGGTACTAGTAAGGAATAGTACCTTCGGTCACAAGGTTTTGTATATCCGCAGTTGAAAGTCGCCTTAGAAACCCAAGCTTTAATTTCAATACCACTCTCTCAATGTGTGTCCATCTCAAATGCTCGTTCGTCCGTGAATCCTGTTACACTGTCCAGTGTCATATATTGCCTAGTTCCTTGTACACTCATAAAAACCCGGCCATATTTGTTTTACGCAGCCTTCATAAACAGAGTTAGGCTTCCGTCGTTTCCTTTATGCTTTATATAAATAAGATTTTGTGTGTCGCATAAATGCTGGGGTTGATGAATCGTCAACTCGAAAGGCTACGTTCCGTTGTGTAAACTCTGAATATGAGCAAATAAAGTGATTTGAAGGGTTGACTTGAAAGCTGCCCGGCGATATATTTTCTATGACTATAGGAAAATCGACTGCCTGATTACCTCAGATTTCGAGTTTGAAGTTTTCGGGTTAAATATTGTGTACTACGAAAACTTTTCAATCGGCTTTTATTTTCCTGCAAGGAATCTTAGACATTACGAAACTTGTAAGTATGAGTCTGGAGTTGTCAATTGGATAGAGTTGTTGTTTTAAAAACCAATCTGCACGCTGAACTAAGTTAGCTATGTGTAGAAATAAAAATAAATTGTTACTTTCCCTTTCTGAGATACTGGGGCATGAATCTATAAATATCATTTACATATTGACCTCATATACAACATGCCTTTAATCTTTTTTCTACGAAGGACAACCACTATCTCGCTGCTGCAATATGTAACGTAGCTGACTGCCCGTCAATACAGAAAGTCCCGCTTTAAAATATTGACGCCACGAATTTTTAATAACCGCCGGAGATTGTGATGCAGACTGGTGTCAATATGTACAGCTATAAAATAACGAAAATCCATGATGTAATATAATGCTTTTTAAGCGACAAAACCACAGAATGAACGATTAAGCAATGGGTGTTCGCTCTCGACAAGTTGACGTCATTTAAACGCTGTTTCGGACACGTTTAATTGATTTTGGACAGAATGTTATGGATTATTAAATTAAATCTATGCTGTATTGTTTTTACACTGATTAAAATTTACTTCGTTGTGCGGGCTTTACAGAGGATTATTCTAAACGACATTCTTTCTATTCTTAGTAACGATAACAAAATATTTCACGAAGGTTTTCTAAACTTTTTTGTACCAGTTTACAACCTTTCATTAATATTTACAAACATAAATTTAAATTACAAGATAAGCTTGGAATAAAGTTTCTGGATATACATATAATAATAATATAAGGTGGCAAATAATGGCTCTGTAATATGAATGGCCCGTTGTACAACTAAACTACGGGTGATGAAATTAACCCTAACACAGCCGGGTGGCACAAATAATAATGCCCAGGTGGGCATAAATCCGAGTAACAACCTGCAATAATCCCCATTCATTATAACCCGGGCCATTCATGTCCGTCCCAAACATTCTCATAATTTATAATAATATGGCCGTAAAAACTCTGTCTCTACTTGTAAACGCAATCTCTGCAATTTGGGTTAAAAATGCGCTCGTAATATAATGAAAACAACAATTTAATGTGACCAGTACGACATATACGATTTGTGAATAGGATTTTGGTAAAAATATACTTAGGCAGATTTTTTGTGTATGTAGCAATAAAAAAATACTTACTTTGCTATATTTTTTATGCAACTCTGGGTAAAATTTTATAAACGTTCCATTCAATATTACCTTATTGAAATTATTGTGCAACCCAACCGTGTTAAGTGGAATTTAACAACAGAATGTAATATAATTTAACAAAATCGATGTCATAAGTTTTTTTTAATTTATGACACTGATGTCATATTTTTTTTTTTGTAATTTGGCTCACATACCACCAATCCCAAAAAAAAGCGCTCAGTCTTTGTTATCACTGGGGCGATTTATGTGGGCAATATGAGGTACTCGCAGCGTGCAACTCTCGGTATAATTCATCGCTGTTTGTTTATCTAGCAGATACGTCTCATGATATCCGTGTTTCAATGTAAGCTACGGCTGGGTATAGCGGCCTCGGTACGTGGCATTTGAGGGTTGACTGAAAATTGTTGGTAATAAGGTAATCGTAGTTATACTGTGTTATCTGCATTTAGCGTTTAAATCTTGATGTAAAATACTTATCATATATACAAAACGCTATCATATACCTATTATGAAAAATATAAAACGCTGAAGTGCAGCAGTTAGTAGGTATAAAAACTATAATGCTCTAATAATTTAACATTTATATGACTTAGTTCAGGTTTGCAGTCAGTGATCTAACAAAGATTAAACTCAAGTCAATTGAATATGTGTTACGTAATAAATAATGATTCGCAGTGCGCGTTCACATCAAAGTTTTGTCAAAAACAAAGTAATAGTAAAAGTTTGCTTAAGCTGAATTAGTTATTAAACATGGTACCAAAGTTCAAGGATTTTTGAAAACAATAAATTTCCTTAATCATTAATTTGTAAAGAAATGTGGTGAAGCACGAAATCACATAAACACATCAACATAGTATAAACTTTCAAGTCTTTAATTCTGCTTATCAACCAAATGGTTTCAAGTGCCATTGAAAATCAATTTAAAGCTATTGAAAGCAAATTTAAAAGCTTTCATTGAAGTCCGTCTTACCCACAAAGCGCTAAGTAGAATATTTTATGTTAATTAGATTGTTCGTCCATACATCGATATAGGTCAGGGTCACATCTTTAACAATTAATTCATTTACATATATTTTAAATAGCAAAAGCTTTTATAATTACGTAATCATGTGAAATTCCGCACAGGGACGAAATAGGAAAGTGACTCGCTATCCTTTTTTATTTACTGGGTGTCCTAAGGGTTGTATAAGGAATTGACATCAAACCCTAAGCTAACTGTACTTTGAGGTTTATGTACCTACAAGCTTGTTGATTTTTCTTTATAGGAGCAATTATTCCTTGTCTATTGCCGTATCGGTGTTTCAATGTGATATAACAATAGGTTGCATTGACAAAATATTTATTAAAAGTATAAATTTAATGAGTTGTTAAAGTTACTTTATCATTTAATAATACATCTCTCGAACTCTTTGCAAACATCGCGAGTTCACATATTATGTTTAAATCCGTGAGAAATGACTAACAGTCCATAAATTCACAGGCGATAACAAATTAATATATTATTTACATTGTATGAGAACTGGAATCGATACAGATAAAATATATGAGATAGAATATATATCTGTACATTACAATGAGGGTTATTGTCGTGATAAATATCAATATTTTTGTTCAACGCCTATAGTGCGAGTTTTCACGGCTGATATTTGTTTCGCGAAAATATGAACATTCTCAAAATAAGAGTGTTTTGGTTTACGGTATTGGATTTTGTGATGTTGTTATATTTTTTGTATTTTCCCATTTGGTGCTTGAAGATCTTGGATTGTCTGATGATTTATTTGGTGATAATTTGCGCACAATGCTAATAATTCTTTTAATCAAAACTGAAGTAAATAGTCTTTTTAGTCTCTTAATCTTATTCTCTTTTTTAAACTTAAAATAGGCCGGAAACTAATCAGTTTTACCATGCACTGTATAATTAAATCAAACTATGATTTGATTTAGATTTTTTAGGGCTAGATTACGTCAATATTAATAAGAGCCATTTAATTTGTCAGTTCTCTAACACCACTTTGAATAAGAATAAATTTTATTTAATGAGCTCAATAAGAAAATAGGGTCAATAAGTCGATATCAAGGCTATTGAGGTTTACTAAAGAAATAAAATATACACTGCCTAGCTCAGACAACTTATATTTACCGCAAGAAGAGAGCAAAAATAACTCCAAAGCTCAGATACTAGAATAGACCAAACACGAGCAGTACCTATCACAAATATATACGAGAATTTTGAATAAATGTAGAACTATGTCACCTAATATCACAGACCAAATAGTCTGTGCCAGTTTCAGTGGACGGGTTTGAAATAGGAATAATACCGCAAATGTAATAAGATATGCAGTGTACAAGGTGAAAATCAAGTACTTAAGTTTGAAAAGGCACACGACTTACATACTTCATTTATTACATAATCCGATTAAAATGCTTTCATTGATTACGCTGTGGTTTGAGGGATCATCCACTAAACCGAGACTTGTTAAGTCGATTCACACACGGGACAAGACAGTGCAAGCCACAAATATCTGTTTTGAAACCATTTAGCCGTGGAACGGACTTTGTGTGTTTAACAAAGACTTGACGCCTTACCACGCAACACAGCGCCTGGTGTGGGTTCAATCCCAGGGACATAAATTGTTGTTTCGAGTCTAGTTGTTCCTTGTGTCCGTCTTTGAGTGTTTGTAATGAAACCTGACATAGACCATTTACTACTAACTCGCTAATAAATATATCTTCTGACAAATCCATCCTAATAATGTTTCGTACATTTCCGCCCAGCCCCTAAAAATATAGCAACGCGATGGCGTCGCAAATTCTCTATCTTAAATTTTTAATATGACTTGCTTATTCTCGTCACTGACATCAGCACAGTTGCGCTTGTCAATTCATCTATGAAACATTACGTCTGGAGAATTAAACCATCAAACAGATCTCGTAAACAACTAGGAAACACTTCGTACTACTAATACTACGTCTTTAATAACTAAATACTATGTATATTTCGCTTGTAATATCAAAAGTTCTAACATAACATTTAATTCATTCGAGTATATTTTTATTGACGCAGTAGTTAAATCAAAGATGATATTAGGATTTATCATGTTTTCCGCAATTCACAGTGAATGAAAGACTTACTACAGATTTAATTAAGATCGTACGCAATATACGAACTGTTTTCTTTAGATTTTTATTAAAGTTTCGCCGTTGGTCTTGATACTGCCAAGGAAATATACCTACATCCACTGCAAAAGTGGCTAGGACCGAATTTGGAGTACCTTTTAAACCTCATTTAAGAATTTTGATCTTTTAGAAAACTTTTTGTGCCAATTAGGCAACATCAAATTTCATAAAGAGTAAATTTACTATAAGATTTTTTAATCTTTCTTTAATATGAATGTGTCCTAAATGAATCGAAAAGAGTAAAGGCAAGTAATATAATAATGAGTATTTTGAAAAGAATCAGTCAGTTTAATTTTGAAAGTGTTCTAATCTTGTTTTTTTATTTATTCAATCTCTTGACGTGAACAAAATCAAATGTAAGAATATAATACTTAGTGTTTCTATTGTACTTACAATTTGCTTGTTTCTTAGGACTGCTACATGCAACACATGTCTTCTGAGACGAATCTGTAACAAAACAACAAATAATTTAGTTAGGACTCTTAAGAAATACAATAGAACCTTTCTCTAGATAAAATACTATAATATAGGCTTATTTTTTAAGTTAGAACTTTAGAATTTAAAAAAGCACTGTTAATTAGATGTCTATTTCAACAAATCCTTGCGACTTATGCCTATTGATCTACGCGTTTTGGAATCTTTTACAAACAAACCCCCCCCCCCCGTGGGATCTCCACCTTGTCGTAGTGGGGGCTCAGTAACCGTGGATTGAACACCCGCGGTGAAGCTAAGAGAGATCCCGGGAGTGGACGCTCCGCGTGGGCTTAGAGAGGCCTGCGCAGGCTGCGTCCAACGGTGTGGGTGCGGGGGACGGTTCTGTCTGTCCCTCGCAGTCGGGCGCGGTCGCGGGAGGAGAGGCGTCTCGGTGTTGCGTTGCCGCGCGTCCTATCTCCCGCGACCAAATGGGGGCGCACCATTCGATGCGTCGCGGTGGGGCCGCAGAGGAAGAGGAGATGCGGTGTTGCGTTGCCGTCCTCTCTATCCTTTGCGGCCGCTGAGTGTTTTGGCGGCGGAGCCTAACACCTTCATCCGCCGCCAAGAGGGTTTTGTTCGGGGGCCGCCTAACCATCTGGCGGGCCAATACCCGTCGGGGGGTTGCGAGGAATGCTTCGGTGATACCCGACCCTCCGAATCATGAGTACATGGGGAACACGGGTTGGTTTTTAGTCAGTAAGAGTCTGACAGTCCCCTTCGCCCTTCCCCCATGGCGGAGGATTTTCCAACCCGACACGAAAAAAAAGAAAAAAAGGAATCTTTTACATACGTAAGGCCTACACTAAACTTTAAACTATATTCAGTTCACGTTTTATAATAAGTCCTCTTATAACTTTACGATTTATAAAACCAACTTTGTAACAAAATTTCAACTCCTCTGTAAGCAGAAAATGTAAAGTAAAACTGCTCAACTATTCAAAATTATCCGAAAAGTTAGTTTCATAATATTCGGGAACTGCTGTCTGTTCAAAGAGATTGTAACTATGAAACTGGCAGGTGACCGCACTTTAATCGTTTCATCTGTTAAGAACATAATAGATGTACGTACGACTGAGGGTAAAACTTTTACTATAATTGTTTTGCTTTGCTGACTCACGATGAACAGCTTCATTCTAGGCAATAAAGGTGAGCTCATTTCATATTGTTATATAATTTTCATTGGGATGACGACATTCACTAGGTATGAGTCTCTACTACATCAGGTGGCATTGTGTTTATTTTATTGGCAATATAAAGACCAAAAAACAAAAGGTTTGCTTCCGAAAATCATGTAGAAACCTAGCTACAAAATAATGTTATGTATTGTGAATACAAATATTTCTATAACAACAAATATTTTATTTAAGTGTAATTTCTTACCATTCTATAATAACTTTGGTATTGTATATAAGCTTTGTACAAATGAATACTGTATTAATTTCCTAAATATTGTTTACAATAAAATAAAACACTAAGAACAAGTTGGAGCTCAAAGTTTCCATTAGCAAAGAATTAAGCTTCACCTGAAAGGCAAACAAGACGCTTCCCATCAACCGATTATCATCAAGACCTAGAAGAGCAAATCGCAAACATACTCATTCCAAATGCAAATTCAGTGCACTGCTAGCATTAAATACAAATGACACTCGATTGTATATTCTATACATAGGTATAAATATACCTAGTCAATCGAATTTCCGCGGAATTGACCCACATTTCAACGACTCAATGAAACATTTCTCCTTTCTGTCATGTGGCATTAAAAGCTGACACCATTTTGATAAATAGTGAGCCACTATGAAGTGGGTCCTGGACGTGTATGAGGGGTTAAATGTACGTATTATACGGAGGGAGACGTCCTCCTCAAGTGCCCAGTGCTGAGTGCTCAATGAAAGTACTTCAGAGGGATCAGCTACCTGCTAAATGGTTTGGTAGAAGTGCAAGAAATTTATAAGTGGGAAGACTTACAGAGGGTGGTGACTCTTAAGCTTAAAATAAGTAAGAGTAACTAGAATACGTTTAAAGTTATAAAAAGGTGTATTTGACTAAACGTATCGCTGCAGTCACCTAGCCGTTTCGAAGTGTGAGTTTTGTGAGGCGATACCCCCTTGAGCTAACACTTTGTGTGATTCAAGATAATTGTTTCGATTTTGGATGCAACTTGTGTCCGATAATAGACTTTTCAGTGCAATAATTATTCTAGCTGCGTAACTGTTTTTTTTATTAAAATATATTTCAATTAATTTAAACCACAAGTAAAAAGAATCACAAGTGACCCCAGTTTCGGGTCCACTTGTGATTCTATCACTAGCTTTAGTCCTAGATATTTATAAATATTTGACCCCGGTTTCGGGTCCACTTGTGATTCTATCACTAGCTTTAGTCCTAGATATTTATATATATTTGACCCCGGTTTCGGGTCCACTTGTGATTCTATCACTAGCTTTAGTCCTAGATATTTATAAATATTTCTAACATTTAATAACACAATCTCTCTTGATTTTTTGCGTACTGTGTGCAACCAAAAATTTGATAAATCACTTTCAGAAAAACTTGTTGTACTTCCTAGGGGATGATCTATCATCTACAAAACAAAAAACTGAAGGTTATTTGAAGTTTTCACTCAGAAGCCGTACTCTACTTAATGCATTCATTAAAGATATTATTTTTTAACAACGATGGAGTAATAACCGCGTCGCTGGTCCTCTTAAAATTAGAGATGGCATTTGCAGCTACCTACTGGTAATGCCATCCATTTTTCGTAGCTTCTTTAAATTACAATTTTATGCCGTATATGTAAAACTTCATTTTATTATAACGTCAAAAGCTAATTTTAAAGTATACACGAATGGCTATCCAGGAAATGGTACCTGAAGTTTGCACCGGATTTTGTCCTAGTTACGGGTAGATACTAGATATCCTACTACATACTTAGATTCTTTTTGTCGTTGATGAAATGCCCGCCTCAAAGAGTTAATTTTCTCAAACAATATTTCCTTTTCTATCACCTATTACAGTAAACCTTCAAATGTATTGAGCTCGGTTATAACATATTGATTTTTTGGCCTAATCCCTCTCATTGCATGTTATTGTCGATACAGTAATCTGTGTGAAAACATTTTCACGATTAAATATACATATTGAGAGACAAAACTCGCTATTTACTATATCACCGGATTTATTACATAAAGCCAACGGTTACCAACTAGAAATATTTCTTATTTCTATTTATTTTATCAGTTTGATGTGCGTGTTGAGGCGATACAAAAACGCCGTCATAGGTTTTTATATTTTTTCGCGGGATGCTCAATCCATACACAGCATAAAATAGGATCCCTTCCCTAGTATATTTGTCTCCTTAAATGTCTAGGATTTAGATCTTTCGAACTAAGCCTCATATAAAAACTTTCTACTTTTCCGTCGCACTCATTTAATCTCATTGTTACGTGAGTAAGTGATGCGTATTGCTATTTATATAGAAAACTCTAGAGCCCCGTACATACCCGGGAGTGCATATTAAGTCGATACTGGTTGTCATGAAGATCTTTGAAACTCGCCATGAGGAGTCAGAACATACGCTGGAATAGACTGATCCTGGTCTAAGCCATAGAATATCTAGAGACCAGAAAATGCTACCTGAACTCAAAAGCGACGATGGTGGCCACGAACATGCCGACATTTCAGTCAGCTTACTCGGACTGTGGTCACAATGTAGACTAGCGCAAGCAGCGCTTTACCACGCCTATCAAAACAAATAAGGACTCCGTATTTTGTCTGCATCACAACTTAACTGTTGACAATGTTTATATTAATTAACCTTTAACATCTCATAAAATACATGATATGGTATGGATATTACAAATCAAATCACAAACACACAAACACCCCATGATTTTTAAGTTGATGGATATGATATGCGAAAATCCTTTGCAAAGTATATTCTTTTGTAGTTAGCCTTTCTTAAAATACACTAATCTATCAGAACTTTTACAAACTTTCAAGCACGTTTATTTTAGTAAATTGAAACTGAATTTTGCTAACGCTATCCCTGTAGACATTTTGACGTCCAAAACTTCAAAACGTCTAAGCCATCTTCGTCTATTGTCTAAATATAAAGTGCACATTATAATATTTAATTCAGTCACTTTAGTTAGCTGTTATCTACAGGGGCGTCTCGATCGTAGAATAATGAGCTAATTGTTTGGTTATATTCAGAGAGACACGCGATATGTGTAGTTTAAGCTCAGCTAGTAGCGGCTAGCGGCCATTTTCAATATTCGAACTATAGGTAGATCTGTAGATTTTAGATTCGTGTTTGACAAATGTTGTATGGAGCTTATGTCAAAAACTGTCAAAAACGAATCTAAAATCTACAGATCTATCTATAATTCGAATATTGAATTCCGTAGTAAGTGGATGTAACACTGAATTGCAAAGTACCTCTGCAGCTGCACTGATAATTTCATCATGAGTCGCGTGACACTCTGAGTACTAAAGTGATGTAGAATAGTACCAAGACTGGATGATGGTGGGTGGTTATAGAGTCAGATCATAATTCAGGCTGTTGGTTACTAAATATTATGTCTTTGGTTTTCCGGCGCATGAACTTAAAAAGTTGTCCCGTGCTTCATAAAAGATTTATTTTATGTCCTCTAACGTTTGTTTCGAGATCTCACCAGATGGAGCACGCTTCTCGCAAAAGGCACTTCTTCACTCGTGACTGAAAATGGAAAGCAGAATAGCGCGGCTGGCCTTCTTTGTAAGGAAAGACTAATATATATTACAAAGATTTCATCTGTTTATCAAACACAGCATTTTATTAAGCACAAAACTATTCCAGTGATGCAACTATTTCAATATTGAGGCAAATGGATTTTGATAAGTACTACGTATGTATGGTACGTCATGGCTTATAAGTTACGAATACTCTATAAATTTCAAACCAAAATGTTTAGGATGATTTCAGTGACACGCACACAAGAAATGTACCATAAAAATATAAATCCTTATATACATATATATATATAATATAATATAATAATAATAATATTCTACCACATACACACAACACTATCTAGTCCCAAACTAAGCAGAAGCTTGTACTACGGGTACTAGATAATGGATAAACATACATATATAGGTACTTTTTTTGTAAATACATACATATTATACATAGAAACACCCAGACCAAGACAAACATCCATGTTCATGCACACAAATATTCGACTTGTGCGGGAATCGAACCCGCGACCTTCGGCGTAGCAGTCGCTCACACTCCCGCGGCGCCAACCGGTCGTCATATATATATATATTTCTTAGGGTGCATAGGGTTCCCACCAAGAACTTGGGTCCCAAGCGAACCTCACCTGCAAGTGGTGCACCTGCCGATCAACGGACGAGGCTCTGGCAAACAAAATATCCCGATAAGCGGCAATAGGCTCGCCACCTATTACGTGGGATCAAAACACTGGCGAAAAGTGGGCGTTTAATATGCCTCTGCCTACCCCTTCGGGGAAACAGGCGTGAGTCTATATATGTATATATTTCTTGTGTGCGTATGTATGTCACTGAACTCCTCCTAAACGACTAGACCGATTTTGATGACATTTTTTGTGTGTATTCAGGAGGACTTGAGAATGGTTTAGATTTCAACTTGTGATGCTGTACAAGAACTTACAAATTTTATAGTCCAAAACATAAATGAAAGCAAAAAGGTGTTAACAATATTTATAGATCTTACAAAAGCG
The DNA here is from genome assembly GCA_944739405.2 of Euclidia mi. Classification (NCBI taxonomy): domain Eukaryota; kingdom Metazoa; phylum Arthropoda; class Insecta; order Lepidoptera; family Erebidae; genus Euclidia; species Euclidia mi. The sequence continues at coordinate 1,149,757 of OX123188.2, read as the reverse complement.
TTCGATACGGTCCCCATAGCCACGCTCTTACTCAAGCTTGAACAGATGGGTGTCAGTGGAGTACAACTAGATCTGTTCTAGAATTATCTCACAAACCGTTCGCAAGTAGTTAAAATTGACAATTATACTAGCGATGAACTCGCTATCCAATATGTCGTACCACAAGGTAGCATTCTAGGCCCAACTTTATTTCTGATATTTATAAACGATCTTTGTAATCTCAACATTCCAAACAATATGATGATACAGCACTGATTTGTCGGCGACACATGGACAGAAGTTGAACTAAGGGCGCAGCATGGCTTTGACCTGGTTTCAAGGTGGCTAATTTCACATAAACTAACCCTTAACACAGAGGAAACTAAATTTAGTACATTTTCTAGTAGCTTAATGTCACAACCACGATCACAATTAACCTTACAAGCTCACTCATGTAATTTAATACTCCCATCATGCAATTGCCCATCCTTGTCTTCAGTTGATAATATTAATATATATCTTGGCGTAATCTTAGACAAGTGCCTAAATTAAAAAATGCATATAAACACCCTTGTAGGAAGAGTTCGCAAATTGATTTATGTTTTTAAAACCTTACGACACGTTGCAGACCAGACACACAACGTGTATCACGCCTTATGTTTATCCATTATTACCTACTGTATCTCTTGTTGGGGTGGTGCACCGAAATCAGTTTTAATGCCACTAGAAGTTGCACACAGAGCTATATTAAAAGTAGCTACATTTCGGCCTCAAACTCTCAAACTCAAACTCAAAATGTTTATTGCTTTCATGTGTAAGTACAAAGATCTTAAATTAATAATACATTTAGAATCAACATGCAACCCTGTTAGGGCACAGCAAATTTACGTTGGTATACGTAGGTATCTATAACTAGTTATATAGTTGCCTCTCATGTACCATACGAAGTTATTGTACCAAAACTGCAATGTTCTTAATATACGCCAACTTTTTATATTACACACAATTCTTTTACAACACAAAATTACTCCGTACAAAAAAATAACAAAACGACGAAAAGATAAAATTTGCCTTATTCCTAAACCACGTATGTCCTTTACTAAGCGATTCTCTTATTACTTGGGCCCGCACCTATACAATAAAATTAACCTAGCATGTCCAATAAATGGCTCGTCTTACTTTGTTTTTTTGGCTTCTGGCAACACTGGGGGTTTAACGTAAAACTGTATTTCTCCCAATAATTTATTAGTTTTAAATTTATATAATTAATAATAATGTGCCTAATTTGCTAATTCCTTACGTAATAAGCTGTGATAATTATAATTGTCGTATGATAACAGTGATAAGTGTTGTTTTAACAAGTTGTAAAAGTTTTGCAAAGTCAAGTAAGTGAACTGTCAAACTAACGTACAATTTTATTTAAAAGAATTTGCATTATTTTTACAATAATAGCTAAATTTGAGCCATTTTGAGGTGAGTTTACTTCTTATTTGACTTTCGTACACCTTACACAAGCAACATACCAAGTTAGCATATCACAATTTACTCAAACAACTTTGTAGGTGTCTTACACAAACCTCAGTGACCTTTCTTGCTTTGTTTATTTACTTTTTAACAAGATGATGACCAGAAGGGCACGCCAAGACGATGAGAAATTACAGGTGACCCTTACTGAACTAAAGAAATATAAGGATTTGTGTCAGTCACTACAAAGTGAACATGAGGACAATGAGAGGGAAATGCTACAGATTTTAGGGAAAAACTCTCAGCTTAGGAGTGAGATGGCAGAAATGCACTCTAATTTAGTCACTTCTTTAGACGAAAGGGATAGATTACAAAACATTGTAATGCAATTTGACAGGTGCAGTGATGAATTTGAGAAAGCTCTCAAACGCATCACTGAATTGGAGGGTCTCCTAAGTGAGGCCAATAATCATATTAACTTATTACAAAGTGCAAACCAGTCTATGAAATCAGTTACAACACAATCGCTATTTGATGAGCTGGTTGGTAGCGCTCCATGCATGGTTTCTGCCATCTCCGATGATAGCAGTAGAAACATAGTGACTATTGATTTAACAGAGTCTAATTCATCTATTCAGTCATTTAGAAACATGAAAGCCTGTAATAAATTGAAGAAGTATGTTAAAATTAATAAATTTATCAGGAAAAAGGAAAAATTGTTGAGAATGTACAAGAAATCAAGTATTAATATAGATTATTGCAAAAAATATTTTAATGTAAAGGAACAGATGTCAGTATGTCTAGCTAAATTAGATTCTAACCTATTAAAGTATGATGCTGATATTCATTGTTTGCAAACGGAGATTGACAGTTTACAAGAATCTTTGTTGAACATGACAAAAAAATATAATTTATCACAAAAACAAATAAATGAGCATATCTTGGCAATGGATGACTTAGTGGACTTGTGTAAGTATAATGAGCAGAGGCTCCAATCCCTTACCAATAATAATCATGGCAATGAACATAACCAGATGCCACGGAGTCATTCACAGCCAACTACATTAAATTATTGCTCTGATTTGTTATCACCGTCTGATGCAGCGGGTAACGGCACCATTGATTCTAATCTTGGTATTTCCTTCTCACCCCACATTACAAACACCAACAAACTATTAATGTTTAGTGATGAGATAGGGAAAAACATGAGCCAGTTGTTGCGGCAAAGGACAGGTTTAGCTATTACTAACATATGTATGCCTGGAGCAACTTATTCTCAAATAATGCAATCTATTTTATCTAAAACATACTGTCCTGAAACAACAATTATTATATTTATTGGGAGAAGAGGAAATGCAAATATAAATGTAATACAGAGATATTTTGACCAATTACTCAATTTAAAAGTTAGAAAAATTCTGTTACTTGCTTTTCCTTACAGTAACCTGTTGCCACAAGCTGAAAATGATTATAGATTTAAGATTAATTCGAAATTGCATACTATGACATTTTATAATAATTTGATTGACATTATTGACTCTAATGCTTTAATTAGAAATTTTTATTTGACATATGATAATTATTATATATCACAATTTTATAAAAGACAAATAGCATCATCGCTAGCTTATTATATTAATAACTCAGCCAAGGTTTTGGCTAACCACACTGCTTTTATTGAGCAGTCAAATTTGACATGCAATATAAGCTTGGAATCCGTTCCAAATTCTTTAAATTGACTTCTGAGACAATAGAGTCAATCTCTGGCAATATATTTAATAAGACACCAAATTTTGTACCTAGTTTAAGTGACAAAAACATAGTTCCATCAACCACACATACAAACAATAATTTTAAAAATTGTATCAACCTGGTGCATCAAAATATACAAGGGTTGATGGGTAAGGAGTTAGAATTGGAATTGTTTATGAACTGTAACAATATTGATATTTTATGCATTACAGAACATTGGCTAAGAAGCCACCAGTTCATATTCAATTTTAATAACCACCAGGTTGTAAGCTCGTTCAGTAGAGAAAACTTTATCCATGGTGGCTCGTTAATCATAGCAAGTAAATTTCTAAAATTTAAAGAAAGGACTGACATTGTGAGCCTCTCTGTTGAGCGAGTAGTAGAGATTACATGTGTTGAGTTTGGGCAGTTCATTGTTATGAGTGTATACAAACCTCCATGTGCACCATTTGAAAGTTTTTTAGTTATTATGGAGGATGCTCTAAGCAAAGTTTGTGATTGCCGTAAAACGGTTGCTATTTGTGGAGACTTTAACATTAACATATTAGAAAAATGCTCTTCAACTATCAATTTTTTAAATTTACTTAAGTCATACAATTTATGTCATAATTTCTATGAACCAACTAGAGTGACTGCCACAAGTGGTACTTGTATTGATAATATATTTACTAGTATAAAACCAATACACAAATCTTTGATTAATATGCTTCAGTCAGATCACAGTGGGCAGTTAATCTGTTGTCCAAGAGAATGCCCGAGTGAACAGAGAAAAATTGTTAAATATATACCAATAAATGAGAAACGACTTAAAACTTTTAAAAACAATTTATCTCGAAAAATGCGTTGGTTGCCACATCATGACCATCCGGATCAGTTATATAACTCCTTATTTAAATTAATTAATGACGAATTTCAGACTGTATTTACATCCAAAAAATTAAATGTAACTGACCGTCTGATGTTTAGTGATTGGGCAACTGAAGGTATTCATAAAAGCCGAATTAGGTTATATGAACTGTATAATGAAAAGTCTTATAATAATAGTCAGACCTTTATTAATTACGTAAGAAAATATTCCAAAATATTTAGACAAGCTTGTAACACGGCAAAATCTATTTATTTGAGAAATAAAATAAAACTATCAGAAAACACTATAAAGGCTACCTGGAATGTGATCAACAATGAAACTGGCAGAGCTAAAGCACGCAGCCGCGACTACCTGTTAAAAATCAATAATGTGAGTATTTCAGAGGACCTGGAAGTTGCGACAGAATTTGAAAATTTCTTTGCTAATATACCTATAGTGACAACAGAGTCGCTCAACTCATCTTCTATGTCTGCTGAAATGCTTCTTAGGGACTGCGTGCCAGAATGTGATGCAGCCTTTGAATTCACTGTTGTTACTACTGACGATATTATTAAACAATTTAAAACTTTAAATATGAAAAAGACAATGGATTTGTGGGGACTGTCAGTGAAGACTACTTCATCTATTATTAGCATAATTGCTCCACATCTTGCAGCGGTATTCAACGGTTGCGTCGCTTCTGGAATATTTCCTGACTTAATGAAATATAGTAAAGTTATACCTTTATTTAAATCTGGTGACACAACCGACCCTTCTAATTTTCGACCAATTTCTGCATTGCCGACACTTAGTAAAATTTTTGAAAAATTAATTCTTAGTCAGTTGCTTAGTTATTTCAATAGACATAATCTACTCCACGAGAAACAGTTCGGATTTACGAGGGGTCGTTCGACTACTGACGCAGGAGTTGAACTACTCAAAAGTATATTTGCAGCTTGGGAGAAGTCGCAAGATGCATTAGGTATTTTTTGCGACTTGTCAAAAGCGTTTGATTGTGTACATCATGACACTCTGGTCAGGAAATTGTATCATTACGGCGTTAGGAACAAAGCTCTCGATCTCCTGGTTTCTTACTTGGGCAAAAGAATCCAGAAGGTCCAGATCAATGACAAGACATCTCCAGGTTCTGCCTTAAAAATGGGAGTCCCGCAGGGGTCAATTCTCGGACCATTTCTTTTTTTGATTTATATTAACGATCTACCTTATTATGTAAAAAAGAATCATGAGATTGTGTTGTTCGCGGATGACACCTCCTTAATTTTTAATATTAGACGACAACAGATAAATTTTGACGAAGTAAACAATGCACTCTCTAAAGTTGTTAGTTGGTTTAATGTAAATAATTTATTACTTAATGATAAGAAAACCAAACTATTAAAATTCTCAATGCCCAATGTTAAACAGATGGAAACCAATGTACAACTTAAGGAATCCAGAATTGAGCCCGTCGGGACGACTATGTTTCTAGGTATTATGCTTGATACCAAACTCCAATGGGGTCCGCATATAGAAAGACTTTCGGGCAAACTTAGTTCTGCAGCTTATGCAGTTAGGACAATTAGACGCCTTACAGATATAGATACAGCTAGAATGGTTTATTTCAGTTACTTTCATAGTATTATGTCTTATGGGATTCTTCTCTGGGGGAATGCTGCAGACCTTAACACAATATTCGTTCTGCAGAAAAGAGCAATAAGGGGAATTTACAACCTTGGTCCTCGTGTTTCTCTAAGAGGAAAGTTCAGTGAGATAGGCATTCTAACTGTTGTATCGCAATATATATACGATAATCTCTTATATGTCCACAAGAATATTGACAAATTTAGTAAAAAAAGTGATCTTCACACTGTAAATACTAGACATAAGTATAATCTTGTAGTTCATAGTACCCGCCTCCACAAAATAAGTAACTGTTTTATGGGGCAGTGTATACGCTTTTATAACAAGCTCCCTCTTAATATAAGAAATTTAACAATAAATAAATTTAAGATAATTGTTAAAACTAAGTTGTGTTTAAAAGCATATTATAAAATTTCCGATTATATAGACGACAAAAATGCTTGGGATTGAGCTGCTCTAATTCAACATAAAAATATAAACTTGTACAACTGATAAATTTAAAATTGACGTTTCGTAAGCACTTTATACAAAGTTTACACGAAATAAAGAATAATTTCATTTCATTTCATTTCATTTCATTTCAAAAGTAAAAACTTAATTCGATCTTTCTTGCAAAACAAATCCTATAATGAAACTGAAGAGTTTCTAACATAAAATGAATTATAAAAGATTTATGAGCTACAAGTAGTGTTGTTACTGCACAAACTTATAATGTAACTACCCTCCAATATTTATTTATTATCTACGATACTACTAATTATATTATTTTATCATTCCTTCCGATACTTATTAATATTTATTCGTCACCATAAACACACACACACACACACACACACAAACACACACACACACACACACACACACACACACACACACACACACACACACACACACACACATATACACACACACATATAAGTACACACGCATAATACACACACACAAAATTACTTTCGTATGATACACAGTTAATGCATGATAATTGTGTAAACATTGAATTTTTATTTTTTATTTTCATTTGGTTTTTTTTTATATAACTTTTATAAAATTGTAAAAATATGTTTCATTCAGTTACTATTTCAGAAGTTGTCAGATAGCATTACATCTGTATGTAGGGAAGAGGACTGTTATTCCTTACCACAGGTTAACTACTAACCTATCAAGGATAACAGAACTTCATCCACTGGATTGTAATTTCGTAATTTTATTGTAAATCTACTCTGTATTCTTAAGTTGGTAACTGCAATCAATTTATACAAATAAATATATTATATAATATTATTATTATATTATTTAAAATGTAGTCCAAAAAAATCTAGAGAAATATAATATGGCGGTATGAAGTTCGCCGAGTCAGCTAGTACCTACTCTATAAATTTCAAACCAAGAAATGTACCATAAAAATATACAAATACTACCTACAATGTTACTTTTGCATACGAAGATTTTTAAATATGATAGCCTAATGCTATCTGACTTTGGCTATCTTTTTAGATCATCTTCACATTTGACATTATTTATCTATACTAATATTATAAATATGAAGAATTTGTTTGTTTGCTTGAACGCGCGAATCTCAGGCACTACTGGTACGACTTGTAAAATTCCTTGTTAGTAATCCAATCCAATCCAGTGTTAGTAATTCCCATTTATCAAGGCTACAGGATGTATAACATCACGCTATGAGCCACGGAAGCGAAGCAGTAGCCTTAAATATCGCGGGTATAACCGCAAGCTCATCTAGTTTCTAAAATAAAATTCTTGTTTTATGACGTTGCCGAAGTGACATGAAATTGTACTGCGCCAAGTGTATAGTTCGATTCCCACAAGGGACAACACTTTGTGTGACTCACAAGTGGATTTTCAGTTTTTGTTTGTCTTTTTTTTAATAGATCCCCCATCCCCTTCAGTGATAGCCTGTATCCCCGAAGGGGTAAGCAGAGGTGTATTATTACACCAACATTTCGCCATGAATTTTTAGGTCCCACGTAATAGGGAGCGAGCCTATTGCCGTTATCGGGCACGTCACCAGACACCGTGCTGCTACTGAGAATTCGGAAAAACCCAGTAACACTTTTGCCCGACCCGGGAATCGAACCCGGGCCCTCCGACCAGCGGACGCATGCGTTATCCACTGGACCACGGAGGCAGGCTTTGTTTGTTGTTTAAATATTTTAATACTTCTCCGCGATACAGAAATCCTGCCTGTTGTTTTGTCAGATGAGAGTAAAAGTAGTAGAGTAAAGTACGTAGCAAACTAGAATACAATGCTATAATATGGGATCCACATGATAAAAAGCATGCACTTATGATAGAAAAAATCCAAAAGAAGTGTGCGCGGTACCTCTATAAAAGAAAGTTTGGGTACTATCCATACATGTACCCATCCCTGTTTGTGTCTGGAATGGTGGGATTTGACACGCTGCTGTTGAGACGCAGGGTAATGCTTATACTACATTACTATCTGTTATTGCGCGGTAAGGTAGATAATCCTTCAGTGCTAGAATGCATGCAACTATATGTTCCGCAAAATTACACACGTGGCGTAGGAAGGCGAAGACATCACCTATTTTCGTGTCCTGCCGAATGGAGCTGCAGCTATATAAGCAGTACCCCAACTGTTAGAGCCATAAAGTTATATAATGACTTCATGTGTCAAGTTCACGACGCTGATGTATTTTTTGATAATTTGGAGTACATTTGTGAAGAAGGCCAGAATATTTTTTAGTATTTAGATCCTACGTCTTATTATTATTCTGTTTACTCATAAATATTGTTTTTTTGTGTTTAGATTTTAGTTATGTTTATAAAATTTTGTTAAGATATTAATATTGTTTACGTTTCTTTTAAGTATGCAATGTAACGGTTTGGAAGTAATTCTGTAATGTTACTTTGTTAATTTAATTTAAATAAATAAATAAGTGTGATGCACCAATATTTCGGTTCTGACTCAGCAGCATTAGACACGTGAGTTATTTTTACCCTTCTGTGCCGTTTCTACCTCATTAGCGGAGATCAGCGTCGTGACAAATTGCTGTCAGATAATCTGCTCTCATCGATGCGACAGCGTCTTGTTTCACCGGTTCAGTTTTGTAATGACAGGTCATCTTTCTTTATTTTATTTTAGACTAGCTGTTTCTCAGGATTTTACCCGCGCTATCTTCTGTATTTCGACAATACCAAGGTCAAATTCACAGCTTACATATGTTTAACCTTATACAGTATGGAATTTATTACTATATTGGGTGATATATTCATCTGCCGGTGCCATCCATGTCGGATATCGGGACAAAATATAGCATTAGTATTGTTCTCGGGTAAAGGTAAGCTATATTACCTACTGCAAATTTTCTTCGAAATCCCTTCAGTAATTTTTTCGTGAAAGTGTAACAAACAGCTATACATCCTCTCAAACGATTATATTTAAAAGCAATAGTAGTTAGATTTGAACACACTAATTTATTTTGATAGACATCTTCCTATTGACAGAAGCACCGGCCTCGACTTAAAACCTGGTCACGGATAATCAATAAATAGCTTATTATAACATCTTAAATTTAAATATCCGTAGTGACGACAAACACTTCATCTCTCTTCAAACTTCTATAAATGAAAATGTTTATGGATTATTTAGGTATTAACTAGCTCCCCCCCCCGTGGGATCTCCACCTTGTCGTGGTGGGGGGGCTCAGTTACCGTGGGTTTCAGTTACACCCACGGTGAAGCTAAGCGGGATCCCGGGAGGGGACGCTCCAGTTGGGCTTGGGTGAGGCCTGCATAGGATGCGTCCCAAGGTGCGGGTGCGGGGGACAGTTCTGTCTGTCCCTCGCAGTCGGGTGCGCTCGCGGGAGGAGAGGCGTGTCGGTGTTGCGTTGCCGCGCGCCCTATCTCCCGTGACCAAATCGGGGCGCACCATCGTTGCGTCGCGGTGGGGCCGCAGAGGAAGAGGAAATGCGGTGTTGCGTTGCCGTCCTCCCTATCCTCTACGCCCGCTGGGTGTTTTGGCGGCGGAGCCCAACACCTTCATCAGCCGCCAAGGGGGTTTGGTTCGGGGCCCGCCTGACAATCTGGCGGGCCAATACCCGTCGGGGGGTTGCGAGGAATGCTTCGGTGATACCCGACCCTCCGACACATGGGTACATGAGGAACACGGGTTGGTTTTTAGTCAGTAAGAGTCTAACAGTCCCCTTCGCCCTTCCCCCAGGGCGGCGAGACTCCATGAGGATTTTCAAACCTGACACTAAAAAAAAAGGTATTAACTAGCTGATTATGTATTTTTAGCATACAATATGTATAAGAAAGTAAGGCAGCGATAGCTTAGTGGAGATACCAACGGACTGCCATGCAGAGGGTATCGGGTACGAATCCACGGCGCGCACCACTGACTTTTCGGAGTTATGTGCGTATTGAATTGTTAGTTATCGCTCGTCTCGTGCCTCGGAGAGCACGTTAAGCCGTCGGTCCCGGCTGTCATGAAGATCTTTGACCATTCCGCCAAATCCGGTTAGACTAGAAAGCGGACCCCGGAAATTCATCTGATAATTGAATCTAATTGTGACACAAAGCAATTATCAATATGGAGACCGTAATGTGTGTGATATGTGAATCGTCAGCGCATTTACACCTTGTGAATATATGAAAAACGAAATCAAAATCTGTAAAAGTAACTCAATTATCTTTCCCTCTCTTATTTTTCCTGAATTTAACCTTTAGAATAAATTGATTTTGAAACCGCACGCGAGTTCTCGCTTGATAACGTTTTGATAATGAGTCTGTTTTTATCGACCTCGTCTCTCAAGTGTGATTCTACTTTATGTTATATCTTCGTCAAGATAACTGGTGGTGAAAACACTTTAAATCATTACAAACGCGAAAGGTTTTAAGATAAGTGTGTAGTGTACTGTGCAGTTAGCTTATATGTACATCAGCAACATATGGGCTACATTTTGTCGTAACAGCCGACCCCCCATGCAGGCAAACCCGCAGACAGAAGCCAGTCTAGTGCCTCTAAAAAGCTTCTTCTTTCTTAATATAATAACACTGTAGAAAAAGACACCCTCATTATTTTTTATGTATAACGTTTATTGTCACACAAGCAATAAAATTTGAACTGTTTTGTTTTTACATCATTGATCTCATACGCTTCATATATTCGTCGTTTCAGTTGTAATGTGGGGGCCGGCACTGCCATTCAATTTCGTAATTATTTATGTGTTTTACTCGCGGTCCAATAGCTTCACGTTACTGGTAATTCCTGTGTCATATTAAATTATATATGGAATATATAACATTTTGTAATTACATTGTATCGACACATACTATTTAGTCTTGGGTATTTTGTCTGGTGCCTACGAAAAGCTGATTAAAAAACAAGAAATTAAACAGTTTTAGATTTTTTCGCTATTCATTTCTGTTTCACAGTTATATTTGTTTTCGCAGCATAGAATCCTTGGTAGCGTCGTGGAGTCTTCGCTGTTGCTTACTTATGAAGAATTTTGAGTAAATTTTATTAAAAACCTAACACATATACCTAAATAAGGTACCTAGATGTCCCGAATTACATGATGTTTCTAGTGGTATAAACTATTTAACATGTGAAACCTCCACATGATATTCATATAATATTAAAAGGGTTCGACGCTAAACGTTCAGTGTTTGATTACTTATTCATCTCAACCACCCCGCTAACTGCTGTTAGCTTACGGATATTTAAGTAGTCTTACTAACTTCAAAGACGCCAATACATTACAGATACAAAGGTACATTTTTGGTACAGAGAAAGACCGATTTGTTAGGACATGGCAGGACATACCCTTTACTTCTCTTAATATAAATAATTAAGCTCTAGCTTCATGAGCGTTGGCTCTCGCAAAAAATCGTGGCATACGTATATGCAATTCTGGCGCAAAGGTTTCATCATAATCCGTTTACTACTTTTGTTTATAGTATTAGCAGGATAAGCATCGTTGATTACTATTTGCAATCGATTCAAACCAGTTTCATTGAAGACGTCTCTAGAAATAAAAATCTATTGACACTTCATATTATAAGTTAGACGATTTTATACCAAGCAAGAAAATTTCAAATCCAATGTCTAAGGATAATATGATAGCATTTTCATTACAGAATCTAATATCATTCGGCTGAGCGTCGAAGCCAGCTAGCCTCGCAAGCAATAGTTTTCTTCCCTTCGTTCTGGAAACAATTGTCTACATCTTTAACTCGAAGCAATATAGAAACTATCAAATGTTGCATCCAAACATCTAAGCTGTGGAGATAACAGCTTGACTTTCTTCATTTTCTTTAAACTATAATTTCTCGTAGCCTAAACGAGATATACATAAAAAACTATGATGAACTATGATAGATTTGGAATGCTTTAAAATATATTTGGAAGACGTTATTTATTTATTTTAATTCGACATTAGTTCCAATCAATTTTAGACTCATAACGTTTACCAATTGTATATCAATTTGATTTTGAATACTTTGTGTAAATTTGATTGTATGTATGTCTAATACATACAAATTGACACAAAGTCAATGTCAAACTTTTTTATCCATTTAGGTCACAATGTGTCGCTTATGAACGTCAGACTACGCTGGGACAAACCTCCAACTTTATTTGGTGTATATTTTGTCTCATTAACCTATACTGTCCGCCTGTTGCACAAAGCCTTCCTATATTTTATTATAAGGCAGATAGAGACTTATTCAGAGACATGGAGACATTCTTAGCCTTGTATTAAGTCAGCGGGGTAATCAAATTATATATAACGGCAACCTTGTCGGTCACAAAACAGCTGATGTTCATTTACCTCAGACAGCGCAGGTTCATATTCAGCGTGTAATTTGAGACCACTATCACGACTTGTTTAATGAAACTCGCTCAGATTTATGAAGGTTAATCTAGCTCTTTTTACATATTTTTTTGTTTTGAATAACGAAATAAGTCCAACGATGACGCCGTTTTATAAGGCTAAAATGTCGCTTAAGAAAATGGGCGGTGATTATCTCAGCATCCATTTCAACAAAGTAAGTTGTGAGATTTTATGGTTAATTTCTTAAATTTCATTCTCATCTTCATATTAAAATTTTAATAAATTATATGACATTTTACGTAGTAGGTAGCATACATGGTAGATTGCCTACATCACTGGATATAAAGTATTCTTAATTATGCGTATGAGTGTGATACCAACTCAGTGTCGGCCTTGTGGCCGCCCGAAAGCTAACGATTCTTATCCTAAGACAAGATCTGACAGCGACGGATTTACGTGCCCTCCAAAGCACGGTAAGGCTCTGGTGTAAATGCACAGCAAGCGATCATCCATCCAAGTCGTGACCTCTGCAAACGTTGCTTGACTTTGCCGATCAAAATGGCAAGTCAAGTGACTCTATAGGCTTTACACATTGACATATTTAAAAGCCTGTATGTGAAGGAGATCATAGCAGTGACTGTCAAGTACCTACCTATTAAGTAGGTACACTTTAGATTGCAAAATCTCAAATTTCTTTATATTTACTCATACAATTATAACTTAATTATTCCAATTTGTAAACACATTTATAGTGTCAACATTACAAAAATTTTTTTGCTTTCAATTAATATATCGAAATATTATATTTTCTCAGAACTCGTAAAAGCATCAATTAGTCCTGTTAATTGTTCTGTATTTGTATAATTATAAATCACATGGCATATTTACTTCATGTTAATAATAGAGAGTGATTGTATTCATTATATACATAATGGAGAATAATAAATCCACAATATAGAGATAACCGGCGCAAAGGTAGTAGAGTAATCTAATCTCAATTCGATTTCCATAAAACGCGGCGCAAAACCTAAACTGAAAAATGTCTCATCATGTCAGCCTAGAAACGTCCCCTGCTGGACATAGGCCTCCCCCAAGGTTCTCTACACTGACCGATTTTGAGCCGCCCGCATCTAACCGCTACCCGTGATCTTAACCAGATTGTCGGTCCACCTTGCGGGAGGCCTACCCCTGCTGCGTCGTCCGGTACGTGGTCGGCTAACGGCTATCGGTTCTCTGAGCTATGTGCCCTGCCCATTGCCACTACAACCTGGCTATTCGGAGAGCTATGTCGGTGACTTTGGTTCTCCTCATTTCTGATTTGATCTTGCAAGGAAGCTCCGAGCATAGCTCTCTACATCGTCCTCTGAGTGACCCAGAACTTCCGGATAAAGGCCATAGTTAGCGACCACGTCTCGGCTCCGTAGATCATCACTGGCAACACACACTGGTCAAAGACTTTTATCTTGAGACACTGCGGGATATCGGATGTGAAAGTGAAGTATTAATTATATACATAATGTAGAATAAAATATCTACAATATAGAGATAACCGGTAAAAGGTAGTACAGTAAGCTAATCTCAATTCGATTTCCGTCAAACGCGGCGCAAAACCTGAACTGAAAAATGTCTACACTTAAGCCTATATCCTAGCCGGCCAAAAGAATAAGTAGAACACAGCCTACTTATTATTAGTATGTTATGTTATGTTATGTTATGTTATGCAGCCTACTACTTTCACTACTTTTTTCTGACTGTTACGATTCATATATAGTGTAGCAAGTATATTACAAGTACTCACATTCGCTCACAATTATTTAACTTTAATTAGAAACACATAATGGCTCATAAGTTAAACAAGACAGGCATTTTATCTAATTGTAAACACATCTGAAAATAATTAGTCGTATACAAGAATGTGAGTTGACAAAAGGCATAAGCTTAATACTCTCACGAAAGCCTTGTCGATCTTCTCATTTGAATTGACGACGGCGAATAATTTTGTCAAACAGAAAATTTGCTTCAAAGTTTTCTGGTGATTTGGAATTAATTAATTTAAATAAGATACAATAAGATTGAAGCGAAACAATTTATAATACAAAATCGTTTTGAAAACAAGCTTTTACATGAAAGAATCAAAGTACGGGACAGGTCAAAGTAAATAAAAACTTCTAAAATGGCAGTAATAATCAGATAAACACACATAATATGAATAGCACATTGAAGTACTTAGTAACTTTATGGTATTATGGAACAGACACTTGCCCCTTTCCTCAGTATATCAGCTCGACCAGGGTAGTGCTACCCTCTACCAGAAAACATATGTAAGTATTTGAGGTCTGTATTATTAGTTGTCGGTGAACGAACGCGACAGGGGTAAGTCATCCTGCTCTCACCATTCCGTCTGCTAACTTCTTTTCTTTGCAGTTGGAACGCTCAGGAATGTTATCACTTTTCCATATCTACCAGCTAGCCTTACCATTTACATGGGCCGACAGTTTGCGTATCATTTACTTAAAAAAAATCAGCTATTGTTTCATGGGAGATAGGTACGGGCTAACGGATCTGTAATTACAAGCCTTAGTTATAAAATAATCCTCTCGTAAAACAACATTGTAAGCGATGTGTCACCACTTGCCTACCCTTGTCTGAATTTTCACGGTGACGAATTTGAATTAGACTCCTTTTCAAGTTTAAAAAGTAATTTAGGTTTCAGCCGCTACAAAGAAATTAATTATATATTCATCCGTTAGGTTTTTTTGTGGATTTTGACAATGTTGACCCTTTTTCGTGTAATATATCTCAGGCTAGATTCACACATACCACAACCACAAGACAACGACGCGATAAACTGGGGTCAAGCTGCGGTTTAGGGATTGCAATTCAATAGGTTATCCCTAAACGGCACTGCAAAACCTGTGCGGGATCACCGAATCCGACGTAGGATCCCGCTTATATGAACCCTACATAATATGTAGGTTTCTTATATGCGGGATCCTGCGTCGGATTATACTATTACTAGAGGACGCCAGCAGCGACGCCTGCATTTTTTTTTTAATTAACCCGTTTTGGCCGATCCCGTGGGAATTTCGGGAAATCCTTTCTTAGTGCACCCCTACGGTCCCCAAGGAACATACATGCCAAATTTCAGCTTCCTACGGCCAATAGTTGCGGCTGTAGCGTGTCTGTCAGTCAGTCAGTAACGCAAGGATTTTATATATTAAGATTATAAAGCTGAAGAGTTTGTTTGTTTGGTTGAACGCGCTAACCTTGAGGACTACTGGTATGATTTATATAATTATCACAATAAGCGACGACATCTATAGGGTTTTTATAGCCTAGGTCATTTCGCCTGTGATCGAGAGGTGTAGAATAGTAGCTCTTAATAGTGAACTAGTCCTAAAATTGAATTGAAACTAGGAACAGTTTTTCGGATAAAACCTGTCATATAAAGTTTTTCTCTTGACCAAATATTTCTTATACTGCATCGCTTCGACAGTTCTACTTATAGGTAGGAGCAAAATTAAAAGTTTAGTGCCATGTCGAATCTAAATCTAAACGTCGCAAGCAGACATGTTTGAACGAAAATATGTGCGATGCGAAACTAGTTTAAACCGGTATATAGGAGCATACGAGCTACATAAGTTCATAGAATTCCAAACTAAGTGTACGCACGTATTTTAGTTAAAAATACGTACGGGACGTCCGAAATGGAACTGAACCTGCTAGGCAGAAAATATTTACGTCTGTATTGGATCAAATAATATACACAGCATTTTGACGATGAGGGAGTAATGTGGACCCAAGTATGTCGATGTATAATGATGTAAGATTCGATACATATTCAGGAATAGAGGTATCCACTTAACATAGCATAAGTTAGTACTTATGATTTTCCTTTATTATATTCCCGTATTTATTATATAGTTTTAATCGTAATTTATTTACCGTATGTAAAAATAAGGTCACCTTGGTACTACTTTTGATATAATTAAATTGACACTACATTTTGTTTGTAATTGTTTCTTTATTCAAGGACTTCGATTTCTCTTATCATGTAACGACGTTACGACATTAAAAATTACTCGAAGTCAGTTTTATCTGAATTGGTTACAAGTTTAATTGAAGTTAAAATTTATAGCCCAGTGATTAAATGCGAAGTTATGCTTATTAGATTGTTTCCGATTAGGTTCTTAAGAGCATAAACATACATATTTAAATGCTTTCCATTATGTTTTTGATAGTTATGTGAAGTCTGCCAGATCGCACTTGGTCAGCATGGTGAGCTGTGGTCTAACTCGTCTCATTATGAGGCTCGTGTCCAGCTATGAGGCAGTTTATGTACAGTTCTGAGATTATTAATAACTAAATTACCGGTATGAATACATTATGAAACTTGGTTTTGCAGAAAAGCAAAATTTACTCCATTAAACCAAAATACGGTAAACCCTACAAGTCTGAAGCAAAAATATATTAAATAAAAGGCCAGACCTGAATTGATTGATTACGACATAAAGCCATACAAAATACATGGCGCACGTGACTGAATAATACACAAAAAATGCAACACAGACAATAAATATTACATATTAATAACACACATAATAATTACTGCCTCGTTGATCTCGCGGCATAAATGTGCGCGTGGGATTGGGAGGTCTCGGGTTCGATTCCCGGGTCGGGCAAAGTGTTATTGGGTTTTCCGTTAGGAAATTCCCCAGTAACAGCTCGGAGTCTGGTATTGTGCCCGGTACGGCAATAGGCTATTACGTGGGACCTAAAAATTCATGTCGAAATGTGGGTGTAATATTACACCTCTTCCTACCCCTTCGCGGATACAGGCGTGAGCCTATAAAAAAAAACATAATAATTATTTCTGACGGTGTCCTTCAGTCTGGGAGTGGTATTTTTAGTGCAATAATTTAATCGTCCACTCCAGCTGTTCATTTTGATCAACTAATCCGAACGAAGCTTAATTGTCGACGACGAATCAATTTGCGAGCACTCTACACAAATTATATAATTGTTGTTCCTTATTAGACCTTTAAAGTAATTATATAATGAAATATATTTGATATGTACATGATCAGAGGTCAGAAGTAAACGCAAAATGGCTTCAAGTGTTCGTATATTATTTTGTTCAGAGTTAGAAGTTTTTAAGGTGCGTATACACCGATGGCTTACTTCCTTCTGTAACAGCCATTCGCAGTCCACTGCTGGACTTAACCCTCTCCAAATTGTTGCACAAAAGCACTGTGAGTCAGTGGCAACAATTAGCCTGCTAAACCACGCTGGCTAGAAGGGTCGGTATAGGGGACGCTGTCGAGTTTTGTGTCTCTTCGCAAAGATAGTACCTATTTGCTTCGTGTATTTTCCTTTGTCGTTTCTTACAACACCCATCGAATGATATAGGGTAGTGACATTTTGTATTCTTAATCCGTCACTACACAGACACAAAAGGCGCATTTTATTAAATAAAGTTTGCACGTGTGAAGTAAATTTGATACACTTTTACCAACAGTTGATAATTTACTTTAACATTGTTATAAAAAAAATTGTAGATCTCATAGTGTGCTTGTTGTGCCGTATGTAATAGGCAAAGTTAAACAACGTTTGCAGTGTTAAGTCGAAAGATGGGTGGTCGCTAGTTGTGATGTGTTGTGTCAGCATATCACGTGATATATTTGCGTCAGGACGTTACAGTGTTTCGGAGGACACGTAAAGTCCTCTGGCACGGTTCTTTTCTAAGTATATGTGATCATTCACATATACCTAGAAAAGAACCGTGATAGCGAGTGGGAAACGAACCTATAACACTTATCGCAATGTTAAACGCTGTTAAACTACTAAAGCCTTCGTAAAGACAGAACAAGTGGGTAGTCGTAAAGTTTATAGAAAATAACTAAATGTCATCGCGTTGCAAGATGACAATCTGCTAAAAATAACCTTCATGTAAATGTCCCATTATAATGAATATTAAAAACAAGAGTTTCAGGTGAGCCATTTATCTTGCTCTTGTGTGACAAACGATTTTAAGCCTAAGCCTACTCGATTACTTATATAAAGCCTACTCGATATCCGTAAAAAGATAGCTTGCTCATTATTTTTCTTGTATATTCATCATGCGACATTTGAAATACATTGAACCAAAGTACGTTGGTAGTTGGTCGAGTTATACGCATGGAGTACCTACAAACATTTAACACTAATTGTAATTAATTTTGTCATAACGCCTCCTAGCCTCCATTACATCATAGCCTTGGCGAAGAAATTTCAAGATAAAACCATTATTATTGTACAAGTTAGGGCCTAATCTTCGATAGCTCTTAAGTATAGCCCTAAGCTTGCACGTACCTAAACTTAAACTTATCCTAATTTAAGCCTATTGGTTCCTATATCTAGCCTAACCTATCTTATGATATGCCTATCCCTATTTTAGATCTAACTCTAACCTAACTCCCTAGTCTACCCTAGCCCTGTTAGGTATAGTGTATAGCGAGGCCGTGTACACTGTGGTCACACAGACTGTCGCGTATACAACCCTAATCCCTAGTTCCCTAGCAGTCCCTGGGATCCCTAGGCCGGGATATCTGTCGCCGGGAGACCTAAGGCGACAGACGGAAAGTGGGTAGGATTAGGGTGTAGTGAAGTGGGTTTTCTCACTGCCGGTCGAGCAGACTCACAAGACCGATCATGGTGACGGCTAAGGGTGTCTTGGCCGCAGTGAGAGGTGAGGGGTAGGGTATGAGTCAAAGCCGGGAGTGAGCTAATGACTGGTTTATTTCTTAAAACTATAATCTTATATACTAAACTTATTCTATGTACACATATACACGTATTTAGTTGTGTGCCGTCGGTGTATTGTGCCGATGCAGCATGTCTGAGCCGACCGCCGTACGTGATAAATTACATGATCTTAAAATATCACGCATCTTCCTCGGTGATAAGTTGGATGTGTGTTGGAATGCCAAGAATGTCATGTTCATGTTTGAACAATTATATCAGCCGAAAGACTTCCACTGCTGGACAGGCTGCCCCACGCCTCTACACACAGACCGATCATGAGCCACCCGCATCCATCCGCTTCCTAATAAGATCACCCGTCCACCTTGCCTTACCTCTGCTAAGACGTCAGGTGCATGGCCGCCACTCTAGAACCTTCCTGCCCAAACGCCCATGGGTTCTTCTACCCACGCGTTAATCCATTGCAAGTCACTCATGGGTTTGTAATTTTTACTGCCGCAAATGTAACTATTTCCATAAAATTAAATTGAATAATACATAAAGACTGAGCATACTATGAAGCATAGCCTTTTTACTGTCATATAATTTATATTTAATATTGTAACTCACCCGAAATAATCTAATTTTAATTTTTAGATTGAATGCCTACAGTTTATCTAAAAATAAAATTTGATTGTAGGATTTAAATATTGAGATTAAATGTGACGTAACGGACTAAGCGGTCAATTTACTTTTACAATTCAGTTATAAATCTATAAAACAAATAGATTAGTTTTTAAATTGACTGTGATGTCAAAGGACTGTAATAATAAAAGTATATATTTGAAAAAAAGGTTTATCCAATATTTTCCACAATAGGTCTTAGTCTTTACTTAGATATAAAGTTTACTTAAATGGATATGTATGCTGTTTAGTTCATCCTATGGTATTCGCAATATGTACATTATAAACCATTTTTCACGTCCGTGTGGTGACGGATTAAGAATACGGAATGTCACCACCCCCTATCATCCCATGGGTGTCGTAAAAGCCGACAGAGTGAGCATATTATGCAGAGAACAGAACAGTAAGAGAAGGAAAACTTGATACAAACCCTATACCAACCCGTTTGGCCAGCGTGGTATAGAAGGCCAATTCGTCCTTTCAAAGGAGGCCTAGTCCAGCAGTGGACTGTCAAAGGCTGATGATGAGATGATGAGAAACCATTTCATTTAATAATTCTAAAGTAAACCATTATATAGAATAAAAATTGACGTTCACAAGCGTCACTTTGTGACCACTTTGACTTGACTTGAATTATTTCTGCACCAGTACCTACCTATAAGGTGAATTGGGAAATAATACTCATAGCATTAAGTTAAATTACAAATAATTCACTATTTCCATCAAACTTTAAATCGTCCTTGATACTTAGTAATAAGAAAAAAAAAATTGTAATCTGAAACCGAAGAGCTTCCATGAGTTATGTCATTTTTATTCAAGTGGACGCCACTTGAATAACAAGAGATTTCATTTCTAAGCAAAATTAAGAAATGGCTGACAGCCGCACGTCGAAAGATCGAACATTTTGAATAGGTACTTACTGCCGATGATTGAAATGATGTCTAACCAAACGTCAATACTTATGACACTAGAGCCAGATCGCGAACGGTGTTTGAAATAATTCAAAGCATTTTTAATTTGGTATATAGATTAAGTTACCATATTTTGGCTAAGTTGATACAGTTTCTTTGCCAAAATGAATAACGGTTACAGAAGATAAGTTTTTATCAAAGTTCGAAATCTACACGCGATGTGACAAATTAATGCAATTTTATTTTCCGGGTGACACCGAATTCCGACATCGCCAAAATGAAATGAAGTTAATTATTGTGCTTCATACGTACTTTTTTTAATAGGCTCACGCCTGTATCCCCGAAGCAGTAGGCAGAGGTGTAATATTACACTCACATTTCACCATGAATTTTTAGGTCCCACGTAATAGGTGGCGAGCCTATTGCCGGGGACATCACCAGACTCCGTGCTGCTACTGAAAATTCGGAAATCCCAACACTTTTGCCCGAACCAGGAATCTGGAACCTCCGATCAGCAGTCTCATACGCTATCCACTGGACCACGAAGGCTGTAATTTCATACGTATTTTTGTATATAAATGGACTTTGTCTAGAAAGTCTCGAGTCGAAGTCATGTGCTGAGTAAAATTCTAAATATTGCCTGCCCTGTGCCTTGAAAATCACCTGTGATCGTCAATTCCATGTCATATAGAATTTAAGACGCGTCTTTTATTACGGAGTGTAAAATAACTAAATAGTTGCCTCAATCTTATAATATTTTTGAGTTGAGCTATATTCAGATGACAGTAGGTCGAACAAAAACCACATATGCTGTCGTTAGACTAGAGAGCAGATCCTGAGCTCTAATGCATAAGTCTCCAATAACACTAGGATGGCGATTATGTGATGATTAATACCGACAAAGCTTTAGCTACCACACGAAAAATAATGAAAATCACAAAGATATCAATAATAATCCGTAGGTTCTATTTTATCGACACACGAACAATAATTAGAATACGTGATTGGTCGGTTATCTGCGATATCTCGCATTATTACAGCATCAAACGCTTCCGTCTGGGTCACATGCAACCATAGTTTTATAACTGCCACTACGTAATATTAGATCAGCTATGCAGCACTAGGTCCTACCCGCGGCTCCGCCTTCGTGTTCGTCGAGACAAATGGTGTTATTCAAATGTTATAACCGATAAAACTTCTACGTTTCATGAAAGTCATTTCAATTGTTTTTCTATTCAAGTGTACGCAATCTTTCGCTTTTTCATTATATTGTATTTTGTTACTTCAGGGAATTTTTGAACGAGAGAAACCTTCGGATCCTAAGATCATCGCTAGGCACAACATACTTACTTCGGTACTACAGATACAAACGAGTAGGTACATTGGCTGATAGGAACATTTTTTATGAAATAAAGTGTAACTGTTAGTAATGACGAATAGATTCTATATACAAATACTAATTCTCTACCGTGCTTGTGAGAATAAATTAAAACAAATAACTAAGGCGGCAGTTGGTTCTGCTCGATGACAACAAATGATGCGAACGAGCAAAATAAACAAATTGTCGATATTTCACCAATAACCTCCTAAATTGCAAGCACACGGCGCGCACTCAATAAATAAGAAATGTGCGCGTATATGGAGTCAATCAAATACTTACTGAGAAGGCTCGCGTATGGGCACTCAACATGTTACAGTGTTGTTGTTACGACTAAATCTGTATATATATTCTTGCGACTGACTGACAGACAAGCTACAGCCAAAACTATTAGGCGCAAAAAGCTGAAATTTAGCATGTATGTTCCTTGGGCATCACTAAGAAATGATTTATCAAAATTCCTACGAGATCGGGCAGAAATGTTTAAACTAAAATAAATATGCATGAGAAGCTGCGGCATCCTCTAGTTTTAGATAAATACCTGCTGTTCATAGGCAGCATATACATATTTTACTTTTCATTGTTTTGAGCGATGAGCTATTGACTCAGAACTGTAACATCATGCTAACATTGATGAGCTAAGAAGGATAATGATTGAGTAGCTCAACTAAGGTAAGCAATTTTTTTACGAGAGATCGAACTCTTTAATTCAATTAGACACAATCTTTATCCAGTCCATTGCCCTATCTCTCTCCGTAACAGTAAAACTCATAACGTAACCATCAAAATAAGTATGTCTTTAAGCTGAGCCTAAGCTAATTTAGCACTTGGCTGAAAACTAAATATAAACACAAAAAGACGTGCAGCTCATCCTAATTACACCAGACACCGAATAAAATCCCTTCATAACGTCAAATAATAAACAAGAAATTCAACATAAGTAAACAGTGTTGATCGTTTGAATGGACGCCAAAAGCTGCGGATGTCCGATTCCAATTGTTTATTTGTTTGCGATGAATTTTCGCATTAATGATTTATTGGCGAAACAGATGTGAGATTGTGAGAAAGTCGCTGAGATACTCGTAAGCCGAAGTTTTGATAAATCCCTCTATATTTGATGTAAAAAGCTTATGAGATTTTATTTCTATAGTCTACATAGGGGATAACCCTTTTCTGTGCATGTAGAATAAAGAATAGAATAAGATAATTATGCTCGTGGAATCGAGACTTATTACTTAAATTATAAGCTTACATTGTGCGCTTAACTAAATGATCGCCTAATTTAAAATATAAATAATTTCTATTCAAATAAATGTTGTTGCAGATGCTGTAGTAATTTCTGAAATTACCGCCTAACACTGCGCACGGTGTAGTGGCTTCGATCCCAAGACGGAACAATGTGCGTGTTAAATATAATTCATTTCAAGTCTGATTATTCTTAGTGTTGAATGTGTAGGTAAATGTTAGTAAAATACAGCGCAATAATAGATTCATCACTAGTGCGAGCAGCGATAAGATACAAAATTTTCTGTACCTACTAATGAAACAACATATTATTTTTAAATCGAGAAATTTCATAAAATCCCCTAATGAATGGTCTAACAGCAACATAACCATGGTTTGACATAAGAAAGAGACGTTTCAAGGACGGTGATAAAATAAATGTTAATTCGGAGATATATCCGACGACATCGGAATTTAGAACATCAGTGACACATGGTGTTTGTTAAAATACTAACATTAGACTAGTAAAACTAGCACGGTGGTCCACCGATAAATTATAAATGAAAATTGTAATTTAGTAATGAATTAATATGAATAAAAATGAGACATGATGTACTTTTTTTACCAATTATTGATTTATTATGTTGCAGATATGAGAGTTTATTAGACAAAACAACAGTATCATTTATTGTTGTACGCAATAGTACCTAAAAATGGCTACGTCACAGATATTATAATACTACTACGTGAAATATGTTGTTAGAAAAACAAGTGCTTTTGGGGGAATAGTGCGCAGCGTCGTCGTTTTCACTAAACAAAACTTAGCCCGTGCGGCTATCGGACTCACAACAATTGGCACTGTAGTGAGACTTAACTAAGTTCAGTAGTGCAAAACAGCTTCAAAACTTAAAAGTAAGGAATACAAGTATAGATTGTTAGATTATATTATTATTGTGTATGCAAAAATTAAATTATTAAATTTATATTTAAGTGTAAAACAATACAAATAGTATGGCAACATTTGACAGTTAGATTTTTTATAAATAGGGTATCATTATTATAATGATTGCTCACTCTGTTAAACGCTCTCAAAGTGAACGGACATTTATATACTTCCTAGTGATATTCAAAGTGAATAAATATCAAGTGAATATTTATAAAAGTGTTTCTCTTTTAGTCCATAACCTCTAACAGGTTATGGGCCCAGTGCTGCGTTTCTAAATTCAGTAAAAAAAAATAGTTACAACTACCGACTGTCTATAGTGTTTAAATCGTTATTCTATCGTGTGGAATAAAAAGTGCTGTAAACGTGAGTAATGGAACATTTAAAACAAAAAAGGAATATTAAACCGTTTGCCGGCGATAAATATAGTATATGGAAGTTTAGAATACGATCGTTACTAAGTGAAATGGAGATTATAGACGTTATCGACAGTGACATTCCTCAAATACGGTCAGAGACATGGGAAAAGAATAATAGAATGGTGAAAAATATTCTAGTGGAATATTTGTCGGATTCATTTATCGGTTTTGTGAACGACGGTATAACGGCTAGAGAAGTTTTCAAATGTTTGGATTTGCTTTATGAACGCAAAAGCCTCGCAAGTCAATTAGCGTTGAGAAAAAAGCTTTTGGGCCTAAAATTACACGGTGATATGCCACTTATAAAGCATTTCACGATTTTTGACGACTTGATAACAGAATTGTTAGCAGCCGAGAATTAGAAGAGACCGACAAGGTTGCTCATTTGTTGCTAACACTACCCAATACCTATGATGGGGTCATCACGGCTATAGAAACATTAACCGAAGATAACCTAACCCTCGCATTCGTCAAAACCAGATTATTAGACCACGAAGTTAAATTGAAGAATGAGGGTAGTGACACAAGTGTAAAAGTTTTACATGTTGAAAATAAAAACGGAACGACTTATAAGCGGAAGTTTGAGAACTACCCGCATCAGTATAATAAAAAATTTAAAGTGCAGAATAATACGAAATCTATAAAATGACATTTTTGTGGACGCAAGGGACACATTAAAAAGGATTGCTTTTATTTTAAACGGACGAATAAACAGAAAAATATGGCGGACAGAACGAGAACGATTCAAACTGTCGGATTATCGCAAGAGTCGAAATCTGATGACTTTTCAGGTTATGCATTCATGACTGGACAGTGTCGGCAAGAAAATAGTCCAAACAAAATTACATTCTTGTTGGATTCGGGAGCTTCGGATCATATTATAAACAGGGATGATATTTTTATTACATTTGAATATTTACGTAAACCAATAAATATTTCTGTTGCTAAAAATAATACATTTATTTCAGCCACGAAGAGAGGTTCAATCAATGTTATAAGCAACAACAGTGTTCCAGGTGTACTGGAGAATGTTCTGTACTGCCCTGAAGTGCCGTACAATTTATTGTCAGTTTCAAGGATGCAGAAGGCTGGCCTGGACATAATTTTTGATCGGAATGGGACACTCATTTTGAAGGATGGTAAAATAATCATGACAGGTAATGTTTTAAATAACTTAATTACTTTAGATTTTGTGATACCTTTTAATAATGTGAGGGAGGGTCATTCTGTTTGCCAATTACGCCAGGATAATATAAATAATTATGATTTATGGCATCAACGCCTGGGTCATATTAGTAACACTAAATTTATAGAATTAAAACGTAATAATTTGATTGAAAATGTACGTCAAATTGAATCCATATTACCTACCAATAGTTTATGTGAAGCTTGCATAAATGGCAAACAGGCTAGACTACCTTTAAATAAAATGAAGAATAAGGAATACATAAAGCGACCTCTATATGTTGTACATTCAGATGAATGAGGACCTATCACTCCTTCAACGTTTGATAATAAAAATTATTTTGTTTTGTTTGTCGATCAGTTCACCCATTATTGTGTGGTTTACCCTTTGACTTATAAGTCAGATGTGTTTACGGCATTCAAAGATTTCGTTGCGAAAAGTGAGTCAAAGTTTAATTCTAAATTAGTTACTTTGTATAGTGATAACGGTGGCGAATATTTATCAACCGAAATGAAAGATTACTGTAAATCAAAGGGTATTAGTTATCACTTAACGGTTCCTAGAACGCCACAATTAAATAGTGTAGCTGAACGTATGGTGCGAACCATAACTGAAAAGGCTCGTTCAATGTTAACTGGTGCAAAGCTGGATAAGCGATTCTGGGCGGAAGCAGTGTTAACTGCTGTTTACTTAATAAATATTTCGCCAACAAAAGCCTTAAATGTTTATAAAACACCATATGAGATGTGGCATGATAGGAAACCGAATATTAAAACCCTTAGGATTTTTGGTTCAACTGTGTATGTCCATAATAAAACCAGTAAATGTAAATTTGACGACAAGTCATGGAAAGGCATACTGGTGGGCTATTGTCCAAATGGTTATAAGGTATGGAACACAGAATGCGAAAGGTTTATGACTGTTAGAGATGTTATAGTCGACGAGGTAAATTTTCTGGTATCCAGGCCTACAATAAAGCCTGAAGGGAATAATGTGAAATATTCTCATCACAAAAGTGATATCTGTATTGAGTCTCAAGACTCTCAAGATACCAGTATACCTAAATCAGATAATTCGAAATCTGATGAACTAGCAAGTCATAACGAAATTCGCAACGTGCTAAATGAGGTTCCATGTGAACCTGTGATCGAAAACGATTCTTTACCTGTAAGCGAAAAATCTGATTTACCTAGAAGGAGTGATAGGCTCAAAGGTCGACCCCCTATTTGTTATAAGGAAAGTGATGGTGACGATGATTGCTTATTTGGTGCACAATCATTTGCATGTATTATACCTAAATCATTTCATGATATAAAGTCACTTGATAGTGGGTCTTATTGGGAGAAAGCTATCGAAGATGAGCTAGAATCCCATAGAATAAATAATACATGGACTCTGGTGCCAAGACCAGAGAATAAAAATATAATAGATTGTAAATGGCGTCTTAAAGGAAGAAATATATATGAAAATTCCTGAAGGCGTTGTATGTAAGTTTAATAATTATGTATGTAAATTAAATAAAGCATTATATGGATTGAAACAGGCTGCACGGTGTTGGTTTGAGATATTCGAACGTTCTCTTAAAGATAAAGGTTTTCGAAATTCATCAGTTGATAGGTGTATATATATGTTAGATAAAGGAAATATCAAGAAAAACATATATGTTGTATTGTATGTCGATGATTTGGTTATCACATGTGCTGACATTCGTACAATGAATGAATTCAAAGGTTATTTAATGACTAAATTTAAAATGACTGATTTGCATAATATAAAGTTTTTTCTTGGTATCAAAGTAACAAGGTATTCTGATAAAATTACATTAGATCAATGTGCTTATATTCAAACAATTTTGAATAAGTTTAATATGATCGATTGCAACCCTGTAAGTACCCCTACTGAAGCTAAGTTGAATTATGACTCATTAAATCTGAAAGATAAATATGATGCACCATGTCGTAACCTTATAGGGTGTTTAATGTATGTTATGTTGTGTACTCGCCCTGATTTAAGTACATCGGTCAATATATTAAGCCGTTATACACAAAATAATAATAAAGAACTATAGCATTGCTTACAACGTGTGTTAAGATATCTTAAAGGTACTATGAATTTAAAGTTAACGTATAAAAGGAATAACTATGACAATATATTATGTGGATATGTTGATTCTGATTGGGGTGGTCATGACTATTCTGATAGAAAAAGTACTACCGGTTATTTATTCAAATTGTTTGAACAATGTACTATAACTTGGTGTACAAAGAGACAAACTTCAGTGGCAGCTTCGTCTACTGAAGCTGAATATATGGCCCTGTACGAGGCTGTGAAAGAAGCCTTATGGCTCAAGTCTCTAGCAGAAAGTATTAATATACAAATTAATAAACCTATTATTATATTTGAAGATAATAACGGTTGCATTAGCATTGCTAATAATCCATCTAACCATAAGAGGTCAAAACATATTGATATTAAATATCATTTCTCAAGGGAACAGGTTGAGAGAAATATAATTGAATTAAATTATATTCCAACAAGTAACCAACTAGCTGATATTTTGACTAAGCCGTTACCAGCGAGTTCTTTTCAAAACCTCAGATACAAAATGGGTTTAGAAAGTATTATTATTATTATTGTATAGTTTGATTTTTTTGATTAACCATATTGTATTGCACAATAAATATATTGTCGATTATTGTGCCGCATAGATTCGGCTATTAAGTTTATGTCCTAATCATTAACAAATGATTGAAATGGTCTGATTAAGTTTTTCTGGGTTTTCCCTAATCCTAGCAACAAATGTTGGACCATGGTTCCACATATGTACTCCCAGCAAACACTTGGAAGTGATATATATGATCTGTTGTTTGAATTGTATAATTTAAATTTTTGAGGGGGCGTGTTAGATTATATTATTATTGTGTATGCAAAAATTAAATTATTAAATTTATATTTAAGTGTAAAACAATACAAATAGTATGGCAACATTTGACAGTTAGATTTTTTATAAATAGGGTATCATTATTATAACGATTGCTCACTCTGTTAAACACTCTCAAAGTGAACGGACATTTATATACTTCCTAGTGATATTCAAAGTGAATAAATATCAAGTGAATATTTATAAAAGTGTTTCTCTTTTAGTCCATAACCTCTAACATAGATTAGATTAGATAAATCTTTATTGTACACCACAAAATAAAAAAAAACATACATTGAAGGAGCACAAACAAGAAATGCACAATTGGCGGCCTTATCGCATATAGCAATTTCTTCCAGGCAAACATTAGGAATGAACCCATGACTGTAGAAGGAGCCAAAAGTATTTGATGGCGTAGTTTTGAATTTTTTGATAAATATATTTTGATAGTATAAAGTAGGAAATGCTCCTGTTACCTACACGGTCACGTACTATGGTGTCAGCGTATTCTATTTTGAAAGAATTGAATTTAATTTTAACGCTCAAGCTAAAGCAGCGCGTTTTATGAAGAAAATTTTGAATTATACTTACAAAGGATAAGATTCTGTCCAGAATTAAATTTGAAAATCGTTTGGTGATGGCAGAGTCATTCATTACTTTAAACGAAAATATCGGTAAGGATGACAAGTTAACTTTAGCCTTAAAGCCGAAGCTGCATTTTTTAAATAAATATTGTTTTAATCTTTATCGAAATATTTACCACGTATGGTGAACCCTAATTAGGTATATTAAAAGTTTTAATGCATAAAAGAGATTGTTTTTATACCCATAGAAAACATACCAATTGATAATAATATCACACACTCAACTACACATGTAAATCTCAAGACATTTTCAATTACATCTAATATCGTCTAAAAAGAATATGAACATTTCTAACGTCGCTTCGGCCATTTGAGAAGAGAATTGCTTTTCGCCAAAATCCCTTAAGGTACCATCACTGTAAAATGAACCCCATTTAGGAGCTTACTGATAAGCTTCGCAGTGGATCCGAAAAATTAAGTTTCTTTATAAATGTTATCTACAAGCAATCTTGGATTGAAAAATTGAGATGGTGGATGGATTTCGCTTAGTCACGTCATCATTTTTGCTGTTTATCTGAGCACGTCACTTAGGTTAAGTTTTTGATGATAATTTTGTCTATTGTTTACCTAATTAAAAGTAGTAGCAATTTATGAACATAATAACTAAAGATACTGTTTAACAGTTTGTTAAATTTAAACACTTCCCATAAATCAAACTACAAAGAGGACACAAAATTTGACAAACATAAGAAATAAAATCCGAAAAATCTAAAAACCGCCCAGTCAATATGCTTTGTATTTTTTTATTAAATTCATCGTTTTTATTTTTATAAATTCGAAAACATTGTATCAAAAAACCTTTTCTTTGAACTAAACTGAAAGGTCAATAACTTTTCAAAGGTAAACGATCGTCTCTTTCAGAGTAAACTTGGTCTGTAGTAGACAAATAACAAAACAATTGTGATAATCGAGCACTTTGGACGTTCGATTAAGTGTTCATTGTTCGCTTAATGAGTGAAACAAGTTTCGGTCAAGGTTATGAAGAACAAGCTTAACGGATTCCCGTTAATACCTTTTCCGTGTTCTACAAAGTTTGGCACGGTAAGGGCGCGGATTGATATGGCAAAAAGTTTGTGGCTGATATTATGTGAATACCGAGACAAGGGCAATTGCAAGGATACACAATAATTATGTTTGTGACAACACATGTAAAGTTCACACAACTCGTACTATTATGTACACATATACCATTTTTATCAAAAGTCTGATTGGCCTACGAGATATTTTGATCTAAGAATAGTAGCAATGGAATGTGTCTATTATTAAAGTAGGTTCAAAGAAAACCGTTAGTATACAACGACAGTCGTATAATAAAAGGAATATAAAAAGATTATTGCTACTTCAACTTGGTACAATGTTTTCTCTTGTGTAACACTCATCCATCATCACCTTCCCCACAACAGACAATTTCCCTACTTAATATATAAATGCCAGTTAAATAGTACAAACACTATCACAGTATATTTTCAAAGTGCGATCTTAGCCTTAAATGTAAACTATCGTACAATTCCGCATCCCCATATATCTTCCCGCAAGTCCTTTGGCTGAATGCTAAAAGTCAAGGATTCGTCGACCACCGTCCTTGCTCGAAGGCTATGGGGATCAGCTTTTTCACGTTCAGATAAATCAATTAAATCGAAAACATGCAGAAGGACGATCTATTAATTAAACGGCGCCGAACTAATAATTGGTTATGTCGTGATTTGCGACGCAGTTAGCGTGATAGTCATGGTTTAGGACAATATGATCCATATATATTGTTATCCCAATAACTTGTGGCGGTCAATTGAAAGTCACTTTGTTGGAATCTCATTTACTAATTACCCCTCTACAGACGAATAATTTACTATGGTGTAGACTTTTACCTGAACTATTTACTTATATTCTAAGATCCGTAAAAGGATATTTACCCATCTGTTTAATGGATGATAAGAATATGTACCTATAAAATTTAACATGTTTCAAAATATGGGGTGTCAAAAAAATGGTTGTAGCAACGCGAAGCAATCCGAATTGACCGGTTACGAAAATATCAATAAGATAATGGCATATTATCAAAATAATCAATTATTAATTAGTTATTATGTTATTATGTGTAAAAAATGTAAATTCTATCAAAGTGACAAGTATAGTTGAACAAGGTATAAGCTTGTTAAATTAGTAGGTACGAGATCCTCCCCGTGGGATCTCCACCATGTCGTGGTGGGGGGGCTGATTAGCCGTAGATAGGCGACCCACGGTGAAGCTAAGAGAGATTCCGGGAGAGGACGCTCCGCGTGGGCTTAGAGGCGCCTGCGCAGGATGCGTCCAACGGTGCGGGTGCGGGGGATAGTTCTGTTTGTCCCTCGCAGTCGGGCGCGGTCGCGGGAGGAGAGGCGTGTCGGTGTTGCGTTGCCGCATGCCCTATCTCCCGCGACCAAATGGGGGCGCACCATTGTTGCGTCGCGGTGGGGCCGCTGAGGAAGAGGAGATGCGGTGTTGCGTTGCCGTCCTCCCTATCCTCTGCGGCCGCTGGGTGTTTTGGCGGCGGAGCCCAATACCTTTATCCGCCGCCAAAGGGGTTTCGTTCAGGGCCCGCCTGACCATCTGGCGGGCCAATACCCGTCGAGGGGTAGCGACGAATGCTTCGGCGATGCCCTACCCTCCGACACACGGGTACATGATAAAAAAAACAGTAGGTACGAGATCCATATTTTACACCCTTCTCACAAAATTATATTTATTCGTACGGGACAGCAACCGATTAATATGTAAATAGTTGCTACTGCTTTAACAAAATGCTTGTGATTTAGCTATGCTGTTCTCACAATACGATGTAGAGTTTAGTATTTTCAACTGAGTGTAAAAGTAACACCAAGGGACAGAGAGAGATTGGAAGCGTTTGAAATGTGGTGTTGGCGTAGGATGGAAAGAATAAGTTGGACTGAGAGAAAGACGAATGAGAAAGTTCTAAATATGGTAAAGGAAAAGAGACATATTTTAAAAACAATTGAGAACAGAAGAGGGAATATGTTGGGCCACTTGATACGATATGACACTTTTATAAAGAACATCTTGGAAGGAAAAATAAACGGCAAAAGGGGTAGGGGAAGGCCAAGAAGGATATTCATAGATCAAGTGAAAGAAAAGGTAAAAGTCAACTCGTATCAAGAAGTCAAAGCACTGGCTGAAGATAGGATTTTATGGAAGGAACTCCACCGACAAGAGCTTGACTCTTAAATTGAAGAGAGAGAGAGAGAGTGTAAAAGTAAATAGGTCTGAAATCCCCTCGTAGCAGATGCTACGATCTAATGTGCTACGTGCTACGTTCTGGCGTAGACCAGTCTGGTAGATCGCTTGCTTCGGATCCTATCGCGTTGCGTGACTCGTCGTCGTTCAAGCTCAAAGGTTACAGGTGAATAAGTGTACTATCTCAAAACAAAAATGGGAGTTAGTGTATCATAAGTACATGATTTATTATTATTACTTACTACATGTGCATTCTTCGTTACAACACTAATGTATATATTATACGTATCTTTAGCCAGCTAATGATACGTAATTTAGGCACATTTTTTATGTTGATACTAAATATTCTAATAGCATGCTACTCTGGCATACCCAAGCATACGTAACAATTCGTAAATACCTAGCTTTATTACGTATCGATATCGTAATAATATAAGGAAATATAATTGCCAAAATACAATAAAATAGAGGCTTGTACCTCTAAAATTAACCAGTAGATTATAGCGTGTATCATATTATTTTACTGCAAAGCAACACATCAAGCGTTTATTGTCGTCTCGAATAATCCTGTACAACTTTTCCCACACAAACATAAAAACTATCACAACAAATGTTCTCTCACGTAAGCCGCGATATCAGATTAACAACCGCGAGCGTGTAACAAACAAAAAACCGCGGTATTTTCTGTCAGCATCGCCGAAAAGCCGCCCCGCGATATATCACATACATTATCACACATCACATCGATTCAATATAAGCACGCGATTCATGACAGCTCACATGCCAGTTTCGCGGACCATTGGTCGGGATAACAGTGTAGCCTTTCTTTTCTATTATTGTTTACTTTTCGACATTTATTCGTTCGGTTGTCACCACGGTCGAGGAAAGTATCGGCTCAATGTTAAATGTTATTGTGTTATTATGTTATTTTCGTGCAATCGTTGGGTTTGAACCTGGTTTACTTTTGATGCCGAGCTTGGCAATTGTTAAAGAATACGAGATGTTTTATTTGACGTCATAGGTAGCATGCAATTCGACTCGACCTCGATTCGCGAGGGATTTATATTTCTGTAAATACCTCTTCTCAACTTGGCAGCACGCAACTTTCAACAGGGCAGCAATGTTCTAGAATTTCACCAAAAAGAGTAGAGCTTTATTGTTCGGGTCCTAAATTAAATCTTTCGTTGCTATCAAAATATATATTTTACCATTTCTTCCCGTTGCATCTATTATTAAAATAAAAAGATATATTCATTATCTTGTTTCATTTACAGTCAGTACCCCTACATTACACCCTATCTGTATCCAAAATCAGTTTGTTGTGATTTCGTTTATACCCACATTTTGTTTGGAAATTTAATCTTTAATTTGTTTGCGCTAGAGCCCGAACACACGTTTTAATTTACCCAACGAAACGTTGAAATGTTTACATTTCATTTATAATGTTTACGTAATGTAAACAATTATTCTCTGTTTGTAAACAATCGGTAGTGGTCCGTTCACGAAAATAGATTTCATTCATTACTATCAATGTTACGGAAGTTGGCTACCAGTTGGCGCTTTGTCGCATCTAATGACACTAGTGGGAAACAGTATGGTGGTTTATTTTTAGCGCAGACGTTCGGAGTGTGAAAGTTTGTCGGTTTGTTAGTGAGTTCGATACCCCGCTGGGGACAAATATTTCGTACGAGCTGCGGATATTTGGCCTCGGAAGGAAGTTGTGTAGACCGCAGCTAATAATGAGTTACAAGTTTTGAACGCGTGCGTAATTGTGAACATGAGGATAATAATTATTTTATTAAGTTATATTAAGTTATGTGTACGTGTAGTGACAGTGACTCCTTACACGCGTGTATGCAGAGTAGAAACTTCATTCAAAACTTTAACATGAATTTTTGACTGATAACTAAGTGCATAATATGTAGTGTGTTACATATGTAGTTATCGTAAGCATATCTACAAAACGTGATGAGCAAAACTTATTAATTTGTATCATGAATTTTATTAAGTTTGATCATCAGAGATAAAGGTAGTGATAAAAAACAGCGCTTGTGTCTTTTATCTTCTTCTGTCAAAAGCTAACCGTTTATATGAAAGTAATTTCCGCTCTATCAAGTGCAGACAGTCGACAAATAGTTTCTACGACTGTTACGTTATTGCGAACTGTAGCACAAAATTAAATTTACGCAATGAAGAATTGAAAAATAAATGTACTGCCTATTGTACTTTTTTCTGCGAAGAACTGCATTTTAAATGAAGCAATCCAACATAGCCTAAATAATTTGCAGGTTGAAGTACCAGTGGGCTCGTCATAGTTGTCGCAGATCGAGCCAAGGTGCGGAGTGCAGGATGATTTGACAGGATTTTACTGTTTTTCAAAACATTTTCCTGTAGTGACATTCAAAATGTACTTAAGTACTTCTGCGTACCTAAGCCAAGTGTAGTTACATATTATCGTATTAATAAGTCCACAACCTAAGTTTAACCTCCACAAATGCATCCTTCTATTGACCACATTAAACCTTGAAGTAAATTACGTTTTTCTATTACACCAGATAAGAGGCTCAGATGATATCAAAGGGCTCTCCACCAAAACATAAACAGAATCCAAGAGCCACTCTTTCAATACAGCTTAGTAGCGACAACTGTCATATTATTATTGCTCTTAAGCTGCGCCCGGTGACCCAATCTGCCATTAATCCTAGTCCCGCCATCATCTCAGTTTTATCTGCCCCATTCATAAAACACAAGCTGTATCTAAGCTCTGATGTCAGATATTGATCACGTCAACCTCGTCTGTAACTACTGCGTTTTCTTGTTAGGCTTAGGTCATACTTGATGCAGCGTTCATATTTAACAAAACGCGCTGATCCTGCTATGTTGTGCTATGTTTATGTTCTTGCTAGGGCTTCACTTAAGAATCTAAAGTACTAAATAACTAAAGTCGCATAGTTCAGATTTCAGCAGTGACTTTATTATAACGATGCTGTATTGTGTAGTAACAGCTGCTTCCGTAAAAGAAATCAGTAAATCAAAACATCTTATAACTGTAGCGTTCACATTTTTTTATCAAATTAACGTTAATAAGTCATTGATGTGTTTATATAAGCAGTTTATTTGTAAAATGAAATATACGGACTAAATTGACTATTTCACAAACACGCTGCTATTATTATAGCTTATACGTTAATAAATATTACATGCCAAAAATACTTTCAAGACTTGTAAGCTGAAGATTAACAAAATCAAAAAGATTAAAGAACATAATTCGCTCAAACATGACAATTTTGAGCTAAATCAGTAACTTAATTACGCGTATTTTGGGATATAATCCTTTATTGCGTCTCACCGCTTCGTCAAGTTTAAGCGGACCCTAATTCCTTCAACGTTCAATATGATATGACTTTAGAACATTGACATCTACGGCTTCAAATTAGGGACTCAGATGACGAAACGGGGGATGAAATTATGTAGCCCTTTGTTTATTCGCTTATCTTTACGCTCTATTTCCTATAAGGGGATGAGTTGAATTGTAAGCGGCATTAATGCAGGGAAATGTTTGGGCATACGACAGTGATATTGGCTTACCACATGGTCGTGTGTGATGGGAAGAGAAATTGTTTCCCGAGGGGTTAGTTGCGTCACTAAATTAAGTGCGTCCTATTTCCGTCGACAAAAAGTACGTGGCGATTGTCCTCTGCACTTGAAGGGTTAATTGTTTTTTGAACGGTTAACTTTATCAACGTGATTGAAATAAAGAACTTTTTACATGTCAGAAGATAATAGAGTAAGATCCCAGACCGCCAGACCTTACTTATTTTCTCAGAAATGAAATGTATAGAATAATGTAGTGTTAGTATCTTCTATGAGTGTACGCATACTTGCTAGCTTGGATCGTGGGCCAATTTTTAGTTATGAGGTGCTAAAGGTCCACGGGAACAATTTCGATACATTTTCTAAATGCGTCCTCTAGTGGTATCTACAGATAGCTAGATATTTTGGAAACTTAAAAGCGTCTGGTAAAAATTACCACCGCCGAAATGAGTGCCACTGTATTATTAATAATTTTTAATAATATTTTACTAGAAAAAAGTTAGTAGAATTTTTACCTAACTTAAGCACCTCGCACCTAAAAATTGGCCCACGATTCAAGCTAACAAGTATGTGTATTCAAGCTAACAAGTGTGTGTGGCTCATGAGACATACTAACACTACATTATTCTGTACATTTCATTTCTGAGAAAATAAGTAAGGTCTGGCGGTCTGGGCTCTTGAATTGTAAGGTGTTTTATTTGCTAAGATGTTGTGTTACTTACTGTTGTGCATTATACATATGATTATTATTAAGTTGAAGTGATTATTCGTAAAATATTCGTTGCAGTTAATGTCGGCTAGCCTTAATATTTTTCATCAATCAGCGGTAGTCTTAGTATGATAGTTTCAGATATAGCCTAGTTCCAGTTTCTTTCAGTATTTGCAATTTTGGTCTTTATAGAGAAAGCAATTTGTTTCACCTTCATATAACCAATGATTACTATAATATGCATACCCGGATGAATAATAAAACACATGAGTATTGTGTATATCTATCATCATATTTACTCACTGCAAAATGTCACACTTGAAGTATGAAAAAAATTTGAAAACATTTCAGTGATCTAATGTGATTACGAGTTAACCGTTCTTAAATTGCTTTCAGATGTTTTGTACGAATGAGTGCTCCCGCAGGCAATAAATGAAGAGAAAAGAATAAAGAATTTATGCGTATCATATGTATATGGAGTCGTAAACCTACATATATAAGAACGTTTCCTGTTTATAATAACACTGAACATGTTGAATTGTTTACATCTGGTTTTGAAACATTTGTGATTTAAATAGGCAGCAGAGGTAATTTTATTTATAATCGCGATGTTAGATTTTATTTCGGCATTGTATTTCTTGAGAAAGGTACACCTACTATTGGGCATATCGTCCCCCATTTACTAGTTAAACATTCATAATTCTGAACCCGTCAGTGATAGGCTAGTGGCGAAACCAACAGGCCAGGCAAGGGATCTTCAGGTTCAATCCCACGCGCGTGGAGATGAGAAGTTATTTATATTTTATACTCTTAATCCTAGTGCTTATTCAAATTCTAAGTATCTAACTGCTTATCTGTGAATAGCGCTGTGGGTTACAATATTGCATATATTTCATATGTTATCTCTTTTGAATTTGATATATTATACTGTAGCTGTTTGTTGTTCCAAATGAATAAAAAAAATGTCTGTCAACCCACCCGTGGCCAGCGTGGTAGACTATAGTCTTACTCTTCTGATAATGAGAAGACACGTGCATAACAGTGGGATAGGTTACAATCAGAGCTGATAATATTATTTATTTATATTATACGTTTTATTACTGAGAATCTACAGTATGCAACGATTTGTTTGCCGACATTCACACTTAACTTAGTTCAAAGTTATAGTTAGATACGATCTATAAAAATATTGATCCTAATGAGTATACGAATATTATATCTATCACATAATTAGGTACTTCAATACAGGAAATATCGATATTTTTGTAAAAATATTTTCTGTATCAAAATAGCTACATCATTAAGAGATAAATATAATAAGCATACAAATATTTATAGAAATAATTATTGTGTGTACTAGGAAATATGCTTGATAGAGACATTTTTAAGTTACTCTCAATATATTCACCAGCTTTAATAATCATAATTTAAATGCATATTCCCTCTTGATAAGTAAAGGTGAAAACGAGACAGGTATAGGCAGAAGCGAGACACCCAAGCCCAATATACAAAAAGCTTTCTCACTTTCGTCAAATCTCATTCAAAACGCCGAAACCATAATTTGATTGTCATCATCTCAAGTTGAAGTAAATTAATGTTTTCACATTTTGATCTCTCGCTGTAGAACTGAATTAATCAAAAGTTACTTATTGTAGCACCTGCACTCGTTACTTAGATTGCGTATGATTAATTACAGGGCAATTAGTCTTAACTGCCGTAGTGTTATGGGAGAGTCCTTTAAATTATAGGAAAGTGAACCTTATTGATGTAGATGAAGTGATTAATTTTGTGTGGGTGTGGTATTGCTAGTTTTGTTGGCGCAAGAATTTTTCTTTCATACATTTATATAATATTTGACCTATCAGCCTCACTAAAGGTGCAACTGCACCACTTATTGGTCTTTAATATAAAATCAACATTTAAGCAATTTGGTTATCAGCGCGAAGTTATTTAAATTTGTTTGACTTATCTGACAAACTAACGGGAACTTAACAGGCACCAGTGAAACTGGTCATAAGTGTTAATGAATATTTATTAAGGTCTCGTTCGAGCACTTTCTCCCTTTATGAAAAACTCAGCCACTTTATCCCACCATCTGTTTATTCTTTATAAAAGATAATTAGCTTACTTAGCTAACAGTATCTTTGGTCTTCACGTTTTAATATTATAATACACTTTCCATAGTAGCTTTTTATTTCACTAAGCCAGTTTATTTCTTTGTATTAAGCAGTAAAAGCGTTTTAATCCACAGATTACGTTAGCAAAACGCGGTTTTAGATAAGAAAAATAAAGACAGTAA
Organism: Euclidia mi; assembly: GCA_944739405.2. NCBI lineage: Eukaryota > Metazoa > Arthropoda > Insecta > Lepidoptera > Erebidae > Euclidia > Euclidia mi. The sequence continues at coordinate 1,110,394 of OX123188.2, read as the reverse complement.
TAGACAAAATTAAAATTTTGTTAATTAGATATTAAGAAAAATCGCTGCCTCCGCCAATTAAATTGCTCTCAACAGAAATTGTTGGAATGTTCTTTCAAATGAAAGTAAAATTTCTCAATCTTAAAACACTAATTAAGAATCTCTGCTGACGTTATAGCTACTAGATCTGTAAGAAATTAAAAGGTCTTTGTGGAGACAGCAATCACCTATACTAATCGCGATTCACTATGAAACGTTGTCGTACTACACTGTGGTCATGTGGTGGTTTTAGTAGGTAGGATGCCTCCGGGAGGTTTGTGTTTCAACCGTGAAAAAAATCGCTATTAGCTCTTTATACAACTTGTAAAAATATACACAAATAAATACTTCGACTTAAACATTAACGTTAATGTGTCAGAAAACTCCTTATCATGTTTCATTCTCTTTAACATAATCCACTGGATTAAGCTTGTACACTTTTTGTAGACGTTTAAAATTGCGTTCTTGAATAAAGCGGTTTCTTTGGCTGAAAGATTTTCAATCCGATTCGTTAAGTTTTCACTAGCATCGGGTTTCGCTTAACGACCCATAGTGAGGCTTAAGCCCTCTTAAGACTTAAACCTTGTAGGCTAGATCGACAGTAGTCTTAACTGCTAATATAACATTCAGGAGAATCGAACCCAAAAGAATTCGCAATTATATTTAAAACTAGCGACGCGTCTCCGATTTGCACAAATAGTAAAAATATATATCATTTGCACAAAATCTCTGCAAATAAAGATAATAAAAAATATTTCAAGTATCACGGAAAATCCGTGTCCGTGTGGTGACGGATTATGGAGAATACTCAATGTCACCACCCCATATCATCCCATGGGTGTCGTAAGAGCCGACAGAGGGACCATACTATGCAGAGAACAGCACTGAAAGAGAAGGAAAACTTAAAACAAACTCTATACCAACCCGTTTGGCCAGCGTGGTATAGTAGGCCAATTCCTCCTTTCAAAGGAGAGGCCTAGTCCAGCAGTGGACTGTAAGGGGCTGATGATGATGACACGGAAAATTACAGAGCATACAGTAAATACGGATTTGGCACAACTAATAAGTACACTATACCCATTTAACATATTTACAATAGAAAATCTGCACACAAATATATTCACCCAGCCTCTTAAACTAGGCTTACCTGTATCAAAAGACACAAATTATACATGTAAACCTTCCTCCTGTATCGTTCTGTCTATTAGTCATACCCCACAATTAGATTTGGACTCAGAGACCAATCATCAAGAGAAATTATCATAAAATATGTGGAGGACTCATACCCATTACAAGATCTCCCACTTGTTGAGATAGTGAGACGCAAATGTTATTTCACAATGCATTAAAGTACTTTCATTATCTGGTTAATGGATATTTTACCGTAATCTCTATTATCTAGAAAAACATCCTTTATACCGAGTATAGTTTGATTGAATGCATATCCCTCAAAGTATTATCTCACAGTGAAAACCGACTGGAGAAAATTACATTAATTTATATATTCTATACATAATTATGGTATAGGCAAAATCAAGCAAGGTCCCGGTCCTTGTTACACGACAACAATCGTTGGGCCATTTCAGAGGCCTTCAGGCAAACTCCCACAGAGATGACAATATATACGCACGACGAAAAAATAAAAGGGTACTTTAGCCAAGCCTTCTTTTTCACTTCGTTTTAATTCTTTCCAAACTTCTTTATTTTAGTTAGTAGTCAACTTATCTGTTACTTTGCGCAAATGTTGTAAGTTCGATTTTAAAACTTGTGAGCAAGTGCCATAGAAAGATTTGCCAAATCTGATTATATACAGACTTATCTTTTTTATAGACTGACTTCGTGGTTAGAGGCTGGCATATGCGTGTGCTGATCGGGAGGCCCGGGTTCAATCCCGGGTCGGGAAAAAGTGTTGCTGAGTTTCTCCGAATTCTGTGTCCTAGAGTCTGACGATGTTCCCGTTAACGGCAATAGGCTCGCCCACCATTACGTGGGACCTAAAATGCCACCCACCCACATTTTGGCATATTATATGTGGGTGTAATATTACACTTCTACCTACCCCTTCGGATATTATAGACGTTAGTCTGTAGAAATATTTTCCTTTATGTTGGTTTATGTTTAACTCGTTTACGTATTGTAAAGTGGGTGTAGCAATATACCTCTACTTATCTCTTCGGGGATATAGGCGTGAGACTATGTATGTATATATGTATTGACCTATGATAAATGGAAAAACGGAGTAGGAAAACTTGAAATCAAAATAGTAAACAAAAAGTTATATAACGAACGATTTCCTGACGAAGTTAAGGACATCGGATATTACTTGTCGTCAAGCGGAACGCGTCTCACGATCTTATTTCACACTTACCTAATACTATAGGTACTTAGTGGCGTGCCATTGGAGTCCTATATCTAGCAGTAAGCTATTGCAGGCTGCTGATGATGATAATGATAGGTAATTAGTGCATCGTTTATTCAATCAAAAGATGAAAAAGTTGTGCGAGTTTTATATTGAATGAATGAGCCCGCGGTTACACCCGCGTTATTTAAGGCTATTGCTCTGATCATGTGGCACATAGCGTAATGTTATATAGCCTATAACCTTCCTCGATAAATGGGCTATCTAATACTGAAAGATTTTTTCAAATCGGACTAGTTCCTGAAATTAGCGCGTTCAACCAAACAAACAAGCAAACTCTTCAGCTTTACATATTAGTATAAGATATAAGATAGACGATAAAAAAAATATCTGTAAGTAGTAGTAACAGATTTAATATTTAAAACGGGATCATTACTATGTAAAGTCATTCAGTAGCTATATTCTCACATTATCGAAATATTGTATATGTATATAGTTAATTGATGCTAGACTGTTCTTTGAGATTGTTGAAATTTGTCCTTTTTCCGCATCCCGCATTTTCTTAATTATGTCAAAACGTAAATCTACAAAGATGCAATTCTAGAGTTATTGCTAAAACTTAATAAACTATATAGTCTATAACTGTACAGTCAAAATAAATATCGATATAATCCTTAAACAGTTGTTTAATTTAAAACAGAATTTACCAATCTAAAGCTACAGAAATGAGAATCAAGTTGTTTGAGCCTAAAAACAATACAATTTCTTTTATTTCACTTCATTCATTCTGATTACTTTTCTTTCTAATATTTTCTTTTGTAATTGAATTGTACTACAAAACTTCCATTCTTTGAAGTAATTCAATAATCAAGATACTCCTTTGGTTCAAGTGGGTAGTACGAGCGAAATAAAGACGCAAACAGTAATATATATGAACTGTTTGTTTGTCTGAACGTAAAACAAGGTAAAGCATTACCGTCTTCACTTAGAGACTAAATATACTTCAAGCATCACTCATTCAGACATAGGTAGATACCTACCTCTCGCAGATATTCCGATGCGTCTCTCAACTTCGCAAGTCGTTAAAAATCGATATAAATTGGAAAACATCGATTTATAAATATATTTGTTGTGTTTGCAACGCGTAAACCTTCCAAAAATAATATATCTGCCCACGTCGGCTGCACACGGATGTTTCCGAGTGGATAGTTCAAACTGCGCAAAAAATGTGTGTTTTTTATTGTTTGTTTTCGTTCTATTCAACTGAACAGACGCCGGCAATACTATTATATGGAACTAAGATGCTGGTTTTCACACATCAATGTCCAATATAAATTATTTTTAACTGGTCTTATTCGTTATTAAGTCTCTGCGCCCCATGAAAACGATTATATTCTATTAGACTAGAAAGCTAACTCTGAACTTCAAGGCGAAAGGCAGGACCTTTGTAAACAATGAAACCGGGATAACGCTAGGAAAATGATAGACGAGGTAGTTTGAAATCATTCATTTCAACCTTTTTTCTTTATTTTCGTTTGCCGATAGTTAGTAGTTCGAATATCGATGTCCGAGTTGGCAGTAAGTGTTAATTGGTTTCTCTGAGACACAATTCACAGATATACTACGAAATCTGGCGATCTGCCCTCGTGAAGAGAGCAGTTAGTTTACCCAAAGCAACCCATAAGTGTATCCTCTATTACAATGTTGTTTAACTTACCTATGTATTATACAAGGTTTAGCGGGTCCTACTCGCGATAACTAAGATACTTTAAGGCATAAATAGCTCAGTATTTGCCGACGCTCCGACCGACTTATTCCGGTCGTGGTCGCGGCGGGAGTCGCGTACGAATACCGAGGTATTTGTGCCTTAAATATCTTAATTTTATTGTCATGTACTCAATCAGTTGGATCGGTGGTTGTATTTCAAAAGGTATCACGTCAATTAAATATGGGTACTACATTTGCATTTCTTCACACGTTTTCACAAATTTATGCTATAAGTAGAAGACGCCAGCAGCTACGCCTGCACATTTTTTTAAATTTATCTGTTTGGACCGATCCCGTGGGAATTTCGGGAAATCCCTTCTTAGTGCACCCCTACGGTCCCCAAGGAACATACATGCCAAATTTCAGCTTCCTGCGCCCAATAGTTTCGGCTGTAGCGTGTCTGTCAGTCAGTCAGTAACGCAAGGATTTTATATATTAAGATAATTGAACATTTGGTTTGATTTATTGTCCTGTGGATACGATTAAATATATCGAATTGTTCGAAAAAGAAATCATCTCTTGGATCGAATAATTCATCAAGCAACGGTACTCGACCAACTTGGGGCCTTCCTTATAATTCTTTTAAATATCTCAATCCATCTTAAAATGTCGAAGCGTTTTGGTAATATTGAGTGCATATTTTTAGATAGCGACCCGCTGGAAGAGCTATATTTATCATTTAACACGAAATAATGTCCTCTGTAGTTATATATATTTTTAATTGTTGAGGTACAGACTGACTTAAAGACAACGCACAGCCAAAATTGGACGAACTTAAACGGAAAGGATCCCACCCACACTTTGAGCGAAAATGAGTTATATATACCAAAATACTCCTTGTAGTTAATACTTTAATATCACAAAAACAGTCCAAGTAAAATTCCAACGGATCATGTTATAATGACCGCACGTTACCAACCCACATGTATGGCAGGTCATTCATTTTTATATTGACATCGCTCCAAGCTACTTAGTTCGTTATTGAGAAATTCACATTTACGAAAATATTCCAAATCAGATATTACTAAAACGATCCAAACTACTTGGATAATTATTATTCTAAAGACATAATTAAACGAAAACAATTCATGTGACATGGATTGTTTTCGTATTATTCAATTTAATTACTTAAGGACGCGTTTACGCGTGTATCAAAAAACCACATATTTCCGGTACATTTTACGACAATTTTAGATAATATCTAATAAAACTAATGATTACGATAAATTGATTACTTTTTAACCGACTTCAAAAAAGAAAGGAGGTTCTCAGTTTGACCTGTATGAATGTATGTATGTATGTATGTTTGTCCGCGATTATCTCGCGTTTGGCTGAACCGATTTTGATGCGGTTTTCAGAAAAGCATTTGTTACACTTAGGAGAAGGTTTTAGGCCCTTAACCGACTTCAAAAAAAGAAGGTTCTGAGTTTGACCCGTATATGGAAGTTTGTCCACGATTAACTCGAGTTTGGCTGAACCGATTTCTATGCGGTTTCCAGAAAAAAAGTATTTGCTACACTTAGGACAAAGTTTTAGTATTTTAACCGACTTCAAAAAAAGATGGTTCTCAATTTGACCCGTATCCATATATTGGTTCTAAGTATGTTTGTATGTATTATGTGTGTGTTTGTACGTGTGTGCGCGCGCGCGTTTGTGTATTTGTATGTGTACGTGTGTGTGTGTACGTGTGTACGTGTCTATGTCTCTGCGATTAACAAAAATCAAAGAAAATCGGTGAAAGAATCTAATGCGAAAGCATATTTCTCATTCTTCTCATTTCGGATAAGGCTCTGTTATCGTGGGGATGGTTGAGTAATTTGTTCGAGTCAATATAACTTAAAGCCATGCCTTTTAGGGATTTGACCCGCCTCAAGGCAACATAGAATTGGCCTATAGCAAAGATTTAGGCCCTAGGTCCGCGGAACTAAGGGTACATCCTTGCAACTTGTGTACCGTCACAGCCCAACTCAATATGACTGGCAACATCCGCCTCTCGATATCCCCATAACCGCGATTGCCTTGATAGGTCGCTGGCACTGGAGCTATGGAAATGTATCCATCATCATCTTTAAGACTCAATGCTATGGATGGATCATCAAATAATATCAAAATGGCATCAGGCAGTTCACCTGGCTCAAGTTGATCTCTTCTTAGTGCCGGCCATTTAAATCCTTTAGAAACACCCATTGCTCCGTTCGCTAAGCAATCCGTTATTGACATATTTCTCCGGAGCATAATACGAGAGCTCACAGCCAATTCAATAGTATGTACAAGTCCACCGCACTTGTTTGGATCAGCCGGAGCAGCATTTGCGGAGGGCGTCCTTCCGTATGTGGCTGATTCCCTAGACTCATCTCTCTCTTCCAGCTTCAAGCCTAAGTCCATAGGCACACAGAATAAAAGTAGGTACCTATGTCAAAGTCATGATTACAGACTGATACTAGCAGAAAACTTATCACTAAAATAATTGAATCTAACTATAAACAAACTATTAATTAGCCCAAAACTTAAAGTAAATGGATTACCTATCACTTAAAAGTATGAAATAAATAAAAGAGTAGTTAACACAAAACCTGAAGTAAACGAACGAAGTACCTAACACTAAAAAGTATGAAATAAAAATAATAAGAAAAAAAAAACAAAACGAAAATGAAAACTTAAAAATCGCAACAAAAATGTTAACTAGGTATTTAGTTTCTTTTTAAAAAAAAGAGAACCGCCTTCAAAAAATCGACCCACTGAAAAGTACTAAATAATTTTTACATACGCTAATACATAGTATATAACTTATACGATATACTTCGTTTTTGAAGTCGGTGCCAAACCATCAAAAACAATAAAGAATACTGGCAAACAGAGAAAATAATATCAAATCAAAAAAGCCTCAAAAAATATCTAAATTAATAAAATCTAAAATAATCTACCTATATACTCAAAAAAGCAACAAATATATATAATATATAAAAAGTATGAAATAAATGCTTAATTATAAAATAATTATACTTCTTAGCTATTTTGGGCTGTAAGTACTATGTAGATTGAATGCGCTGGTTTGGAAAGGATGACGCCAAACAATAGGCTTTTAGAGGGATTTGGTTTGGCACCGACTTCAAAAACGAAGTATATCGTATAAGTTATATACTATGTATTAGCGTATGTAAAAATTATTTAGTACTTTTCAGTGGGTCGATTTTTTGAAGGCGGTTCTCTTTTTTTTAAAAAGAAACTAAATACCTAGTTAACATTTTTGTTGCGATTTTTAAGTTTTCATTTTTTATCTATAAATCAATTTGAAAATAAATAAAAAATATTTAATTAATATTAATGTAAAATCGATTCGAAACGGCCTCTTAAATCAAAAATAGGCATATACTGCTATTTTTGGGTACAATTTTCTCTCTATTTTTACATTTATTTAGATTTTCAAAGATAGAATAGGGTAGTAAATATAGTCAACTCAAAAATAAAATTAGTTTTTTTTTTTTCAAAATATTGTAAATTGACTCAAAAAAAGCAAAAAATCATCTTACATTTTTCTTCTATTTTGCTCGCATACGTGTGTCTTAATGTGTGGCAATAAGGTTCGTTTTATTTAGCCACTTTCTTGATTTATATATCCAAATTCTGCAATGAGATCTCAGTCTGCGCTTGAGCGCCGTCGGGAGTGGATTCTATGTCGCTTGTCGCTGCAGCCCGAAGACGAAAAAAGCAATATACGAATACAAAATATTCGCTAAAATCAATTTGATACTTCTCGTATTCTGTGCGAATTACGTACAAGTAAGTTTCTTATTACTTTTATATAAATGGACATTATTACTTTATTTTCTCCGTTATGTAGACTCAGGATATATTTCGGTATTTAGATATTATTTTGTTTCTTGCGTTGAAATCTGGTAAGATTATCTGGACTGATGGTATACCATCCCGTTCAAGTGGAACTCATAAAAGAGTAGACCTAGTTATGCCAGGTTGGGGCTCATTTTATTTGTTTTGGTGAGAACTGAGACCCTACCACTGGTACTAGTGAAGTAACCTTCCAAGGTTATTCGATGAGTCTTGCTGGTACTCATATGTGAGTAGAGCTAGGCATGCCGAGTTTGGGCTTATTTTGTTTGTATATAAGAGACCCTACCACTGGAACTTATGAAGTAACCTTCCAGGGTTATTCAATGACTCTTGCTGGTATTCATGTGTGAGTAGAGCTAGGCATGCCGAGTTTGGGCTCATTTTGTTTGTACATAAGAGACCCTACCACTGCATTCTATGAAGTAACCTTCCAGGGTTATTCAATGACTCTTACTGGTACTCATATGTCAGTACAGTTAGGCATGCCGAGTTTGGGTTCATTTTGTTTGTACATAAGAGACCCTACCACTGGAACTTGTGAAGTAACCTTCCAGGGTTATTCAATGACTCTTGCTGGTACTCATGTGTGTAGAGCTAGGCATGCCGAGTTTGGGCTCATTTTGTTTGTACATAAGAGACCCTACCACTGCATTTTATGAAGTAACCTTCCAGGGTTATTCAATGACTCTTACTGGTACTCATATGTCAGTACAGCTAGGCATGCCGAGTTTGGGCTCATTTTGTTTGTACATAAGTGACCCTACCACTGGAACTTATGAAGTAACCTTCCAGGGTTATTCAATGACTCTTGCTGGTACTCATGTGTGAGTAAAGCTACGCATGCCGAGTTTGGGCTCATTTTGTTTGTATATAAGAGACTCTACCACTGGAACTTATGAAGTAACCTTCCAGGGTTATTCAATGACTCTTGCTGGTACTCATGTGTGAGTAAAGCTACGCATGCCGAGTTTGGGCTCATTTTGTTTGTACATAAGAGACCCTACCACTGCATTTTATGAAGTAACCTTCCAGGGTTATTCAATGACTCTTACTGGTACTCATATGTCAGTACAGCTAGGCATGCCGAGTTTGGGTTCATTTTGTTTGTACATAAGTGACCCTACCACTGGAACTTATGAAGTAACCTTCCAGGGTTATTCGATGACTCTTGCTGGTACTCATATGTGAGTAGAGCTAGGCATGCCGTGTTTGGGCTCATTTTGTTTGTACATAAGAGACCCTACCACTGGTACTAGTGAAGTAAGCTTCCAAGGTTATGCGATGAGTCTTACTGGTACTCTTATGTGAGTAGAGCCAGGCATGCCGAGTTTGGGCTCATTTTGTTTGTACATAAAAGACCCTACCACTGGAACTTATGAAGTAACCTTCCAGGGTTATTCGATGACTCTTGCTGGTTCTTATATGTGAGTAGAGCTAAGCATGCCGAGTTTGGGCTCATTTTGTTTGTACATAAGATACCCTACCACTGAAACTTATGAAGTAACCTTCCAGGGTTATTCGATGACTATTGCTGGTTCTTATATGTGAGTAGAGCTAGGCATGCCGTCTCAGGCGGTGCAGCCGATGTGGGCCGAGCGGTCAGGCTCAGGCGTCCGTGGCCTGGCTGTAGGAGCTCGTAGGCTGGAACGGAGGCTTGGGTGGCAGCTGGCTAGTAGCGGCACGGCGCCAGCAGCTCCTGGCTTGTAGACCGTAGGAAGAACGTAGCCCGTAGGAAGAACGTCAGGTGCAGTGAGCTCGTAGGGTGAACGTAGCCCGTAGGAAGAACGTCAGGTGCAGTGAGCTCGTAGGGTGAACTGGAAACAGCATAGAGAATACACAACAACCGGTCAGGAACAGGCTGTCCCTAGATCGGCTGTTATGCTTAGGAGACACAGATACTACTGACAGAACATATAGGCACACAGACAACTAGAATATGCTTACCCCCAGCGGGACAGTAGATAGGAAGTAGAATGTAGAATAATCGCGAGGCGTAGCGGCAGCGTTCCGATGTCTAGGGAAAGTGACCATTCTACGACGCGCACCCATCTTATATAGGCATAAATCTATGACTCACAACTGCCTTTGGCTAGTAAATATGACCATATTTGGTAATATTGCGAACGATGTCTGGCTAAGCTGGCGTTAAGCGCCTGCGAGATATTATAACGCAATACGTGTAGTATTACGTTACAATACCCCGCTCTGTACAGCAGGATTTTTCGTGTCTAGACAAGAAAAATCTGTCTAACTAAGTCCTCCGAACTTCTGTAGACAGTGCTAAGTAGATAGTGACTATGAAACTCAAACTGCAGGTAGGTACAATGAAAGAATCTAGTTAGGTTAGGAATCAGTGTAGTTAATTAGTTTTAAATCTTTAATGTGCCAACTGCCAATAGATTTACCCGACGAATCCGCTAATTCGTATACTAGTGGTGACTTTTTAGCAATAATAGTACACTTGGTAAACTTGGGAGCCAGTTTTTTGCTAAATGATTTGACCTTATCGCTTAGATAGTAGGTTCTTTTCCATACGGTATCACCTATGTTAAACTCAGCCGGTTTACGACGTAAGTTGTATGCGTGTGTATATAAAGTACCATTGTTTTGGTGTTTATGTGCGACACAAGTATCACACGAAGATATAAATTTAATAATGTCAGCGTGCATACCAGGCCAATAATAACGCTGCGCTAAACGTTTATACGTTTTAAAAATACCTAAATGACCCGCAGCGAGTTCCGAATGGTATTCTTTAATAGCGGTAGTTCTATCCGAGGTATGTAGGACCTCTTTCCAATCGAATACTTTACGCAATGTACATTTAGATACCATATATCTATACAATTTATCTTTCCTGATAGAATAATTAGGGAAAGATGTAGGTGAGTTTTTACAGCCATTGTAGATTGTAGTATACCACTGATCCGAGGTTATAGTAGTCTCGTTATCAGTGTTAGTATCAATAGCTGACACGGTAGCATTAACTTTATTAGGCAAGGAATTACTACGAGAGTAATTATTAGATAAAGAAACAGAGTTAATATAGTTTGGTAACAATTTAAATCTTTTCCAGAAGTCAATACCTAAAATTAACGAACTAGTAACTTCTGAAATTACGTACGCTTTTAAATAACAAGTTTTATTTTTAAAAGTGGTGGGTAGGTTGATATAGCCGATCGGTGTCAAACGATGACCACCCGCCGATCGAAAAAATATAGTAGGGCTGTCACACTTATTCAAAGGGAGATTAGTTTTAGAAATAAGTTTTATATGAGAATTATTGCCCAATATAGTCACGGCAGAACCTGAGTCAAGTAAACCAGTAAGGGGTAGATTCTTAATGGTTACATTAACATAGGGTCGAAAATCAGTATTAGGTTTTTGATCTCGGGTCGCAGCCACAGAATGACTAGAAAAATACACTTTTAGAGTGTTCAGCCAATTTTTCCAGTCTTCCTTGTCAAAATACTTAGGTTTAGAAGATGTACAAACGGTAGGGTTTGTCATCTTATTTGACGAACGACGATCCGAATAAATTAGTTTTTTTGAAAATGATTTATTTTTACAGGTAGGACAATTTACGAATGTGACACCCCTAAGGCCACACTTAAAACATATCGGATAACGTTCTTGCTTGCACGTCCCTAGTGAGTGATCAGTTGAACGGCAGCGCGGGCAAAATACACACCTCTTATTAGTTATTTTTGTAGGAACAGCTGATTTAGATATCATGTTGACATTATAGTGTTGTAGGTTAGGCACAGGTGTATCGTTCGGTTCGACATTTATAGATGCGACAGAAGCGTAGTTTTTTAGTTTAGACGGTTTATAGTACTGTGAATTATTATAGTGACCGTGCGTGTCCTTTTTATTTATGTAAGCTAAATCAGGTGCTACTGTGTTAGACGTACGGTAACTAGGTTCGTGAAATTGTGCACTTAAACACTGGAACCTCTCATAGTTTAGACATAGTGTTTTTAGAGTGTCTATAGTGTCTATAGCCGTAGTACATGAAGCTAGTACTGTAGAATAACACGGTCTAATATTGTGAAGCAATATATTTAATTTTTCATGTTCGGTTAGTACCGTGTTCGGTGACAATCGCGCAAAAAGTTGGAACATAATTGATAAGTAGATGATTATACCCTCAGTTTGCCCTTGAGTACGATTACGAATCTCGGCTAAAAGTTTATAATCATAGTCGTACGGTGTAAAATCAGCTGTGAGTTTACTAGCTAGTTCGTCCCATGTAGAAATGGAATTTTTAACACCGCGAAACCAGTGTAACGCATTACCCGTAAAAATTTCGGACGCGTAATCGAATAATCTATTGGCAGGTAGATTTCTAACGGTCCTAAATTCCGTCACGCGTTGTAGAAATTCGCGAACGCAGCCTGTTCCGTCGAATTTGAGTTTCGATAGTTCGCCAACCCTCAAATGCTCACAGTGGACAGTTACCGGAGTCGACGCTGCCTGTGCAGGGGTTGAATCCGTGCAAGTCATCGTGGCTCCGACTTCCGCCGACGGAACATTCGAGTGTTCTATCTTAGATAGCTCTGCCGACAGCATCCGAAAGCGTTCAGTCAGGTCGGATATTTTCTTGCCGTATTTAGGTTCGGATTTGTCTAATCTGCCCAATCTGTGGTAGACCTGGTTGTGCAAAGCCGTAGTTCGCTTAGCCAAGTTGTGGTCGTATAGCTCCTTAAGGGAAAAGATTCGCGAATCTAAATCGGTAACTGACAGGCTAGCTCCCTTGAAGTCGTCTGCTATGTCTAGGCCTGACTCTAGGATTTCGTCATTCGGAATCAGCTCGAGTAGTTTAGGTAGCTGCTTCCGTAAACCTAAAACAGAGGTAGCCGGCTCCTCTCCGCGAATAGCGACCTCGTAGGCCAATTCATTTTTATTAAGTAGAAAGTACTTGATAGGGTTAGTGCTCATGATGATATAAAATAAGTATGATAGAAAAGAACGTAAGTATATTACAGCCCTCCGTGTGCAATAGTTCTGCTTTACAAAGAAACTACGACGATTCGGTGTAAAAATGTAGACAATAGATAGTGACTTGCAAAAATAAAAAACGGTTATTTCAAATTGCGAACAATTATGTAGGGAATCGGTAGTTGAAATTTGAATTAGACAATAGTAAGATAACACATAATAGGTATACAAGAATAGAAATTGAATATAGACAGCAATACACAGATACACGTAAGTTAAATAGTACGTACCGGTTCGCTGATGTCTGCACCTCCTCGTTTACAAAGACTGACCTCCTAAACAAGAACAACTGCAGTAATTGGAAGTGAGACAAATAGAGTTGGGCGCCACTGAGACGGAGGATCTCAGGTAGGATGTCGGGGTTCGAGAGAAACACTGCTAGGCTGAACAGGTTCTTTATTATGTCTCACTACCGCTTACATACAGTATGACCGAACTAGGTAAGCACTGGCCTGAGCTGGCTGGAGTGTAGACTCCTGCTGCTCTCCGACGCTCGCAGGGTAGCTGCTCGAAGGGTCGCCGATGAGCTGGCCAAGGTGCGCTACGCAGGCAGCTCTGTGGTCGATGTTCAGGCTGAGCGGGTCTCAGGCGGTGCAGCCGATGTGGGCCGAGCGGTCAGGCTCAGGCGTCCGTGGCCTGGCTGTAGGAGCTCGTAGGCTGGAACGGAGGCTTGGGTGGCAGCTGGCTAGTAGCGGCACGGCGCCAGCAGCTCGTGGCTTGTAGCCCGTAGGAAGAACGTAGCCCGTAGGAAGAACGTCAGGTGCAGTGAGCTCGTAGGGTGAACGTAGCCCGTAGGAAGAACGTCAGGTGCAGTGAGCTCGTAGGGTGAACTGGAAACAGCATAGAGAATACACAACAACCGGTCAGGAACAGGCTGTCCCTAGATCGGCTGTTATGCTTAGGAGACACAGATACTACAGACAGAACATATAGGCACACAGACAACTAGAATATGCTTACCCCCAGCGGGACAGTAGATAGGAAGTAGAATGTAGAATAATCGCGAGGTGTAGCGGCAGCGTTCCGATGTCTAGGGAAAGTGACCATTCTACGACGCGCACCCATCTTATATAGGCATAAATCTATGACTCACAACTGCCTTTGGCTAGTGAATATGACCATATTTGGTAATATTGCGAACGATGTCTGGCTAAGCTGGCGTTAAGCGCCTGCGAGATATTATAACGCAATACGTGTAGTATTACGTTACATCACATATAAGAACCAGCAATAGTCATCGAATAACCCTGGAAGGTTACTTCATAAGTTTCAGTGCCAGGGTCTCTTATGTACAAACAAAATGAGCCCAAACTCGGCATGCTTAGCTCTACTCACATATAAGAACCAGCAAGAGTCATCGAATAACCCTGGAAGGTTACTTCATAAGTTCCAGTGGTAGGGTCTTTTATGTACAAACAAAATGAGCCCAAACTCGGCATGCCTAGCTCTACTCACATAAGAGTACCAGTAAGACTCATCGAATAACCTTGGAAGGTTACTTCACTAGTACCAGTGGTAGGGTCTCACTAAAACAAATAAAATGAGCCCCAACCTGGCATAACTAGGTCTACTCTTTTATGAGTTCCAGTCGCAACACTTCAATGGGATGGTATACCATCAGTCCACATAATCTTACCAGATTTCAACGCAAGAAACAAAATAATATCTAAATACCGAAATATATCCTGAATCAACATAATGGAAAAAAAAAGTAATAATGACCATTTAGGTATATAAAAATAAGAAACTTATTTGTACGCAATTCGCACAGCCAGGCCTATAACACATAGATACATATCACAAAAAATTCTAAGTCTCAAAGTTATTTAGTTGAACTACATTTCCGCAAGTTACCGTACGAAGTACGTACCGTTGCCGCCGTGTCGCTGTAGTGACGCGATTTTGTACCTACTAATTTTGTAAACGCGTCCTTAAATTGACTTAGTGAAAAATCGAAAACAATCCATCTTACATGGATCGTTATCTCTTAATTCAACAGCTTTATTTAAAATAACTGAGGTAAACATCGATAACGATCCATGTAACGTGGGCCCTTTTATTGTACCTAGTTCATTGTGTAACTACAATAAAATATTAAATTATTGGAATTAATTAAAAAGCTGGACATTGTTGTGGATTTTTTAATAATACCTTATTCATTAAAGAGTGGATGCAGAAGAATATAATATTACTAACTGATTATTTGTGGGTAAAACGATTATTTGTGATGTAGGAATAATAATACTGATTAATAAATAATTTTGAAGATTTTTATTGTTGGAATGGGATGTCTATACCTTTGCAACATTGATTTCCTTTATGTCATTCAAGCTCGTACACATTAGTTTTCTTGCCTGCGTGTGATTTAAATTGTGATCTAGGTTTTTTTTAATGATAAATTGGACACACTTAAACGGAAAGGATCTAACCCTCATAGACTTATTTTCGAGATATTTAAGTTTGAAGTTCAAATCGTATTTCGTCTTTGATTCTCCACTTTAACATTATGGTGTCGGTTTTAAGTAAAGGATAAAAACATAATTTTAATTTTATTAATTTAAAGTGCAACATTATGATGTATTTGCCGAGATAATAATGAAAATATAACGATAGATCTTTTACGTTAAAATACTATTTCAAAAGAGCGGAGTAATAAACATATTTAGCCTTAAGGATCCTAATAAGGAAATTTTATTTCTTTATGTTGCAGTTTCTTTTAAGTCTCTCGAAATGTTTTTGATTTTGGACTTCAAATGTCGGAGCCAGCATTTGACTTTCAATCGATTAATAAAATAAAAGACTGACGACTGGCACCACAAGCAATGCTTAGCAAAACAGGTTATAATTACATCCCAACCATTACAAAGTTCTGTCACAAATTAAAATTAAAATTCCTTAAGCAGTAACGAATTCAAAAAGAAAAGTAAAAGTTATGTTTTTACATTTTGTGCTGTCGTCTCTACATCTGAGCGTTATAATGTGTCAAGAATTTTAATCGAATGTCATTTATCTTTGCGCCGTGCATGACGCGCCGTTTAATCACACGTTAAAGATAAAAATTATTATTAAGTATACTTGTTATACGAGATCTTAAAAGTAAACTACATTTGATGATTACATAGGTGAGCAATAAAAGATTTTAAACTTTCGCGATTTGTATACATTATACAAGGTTATTTAGCGAGTGTTACTCGACATAATTAAGATATTTAAGGCACTCGGTATTCGTACGCGACTCCCGCCGCGACCACGACCGGAATAAGTCGGTCGGAGCGTCGGCAAATACTGAGCTATTTATGCCTTAAAGTATCTTAGTTATCGCGAGTAGGACCCGCTAAACCTTGTATAATACATAGGTAAGTTAAACAACATTGTAATAGAGGATACACTTATGGGTTGCTTTAGGTAAACTAACTGCTCTCTTCACGAGGGCAGATCGCCAGATTCCATAGTATATCTGTGAATTGTGTCTCAGAGAAACCAATTAACACTTACTGCCAACTCGGACATCGATATTCGAACTACTTACTATCGGCAAACGAAAATAAAGAAAAAAGGTTGAAATGAATGATTTCAAACTACCTCGTCTATCATTTTCCTAGCGTTATCCCGGTTTCATTGTTTATAAAGGTCTTGCCTTTCGCCTTGAAGTTCAGAGTTAGCTTTCTAGTCTAATAGAATATAATCGTTTTCATGGGGCGCAGAGACTTAATAACGAATAAGACCCGTTAAAAATAATTTATATTGGACATTGGTGTGTGAAAACCTGCATCTTAGTTCCATATAATAGTATTGCCGGCGTCTGTTCAGTTGGATAGAACGAAAACAAACAATAAAAAATACACATTTTTTGAGCAGTTTGATCTATCCACTCGGAAACATCCATGAGCAGCTGACGTGGACAGACATATTCTTTTTGGAAGCTTTACGTGTGTTCAAACATAGCTAATATATTTATAAATCGATGTTATCCAATTTATATCGGCTTTTAACGGCTTGCAAAATATGTTGAGAGACGCAACGGAATATCTGCGAGAGATCTACCTATATCTGAACGAGTAATGCTTGGAGTATATTTCGGTTCTAAGTGAAGACGGTAATGCTATACTTTGTTTTACTTTCAGACAAACAAACAATTTATATATATTGCTCTCTGCGTCTTTATCTAGCTGGTACTACTTACGTGAACTTTGGTTCACGTAAGTAGTACCAGCTAGAGTAGTAGTATCTTGATAAAATTACTTCAAAGAATGGAAGTTTTGTAGTAGACATCAATTCAATCAATTAGTATGTAAATAAAATATTAGAAAGAAAAGTAATCAGAATGAATGAAGCGAAATAAAAGAAAAAATTGTATTCTTTTTAGGCTCAAGCAAAATGATTCTCATTTCTGATTCAATATAGACAGAACTTTGTAC
Organism: Euclidia mi; assembly: GCA_944739405.2. Classification (NCBI taxonomy): domain Eukaryota; kingdom Metazoa; phylum Arthropoda; class Insecta; order Lepidoptera; family Erebidae; genus Euclidia; species Euclidia mi. The sequence continues at coordinate 1,092,982 of OX123188.2, read as the reverse complement.
TGGTTGGGATGTAATTATAACCTGTTTTGCTAAGCATTGCTTGTGGTGCCAGTCGTCAGTCTTTTATTTTATTAATCGATTGAAAGTCAAATGCTGGCTCCGACATTTGAAGTCCAAAATCAAAAACATTTCGAGAGACTTAAAAGAAACTGCAACATAAAGAAATAAAATTGGGTTTGCATTTATTTTCAAAACAAAACTTCCCAGCTCAACGTATCGTCACTATCATCGTCCTAGCATTATAGCGATTGCTTCCAAGATTTAAGCATTTGAGTCCGGTGTCTAGTTACTAATCTAACCAGATTTAACAGAATATTAGCTCAGCTGAACGTATATAATAGGACACTGACAGACCTACACTAGACTACGCTCACTACTCCCCGAAGGTAAGAATTTCCATAAATGCTCTCTTAGTGCTACCTTACACTCTTCGAGGAACATACATGCCAGGCTTCTAACGCCAAATAGGCTTAAGTAATTTTGGCTGTGCGTTGTCTTTAAGTCAGTCTGTACCTCAACAATTAAAAATATATATAACTACAGAGGACATTATTTCGTGTTAAATGATAAATATAGCTCTTCCAGCGGGTCGCTATCTAAAAATATGCACTCAATATTACCAAAACGCTTCGACATTTTAAGATGGATTGAGATATTTAAAAGAATTATAAGGAAGGCCCTAAGTTGGTCGAGTACCGTCGCTTGATGAATTATTCGACCCAAGAGATGATTTATTGTTCGAACAGTTTGATATCTTTGATCGTATCCACAGGACAATAAATCGAACCAAATGCTTAATTATAATGTATATTCGTACATGTAAGACACGTAGAGATAGCCTTATGGAGAGAATGACACACTGCTATGTAACAGAGTCTCAGGTTCCCATCCACGGCAATAATGACTTTAGAAGTAAAATGCTAATTAAATTGTTAATTATCGCTTGCTTAACAGTGAAATAAACCACAGTAAGGAAACCTGCATGTCTCAGAGTTCCCCATTATGTTCTCGAATAACATGTGAAGTCTATCAACCCGCACTTGGCCAACGTGGTTGACTAGGGCCTTACCCTTCTCATAGTGAGCAGAGGCCCGTGCCCAGCAGTGAGACATTATACATATATACAGGACTGATATATAATGTCTAACTGCTGGGCACGGGTACCTAATTTAAATTATTTCTTTTCTGTATTTTATGTCCAGACTAGTCATAAGAGCAATGTGAATAATTATTCTAATGGCGGCCTTCGTTATTCAATCGATTGTAGGTATTACAGTGATAACTTCCGCTCTAGGAATAAATCCTGTAACGAGGGAATTTTACAAACATTTGATACAAAGTATGCCCAGACTCGTCACAACAACTTGTGGATCACACGGTGATATACCGTATGGGTACTACAACACTAGGCGGGTAAACGTTCGTACAGTCTTTGATTCCTAGTTACAGGTTACAGGTGGATGCTATAATGAAAACCTTAATGTGTTAGATTTATACATTGTAGTAACTAAAATCTTATACAATATGCGTGTTACAACGATAACAAAATGTATTTGTCACCTGTCCATAATATTTTGGAGACGGGTATAATCGCTTTGGCCTGGTTTTCAGATACAAAAGCAAGATTCTTTGTATTTATAATCTTGTTTTTATTTTATATAACCTCATTCTGTTTCTCAGTTCTTGTAAGGTATCTCGAACTGTCTGAGCGAGAAGCAAAGGATTATAGTTTCGTTTGATCTTCCATTTGAAGAAAGCTGTAAAAGTATACTTGTTTTAAATGTTAAAATCTCGCAGTTGTGAAAACATGATATTAGGTACTGAACTTAGACTAATGATTAGTCTCGCTCTGCTCTACTAGACGGAGCCCTCATACTTGTAAAATGAGGCAGAAAAAACCATGCCAGCTGGCATGGTTTGAGGCTGTCACACTGACAGCCGTGTGTCAGGTTCATATATCCACCAAATTAATTATGCAAATAATTCGCTGTACAATGCCAAGTTGCGCTTTTATCCCGCGTAAAAATAAGTCAGCAAGCAATAAGAAGGACTCTGGGATCACATAGCATCTGTAACATAACAATAAATTTGAAATTTGACCCTAAAATTACATTTAACCAAAAATTTCATTCAGTGTTGCTGCGCGTAGAAGAACAATTTCCTCGTATAGGAATTTAAACTTTCGTGGTCATTTAAACTTAATTTAAATTGTCTTTCGGGATATACATATACCACGTACATCCGTGAACATGGCGCTTGCAACAGTGCCGAAATATCGGTTACTCCAAACAAAAGTACGTGGTATATATCCCGAAAGACAATTTAAATTAAATTTCCTCGTAGTTGAGGTTTTTATAGTATAAATGAATTGTTATTGTATTTTATAATATAATCTATTGTATTTATCTAACCTTATTATTTAATTAACATATTTATGTATTGTTTAATGTTTACATTAGTAATTTATATACATAAAGTGTTGAAGTAAATATATAGGGCAGTCATCTTGAACAAATGTTAGCTCATATTGTTTCACAAAGTAACAGTAGTGATAGGTCGCACATGCGTTTGGACTTCATTTTAAGCAATAAAGATAAGATAAGATTCCTTAATAAGTAATATTAAATCTTTTAACACAATTTGGTACCTAGAACAATTTTATCTATTTTAATTATTAGTAAAAAGATCTAAAAAAGTTCAACAGTTAACGCAGTATCTTTTCGTGGTTACAGAATAAATATCTTTTGGGCCTCACATTCAGCTACTCATTACACGTAGATGCTATTAGAATAATTAGGTATATACGTATCGCAGTCATTCACCATCATCATCGTCCTAGCGTTATTCCAGTTGCATCCAAGACCTTGCGACTTGGAGCCTGGGGTCCGCTTACATACTAGTCCAACCAGATATGACAAAATATCTGCTTTTCCACAGAGCGGCTGCCGTCTGACTCCGTAACCCAAAGGGATAGCGATATTCCATGGGTTAAGACCAGTATCAGTTTGTTTGAGGGGACTGACTCCCCGTAAAGAATTTCAAAGATCTTAATGAAAGCCGGGGCTGATGGTTTAACATGCATGGGGCAAGCGATCATTAGCAATTTAATAGGCACATATCTTTGAAAAGATAATGGTGCACGCGGGCACGCAGTAGATTCAAACTCGAAACCGTCTACATGGCAGTCTGTTAATATTGTCTATCGTTACTTGTGAGTTTTGGTGTCTACATGACTATTAACAGTAAACAATCGTTAGTATAACTTAAAAGGTCAAATTGGTATACGTACTAAATAATGTGTAACTAACAATTATTGACGGCTAGAATGGAAATAGAATGCACTATTTTCTAAATAACTTATAACCTACAAGATTATTTTGAATACGTAATAATTTGTAAATATAATATTTAACAACCTATTTGGATACAACCAAATCATTGGATAATATACCCACCATTTTTTCGATGATGAAACCTGCGCCTAACCCATACACGAATAAATTGATGCTTTTAAATAATTGTAAATTTTGTACCTACATTTATATCCAGTTACTTATCCAATAGACCACAGTATAAAATATTTTCCTATTAACTCGGGTAACTGTTGAGAAGCTGGCAACACAATTCTTTACGCATGCGTCTTGATGCTTTTGATTGACACACACTGTCATAATGAGTTGCCTCACTTATGGACCTATTTTTATTAGGCAGTGCGGTGTCTAGTAGAGCAGAGCGAGAACAATCATTAGTCTATGGTACTGAAGTTAAAAATGCATTGAATTTTTATTGCGACGAATGCGCTGAAGTGACAATCTCGAATGTTTCACGACGTATTCGCTTGTGTAGTTTTAAGTCTAGTGCTTGACCATGCAAGAAAGCGAGACATCCATGAGCACACTTCGATTACTTTTCAACATGTAAACCGATCAAATATTGCAACTGCCACGTTGCATTATTTAGACTCACAATTTTATTACACAACAGTCTATCAAAGTAAATGAACGTCCAAGGGCATTTAGGCGTCCAAATTAAGAGCTTAAAATGAAATTAGATATGGAATATTTACTTTCGCGACTTGTATACAATAATACAAAGGTAGGTACAATCCAGTGGTTGGTTGGATCCTTACTTACGATAGCAATTTTATTACAACAGCTGTATATCTTAAGTGATTTCCTAGCCTACTCTTGTTGAAATCATGAAGATTCTTTTCAGATAAAGTAAACATCTAGTATGATAAATAATTTACATTATATAAATGTGAGAAATGCTGTCTCGTGCACGTAAGTTGCTTAGCTAGCTGCTCGGTAGTTCTCGACTGTGGGCTCAGTGTTCGCTGATTATTATAAAACTTTGTGCCTACGTTCCCGTGCAGAAATAAACAGGCCTGCACTTACTGTAGCTGCCACAGGAACAAAGTTGACAACTATAATTTGCTTATTGTAAGGGTATAGAGATCAGAATAGGATTAAATCTAAATAGCTTAAAATAGAAATAGTTTCACAAAGTACTTACATCATTTGGGTAAACATTGCCTTAAAACTACAGAATATTTACCCAATAGTTTGAAACGTTCCTTTAGAACCAATTTAATATCGTATCAGTTTCATCCCACACACAAGTGTATAAAGTAGCAAAACTTTGCCTCAGCGATATTGGTGTTTGATCGTAATTTCGTATTAATTAAACGTATCTCCATCGCTTTAATTAAACTAACTCGATGTAATATGATAGATACGGCTTTAGATGATTTTTTTACAATGTTGAATCAATAATCTTTATATTATGTAACGTAATGTATACGAATATTGACTACGCGAATGGCGTAAGGCATTAAACGGCCGTCTCGCTTCGCATTTCAACACTCAGCAGGGAGTTGTGGGATCGATTCACTACCACCACCACACCACCACACGATACAATATTTAATGTGATGGATATTGATCTTCCAAGTACCTATGCGTTTTTTGTGTCTTTTATTAGTTCGTGTGCATTTGTGTTTGAAAATCTACGTTGAAATAAAATTGACTGAATGACGAATCTTGGTAACCGGTTAATTAAAGGCTAATAATTATTTCAGCATTAGCTAAGAAACATGATAGCCCTTTGAAGATAGGAATCCTTAGCACATCGAGGAAAATACCGAGAAATACTAAGCGAGATTTTGCCAAAAACTTTTAAGAGCTAAATTACTTTTAAGAGATTAATTTGTTGAAAGGCGGCTAATTAATTAAAATTGAGCCTTTTAGAATTTTACCAGGTAAAGTTCAGGACTTCCTTAGCGTACCTTAATCATCATCATTCATAATCAAATAGTTTGCATAGGGTCAGCGTAACGTGCGCGCCAACGCGCTGTCGGTGCCATTCTGCCAAGCCTTGAGGCGTGGGTTGGACGCAAACACGGCCGCGTCACCTACCGATTCACTCAGATACTCACCGGGCACGGGTGCTTCGGTATCTGAATCGAATCGGACGCGAACGGACGGAACAATGCCACCACTGTGCAGGCGACCAGGATTCCGCCCAGCATACGCTGGAGGATTGCCCGGCATGGGCATCGGAACGTGAAGTTCTGGTCGAACAGATCGGACGCGATCTCTCCCCGCCAGCAGTTGTTGCTGCCATGCTGGTGAGCGAGGAGGGCAAGCAGTGGCCTCCTTTTGTGAAGTAGTAATGCTCCAAAAGGAGGCTGCTGAGCGAGATCGGGAGAGGTCCAATCCCACCCGAAGACAAGGCCGGCGTCGCAGAGAGCCGCCAACGGGGCCGCGAGCCGCAAGAGCATGGGGAGCTCTGGTGGCTGATTTGCAATAGGTTGCTTGCTGGAAGCTGCCAGTAAAGGCAGGTGAGGGCTTGTAGCCTTCCTTGGGATTCGGTTTAGTTAAACGTGGTGCCATGGGAGGAAGACTGGACAGCTACTGTACCCGGTCTTGTTCCCGTAGGGTGCCTTTGTTCGGCAAAAAAAAAAAACCTCGAAAAAAAAAAGTGATTGAACCTCGCTTGGTTTTCTTGGAAACTGACAATTCCAGCACCAAACCTCGGTAGCACTAAGTAGTTTTGGAAAACCCGGTGATTTATTAGAGCTAGTGTTATTTATGCCGAATTGTTTACGTTTTCAACACAGGTAACACGCAATCGTAGTCACGGGCAGATGCTAATTAATGAAATATCAACCCCATCCAGTTTTTCAATATTAAACAAACCCACAGAAAGATTAGTTATGACATAAGTATTTGGTAGCCCCATCACTACCTCTGTGGCGGATACAAGTTTGTGATTCGAGTCCTAAACTAATGTAAAATACATAATATTTTCTTGGGTTTACGCGAATGTTACACATTGAAATTAAACCACAGTTTACGGATTTTATCGCGTTATATTGGTTTCACTTGTTTCCTGTAAAGAATTCGAAACGTTGGCTAGTAATAAAAATGTAGTTTCTAGATCATTCGGTTTAAATGTAAAAACAAGTGAAACCAATATAACGCGATAAAATCCGTAAACTGTAGTTTAATTTCAATAATGTAAAATTCGTTTTTAACTCACATAAATAGTAACAGATGCGTGGATTCAATCTGAAACAAAATAATTAATATCAGAAGTTGATTTAAAATAAACAAATGACACGCTGTCTCCAAAAACTACGTCCAAAATTTGCAACTACATAAGTTTTGACTTATTGACCGAATCCAATAATGAAGTTAGTTCGTCAAGCGAAGACATACTCGTGCAATAACACCGATATCATAAGTTTAACAGATCTGCTTAGTTTCAGTTGATTTGTAGCCGAACCTGAGTTACGACTATGTACGACACGACTTTCAAACATCTCTGATTAAAGTGGTTTATTTTTCTCGTGAGAGTAAGTGAAGCAGAAAGGTATCAGAAAGTTTTATAACAAGAAACTTACTTTAATATTTTTTAAGGCCAATGAACTTTACTTTGGTTATAAAAAACAAGGAACAGTATGTATTTTTTTTCTTTTAATCTAACGCTAAGTTTTCTTTGTAAGTTTCTACTGGTACGCCAATTAGGGGTTCATGTTTGGCGATTTTGTTCGTTGTTTTGTTTATCTACTTCGTATAAATCAAAAGCCCTTAACAGTTTTACAAAGCCTATTCCCATTAGTATTGCCCCATTATGCCTGCTTATAAACGGTAATTAATCTTGAATTATTAATTACTCAGTCATAATCTTAGGTAAATCTAGATTAGATTTAATCTGATACGAAACCTTCACATAGTAAAGAAAATTATTTTCTGCTAATTGCTGTTTCGTACAACAAATAATACTTAAAAGTGTAGTTACATGAATTATTTTCGTTTCCAGGGACCCACTATAGAACTCCTTAACCGTTTTCAATCCTTTTGAACCCTAAAAAACACGAGAAAAGCCTTAATTTAAAAACGAAGTCAATCATACCCAAAAATATGAACGCCCAAAATAATCAGCACATGAATGTCCTTAATTTAGAAACGATAAACTTTCTTGTCTAAAAATTACAGTAAGACGACGTTAATTTAAAAATCCTCTTATAACTCGACCATAAACAAGAAAACGAGAAAAAATAAGGAAAAATCACACATCGCACTATCAAAAAACATGTCGCGTGCTTTTGTATTATAAAATTATTCTTGATATTAAATTTATACATACGATCCTTTTGGGCCTGTAATCAGAGAAAAGGACATAATTTTTTATTGGAACGGTATGTTATCTGCGGTATGTGTCATCTTATTTATGCAAGAATTTGGGCCCAATTGGTAAAAAAGAGAATGCGTTGTGATTTAAATATAAAGTTGTATTTCGATAATTGAATCTTAAGAGAGTTAAGCTTACATGAGTACTTATTATTTGCGATTGGTCGCAAGTTTAATTTCCACTGCGTGAAGAAACTTCTAGCAGAAAGTATTACCTAACTAGCCTAAAATTTCAATATAATACTTGTTAAAGACTTCGGTATCGAGAATTTTTACAAAGTGAAAATAGAAATTTCTTATAACTTGGTTATTCATATGAATTACATATTCGAGTTACCGGTTAAATAAATTCTCAGTTAACAAACGAAACACCTTAGAGTATATGATAGCCATTTTTTCTTTAGCCTTGTATTGCATCAGTTTAGCAAGTTTTCAGTAAACGAAATAATCATCTAAGAGTATACGGTAAACGTTTCTTTTCTTTAGCCTAAATTATCCCACTGCTGGGAATCTATCTCCCTTGGGTTTTCTCAAATCTCTGCTGTTCAGGTAGTCATAAATAAATAAGAACTAGATATAACTGCACGATGTAAGTGAGTAAGTAAATCATTTATTGTTAAACCATAACAACGTACAATCATTACATCTTAGAACATTTGTTGAGAAGTTATATCCGACTGATATCTATACTCTATAGTCTATCCGTATCGTCGTGTGTCGTTCCTACTGTTTTCATCATCATCAGCCCTTTAAACTGTCCTACTGCTGGTCACGGGCCTGTTCTGACTATGAGAAGAGTAAGGCCATAGTCCACCACGCTGGCCAAGTCCGGGTTGGCAGACTTCGCATGTCTTTCGAGAATATTATGGAGAACTCTCAGACATGCAGGTCATTGCAGGTTTCCTCACGATGTTTTCCTTCACCGTTTAGCAAGCGATAATTAACAATTTAATACGCACTTAACTTCGAAAAGTCATTGGTGCGCGCCGTGGATTCGAACCTGAGACCCTCTACGTAGCAGTCTGTCGGTTTCTCCACTCGGCTATGGCTGCTGTACTGTTTTAGATTTATTTAAATTGATCGTAAAACCGTATCTGTTGGTGACGGAAGCGCTCGTCTCTGTTGACGACTCGTGACTCGTGAGTGTCCAATGGGACGTAATTGGCGTTATCTCACACGCTTCGTACTGTTCAGTTGTAAATCACTGGACATTATCTTAGATTGTTCTTGCCTACAGGACTATTGCTATACTTGTACGAGATGCGAATATTACAACTATGATTGATAAAAGGGTTAGGCAGAAGCATGTCCTGCAAAATATTCGCTTGCTCATTTCTTATGCTTACTACCAAGTGAAACGTTTTGCCTGAACTATGTTTGCTGGTTTGAATAAGTAACAAAATCTTTATGTATCTGACCATAATTGTTCTAATTTGGCTTCAATGATACTTGGAAAAATCGTTTTGGCAAATAGAAACTGATGGCAAAAGATAGAGTTGAAATCGATTTCTACGTCTGACGGCAGACAAGCAAAGACTGGTGAGGATGATGATTAAAATAAATACAAGGTGCTCAAATTATGTAAAAAGTCTCAATTGACAATCATTTAGGCAATAACACCATCACGTAGCTTGCAGGCTGATTAACAACCTAAAATCTTATTTCCCAACACACATAGTACTTTATCCATTACATGTTCGTTAATATCGGTCCCCCGAGGTCCCACAAGTTCCTTTAAAGTGCAATAAAAACAGCAATATTACTCGTTGTGCCTCGTTTCCCACACATTATCTCTGTTTCGTAGTGTTTTCTGACGGCCTGTATTTTTGTGAGACAAAGTAAAAGTTATGCATTGTCTCGAGTTCAAGTAAAAAGATAAAATAATCAATTTATTAATTGAAGTATTTAGGGTGATTTGCCACTAGGAATGTGCGCTTTGTTGCTATGATGTGAGGATGTAATTGCTAAACTACGTAAGCATGTGATTTTTCTTGTCAGACTAAGGTATGTATTCGAGCAAGTAAGATATGCTATTATGCAAGTAGGCACACCGTCTAGAGATTTTCTTTTTATGGAATAGGGGGCAAACGAGCAGACGGATCGCCTGATGTTAAGCGATTACCGCCGCCCATGGACACCCGCAACACCAGAGGAGTCACAAGTGCGTTGCCGGCCTTTACAAAAGGAATACGCTCTTTTCTTGAAGGTTTGAAGGTCGTATTGGTTCGGAAAAACCGCAGGTGACAGATCATTCCACAGTTTAGAGGTGCGAGGCAGAAAGAGATAACTGTGTGCCGAAAAAGCCCAGCTCTAGGTTTTTATTATAGCACAAGAATCAAAGGAACAGACGGATCACCTGATAATAAGCGATTACCGCATAGACACCCGCAGCACCAGAGCAGACACAAGAGCGGTGCCGCCATTACTAGCTCTGGGTATGCTATACATCGACAGTAAGGAAGCTCCATAGCATGTATCTATAGCACTCAACCAGAGCACACCTTCATTTTTATAAAACATACTTTAGCCCGTTATCAGTGTTAATCAGTCTATAGATACAGTCCAAATAATATATTTAGGAGAGATATGAAACATTTGGGGGCGGCCTGGAGGTTGGACATCCAAAACTTCAGCTGATATGATGAATTTCACTAAAGAAGATTTTTCCTCGGGAGTAAAATAGACATTCAAAGTTTGTTTGAACGTTCGCATTTTAAGTTATCTCTGTGAAAATAATATGGACAACAGACTGTTTCATGCAATTGTGCATGTCAAGCTATTGTATAAAATATGCGTTTGAAGTAGTGCTTAATGCGTTGAGTGTTATAGCTTCCTTCCTGGACAGAATAAATTGTACGATCCACATTGTTGTTTTATTGCAGGCGAGCTATAAACCGCGTCTTATTTGCGCGACCATTAGGTATAAGCATTTTTATACTTCGTGAATCGTCCTTTCTATTTTGTTTATTTTTTGTATCACTATTGTTTTTTTTTTGTTCATACAAAAACCATTTTTAAAATAAAATTTCTAGTACCCATTAACTCTCAATATAGCGCTATTTAAAAAAGGTAGGATCTCACACCTTTCAAGGACATCGCAATGTTATATTTGTCAATAATTACTCATGTTTAGATATTCAATAACGCAAACATGCCTCAATGGATTTTAGTTAGATAAATTGTTACACAACTAAGTAGTTTATTATCAAAAATGGCACTAAATACTTTTATCATTTCAGGAACTACATAAGCAAAGCCGCGGACGCAGTACTCATTACATACATATACACAAAATATATCTGCAATATATGTTGTATATCAATGTTTGTCCGTCAATTCCCCACAATTGGTTTATCCGAACACTCTCCATATCTGTGTTATCGACACGTTATCTCTGCTTTACATTATTCGCACTTACAGAAGCAGCCTTCGCCATAATTGATTGGATGAATGGTTTCACCTAAAATAGTGGAAACTTATGAAATCTGCTCGTATTTTTTAAACCATAATATTGCGTAAATATTTTTATGTACTGTGTTTACAGAAGAGTTTGTGAAACCAACCGGTCTATACTAATGTATTTACTCTTTATATTGCACAACCAGTATCTAAAAATGTACTTAATTTCATTATTATAGTGCTTGTTACAATATGTTGGACATAGGTCTCTTCCAAGACTCTCCACACAGACCGAGCTCGAGCCGGCCACATTCAAGTGTTTCCCGAGAGTTTCGCATCAAGATCTATTTATGTCAATAACAAATGTCTACAATACACTTGATATAATTATAACCTATGTACCTAATAATAGAAAGAAGTGTGTGGCCGTCCCTTAGCAAGATGGGCCGATGATATCATTGCAATCGCGGCCTGAACCGTTAAAAGTAAAACATATAGGTAAACTAAGAGAGGCCTTTGTCATTTGTGGACACATGCTGTTGATGATGATGATGATAATAATAGAATAGAAATTACAAGCACATCTGAGTAAAATCTAAACTAGCCGCAAGGCAACTTATGCGACGTATGTACCTATATACACAAGGAAAATTTAGCGCCAGGCCCTGACCAGCTATTTAATGGCGACTTGTCACCGCATATACTTGATAATGGACCGAAACTACTCCCGTGTCATTATAATAAATACTAACGACCAGCCATTTTACTTTGATAGTAACTATAAAACATAAGTATGTAACGCTCATATCTTGAATAGCCGGTCGCAATAGATCAGCAAAGTTAAGCAACACCTGCACTGATCACTAGTTGGATGGGTGAACTCTTGTGACATTTACTTGAGAGCACTACCGCGCTCAAGAATGCACGTCAACCAATTGGTCCTAGGTTTTGATCTCACAAGAATCGTTAGGTACGTTAGGCGGCCTAAAAAATTGATGCGAGTTTTGGCCACATACACGAAAAAGACAGAAAGATACTATAAGACGATAACACATTAAAGTAAATATATACATAATTTATACAAATACCTGTTTCTAGACACTAAACTTACTAGCATACTTTGAAATCAATCTAGGTATATGTTGACATGATAACAAAGTTAATTATTTATTGTGATACAAAAAAATCATATATTGCTGTAAGTCTAAAGAAAGAACGAACTGTTTTTGGAGCAGAGAGGTATTTAAAGCAAACGATTAAATATTCAAAAAATAAAGCAAGTGAAATTTGTTAATGTCTTCCAACTTTACCGGGTAACGGGCAAAGTACTGTATGTATTTCATTTTTAAGACAACAATTTTTTATACACAAAATAAATAGTGCGGAGACCATCAATTTACAGTCCATTGTGAACAAGAGTTCATCCAAAATGCATTTGTCAGAATCTCTTCAATAGACAGCTGCAATGCACAGTTTCAATACAATGGCGTTGTCTGTCTCATTACGTTTCCAAGAATTTGTATCTTGTCAGGATCAAGACATGAAATGTTACAAAATGAATGGTATATCTTTCGCTTAGTTTCGTTTCCTTAGTGCCACTTTTCTTAAAATGCTAAAAGTGCATACAAGATTTAGTTTACATTTTACTTTGTGTGTTTAGTTATAAGAATAGTAATTAATTATGGTTATGTCAGAGCTGCAGAACGCCTGATGGCAAGGCATTAACTATTGAACTTAGATGTCTGTATTCTTCGTCAAATATCATTCATGCTTGACACCATATACCTACTTGCCTCCATATATCGCCATATATGCTGGCACATATACCTAGATAGACATACTTACTTTCATTTTAGATATCTTACAAATTATAACAAAATGTTAAGATTATCTTTGAAACGGAGAAAGTATAGTTTTAGTCGATGCAGCTCCGTAAGCCCGACAATGCATGTACCAATAAAATTATGAGGGCACTGTCTCTTCATATGCAATGTGTGTATTTATATAAAGATAAGCTTCATATTGGTCTTCTTTATTAAATAATTTAAAATACAAAGCGACGAGAGCCCACTGGTGTAAAGCGGAGATAGCCCAGTGGTGTACGTAACGGACTGTCGAGACGATGGTCTCGGGTTCGATCCCCAACTAACCCGGGCACACACCTCTGACTTTTCGAAGTTATGGGTGTATTAAAAATGTTAATTATCGCTCGCTTAACTATGTGCCCGGTAGATGGCAGCTCGCCCCCTATTACATTGGACCAAAACATAACTGGCGAAGCATAGGTGTGTAATATAACTCTACCTCCCCCTTCCGGGACAAAGGCGTGAAGTTATGTTATGAAGTTATGATGTAAAATATAAATGCTTGACTCAAGAATCGAACACAATTTATAAAGCGAGTTGTCATTGCAGTTAGCAGACTTTTCCAATAATTATTTTATCAATTTTAGATATATTGAAATAAGACTACTGTCTACGAATTTAATCGCGATATATTGTTGTACTGACATTACATATTAACTGAATGATCTGGAAACTACATTATTAATTATAATTCGACGTTTCAGCTACTTCACAACAGCTGTGGCCAAGACTGAGATGACATTTGTCTTAAATGTAGAAGTTATTTCAAAGTATCCTAATATTATTCAACTACAGGTGTTACTATCTACGCAGAATGAGTTCACAGTATTCTGATGTCTTCTGGTGTCTTTGCCCTTATTTGAACGTACATCAAAATAGTGCTTGGGCTACCTATTTCACTGTTCCAATAGTAACTATCCCGATAACCGTCCACACGCGGCTTACCGCGGACAGAAGCTAGTCTGTTCAAAATGACAAAGTTTATTGATATTTCGTATTTTTTATATTCGTGTGTGGTGTTACGTTCAACCTTTAACATCGAACGATTAGTCAAACAACAAAATATACGAAAATCACAAAAAATGTGTGTTATTAAGTGAAACGTTATCTGCGTTAGGTACATAAGTCGGTGCGATAGCGCTTTCTGTCCGTTTATCACTTTAATGTTATGTGTCGTCACTACATACGTATATGAGCTAGTTATATATTATACGATCAATAACTCGATACAATATGTTACATATTGAAATATAAAATTGTCTTGAGGTTCACTTGATAATATTTATAAGTATTATATACGTTAACTTGTTTTTTAGGGTTCCGTACCTAAAAGGTAAAAAACGGAACCCTATTACTAAGCCTCCGCTGTCTGTCTGTCTGTCTGTCTGTCTGTCCGTCTGTCCGTCGGTCTATCTGTCACCAGGCTGTATCTCATAAACCATGATAGCTAGAAAGCTGAAATTTTCACAAATTATGTATTTCGGTTGCCGCTATAACTACTAAAAATAAATAAATACTAAAAATAAAAAAATAAAAAATATTAAAGAGGGTCCCATACAAAAAACGTGTTTTTTTGTTCGTATTTTTTGCTCAAAATTACTAACTGTAACAGGTAGACGCTTTAAATTTTCACAGAATATGTAGTTGTATATTACCTTTCAAACTAAATAATTAAATTTAAAAAAAGTAAATAATAAAGAGGGGCCCCCATACAACAAACGTAATTTTTAAGCAATTTGTTAGTCGATCTTAATAAATGGGTAGAAACTTATAAAGTATTTAAGTATGCATACAGCAAACGTGATTTTCTTTTATAGATGATGGTTCGGAACCCTTCGTGCGCGAGTCCGACTTTCACTTGCCCAATTTTTCTTAAGACAATCTGCAATCAGCTTAAGATTTTAGCGAATGTTTTGAGGGTGTCTTGTTGCAGAGTGCACTACCAATGAGAATGACTAGCCCTAACTAAAACGTGAAGATATGATATATCTTTCGGTTTCAATCTATCCAGTTTACCTATACATAAGCAAATAAAGTATATATAAATGTTTATCCATTATCTCGTACAGTATAGTAAAAGTTCTGCTTAGTTTGGGATTAGATGGAGTTGTGTGTATGTGGTAGAATAGAATAAAAGTTAATTAAGCAGTACCAAAGTTTAGCAAGTTTATTTATTTAAAGAGCAAACGAAATAAAGGAATGAATTTCGTCTATAAAATTACATAACAACTTAACATACTTGCAAGATTAATCTCAATTCTCATTGGACAACTTGTACTAAGCGTCCGAAAGCTAACCGGTGACATGATGAAGCATCCAGTACGTCAGAGCTAAAATGTCCAAGCGCCGACGTCGTGTAACGTTGGAATATCTGTGAATACCAGGGCAGGCGGCACGTACAAGTATTTGGTATCATTCCTCAAACTACACGAGCTATTGCTACAAAGTATTACTGAGACACTGTGTCAAAGCGCTGCAGGAGATTACAGCGGATTGTAGGTATTCAAATTTCAAATTAATTTAGGTCAACGTCCTATGAACGATTTTCTTACAGCCATTTTCGGTGTGAGAAGAATGCTATGAGAAGAACCTGCCTGGAATAAACTTATGCCACCCATTTAAAGAGTAAGTGAAGTTATATCTTCGGTACACGTTATAGCCAATAAATATGACTGCACGGGGGACACAGTGGTAAAAAAAGTAACAGAAAAAAAAAGAAAAAGAATATTTTTAATTTACAACAAGACTTCTCCCGCGGCTCTGGCTGAGTGGGAGTCTAAAACCATACCTACCATAATCGCTCGATTGTGACGTAAAAAAAGGAAAAACAATTAAACAGACGAACAATATTTGGCTAATATAATGTCGATATTTGCCAAAAAAAAACAGTAGCTAGGAATGTTGGGAAACAATTTATAAAAATATCACAAGTAAGTAGGTATATTAACAGTGTAATTTTGTTATTACGATTGATGAAGTGACCAATTAAATGAAAATAGCCTTCATAACGATGGCACTATTCCGTGCCGCCTTACTTACTACGTATTCTAGATGTTGTTGACACTCGCTCTAATGTAAGCGAGGCAATTATTCACCTCACTACATACATACTAATAAATAACTCTTATCAAAAGAAAACACCAGTAATACCCTATTTCTCTCAGCAGAAACTAGATCACCTTGACTCGAGTACCTACTTGTGAAGTTTCGAGGTGAAATTGAAAAAAAATATTCTAATTGGTGCGCTCATTTCAAAGATTCTGATATCGACCATTGTGTTTAAAATAATGTATTGCTAAGCCGTAATTGTCGTAGCACAGTAAAGTAAACGGGATACGAGACGTACTCGGTGGCGGTGGTTTTTAAAAAGACCTGTATTATTGTTTATTAAGTATTTATTTATTTAAATAAACTTATTTAAATAAATAAATAAAATTAACATAACATAACATATCTTCACGCCTTTTATCCCCGAAGGGGTAGGCAGAGGTGTATTACACACCCACACTTCGCCAGATATGTTTCGGTCCCAATGTAATAGGGGGTGAGCCTATTGCCATCTACCGGGCACATTTTTAAGCGAGCGATAATTAATATTTTTATTTTAATACACACATAACTTCGAAAAGTCATAGGTGTGTGCCCGGGGTAACTGGGGATCGAACCCGAGACCATCGTCTCGGCAGTCCGTTACGTACACCACTGGGCTATCGCCGCCGCAATAAAATTAAATAATGAATAAATAAAGAATAAAAAGACCTGTAATTTAATTAAAGGACGGAAGCTGCCTAAGAAAGCACGTTACGGCTTCACGTCGTATTTCAATTATGTTTTTATAATAAGAGCATAATTAAAATACACATCTTACCTTTACAATTAAAAATGAATCAGCGAAATATTTGTATGCACATAACTTCCAAACGACTGTAACAAATTAGATGAATCTTTCTTATATTTGTTCGTTATTGTCAAGAGTTACTTCGTCGGGTCATCTAGTATGCAAAAAAGCATACCGATTAATTTGGTATAATTAATATGATTATCCACTTTAAATCGTTATTGCAGTAAAATGTAGACGTTCACCTAGAGATAATGATTAAAAGTAAATAAAAACAAATAGCCTCAGTCTTATTAGTCTCAGCTGCGCTTATCAGTAAGGGGAAACGGCGAACAATCCATTCTGTGTGCAACCATTAGCCTAGCCACAATATTCTTAGACAAATCAAACTAGCGCTGTGAAACAAAATTATTCACTTTGCTACAAACTGACTTAAGAATATATGTTCTAAGAAACTACTAAAGATCTTTGTTTACTTTTATACTAGGTTTAGTCCGTGGCGTAGTTTGCGTTATACACTAGAGACTTTATTAATATGGTGCATTATTTATGCGAAATTACGCATACTTTAATTTAGATCTGATATGGCATATCTTATGATTCAATTAAAGAACACAGGGTTTAGTATTTAAAAAAACTAGCTTTCGCCCGTGGCTTCGCTCACGTTAAATTCGGGGTAACACAAATCTCCTTCATCGTTCGATAGTAATTTTCGTTTTAATTCTGTTCATAAGGACTAATAAGAAATATAAACGCAAGAAGTATTTAAAACATTTCTGTAAATAGTATTTTTAGAGCTCCGTACTCAATTATGAATATGAATTAAAATTACCAATTATGTAAATTATGAATTTAGAGATTAAGAATAACTGACACTAATTATAATTTTATTAAAACATTCGTATGCCTCAGACGGCGAAATATGATGTACCATAATTAATTTGTAACATCCAATTAACCATGTCTTACACGAATAAATTATCTTTATCTTTATCTTCAAAAATGGGTAAACACGGAATAGACGCGCTATGTCTGTCAGTCTATCCGTACGTCACAGCCACTTTATGCCAAAACTATTCAGTTGATCCAGTGACTACCTCCGTAGTCCAGTGACTGCCTCCGTGGTCCAGTGGATAGCGTATGTGACTGCTGATCGGAGATCCCGGGTTCGAATCCCGAGACGGGCAAAAGTGTTACTAGGTTTCCCGAATACTCAGTTGCAGCCCGGCGTCTGGTGTTGAGCCCGGTAACTGCAATTGGTTCGCCCCCTATTACGTGGGACCTCAAAATTCATGGCGAAATGTGGGTGTAATATTTACACCTCTGCCTACCCCTTCGGGGATACAGGCGTAAGACTATAAATATATATAAATTTACGCTCTCGTTCGCAATTTGTAAAAAAGGGTAGGTAACACCAAATTATCTAACTAATACTCCCAATACCAAAAACGTATTAATATTATAATTTGGACTCGCATAAACATGTCTTAAATAGAAATTTAGAACTTCTGGCTTGGCCGCTCTCAAAGAGTCCTGTGAGAATAAAACGTACCTAATGTTACAAAAATAATATTTAAAAAATAGATGAATATCCTAGAAAAATCTCACGGAGTTACTGATCGCGAACTAGATAGTGCCTGTACTTGGTAACCAGAAAAGTGATAAACATGCCTGCTTATGTATATTTTTAAATTAAAATATATTTTAGAAAAATTACACTCAGACACAGAACATCATCGTGCTCATCATACCAAAATATTCCTGGTATGGAATCGAACCCACTAACGCCGACATAGCAGTCGGGTTCAGTAACAACTAAGCTTAACTAACCAGAACAGTCAACATCAACCGTGTTCTTGTGTTGTCGGTGCATTACCTACCGTTTATCAGTTCCATGCGATATCCATCGAATAACCCAGAACTCGAATTACTTTAAACTAATTACTTTATGAACTACACTTATATAAACACGTCATCGAACTACAACAACAGAGGACTCAGCTTAACATGCAGCACTAACTTTCTCAATTATTTGGGTATTAGAAGTTCGTTGATTAATATAACTTGATTTTTAGGTACAGCAAGTTCATTACCACTAGTTCAATGTCAATAAAATTGTTTCATAATTAACTGAAATAGTTTTAGGTGCATTGCTTGCAATTTTTAAATAGCAAGTTCCGGTTCATCATCATCATCATCATCATCATCAGCCTTTAACAGTCCACTGCTGGACTGCCTTCTGTCGGCTTTTACGACACCCATGGGATGATAAATGGGGTGGTGACAATCCGTATTCTTAATCCGTCACCACATGGACTAAGTTCCGGTTGGTTAAGATCAATCATAACATTTCATCCTGGAGCTCAGAGTTCGTTTACTGGTACTAGCCAGATTGTACAGTAGATATATTTCCTAGAGCAACAGAAGAATCGATAATTGTATATGATTTTATTATTTCCAGTAGAGTTTGTTTCCCTAGTCGTAAACAAATAGCATTCTAAGAACAGAAGATATTTTCATTTTGCTTGAAATAGAAGGTTATCAAATCGTTGTTATGAATGTTAAGAGATATCTTTATTATTGATAGATTATTAATACTGAAGTTTTATTTAGTTCACATTCTTGTTGGTCCCGTATAAATAAAGTGAGTGTTATCGTGTGCGGGATCCATGGAACTGCACAGTGACACACAGGACGTCGTATCTACTGCTGTTCTTATTATAGACATTGCAATTATTGATTAGAACCTGATAAAAATCGACATTGTCATATTTATGTAAAAGTAGTCGTAACCATAATGGCTGCCTATAAAATTCTTTACATATTACAAAATGAAGTCCTCTTTCCTTCTTGTCTGTCTGTATGGACGTAATAAACTCAAGAACTACCGAGTGGCTTTTCGTACAACTGTCACCGATAGTGTAATTCTTAAGGAAGGTTTCAATGTAAAATTTATATACCTAGGCTCCCATTGGTCTACTATTTAGTTATAAATTGTTAGTTAAAAGTTAGTTTGAAGTTGATAAAATAATACGAAATTGAAGTAGGGAAAAATCAGTGAAGGTACTTAATATATTTGAAAATTTTCTTGCCAAATTATGTCATACCAATATTATAGTATCGTATTATACGTAGATGATTGATTTAATGATAATATTGATTGCTTATGTAGGAAAATCGTAGAAATAAGTTTTGATGCAGTAATATAATTTATAGTTTCTTCTTGGGCTTACGCGAATGTTACACATTGAAATTAAACTACAGTTTACGGATTTTTTTTTGCAGACACGACAGTCTGCCGTGAACATGAATCCTGTAAAGAATTCGAAACGTCGGCTAGTAATAAATAAAAAAATGTAGTTTCTAGATCATCCGGTTTAAATGTAATAACATAGTAAAACCAATACATCGCGATAAAATCCGTAAACTGTAGTTTTATTTCAATAATTTATAGTTAGCCCCAATGATATAACTTTAAACCTTTATTAAATTCAATCCAATGAATTAATATAAACTTCTATCTAATAATAAGTTTTTGAAATGTGGGTGTAATATTACACCTCTGCCTACCCTTTTGGGGATACAGGCGTAAGTCTATAAAAATGTGTCTTTTAAATATTTACCCTATATATTTTAATGGATAAATATAAATTACTACTTTAGTAAACTCCTACATAATTATATTTGTAAGTAGGTCTAATACCAGTCCAAGGGTATTTTGGGTTACGTTACACTTTAGATGTAGATACATACACAAATTAGTGTCTACTGAGCCTAAATTGTTATCCAAATCATTCGGCGTTACCTGCCAACCAATTACTTCTTCACACTTGCTTACAAAACTAAACAGTGGGCTATTATTGGATACACATTTGCATAGCGTTTCATCGTACACTTCAAAACGATCTAATTGCTCATTCATATTTGTTGATACAAACCGCTCATTTAAATACTGTCCATTGAAACAGAAGCCAATTGTAATTATGTAAATTAAAGTACTATATGGAATTTTTAAATGTTTATTTTATTCGAGTTATGTGGGCTTTGTCTGAGTTAGCTATGGTTTCGTATTAATTACATACATACATACAGCCATCCAGCGACGGATAAGTTAATTTATCGTGTGTTAATCGAAGAATGTACCTAATTAATAAAATTAATTAATAAAAACATGCTACTGTCTGTATATTTCATAATTTTGATTTTTGTACTATTACTATATTATTAAGCTGTATAATGAATTTAATAATTATATTAATATTACAATACTTATAAAAAAACATTTATGATAAAATTTTACCAAGTACAAACGATGGCCATGATGCCTCTAACAAAAAATTACAATAAGTTGCACTTCTAAGTTGTGTTGTACTACTGAGTTTATGAATGGCAGTGTCACGCACCACTTAAGTATTGTTATATTAATAATAATAATTGTATATAGGAATGAATTAAGATAAAATCACAATTACCCTTAAATTGCCTATTAATTGCTTTTTCTGGAAGTAGGTTTTGGAGTATCTTTAAAAAATTATTAAGAAGCACTTATCAACACAACTTCAAAAACAAATAAACTAATAGAATAACTAAGAAACTCATTCTGCTGTCACAATGTGGTAGTAGGTTAACTAATTATAAATTGATCCTTATTAATGAACAAACCACATATTATACCGAGGCGACAATATCTCGAACTCTGAAACTGTAACAAGAATGTGCCGACTGAAATTAAGTTATTGCCGCGAGCTTTGCAAGTTTGTAAGTGTCGTAACTGCGTATTAACGTTAAATAAGTACGAATTGAATAAATAAACACAAACATACGACGATACCATACTCGTAAATATTAACACACGCCACAACGGTATGCATTCACAGCGACTTATTTTTTAATTTAATCATTTGAAGTACCTACAAGAAACAATTTCACAAATGTCATTTCTCTTTTCAGAAATATTTCCTCCATATTTTAAAAGTAAAATACTTTATAACGGACGCATTTTTTGCTACTTTAAAGTAATTAAAAAGTAAACACCTCATAAAAACTTCCAAATTTACATACCGGTAGATTTATAATTTACTTCTTACACAGATTTTAAAACAACCGAAATAATAACATTTCAAGGAAGTCAGGTCATTTAAATTGTTCGTAAAAGTTAAAAATGTCGCTCTTAGTTTTATTATAAACACAATTACTTACATTGCAGCCTTGTCTCCAAAATTCAGTTCGTGCAAAACATTAACACTCACATAAAATGAACATAAAACAAAAAAAAACTTTTTAATCACACTTTTGTAAAGTTCAGAAAAGTTTATAAGTATCATCTTTTTAAAACAGAACTTTTTGAAACAGAGATAAATAGTTATAAAATAAATTGAGATTTAAGTCACATCAGTTTGGTACTGTAGTATTTTTGGCGGAGTTTATTTATTAGTTACGAAGTTTAGCGCGTCGTCGGCTTCGCGTCGGGCGCGGGTGCGGCGCGTTCGTTCGCGGCCGCGGTGACTCGACAAGTGAAATGTGCCGAACGCTGCGCTCCCAGTCCCTCAGACTATCAAACTCGCTATCCCATCATTCCCATCATTCGCAACATTGCGTGTCAATTAAACAACACTGGACAACGAACACTTTTAAACTTGAAGGCCGTCTCTAAATTCGTTTTTCTCACAACCCCTTATCCTTTTTTTTTTGCCTCCTAAGTATCTTCTTAACGCGCATTCTTTTCTAAATGAGATTGCATTTCCGGTACGTACCGTAATTATTTTCTTTTCAGCGCGCACTGGCTCAGTGACGTGGATTCTGTAGATTTTAATTAAAGAAGCCATGTTAAACAGTGCCTAAATTTATTTCATTACGCACGTAATACACATAGCTCTTGTATCATAATCATAACAAAACGCTTACGTCTTATTTCAGAGATGCTGAAAACCGCATAACAATATATCTGTAGCATACCTACTACAGATATTTTTTAGTACTATTTCAATTGGATGTGAAGTACTTATCACTAGTGAGCGCATTTGCAAACTGCCTTAGTTACATATACATATGTAGTGTGCATATTATGTTGATTGTTTATGCATGGCTTAGCTATGGCATCATGTTGTCGAGGTTTAGCACAGATGCAACAACTCTATTCACGCTACAAAAAAATTTAATATTAGTAAAAATTGACGAAGCTTGTAGTTGCAAGCACAAGAACGGGTTAGTTTTGATTCCCCCTGTTCTTGTTTCCCCCCGAATGTTATTAAACGATATTGTATAACTATATGCATACAATAATTCTCGATTGCCCCCGAAATTTAAAAAAACAGTACAGTCAAGCATAACTTACTAATTATTACGCAAGTATCTTTGTTTATGCATGCAACTTATATGATAATTAATATTTTATTTTATACAAACAAATCAAATATTACTTTAATATGGACACTTCAATATCTCACAATCATTTTAAAGGTATGTTTCTCTGTGGCCGGACCACAGTTTAGTACTCAGATGCTTTAGTTCGAAATAATACCTACCTAAAGTATACTTTCATCGGAATATATATATATTTTTAGTACCTCAAGAGTTATCTTTTTAATTAACAATTTATGTGGTCCGACCGCCAGGCAGTGCTCTCTGGCCGCGCCACCTCAAATTAAATAGAGTAGGTATAAGGAACTATTGATAAATCAATATCCCGAAAAAAACTAACTAAAGAGTACCTTGCATACGACAAATATGGTCCAATAAACCCCTTTAGTTAAGGAGTTATTGGTTGTAGGGTGTGGTCCGGCTGGAAGGTATACTCTGCAGCAAGTCAATTTTTCAAAATTTAATATTAACTATCCATAAATCAATTTATTTAATAGTACCTTTTCTCTACTCTTCGTTGATACTTTTTCTCTCAAAAAACTATTCATTTTGATTAATTAGTCTTTAAAGTATGTGGCGCGGCTAGGGCGGATTACTTTCAGCAAATATAACGAAATATGCTTAATTTCTTTATGCCAACGAAAACAAAAAACAATTTAAAATGTTTTACCAAACGTTATTATTCATGGTTGCTTTGTACATTTTCAACGATGTATATTTAGACGAGCAAAATCATTGGGATTACTACACCACGCGGAGTCAAAACAGCACGTAAAATTATGTTTAAGCTTGGCTTTTCTTCCAAAAGAAGATATAGAGGACGGATGGCTCTCAATAATCAAAAATAGGTAGGTAAGACTTTCACTACTTTTTCATTTCTAGTGAGTAGATATTTATCATCTTTTCTGTAACGTATGCTGTGTTACCAGACATAATTAAAAATCTATTGTGTCTCGTGCAGATCTGCTCTTAAGCATACGAAAGGTTAAGCAATAATATTTAATAACGATTATAATGACGGTACTTTCAAATGTACGCCCTTTACATCAAGAAGTTATTAAAGGTAATACAAAAATATATAACGTTATATTTTGTCTATACTACCTTATTTTTGCCTATGACATGATATCAAAATGTTGTTGTTACAAGGAACTGCATGGAAGTACCAACTTGGTAGAAGCTTGGAATCAGAGACTCCGAAAATTCGTACACAGAAAATCTAATTTAATGCAGATATTCCAGATGACTGCACTAGATATTTCTACACATGAGATGGCTCAAAAAAAGTAATATATTCATAACATATTTGTAATAATACTAATTACTTCAAATATTAATGTTATTATTTTATGTTACAATTTAATAAGTTGTATTGTGCAAATCGTAATACAAATGGTTATTCGATAAAAATATTACCTTTATTACAGTTTTATAAATACGTACCTATATGTAGGTAAAGTATTTATTTGGTTCCAGATGGCTCACTAAGAACGAAGCTATACATAAAAGGAAGAGAAAAAGTGAATTAAACGACACTGAGATAATACGAATTACAAACAAATATAATAATAAGGAAATTTCAATGCTCTTATTCTTGGAAACTATCAGCTCAATGATTATATATCTATAATAGGTCCCAAATTTTGTTGATTTTTATTGTCATTTGAAATACAGTTTAAATTAGGACTTGTTGATTAAATACAATTAAAATTATACATACATAATATATTATATTATTCTTGTTGATTGATAGTCATAGTCTGCAATTATTTATATGTATTAAGTACGATCATAATTAGTGACTTCTATTTAAAGCAGTAGTAGTGTCATTGTAGTTCAATGATTAATTTTTTGATAATTTGTTTAAAACCTTTTTATACTGAAGTCAAAGTACAAAGCAAGGTTTAGTATTTAAATTTGAGCATGGTATTTAAGTTTGAAAGAATAACTAAATCTGTGATTAGAGGGGTGATAATTTTAAATAAGTGTTACGTTATGTTATTTGTTTTATTTTTTTGTTAATTCTATTAAATACTTTTTTATACTGAAACTAAAGTGCAAAGCAAGCTGTCGTATTTAAATTGTAAGAGTTACCTACTTAATCTGTGATTGCAAAGAACGCTGATGTACCTATTTAAATTATAAGGCTACAAAAATCTATAATAGAGATCTAGATTTGATTGATGATAAGTTAAAATAAATATACTGAAATATAACCAGTACTTTTCTCTTTGACTGTACCTCCTTGATTTTACTTTATAAAACGTAATTATAAAAGTGATAAATTTTCGGGGGGAAACAGGAACAGGGGGAATCGACAACGAATCTTTTTCTTCGACTTTACCTATAGGTACAGTTTTCATGTTCATAGTGTAACTAATCGAACTTAGTACTGTTTGTGTGTGAATGTAGGTATACGTATATTTTTAAAAGGAACAGGTTTCATTAGTATATATATCATTGGTTTGTGTTTGCACGATTTGTCTGTTTGATAAATACTCGCGTTAAAGGTTTGTTATTAAGTACTGGTATTACCAAACTTTCAATAACATTAGCTTCATGTTTTTCTATTTTCTAACATAACTGAAGGCCACTCTACAAATGAGCTAAGACTAATACAAAACTCTAAATGTATAAAGATATTGTTTTCTTTAAAACCCACACAA
The DNA here is from genome assembly GCA_944739405.2 of Euclidia mi. NCBI lineage: Eukaryota > Metazoa > Arthropoda > Insecta > Lepidoptera > Erebidae > Euclidia > Euclidia mi. The sequence continues at coordinate 1,067,157 of OX123188.2, read as the reverse complement.
ACCAACGAATAATTCGAAATAACAATTCGTGTTGTACACTAAGTGTTATCCACGTGAGGATAGATCCCACAACGTTCGGCGCAGTGTTAAGGTGTGATTGAAATGAAATGGAATACTTCTTTATTTCGTGTAAACTTTGCAAGTACTTACGAAACGTCACTAAAAAGTCATTTTATACAACTATTTTTGTGTGTCGAATTAGAACAGCTCAATCCCAAACGTTTTGGACGTCTTTATATTCAGATATTTTATACTATGCTTTTGAATACAATTTCGCTTTTACAATAATTTTGAACTTATTTATAGATAGGCTTCTTATACTTATTATAAGGGAGCTTGTTATAAGAGCGTATACATCGCCCCATAAAACAGCTACTAATTTTCTGGAGACGAGTGCTATGAACTACGAGATTATTCCTGTGTCTTGTATTTACAGAATGTATAGGTATCACATTTTTTACAAAATTTGTCAATATTTTTATGTACTTGCCTACATATATTTTCATAAATATTTTGTGATACAACAGTTAGAATGTTTATTTCTTTGAACTTTTTTCTGATTGGTGCGACAACTATGGTATAGTGCAACAACATTACACTGCACAAATGGCATTATGACCATGACATTGTGCAGTAAAATTATGTTGGAATTACTCAGAAGCAGTGATGATAATGAGATAACCAAGTTGCGTCTGACAATTTTATTATTGAACTTCCCTGTTATGTGACACATAAACATGTAATAATGTAGATCTGCACAAGCCTAATCTTAAAATGGTCGCAGTGCAAAAAAACCCTTTTTAAAACATGATTTATTTCTCTCATAATAAATTTTTCACGTGTGTTGTAAGCTCTTTTTTTAAACACCACTCCCGCCCTTGGACTAAATGTTTTGTCGAGGGGGACTAAACAAACAAACAACTAATGAACACAATAAACACCCAGACTCAAAACAACAATTTATGAATCACAAAGTGTTGTCTCGTGTGGGATCGAAGTTCAAACCCATAACACGGCGTGTGCCAAGTGTCAAACGGCGAGACGGTCGCTTAAACCACTACGCCAACCGTGCGGTCACTCGATCGGTGCTTATCTAACTACAGTGTTCATAAATAAATCGTACGTGTACATATCAACGTGAGAGACTGATGTCAGTACTAAGAGACCGGTTGATTAGATTTATAAATAATTCCATCCAATTACATACACAAGCAATTTGAACAAATAATTTAATGCCACAGTTCTGTAATGTGAGGAACGCAGGTCACAAAGTTAGCTTGCATGTAACCTTCGTAACACCCAACACCGCGTAACCCTCGCGACTGTAGCACGACAACAGTTACAACACTACTATCGTTCACCACTTCTATAATGTGTAGTTATTTCTCTTGTTTGTTCTTGTATTTCGCAGCGTTGTGTTATACTGAATTAATTCTTGTTTGTATTTGAATTGTAGCAAATTGGACTTCTTTTATGAGCTCTGTAGAAATTTTATATCCACTTTTATACTTATTGTACCGCGGCCGATGTAAGTCGGCCAAAAAGGAAAAATGGCTGACCTGTTGGTCTAATGGTTAGTATCCTGACTACTAAGCTGTAGGTCGTGGGTTCAATTCCCACTCAGGGGTCACTTATCTATTATCTACAACCTCTGCTATGTTTATAAGCATATGCTCTTGTGTGCATTGTCTTGAATGGTTATAAGGTCCGGCAGAAGGTGCAGTTTATGAAATAAAACAAAAATGATGATGTAAATAAGATGCGAAAGTCGTCTAAATAAATTATTAAAATCCGTTAGGCGAGTCATATTACAGTTTAATCACCTTCTCCATGAGTTGACAGATTGAGAATACAAAATGCCACTACCTCATCACATGGCGTGGGTGTCGTAAGAGGATGAACACTAAAGAATATATTCGAAGCAAATAGTATTTTGGCGAAGAAACGAAAAAATCACCTCAAACCCTATCACCTCGTCTAGTCAGTGTGGTGTGAGCCAAATCCTCCAATTGACTCACCATGTTATTGTGAACGAATTACATCAAATAGTATTCTTTCTTACTTCTTAGTAAAAGTAGTAAAATGTTCACTTCATTAGAAAAATGGATTAATTTCTACTTTAATCGAACCCTATTATATCGATCGCAAATCCTATGAATATAACATCATCACTTGGTAATACACCAACAGATTAAATGTACCTATATTTTATGTTCGCAGAGGTATTGCGCAATTTGAAGCACCATACAATGTTTCCCGTTACTCACATAAACGTAGTTTTTATAAGTATATTTTTATTTATCTCGAAAAAATGCTTGTCTTTGGCTGTTATGTTTAAGAGTAGCTGAGCCTGCGGTTACACCATTAATTAAGGGTTACTGACGTCACCTGTGGCTCACGTCATGATGTTATATAGCCTACAGCCTTCCTCGATAAATGGGCTATTCAGCACAAACATGGCAATTCAAATCTCTTGTCGTTTCTTGAAATAGCGCGTTCAATCAAACAAACAAGCAAACTCTTCAGATTTATAATATTTTTATAGATTAGATTCCTAGTTAATTTATTACATTATCATTCCAAAGAACATAATTATGTAGTAGCTTTTGACGTGCGGAAAGAAAAGTCTCAAAAGTCTCAGCACTGTAAAATCCACTCGCAATCTGCTATGAGTTTGCCACTAAAATATTCTTGTCTACATGTAAAGTTTTCTCAAGGTTCACCTGAGACTAAAATAGTGTTGTAGGTGTGAACAAAAATAATTTGCTAGAGCAAACTCTAAAATATAAGTTACTCAAAAATGTAGAAAACAAAGAACCTAAATGGCAAATGCAGCCCAGATGTGAACAAAAGAAGTTTGAAATTTAGTCGATGTTGTCATAGTATGATTAGTAAGACTACAGAAGCATACTCACATACATACATAGACTCACGCGTGTTTCCCCGAAGGAATTGGGCAAGTGGCATAGGCATATTAAACGCCCACTTTTCGCCAGTGTTTTTATCCCACATAATAGGTGGCGAGTCTATTGCCGCTTATCGGGATATTTTGTTTGCCAGAGCCTCGTCCGATGAACGGCAGGTGCCCCACTTGCAGGTGAGATTGGCTTGGGACCCTAAGTTCTTGTTGGGAACCTTACGCACTATAGAAGCGTATCAGTATACCTAATCATTTTTCTTTTCCATGGTTCATTGCCATTGCTCTTGCATAGCGAACGCGGCATTAAATGTAAGTGTAGAGTTATTAAGTAATTAACGTTTAATTTGACGTTCATGAGCGTCATAGTGTGATCTAAGTGATATAAGGAACTTATGACTTTTACAATTTGTTTTGTTAGTCGGTTAAAGTTCTTTACAACCATAGCCAAGAAAATATCAGGTAAATATTAATCAATGTTTAACTTATTTTTGTTGAAATATCCGATTCCCACTTGACTTCATAATTTATTATTTTGTAATCTATTACCAAATTTATTATTACCAAATTAATTAAACTACAATTAATTGCTGATTGAATATCGGATTTCGCACATTATTGCAAACTTTCCTTGTTTTAAATTAAAATGATTAACGAAGATATAAATCTTTCAACGTTATAAAGTAATAATCATAATTCGTTTTATAATAAGGCTCTTCCTGCGTTGTTCTAAACATAAAATGAGAAAAAACCAAATGTACTGTTTGTTTATAAACGTGTATAAAAATAGACGACAACCTGCGAAATATTATCTGACTGCCATCTAGGTAAGATATAATTATATTTACTGAATAGTGGTGCCTTATCAAAGTCGTACTAATTTTAATGTTCCGCCTACCCCTCCGGGAAACAGGCGTGAGTCTATGTATGTATGTATGTATGTATGTTCCGCAAGGATAATAATGCCTATAGTGTTACCTTAGTTTTCATCATATCAATCCAACAGGGCGCGTTCTTATCATAAGCTCTACACATACATTAGTTTCTAATAATACAATTAGGAACATATTTTGGTGGTTCGTGCCTCTAGCAGGTGTTTGCCTTGTACCATAATTAAAAGGACGAAAATAGTAAACGCCATATTCATGGATATTCATTATACTGACCTAGAGGATCCCCGCAGCTACTAACTGGTTCTGCCCAATCCCGCGGGAATTTCGGAAAATCCTTTCTTAATGCACCCAAACATGTTCTATCTTAATGTTCCAAAGAACATACTTCTGGACTCTAAACTGATGCCAAGAAAGCCTATCTTCTATCAGAAAATTCGAATTAATAGGTATACACATAGGTACTAATTGGGCGCCGGATTTTGAAGTAAAAGACCGAAGTTACAGCAATTCGCTAGCTACATACGAGAAGTTTTATTACAGACAAAGAGATGGATTGGCTACCTAAAAGAGTCGGGTTTGGCATATTCCTAACACCCCATCGGCAGCTATGCACGTGCCTATAAAGACAGCAGCGAACCACAAAAAACAGACCAAGTGTGATTGAACATTCTTTATTTGTACAGAAGCCGCGAGCCATGTATAAATTATAACTAATACCCAAACTGTGTCTGTAATAAGTAATTTTTTCATATATTTTATGATTGGACAAGCGCCAGAGGATGTGTAACTCGATCTATAGGAAGTGACGGCTTGTTAGTCAATAGACACTCTGTAACTTGTGATTGACAATCCCGTAATAATGGCTCGAACCTACTGATGGTTGGAATGATTACTAACATAGAAAAACGGCCGTCTTATTAATTCATTGGTTTGCCTCATTTCAAGTTCTGTGGAGTTAGCTGGTATAATGTCATGGTAAGTCAGGGGTCAGGGACGCAGCGTTTGCGCATTGCCGGCGAAGTAAAATGTTTTTATACTCTTCTTGGTTATTGCAATGACTATGCCGCAGAAGAGATAAATGATATGTGTACGTCTCGTCTCGTGCAGTCTGTCATCTCCTGTTTCGTCCACGTGGTTACATACAATGTATAACAATGACGAATTTCTGGCGTTTAGTGATTATAGTTTCTGCGGCTGTACCGCGGACGGACAGACGGACAGATGGACATGGAGAAACTATTAGGGTCCCTTGTAGTTAAATACGGAACTCTAAAAACAGTTTACGTTAAAGAGATTTGTCACAAAATTCGATGCTACATAAATTCTGGCTGCAAAAATAGAGACATCAAATTAATAAAAACTTCCTAATTCAAGCTACCCTAGCTCTGCTATGTCCATTAGCTATGATCTACTTCACTAACAAGATGACTTATAAGTCCAAAACTATTCCTCCACCGTTATCCAAATAAATGGCTCCCAGCATCGATTTATAGTCAAAACATTCAAAACATCACAACTTCCTATATCAGAATATACACCAATAGTTTTCAACTCCTGTTTTGCCCACTCATCATTAAGATATACGAGTATATATATATGCCGAATAATCTGCTTCGCTTTTATGGACCATAACGGTCATAACTGAGCTCGTAAGAAGCAGGAGGCGGTGGTAAAAAATGTAGTACTTATATCTTTAGTCTGTTATAAGAGGGTTCATAATATTGCTTTGCATATCAGTCATCCTGCTATTGAAAAGAAAACTGTTTAAGATAGCCAATTTTGTGACTTTAGGAGAAACGAAACGAAGGGAATTAAGGAACATAGATACAGTTTTCTACGAAGATCTGAAATTGCCGCACTATTACAAGCGTCTTGCTTATGGATGCAGCAATTTATATGCAAGTGGATTTATTTTAAGCTAGTAAAACTGTCTTTTAGATTTTTCACTAGTTTAATGCGTTTGACAACATACCACTATTTACGCTGTTATTTCGAACTTGACCGTGGCTTTATACCAATATAATAAAATAATATCAAAAAAATTGTTCACAGCTTTGGTTATATCCGTTCTTCACTCAGACGAATAGAACTGGATACTTATTCGACAGTTGATACCCGCCCTAGCGACTGCGCCGCGCCCTAGCGCCAAGTGTTGTGGGTTCTTTGTGTTCGTTTGTTGTAGGTTTGTAAAGTTGCCCGAAATACAAGCTTAAGGTTGTCTGGAAGAAATTGCTTTTAGCGATAAGGCCGCCTATTGTACATTTAACTGTCTCTCTAATAAATTCGTATCTAGTACAAAATAAAGAATTTGCTATTTTTCAAACCCTGTAGCAGGTTAACTTTGAAAATACATAAAGTCCTTCAAGTACAACTCTGACCACGCTGGATCTGTACTGATAATCTGCTGAAAGTACTTGAAGGTTGTGGAACTCAATTCGGTGGCCTATATCTGAGTTGTTAAAGATCGATCCTAAGAAGGTCGTCAGTCCACCTTGCGGGAGGAATACAGGATCCCTTCTTTTCGCATAATGTTCTTTGTCCTAATATACTTCAGCATAACGATTTTGGCACTTTTTGTTTTGGCATAATAATACTTCATAATAATACGGCATAATCAACTTAAAGACTAATTTGTTTTGGCATAAATTTGATTCGCATAACGTTAGTAGGCCTGACTATTCGGAGTTTTCCGTTTCTCGTCTCTTTCGCAAGAGACTATATTTGCTTTGTGTATTTTCTATGTGACATTTTGTATTCTATATCCATGTATATATTTTCATGTAAATGTTTTCCATGAATCAATAATGTATAGGCGGTAAAGTGTGATTCTAGGTCAAAGCTGTACATCACTTGTTTATCACTGACGCGGGTCTGACGCAAAATTTACAACAAACCGATATGAAATGATGCTATCTTTAACATACGAATTTGTTCTACCTCATAGCGAGAAAACTCTCGTCGTGTGTTTGGTTCATATACGTTAGGAATGTTGTGAAGATACAATGAACTTCTATGAACGCAATATATCCTTACGGCGGCGCCGGCGTAGAGTTTCCACTGCTACACACAGTACCGGCGGCTCGGGCCGCTGGCTTTTGCCGCGCGGCACGTACCGCCGGCTTTTGTCGGGCGTCGGTGCCGTCGTCATCAGCCGTAGAAAGCCGCCGGGCATCATTCCAGTTGTATAGAACGATCACACACAACTGGCAAGTTGAAACCCGCGGCACGCCGGCATACCCGGGCGGCCATGCCGGCGGCTCCTTCGTGTGTGGTGAGTGCCGATGGCAATGCCGGCGGCCGTGCCGCCAGCACTGTATGTGACTTTAACGGGTCCTCCCTTTGTGGTGAGAATATCTCGCCTCGTTTAATTATAAATGCATTCGTCATCGGTGTATATGTTTTTCTCTTATTTATTAGCGCATTCTTGTAAATGACATTAATGCCTCTGCAGACCATGTGACGTTGGATATTATACCCTACTCGTGTTTTCACGAAGTCGTGACGATTAATTTGTCTTTGGACGATCGTTGTCTCTAGCTGCTCTTATCACAGAATGGATCTTATTATACCGACAATGACCAAATCTGTCAAAACAGAAAAATAATGTACCTAGTTATTTTAATATTATTCCTTGACTTAATCGTGTAGTACTATAATTATGTGAATACCTTCATATAAATGCACAAGCGACGGCGCATTACACGAGACGACAATCTGTGGTCGCGACACAGTGGGATCACTATCAGTATATTAAAGTTTACCAAATACCTGGCACATGTCGCAGCCAAGTGATTTCATTTGGTGATTAATTGTACATTGTTATCGTGCTGTTCAGACAAATGTCCAGCTTTAACTAGCTATCTGTAAAGTTGACTTTATAAATAAAATCAGCATGGATGCCATGTAATTGTGAAACGGAGCGATTTCTGCCGTGCCTGGGTGAGGCCTTAAAATATCCAGAAACAAGACAATTCGGCGTTATTCTATAAAAGAGCTAGTTGTGCAATTAAACCGCCGTTCAAACCATTTGGCTGTGGCATATTGACTAGACAAAAGATATACTTGGCTTTTGGTACGTTTACGACGATGGGTACGAATATTAAGCGTGATTACATCGCTGTAACTTTTTTACGACAGATCGTGCATCATGTCCTCTGCTTGCAAGTTTAAGCTAGATTTTGTCAAGGATTAATGCATCTATTTTCGTACTTTCGTGAACTCGCATTAATGTTGAGCCCCTGTCGTTTAGAGACACATGAAGCAATATTTTATATCTTTTATTACAGTTTGACTAGACATTTAAATGTTATATATTATTATAGGATTTCATACACCTATTTCACTTCGGTGCTTATTTGAGCCTTAAGTATTTTTAAATGTACTATTATGTCTGCAATATTATCTGAAATTAAAACATAATTGTCATGGATGTCACAGAAAACAGTCAAATAAATTCAGGTCTTATGTTCTTTGATGCTTACATTTTCGTAAATCTAAGTATTTATTTGATTACATGTGAATTAATTATTTTTGTACTCACAAAAGTAGTTTATAAAAGGCCTAGGTTATAATAGTAAAAAGAATATCAAATGGTAATTAGATAATTTGTTGACAGTTTGCGAAACTTAGCATCAAATTTAGCTAAAGTCATTTCATTATTTGTAAAACGGTACGATTTATGTGTTGTAATTTTTCTACTACACTGTAATATAATGTCCAATTTAAAGCGATCGTGCGAAGGTGAATACACTCCCAACATAATATAATGTTTAGTGCCATCAAACATTAAGCTATCTCATTTACAGAGCTGCCAACTAAAGAGGGTACTTTCAAGTTTCATTAAGGTTTTCAACTCAACGTGTATAGAGCAAAGATAGTGTAGATAACACAGAGGGAAGGAAACGAGATGAATTGTTGGGAAAGCCAATGGATTAGAGGGCTAATGTTCCTGAAAAAATATATGTGATGACCTTGATGACCCGGAGAGAGATTCTAAAAGCGATCCTTTGAGCCTGACACTTTACGTACTTGTCTTTGTGTTCACAATTCATATTTGTTCGTCGTTTGCTCAGTGTTTTTCAAGCTTAATAATTTCTTTGTCACTACTATAAAAGAGACTATTAATAGCCTTTCGATTCTAATTTAAGTTATTCAATATTTATTAGTAGGTACATGAGTCAAGTGGAACTTGATAATTATTTTTTGAATACCTTTAAGCTTGATCCAATGAATGCACAGATTAATCAATCCGATGCTTGTTTTAATTATCTTACTGTTAGGTTAAAATTTTTAGTTATATCGATTCTCTTTATAATGAATACAAATGATCAAAGTGTATAGGCACCCTTTGATTTAACATTGAATGGAATAATTGATTAAAGGTGAATAGATATCTCACGTATTAAATTAAAATTCAGCTTCACTAACAACTTATTTTACACTTAAACGCTGTCTCATAGATAAAAGGCAGTTTAAAATAGCTTTGTGCTGACAGTCATCATATACATATAATTATATAAAATAAATTGCATTTTATGTTTTTTTAGAGTAAATAATTAGAACAAACGATAAAAAAGTCGCCATTTCTAAACTTGTCAAGTCAAAGACAAGTTTTCTCAAAAAATAAAATTGATACACATAAATAAATGAATAAAACATAAATGTTATCATATTTCACAGATGCTTGTTCCTCCTAATTCACTTAACTTGATGAAAACACAGCACAAAGTTATCTGTTAGCTAAATTTTCAAACAAGATATCTCGTTCATTAAGTAACAGAATCAAAAGAAACTTGGTAAAATGTGTGATAGATGATTTTTAGGTTAGATCTTAGTTAAGATACAGCTTTATGAAACAGATTTCGCGATTCTGACTTTGACCCTAAATTCTACAAAGATCTTTTTGAGATTTCGACGACCTTAAATTCTCACCTAATTTCTATAAAAGGCATTACATAGCGCTAATGAAAGTAAACTGATAGTGATAAGCATGCTTCAAGTGATGTACTTATTGAGAAAATATTGCCCCATGTATTCTATAGAGTTATTAAATAATGGGGAATCAAGGGCCCAACTTGGTTAATTTAAGTAATTACATAATAGTTATGTAGTTCTTAATTATTAACTATTTGGTCCTGAATAGACTCCACTACCTACTTTTATGTCATCCAAGTAAGTTGAGTGATATCATATTCGAGGTCAAAAGATAAATCAGTGCATTAAATAAAGGTACGAAGAACTGAGAAATCTCATAGCGTTACCAGAATTAAAGTTACAGCAAATTACAGCTACAAAACTTGCAGTATAATTAAGCAGTTGGCTAACGCAACGTTAGTGTTAATAAGTTCTTGAATTACACCACGACGAAATTATACTGCCTATGTTTCTTTGTGTGATGTCATCACAAGCCACAGACCTAGAACATAAAGTGCACTATGTGCAAAATGTTACTGCAATCTGTATTTTGCCAGTAATGAGTTACATTGATGGCTAAACAATATTGTGTTTCAGTTACTTTAGTACAGTGAATATGTGCTAAACTTGATGGCAGGGGTTATGTTAGTAAGCTTATAAAATGTTCCTTCTCCAGGCTTCTCAATGCCTTACTAAGAGATTTTATTGTTCACTAGGTGACCTATAAACTCAGAGTTAGCTACATATTCACGAAAGAAAGTACTTTTTAATAATATATGATGTTGATCTATTGGACTATCCACCTAACATCTTCACTAAGCATTGCATACCCTCGTATCTATAAGATGGTACATAACGAATTTATTTTAGTTCTACGTTTCCGTCGAAGCATTAATATTTCATGCAAAATGTTTTTAGTGTGTATTCACCTACACTTACAAGGCTTATCACTTTATATTCATCCTTTCTTCCAGGAACAAGGGCGTTGTTTATTTCTGTAGCCTAGCGGATCGGGGCCTACGCGAAACGTAGTACGAGCTGCGAGTTAATATAACGTGACAACTTTATTGTGAGGCTTCACGAAACAACGTGTACTCGGCCTGTTTCAATTTGAGACAACCTCTACTTTATGGCAGATAAACAACAGCTCTCATCTCGCTTTTATTTCCAAGTAGTTTGCCGAAAGGACCTGTTCATTGCAATATCGAACAAATTTATATTTTTACTGCCCATTTTCTTGATATGAAACCCGTAAATTACATTCAGAAAATAAGTAAAGTTTCAGACTTGTGCTCATAAAAATATGAGAATGCTACCAGTTTAATAATATGTTAGGGACAGAGCCTAACAAATTATGCGGCTTTACATAAAATATGTCTGTCAATGTGGTTGTTCGCTTTTATTATTTTGTGTTATAATAATAATCCTAAGCTTATTAAATGGCAATCGTCTGGGCTGTAATGTCTTTGAATCTAGTATTCAAAGAAAAATTAAGTTTGGCAACAAAAGCTCGTGATTATTACACCACACTTGTTACTGTCAACTTTAGAGCTGTGCTGTGAATCTTTAAGCAGATCATTTGTTGACATATCAGTAAATAGAGAAAGCAAGAAATAGACAGTGCATCTACATTTATATGACTACCTGAAGAGCTACATCGAAAAAGTTTGCACTTGCAATAGGATGGTATATGAAGGGATTTATTGTCAAGACCCCTCGATCAATCTCTATATTTACTGTATACTATAATAATGAAACTATTTATAAATATTTTCTTGCTAAAATAGTATGAGAATATATTTATCCATATCCATCTAAAATCACGATGTTTATGTATCACATTGTGAGAGAGATGGAGCGAGAATCATAATAACTCCATAATACATAATTTCTCGAGACTTAGATAGCAAATATTCACGCGTCATAAGATATTTATTGATCACATCATAACTATGATCCCTGAACAAAACATAAACATGCTCATAATTAACATTTGCGAAAACATTCAACAATTATTCTATTTTATTTTTATTTTTTATTGATCCGCGCTTATATCCCCGAAGGGGTAGGCAGAGGTGTAATATTACTCCCACATTTCGTCGTTCAATTAATTTTTAGGTCACACGTATTACATGGCGAGCCTATTGCCGTTACCGGGCACATCACCAGACTCCATGCTGCTACTGAGAATTCGGAACAACCCAGTTAGACTTGTTGGCGCATATGCTTAAGATACGAAAAGGTGTACACCGAACATCACAACATTTCGCATCCAATCAAAGGCTTTCTAAGTGACGAGATAAACGTTCGCCATTGGCTGTTGTACTGTGCCCATTCCCCACTCTCCTCTACCGATGTAACCACTTTCCCGAATCGAATCCGGGACCCAATCAGCAGACGCATCCATTGGACCACGGAGGCAGGTTTTTTTCTGTTAACTGATCATCATCATCATCATACAGCATTCCTCAATTCGACATAGACCACTCGTAATTTGCTCCACGATAGCATTATGAGTCAAAGTGAGATGATTCCCAATAGGCCGCGATGACTAGACGTGCTGGTTTAGGGTTTCATGTCGAGGATGACGATTTTTCACAAAGATACTAGCCGCGTAAGGAAATCGGGTAGAGACTATTTGTTTTCTTAATCTGTCACCACTCGAAGACTTTGGAGGTATACATGTTTGTTTGTTGTTGATAGCCGAAACTGGTATGAATGTTTGTCGCGAGCAGGGACAGTGGCTATCTTATCATCGACACGGGTGCGTGGGAGCTGCCGCTAATTAACTGTCAGTACGTGTGCTGATAATGCCTGATTGTGTTTCACTCGCGCCCGCACCGCTACTTGTGTCATCTAGTCAACGCCTATCCTACTACTACAATTAGGTACATAAAAGTTTATGGATTGGGCATTATCACGATAATGAATTAATTTTAGATCTAAATAATTATGTATCTGCTTTTTACGGTTCGTCCGGCTGGCAACTGTCGTGGTTTTGTGTAAATATAGCTACAGATATAATAGAAAGAAATACAATTGAATTCAGTATACCGAGGTTCAGGTGCATACTTCCAAAAAAGTACTTGTATGCTATGAGTATTATAAACTACATGTGTGTGTCGAATCCAGTAGGTAGTCAGCAAGCAAATGTTTCACTTCAGGTGGATTAAAGTCTATAAAGAGTCTATAGAGAGTAACATTACAAACGTATCATACCAAGTTGTAAACTAAACCTACGCTTCGTGTCTACACAACCTCTTTACATCGAGTAAGGAGGCCAAGCAGCAGCGCTTCCTAAAAACAGTCCAAGTACTCGAGCGATACTCAAGGGTGTATACACACTACACAGGTCAACAGCACACAGTCATCACATGGACGATTGCTGATGAATAAACACTTTTTGTACAGATTAACATTAAGGCCCCATTCACATGAGAAGTTTTTTAACGCGGGTCAAAAAAGCGTTCAAATAGTACAAATGCATTCTAAAGTACCTATTCAATCACACGAAGGAGCTTTTAATACGCGATTTTTTACACTGGGTGTTGAGTGTTAAATGGAATAGACCTTATGAAACTGGAGACTAGATAGACTTTAAAGCGCTTGAATGAACGCGCTCATCGAAAGCGCCAACGCTAGAGTTAAACTCTAACGTAAATGTAGTATCAATCAGTAATTAACTGAAATTTTGATACGTTCAAAGCGTCACATTGTGGCCTAAATGAATAAATGATTTTAACTTTGACTTCTACTTAGATTTGAACACTTTTTTAACGCGCGTTAAAAAGGCTCTCTTCCCAATGAGGCCTAAGAGCTAGAAAGCGACATTGTTAATGATTCCTCATTCATCAAAGGTCTATTCATCCAAGAATGTGCTGCAGGTCACTGACCGACTGCGGTGATCATTTGTTAAGTAGGTGTTTTGATTGAGTTCTGTGTTCATTATACATATTGTGTGACAAGATAGCTTAATCAGAAGAATGTCATATATAGTGAGGCTGGTTCCCTACTGTGTATGGCGACTTAAAGACGGCTGCCTGGTGCAGTGTAATTTTCTCTTACATCTTCGGTAGGTATATGTAACTACATGTATTGTTTCATTAGTCTTCTTTTCTGCCACTAATTTTCTTTATTATGTGCCATTTTTAAGAACATTGAGTTAAAATCATGTGTTTAGATACTACAATAACTTGAAACTTTGTTTATAAGTAGCCTCTAATCCTATACTTTACACCTGAAATGCATGCGTGTTCCGACTAATAAGCCTGTGATACTTTATTGCCATTTAAAATGTAAAGCATATTCGGGCGTCTGGGTTTATGCGATGCAATGGGATAAACCAAGATACAGCAGTACCTATTGATATATTTACGTAGCGTAAACTCAATATTTATTATAAAAACCACAATTCCTACAGTCAATCTTATCCCAAGTGCCCGAGACCTAAATAAGTTAAACAGTATAATATTTCTGTGCCGAGAATAGTGGTATCCAGTAATTTTTTATTAAAGCCTCTCATGATAGGAACGCGGGTTATGCCCGGGGGACTGTGCACTGTGCATTTTAAGTACAATGCAATTATTGCTCCCGACATGGATAATTGTGTTAAAAACGCATACAAGAAAAATTGGACTGAAAATATAAAATTCATTTAATATTCCCTGACCTACAAAATACTCTATCTGCCTAAAGCCTAAAATAAAATTGGATCTGCGAACTTTTCAGTTTATTTTTTCATGCAATAATTACGAGGAACAAAAGTCTGCTCGCTGTTGCATAAAACTTCTTATTTCTTTAATATAGTAGAAACTTGTCGTTTTCAGTATGAACGGACTGGTACGACTGGACAAGTTTTTTTATAGTAATAGGCGGCAAACGAGCAGACGGATCGCCTGATGGTAAGCAATTACCGCCGCCCATAGACACAAACAACACCACAGGAGTCACAAGTGCTTTGCCGCCCCTTGGGGTTGGGAAAAGGGATAGGACGAGGAGTGGCATGAGGAAGAAGGAATAGGGGAGTGCAAGCGCTACTATCTCACAGAATACCACTTAAAGCAGCAGTATTTATACTGTTGCATTTCGCTCGGTGAGCGATAACTTCGGGTGTCTAATCACTTCTTCCTTGTTCCTCATCCTGCTCCTCCTATGTCATTACCCATCCCACAGGCTGGCAACGCACTTGTAGCTGCTCATGAATGAGTTGAACACTCGATCCCTTTAGTAGCTTTCGCTTATTTTCTGCATTATTCCGCTATCGTTATATTATAAAGTCTAACTGTATGATCCTCTCAGAGTGGTAACCACTCTGAGAGGATCATACATTTAGACACATCTTTGTGGTAGAAAAATTCCTTCAAAATTTTTAGTCGGACATCGTGTAATTGTACCTCCCAAGTGCCTCATAGTTGGAATGTAGACAGAATATGTACCACCTACCTGAATAATTATATGTTTTTCTGTAGTTGTGTACTTGTTTCATTTGTATTTATTCTACATATTTACGTTATAACTGCTACAGTTTGGTTAGCAATTTACTTTTTCTTCAAGATGTTGTAGGTACACTGCAGACATCGCGCACCAAACAAGTACTGATCACACCATTTCAGATCATTATTGCAGCGAATAGTAAAACTAACTACATATATCATAATCGTCTGTAGTCGAGTAATTATGTTACACAACATGAATACGGTAGCAGACAGCCATTGGACGAAGATTGTAGCTCTCGCGTTGAGCGCACAGCCCTCCTAGAGAAATATCGGTACATAAACTTAATCACTGTATAAAATCGGCAAGAACGCTGATTTCTCAATTTTCATCAGAGCGAAATTATAATTTTTAAATTATAGTGCCCATCCATTAGAAAATTCAGCAAATAAAGAGTCCATATATTTATGATGAATAAATATGATAATACGTGTTTATGGAAAACCAAAATAAACACAAAACACAAAACACACAAAGAACTTTACATACGAAGCTCTGACCACCAGTACTAAACCAAACTAGCTGCTCGTTAAACACACAAACAACTTTACATACGAAGCTCTGACCACCAGTACTAAACCAAAATAGCTGCTCGTTAAACACACAAACAACTTTACATACGAAGCTCTGACCACCAGTACTAAACCAAAATAGCTGCTCGTTAAACACACAAACAACTTTACATACGAAGCTCTGACCACCAGTACTAAACCAAAATAGCTGCTCGTTAAACACACAAACAACTTTACATACGATGCTCTGACCACCAGTACTAAACCAAACTAGCTGCTCGTTAAACACACAAACAACTTTACATACGATGCTCTGACCACCAGTACTAAACCAAAATAGCTGCTCGTTAAACACACAAACAACTTTACATACGAAGCTCTGACCACCAGTACTAAACCAAAATAGCTGCTCGTTAAACACACAAACAACTTTACATACGAAGCTCTGACCATCAGTAGTAAACCAAAATAGCTGCTCGTTAAACACACAAACAACTTTACATACGAAGCTCTGACCACCAGTAATAAACCAAAATAGCTGCTCGTTAAACACACAAAGAACTTTACATACGAAGCTCTGACCACCAGTACTAAACCAAAATAGCTGCTCGTTAAACACACAAACAACTTTACATACGATTAAGCTCTGACCACCAGTACTAAACCAAAATAGCTGCTCGTTAAACACACAAACAACTTTACATACGAAGCTCTGACCACCAGTACTAAACCAAAATAGCTGCTCGTTAAACACACAAACAACTTTACATACGAAGCTCTGACCACCAGTACTAAACCAAACTAGCTGCTCGTTAAACACACAAACAACTTTACATACGAAACTCTGACCACCAGTACTAAACCAAAATAGCTGCTCGTTAAACACACAAACAACTTTACATACGAAGCTCTGACCACCAGTACTAAACCGAAATAGCTGCTCGTTAAACACACAAACAACTTTACATACGAAGCTCTGACCACCAGTACTAAACCAAAATAGCTGCTCGTTAAACACACAAAGAACTTTACTTACGAAGCTCTGACCACCAGTACTAAACCAAAATAGCTGCTCGTTAAACACACAAACAACTTTACATACGAAGCTCTGACCACCAGTACTAAACCAAACTAGCTGCTCGTTAAACACACAAACAACTTTACATACGAAGCTCTGACCACTAGTACTAAACCAAAATAGCTGCTCGTTAAACACACAAACAACTTTACATACGAAGCTCTGACCACCAGTACTAAACCAAAATAGCTGCTCGTTAAACACACAAACAACTTTACATACGATGCTCTGACCACCAGTACTAAACCAAACTAGCTGCTCGTTAAACACACAAACAACTTTACATACGAAGCTCTGACCACCAGTACTAAACCAAAATAGCTGCTCGTTAAACACACAAACAACTTTACATACGAAGCTCTGACCACCAGTACTAAACCAAAATAGCTGCTCGTTAAACACACAAACAACTTTACATACGAAGCTCTGACCATCAGTAGTAAACCAAAATAGCTGCTCGTTAAACACACAAACAACTTTACATACGAAGCTCTGACCACCAGTAATAAACCAAAATAGCTGCTCGTTAAACACACAAACAACTTTACATACGAAGCTCTGACCACCAGTACTAAACCAAAATAGCTGCTCGTTAAACACACAAACAACTTTACATACGATTAAGCTCTGACCACCAGTACTAAACCAAAATAGCTGCTCGTTAAACACACAAACAACTTTACATACGAAGCTCTGACCACCAGTACTAAACCAAACTAGCTGCTCGTTAAACACACAAACAACTTTACATACGAAGCTCTGACCACTAGTACTAAACCAAAATAGCTGCTCGTTAAACACACAAACAACTTTACATACGAAGCTCTGACCACCAGTACTAAACCAAAATAGCTGCTCGTTAAACACACAAACAACTTTACATACGATGCTCTGACCACCAGTACTAAACCAAACTAGCTGCTCGTTAAACACACAAACAAATTTACATACGAAGCTCTGACCACCAGTACTAAACCAAAATAGCTGCTCGTTAAACACACAAACAACTTTACATACGAAGCTCTGACCACCAGTACTAAACCAAAATAGCTGCTCGTTAAACACACAAACAACTATACATACGAAGCTCTGACCATCAGTAGTAAACCAAAATAGCTGCTCGTTAAACACACAAACAACTTTACATACGAAGCTCTGACCACCAGTAATAAACCAAAATAGCTGCTCGTTAAACACACAAAGAACTTTACATACGAAGCTCTGACCACCAGTACTAAACCAAAATAGCTGCTCGTTAAACACACAAACAACTTTACATACGATTAAGCTCTGACCACCAGTACTAAACCAAAATAGCTGCTCGTTAAACACACAAACAACTTTACATACGAAGCTCTGACCACCAGTACTAAACCAAAATAGCTGCTCGTTAAACACACAAACAACTTTACATACGAAGCTCTGACCACCAGTACTAAACCAAACTAGCTGCTCGTTAAACACACAAACAACTTTACATACGAAACTCTGACCACCAGTACTAAACCAAAATAGCTGCTCGTTAAACACACAAACAACTTTACATACGAAGCTCTGACCACCAGTACTAAACCGAAATAGCTGCTCGTTAAACACACAAACAACTTTACATACGAAGCTCTGACCACCAGTACTAAACCAAAATAGCTGCTCGTTAAACACACAAAGAACTTTACTTACGAAGCTCTGACCACCAGTACTAAACCAAAATAGCTGCTCGTTAAACACACAAACAACTTTACATACGAAGCTCTGACCACCAGTACTAAACCAAACTAGCTGCTCGTTAAACACACAAACAACTTTACATACGAAGCTCTGACCACCAGTACTAAACTTATATTGTACTGAACATGAACATTTACCACATTGGATCTTATTATTTGAGGCGTGAACATAATGCTAGTGTTCTCGTAAATTCTAAGCTCCGATCAAATATCTGAATAGTACATAAAAAAGGTGCGATGCCGAACCAATATCATAGATTTATTCTACGTTGGAGATGAATGATCGTATATTTAATTTTATGAATTTAAAAAATGAATATTTTTTCTATTAAAGTTGCTAGTTTTATCGATATATTTTAACTGTAGCTCGATTAAACTCTGTACCTATCGCTGGTATGACCGAAGATCGTAACTTGAGTCATAAAAATGGTGATTTGTATCTGGTAGAGTGAATACTAATAAGTACAATTTCATTGCATTCGTTCACAGTTCAATGATTCTAAAAATACAATTAAAGGTCTTTAAAGGAGAGGTCATTGATTGGGAATAAACACGGAATTAAGACAAGTATAGTATAAATCATTAAAGGTTAATACAAAATATATAACAAAATGCCGCTGCATCTGGTAGGATGGGTTATCAGGACAAAAGGCCCATGTGCTATTCTGCAAGTCTTATTAAAAGCTGTTCAACAGTTTTTTCGTAAAAGAATCCAAATCACAAACATTCCTACATCATTTATAATAATAGTAAGATAATGGGTTCAGTAAAATGCAATTGCATGATGTCACAAACTTGCTTGTGTGTGACGTTTCGTTGAGGAAGCGGAACTGGATCTGCCGCCAATATGTCTGTTTAGCGGTCTTGTCTGCCGGTGCAAGCTGTCGTTTGTGGCAGTCAAATTCAGGAATGTCTTTTTAATTGTTATTTATAGCCTGTATGTAGCTTTAAATTTCGGTACCTATTACATTGTTCTTATTACAACCAAATATTTACTTCTATTTTGAACGTACCTAATGAATCTCTATAACATGACTTTTTTATTCATAATTCATAGCATCACAAAAGCTGTTTCAAAATCATACAAATAAAATTTTCGAATCTTGAATGATAATAGGATGTAGAATGATAATAGGATTGGAGTGACGTCACGGATGTCAATACGGTCGTTGACCCGTCGTGTACTTTTGTTTCGGAAAAATAAAACACAGTAAATAAAGGCGTAAAATATATTTACAAAGTTTTCAGGAAGTGTGTTACATAACATCAACTATTAACAAGACTTACAGTGAACATTACAACATAAAAATCGTAATTTAAAACTATACACAAACTTTTTTGTACTAAAATCTACCCTATATACTAATAAAAAACGATAAAAACAGAATTAGTGTTAATCCCACAAGTGCCGCGTTGTGCAATCCATGCGAAACAGTGCCCAAACAGAAGTAAACAGTTTTATGGTGCTGATGGTACATAATAACACCGTTAAACAGCCCACGAAATAAATATTTGGGATAGCGCCATCTGTTGTTTAACATATACACTACCTCAGTCTATACGTCTTTGTGAATAACTTTACTATATCGAAATTCTACATGATGGTGAAGTGCGGAAGTTGCGGAAAATTTCTAGCTGCCAACGCAGGAGGCAGCAAATGTACGGCAACATTTCACCGCGGGTGTGTCTTGCCCGAAGGAACTGTTGTCGGGAACGAATGGGCTTGTCCTGGCTGCTTGTCGCGGACCCCTGCGAAGAGCAGACCCGGCTTTTATACTCCGGAGGCCCGAGCAAGTCCTGCTCCAGCCGACATTGGCACAACTGAGGATCTTAGTAAAGGTGAAAGCATAAATTTGGCACACGAAATAAGGGCTTTCCGCCTAGAGTTAAGTGCGTTGAGGGCTGAAGTCCGTGAATGCCGACAGGACTTTAACATGGCCTTGAAATCATGCAACGACTCCATAAGTAATCTGGACAGCAGGATTTCAGCCCTAGAAAAACAGGAGACGAGGGACGTGGCAATTAATGTCACATCATTCCAGGATACCATCAATGAGCTCAAATGCCAGCTCAATGAACGAGACCAGGAGCTGCTACTCAATGATGTTGTGCTGTCTGGAGTACCGGAGCAGAAAGACGAGAGCGTGATGCATATCGTCAAGGTCTTGTCAGCTAAATTGGGGTCAGATATTGACGAGCGAGATATCGTTCATGCAGAAAGAGTGGGCTCAACTCGTCGAAACAGAGTGGTGAACTCTCCCGGTACAACTTCTGCTGACTCCACAGCACTGCGACCGCGCAACATTATCGTAAGATTTGCGCGGCGCGCGACGCGTGACTGCCTGCTGCGCGCGGCTCGAGTGCGCCGCGTTATCAACTCGACCGACGTACAAGTCGGTGCCGGCCCGCCGCGTCGTGTATATGTGAACGAGCGCCTGACGCCAGCTAATAAGCGTTTGTTCTACATCGCGAAGCAGGCTGGGCAACAACACCAGTGGAAGTATGTCTGGACCCGGGATGGTAAAATCTTGGCTCGCAAGGATGACGGTAAACCGGCGGATCGCATCCGTAATGAAATGGACATTTAAAAAATTTTTGGTCTTGCGCCCGTTTGAGTATGATATATTTTATTGACTCTTATTACATGTCAGTAGCGTTAATTTTATTGTTATTTGATGGTAGGGAGAACATTATTAATAATCATATAATCTTTAGTTGTGATTTGTACTTTTCATTCTTACAATATGTCATTAATTTATCAAAATCATATCACTACTGTTTGTTTTTAGTATATCAGTTTACTTATGGGTGTTGTATAAAACCTGTTTTCACACTTCATATTATTATGATGTTTGTGGCACTTGTTTATTTAGGTGTATTGTGTACAATTATTGGAATTGCACGGTTACTACACATAGGTGGGTATAGCTCTCTTGGGAGCGCAGTCGTGATATCTATGTTGCTTTGTTGCATCATAATATCTATAGTTTACTTATATAAAATACCTATTGACTACTTGTATGAAACAATATTGGCTATTTCTTTAAGCTTTCATAGATACAAATTATCAATTAAAGTATTTACAATAAATATAGAGTATTTAACTAATAATTGCACATTTAATATATATAATTTATTAAAGTATAAATATGATAGTGTAAAGCTTATTTCTAGTAAATGTAAGATAACTATTAGTAGGTCTCAGACGCGACAATGCATTTTTGTAGCGTTGTTAGTGTTAACTACAGTATTGAAGCATCATTTTCAACTGATACACAGCTGCATATCTTGCGCACTGCATCTGGTACACGGTTTTTATTTGCAATGCCGCAAGCTAAAAATCTAAAGTTAGAACTTCTTAACGCTGGTTCCCTAGCAACAAACCATGACGAGTTCCTTATAGCCATTAATAAACACGCTGTTGATATTATGGCTATCAATGAGACGTGGCTTCGCGAGGGGGAGGAGGGTCGCGCGCCGACTGTGCCCGGCTACAAGTTGTGTCACATACCGCGCCCGAACACAACGCGTCGCGGCCGTGGAGGGGGCGTCGCATTTTATGTTAGGACCGGTATCAACGCACGGGTAAGAGCGCATCCCCACAGCCCCTCAGTGGAACAAATGTGGATGAGTCTGTCAATTAACGCAAAAACATTGTTGATAGGAACCGCGTATCGCCCGCCTTGGCTTGATTTAGACACATTCCTTGATGCAGTAACAGACAGTATGTGCGCACTGTCGCCGTATGACAACATCATTTTACTTGGCGACTTCAACGTCAATATGCTTGAGGTTAATAATGAAACGAAACAAGTCGCAGACTTTTTGAATTACAGCAGTATTGACCAAGTCTCCGAGCCCACCCACTATGTAGGTGATAGTGCGACATTAATTGATTTGATCTGTACGGACGCTAAATACAGATGTGTGTTGGTGGATTGTATAGCGGAACTGGGTCATCACGCATTCATTTCTTGTGAGTTATACTTTAAAAAAAAATAAGCCAGAGAGGAGAGTGGTTATTTATCGACCCTTTAGGGATATATTACTTGATTATTTCACGAACGACTTAGAGAGGGTCCCGTGGCATGAAATATCGGCCCTATCGGACGTTAACGATATGGTTTCCCTGTTTAACTTCTATATCCTTGGTCTTTTCGATACGCATGCGCCGATTAAAACTAAAATCTTTCGGGATAAGCCCACTCCTTGGATAACGGACAATATAAAGTTGATGTTTAAGTTGCGCGATGATGCTCGTCACCGTGCCCGTAAGACTGCAAACGGAGCACATAAACAATATTATTTAGATTTAAAACACCAAGCAGCAATGGCACTGTATCAAGAAAAGAAATCCTACTTCGCTAAATACATAAACGACAATGCAAGTGACTCGAAAGCGTTATGGAACAATTTAAAAAAACACGTTCTGCCTCTCAGAGACAAAGATATTATGCTTCCAGGCCATCTTGACGATCCGGAGAAAATAAACACGGCTTTTTTAGATGTTCCCGGCAATCCAATTGTTTCCATCTCACAATTAACGTATTTTGAGCATCATCGACACAATTCCGTAAAGTTTTCATTGACCCCTACTGATCCTAAAACCATACTTAGTATAATTAAGAATATAGCCACTAACGCTACGGGGAATGATGGAATATCAAAGGAGATGATATTGCTTACCCTCCCACAATCTCTTAAGGCTGTTACAGATATAATAAACACATCAATAATTACTAATAAGTTTCCAGAATTGTGGCGCAGGGCTGTAGTAAGACCTCTACCAAAAAATAATAACCCGCAAACTTTTAAGGATCTGCGTCCAATAAGCATCTTACCGTGCTTATCTAAGGTGCTAGAGAGGGTTGTGTATTTGCAGATTACAGACTTTTTGGAAACAAACGGTATCCTTCCAGATTTACAGTCAGGTTTTAGAAAGGGTAGAGGGACGGTTACAGCCTTGGCGGATGTCATAGATAACATTTTACAAGCACGTGATCGTGGAGAAGGTACCATTTTGACGCTACTGGACTATTCCCGCGCTTTTGACAGCATCAATGGAAACCTACTACTGTCGAAGCTTGCCTACTATGGTTTTGATACAAGTACTATACAGTGGTTTGATAGTTATCTCACGAATAGGCTACAGACGGTAGAAATACGAAAGAAAGATGGTTCTACGGTGTCATCCACACCCCAAAAGGTACCTAGGGGAATTCCTCAGGGATCCCTGTTAGGACCACTTCTTTACATCCTATACAGTGCCGACGTAACCACCTGTATCAGTGACTGCAAATTCCATATGTACGCAGATGATACCCAGTTGTACTATTCCTTTAAGCCACATGACACAATAGCGGCCGTACAAACAATTAATGAGGAGCTTGATAGGGTGGCTGCATGGTCCTTAGAGAACTCACTTGTACTGAATCCCTCGAAAACCAAATTTTTAATTATGGGGAGTAAAAATCAAATTCGGACAATTGTGTCCGCACTTCCGTCGGTTCGGATAATGGGTGTGAATATAGAAAGGGTGGAAGCAACAAATAACCTTGGTTTACTCATGGACCCGGAACTGCGGTTCGAAAACCACATAAGCAATGTCGTAAGAAATTGCTTTTATAGGCTAAAAGTTATATATCGCATTAGAAACTTCCTCAACGTAGACATAAGAAAGAGGTTAGTTGAAAGCCTAGTCCTTTCAAAGCTAAATTATTGTGATGCGGTGTATGGTCCATGCTTGTTGTCTCGCACGGCCCGCTTAGTGCAACGAGTCCAAAATGCATGCGCTCGATACTGCTTTAACATTGCTCGCAGAAGTCGCATAACACCATGCTTAAACCAAAATAATGTACTAAAAATGGCAGCCAGGAGAAGACTCCACTTGGGAAATTTGTTGTTTGGTGTCATAAATACAGAAAAGCCAAATTACCTATTTCAGAAACTGAGCTGGAGGCAGGATCATTACCGGTATCCTGCTCGCTCATCGGCGAGGCCGCTCTCAGTACCCAAATATAAAACCACAGCCTTCCAGGGGTGTTTTAGGTATGCCGCCACTCACTGCTGGAACGATATACCGCCTCCCATTAGATCACTAAAAACAAAAATAAGTTTTGAATTCGCCTTCAAAAATTATCTTTTGGAGGAACAGAAAAATATATTATAATAAATTAACGTTCAAGAACATTACTTACGCAATGGTTATGAGTTTATGACCTTTAGTCAAAATAGGTATACCGATTCATCAGCTGATTGGTTTTAGGTTCTGGGTATTGTTCTGAATATCTGATAAGTGTCCACAATCCACAATAACTTGAGTCAGACGAGCTGTGAGAGAAATATTAATAACTAATTAAGATTGGTGCTGTATATGTAATTATTTTTAATTATTTTTAATTACTTACTTTTTAATTATTATTATTATTTTTTACCTATTTGTAATATCTGATCGTAGATTTGAGCATAGAATTTATAAAGTAAATTGATAATTTGTATCAAAATGTAATTTTACCTATTGTTCTACAGAATATTTATGATATTGTATATAATTACCTACCTGTAATGATGATCCGCATGCAGTTCTTCTCAAATACACATAATATAACCCGTTAGGTATCAACCAATGATATTAATTAGCGAACTTCGGGTGTGTGATTGATATAAATGATGCAATATTTACATCACGTGACCACTCTGAGCTAAATACTTGTTTATGTGACGCTCGCTGGCGCGCGCCGCTTTCGCAGCGCCACCACCGGCCAACACAAGTAACCAAGTGGTCGGCTTTAGTTGTAAACAAATCACTGGCACTTTTTAATAACACACAACTAGTACTAACTAATATATTTGTACTTATATTTGTTTATTGTGTATCGTGTAGTAACCAATTTTATTTTATTTTTTATTTTTATTTTAAATTATTAGTTATTAGGTTCATTTGCAACGTTAGGTACGTTCGTTACGTCACTTGGGGCAGGCATTGAAAACCAGCAAGTCGTGTCACGGCTTACGTCGAGAACGACGCAACGCTGAATGCCTGCCTCGTTGTCACATCGGCGGCGTACAGTAGTTGTAATCTGTTATATTTTTTTAATGTGGGTACTGTTATAAAATGTATGTGAAGCTGTGTAATGTGTACCCGTATTAAGTATTATTGCTACGTGCCTATCATTTACTATGCTATCATCAACTTACTTAAAACGAGTTATACTTATATAAATGTACCTACCTATTTACCTATGTATGCAACATGATGATTGTACGTTGTTTATGGTGTGACAATAAAGGAGTTACTTACTTACTTACTTACTTACTTACTATAATGATCAGAAGAGCATGCATGAGAAACTTGATGGGAGTGAATGCAAGAGAGGTATGTCAGGATCGTTGCAAATGGCGTTCCGTAGTCTCTGCCTACCCCTGCGGGAAACAGGCGTGAGTCTATGTATGTATGATAATGATAAGGAGAAATGTGTCACAGAGAGTGGCTCTATAGCATTAGGATTCAGCAAATAATCCTTACAAAAGGAAACACTATACCCAAGAAACAATACGTAATCACTGCTTACCGGCGGACAGGCGCAGGAGGAAAAGGCGGAAAACCGAACAGTGAATAGTCAGGGAAGTACTTATATTTTTGCTACTTAAATAACCTAACAAATCAAACGCTGTTACTTTACGCAGAAGATGAGAACCGACTATACTTCGAGCTGGATTACTAAGTCTCTTACCATACATATACTATAATTAAATAAAAGACCCAATATCAAATAGCGTCATCGAATTGCTGGACTCATAAATCTAAAACGAGACCTAACGACAAGCGCAATGTAATACCTCCAAATTTATCGTACTAGTCATACTATTTTTAATACATAATTAGAATTAGCGCGTGCAATTCTAATGCGTGTGCATGGCAGGTCCACGTAAAAGGGTCGACCAGTACTTAGTGAGGCTCGACCAGTACCAGTGAGTACCACTGAGGTTGCTACCTCCCTCATTAGCAGCTATTAGCACTCAGTGCTATGTCGAGCGGCGCTTCCTGCCCAAACAGAGTACATGCTAGTAAATTATGGACGACTTAATTGTGTGTTACTAATGTTGTGGAGATCGATGACCTCGCGTCTGTATGGGTGGCGCTAAACTGTACCTATGCCTATGTATCACCTGTAGCATTCAAAGATCGCAAGTGTAGATTGGATTTCCACTCAGTATGCGACAAACGATGTGCAATGTTTTGAATATATTTGTGTTGAATGTTTCTATGCAAAGTATGATCCAGCTATATTATTAATTATTAAATGAGATTTATATGTCTGTAAATTTCTTTCTTTATGCCAACTCCCAGACCACGAATATAACTTGTATTGCGGGGCGCTTTGCAAACTTTCAATCAACGCAGGCAATTACACGCGGGCGGAGCCGAGGGCATCTTTTACTTTGCAATAAAGTTTGGTATTAAGTATTAATATTTAATATTCATAACCAAAAAAAAAGATCAAATAGCAAAAACTACCAACCATATAACCATCTCATAGAGAAAATAACCAGACTTTATTTTAGGCTTCAACTGTTCTATTAATCAAACAGACCTCTCCTTTTGCTCCCCTTTCAAAGAAACCGTAAACCGTAAAGGCCCAGGCCCCCGTATGAATGAAGTGAAAAAATCACTGACATTCTCATGAGTATTTTACATAATCTGACATTCTATACAATTCCATCTTTTACTGCACATTCAGTGAAGTGAGTATGAGAATGCACGTAATCAGTATGCTGAAAGATTTAACAGCCACAAATCATACAACCATTCGCCGTCTACTTCTAGATGCAAATTATTGCAACACGCAT
The DNA here is from genome assembly GCA_944739405.2 of Euclidia mi. Classification (NCBI taxonomy): domain Eukaryota; kingdom Metazoa; phylum Arthropoda; class Insecta; order Lepidoptera; family Erebidae; genus Euclidia; species Euclidia mi. The sequence goes on along the minus strand of OX123188.2, from coordinate 1,039,774 downwards.
AAAACTACATACCAAAGGAAACGCATCATTCAGGATTAGGTACTTTCGGAATCAAAAACATTTCAACTGAATTTATTCAATTCCAATAAACTGTGTTCTGTAAAAGGCCTTGTAAAGATAATCGCAAGCCAGTTCCTCCCTTTTTTCTGAGTACTACAGAGGAAAACGGACATCGTTTTAATAATGTAATCGTAATGAATTAAATGATATTTATTCAGTGAGGGATCTCCCACGTTCATGAAACACTGCGACACAGATAAGAGCGGCATGCGGGCGACCGTCATTGATATATGTACATATGTTTTAAGAATTTTATTGTTAACTAATTGTGGTCCACGGGTTGGTTTATATAGAGCTTGAGAGTAAAACGCTTTTTCTGTATAAAAAATCGTGTGGCACTATCTTCCATAAATCAAGGCAGCGATAGCCTAGTGGAATTACCAATAACAACTGACAGCTAAACACAGGATTCAGAGGGTATCGGGTTCAAATACACGCCGCGCACTACAGCCTTTTGGAAGTTATCTGTGTATGAAATAGTTATTGCTTGCTCCGTGCCTCGGAGAGCATGGCAAGTTGATGGTCCAGGTTGGCATATAAATCTTTAACAGTCGTTATGGGAAGTCGGTAGGTACCCTACAATATAGTACCGAACTGGTCTAAGACATGAAATATCACTATCCCCATATGTCGATAGCGGTGGTCTGTATTATGCTGAACACTAAACTAGGTCCATGTAACCATTTATTTTAATCAAAATATTTTTTAATTATTATCCTATATTTCTTTTTATCTTTTTTTTTTATTTTACAAAAGTAACTCCCGCATTAGGACTTAATCCAGTGTCACGGGGGACTTTACAAACATACAACTAACGGACACAATGCACACCCAGACTCGAAACTACAATTTATGAATCACTCAAAGTGTTGTCTCCTGGGGGATCGAACCCACAACACTTCGGCGCAGTGTCAAGCGGCGAGGCGGCCGCTTAAACCACTTCGCCAACCGTGCAGTCTTAAAAATAATAAAAATGGCAAATTTTGACAGTAGATAAATAATAGGAGATTAGTCACTCACCTTTGTGAGGCCAAATTAAAACGAAATGATCTATTTGAGAAGTAATCGTGGCCTAAGCACACATACGGAACACTTCGTCTCATTGCTTAGGTACAAAGTTTATTAACTCGAATTAAGGCTTTCTATCCAATATTTGGCAAATAGCTACTATATGTAACCCATTCAACACTCGAATTCAAACCAAAAAATGTTTATGTACGTATAAGAATTTAAGAAAACATTAAGCATTACAAAATGTGTAAATAAATGCAATGTAGAAGTTACGGTAGTAGAGCCTTGCTGATTTCAGCATGAATGGGCCGGCTCGGCCGGTGAAGTACTACCCTCTCCCAGAAAATCGACGTAAAGTAACAGTACCTAAATTGTTGCGTTTCGTTCGGTGAGTGAGAGTGCCGGAGGCCCTATCCCCTATTCCTTCTCCTCCCACTCCTCATCCTATCCCTTTTCCCTACCCCAAGGGGCGGCAACGCACTTGTGACTCCTGTAGTGTTGCTTGTGTGCATGGGCGGCGGTAATTGCTTACCATCAGGCAATCCGTCTGCTCGTTTGCCGCCTATTGCTATAAAAAAAAATACAAACACATTAATCTCATTCACAGTACGCCTTGATTACAGAGAGCAAACTTTAAGAGTCTCTCGCTCGCCAGATCGATGTCAAAAAGAAATATTTTAGCAAAACTTTTCTCTTTTATTTTTTTGTGATTAATCGAACAAAAATGAGTGTAGTACGTGAGTATTTAGAGTAGGTCGGGTCGTACGTGGGCTCGGGTAGATTCCAGGGTCAAAATAATTACATTTTATTTAGTCCGTATTTTAGATTATAATAAAATATTGGATACGTATTTTTTATTTTTTCGATTAAATAAAAAATAACAAAGATATACCCCTTTAAAGATACGTGTGACGTCATCTAGTGCGAAAAAATGCAGCACGGCGTGACGTTATACGTAACTTTAATGAGCTATTTCTTGGTTATTTATGGTTTATTACAAATAAAAAAATACGTTTCGCTTATTTTTGAATAATCTCAAGGACGGACTTATAAATTTTTTTTTGTCAACTAGCCTATTGGATGGATGTAAGCTTTAAAGGCGATAAACGCACAAAAGTTTGAACTGCGCTACACTGCTACAGAGGCGTGTCGAAGCAAATTAATTCGCAACATAAAATACATTGTATTATTATTTACTGAACATTGATATAAAGTGTAGGCTTTTGCGGCATGGCGTGGCAAGACGAAACTATACCGCGTGCTGTGGATCAGCCCTCTGTAAGACGACATTCGGCGTGGAATATTGCACAAGCTCTCTCGCTCGGAGGAGGGCCTGGTCTGCTACGCGGATTTCATGAGCTGCAAGACTAATTTTAAAATTTCGCAGGTATTTGTTCTTGTGTGATACCAATTGCGTTGAACTTTAGAGCGAGCAGAGGGAGCAGATCAACGAAGTGAAGCGATGTCTGCCATGTACGATGCCGGTGGATAACCCCAGAATCGGCGTTTGTAATGTTGGGTAGTAGGTTCAAACTAAAGTAATGAGTCAAGAAATTAGCACCTGAAAGTGCCTGTAGTGACTGACGTGACTCTCTTTACTCTCATCACCGATTGCTCAACTTCTAATTATGGAGAAGATCTACTACTGCTGATTTTAAACTTTTTGTTATTTCCTACATAAAACATTGGTGGCTAGCAGTTCAAGATACAGTAGAGCACTATCGATAATGTCTGATGTAACCTTTCATAAGTACCTAAGAGCAGGAAAATTCAAACCAGACAGTTTAAGTTGGTGCAAGGAGGGAGACTTGTCTCATGATATATGTATGTGTGTGAATCTTGCGCCAGTAAATTTGCGAAGTATGAGACAGTGCACGCCGCGCGCCGTCTGTGCCCACCCTTTTGTGTCTGCGAAGTTGCGCCGTAGTAGAGAGAATTTTACGAGCCTTTACCTTTAATATTGTTCAGTTATTTAACCATTTTGGACGGTTAAACATCGCATTAAAAGTTCTGAGTTAAAGAAGAGCTATATACCGCTAAACTAAAAGCTATTACCTACCTATAGTTCTTGTTCAAAAAACTGCGTAGTGCGCCAAGTTTGAACGCTACCAATTTCGTTACAATGAGTAACTTGTGTAAGATTTAAACTGTAAATGCTTTGGTGGCATCCAACTTTTGTAAGATCTGTACGTATTTAAAATGATTGTACTCACACATACTGACGCAGAGTTGATAGCTGTACTTAGTCTGTTGTACTGATCGGACTTTGATAAATGTCTACTTTAGAAATTATGTTTTTATCAGTCCTTGTTGCAGAGAAACATAATATTAAAATTGTAAAGATAACTAGTTAGTTATCTTTAAGATTTTGATATCATATTTCTTAAAATTTTTTAGGGATCCGTATTTAATCCCTCGAACGCCTCAATACCAGACAATAAAAATCAATTGTGTCTCGCAGTGCATAACATGGTATGCATCGTAATATACGTAATTAAATTGATTTTAATATAGCTCGAAAGGCCACAACTCTAACCTATAACTACCATATATCGCAAACATAATATACTAATCGAAGATAACTTTTCGAAGTTAAGTGCGTATTAAATTCATAATTATCGCTTGCCCCGTGCCTCGGAGAGCACGTTGAACCGTCGGTCCCGGTTGTCATGAAGATCTTTGACAGTCGTTACGGGGAGTCAGAAAGTGGGAAGTCAGTCTCAAATAAACTGATACTGGTCTAAACCATAGAATATCGCTATCCCTTTGGGTTACGGAGGTCAGGCGGCAGTCTCTCTGTGGAAAAGTTGATATTCTGTCATATCTGGTTAGACCAGTAAGCGGACCTCGGGCTCCAAGGCTGTAAGTCTTGGATGCAACTGGGATAACGCTAGGGCGATGATGATGATTTTACAGCAATGCTTATGTACATAATTAGTTTCTACTACTTCCACATTCTTATGTGCGTCTAAGATCACATCATTTATAAATTCGGTACATCACTTCCACTCGGCAGGGCTCGTTTTATTAGATATATTTTATCTAGGTTTACTTCTATAAATACAAAAATTTGCCTCCGGTCCGGGTAGGCTTTTATCCACATTCAACAGAATCGTTAATCTCACTTAAAAACGCCATTGTTATGAAGAGTGTGTACAAAGAGAGCTTACAAACACTGATAGCACTTGTCTTCTACTGAATAGTTCACGTGACGGGCTGTTTAACGCTCGAGTGGTTTAGAAAGAATCGCCTGATGTGTGTTGGTTGCTCATTCAACGTTAAGATATGCAGCGTACAGTTTACACTCATTATACAAATAAAACTATTATCAACGCGAAAGTTTGTAAGGTTAGATGTTTGCTTGAATTAATGTTTGTTGCCCTTTCACGCAAAACTTTCTGAACTTAGTTTGAATAAATTTAGCAGGAATTTAGTGGATCACATAAGAGTAACACAAATGCTACCATGTCAAAAAAACAGTATAATTGAAGCAAAGGACTATGAGCAAAAATGTATGGGCTCCGTCCCCATATACCAACACACATGGAACTGACACCAATGCATACCTTAAGTATCCACTACTTTATTAAGTTCCCTTTTTTTACTTAAATACCTGACATATATCAATAACAAACAATTTATTGTTATTAATTAACTTATATTTTCATTTTACACTTGTAAGTTATTTTATCATTTTGGTTATATTACTGTACAACATGATTTAGTAACTATACAAAATAAAAAATAATGTATTTTTAATGATAAACATTTAAATGATTATAAATGAATAATTGGGAAATCAAAAAATTTAAATAAAAATAACTTAAGTTGATGATGTGGGAAAAAAGGGAATGGCAGCCGTATTCACGAGTATCGTTGGGCGAAAATCGACACTGTGGGTGCCAGAAAATGGTCGTCGTCGCTAAGGTCGGCCCCAAAAACGGTGACGAGATGACCTAGACGCCTCCCACAAGAGTTGGCTTGAGATTGTAGGCAACAAGTGAGCGTGGAAATATTTAGGGGAGCCCTTTGCCCAGCAGTGAAAAAAAAGATAAAAATAAAATAACTAATATAAATAAATTCAAAATTTCAAAATTCAAAATACAAATCGTTTATTTGCAAATATGGTTATTATACAGAGATGTTAATTAAAATTAAGGATTTCACCATATTTCACCATTAGGCATGCAATATTTTTATACATAAAACTATAAAATCAATTACATTAGGCAATTTCAAAAGATATTATTCCAAATTTACTAAATACAAATAATTACAAAATATTAATAAAATGTCAAAATAATAAAATAACAATTGGTAAGTAGGTAATACAAAAGTCAGAATTAAACAGTAAAATAAATAAGGAATAATTATTTTATCGTAACAACATGACGTTATTTAAATATTCAGTTACGCTGTAATAGGCTTTCTCTAATAGTAACTTTTTCAATTGGTAATTAAATTTATTATTACAATTTATTTCCAACAAACTTTTTGGCATAGGATTATATATCCGTGGGTCCATGCAGAAGATACTGTTATTGTACATTGCAGTTTTATGTAGCGGGCAACTGATTTTATGTTTGTGACGCTCACTTTTATATCTGTCAAACATATCCAAGTTATTGTGGATGAAATTTATAACTTCATAAATATAGAGGCATGGCATTGTCAATAATCCAAGATTTATGAAATATGGCCTACAACTGTCAGTTCGTTGCAGCTGACATATAGCCCGTACGCATTTTTTCTGAGCCTTAAATACATTTATGCTATCTGTAGAATGTCCCCAAAATATAATACCGTATCTTAATTGCGATACTACATAACCATGATATGCTGTAAGTACGACGGACTGATTGACTACTTTTGAGAGCATATACATTGCATATGATTGTTGGCTTAATTTTAGGCAAAGGTTTTCCAAATGTACCCTCCAATTTATGTTACAGTCTATTGTCAATCCCAAGAATCTTGTTACTTCGGTGTTCTTGACTATATTTCCCATGTAATTTACACTAATATTGGTGAAACTGGGAAGTCTATTTTTAAAGGTCATTATTTGGGTCTTGTCTAAATTAATGCTTAGATTGTTTGCTGTTAGCCAATGTATTATATTATCTAACGTGTTTTTAATTTCGGATTCTAGGGATACTTTATCTTTACTCTTAAATATTACAGTGCTGTTGTCAGCGAATAAGATCATAGGATGATTCGTTACTTTTGGTAGATCATTTATATAAATGTTAAATAATAAAGGACCCAGCACACTGCCTTGGGGAATGCCTAGCGTTATATCTCGGTACTCTGATGAAAAAATCTTTTCCTTTCTAAGATTAGGACATATGCGTCTTATTTGTGTACTTTGTTTTCTGTTACAGAGGTATGACTTTATTAGACTAAGCACATTTCCTCTTATACCATAGGCATATAATTTATTGAGTAATATATCGTGATTTACGAAGTCAAAGGCTAAAGACAATGAATTTAAATGAATCATTTAAATTCATTGTCTTCTAATTATTCGTTCCTACAATGCTCATAGTAGGCAAATAACAATAGTGAGTGTAATATAACACTGTTTAACATCTGCGCTGGCAGATTCAAATCTGTATGACGACCTATTCCCATGTACCATACAATCGATATAATATGTGCACAATTTCCTATAATAGATAAATGAGTTGGTGTTTAATTAATCGTCAATAATTCGTAAACGAACTATTTGTTTAAACGTTAATTACTATGACAACCCAATGCATTTGGTAAACGTCCCCATTGTAAAAAAATATCATCTGGCCAAGATGTGTCAATTGAGCTACATTTCATTTCTGTTGATGGGTGGGGACGATTCACCCATTGTCCTTTTAGTATTTCTATTTTTAATCTTTTTAGGTTACCCTTACAATGAAATGTTAATTGCAGCAGTTTATTTATAAAGCCATGGCGGAATCCAAAGTAAAGTGACAAATCATAATGTAAGTTATCTCTAGTCCTTCGGGGATGCACAGGTTAGGTACAGATTATATTGTATACAGTTGACAATACACCCACAGTAAATAGTCACAATATAATACAAACATCATTAAACCTGATATCTGCGAGTGTAGAGCAACACTGGCGGTGCGCGACGACAGATATTTGTTAACTTGTAAACAATCGGTGTAAAAAAGCACCTACTAAGTATAAAGTATAGGTTGAAGAGCCTTGTTGGTTAAAGTCTAAATACAAAATCAAAGTAGACATAGTTATAAAGTTGAAAAATACGTAGTTGTAACCTTCAACAAAATATTCTCGTTCTTCCTCATTTACAATTTTAGTAATTGCTACACACTTATTTAGTGTCAAAGCTAAAAATACTAACCGTTATAGTCTACTAGAGGACGCCAGCAGCTACGCCTGCATTTTTTTAAATTTACCCGGGATCGGCCAGATCCCGTGGGAATTTCGGGAAATCCCTTCTTAGTGCACCTCTACGGTCCCCAAGGAACATACATGCCAAATTTCAGCTTCCGGCGCCCAATAGTTTCGGCTGTAGCGTGTCTGTCAGTCAGTCAGTAACGCAAGGATTTTATATATGGATTACCGCCGACTATAGCTTAACCTGCCCAACCCTTAAATTTTATTAACAAATAATATATTTCACTCTGTTTGGCCAAAAGAGTTTTTAAATAGTAGCCTGTAGAATAAGCATATTGAAGTGTGACACTACGGTGGAAATGGTCCTCGAACTTCGACGTTCACACTCAAGTTTCTCATGTTCGTACAAATTCGTTTAAAGCTGAACTCCTTCCATAAACTTATTAGCTACGGCCGGCGTTCCTTGCACTGCACTCAATCTGTTTACGGTCTAAATATATGCCAGAGATCGTCTGTGCAAGCCCAATAAACTTGAGGCTATAGTTCCGGTGAAACTTTCATTCCTTCAAGTGGATTACAATATGGTTTCACTAAAAGCATTTTACGCAATAATTTCGTAACATACAAACAGTAACACGAGCTTACAGGTGCATAATCGTAAAGAGCTTGTATGTTTCGCCGCTTGTATGTTATACCTGTGCATGTACACGGTGCTACAGAAAGAATGCAAGGCATTCTATTTCGTAGAAGTAGTAGCACGGCCACATAACAACGTTCAGACATGTAAGTAAGTATGCAGTGGCCACGTATTGCACATTTTTAGAACAAAGCAATGCCACGGTAATAACATCTAACAGTATGTAACTCCATACAAACGCACGAAACTCGAGTTATACCTACGCGCCTCGAGCAGAGTACCCATTAGACTGTGCGGACTGTGCCAAGAGTACCCACAGCTGCGATCGTGCCGCAGCTCGCATGCGGCGCGTCTGGTAGGTATATAACTCACGAAGTCGGCCGAGTTACAATACTGTTAGATTATATTACCGTGGCAATGCACAATACATGTTTGAGTTAAGTGTGTAATTTTCTACAAGTATTGATACAATCCATGTTAGCCATACATAGGGATTCTGCAAAAGTAATAATAGCAATATTTTGATTATATATATGAAACAATAACTGCTCTAAGTGCTAAATAATGTAACTAATTCTTTGCAATAAGTCTTCATCATCTTACAAATAAATAAAACTAGTAGTTATAAAGAAAACACCCACGTAATAAGAAAATATGAAGTGACTTTGTTTAAATCTTTACTCATTTTAAATGTGATTAAGTACACTATTATCGTTAAGCTCAGTTAATAAATTATTAAGAGAACTGCTTCATTACATTATCTTAGATAAATGTAACAGTTTATTATAATATTAGCTTACAGCAATGTTTTGCTATAAACTGTGTTTTCTGTTTTCTAATCTTTTTTTAAAACCTTTATTTCAGACAAGTTTTCTATGTAAATAATAAAAACCATACCTTGAATAATGCCTGTTATCTTTGCTTCTACTGTTAGTTATTGGATATTATAATTTACCTGCCAAATCTATATCTTTATTTAGATATCTATATCTATAAATCTCAAACATCAACTGCGATTCTTATAGATCGCTACACACGTACGTTTAACTCGTTTACATCGCTCAATTTCTCACACTGATCCTCTATCTACAGAGTACCGAGTGAGTGTGCGACGTTCGACGAGAGATCGCAAACTACAAGTGTCTGCTCTACGCTACACGTGCTCCCTCGCTACTAGTGAGTGAGTGCGCGACGTTCGACGAGAGATCGCAAACTACAAGTGTCTACTCTACGCTACACGAAATATTTAGTGTCCGTGTGGTGACGGATTAAGAATACGGAATGTCACCACCCCATATCATCCCATGGGTGTCGTAAGAGCCGACAGAGGGAGCATATTATGCAGAGAACAGCACTGTAAGAGAAGGAAAACTTGATACAAACCCTAAACCAACCCGTTTGGCCAGCGTGGTATAGTAGGCCAATTCCTCCTTTCAAAGGAGAGGCCTAGTCCAGCAGTGGACTGTTAGAGGCTGATGATGATGATGATGACGCTACACGTGCTCCCTCGCTACTAGTGAGTGACTGCGCGACGTTCGACGAGAGATCGCAAACTACAAGTGTCTGCTCTACGCTACACGTGCTCCCTCGCTACTAGTGAGTGACTGCGCGACGTTCGGCGAGAGATCGCAAACTACAAGTGTCTGCTCCACGCTACACGTGCTCGCTCGCTACTAGTGAGTGAGTGCGCGACGTTCGACGAGAGATCGCAAACTACAAGTGTCTGCTCCACGCTACACGTGCTCCCTCGCTACTAGTGAGTGAGTGCGCGACGTTCGACGAGAGATCGCAAATTACAAGTGTCTGCTCCACGCTACACGTGCTCCCTCGCTACTCGAATAAAAAACATTCTCGAGATTATCCACCGTACGTGCCGCGAATACACACAACATTATATAAAAATAGAATTAGTTTATATTAAGTTTCCACTAGAAAAGGTTTCATCCCACTGCGTGAGATTAGGTATGTGTTGAGTCCTTGCTCAACACATACGGGGACATGATGAATTTTATGTGAGTGCGTTGGTTGATGTTGGAACTGATTGTTGGAAGTATTTTTAGAAAGGTCTATATGGTCAGAAGAAATCTTGGCGAGGGATGGTAATCTCGAAGATAAAGGTCAACTTAAAGTAATCTTCAAAATATAATAATATTATTTTAGATATTTGTATCGGAGGAGCAATAACAGCGGCATGTAAATAACTAGCGGAGCAAGGAGCTACGTGAGTAACAATAGGTAAAGCTTGATCAAAAACAACAGTCTGCATGAAAGTTACTATAACTTTTATGATTTCGACGAAATAGTTGCGAAACGCGAAACCACTCCATTTAAGGCCAGGTCCACTCTTATTCCCACTGCAGTGTCACCTATGTAACTAAATTTAGCAGTGACCATAGAAGACACCGAGTAAAGTTGCTAAATCAGAATTTTTTTTAATGGGACTAATCCCCTCCTCATTCCCACTACTGTATCACCTGTGTAGCTAGGTTCAGCAGCAGTAACCATTAATGACAACGAGTTATGACACTCGTGAAGTCCCGGGGAAAGTTAACTGCCTTGGAACCCGCAACGAACTTAATCAGAAGTATATTGGAGGAGTTGGAAAATAAACAAATGCTAAATCAGCATTATCAAATGTAATCCTTTCATTTTAATTTCATTAAAAGTCCTTTATGAACACATTAAAATTGATTGCTTTATATTTATAAATATGAACGAATTGTTCAATGCTTTACTTTAGTAAAAATTACTATTATGCTTGTAATGTAAAGCTAAAGTATAAAATAAAGAACTTTTATCAAATTCAAAAAAAGAAAGTACAATTTAAAATTCTGATGTCTGGCTAAGGCTATTCCTAAAATAAGAGCTTAAAATATGAATTACACCCTATACACACATTTTCAGGTTCAGCTTCATATCATTAGGATTTGTTATGAAGAAAAAGTAGTAATGTGTCGTTTCGCTGGTACCCTATGCAGTAACCAAAACAGACTTTGAGAAAAATATTTGAACTTGAACCTCATAATGGTTACCGACGTTTCCCTACTGACATTTTAAGGACATACAGGTTGTAATCTGGGGCCCAATTCTCCTATTTTATATGACATTGAAATTATATTTTGAACGAAATGAGATTATATTTTGTATTGACTCAAAATCGGTATTCTGCTAACCTGACGTCACTATCGTAGATATAATTTGAAATAAGCAGCTTGTCGTTGACACATATTTTGACGCTTGTTTCAATTTATAATCTAGTTACAATATCAGATAATTTAGGAGAATACCATTTGTGACGTAAGTATGACATTGACATTATATCGAAACTGTATTTTGAACAAATTAATTTAGGAGAATTGGGCCCCTTATTGCTCGCACCGTTTCATGGTTATCCATTCATTTTAATACTCTGAAAAGTAACCAGTTTTCAGAAGCAGCAACAGGCTGACGCAGAGGACGAATTAATGTTATTATTTTCTCAGTATATGCTTCGCCGATCAGCACGGGCTATCGGCAACGATCATTATACAACACCCACTACGAATCAATGAATAATTGCTCGATATTTTTAGTCGCTCAATAACTCGGTGCACTTACATAAATCTCGTTAAGTATTAATACATCACATTTAACACAATCGACCGATACAAATGGTCACTGTAGAGGATTTATAATTCAATTCCATAATCTGACGGTAATGCCAATATCTAGATAGACATGGATCATGTATGAGATTTTACTGTACCTAAATTGAAAGATAGAAAGATAAGTTTGAGAATTATATTCGTACTTGAAGCTGCAACGATTATAGCCAACGGATATACTACCAATCGTTTGAATCCACGGTTTGATTTTAACTTACTTTATAGGTAATTATTTATCGCTCGCTCCGTGCCTCGGATGGCACGTTAAGTTAACGAAGACAGTTGTTATGGGGAGACAGTACCCTTGAATAAATTGACACTAGTCTAAACTATAGAATTTCAAAAATGTATCGATATCTTCATGAAAAAAATTACGTACAAGTCGTAAACAGAAACAGAAGTACTAAACACAAAGTTGAATATCGACATTGTTAAACAATAAAACACACGTTTCTTTGTTTGTTTATATCATAGATTGTATATCTGTGGCTGCATGTGAATCATAATTCGTTTCTGATTTACAGAGGCGATCGCTGCAGATATTTATTGGTTGCAAGCATCATGGAATAATGGTACTCGGCAGATAAGTGTGTTGTGTGCGTTTGCTGAAGCAATGTGTCATGATTGTACCAAGTGCAGCGGTGCAGCGGCACGGCGGATAATCGAAACTCCTTAAACTTCTTCCTTAAACTATTAGTTCGCGATTTTATTGCAATTTTAAACTAATGTTGATAATAAGAATAGTGTTAGTTATAAATTAATTGCACCAGACTCGGAACAACAATCGTGTTAACACACAAACCCACGACCATAGGCTTAACAGTTAATGCCATTTTAACCAGGCCAATTTTATTAAAAGTTGAAACGTACCTTGGCACGCAAAATGCCTCTGTAGGTGATATTTAAATTAAAATCTAATGTGCTGCTTATCATCATCATCATGTCAGCCAAGAGACGTCCATTGCTGGACATAGGCCTCCCCCTAGGTTCTCCACGCAGACCGATTGAGCCGCCCGCTGCTTATATTAATTCGTAAATGCAAGCAATTCAACTCGTTTATATCCAGATTTGCTGTAAGAAGAACTACAAGTGGATACTGAAAATTGTCTGATATCACTATTTCCACAAGATTACAATATATAGCTGTTCTCTGTATTACAGTTTTTAAGAAATTCATGATATCGATCTTGAGAATTCTGCGTACAAGTTTCTGAGCAAGCCGTCGTTCACCAAATCACTTACCCTGGCTAGCATCACAGTTCCTCTAGGACTACTGAAGCTTTAAACATTTTTATATAGTGATGTTTTTTACGACGTAGGCACTTACTAAGGAAAGATTTTTGAATTTTCTATCGTGATACGGGTTAAACAGGATTTGAAAAGCTAATTATAAAGCTACCTTTATTAAGATATAGGAAGCAATTCATTTCATAAATATTTCGTATGCTGATATCATAAATCATCAGGTAAATACGCTCAAGCAAAATAATTTAATTCAGTAGGTACAAGTTTCCATCAGAACATTGTGGAGCACAGTTAACTGTATTACTTGCTTACTTAGTTATAATATTATAGTACAATAATGCCTCCGCTTCTAGGGGATTTGTCGACGACTGAAGCCTTATGTTATACTAGCAAACTCTCACTCTCCATGTAAAACGTAAAATAAGATCACGCTTCAACGTTCTAGCAGGTAAGGCAGAAAAATAACACGTACCATAACCAACACACCTAAGAATAATTATCTACACACGGTGATCAGATGCAAAACCAAGCTGATATTCTACTACGACACGACAACAAGATAACTGATAAACATACCGAAACATAGAACAAGTAACCGTACCTACATACCTACTAGCAATAGTCAAACAAGTTTATATTACAGATACTTGCAAATACCAATACGCTGAAGGTACACATACTAATGATTCACATGGATTCGTCTAGTACATCTTGCTTCGTCAATCGTGATTCATCTTCGGCCGTATCGTTGCTTAACATTATTATTGATAAAAAAATAGTTTTACCCCAAGTCGAACTAGAAATGTCTACACATTGAAGCGAAGTATTAATCATTGTAAAGTTGTACCACTCCTGAAGATGTCTTGCAGGGTAAAACCAGAGACTAATAGATCTGTTTATACAGTAGTATAACTATCTCTAGGTTTATGAACTTATGGAGTAGTGGTAATAACGGTCACCTCTCCGAATAAGAATTGTACGAGTTTTGGTGGTTCGATCCGAACATGAGACAAGACTCTATCCGCTTATTATTGCGTTTAATTCTATTTTGTGTTATTTGATAGAATAATTACTAACATCATGCAGCACATGATTATTCCTAGCACGGAAATCGTCTTAGTAAAATTAAATCCAGTTCAGCAGATTCTTACGAACGAAAAAGAGGTGACTAGTATAAGGAAAACTCCACGTGTGAAGTACCTGTGTTGAGGTGTATCGTGTATCCAACAAATCTTGGACGAAAACAAACACCGTGCGTTGTGTTTATGTTTCATACCGGCACCGCCACCGACGCTCGAGAGTTCGTAAATCTCAGGAATATGAGTAAGGGCGCTTTCAGATTAGCGTATTTTTCTGCGCGTACACGGTCGTTTCAGCATACGCGCTTACACGCGCGCTACATTCCGCGCTTCAAAAAATCGAACGGGCATATTTCGGCGTGTTCGCTCGAAACGGTAGTGACATCTTGTCAGTGTCAACATGGATTCTGACGGCTTGCGGTTATACGAGCTTAGAAGCGCGTCAACGCTCGTACGAGTTGCGCGTGTGCCAAAAGGCGAGCCTTTACGCGCCTACATGCGCTTCCAAAAATGAGCTTATACGCGCGTATAAAACGCTAATCTGAAATCGCCCTAACACTTACGTTCGCGCGTATTTCTCGCGTGTTTCACTCAGCTACTTGCTAGGCTCTAGTTTGTCTAGGAAAGTTTATGCTCTTAGCTTTTGTGCTTAAGAGTTATTGTATTTCACAAGAATTTCCCTTAGGTATAATTAAATGTAACAATGATTAGGTTGGTAGCACCTATCGACAACATTACCTATACCAGTTCTTTTGTCTTTTCTAGCGAAAAGACAAAAGAACTGGTATAGGTGGCAATAAAAAATAACAATTATGAGCATCTGTATAAAATATGACTTTAATTCTCCTTACCAAATGAATATAAAAGTTTTAAAACCAGAGGAAGACTGAAGGTACGGTTATTACGCCGGCAGTAAGCTGGCTCATCCGTCAGCGCTGGCGGCGTACCTATATGCGCCCGCTACGTGACTATGCTCTATTATTTCTATGTTCCTTTTGCTAATTTCACTCACGAAAACTCAATTATGACTAGCTAGCAGTGCTGTAGTTCAATTTTTATAAACCTGGATGTTCATAATTGAAATGTTACTTTGGAGACGTGGTCATAATGACCATGAGTCATACCGTGACCATGTCTGACCCACCTCTTATATAACCCATGGCAAATCAACGAAGCATCAGACCAAATTAAAAGGTATTTTACTTTATATTCAAATTATTACTTAAAATTTACTTTACATAAATATTTAAAACATACATCATCATCATCATCAGCCTGCCGTAGTCCACTGCTGGATATAGGCCTCTCCAATGGCACGCCACTGCGCACGATTTTCGGCTTTTCGAGTCCAGCCGCTGCCAGCTACGTTGCGTATCAACATACAATACGTACCTTCAGTCTTCCTCTTGTTTTTGAAACATACATAGCAAAGACAAAAGAAGCCAAGACGTCTTTGTATAACCTACACAAACTATCTATCTATACACATATTATTGCCAGACTCAATTACTTCAAGTCTTTCTTACAGAGAAGTCCAACGACACCACATCAACGAGCTACTTTTTATTTCACTTTGTCCTTCAAGACAAACGAACATATTTGATGTTCGTTCATTTTACTGTCGATCGGTCGCTGCACTCGTTGTTTTACACGTTCAATTAGCCATCTAGGCTTAGCATCTTCTAATGAAAATATATTTTACATTTCATTTATGCCTCTGCCTACGCTTCTACGAAATACGTAACTGTTTTATGGGGCAGTGTATACGCTTCTATATTAACTCCCTCGTTATTGTAAGAAAAACATCGATAAATAAGTTTAAATTTATTATTAAAATTAAATTGTGTTTGGAAGCATATTACAAAATCTCAGACTCTAGATGAAAAACCGCTTGGGATTGATAAACATCGTCCGAGCTTTATACGCTAAATGGTCTAACCAGATATGGCGGAATATTTGCTGCTCCAAAAACGCCTAGGATTGAGGTGCTATCTATCTATATATTATCCACACCAAAATAAAAAAGATATTAACTTTAAATTTTAAAAAAGGCTTTGTCAGTTCTTAACAGAAGACACGTCGAACTTCTGGCGAAACTTAAAAAAAAAGAAACGAAATAAAGAGCCAATTTATTTTAGTTAATCTTGCAAATGACTCTTGTATTATTCACAATGTGCGTAATTTGTTACTTTTACAGTAACTAAATCATAATAACAATAGTTTAGTTCTATTTGTTTAAGCGATCGCGTGATGACCTTTCACTCACCCTTTACTCCTGTCGTGCTTTCAGACAAATTAGCCAACTGACGTATCTAAAGTTGTATTTAAAATACTCATTCATTTATGTTTATGAACTGTTATAAGTCAGGACTACAGTTACACAATTTATAGACCTCTCATATTTCTATTTTAAAACTAAATTGCAAAATTTGTTAACGTCGCTTAAGCTTTAGATATACAAAATGGAGAATAATTTTAGTCACTAAAGTATTGTCTAAAGTAAATAAAAATACGCACCTATCTTGCTTTATATTTAATTCATTCATTTATTTACAAGTTAAATACGGTTGGCGCAGCGGAAGTATAAACGACTGCTACGCCGAAGGTTGCGGGTTTGATTCCCGCTCAAGTCAAACATTTGTGTGCATGAACATGGATGTTTGTCTTGGTCTGGGTGTTTCTATCTATAATATGTATGTATTTACAAAAAAAAGGTATATATGTATGTTTATCCATTATCTAGTACCCATAGTACAAGCTCTGCTTAGTTTGGGACTAGATGGTGATGTGTGTATGTGGTAGAATATTATTATTATTCACTCCATTTATTATCTAAAACATAGTTTCTTTTATATTAATAAAGCACATTTCATTAGAAAAAATACCTTATTATTATTATTATCTCCTTTATTCCTTAGTAGAGCATTTGTGATCTACGAAAATATAGTGCACGTTACCAAATAAAAATTGCCTCGTTTATTCTATCATAATGAGCAACCCAGCTTAGTGTCTATATTTAGGTTACTTTTAGGTAAAATAATGAGATATACAGAATAAAGTTGCAGAAGGATATGCAGTTTTATGTGTTCCCACACTAGCGAATGCACCGGAGTTATTTTTAAATTCTACAACTAAATTAACAAGCCTCTTTCAAATAGATTGATTTATATTTTGATATGACTAAATACCATTTCGCATCTCACAAATATCTTCTCTCAGTAAACAATGATATAAATAAATTCAACGAATCGTTGTAAGACCGCTAAGTGGTGCTTGGCTTACAGTGATATCTCCACTGCGCTATAACTCAAAGCTTCAGAGATAATCAGGATAGTGGTCCATTTGGCTGCAGCGTTCAAAACAGTTGAAACAGTTGGAGGGTAGTGACATTGATGAGCGGAGCGGACTGAAGATGACCGGTCATGACTCCACGAGAACGAACAACGGCTTACGAGCTCGCGAAACGTTTTATTTTCGGTTGATGTGTTTCTAATGTTAGAAGAGGCATGTTGTGGTTTATTTTTGAACTAAGGAATCGATATATCTCTACGAAAATGCAACTGCGAATTTTCTTCATCACTTGTTTGTAGAGTAGTGCGAATGCACTGCAGTAACATTTTACAAACTATTAAAGAATGAGAGTAGCTGAATCACTTAGGTATTTTTCAGTTCAAGAGAATCGGATTTGCACCTTTCAACAGTTTCACAGATATAATTAAAGTCTTCTTTCTGCATCTTGCCCTTTCTTTGTAAAGATAATTGGAATGGCACTTACTGCAATTTTTTGATGACTCGCCTTTTGAATATTCTTCGCCTGTAACAAAAATTTCACTGTAATTTTAATCATGCATAATATTATAATATGATGTATTGTATAAAAATCATTCAAATATTTAACATTGGGTCGGCACATATCTGACGGAAGATGCGTCGCGTATCATCCGTCGCGTATCATCCGTCGCGTTGATACGCGTTCTGTATGGGTTGTAAGTAAAAGTAACCGTCGCGTAACGCCAAAACAGCCAATGATAAATCATTCAACCTTTCACACCTAACCGATGATGCGTTAGTGCGTCGAGCGTACAGCAACTGCTCCGTTTCCGTCAACGTATCGTCGGTCGACGTCGCGTGCACCACGCAGTTGTGTTTTGACTGACGCGTTGGACGACGTTTTAAAATTAAATGTCATACAAAGCAACCGCACTGTAGTTGCCGAAAGCAAAAACTGACTAGACGCGTAATGTTGCAGGTCTAATTTGACGGAATAGACGCAACCGATGGAGATCATTGAGATATAAAAAAGTAAAGAGGTAACTCCGTCGAACAGCAAAGTGACGCCACCTTTTTATGCATGTAGTGCGTGAACTGGTGTTGCCATGTTCGGAATTCATTCTACCCGAAGGTTATAAAAAATAGCGTGACGAATACAATAACATTATTTGTTACACGTCAAAAACAGAAGGAACTTTACTTTTGAAACATTTTCCTAAAAACAGCATAAACCTCTTGCGTCTGTTTTTCGAAATATAACGATTTACTCGTTTTGTACTTTATAAAAGAAGTTTCAATGATAAGATACGCGGTCAGCCATTTTGGCGAGAAATTAAAAATAAAAAGGAAAGCTGTTTGTAGGAATGCTATGGGACAAGTGTAATAATAATACTAAGTATTTATTTTGTAGTATAATTTATTTACAAACCTTTATGTTGTGTTAATTTTTTATATGTTTGCTTTTTGCTATTTACTGTCTTCGAAATATTTTCTAACTTAGCTATGTAGTGGAACCTTATGTTTAAATATTTTTCTATTACGCACCGTATTAAATTAATTTTCACCACAGCAGCTCAAACATGCCGCTTTTGCTGCGAGACAACAGTGAACAAAACGCGATTTTGATTCGAGCGTGAGTAAAAGTAGCTTTTTAATTTTTCAATCTTCAGTGTCACGAATTGACATTGTTCAGCCATAAATTTGAAACATTCGAATTTTACTGTGCTCTGTCTCTTTCACATGCATATAAAAAGTGAGTGAAAAAACAAACCCCTTCGAATTCGAAATTCGATTTTGGAATTCGACCTCAAAGAAAACACCTACGGCAACGCAAAAAAAAAGAAATTTGTAATAAAGAAATTACTTTTTTTTATTTGTTATTGTTTACATGTTTGATTAATTATTGGATTTTAATAAAAATAAGTCTAATTAATAGTAAATAATTAGTATTTAACCAATACATTTTTATTTAGATTTACAACAATAATACATTTGAAAAATAAACATCAGGGACGCGGTATTAAAACGTGATTTAAAAAAGTAGCGGGAATAAAAATTTCGCTGATTCTGATACAGTAGGTATAGCGTAACGTTTTAAATTATATTAAAATATAAAATAATGTAAAAAGATGAGTGAAACTATCGATGATGACTGTACTTTAACACCAGAAGAGTTAAATCAACAAGTGATTATGCAGAATTCAATCTATTCCTGTTCATTTCTATGTCTCCTAAGTAATATGTGTTCTCACTGCTGTGGTGAAAAGTTATGTGTGCTACACGAGAGCAAAGATTTTTGTATCTCGTGCTGTTGTGTCCCTCACCACGCTCAGGATTCTAACTTTGATTCACTCGCTACGCTCGTGAATCAATCATAGAATCCTTTGCTTGCTCGGGACTCAAAATCAGCACTCGAAACAAAAAACAACTTTGCTCTCTTGTTGCACAAATAACTATTTATGGTCTTGCCCAAGAGAATCATGTTTAGTCTAAATTAAAAAAAAAAAACATCTTTATTTCCCACAAATTTCTTAAATATATACATAACAGTACTTTTATATTGATTTTCGCCAGTAATTACAATCTTTTCAATTAATGACCTTAGAACTACAGGTTCACAAAGGACACATATATCAAAAAGGTCCTTAGATGGGTAGCGAAGACCGCCTTTATTTTTCAAATTTATAAGTTTATGGAAAGGAAGTTTCTGATCGGTACGAAAAGTAGGTACTGAAAAAGTAAGAATGGTAGGGGTTTTGAGTTTCTAGGGGGGGGGGGTGCAGCTGCCCCCTCTGATATACTTTTATAATACAATAATAAGAAGAAATAAATTACGTTACGTTACAATGCTTCTCGTTTCCCAAGAACGAGCCAAACTATAACGCTCAATCGTAGCAACACTGTACTGAGGTTTTGTGTTCCAACACTCTTACCTCATATTTTATTTCATTTATAGAATATTATAGTTTTTAAGTTTACTTACGTGTGAAATGTGATTCCATCTTGCTTTTTATGTTTTGCGGATTGGTTTTTACACCCTTTGACGACGCAATTCGGCATAATTGACGGTAAATAAGTAAAATAAGGTTATGTATTATTTCGTGCGTACGGCGCGGAACGCTAGCTCGACTGACAAGTCAAGGCGTAGTTTCGTTATACGTGTGTGCGTGTAACTGTGTTCGTACACGGTCAAGGCGTAGTTTCGATGCGTCACTTTGTAGTTTGACAAGTTCTTTCTTTATTTTTTTATTTGCTCTGTGATGGAGATACGCTCGACGTATATTCCGTCAGATATGTACCGACCCATCGGACGGAATAGACGCGACCGATGATACACTTGACGCATCTTCCGTCAGATATGTGGCGACGCTAAGTAGGTACTTGCGAGACTTTTATGATGCACAAGACTATCAAATAAAGGTAAAAAGAGTTTTAAGAAAAATGTATTTAATGTTTATATTTACAAAGTAATTTTCCAGATTTGTAAGTTACTCTAAAGCCGTGATAAAACGAACCAAACAAAACTAGCGAGTTCTTAGAAAAAGTAATAAGAAACGCGCAGAGTTTAATTCGCTCCTAAAAACTTGTGAAGGTATGCTCCGCCGGATAGTTTCGTGATGGACAAATTACTGTGTACATACAAACTATGGAATTTTCTTCGCTATTCGTACTTGTACTGGTTGCATTAAATTTATCAGCTCATGAATGCTGTTTCGTTTTATTTTGGAATGTCAAGTGTTTGAGCTGAGATTCCGATCATTTTATATTATATCTAACCAATTCAAGAACAGACTGGATAAACATCTACTGAACTGCAGACAGAGGAACCAGTGAGGAGCATCTGGATACAGGCATTATCAGTTGTATCAACTGCCTGCCTGATAATAAATAATAATAATAATTTTACGTAGAACAATCAGAACATGCCTGTATAGTACTGTATCTATGTACTATATATAGGCATAGTTAGGCTGCGTGGTGTAACGCCTACGCAACGTGTCGGTGAAAGATATGCAGCGTCATCAAGTGTAGCGTCATCGTTATCAATTATCCATGTATATTTTCCTTTAGTGACTTGTTGTTGTAAAAAAAATCATGCGACCAATGAAGTCTGCTATAATGAGTTCAAATACTCCCGTATCCTAAAATAAGTATAATTTTTCATTAAAGTGATGTTGTTACAAAGAAAAATAATTTCGTAGACATATGAGTATATTCATGCTGATCATTGTGGTTCAATGTAACGTGATTATAATACTTTTGTATACATATTCCACGTGACATATTTTAAGAGTTATAAAAACTTCATACTCGAGTGTAAGCATCAGCACTTAAACAAAGGTGACATGCCGGCAGTAGCATTGAAAAGGAAGTATGAAAATTCTCGCAAACATTGACTAACCATCTTGAATGACGGAGACTCAATGCAGTCAGATATTTAATGATTTGGAAATATAATTGGAAGTTTCAAACAAAGAGATCTTAGAAACATGATTGACATGAAATTGTGTTTCATTCGTAGAGTTCTCGCACATCACTGGCAAGCTGCCTAATCGGTTAATGCAGATGCATCTTGTACCTCATAAATCTCCACATATTATAAGATACTCTCGTCCTCTTTGTCTGTATGAAAGCGATAATCTCAAAAACTACTTAACGAATCTTTGTACGGTTTTCACCTATAAATCGTGTGATTCTTGAGGAAGCTTTAGATGTATAGGTGCTTCACACCGGAGAGGTCGCGGGCGAAGTCTTGTCACACATATTTATAACGAGAACCAGTGAAAATATCATGTTGGTTATTCTTATTCGTTCTGTCAATCAAAAGATGAGACTGACATGTATGCATCTAATTGAATAGAAAAATAGCCACAGTAGCTGAATTTGAGATGGATACAGAAACAACGAATTCATTCATGAATTTTATTATTCTTTCTGTTTCGCGTTTGTTGGTGTTTCACTCATCTCGCGTAACTGACTGTGAAACAAACAAACAGTTTTCTTCATCGTGTTGTTATAACATTAGTATGATTCATTCCAGATACATAAATAACATTGAAGGAGTTTTTTCGCAAACTCCAGCCGCCCACGGTTCCCGCTCTCTACTTTCAGTACGTTACATAGTCGTAAGACATATATAATATACAATGCTCGATAAAATGCTGTTGTAAAGAAGCAAGAGGAAATACACGTTTAAAAGTATGTAAATCTTGTGTGACGTCATTAAACGCGTTGGTTTCAGTGCAGAAATAGTAAACTTGTACTTAGTTATAGTGAGTGATGTATCAGGTTGCGAGGAGATGCTCGGAGTGCATGCGTCATGAGATGTGTTGGGTGTGATCATAGCGGATGGATTATGTGTGTGTATATTCAGATTGGTGTTTAAATATGTGGAATCTTACAAACTTTGCCTGCACGAATGGCGTAGTGGTTTAAGCAGCCGCATCACTACGATAGTGGATAGAGCGATCTCATCTAAAATGTACGTGGAAGAAGCTAACACGAGCCTCTAGACTGCCATGAAACAATGGATGGTCCCATCAACAATTGTTTTGATGACAATATGTATTTTGATAATATTTATATTTTCCAATTACTTTGAGGAAGTGGGATGACTACGCATTTCGCTCAACTTACTGAAAACACATAAATTAATTTTCACCCACGCTTCGTCTGGCCGGCTTGAATTGCGTAAGATAAAAAATATAAGGGTCTAGAATTGAACGAACTCAAAGAGAAATCTTGATTAAATTATATCGAAAACTAACTTAGGATGAATAAATGAAGAACACTTTTGTACTCGTTCTTGTAGTCAAATCACGTTTTAGATAGTTTGATAAAATAAATCGTGAAGTGAAGAAAGCTGTGAACAAATCTAAAAGAGAACGGTGACTTTACCAGAAGCATTGCACGATCCACTAGATACTTAGAGTCTTGAGTCACCATTGGTACTGATGGGCATTAGGCAAAACGATTGGTTCTCTTGTGTGGCAGTCATACATATTACGTTGTGCCTTCCTAAAAGCTCGTCGTTTTTCCTCCTCAGAACCACATCTTTGTATTTGTTTTACTTGATACACTAATACATCCGTGATCATGGTGCTTGTAACAGTGTCGAAATATTAGAACATCAAAACTGCGGTGCATGGCTTATATCGCGTTAAACATTTTAATGATTGTTATTGAAAGTGATTATTAGTTTAAATCATCATCATACAGCCTTTGGCAGTCCACTGCTGGACATAGGCCTCTCCGAATTAGCACCACAATCGTACTGTGAGTCAAGAAGGGTTAGACGTACTATACCACACTGGCCAGATGGATTGGCATACGGTTTGATGTCGTGTTCGACGTCTCTTCGCAAAGATACTGCTTGCTTAATGTATTTTCTTTGGTTGCCTTTTACAAAACCCACGGGATGAAATGCGGTTGTGTCTTAGCTTTCTTTATCCGTCACCATGCAGATCCGAGTTTAAATACTTATACAACTTACGATAATTCTGTTTGCCATTCTATTATATTTCAATTGACATACTGATACTTATATGGTAGCACTAGTGCACAAGTATGGCTTGAGGCCCACTTAGTATGGTAATAGGAGGATGATGAGTGTTGCGTGTCAGATGACCGCACATGTGAGACACACGTCTCGTGCGAATTAATTGCAACTTATGAATGGACCACTGTTCATGATAGTAATTATGTTTACGATGTTATTTTTGATGACGTTATGATGCTAAAGATTGATGTGCAAAGCTGGGTGGGTGATCATGGTATAGCGATGGAAGTCTGTGAGTGAGTAATAGCCTTTGTGTCAATGATTCAGGTTGGCTTCCAGATGAAGATGTTTTTAGGATTTTCTGTTGAAAACTTGACTACATCAACACGTTTTTAAGAAAGAATAGGGTATTTGACTAAAAAAATCGAATTAGTCCGTCTGATAGATTTCCAAAAAATATTGAACACGTATATTTTCTTTAGTCGCGTAAACAAAAATTAAGACGACAAACTTCGCTGAAAACTCGTGTGACGTCACTTGCCAGTACACTTTTTACTGGCAAGTGACGTTACAACCCCCCACTCTTATACGTTTCTCCATCTTTGATGCGTTTTATCTTCGTAATTTTTTACTGATTTGATAAAACAAAAAATACGTATCCAATATTTTTCGATAATCTAACTGACGGACTAATTCGACTTTTTTGGTCAAATACCCTATTGTGCTTTGCGAAACCGGCCGTTGACAGCTTTTTATTTAATTGTTATAAGTTAACGTTAAGATGCAGGATCATAGGATCACAACAATCGACATTATTAAAACATACGGTTTCATAGTATCCTGTATAATTTTTTGTACAGAGATAAAACTACGAGAAGCAACTAATGAAAGCCTCGCTTTACTAATTTTAGGGTGTTGTACTCTGTATAGAAGAGCCCAAAATGATTTAGCTGAGTAGCTGTTAATAATTCAGCTGCATAAAAAGAATAAGTATATCTGCCATAAAAGTGTTGGTAACAACCGTCTTACTCTGGCAACAACCATTTCGCTTGGCTACGTGAAAAAACTTCATTGAATATGTGAATGCGCGAACATTTGCAGCCGCCATGTTGGAGTAGGCTATGGCTTTTAACTGACTCACTCAACCTGTTTGTTTTGAGATTACGAAACGTAAGGGTCGAATATTAAAGATGTCATGTACGCGGTGGGAAGTACGTCGGCCGATGGCCTAGAGGGGGGCAAGTTGATATGAAAAATGAGAAAAGTATTGTGAAAAGTAAAAATTATAGGGTTTTTGCATCTCTGGGGCAGCTGCCCCTCCCACTCCCCCCTGCCCCCCTTTGACGACCCCCATGTGTACCGATATTGACATAGCGCTATATGATAATATTTATTTATTAAGTCATATCAATCATCAGTTTTGCTCAAAATCTGGCTCACTGCTGGACATAGTCGTATTCTCATAATGAGAAGGGTTAGACTAGGGTCTACCACGCTCCCTCCCGTGGGATCTCCACCTTGTCGTGGTGGGGGGGCTTAGTAACCGTGGATTTATTTTCTCCCACGGTGAAGCTAAGCGGGATCCCGGGAGAGGACGCTCCGCGTGGGCTTGGAGGGGCCTGCGCAGGATGCGTCCAACGGTGCGGGTGCGGGGGACAGTTCTGTCTGTCCCTCGCAGTCGGGTGCGGTCGCGGGAGGAGAGGAGTGTCGTTGTTGCGTTACCGCGCGCCCTATCTCCCGCGACCAAGTGGGGGCGCACCATTCGATGCGTAGCGGTAAGGCCGCAGAGGAAGAGGAGATGCGGTGTTGCGTTGCCGTCCTCCCTATCCTCTGCGGCCGCTGGGTGTTTTGGCGGCGGAGCCCAACACCTTCATCTGCTGCCAAGGGGATTTCGTTCGGGGCCCGCCTGACCATCTGGCGGGCCAATACCCGTCGGGGGGTAGTGAGGAATGCTTAGGTGAAACCCTACCCTCCGACACATGGGTACATGAGGAGCACGGGTTGGTTTTTAGTCAGTAAGAGTCTGACAGTCCCCTTCGTATTTCCCCCCAGGGCGAAGGGGGAGTCCCTTCGCCCTGGGAGGAAATATGAGGATTTTCCAACCCGACACCAAAAAAAAAAAAAAAAAGTGTCTACCACGCTAACCAAGTGTGCGTTGGTAGACTTCACTTCTCTTTCGAGAACACTATGATTAACTCTGAGATACCTATGTATCTTTTTTTTGTTTTACTAATTATTGAAAAATCCCTTCGGATCTCCGGCGCTTGGGGAAATGAGGGCCGGAGTATGTGGTGCTACCACTAAAAACCACCTCGACTGCCAACCAAAGTCGCCCTACGAGAGGAACATTGGGTACAGGAGCTGCTGTAGTTTAATTTATTTTAATCAGCATGTCCAGTCCTCGAAATATATTGACTGCAGGTGTATACTGTGTATAATGACACTGTTTACACTAAACGCTTTATAGACGATGCCAATAGCATATGCCAATAGTCTCCTTAATAAAAAGTCAATTACAAAAAATATTTATGTAGATAAAGAAAATATTTAAGATAATATTCTCATCTTCAAATAAACAGCACTACATATTTTTATTTATGACATAGTCCCGTAAATTGAATCAGATTGAATACGCAAACACAGACAATTCTGTTAGATTTATATAAAATGGGAGCTTTTATGAAGCCTTTCTTTATTACCTAACTTTATATGTACCTACATTCATATACTAATTAATTAGAATGTCAAAGTTTGTTGTAGGAGGTACTTTGTCAGCGTAATTTTTTTTTATTGGTAAAAATTTAAAGTCAAAGTTGGCTTCGAACTCGTACTTTTAAAGATCTTGACCAGAGTTGAACTCACGGATCACCTAGAGGTAAGCGACAACCGCCGCTTATGCAAGAATAGGGCCAGGTGTCCCAAGCAGTTAATTATATGTAGATACAAATCTAGTTTTATAAGTATCGAAACTGAGGATTAAGCTATCAGCGCGCTATAGGCTGTGCTTTATAAGTATACAAATCAATCAGTTACCAGAGACTATATGCACACCGCGCCACTTAAAACACACCTACCTGCATGCTTGCCAGACTACATAGAGTTGTACGCTAATGCTACACTAAACGATAATAAGAACACTAACTAGAAACACCTATAACGAACACTAATAAGAAACACCTCTGAGTGCATCTAGCTAGTATCTCTGCACTTATAAATAAATAAAAGTACCAAAATCTAAACAAACTATTTTCAGATCATTGAAAGCTCTTTTCCAAAGGAACTGCTCTGTTTGTGAGACCTAAAGACGCATCGCTTTATATAATACCAATCATACATAATCCATTACTATGACATTAGAGTATAGGCAAAACTTTATAAATAATTTATCTTCCAAAACCCATGAAAACTATTGCCCTTTCTCCTATAATAAATACTCTTAGTTTGATATTAGCCTCACGTTTTACTACAAAACTTTTACAACATTTTCTTGTAGTAATAAATATTGAGGGACAAAATCAGTTGGCAAAGCCATCATATTCTCGGAGTGCCCGGGTGCCCGGGTGCCCCCAACGAAGCATCCACAATATCTGCCACCTTAGCGTAGCCAAATATATTCAACTACACCACTTTGTCTTACTTGAGTACCAAGAACAAGCCTAATATCTTCTTAACTTGGATTTACCTAAAGGTTTCATAAAAGTTATGTTATACATAACTCCAGACTGTAGCTTAGATACAGTAAGTAGGTACTGTCGTCATATTCTAAAGGTAAAAAAATATTGGATGTAATTTTGTAATGTACCTATTACAATAATCTAATAGTAGATACTAGAAAGCCGGCTTCCCATGGTGCGTGGCTTTGCGGAGAGTGTACTTATAAATATACGACAATTTATTATATGTTGAAAGAGACGATCTAGTCTCTATGCGATTGCCTATAAGTTATGTAAATATACGCATCGACATTCGACGTTAAATGTAGCGCCAGAAGCCCAACAGTTACGGCAACACTCCTGCAACTGAGGGATCATGGTTTCAATCTGTTTATGTATGTATTAAATTGTGAATAATTATATAATTGCTTGTCAGAAGTCTTGCGTGACAGAAGTTTTCCAAACCGTTTTCCCATAAGAAGCAGACGAAACAAGATCTCACGACAGCATTTCTTTCGAGCTTTTATTTTTGAGATTTGTTGACGTTGTGGACTGTCCGCCACTCAGTCCATCAGGAAGCTTTCAAGCGCGTCTGTCAAACGCGTCGTTCAATGTGTTTTATGTGAATAAAAGAACAAAACTGAAGCCTGTATTTCGGGACATTTTAAAGTCCGACGCATTTTGCAAATATGGCAATTTTAAGTAGATAATACGTGAATACTATTACATCTACTAAAGTTGGTCAACGTTATTGCCCGTACAGCTCACAATGGACTTAAGTGACGCTGAAGTTCAGAACTACTGTGGCTCTCACAGTTTTGTTTCTGCTATCAGCGCGACGAAGAAGTGAAGTGAACTTAATAATAAATTGTACTTCTATACTATGATCTGTGTCAAAAATCTGTACCAGCAGGATAAACGTTTCAAAAGAAGATCGCCTTTATCTGTGCATATCTCCGTAACATCGTACGAATATAATATTATAAATATTTACAAACACATTCATGTTAACAATAACGTATTGCTTTATGTGAAAACGTTTCCGCGACCAAAATAAAACAGGAGTGATATTTTTATTCTCCTCACACAAAGATAGTGCACGAGTGTTATCAGTGGTTGGCAGCCGACAGCGCGGCGATGCTGCAATGTACGGCTCAGATAAATAGTTTCTTCTAACTTTTGTAGCAAATAAATACACACGAAGACACAATATTTACGTCAACTTTTATCAATATGACCCACTTCGAAACAAACAAATTTGGAAAGTAACATTCGTATGTCAGGCACCTTACCTCCAAGCTTAGAAGAAAATTTAAATAATTACATAATAAAAAAAATAAAAACAAATAAAATAATTACATAGTGACTGCATTAATCGATTTTAAACTTTCGCGATTTGTGTACATCACACATTGTATGAAGTGACTGCATTGACTTCATTATCAAAAATAGATGAAACATAGTTCATACCTACTCCCCCCTGTGGGAAAAATGAATAAATGTACGTTATGATTATAAACGTATAAATGTATCGAAATCATACCTGTTTAAACCTGGCTGCAAAGAGGTGCGGCCAGGTGGTCAACGGAAACCGTGATTTTTCAGAATCTTTATATATATCCTTGCTGTAGACGATATTTTATTTAAAAAACATGTGACCGAAATGTTTTCCCAAAAACCAATTACGAATAATTTTATAAAAAATACTAGCGGCTACATTTTAATCGGCAACCCTGTTGATTAGCATTCTCATATGCATAAAAATTTGGTTTTTAGCAAAAACTCGATGAGTGCACTAATTTCATCAATCATATTTTGTCGTGATAGTGTCTTTCATCTAGTGTGTTACACAGTGTGTATAACATTCACAATCAAAAGCATAATAATCCACCATTTCTCAAAAATATAAACACTTTTATTATACAGTACCCTTCAAAATCAAACCAATCGAAAATAAATGTAAATGTAAAATTAACTAAGCCAATACGAATCCCCGATTGAGTTAACACCTGTAAACAAACTAAATCTAAATTTAATCTAAATCGTAATCTCGGTGTAAATCTTGCATTGCGCAGTAAATGAGAATGGTTCCAAAGGGATTTAACGCTTGTCGGTAAATTAAAGACGGTTTTAATGTACGTAAATCAAGTTAAACGATATAAAATGCAATTAGTTTGTACATTTAACTCATTATTGAAGTTATATTGTTTCGATTGAAGTACTTTGGCTATGTTTTTGAAGAGTTGAAATAAAAGTAGGTGAAAATAACACTTATAGGGCTTGTTCCATAATTTGAAGAAATGTGTATCAGAAATCGTGGTTACGGAAGACTGAGACGATATTTGTCTGAGAAGACATCGAAACGTCGGATTGTAATAAACAATGTTGCTACTAGATAATTCGATTTAAATGTAATCTGTTTAATTTTAACAAATATACTGGTTCATCTGGACATACAAAACTATTTTCGTATATACACAAATCAAACATTATTATCAAGCAAATTTCCTTTACCTTCATCAAAGGGGCTCATTGGTCATTCACCGCACATTTATTGTTGGGAAAATTTGGTATAGCCAAACATCGTACCCGTCCTTTCAAGGGAGAGGCCTAGTGCAGCAGTGGACTGTTAAAGGCTGATGACGATGATGATGAAGTTTCTCGGAACAAGCTTCATATAAATGTAAATAAAAAGTTACAAAGGATCGTTTGTTGTGAAAGTTTCAAGACCGACAATCTCGTTTTCATTCACAACTGAGCAAAGCATAACTTATCATTCATTTTATTAATAGTATGTATCCATTGCACTGCTATTAATGTTTGCCATTTATTGCCAATAATTTCACTATTGGTTTTGTACTTATTATTGCTGTTTTATGAACGGTTCTGATACCATAAAAATCTTCTTTCTCATTTTATCATAGGAATGCTCAAGATATTCAATTATTATCTTAAGGTTCTCTATAGTTTCATTATATTTTTGAATCTAGAAAATTAAGCTTATTACGCGCAGATTCAACTTGCAGTACTCTCTAGAGAGAACGCGTGGGGTATTAAGACCGTCTATGTACTCTACGTGCAATTGTGCATATAAAGCTAATATTTTAGCTGGATTTCTAAGACTGCTAAAGCAAAATCTAGCAGACTCATCCAATCTTATTCTTTATTCTACACTGTTTAACATTTTAAAGTATAAGTTTTGCATTTCTCTATTATTACGCCGCAATGCCTTCTTTTATAGTGACTTTTATCATTGGTGTTGACGGCCGGTTGGCGCAGCGGTAGTGTAAGCGACTGCCACGCCAAAGGTCGCGGGTTCGATTCCCGCTCAAGTCAAACATTTGTGTGCATGAACATGGATGATGTCTTGGTCTGGGTGTTTCTATGTATAATATGTATGTATTTACAAAACAAAAGGATATATGTATGTTTATCCATTGTCTAGTACCCATAGTACAAGCTCTGCTTAGTTTGGGACTAAATGGTGTTGTGTGAATGTAGTAGAATATTATTATTATTATAGTAGAATATTATCATACCCAAGTCATATAAATCATTACACTCATAGATGAAATCCAACATCCGCAATCATCTTCGCAGGGCTCCTATTTTTGGGTTAAGGGTCAAAAGAGAACCTAACATAATCTATTTATTAAGTTCGTCGCACCTAACCCTAGGCACTAACTAGCACTTGGAATTTTGTACTTCGGGATTTTAAATTTCGGGATTTTAAACTTTCAGGCTAATGAAATTTCGGGATTTTAAACTTTCGACCAAACAACCATTCGGCGTTTCGATTATCGGGATTTCGTCCACCGGTATTTTAAAAATTGGGATTTTGATACGTACCCATTTGCGCACGTGAGGCTGTTTAGGTCGGCGAGTGCTTCATCACAAGTGCACACAAAACCGAACGAAAATAAATCACCCGGAAAATTAGAATTTTATATTTAGCCGCTTAGTATTCAGGGGTTATAAATTATATAACTGAGAGACAAGGCCTTGGTTGTTTTAGCTGTGCATTAGTGATAGCTAGTAGTAATTGACTCAACAGATATTTGTATCCTTGAGGAGTCATTATACTAGACACGTCATTAGGTGCATACCAGACCGTTACATAGTAATTCCAATTACGGATAGCTGTTACAGATAATCGAATTTATGAGTTTTATAATTGCGATAATATTTCAATAAAGATGTACTTATTGGTTTTTATGTTTTGATAACGATTAACTTACTGCTGTGTGGCATAAATAATTTTATTCTCAAATAGTAATACTTATGTATGACTTAATGTAAAACAGTGGATAGTGATTTACAGATTGAACGTCGTAATTCATTTCATTCGGACAAATACTAAAACTTAAGAGTAACTTTTATTACCAATAGTAAACATTGTAAATCCTTTAGATAAATAAACAAAGTAATAAATATCAGTGTTTTCGCTTTTGATATTATGTATAACACATTTGTATTACATTCTGTGTGAATATAATGTCTTTTTAATTTTCTTTGCATTGATATACGAGGTACGAAATAAAGAGTTTCGGGGGCAACATCATATATTTACTTATTTATGTGTTTCAGTGTTATACATAATATATTAAGCAAGCAAGCAAGATTTATTATTCCTTATGCTATAATAAAATGTAATTTTAAATTACACAACTGTATATTATTTGTATTTCTTGTTTGAGTGTAAGTTAATTTAGTTTTAAAATACAAAATTGTTGGGTTACATACATTATGTTCTAGTTTATAAGTTTAAACACTGATATACATTTGCAACGTGAATGAAATGTTCATAAAATTATAACAGATGTCAGAAAGTATCAACCGCAAAATTAGTCAGGGCACTAATTTAATTAATACTATAAAATACACAGAGGTCTTCATTTCTGAAAATATAATTTATTGTACCTACTCAAATATAAAATAGAAATATTTCCGTAATACTCATACTTTTGAACACCCATCACTAACTGTTGATAGTTCTTGCGCGTGAAATGAAATTAGGCTACTAATAAATTAAATAGGTAATAACATGAGACAGAGCGAGCGAATTCTTCATTTTAGAAGTTGTAACCTATGGCTACCAATAAACACAGTGTTTGGCCGCTACATCACTGCAGACGATCGTAAAACATAAAGATTTAAGCCATATTTTATTTAGGTACTAGATGAGCCTGATGAGATGATGCTCAAAAAGTTTAACCAGTAATTTTGGCATTATTTTAATTACAATATTTGATTGATCGCTCAGGACAAAAACGATACGCTCGCTCGCACTTCAAAACAATATACTTTTCAAACAGAAAACCACATTAAACGAAACGATCGCTCAGTCACCGAAAAGTGTACGAAAGTCGAAACAAATGTTAATAAAATGTAGAACAAAGAAACCAAGGGCAGTAAATTTGACGATTACTAAACTACAACCAGTATTCCGCTCCCTGTGGTCGTAATACGAAGAAAACTATTGCTTTTTATTATTCCTCAAAGCTAAAATAACAAAATAATTAAATGTTAAAACCAAAAAAACAATGGATACAATATTTCATTACACATTAAAAACCAAGGTGAGCTTATTTCGTTTGAAATTACAATTCACTTTGACCACACAATGGTGTAACAAATTATGATTTTCTTTTTCGTTAAAAAGACAATGGAGATTCTTCATTCTGCCAATTAATCTTTGTGGAGTCCTTGGACGATGGTTATCAATTTTGTACAAAGTCGTTCTTTTAGAGAGAGAATTTTTATAGACGGTGTGATCAGGCTTCATGAAGTGACGATAGTGAAAATACATGTTATGGTTAAATTTGTTGATATTATAATTACCTTTTACTATGCTATTCTTTTTAGGGTGCCGTACCTAAAAGGTAAAAAACGGAACCCTATTACTAAGCCTCCGCTGTCTGTCTGTCTGTCTGTTACCAGGCTGTATCTCATAAACCACGATAGCTAGAAAGCTGAAATTTTCACAAATTATGTATTTCGGTTGCCGCTATAACAACAAATACTAAAAATAAAAAAATGAAAATATTAAGGTGGGGTCCCATACAAAAAACGTGTTTTTTTTCGTATTTTTTGCTCAAAATTACTAACTGTAACAGGTAGACGCTTTAAATTTTCACAGAATATGTAGTTGTATATTACCTTTCAAAATAAATAATTAACTTTAAAAAAAGTAAATAATTAAGGTGGGCTCCCATACAACAAACGTAATTTTTAAGCAATTTGTTACTCGATCTTAATAAACAGGTAGAAACTTATAAAGTATTTAAGTATACATACAACGAACGTGGTTTTCTTTTATAGATGATGGTACGGAACCCTTCGTGCGCGAGTCCGACTCGCACTTGCCCAATTTTTAGGGTTCCGTACCTCAAGGTAAAAAAAGGAACCCTTATAAGATCACTTTCTTGTCCGTCTGTCTGTCTGTCTGTCTGTCTGTCTGTCCGTGTGTCACCACCGATTTTCTCAGGAACTGTTGGACCTAGCAAATTGAAATTTATACCAGATACTGAGGTCTATAGTTGCTATTAGGTGTATGAAAATCGGGGTCCTGGGTCAACCCAATAAAAAGATATGGTCAAAATTAGATTTTTGCGAAAACTTGTAAGTACCAAAATTAACCTTAATTTTCAACTTTTTTTAATTTTCGGAATTTTTCCTTTACTTGTGCTGTAAGACCTTGGTTTTGACCAAAATTGACAATTCTAGGTCAACCGTAAGTACCCTATAGGTTTTGGGTCGAAAACCTATATGGTAGTTCCAGTTGAACTAGAATCACGAAATTTGGCCAAAAGTAGGGTCTTACAGTACAAATAAAGGAAAAATTACAAAAAATAAAAAAGTGGAAAATTTAAGGGTGTCCCCATACATACATAGTAGACTCCATTTAAGATAGTCCTCTAAGTTGTATGGGCGCTCATACAGATTTAGAGGACTAGCGTAATTCAACCTCAAATAAGGTAAAATGCGTACGGAACGCTCGATATGCGAGTCAGACTCGCACTTGCCCGAATTTTTTATTTTTACTTTAATTACTGATAATATAATCCATACTGCCTCCTTGCTCCAGTGGATAGCGTATGTGTCTACTTATCGGAGGTCCCGGGCGGGGCAAAAGAGTACTGAGTGTTTCTGAATTCTCAGTAGCAGCACGGAGTCTGGTGATGTGCCCGGCAACGGCATTAGGCTCGCCCCTCTATTACGTGGGACCTAAAAATACATGGCGAAACGTGGGTGTAATATTACACCTCTGCCTACCCCTTCGGGGATACAGGCGTGAGTCTATAAAAAAATTGAATGATAATATCATATTTTAACTTTCAGTAAAATGGCAATAAGTACGCTATGTTTATATATTATTTACACCTAATCAAATAGATTTATAAGATTTCTGAACATAATTATAACGATGTTAGGTAAATATTTTGATTACTCATTTTGAGACTATTCGATACTTTAATTAAATTACGTTAAGTAAACGAAAATACCAAGTTGATATCGACCCTTATTAAAAAACAAATAGATAACCGTTTTACTAGCATTGGAATTATTCTAAAATTTTCATGATATCCAATTATATTTATTGTATGTTTCAACTAAAAATAATACCTTGAAACTCACGATACTTCTTTAGGTAAGTAGATACACTTATTTATTTGTGTGAACCAGTTTTTTTAATCTCGGAACTAAAAACGTCCAAGAAAGTTTCTCCGTCCAGTTCCTCGAGTAGATTCAACAAAGGAGTACGTTTATGTCTCAATAAACTTATTTCTAACACTCACTATACTTTTCCCGGTGTCTTCTTCCAGAATGTGCCTTCGATTTAATTAAGAAACTTTTAAAATGTCGTACTGGTACAAATTATTTTAAAAACGTTCAATGTCTTATATAAAGGAATGGCTCTTGTAAAACAAAAAAAACACTGAATAAAAAATACGTACCGATGTGGCCGATTGCTTTTACTTTATGATCCAATTAATAGGTCTGGTTATGCATGGTAAACAGTGAATGTAGGGTGAGAGATGATGCAAAAATCATCATAATAAATTCTTAAAAGGAAAAGAAAGAGAATGGTACAACAACAATGCGGCTGTGCTACGGAAAAACAAAGCAACTAACATATTTTTCAAAATCAGTTTTTTTACATATTTGGAACATTTTGCCTATAACGGACGCTGCTACATTCACAGAATCATCGAAAAGGCTTTATTTTTCGAGATAAAACTTTGTTAAATAAAGTAACTGCAGGCACTTGTCCAACATATCTACGGTAAAACAAAGTAAACCACAATGTCTAAGCAAAAACAAAGTAATTGCACGTCGATTACATTGTTTTTACGTTGTGAAATGATTTAATTGGCTTTTCATTTGATATAAATTTATTTTTAAGCCCCTTTATCTAGCTATAAGAAAATCAAACAACTTTACTTTGTTTTTGGATTGTTAAAAATGGTCAAAATGGCAAATTTGTTAAGGTAAAAATAAAGCAAGTAAAATGACAAATGTAAAACAAAGCAAATGAATGACAGTTGCTTTGTTTCTTTATTGTAAATCAATTCAAGCTATTACTATATCCCATTTACTTGGTTTTTACTATGCTGTCGTTCATTAGTAAAGTTCAAATGTCTAAATTATTTGACATTACTTGGTTTTATCACCTTTCAAATGTCATTTTTCTCACAATTAAACTTGTCAGTTACAACACTTACAACTTCGTAACATAAGTTTGCCAAGGCTTGTGATTCTTATGTGTTTTGTTTAGAAAATGTTTAAAATGCAAAATAGCCACAGTTTACGTTCGAGAACTATGGTACAGTTAGCACAAATGTAAGTGCAAATGTCCAATTATTTTTATTGTGTGTTTAAATTTCGTAAATACCTATTTACGAAATATATCGTAGGCATACATGAAGTAGTACCTATCTTTCTGTTTTGATTTGGTTGCTATAAGAAATACTAATCAATTTGTTAATAAACTCTCCGTGTAGTGATGGATAAAGAATACAACTACCCCATTTCAATTCGTGGGAAAAAGCGAATAATATCTTTGCGAAGAAAGAAAGAAAGAAAGAAAGAAAGAAAAAATATTTTATTTGTTTCTCCTTATAAAATTTACAAAAAAGACAATATAAAATTAATAAGTTCATCCAAGAGAACAAATAAGGCACCTGCGTCAGCAATAGTTGTAGGGGAATCTACAACGCTGGTATTCTCGCAGGGCCTAATTATAGGTCAACATACAAGTCTTACTCATGACATTAATTTATGACTTATATAGCTACTTGTATGATAACAAATAGTTAACAACTTATTAAATATATGTAATATATTATAAGTGAATATTATATCAATAAATATATATAATATCAACAGATACAAATATATATTATATAAACATATACACATATTCATATATAAGTAAAACAATATGCTTCAGCAGTGTAGGTACCATTCAGTACAATTAAGTAAGTAACCGCATGTTTTACCATCATGTAGATAATTTTTGTTTGTTTATCAAGATTTCTTTAAACTTATTATGGAATGTATGTACCGTTTTTAGGTTACGCAGGGGTGGCGGAATATCATTCCAACATCGAGTAGCGGCATATCTGAAACTGCCCTTAAACGCAGTTGTTCTATGCTTCGCAGTGACTAAAAGATATGTAGCTGCCCTTGTAGAGTATGGGTTGATATCTCGAGACCATGACAACTTCTTAAAAAGATATGTTGGCTTTTTGTATAAAACAATACCAAACAGTAATGATGCCAAATGAAGGTGCCTGCGTGTAGTCATCTTCATCAAATTCTCACTGTTCAGAAACGGGGTGACATGAGTACGAGGAGGGATGCTGTAACAGAATCGAGCACAGGCATTCTGTACCCGCTGAATTAATTTTTGTGTTCTTCTAAATATACATGCACCAAATACAGTATCCGCATAATTTAATTTTGATAATATGAGTGACTCGCACAATTGTATGCGTATGTCATTACTAAGATATTCCTGGATTTGATATAACAGTTTGAGACGGTAAAAACAGTTTTTGACAGCTTCAAGTACATGCGTCTCAAAATGCAGTTCACCATCCATAACCAAGCCCAGATTGCGAGCTTCGCTAACCTGCTCAATTGGAAAGCCATCCACCATAACCACAGGGTTCAGGTCTTGTATCCTTTTAATACAATCCTTAGATCCGAATATTAAATATTTTGATTTATTAGGGTTAAGCACTAATGAATTTACTCCTGCCCAGTTAGATACCCTATCTAGATCTGAATTCATTTTATTTACAGCTTCATTACAATCTCCTGGTTGAAAGGATATGTATAGTTGGAGATCATCAGCATACATGTGGAACTTGGTGTTATGTATATGGCTGGTAACATCGGCACTGTACAAAATGAATAGGAGAGGGCCGAGGACTGATCCCTGAGGGACACCTCGGGTGACCTGACAACAAGAAGAGTAAGCCTTATTACCATCCCTGCTATTATCCAATTGGACGAATTGAGATCTGTCAGTGAGATAACTATGGAACCATTTCACCGTTGCTGAATCACATCCGTAGT
Organism: Euclidia mi; assembly: GCA_944739405.2. Taxonomy (NCBI): domain Eukaryota; kingdom Metazoa; phylum Arthropoda; class Insecta; order Lepidoptera; family Erebidae; genus Euclidia; species Euclidia mi. Next base: position 1,001,729 of record OX123188.2, on the reverse strand, counting down.
AAGACAGTTTAGCTAAGAGAAGAGAAATATTTATTGTTTCGAAGGCACGAGAAAAATCAAGCATAGTGAGCAAAGTACCCATACCTTGGTCCCTAGCTTCCAGGATATCATCAACCACATCGAGGAGAGTGGTGGTTGTACTGTGGCCTTGGCGAAACCCGGACTGTTTCTGAGGTATTATATCATATTTCTCAAGATACTTTCTCAACTGAGCGCTCACTACCTTTTCTAGTATCTTGGACAAACACGGAAGCAAATTGATAGGTCTAAGATCTTTGGCCGTGATTGGATTTGGTATTTTGGGTATAGGTTTGACTATTGCTGTTTTCCATACACTAGGGAATGTAGAAGAAGTGATTGATTTATTTATTATTTTTGTGATATATGGCAGACTTTGGGGGAGTGTCATCATTAGCATATCTAGTGAGATATTGTCAATACCGAGAGCATTCGATTTTAGACTGCAAATGTGCAAATGAACTATCTCTTCACTGACTGGCTCAAGACTTAGGGTGTGTGTATGGAACCTATCAGTTTCAAAATAAATCAAGTCAGATAACAGTACTGCATAATTACCAGGGGTGTTTAGAAAATGCTTGTTCAGATCATCCGGATTATTAAATGTATGTGGCAAATCATGTAATCTTTGTTTACCAATTTTAATATTTGATTTTAGATTACACCAGAGCTTCTTTGGGTTTCTGATATGTTTGTTTATGTATGTTTCAAAGTAAGCTCTTTTTTCATTTTCAATTGCCTTTTCTACAATGCTTTTCATTTCTTTATAACTACTTCTGTGTAAGCTAGATTTACTTATTTTGTAACGTGTATGATACTTGTTACGTAACTTCACCATATCTTTAATTGTGTCCGTAATCCAAGGGAAAGACCTCTCTCTAATTAAAATTCTCGTTAATGGCGCATGCATATCAAACAGAGTTATAATAAAAGTGTTAAATATCGTAACCATGTCATCCACATTCTCCTGCGCAGAAGAAGAGATGGAAAACTTGAAATCAAACCCTATACCAACTTGTCTGGCCAGCGCGGTATAGTAGGCCAAATACCACCCAATGAGTGCACCAACAAATAGAAGGCCCCCAGTTCCCGGTAGTCCTGCTGTCCGCTACTACGGTAGCGGTCGCGGTAACAGCGGGGCAGGGGGTGCTAAGAATCTCCGGGCTACGGCAAACGGCTACCACAAGAAACTGACCCTGGCTACGTACAATGGACGCTCGGTACGGCTGGACCAACACATCACCGAACTCGAAGTAGAACTAGGTCGTATAAACTGGCATATATTGGGGTTGTCTGAAGTCCGAAGACAGAGGGAGGATACGATATCCCTTCATTCAGGCAATCTGTTCTACTTTCGAGAAGGTGATCAGCCCTCTCAGGGTGGTGTCGGTTTCCTAGCTAACCAATCTCTCACTAACAGCGTTGTAGAAATCAGCAGTGTATCGACACCTCATATTAAGGGTCACAGACAGGACGGTACTCTCTGAAGGTGGTACAGGTATATGCGCCAACCTCGATATACTGCGATGACATAGTCGAAGCCATGTATGAAGATATTACTAAGGCTCTACATCATACCACCAAGACACACTACAGCGTTGTTATGGGGAATTTTAATGCCAAAGTGGGAGTACAAAAACGCGGCGAAACGAAAATCGGACCCTATGGCGTGCGGTGCCGAAATCACAGGAGGCAAATGCTGGTCAACTTTCTGGAGTCACAGGATCTCTTCTTAATGAACTTCTTCTTTAAGAAGAAGCCTCATAGAAAGTGGCTATGGCGAAACCCCGATACTGTGACAAGGAACGAGATAGACTTCATCATATCTGACTTCCGATCAGACATGATGAAGTCTATATCGTTCCTTGTATATATTAATTTGATGCGATTGAACAGAATCCAGGCACCAAAGTCTTCGCTCGCCAGCTTGGTAGAATTCATCTGTCGAGACTCAATACTGCGGATGGCAAAACCGTATCCTTCAAGTTCGAGGGAGCTTTGCAGTGGTGTAGCATCGATTAGCGCTACATCGAGGTGTTGAGATGTTTGTACGACACGGCCACTATGACCGTCCAGCTCCAGGATAGTGAAACCAGCCCCATTGAGTTGCGTAGAGGGGTGAGGCAAGGGGATGTAATATCCCCTAAGCTCTTCACCAACGCACTTGAAGACGTCTTTAAGACGCTGGACTGGACTGGACGGGGCATAAACATTAATGGCGAGTACATATCCCACCTTCGGTTTGCCAAAGATATCGACATCGTGACAGAGAGCCTGGAAGAGGTGAGTGAGATGCTGCACAGCCTAAATGGAGCCTCTCGACGGGTCGGTCTCGGCATGAACTTGCATAAAACCAAGATTATGTTCAACGAACACACCGGGCCGTGACCGGTTTATGTCGACGGATCGATGCTCGAAGTTGTTCAAGAGTATGTCTACCGTGGTCAAGTAGTCCAGCTTGGTTGAAACAACTTCGAAAAAGAAATCGACCGCAGGATCCAACTGGCTCCTACTGAGACGTAGCTTGCCAAATGTTGCCCAACCCAAGCGGGTTGGGCAGCGTTTGGCAAGCTACGTCAAGTTTTTCTTCGCTCCTACCGCAATGCCTGGAGACCAAAGTCTTCAACCAATGCGTCCTACCTGTTATGACGTATGGTGCCGAGACGTGGACACTCACAGTGGGACTAGTCCACAAACTAAAAGTCACGCAGCGAGCTATGAACGGGCTATGCTTGGCGTCTCTTTGAAGGATAAATGATGGAGCAAGCGTGTCCTAGAGTGGAGACCACGCGTCGGCAAGCGTTAGGTAGGGCAGCCCCCGGCTAGGTGGACCGACAACCTGAAAAAGGTGGCTGAGACAGACTGGATGCGGATGGCTGAGGACCGTGTACTGTGGCGCGTGTTGGGCGAGGCCTATGTGTAGCAGTGGACTGCGATAGGCGGATTGATTGAATACTTCATTAATGATTATAACTTATATCTATGATTTTTTAATTTATTTTTGGTAACCGTTATAAACATATATATCCCTTGAGTGAAACTTATCTTAATTAATCCTAAGATGAAGTAGTTTTTACAATTCTTACAAATTATGTGATTCATAGAAAGCAAAAGCCAACAAATCTTTTAGTAGACATATTAATTTTTAAATGGCTTCATTGTCTTTGTTAAAAATAATTAAATGCATTTGCTTTGTTATTAAAACTAAAACCTAACTTGTCCATCTCTTTTTAAATTATTTAAAAAAACAAAGTGACTTTAGTAACTATGTTACTGAATTGTTCTTTTTATTTAAAATTAATTTTATGTCTATAGAAAAATATTTTTTTCAATTTAAAGGAAAGTTACCAATAATTACTCAAAAAAATGCTTTGAAACAAATAGAACTAATTATTTTACAAATTATGAAATAACAAAAGTACTTAAGTTGTCGGCAGTACGTTTTAAATTTGTGATTTTCGTTGTTTTGCTCCTCCTGATAATTTTGCTTGACTGCAATTACTTTGTTTTTCCGTAGAGCAGCCGAATGGGGTGAGTGTTATAGATGAATCAGCGACCAGTAAAGTACTACTATATAATATTATATATATTGAAAGATAAGGCGATGTGAAATATCTGTAGTAAATAATGTACATTCCCTAATGAGTCGGATCTTGTCTGAATATGACAGCCTTACTTAGACGATGGATCGATCTATGAGACACCGAGGTTCGGGCTTACAAATATTATTTACTCAATCAAAGATAAACTGGAAGAACAGCAATTTCATTGATAAATATTAATTTAACCATAATCAGGCAAAACAAATCATCATATTTAGACTCTATAGGACAGAAAGTTAAGCCTATGTCCGTTTTCTCAATACGATTTCAGACTCCGCATCGTACCTGGGGATTACTTCTTTTTTGTTCACTACGGTGGAAACTCTCCTTATGAGCCATCTCAACTCGACGCCAACCCGGCCGGAGTGTGATCGACCGGACTTGGGACTGACGGAGGAGGTGTGTGGAGGCTCTCGTCTAAAGGCGGGGGCATATCCACTATAAACCAAACCTTTTTCAATTTTTCTATCAATCGTCCTGAATGAGAAGAAATGTGTGCCTTCTAAACTCCTGAAGAATTGGAGAAATATGAATGAGATTTTGGAAAAAAGAAATCAATTGGGTTTCTTTCGAACGAGCTTCCACCTATCTTATCGCAAAAGACAAATTATAGCTTTTAAACATCAATTAAGCTGGAATTACTCATGGGTTACCATTTCTTGGTAAATGAATGAGCAGGTCACGCTATTACACCCCTTTTCACCTAAACCATCTCCTTCCTCAGTCGTTCTTCACATCCCTTATAGGAAAGATAGATAATATGGGAATAGGTCTTGTCACCGGAACTCCCACTCACCGAGCGAAACGCCATCATGGCAACCCACAAAATACGTCATGATTGCGTCATAGGTACATCATTGGAAATCATTTGTGGAGTACAAAGCAGTGTGCAGTTTGGAATAATAAACTGAGCACTATATTTCTAATATACCATCTATTATAATATTCCACTAAATTCCAGTTCTTGAGTGCCAATAGTAGTCAAATAAAGCTTTGAGCGGATGAAAAGACGAACATGGTTGCAAAATAAAAACTTCCGTATGTCTCAGCATGATTGAGCACATCATTCACCCTCATAACAATAATATACCAGATTTCACGAACCGAATCTATTGTAATCTCTCTCATAAAAGCCAAACTAAAATACTAATATAGCAAAATAATGACTGTTTTCCCTCCAAGAGTATTTTTCACATACTGTCATTCGTATTCTGTGTTATATGACATATATTGTCGTCCGCTAGTTGTTTAGTTATGAATATTGCCATGGTATACGTCTATTGACCCGTATTTTAACAGCAATATCCGGGATTATCCAATTACGTTGGTCTTAGTTAGCTCAAACTGTATAACCGGGTACAACCGTGTCTACGTGTAATGAAGTATCGCTTGGATAATGATTGCACTGAGAGTTAAAGCGATTGGCGGTAATTCGTAGATTATAAATGCTTTTTAATGATGTTGGAAGTTGTACGTGTTTGGGCAGTAGGAAAACAGTTTGCTAGTAGTAGCGGAGGTATGTCACTTTTATTGCTATTAGGTCATTATGATGGCCATGGTTCATCGACATAATATTGTGGAAGATATTGTTTATATTTATACGCTCAGTTACTCTAGAAATTCTGTTAGCAACAAGGATGGCGTCCCTAAGTGTGAGAATCCTCTGACTAGGAATGGTGATCATGCCTGGTGGACATGCCCCTATGGTATTTTTCGATATTTGCATAAAGTACCCAATCGCGTGTGAAACTTATTACAGCGCAATTCAGGATCTCTTATCTCCGTAGTTCGTGGTTTGTGTCTTGACCATAGCATGATAGAGACTCTGGGCTACCATTGTTGTGAACGGAGAGCAACTAATTCTGCAGTAAATTCTTAACTACTCATGTGGTTTTTTGTAGATTTTACAGAGCCTTATAACTTTTTTGATCGAGTTTGTTAGAAGTTTGCAAGTAATCTCATCACAGAAAACCTAGGCACCAAAACAACGAACAAGTACAATAAGTTTAACTAAATACTAACATTTTTAAACGGAAATATTATATGACAGCCTTTAACTTATACTTTAAGTGCAACTATGACATAAATCAGTACGGCAAATACCGTCACGACAGAAGTGAGACAAATATTTACCAACCCGAGAGTCAAACCCTCCACCCCGAAGATCAAACAACAATACGAATTTAGAGTCATCATTTGTCATCACTGTGACTTCCGATTTTTTTTTCTTAATTAAGATAAAATTAAATACTAGATACTTAGATATTATTTATAAGAATATGAATGTGTAGGCTGTCTAGCTAGCGATGTAGTATTAACTGAATATTTAAAAAGTCCAGGGAAACTGAAAATTGTACATTAACAAATAATAATATGTTTAATGTGTATCAACACAAAGTTTAGTTTCTAAAAATCATGACGTTTCGGCATTTCCTTATTTTTTCGTATATAGACTAATACCTAACACAAAATTAGGCCACATCTACAACATTAGACTTAACTTAAACACGTAAAAAATCCGGCCTATATCAACCAACATCTCATAGAGTAAACCACAGTTTACTAACACTTGAAATTAGGTAACGTAGTTGAATACTTGTTGCTTCGCTCGTCTATTAAACATAAACGTGGCAAGAGGCAAATCTAGAATTCATCAGCTACGTTTTGGATTAAATAAAAGGCAGTTTATTGTTGAGACAACGATAGCCTAGTGGAGATACCAACAGACTGCCATGCAGAGGGTTCAAACCCATGGCTTTTCCAAGTTATGTACGCATTATATTGTTGCCCCGGAGAGCACGTTATGCCGACTCCGCACCGTATCGGCTAGTCTGAAGATCTTTGACAGTCGTTACACGGATTCAGTACATATCCTTGAATATGGTGACACTGGTATAATATTCGTTGAGCTGCGGTGGTCAGACGACAGTCGCTCGGAGGTAAAGCTAATATTTTGTGAAATCCGATGAGACCAGTAAGTGGAACCCGGGCCAAGGCAAAATGCTCTGATTCAACTAGAATAACGCTAGTACAATAATAATGAATAGGCAGTACCTATATTGTAATTTTTTAGCAACATAAGATAATAAATTAAAATATTTTCAATGGACAAACGATATCCAACATGAATACAAAAAAATACTTCTAATGATTATGTTGATTCATTTTCTTAATTAATGAATGTTGGTTTAGGGTACTTTTAATCCTAATCTTTACTATAGAATATCTCTGATCTCTGAGAAAATATGCCTTTAAAGAGTTACATTTACCGATTTTCGACCACTCTAGACGTGATCCAACAAAATATAATATTTATTATAAGAAGGTAAACTCCACTGATCCCAATACTATTGACAAAGATGTTTTACTCTAATATCGCAAGCCCGAGCACGACTTATTGATTTTTTTGTACAGTAAGTAAATAAGCGTGATCTTACCCTTATAAGCTTTGCAGGGGCATATTGGGTAAAGGGACCAGTCGGGAGATCCGCGGCGGTTTCTTTTATCATTAATGTAAATAACAGTAGGAAGACGAAATTGGTTTAAAATTTCCATTCAAGAATATTGTGTTGATGTTCTTAGCTTCGACACGTAAATTCTTCGGTTCCGGTTGTTGCCTAGGAACAAGAAACATCGGACCAAGTCGAAGACATTTGGACACTCTATAACCTCTGACACTAGAATTGGGACACACTAACACAAAAAATAAAATGAAGACCTGTATGTACAAAGTTACTTTGTGTATTGATATCATTACCATCTCGGCACTATCAAGATCGCATCAGAGACATAATCCCGCGAAGCCTAGACTCCGCTTTATAGTGTGACGAATATTTACAGAATGTTTGATTTTCTACAAGGTGATATTAGCTTTAGCCACGCAAATTTTTCCATGAAAAACTAATGTAGTTTACCTGTACTTTTCCTTGAATTCGAGATTCCACCATACTTCTGAGAACTGTGTAATATTTATATAAACAATAAAAAGCTTTACTATCAGTTTTCATATTTTTAATAAAACGAACACCCGTACTCGGAATACTTTATGTATCCCGAGTATTTATACAATTCATGAAACGTACTCTTAATCATCAGCCACGAGAAACGCAGAGTAAGTAATTTGAGAATTACACGTAGTCTGCCAACCCGCACTTGGCCAGCGTGGTGGACTATGGCCTTACGTGAAAAGAGGCCCGTGCCCAGCAGTGAGACAGTATAAAGGGCTGATGATGATCATGATGATGATGAAACGTACTCTTAATCATCAGCCACGAGAAACGCAGTCCAAGTAATTTGAAGGTTGCACGAAAAACTTTCTCGTGTAAGGATCAAACTCATATCTTTATATGTATATTTCTTATGTGCATGTGTATGTCACTGAACTCCTCCTAGACGACTGGACCGATTGTGATGAATTATTTTGTGTGTCTTCAAGGGGACTTGAGAATGGTTTAGATTCACAATTTAGTCCACAAAAAAATGTTTTATTAGTAATGTTTGTTGTTGATTTTGGAATGTTTTACATTGGAACCGACCGATTGTCAAACCCAGCGCAGTGTCAAATCTATATTAGTAATTTCGTCACGGGGTGAGGTAGACTCGATCGAAACCTTACCTGAATAATAAAACATTAAAAAATAAAGATTTCGAGTCGACAACATATATCCGCAAAATTCGGATTGTGGAGTATTTTGTTAAATTCTAATGGTTATAATTACGTCACTCGTGATTAATCTGAATCCAAATCTGAATCATGATCATCATAAAAGAATTCGTCATCAACATTTTGTACAATATCTGCATCTACAAACAGTAAATCTTCAGTTGGTGGACTGATATCGTCATCTTGATTATTGTGAAGATACAAATCATAATTATTTATATTTTCCATATTCCAGTTATATGCAATAAAAGCCATTTTTTCAGCACGCTCCGTCAGCAGTCTATTACGCTTCTTTGTGTGAATTCCACTTATTGTACTAAAAGAACATTCACATGCGGCAGACGTTACAGGAGCCGTGAAGATAACTTCAGCCACTTTTCTCAGTTTCGTAAATTTACATATGCCTTGCCACCAAGAAAGGGGGGTGACATTATTTACTGGCGACCACACAAATCTTTGACTCCAAAAGTTAGATTTTGATTTAAAATCGGAAACTTCCGCCATTATATTATCAATATTTAAGTACGTTGCTAGTTCATCGATAAAATTCATTGCTGCAGCATCTTCTTCACTACTTAAGTTATCACCACAGATCTTAGGATCTACAAACATGCAGCAGAATGGATAGGTTCCTTTTCTGGATTCAACTTTGTCAAGCAGAGTTTGTTTTTCTTCTTCATTGATAATATTGGTGTGAGCAAAAACTTCTGTTATTTTTAATTTTAAGGTGTTCCACACTAAAACTGTTTTCTGAATTAAAATATCATTACCTTCTAGTTGGGAGATGCTAACAGCGATTGGTTCTACAATTGCAGCAACTTCATTTGTCATTGTCCAAAATCTTTCATCTAATAAATGTGATTTGTTTTCTGACGACAACTGTGCTCGTTCATGCACCGCCAACGTTTGCATTGCTGGTTTGACAAATTTCATCACTTGCAGCGTATCATGTACACTGCTCCATCTAGTTTTAACAGGTAGCTTCAATTTTTTGTTGCAGTTTTTTTCAATTGAAATTTTCGTAAAAAGTGACGAGAGTACTTGACTGTATTTTATTTCTTTTACTACATCGACTATTATTTTCATTATAGTTTTAATCACATTAATCTTTAGAACGTCATCTGCCAATAAATTTAATGTATGTGCTGTGCAACGTAATGTGATTATATGTGGATATAATTCTTTCACATTCAACAGAGCTCTTTGAACATTATTTGCGTTATCACCTATTAACACAAACAACTTTTCGGGGCCAATATGATTCATCACTTTAAAAATCTCTGTGGTTAAGTATTCTGATGTATGACGATTATCAAGCGTGTTTACAAAGTCTACGAGTAAAGGAGCAGGTGTGGAGACTAAAAAATGTATAATACCTTCATTTTTTATATTGGACCAGCCATCTAGCTGAAGATGCAGTATCGAAAGAGATTTCAAATTAATATCTTGACTCTTTTTCATTTCATCATAAATGTTATCCACGTAAGTTGTTAAAGTTTTTCGTGTTGGCAATGTGTAGGATGGCGCTAAAGCAGAAAATACTTTTTTCCATAATGCATGTTCTACCCAAGAGATAGGAGATCCTGATACTGTAGTTGCTAAGGCGATCAATTTATCGACGTCTTTTTTATTAACGGAACAATCTGCTTCTGAAGACACAGCGGAAGAAGTACAAGGCAAGTTTATGCACGAATCGGTTTTTTGTCAAGCTAACATTTAAAATTTTCATATCTTGTGGACATTTCGTGAAATTTGCAATATGAGACCGCATACGAGTAACATTCGCATATCGAAACATTTTGTTACAATATTTACAAAGACACTGTTATTCCATTTTTCAAACGAATTCCATACTGTTGTGTCCTTATTACGACCCATTTTTGTCCCAAACTCACTTAAAAAATAACAACACTTCCTTATTATAGCACTAATACAAACACTCCGAAGCTAAATGAATGCCAGTCAACTACATATTGCCACGCAATTTCCGATTCCCTACTAAACACATATAACGGGGAATCCCCGATCATAGATTACATGCTATTACGTTACGTACTTACCATAAACTAAAATTTGCCGGACAGTGACAGTGACCGAAAGGCGAGACAACGTAGTGGGAAAATAAATTGACAAATCTGGCAACACTGACTGTCCAGTAGATTTTAGTCTGTGGTACGTAATACGCATGTTATCTATGATCGGGGATTTCCCGGTGTATGTTAGATATCTCTTAACGTGAACCTTAGAAATTATTTTTTATAAGTTAACTGGATATCCTCCGAAATAAATTAAAATATAATTATGAAAGGTACTTACACTTATACAATTTTATGAGTGTTTTTGACTGATCTGACCCACAAAACTGCCATTGTTAGTAGACAGCGATGTCCAAAGGTAAGCACCTACCGACTAATATTTTACTATTAAACAGAAATACCAACAAACTAGTAGGTAACTATCTACTTAATATCGCACGTTCGTATAACTACTCGTACACGTAGCATTATAATTTATTTTAGACTCAGTGGCTTTGCCTTCGCGTGAGTTTATGTATGTTTATTTGTTTTTCAGAAAAGATTATACTAGCTTCAGATAGTGAATCAGATACTGAAATTAACTGTAATTTTGACAATATGCGTAATGAATCAGAAAATTTATTCACTGAAAATGCTGATTACATTCCAAGAAAAAAAAAAGCTTTCAGAAGTCGCCAGAAAAGACAATACTCCAAATTGCAGCTTACCTAAAAGTGATACGTATATATCAGAACCAGATGAGTACAGTCAGTACGCTCAACGTTGGTCTAGTCCAGATTATACAGTTAAAGAATCCCAAAAACAAATCCCAAATTCAGAAAAACAGTTTTGTGATGCGGCAGTGATGACAGAACCAGAGTACAAAGCGGAAGAAAATGAGAACATTAGAATTTCAAATTAAATGTTTTGTAAATTTATCTCGCATGAACTTGACCGGTATACCGGTGATGAACGGTATAATCTTATGCAAGAAATCATAAAAGTCTTTAAGAAAAATAATAAATAACATTCTTAGTAATAGGGTACGGAATCCTAAATATGAGAAATTTTAGTATTTTGATAAAAAGTAACAAATAAAAATTTGTTATCTTGTTTTATTTTCTGATCTTGGTCGACTCCCCATTTTTTTCCAATATTTGAAAAATTGGAAAAATATTGGATTTTTTTTATTTTCTTTTCATTCAGAAAATTTTCCATTACCCATCATTAGTTCTGACAGACAAACCGCAGTCGCCATATTGGCCACTCTAGCGAAACTGTCACTGACACCGGATAACATTTTGAGTACTACTACTAAGACTTAGTACTAAGTAGTTTGTACGTGTAAATACTTTTTGCAGTTATATTTCTTAAACAGTCAAGACGACAATTATAAGTATCCGCCCAATAAAGGAGATTTGTGTTACCCCGAACATAGATGACATACTTTCTATAACTATAGAACCCCTAATTTACGCGAGCGAAGCCGCGGGCAAAAGCTAGTATGTATATATTTATATACCTAACTCTGCTCTGGAATAAGCTTTTAAACAGCAACGATTGTCAATAAAGACTTGAGGTTCTTTACGGTTTAGATAATATCCTAAGATTTAATCTATATACTCGTAATTATTATTATGCATTATCTTAATATATCTTCTTGACGAAATCTTTTATTTTAAGGGTCCCACAAGGGTAATCACAGAGAACAATGCAAAAAATAACCATTGATTAAATGCGTCGTTCTTGCACTTAAACCTTCTCCGACAATCACAATATCTATAGGTTGAAACCGTATAAATATCCTTTCGGTAAATGAGTTTCTAGTTTTTTTACATACAGGAAGAAAAGTGGATTTCATTTTATAATATGTAAACCGTGACCAGAGAGCTGGCACGTATTTAGCACAAAAGATAAGCATTGCTTTACAACGAGGTAATGCTGCCAGTCTTCTGGGCACGCTTCCCATAGATATGATAGATATACTATAACTTCTGATTGACTGCGATGCGGATGACTTTCATGACGCCTTCTAAATTTAATTTTAATTTATTTTTTGTCTTGTATATATTAAATAGGCTTATTTTAATTTTAAGACATAATTAAGTTGCTTTTTATGTAATAGTTGATTTTGTTGGGAAAATAAATGGTATTTAAAAAATAATGAATATTACACTGTATGTGATGTTTCTGGGCGATTACGGATTGCAGATTATAAGCTGAGCGCTCGAGCGGCGTCATGCATATCCAAAGTATTTAGAAGAGTATTTAGAAGTTCAAATAAATTGATTTAAAATAATGCGTCATGGTGAAAATAAAATAACCAGTCGCAAGAGAATGTAAAATATATGATTAATATGTGTTTGCTATTTTTTAGAACATGATAGATTATATTCTTTAAATATTTCTAACGAATCACCAAATAAGTTTTACGGATACGTACAACATGCAATTGATTTCAGTGACGAATTTAACAAAATATATTGACGCTATTTTTTATTACAATATCTTAAATATATTGCCACAATTTTTCATTGTAATATCTAAAAAAATATTGTCACAATTTTTCATTTCAATATGGCGCCTTACTTTCCAAATCGCTTTCCAAGTAAAATCAATCAATTGAAATCTGCGCGGCCTTATGCGATCGTATACGTTACATACATAGATCACCTTCTAATCTAGGGATCTAATAAATATTCAGTTTAAGTCTAGGTTACCTATCATAAATATCATCAGCTGTAAGACAGGCTAGTGTTAATTATATGAACCGAAATATGTAACTTCAATACAATATGAATAATATTTTGCAGGCAATCAATAAAATAATCATAATAAAACATGTGTTCTTATTTTTTTTTAAATGGATTGAAGTCATTTGTACATGGTTTATTACTGGTTCTGGTATGCTGATTAAAAACTTATTTAACGGTAGTATATGTACAAATCATGTATCTAAGAAAAACTCATCTAACTAATGAATAGAAGAGGATGCATGAGGAAACTGATGGGAGTGAATGAAGCAAAAGAGATATGTCAGTATCGTTGCAAATGGCGTTCCGTAGTCTCTGCCTACCCCTTCGGGAAACAGGCGTGAGTCTATAAACAACAAACCGACGACGATTTGGACGAAACCCTTTCCTATAAACAACATATCGCCGCTTTAACATCTAGGCTACGAAAATTATTATTTGTATTTAAAAAACTTCGCTTTATTTTAGATCATAACCTAATTATACAGATGTACAAGGCATTGTGTCAGTCCATAATCCAATACTGCATAACCTCTTGGGGAGGTATAGGAAAATCTTTAATGCTCTCTATAGAGCGAGCGCAAAGAGCCCTGCTTAAAGTGGCCACCCGCCGACCTTACCGATTCTCTACAAGCCTTCTATATGAATCATGCAAAGTGCTAACGGTTCGTCAACTGTTTATATTGTACACTGTACTAAAACAGCATACTGCGCTTACGTACAACGCCGACCTTACTAACACCAAGAGACGGAAAGATATTGTCTGTAGTTCAAGCTCTGAATCAAGGTTTGTCTTTACTAATAGATTCTTTTCATTTCTGGGTCCTTATCTTTATAACAAAATAAACAAAGAAACATCTATTTATGACCTAAGTTATGTAAGATCAAAACAACGCGTCTATCAGTATTTACAAACATTGAAATATGATCAGACCGAAGAACTGCTGACTGTGGTCAAATAATTATACATTTCATATTAGTTTTAAAATAATTCTAAGTAGGCATATTTTTATTTAGAAACATTACGTTTAATATGTTGATGATAAATATTGTAATTACTTCATAACTCAGATCAAAATCACTTACTGTAAGTGCCTTTAATGCCTGTGGCACAGGTTTACCCTAGTACAGGCACCTCATTATTCTACCTAAATTACCTTTTAAGAACTTTATGTATATTTTTGTGATGTATTTTTTGTGATGTATTTTTTGTGATGTATGAAAATTAATTTTTTTTTTTTATGTATGTATGTATGTATGTAAAATACCTAACTTTAAATAAGTCTTTTTTTCTAGGTGCAGTTAACCATCAGTTGCAATTATTTCAAATCACATTTCGTTTACAATATTATACCGTAACATAACATTTAAAAATGTGATAGAATGCTAGGTAATCTGGACCTAGCATTCTATTGAGTGCTTTACAGACGTCGCGTCGGCGTCGTTAAAGATACAAAACCTGAGTCATTCCAAATTAGTTAACTACAGAGTCAACAATACAATTACAACATTTATAAGTATCTATTAACACAACATGATCATCAAAGAATATAATCTACACGGAATGAGTACTTTAGTTGAGTAACTTTTATCCCTCTTAGTATTATTATAAACGAGAAAACTTGCGAGGATGGATGACAACGTGTTTGGTATAAAAACCTGTTCAGTCACAACTGAACAGGTTTTTATATGATTTTGTACTTTATAGTTATACATAGTCTCCTTTTGTTGCGATTAATACCAAACCGGAGACGCGGGTGCAACCTAGATAACAATAAAAGGATTTGTGTTATTAGACGAAAAATAAGAAGATAATATCCGCACTCTTCAGCTTATCTCTATACAGGAAAATAGCAAATGTTAATATATAGGTACACGTTAAACCTAACCACATTTGGCACGTATGTTGGGTTATATCAGGATTATGGTTAGGATTTCTGTTATAGAGATTCTGAGAAACAGCTTTAAGTTGTTAAGAATGTATAGAAATAAATGTATAAAAAATACTTTGGCTCAATTTACATCGATGCGGAATGGAAGCGACTTTTTAGATCGAAGTCATACGTGGAGTAATAAATTGTATGTCAATTGTATAATATGCATACAAACTAAATATCAGCCAGGGGAATTCTCGAGAATGCGCGAACATTTCAAGGAAGACGCGCAGCCCGTTTCTTGGCTTATATTTATAATACTGATTTTATAACCAATTTTTATGCAGTCACTATTAGACGTATCTTAAAAATAATATGAAAACATTTGCTGAATGTAAAAATCAGCGATTATTTCTATACTTTTAAGGCGACGAAACACTTAATAAAATTTTTAGCATATGGAACTGTAACTACTATGTCATTGTTTTATTTATAACTGGGAAACTTTCAAGCGATTGGATGACCATAGAATACAGTTTAAAACTACTTGTACATATAAAGAAACAGATGTCTAACAAAATGCAATATTCTTCACATGCTGGGATCGATCTCACTATACCCAGTGCAGTTTTAAGAGGCCTACCAACTACTTAACCTATTACGCCAGTAGTGTACCGTTCAATAATATTGACATGTTTCAAACTCAAAACGAGACAGCTAAATATAACATACCAAACTTTCTAAATCCAATATTCAATACCAACATTGACCAACCTTCTACCACTTCACACATCAAACTAGGATTTTAATTAGCTCTCAGGTCTTCAAATAAACCTAGTGTTTCTTGAAACTTATAGCCTTTGAGTTCTAAGACAGACAAAGCCATCTGCTTCCAATCTCGGCGTGTCGCACACTCTAATATGTGGAATCGCACTTAATTCTTAGCTTGGTAAAGTCTTATTAGTTTTTTGTGTACATCGAGACAGGAATAGATAGTATTATAATAAGGAAAAATAATAAGGATAACTACATATTATGTTGTATAGCAGATCGATATTGCTTGACGATTCTGTTGAAGGTTGTCTGAAATAATCCACCTGCGTGGATATTTGTATTGCATTAAAAGGTATGGTAACCTATGTGTTATTCAGACGTATACTTACTGCAAAGTTTAATAAAATCTGTTCTGTAGTTTTTGCGTGAAACGGTAACAGACATCCACCTATCCTAACAAGCATGCGTGTTTATAATAGTAGTAGGATGTGTTATCATATGAGCGTATATTGTGCTGGTCGAAAAGTTCTATTTAACAATGCTGTTGATGGCGCAAAAATCTATCGCCTCAGATGCTTTTACTCGAAGAATTTGGTATTTGTAAGAAGATCACAAATCTTTATCTGTATTAAGGCAGCTAAATATTTTAATACCTATTATTTAGTAATCAAAACCGTAGACAACAGTTATTTGAACCCCCATAACCCTCAGAAAACCTGTAACAATATCCCTCAATTATTTCCAACAAGTAGTAATTCCGGGCCTCTAATAATTTATAATACAATGCTCCGTGAGACGTGCCTACAATGTACTTCATCCTTAGATAAATAAGGATGTCTGTTCATTATTACGTAACATACCAAAACCGTGCCGTGAAATTAACAGCCGAATAAAAGAAAGGAGGAAACAACGATGCTCATTAAACAAATTATCAATAACTTTTATATGTACTCGTATACGCAAAAGGTCATTTTTTTATTTTTACAGGGAACTCTCGCACTAGAAATTGATCCTGGGAAGAGCTTTGCACAAAAATGGGACAGTTGGTTTAGAAATAAGAAAAGAAAAACTGATAAACAGGTTTTCTCACAAAGTTTTCCGTTCAAGTAATTTATTGTGCACTCAAGCTCTCAAAGTCAAAATTGCGCACCATGGGATTTCAACCCGTAATCCCATGCACTGATTGATTGCAAAAGTTACGGCTCGGAGTAATGGGCAGATACCCTTATCCTGAAGATTGATACACACCGGTAGACACGGCTCCAATCGGTTAGACAAATAAGGCTGAACCGTTCTAAATGAAGGGCTGTGTTGAAAGGTCGATCCAATTTGAGACAACCGATGACCTTGCTATTAATAGTGAGTAATTTAATAATGTTGTAGTAACGTCAGCGATGACGTTAATTATGAGATGAGTTCAGTTAAGTTATGATATAAAATAGGTATTATATAATATAAGATGAAAAGCTTTACATAACTTTTTACAATTTTTTTGTACTTCTTTTTATTTTTGTCTACATAACTTCATATGTTGTATCCAGGATTAATTATTATCAATCTCTGTCATGTATGATGTTAACTTACCCTTATTAGAAAGCTTGCAATTTAAATTTATTCACATAGGTACATACATATACTCACGCCCTAGTATGTACATATGTCTGTATGTAAGAGTACGAGTTTCCAATAACCAAATATCCATTTCAATAAGTATATTATAGTCAAATAACAGTTGGAAACGTTTAAAAATTACCTTAAATTCTACTGAATTCTTAACTAATATGAGTGTGGGCGAGAAAACATTTATCCAACTTCATAAACTTCGTGTCCGTTGCCTCGCTCAGTAAAAAATATAAACCAACAGTAAAAGTGCTCGAAAACTCGTATTTCACTGCGCCAAAACTTCTGGATTAAAGCTTTAGATAACTACTATAATTATGTTTTGTACAAACCTACCTTGATTCCAAGTACTCTTATTCGGAAAACAAGAAAAGCTGCATGTCTGAGAGTTTTCCATAATGTTCTCGAAAGACATGTGAAGTCTGCCAACCCGCATTTGGCCAGCGTGGTGGACTATGGTCTTACCCTTCTCATAGTGAGAAGAGGCCCGTGCTCAGCAGTGGGACAGTATATATACAGAGCTAATGATGATGATGATGACTCTTATTCGACAACATTCTTATATTCCTGAAGGAAATCCCGATACACCGTTTTAACAGATTATCCAAAAACGCAATAATTCCCTAAACAAATTTCACCTCTTTGGTAAAAATTGTTTTGTGAGGCAAATTTTATTCTCATATTTAGGTAGCGAGATGACTGTACCCGTACTTAAATGTACCTGTTTTATTTTTATTGATAAACGATGTGAATATGATGGAACAGTGGATTGAATTTACGGCATGTTTTAGCTTTTACCGTTTCTTTATTGAGTTGTGATGCATTGAAGCAATTTTGACACAATGAGGTGATTACAGTGGCTTAAGAAGCGGAGTGAAAGATGTAAGTAATGAAATAATGTAAGATTGGTGGAGGATACATTTTGTTTTTAAAATCGATGTAAGTATATGATCTAATGATGGCAATATTGTTTGTGTGTACAAGTCACATATTCATCATCATCATGTCAGGCTTTGACGACCGGTTAGCGCAGTGGGAGGGTAAGCGACTGCTACGCCGGAGGTCGCGGGTTCGATTCCCGCTCAAGTCAAACATTTGTGTGCATGAAAATGGATGTTTGTCTTGGGCTGGGTATTTTTATGTATAATATGTATGTATTTAAAAAAAAGTATATACGTATCTTTATCCATTATCTAGTATCCATAGTACAAGTTCTGCTTAGTTTGGAACTAGATGGTGATGTGTGTTTGTGGTAGAATATTAGGTATTAGGCTGGAGAGGCCCGCTGCAGAACATGGGTTTCTCCCAAGATTCGGCTCACAGACTGATTTTCACATATTCAATAGATGGAGATTGAAAATAGAAGACCTCGATTTCAGTCCAAAGCAATTTAGTAGAACACATTATGCCAAACAGGCCAAAGATTTGGTGCAACTACCAGTGGATTTTATAAATATTGTCCAACATTCATACAGATATTATGAATGAATAACTGTGTTTCGCTGTCATTCTGCCCCGTTAACAACTGAAAAAATATGAATTAAATACAGGTTACAAAAAAATTACATCGTATGCTGCGATAATCGATACCGGGGTATAACCGAGGGCAAAATCAAGTGTATAATATATTCAAAATAAGTCATCAGATAAACATACTAATCTACCATTCCTTATAAATATAGAAATTTCATTATACGTACTGTATAATGAAATTCCTATACCAACTCAATACCAACCGAATTGAAAATAAATGTAAAAATAACTAAGCCAATACGAATCCCCGATTGAGTTAACACCTGTAAACAAACTAAATCTAAATTTAATCTAAATCGTAATCTCGGTGTAAATCTTGCATTGCGCAGTAAATGAGAATGGTTCCAAAGGGATTTAGTGTTCGTCGGTAAATTAAAGACGGTTTTAATGTACGTAAATCAAGTTAAACGATATAATATGCAGTTAGTTTGCGCAATTAACATATTATTGAAGTTATATTGTTTAGATTGAAGTACTTTGGCTGTGTTTTTTTAAGAGTTGATATAAAAGTAGGTGAAAATAAGAGCTTATTCCATAATTTGAAGAAATGTGTATCAGGAATCGTGGTTACAGAAGACTGAGACCATATTTGTCTGACAAAAAATTGAAGCGTCGGATTGTAATAAACAATTTTGCTACCAGACTATTCGGGTTAAATGTAAACTGTTTCATTTAAACAAATATATTACAATAATTATGATAATCAATAATATAACAAAATATACTTTTCACTTATATCAATATAAATCCTCAATACCTCAACCCTTTAGATATATACAAAACTATTTTCGTATATACACAAATCAAACATTATTATCAAGCAAATTTCCTTTACCTTAATCAAAGGGGCTCATTGGTCATTCACCGCACATCTATTGTTGGGGAAATTCGGAATAGCCAAACATCGAACCACAGTATCCCGGTATAACAAAGCGAAAAGCTGCATGAAGTCGTCCCTGTCATCACAACTGAATTAGAAAGGGACAGACTGATGTATGAAGGACGGGATTTGGTTGCGTGATTGAGTAGTAGTGGACGCTTAGTAGTAAAACTGTATCCACTTTGTGGAGGGGCATTGGGAGCTAACGTTTTATGAGCGATTATGAAGTACAGTGGAAGTGGTGGTAAAAATCTAGATGATTACACGAGCTTGATCGGTTTCTTAAAAACAACGTAAAATAGAAGTAGTTACTGAATTAATTGATTCAACCAAAGACCTACCGATTCTAAAGCACGGCGTGGCGCACTTACTGAACCCGACATGCATATTGATACTGTGCTCAATAAACGGTAATATTTGCACCTGTTATTATTTTGGGGATTAACATGGCTACCGATGTGCACGTTCACACCTCTGCCTGATCCCTAAGTGATTTATGGCCGTGATGATAAAGATTTATCGAAGCCTATATCTTTTGGGGAATAGCTTTTAATATAAACACATTGTGTTGCGTATCGTTTTTTTTATTATTATTATTTATAGGCTAACGTCTGGCTATGATCACGCCAGATTTTAAGCAATGATACAGCTTAAGATGAAGCACATTTGGCTTGGCTTTTTAATTTAGGCTTAAACCTCAAATGTCACATGGTACAGCAATCATTATGGACGATTAAAAAGAAAGTTAATTGTTCGTATATATAAAATTCTTGCATTACTCACTAACCGGTGGACAACATTCGACAGAAATTACTAGGCGCATGAAGCTGAAATCTACTACACTAAAAGAGGATTTTTGGAAATGTCCCCCTTCCTCCCGCAAGGGGGTAGGGGGTAAAATAGCCTCACGCGGGCAGAACCGACGTCTAGTTCCTTATAAACTCTTAGGGGTGAATTACACCCCTTCTCCACTCCCGCCCAATTAAGCAATCAGTCTTTCTGATCACGTCACTTTACAAGTTCGCAAACACTGTCTGAAGCGCGCCCACTAAACCCTTAATTATTCAAGTCCAAGCTATCGGTACCGACACCCCTTTTAAGTGTGTTTGGTCGGAATCTACAAATTGTTGGCTCTGATAGTATTGACGACTAATGAATAACCGCTCATTACCATCTTGAGGCTATTAGTTGTGATGTGAAGCGCAGTGTAACTTGCACGTTTTTAGGAGGCAAAGTAAAGCAACGCTTGCAGAGATCATAACTTGGATGGGGGATCGCTAGTTGCGGTATTCATATCATAGTGTTACCGTGTCACCAGAGTCAGCCACATACACACAAGAATAGAATATAGGTATAATTTAATTTGGATTTACATGGCTGTTCGCACAAAAAGTAATAAAAAATTCTATCAAATAGGGCTAGAAAATCTTTGCGATAGAGACGACAGTAGGTATATTCTTATAAAAAAAACAAGATACATAAAATAATTAAATTAAGAAATCCATTACGCCTAACTCAGTAAATGAAAAACCAATGCCATCACTCAATTAGTTACCACACAATGAACTATAAAGTATTTTGTGGAGACAATAAGCTTTATCATACGCAATGGCGTCCCTCAAGGTTCTGTATTGGGTCCGCTTTTGTTTATTTGTTACATAAATGACTTGCCTAAGGCTATCAAACACCAGATGTCCTTGTTTGCCGATGACAGTGCCGTTATCTATAACACCGGGAGTAATACACAAATAGAAAGTGATATTAATTGCTTCTATAATTGACTGGTTGAATGCTAATAACCTTAAAATTAATCTATGTAAAATCAAAATAATGAATTTTAAATTAAGACAATCAATTCAAAATAATTTGCAAATTGACCACGATGGTGACTTGGTACTAGAAACAGATACCACAAAATTTCTCGGGCTCCATATCGATAATGATGTTTCCTGGAAAAATCAAATCGACAAAATATGCACGAAATTAAATAAATTTTCTTACGCACTCTACATGCTCGGTAAAGTTGCTAATAAAGACGCCTTACTGGCGGCTTACCATGGGTATGTGGCCTCTACTTTGCGGTATGGCCCTATATTTTGGGGCAATGGTACTAATATTGAAAAAGTATTAATCGCTCAGAAAAAATGTATACGAGCTATCTGTAAGCTTAAACCCACCGATTCCTGCAAACCTCATTTCATAAACCTTAAGATACTCACTGTAATATCACTTTATATCTTCGAAATCTGTGTTTTCGTCAAAAATAATTTAAGTTTGTTTAAGCCCATAAAAAGTCAACGTCGTTCAAAACAAGTTACATTTGTTACCTGTGAAGACTACTTTTTTCCATAAAAGCGTTTATGCCATGGCACCTAAATAATATTTAATAAGTTACCAAAACAAATCATTTTGAGTGAGTGTATCAATAAATTTAAACATAAATTATTTGGCCTATTAGTTAACAAAGCATATTATTCTATTAATGAATTTTTAAATGACATTTTATTGCAGCAAGACTGAGCAAGACCTATCATTTACTTAGCTTTGTGACATTTTTGTTTGACATACCTATCTAATTATTATGACATTTTAAAATTGACTTTTTAAATTCTTTATATTTCGTATTGTTGTGACATTTGAAAATTGACATTTATAATTAACTATTTTTGTAATTGCATGTCATACTTATTAATTTGAAATTGAATATTATCTCAGTTACATATTATATTTTAATGATGCCATCTTATATTTTAATGCCTATCGGCGGGACATGGAGCGCACTATATAAACAATTGTATAACAACTTGTAAACCTGTGTTCACAAAACAAAATTATTTGAATTTGAATTTAAATTTATTTTAAAGTATTTTTTGTTTCGCTTTATTTAACAAAACTTCATTCAAGTCTTCTTTTATCTTTTTTAATGATACAAAAAATGTTGTGAGAATAAAATAAGTTAGAAAACTTTAATTCAATGTTTTATGATTTTTCACATATGACAATGAAATGTTCATTATTATTTTTAGACCAGTGCAGATACGTTAGAAAACTGTGAAAAGTAAAAAAAACTTACAGTAGGATGAAACCCATTGGAAAAGAAAGAGGATATAGCAAAAATTTAAGGAAAAATAAATTACGGGCGATCTGACGTCAGGAAGTGGATGGGGTTGCGATTTTAAGGGTAAAAAAGGGTTTATCTCGATTGCCAGCAAAACTACAAGTCCTACGGGAAAAACGTCAATGGCAAAGTTGTTGGTAATAAAAAGATCTACAACTTTTGTATTTACACTTTATTCACACAACGTCATAATTTATGTGAAAAATAACCAAGTTTTTGGTTTTTCATTTCTATCTTTTACAATAGTTTTTTCTTTTAAACGAAATTTGGTGAAAACTTGCCTTTTTATGTTCCAAACACACTGTTAATGTTTTTATTTAAAATATTTATTTTTACATCTTATTTTGACTTAATATCGAAATAAAACCCTAATTTTCAACTGAAAATTCTCACGTGAATATATCAGTTTTTTTTTAATTGTTCGGCGTTTTGATCGTTGGAATCTCTACTTTCTGATGGTGTGAATAAAATATACATTACTAAGCTAAACGTTATCAGAAAATGCAAAGAACACCTAGCCCTTCCCCACTTCTCTATAAAATAACTATTAATAGGCTCAATAGTCTGTGGGTCACTCAGGTATATACATTATCTTAAAATAGCAATAAATAGGAGTCTACGCTATAATTTAAAAATATAAAATGTATCATTCAGGTATTCATTGATGTCATAATAAACTTTTTCTAACAATAAGTTACAAAGCGTAGTACGGAAATGTCTTAGTGGTAATTTGCTAACTATAGTTAAGGTGTTAACTTACTCGTTTACGCTTATCAACTGCCACGTCGCATACTGATCGAGTTCCACGACATTACGCTCTGTTAAATTATGGTTCCACCGGTCTTCCATGAACCGTTATGATTTGCAATTGTTATCTTTCGGGGTTCTATTATTAACTTTTGAATTATGAACGTGATTACTGTTCGACAGTTCATTTGACATTTATATTTCGTTTTTCGAATTAGACTTTGGATTGGATTAGATTTTGGTTGATTGATGGTGAACTGAATCGCATCGTTGACGTTACGGTTAGGTATTTGTATTGAGAAGTGATATCTGAGAGCAGTGCAGCGCACATCTTTAGATCGGGATTTACGACTGCAGTTGCCTGTTGCATTTTGGCACCAACAATTAATATGGTTAGCTAGCGTTTGAAGCCAGGTTGTTAATTGTCACCATTGTGTTATCAGTAAATTTCACCTTTACGATTTTATATTAAATGCCAAAACAGTTAGTCAAAAATAAACACAAGATTTTATTCTAAATACTTGAAAGATGGAGATCCTTCACTGTATACAAAAAATTATGTACCTATATACCCAAGGCTAAATTTGGCGTAAAAATAGGTGTAATGTGTTACCCATAGAATGACGCCTTTAAGGGCGTGACGGCATTGACATCTTTGTATTCGCAGCCTCGTAGAATTCAGTGAACTTTAAGGTTTCTTTGCCGGAGAATAATAAATGAACAAAAATAATCAGATGCAGATATTAAAAGCAAATTAAAACATAAAGCCTGAGATACAATAGGGGTAAAATGTTCGCCCAATGACACACGAAACTAAATGTATGTGACACTGCAACGTTGTAAAGAGTCTCGCAAAATGGACGATGTCGCAACGTATTCACTTGACGCGGGATGTGTTGCTAGTTTTCTCAATATGTCGCTATAGACAACTTCGAAAACACGTCACTGTGATTGTGTATGTATCGTGTCTTATGCTTACCCCAAAGATTTTCTTTTTATTTTTGTGTGTGAAAGTTATTGGTAGGTACATTAGCTTCCAAAGCTCAATTTAAATTAGTCTGCTAGGCTAAAAAGGTTTAGACAAAATAACATTACTGAATATGCCGATATTAAAACCAAAACCAAAAGAGAGCCTCGAGTCCTTAGTGTTTAACTTACGTCACCAAAAAGCTCAGCCGTAGTCGAATTAAGGCATATGCTAAGTTTGTAGAAACGAACGATTGGGTACCTAAAAAGGTAACAGTGAGGTCCCTTTGCAATACTTTCTCTTAGATTCGTTTTGTTTTATCGTTGTCATAATTTCACTGCTTAACAGAGTTTAAAGGTAGCGTTGATGCCGAATACGCATTTTGATGCCTCTCGTTTTTGTAATTTTAATGCATTTTTAGTTTGTAAAATATGTAGAAATCAATTCGAAAACTTCCTTACATATCAAAAGTCCTTTATCGTGGGAGTGCACAGAAACCTAAAATAAAAGTTCACCAAAAGTATACAGAGCCAAAACTAAAAGTGTCTCCGCGTTTGGGGTCCGAACCCACAACATTCGACACAGTGCTAAACGGTGGGGCAACCGCTTAAACTACTACCTACGCTATTAGTGCAGTCAATATTTGTTTCAAACAAGTAAAAACTTATTGATACATAGGCTTATCAATAATGGTAATGATGCGTAGAGCTTTTTATGTTACGGAACTCTGAACAGAAAGCAAATACCTATTAGATACAAACATTTCACAGAAACCCTAAAAAAATAAAACATACCATTTTCCCTAGGCATATGCCAAAACAAGCAGCGAAATACCGCGAGTGTCACCAACTGGACTAATTTATCCAATATTTATTCCTTCCAACGTTTGATGTTACACGAATTCCATAAGAAATTAAATTAGTGCCGAATCGTCAAGCCTTGGCAACGGCGAATCAGAATAAAACTCAAAGGAAACTCGCATTTTATTGGTTACGAAATGGCATGTTGATGTGTTTATTTTTATTTATTGTGTACATTTAAATGTGGTTTCATGTAAAGAGCTCGTAACAAGTTGATTGATGCGGGTCGAGCCTCAGTGTAAGTGACACGTGTATTTGGCGATAAAACATAAATCATAATTGTACGAGTGTTAAAACACAAAACCGGCCAAGTGCATGTAGAGCCTTTAAATATATAGGGTTCCGTTGTAGCCCTTACCTAGTGTACTTAGGATAATAGGACTTGATCACAATATTAATATTTTAATCTACAATTACTCGTTAATTAGTAAAGCCTAATAAGCCGTTAAAATTTTTACTAAAAGTTCATTGCGAATGTCACTACAAAACATAATTTACACACAGCTAAATCCATCCATCAACGTTTTAAAGATAGAGAGGGAAAGGGGCTGTTACTCTGCAACTTTTTTTTTCAGAGTATTTCGCAAACGAATCACTGAATAGAAGAACCCAACCCCTATTTTTTAAACATAATATCATAGAAAAAAACACTATAATTATTATTCCAAACTTCAGCCCACTATGTTTACAGTTTTAACGTAAAACCTTAGACAAGCAGACTATCCGACGCACGTGGCGAATCCATAAGGGTTCCTTGTAGGTTATAACGGAACCCTAAAGAGATACAAAAACATAACTCACTCTTACGGTTATCCATTACCTGTTTAGATTATGACGATTTTTATAAACATTGCCACTTGTAATCCAATTTTCAATATCATTCAGCAAACAGACGATATAAGTAATTTTCCACGGATACTCTACTTCACTATATAATCGTCATCAGCATCATTTTAGCGTTTTCCTGGTTACATCCAAAACTTATGCCTGGGAATCTGTTAACTGCTCACATTAGTCTAACCAGATATGGTAAAACATCAGCTTTTCCTCATTGTAGTGACTATCTTTTGACTGCCGCAACACAGAGGGTTGGCGATATTCCACAGCTTAGACCAGTGTCAGTTTAACCGAGGATACTCAGCTCCCATAATAACTGTCATAGATCTTCATGACTAACGAGAACAACGGCTTGCTCTCCGAGGCATGGAGCAAGTGATGATTAAGTATTTAATAGGCACATAACTTCGAATAGTCAGTGGTGCGCGATGTGGATTCTTACCTGATAGCCTTTATAAGGCAGGCTGTTTGTACTTATAAAATAATGATGTATCTGAAAGCAAGCTCATATATTTTTCGATGAAATATTGTGAATATATTTAGTAACATGTAACATGTTAATGTGTAAGAAAGATTCGTGTACAATTTTACTAAGAAAAGTCTAATTAAAAAATATACAATACATCTTAGACATCTTTTCCCAGAATTTTCTTGCTACAAAAGTACCTCTTGGGAGTTACTGTACATCTAGCGTCTTGGATGCTAAATAATTCTGTACTCATAAATATTATACGCAAAAAAGGTCGTTATTTTTATGAAACTGTGTAGGTACTTTACTTTTTAGCAATTTTCACTTTTGTTCGATTTGTCAATCACCTCACGCCAAAGCGGCAAACTTTA
Source organism: Euclidia mi (assembly GCA_944739405.2). Lineage (NCBI taxonomy): Eukaryota > Metazoa > Arthropoda > Insecta > Lepidoptera > Erebidae > Euclidia > Euclidia mi. The sequence continues at coordinate 974,628 of OX123188.2, read as the reverse complement.
TTTTCTTGATATTTATAATAGTTTGTTTTGAACTGTAATCCAGTTTGAACTTTCACGTTTTTTATTACCAGCAAGCTATTTTTAATATGGCTATGAAACAAACGGCCGGCTGGTGAATTTCTTTACTTGCGCTGTTCCCTAACCAATTGTCAAAACTTCGGAGAAAACAGATGTGTTTACATATTTAATGTGCTAGCCAACTCGACTAATATCTGTTAAATAAACTCTTATGGTGAAACTACCTGCTTTAACAAACTAACCAACTAAAGACAAGTAACAATCTATGTATGTGGTCGTGTTTTCATTATAGCAAATTAGCATTTTAAAGTGCTTTATTTTATAGTTACCGAATATAGAAATTACTGACGTAAAAGGATATAAAAATTCCTGTGTGATACAACTTGCACCACACAATAGAACTTGCACCTGTCTGAGCTGTAGCTTCGGCAAGCCGTAGGTCTGCTTTATCAAGAATATCTTACTTGATATTTTACTGATCGCTGGTTCGTGTGCTGAATATCTTACCGTGTTAAGCTTTCTACAATACACACAAAACATATCACGTGTCTCATAAGCTAAATGATGATACCGTTCTAAATAACAATAATTAATTAAATAGGTACAATATAAATTTCCATCTCAACTTTCAACACTGCCTCTTGACGCAACAGTAACTTAGAACGATTCTACCCATAAATTACCCGTATAATTCAAGTGGAAGACATCAATTACACTCTACAACAATCTCTGAATGAACAACTCAATAAATTATAGAATCCGCTGTCAGTGAGGCCTAATGTAAACATGGGAACGACTACCGAGTACTGGCTCCCGCCATCATTCGCCAAACCAAATATTTATTTGCTCTTTACCCAATCTTTGTAATATGTAGAATGAACCTTCGAGTTGTAAACTGTGAATAATTTTAAAGAGATAAACGTGATGAGTTAGGTTATACAGCCGACGTGTAGAAGAGTGTTTTGGTGGAATATTTGTTCAATATCAGGAAGTAACCAAAGTTTGTTTACTAAATCACGAGATTCTGACAGGAGTGCGTGTGTAAACTTATGTAATACTGAAATAACTACACAATAAAGATGCCGGTTTTCACTATAATTCTATTAAAGAACAGTGTCTGCATAGTCTTCATATCCGTTTATAGAATGTTTGTAAAATTCTTCGTAATACGCGATTTATTATTTGTACAGGAGTTGTCATATATTAACAATTAACAATATATGCACTAACATCAAGTTCACTTCGTTAGTGAGATTCTGTGAATGCTGATTCACGAACCAAATATGCACGTTAGGTGTTGTGAAACAGACAACAACTTTCAGTATTTCTCATTTCGTATATTTAAAATCAATCATATTTTTTAAATCGGTATGAACAAAATTATTCTAGAGGTTTTATGTGGGATAATTAATCTCACATAAAACAATATAAAACGACTAATAAATATCATATTTCTCAAACAAACACTCCCCTCAAAGATCTAAAGATTAAAAACTTATTTGTACATGTTTTATTCTTGAGAAATATAGTTTAGTTTACTTATAGAGTAAGACGATTAATTGTGCACTACATTGCCAACTTACGTAGAAGGCAATATTTATCATTCTGATGACTGGCGCACCGTAATTAATTCAAGGCAAAACGTTGCAAAATTTTATGCAAATATCAGTAATGAGGACCGGATACAAGTTGTCTAAAAAAATTAAAGCTCACTTGTTTATTTTTCAGTTGCCTTCATTTCTTTTTCCTATCTATGTTTAAAAATTCTAAAAGAGCTGTAATTCCTAATGGTTTAATTTTCTTTTTAAAATTTTCAAGCAACAATTTCGAGGGAATAGAAAATAGTAATAGGGAATTGCAATGCTGTTATTAATGAAGGTAATTATTTTTTTAGTAAGTACAGCAATAAGAGCTATTAATGTTAAACAAAGTACCATTGATTTCAGATTAAATCAGGCAGTTGGTACCTATTTGGAGTTTAAATTCGAATGAAAACCGCAATATTCGATATCAGTTTTATTAAAATGGCAAACAATAACCACAAAGATGAATTTGATGTGCGTTTATGTGAATGATTGTATGATTGTGATACATAGGTATGTATAAAATATTAGTATTATGTAATTTGTAACATAATTTTATGATATATTACTTGTCAGACTCGTTGGTCTCGCGGCATAAATGTGCGCGTGGGATAGGGAGGTCTCGGGTTCGATTCCCGGGTCGGGCAAAGAGTTATTGGGTTTTTCCGTTAGAAAATTCTTAGTAGCTTAGCAGCACGGAGTCTGGTAATGTGTCCGATACGGCAATAGGCTCGCCCCCTATTACGTGGGACCTAAAAATTCATGGTGAAATGTGGGTGTAATATTACACCTCTGCCTATCCCTTCGGGGATAAAGGCGTGAGTCTATAGAAATAATACTTGTCTGATTCTTATTCGTGTAAATACACGGTACACGTTTATCTAGTCTGGGAGTCATTTGCATCCATTGTTTAAATATTTAACAGCCCCGCGCGATACACGGTGTATTGCAATTCAGATTATTAAGATAATAGCAATAAAAACAAGGTTTTAGTAGAAAATTAACGCTAGGAGACTGAACTGGGCGACTACATTTTTTTATGGTAATAGGCGGCAAACGAGCAGACGGATTGCCTGATGGTAGCAATTACCGCCGCCCATGGACTCAAGCAACACCACAGGAGTCACAAGTGCGTTGCCGCCCCTTGGGGTTGTAAAAAGGGATAGGATGGGGAGTGGGATCAGGGAGAAGGGATAGGGGATAGGGCCTCCGGCACTCTCACTCACCGAACGAAACGCAACAGTTTACGTACTGTTACTTACTACGTCGATTTTCTGTGAAAGGGTAGTACTTCCTCGGTCGAGTCCGTCCATTCATGCTGAAATCAGTAAGGCTCTACTACCAACTGAAACTTGCTACAACCACTTACATTTCTTTTTATTTCCACTTTGTTGGAGGCAGAACTGCTTTAACAATTATTCCGGAAACATGTATAAACAAGTTATCCCAAACCTCATCGAGCTCATATTTTTAAAACGATCTTTAAAACAAATGGGTCTTAGAGCCATCGATCTTCTGGGAGCCAAGATCTGACAATCGGGTCTAACCTCTCAACCTTTATCAAAATATAAATTACATCCATCATCATTGTGTTGCCCTGGTCCCATCAAACTACATTGATTCCTAATACACCACCTCGGTATTGATAAGGGAATAATATAAAGACGAGTAACGTTGTGCATCTATTCGCTACAACTTTTCACTGTTAACAAGATATCAAAGTTCAAAGACATGCAGTCTAAATTAAATAAGTAAGTAACATAAGTTTAATGTATATTACTTAAGGTAATGAAATGCCATTTTAACTGGTTACCAGTACAGACTAATTTGTCGACTTAGTCTCTGGATTAAACAGGGTCAGCTGAGCGAGGGTTTAATTCAACCCTGTAGATAATTCTCATATTAGCAGTTTTATAAGAAGATATTTGATGACTCAAGTGTAAAAATATACCAGATGCAATCTTTAATCTAAGCTTTATAAGTTAAACGAGAAATTTTATTCGATTTCACGGATGAATAAGCGGTTAAAGTGACTACCGCGATACCACCGAGAGTTATACCTACCTACGGATTTGATTCCGGGACAACAAATTATACAATGTAGAGATAGTTGTGTAGGATTCTCCTAATTCTTTTTACAATAGTCTTCTTGATAGCAATACTAAAGCTCCAATAGGCATTTAAAAAAAATATTTGAACGAATCAATTTATGGCAGCCGATACTTATTAGGTTTTCTGTAACTTAGGGCCCATTCAAAGATTTCTCATTCAAGTAGTAATATATTTCTTTTAACGAGTCAACTGGACGCGAAGGAAATTAAATCATCTATAAATAGCAAGCTTTTGCAATAAGATCTTACTAAGAATTGTTATTTTCTAAATAGATTTCAGATTTATTGAAAATATTGTTATTTCGGATCAGATAAGTTTCAATTTATAAAATAATGTCAATGTTAAAAATATTTATTTTATTCTAGATGATGCCCATATATTTTATTTTAATTTAACTATTTCTGCTCGATCTCCTGGGTATTTTGGGCAATCCCTGCTTAGTGCAAAAAGTGCTTCTCAAGGAACTAGCTATGAACCCAACAGTCAATTTAACGACACAAACTTTCCCATAATCATACAAATATTTACTTACAAATCGTAACCGATGCACGCTGCAACGCTCAACACCAAGACACGAAGATCGTATTTACAGAATCTTATGATAAACTTCCTTGAATACTCATACAAGACTGTTTAAACAAAATTAAGATCAGTCGGTGTACGTCAGGCCATAACTTCGATCAAAAATTTAAACACAATTAAACAGTCGGATCAAACTGCCCTCTTCCATTACATACCTTATAGTTATTAACCTATATGCTGATCAATGGGAAATGCGACTTTATTTTTATCCAATTCATTAACGTCTGGGAAACGAGGTTCGAGAATTGAGGTGCCCATTCCGGATTAAAAGCTACAGAGACTGTTTGATTTGTAAATGACTCGTTAAATTTTCGATTAAAGTTCCAGTTTCAATATAATACTATATACGGATATACCTATTTCGAATGCACGGATGGTGTAGTGGTTTAAGCGGTTGGCGCGAGTAGTGTCGGTTCGATTAGGATTTATTGTTAGTGCTAGGATACTTAAATAATGGCAAATCGGTATTTTATATGGCACTAGCTTTTGTCCGCGGCTTAGCCTGTGTGTGCGTCGGTCTCGAGACATAAGGTAGCACGCCTGTTATTCTGATGTATAATCTATATTACTGCAAAGTTTCATCAAAATCCGTGCAGTAGTTTTTGCATGAGTAACAAAAACATCTATCATATTTATTATTTACAAACTTTCACGTAATTTATAATAATAATAAGAAAAAGATTTGTTCCTTTCAAATGTTTCAATAAATAAAATAAAATAAATATGAACCTATATAGGCAAATTAGTTGTTGTAAGTACTATTGAAACGGCACGAGTGGAACAGATCTTGTTGTTTCAGTTGCGAAAAGCAAACAATAAAGATGGAAAATATGTGTTTTCACACTCGTTGTTTTTGCACACAGTTTACAGGCAGCTTATGAATGAATAATGATGTTCTGTGGCATAGTTTTAAGTTACCCAGTTATTAAGCGACTTAAGAAATGAAGAATGTTCTCATTCAGTAGCATTTTTTTCGTCCTATCCCAGTTTGATGAATGATATTTGAACAACCCTGTTTTATAGGTTTCTTTAGAAGGTTTTATTTATTTTATTTATTTAATCATTTATGCACAAACAAAGTGTACATCGGTGGACATAATGCCATATGGTCTCTACCTGTCAACCTTAAGGTGGTGAAGAGATGAAAGTGGTAGGTGCATTTTACTATTAAGATGTAACTAATGTAAAATAATATACCTACATACATAATAGGGATAGAATACATACAAGATATATAGTTCTACAAATACGTACTTATACATATTTATACATAAATATACTTACATATACATAAAAATACAATATACTTACATAAATACTTATAATATTGGATGAAAGTGATGTGCTGATTCCTTCAATCTCTCAAAAAGAAGCTCTCGAACTTTCATTTTGAATGTATAACGGTTTGTGGACAATCTGATTTCAGGAGGGAGTGTATTCCATAAGATAATAGACTGCACAACAAAAGAAGAGTTAACGAACCCAGTAGTGTGACTGGGGCAAGAAAGAAGAAGATTATGAGAAGATCGAAGATCTCTCTCATGAGTATCAGATAGATATTGGAAGTGTGAGGTGAGATAAGTCGGAGGAGAAGGAGACTTGAGAATAGAGAAAAGAGTAGTAAGAGCACGCAAACACCGGCGCTGACGAATTGGTAGCCATTTAAGTTCGGAACGATAAGTAGAGACGTGGTCATACTTACGAAGATTGTAAATGAATCGAATGCAGTTATTGAGAAGTCGGTCGTACTTATTGAGATGTTCTGCATTCAGGTCATAATAGCACATATCACCATAGTCGATTATGTGAAATATTAAAGCCTGCACAAGCATTGTCTTGGTCCTGGAAGGCAAGAAATTTACCTTCTTTCAAGTGTTTTACAGCAGCCATAGCTACTCTTAGTCTTTTAAAATAAACCACCAATGAACTAAACTTACTGAATTCCTAAACCATGGTACTTATGCTTTAAATATCTTATTAATTGCGATTAAGACCAGCTAAATGAACTTGTATAAAGTAAAGTTACCTTTTACGAATCTAAAGTAAAGACTATGAAGATAACATCTTGAGGATCCCTAAGTTTACCAACTTAAAAATAGCACCATGTTTCTTAAATTCCTGAAGGAAGACGGCTGATTGAACGATAGTACTTCATGAATCTCTTAAATCTTGGAAACTTTGCGCTAAATTCGTTCGTAATATCCAACATAAATCTGCGGCTCACATTTCTGTTAAATATTGTTGTTTGTCCAAGTAATTTCCGTCGTACTCCTAACAGCATTTATTTATACAGAGCCATCAAACTGGGGCTCTCGTTCTATTAGTAATACCAAACTTTCTTCCTAGCTCACCAAAGCTTGCCAAAATTGATTGGTATAATATAGGTACTACTATTACAAAAGTGAAACTTTGTGTGCATCTATTGATAATTCTTACTGTTTTGCAAACGAACTTTGATGAATCTTTGCAGTTATATTACTCACACATAAGAATTAGTCATGGCCAACCTGTAGTGCTGATAACTCAGCCAAAGGGGGGCGAAGTCGCGGGCAGCGGCTCGTATTTGTATAAATGTGTCACTGTTACGGTAAATCAACAAACTACGGTTAATGCTGCCTAGTAATTGCTAATTATTTGTTTTCATTATGACTGGTTAGGTATACTACAAGTTATGAACTTAAAAACTGAGAAAATATCTTCGTGGAATCAGGCACTGTGGATATTATCAAAGAATACCTAGTAAAAATAAAAATAACAGAGTTGTTACTAACTCAATCACACCACATATAGGCTATCACTACTCAGAGAATTCAGCCCATTCTCTCTTCTATATCCAGTTAGATGTTTCTTAATGGTTATTAAGCTGTAATTAAAAAAAATTTTTGTTCGTTGTAGTCCTTATACTTGAAATATGCCGTGATTTATTTATATTATAATACCAGGTAGAACCCGCGTAGCACGCACTTGTATCGTTATAACTTTATATACATTAAAGTAATGGACAGTATGAAAACCAGACTAATTACAGTAACTTTGGTATCACATGTTATTATAATTCATTTGCTTCTTTTTAAATTGTATTGTTACAAAAATGCAATCAACGGATTCAAAGTTCTTCGAAACAACAATAAAATTGTTATTGATCACACAAAGTTTTATCGTGTGAGTGTCAACCGTACAATACTCAACGCAGTGTCAAACGGGCCACATACCAACGTACAATCAAATTTAGTTGATCTTGTGAGTGTTCAAATACTGTCAATTTTGCACCCAGTGGCGTTCAAACATTGACTGAGCACTTACAAAATGACTACTTCAACGATCGCTCTTACCGCAGATTTTCTTTTACAAAACCAAATATATTCCCAGATCTCACGTGTTATGCTTGCTGAAGTAAGGGCATTGGAATTGATAAATTGTCTGTCGTAAAGCCAGCAACTCACCGTCATCGTAAAATGTTCAATAAAACCGGCCAAGTAATACGTCATCGAGGCTCTTGGCGTCTGGTGTAAAGTTATGAGCCTTATATCGTTACTTTTACTTAAGTACTTATAAATTGAGTACTGGCGATGTGGATTAAGTGAACTTAGAATGAAAAGGGTAAAATGACAAAGATATTATTGTATTTTATTAAAAAGTTCTACATATTAAAATGTACTCTCGATCCAGTGCTTATCAATTTATACACACGAATACGTGGCAATAATCTTTTTGTTAGAAGTACATATGTCATATAGAAGTAGAGTGTTCTATTATTATCTGATACTTTTGTTGAATATCTTTACATTTAATATATGTACATATGTATAATACGATTGGTTACTTAGTTAGCGGTTATCTTCTAAAGAGCCGGGTGTGTTTGAGTGGAGTTTTTGATTAATCAGTAGGATTCCAACTAGCGGTAATTGACGCAGTAGTAAAAACTCAATCGAGTGAATTCGCTACTATCAAATAGTGAAGCAAGTAAAATCACTACTCTAAAATCTGTAACTTTTACTGAGTAATGTCAATATTGCCAGGCGGTAGTTGCTTAGAGATTCTATTACTCCTGAATGAAAAAAAGACAAAGTTTCAAACCACCTCGGGTTCAAACTCAATTAAAACTTCGACCGATTATTAATTAAAAAAATATGTACGCAATACGAACAACATAACTTACAATAGCTATAAATGGTTGTTTCACTATCCCGCTATCGCTGTCGCACATGACTCGCTTACTTAACGCAAACTTTACGATGCGAATTTTCCTTACCTTTTACGATGCATAGGTGTGAACTCTTTATGCCCAATCAAATCACAATGAAGCCAGCACTTGGCCCACATGTCATCGCCTATCACTCATAATAAACTAAGCCTTATGTTGCCACCATAAAAAAATAATAATACTTTTATCTTCCGAAAAATTTCCAAGTAAAACTTTAAGGATAATTTGCCCTTGAAGATAAAATATGATAATTGAAAATAAATAGGTTCTGGTGACTTCGTAAGTTGAGACATTTTGATGGATATTATCCTAAGAAATTCGTTAACAAGATGGCCAAGGCACTTTATTAAACTTCGTTATAGTTTAGGTATAAAGTATGAGTGGGCTTTGTCATAAATTAAAACAACGTTTTCACTACATAAGATGAAAATGATTAGTTTTAAAGTTGTTGTTTTACGTGAATGGGCTAAGTAGAGTGTGTAAATATAAAATAATTTGAAGATAAAAGACACGTTTTAAATACACACAAACATCCGGGACCACCGAAAAGTTTATGTGGCACTCAGTTTTGTGCGTGCTTTTGAATTGATGACTCGTGCTGATGAGATGACTACTTGTTTGATTTGGTGAGAACTAGTTAGGAAATAATAATAGAGCATAAAAAAGGAAATCAGATTAACAGATTCCTATTCTTTGGCATCTACTCTATATAGTTACTAATTCTTCAATCAGTAAATAAAAATACGAGTACTAACACTTTGTAACCAACACGATACAGTACAAATGAAATTGTTATTCACTTATATGTAATTTACCATAGAAACACTTTATAACAACGTCCTAACCTTTATGTGAAACAATAAGTTTCCAATTGCTATTAAATCTCGTATCCCTGATGCTAGTGCCGTACTTTTCATATTTGGAATATTTCGTCTACACAAACATCGAAATTTTAATAATATGAATCTTATCTTATCTGTTGACGCTTTAGAGAGAATCGGTATCTACGCGACCAACCTCAGAAACCACGCGAAATATACAATTCTATTAAAACGAGCTGAAACTAAAGCAATTATGAATCTACAATGTTTCATACTACCCTGACGCTTTGTACTTATATCATTTGTGTTTTGACTTACCGAAATTGTTTGGTATAGTGGCAATAATTTTGTCTGGAGAACAAAGTTGCTTTTTTTTTGCAAATGATCATAACTACTGCCTCGTTGGTCTCGCGGCATAAATGTTCGCGTGGGATTGGGAGGTCTCGGGTTCGATTCCCGGGACGGGCAAAAGTGTTACTGGGTTTTTCCGAATACTCAGTAGGAGCCCGGAGTCTGGTGACTTGCCCGGTAACGGCAATAGGCTCGCCCTCTATTACGTGGGACCTAAAAATTCATGGCGAAATGTGGGTGTTATATTTCAACCCTGCCTACCACTTCGGGGTTACAGGCGTGAGTTTATAAATAAAATAAATAAAAAATGGTCATAACTTATAAGTTTGAAGGGACTTGACTTCGTTGAAGAGAATCTTGGTTAGAAAAACACAAAATATATCTACGGTATTTAGACGATTGGTACAGTAGGTATACTTCACAATGATGATGCGCTGATCATAGTTGCTTACTAGTGATTGATGAATTGTTGTTCTAGGTTTAGACGTTCTGTATTATTTCATATTTTTTAAGCCTACTGAAATATAGTATGTAGAGGAGTCTTCAAAAACTAATAACAGTCAGGTTTTATTAACATACAAGAGGACGCCAGCAGCTACGCCTGCATTTTTTTTTAATTTACCCGTTTTGGGCGATCCCGTGGGAATTTCGGGAAATCCCTTCTTAGTGCACCCCTACGGTCCCCAAGGAACATACATGCCAAATTTCATCTTCCTGCGCCCAATAGTTTCGGCTGTAGCGTGTCTGTCAGTCAGTCAGTAACGCAAGGATTTTATATATTAAGAAGATTATTCATGGAAATCGGTAGCAAACTTCTCGTAATGATGTACACTGTAGGTACATATATTTTTATGTATGTGTATATGTGTTTTGTACTGGTTTATGTGACACTAATTCACGAAGTACTTCTCTTCGATAATAAATTAAATTTACGCTTCAACTCATTAGAATTAAATTTGTAGCAGACAGTGAGACACGCTTGGATTAATTCGCTTACAAAATACATGAAGTCGTAAGTTTAGAGCAATTGCAAAGGAATTTGTGTCATTGTTTCATGATAACTTAAATCTTCTGCTTAGCAGTGCCGTAGTAAAACTATTAAGAGATTAGTTTGTAATCGAAAATATCAGCAATGCAATGCAAAATATTTGAATTTTTTAAAATTCCAATCATAACATCGCAAGATTTAATGGTAAAAATTTAAGTTTACATGAGGAGTTTTAATTTATTTTTGCAATAAATGTTATTATTGTTCTTTTTTAATATTAAAGCTTGAAATCAATTACCAATAAAGAAAAACAGAAGAACTACTCAAGTTAAAACTGAAGTAGAAAACAGCCTTCAGTATAACAAGGATTTGATTAACAAAATTCGTTGAGACACGGATTACTCTTAGGTTGTGTATTCAGAAGAGAAGTGATAAATAATAACAGACACACGTAGAGGTATAAGGTGGAAGTCCGCCAATCCTCTGATTGACTGACTGCGCTCTCGCCGTCATTTGAATCGACGAGTATGTACTAGCAGAAACCAGTGATTGTTGTTTTTTCTCTCGTAGAAAGTCGGGTTCCAACCTAAAGTATTCAGTTGCTCATTATCTCTTGCTTGATGAAGAAAACATGGTGAGAAACTCTGCGTATCTGAGAGATTCTAATAATGTTCGTGAAAGACATGTGAAGACTACTTACCCGCACTTCGTCCGCGTGGCAAACTATGATGTAACTCTTTTCATAGTTAGAAGAAAGCTGCGCCTAGCAGCGAGGCAACTAATATTAAGGGTAATAGTGATGATCGATGTTTTACTGACTGTCACACCGCTCTGCTACCGCGCATCTTTGGTGATATCTCAGCCTTATACTGAGAGGCTACTCTGTCCGTTTTTCTTACATCCAAGGTCACAACACCAATTTTTTGTTCGATCAATTTACACCATGAGGTATATGAACCCGAGGCTTCCGCTTAGTTATATGGCTTATTGTTATGTGAGAGACAGGCTCGACGAAAGTTAAATGAGGAAAGTAAGTTATCAAACTCGTTGCTGACGCTTCGAAGTATCAGTTTGTGAGAATTTAAGTAATTGATATCATAAAGACGTTGTTGGTTCGAAGACTTGATGTCTTAAAGTGGAAGTAAAGAAAATAAAATAATGAATATAATACATTGTATCCGTTGATTGAATATTTGTAGTTCCTGGCAACACAAAATTTGTTCTTAGTGCGGGAGTTTGTTATAATAAATAATGGTTGGAAAGAAAATATTTTTAAAAAGGCAGTCAAATAACATGACCGAGAAAGGTGTTTTAAAAAGGGTTAAAGGATAAGTCTGTTTAATCCCTATCTTTTAAAACGAGATTTTTTATGAGTTAACCGCAGATTAAAATGGAGATAGGATGATGTGACGACATGATCTGCTATTGCTGCCTCACTCTAATTATTTATTACTCCAATTCGAAAGTGAATTGTATTGTTATTTTCGCTAATCATACTAAAACCTATTTTTGCTTTATTTCATCACGTAAAAAAGCAGTCTACTGCCCCAATGACATATAAATCATATACCTAACGGCCTAACTTGTTATTGTTATCAAGTTTAAAACAAATAAGGTTTTTATATATAGAGATATAGATACACTGTAATACACATAAAATAACGAACATATTTTCTTTAATTAAAAAATCCTAAATCGTATATCTTTAATCGCATTTTCATGATTCAATTTTTTATTTAATCGTGGCACATAATACATACATACATACATAGACTCACGCCTGTTTCCACGAAGGGGTAGGCAGAGGCAGATTAAACAAAAATCTGCTGTTTTATATGTCTGTAAAACCTAAAGCTTTTCTGTATAGGTAGCGCTAAAATAAACGACTCTGATATATGTTATATTGCATTAATTGGGCGCTAAGCAAAAATTGATGTCCGTCGTAAATTTTTAATACGTTGACGCTTTTCACGGACTTTTGGGTGGAATGTATTGATGGGATGGGTTGAATGTAGATATTGAACTATCGGATATTTGGCAGACGACTTACTTTGGTCGCCGCGAGCTAGGTAAGTGTAAGTACAATTTAGGAGTAATTTTTGTTTATAGGTTACGACCTATAAACAAAAACAAACAAAAACTGAAGATTTGGAGTAAGCTTTGCGTTTGATAACATTTCCCTCATAGATTGACTGTTCAATCGGCCTAACGTTACAACCATTACATCAACGGATCTCATAAATGTTGTCCTGTCGATCGAACCTACAATATACGACGCACTGACACCGTTAGTGTGAGCACTTTAACCACTTAGAGTGTGCAACGTTTTACCAAAATTCGTTTGAACAATGCACCATTCATCAACATAATCTTTAAACAATGAACTTTTCATCCAACGAACTTTTCAACCATGAACGTTTCGCCAACAGAACTGTCTTACGCACATTCCCAGAAATAAACTCATATTCGAAAGAAAAATTTGTGAATCACAAAAATTGTTCTTTCTAGTCTGGGTGTTCTCTGTGTCCGTCGATGGAATATTTTAAAGTCACGATTTATTTCTAGTAAAGGATTTATACAAAAATATATAGGTATAACTATTATTGAAAGTGGTTAGTTATTTATTTTAATTCTGCACCTTATATGCTACGTTTACATTTAAAGAGCTGAAGATACATAATATACACGCTGATTTTTTATTGGTTTAGGAACAAAAAACCTCACGTTGGAAAAAATATCTGCTATTCATATTCAAAATCAAAATTTACCTACCACGTAAAATAAAAAAGTTATAAAAGTCAATAACTCTAGGAAATACGTAGTAACGTGCGACTCGATCGTCGATCGACTCGTCGGCGCGCTGTAGGTACCTAAAACAGCTTTTGACTTCGCGCGGCGAGGTCAACAGCTGTTTTAGGTACAGTACAGCGCGTGTAACAGTAGGTAATGATCATCAGCCTTTAACAGTCCACTGCTGGACTAGGCCTCTCCTTTGAAAGGAGGAATTGGCCTACTATACCACGCTGGCCAAACGGGTTGGTATAGGGTTTGCATCAAGTTTTGCTTCCCTTAAAGTGTAGTTCTCTGCATAATATGCTCCCTCTGTCGGCTCTTACGACACCCATGGGATGATATGGGGTGGTGACATTCCGTATTCTTAATCCGTCACCACACGGACAGGTAGCGTCGCGACTCCGTTTCTTCTTTGTACACATATCTTATAATCTCGATCCACTAATAAAACCCTATGGAGTTAGTTCAGGTTGCGGCCTATCAATCTACTAGCGAACACATCAGTATTGTAAAAGCTGTAACAGACGATCGAATTTGGTGCGGAACGGACCACGAACATGGTGCGCTCTGAACCAAATTCGAACGTGTGGCGCACGGTCCGCCGGACATTATTATTATTAATATCGGTACGGCTGGTTCGGAGCGCTTGCACATCGAACGCGGTGCGTTCCGAACCGATTCGATCGTGCGGACGGCGCACCGAATCAAATTTCGGTCCAGTCCGTGTTGTGCCACCGTACGCGCAACACGTCGCAACGTGTTCACATACAGTTATATATGGTAGTTATATGTGATTTTACAAGATCCAACAATTCAATAAATGCTTCGGAACTCATTCGAAGATATATACGAAAATCTTTATCATCGAGATCTTTAATGAGATTCATATGACTGTACTGTTGTCTGTTTCTGAGATAAAATTTTGCCCACTCCTTTCTTTTTTTCGTTGGTTTAGTAATGGCGATGTAGCAACGACAGTTGCCGCAACTAATGCAATTTTGGCCTGTTTTGATAGAATAGGCGGCATGTCAAGGAGACGTGTTCACGCAACGCTAGCACAACGCGACTGGACGGTTCGGAGTCTGGTGCGCTCGTCTGTTGTGTAGACCGCACCGTACGGTTCGTGGTCCAATCCGCACCAAATTCGATCGTCTGTTACAGCTTTAAGGATCCACGATTGTAGTTTACTTATGTAACACGGACACAGAGTGACGGGAGCGTGATATACGATTGTCCCATTGACCTATTTTCTTAAGACTGAAGGTCAGCTTGCGCCCGCGCCGCACGGGCCGCACCCCGCCGCGCCCCCGCCCCCTGCTGGCGCCCTGCAGCGGAGGGTGGCGCGCGCGCATGGCGGGGAGTGGGAGGGCGGTAATAACTGCCAGTGAGTGTGTGACACGATCGCTCGCACTTCGCCAGTGTGCGGCAAAGTGATACTTCGTGTTCTAGTACTAGTAAATTAATTAATTTCTCAAGATTTTCTTAGCTTATATTTCAAACTAGAGGACGCCAGCAGCTACGCCTGCATTTTTTTTAATTCACCCGTTTTGGCCGATCCCGTAGGAATTTCGGGGAATCCCTTCTTAGTGCACCCCTACGGTCTCCAAGGAACATACATGCCAAATTTCAGCTTCCTGCGCCTAATAGTTTCGGCTATAGCGTGTCTGTCAGTCAGTCAGTAACGCAAGGATTGTATATTTTAAGATATTATTAGCTGGTTAGGTTCTATTAACGATAAGTAATAAGATGGCTTTCGCTCCAAAACCAATAAAAAATCAGCGTGTATATCAAAGTACATACCCGCTGCTATCTGGTATACATCAATCTGCGAACAAAATACATAAATATTAGTAAATACACCAATTTACGATAATAACTAAATGAAGAGTAATAATGATCGCGGCCCGTGATTTGCGAGGTTCCTTCATTCTTTGTTCAACGTTATTCTGGTGAAATCACCCTATAATTGGGGATTTTCTGTGTTGTGATTTTCTGTGATATAAATGGGGATTTTCTGTGTTGTGTATATTTTGTATATGTGATTACCTGACCGATATTTTCAACAGTTAATAATATCAAATATTTTTACCTTTAAAATATAAAAATTGCGTTATCCCAGTTTCGTAACCCATGTGAAATTGCCCTATTCTATAGTAAAGACTAGTCAGGATATACGAGATACTCGCCGAAACGACTGTTAAAGGTTTTCATACGAGTTGGTAACGAGGACTAAAGGTGCTGTCCCTGTATTGAAACTGTTAGGTACTGACAAGCGTGCTAAAAACTCGCCGTTGGCATTTCATATGTATATAGGTACATATTTAATCTTGCGGTCAAGTATTAATAAGTTGTGACAAAAACAGTAGGTGGTGGTGATTTGGAACTTGAGGCTCTTTATGTAGAAGTCTGCCGGTCTCTTCACTGATATATCACCTCTCTCTCACTGACGACTTTATATGTACCTTATTTCATAAAATGCAAATATAATTCAATTTTCGAAAGCACTACAATTAATGACAGAACTCAAATGCAAAATATGAATGATTGGAATATTAAACAATATCGCTATCCAATGTGGTAACCCCATTGTCACCATTAGTGTCTTTCGGTTACATTCGAATATATTAATCTCGAACGCAATTGTTCAAGATTAATTGATATTAAGGAATTTCAATATTCAGCTCACATTACCCGATTTAATTTGACACACAATCAATAAATACAACGGGTTAAATGTAAACCGGTTTTATTGAAATAATGTGACTAGTGCTACGTATTATGGTCGGAAGGGGATGCAAGCGGGATTTTTTATTAAGGTAACTGAGTCCTGCATCGCGAGATTCTTTACAAACATTCAAGTAACGAACACAAACCACACCCAGACTCAATAGGAAGTGTTGTAGTTCTAGAGTGGATATCGAACTCACGACACTCTAATAAATATAAAAAATTGAGGTCACTGCTTAAACCACTACGCCATACAAGCAGTCTAATTTTACCTCTATAGCAAGAATGTTTTAATAAATATTAATATCGCACAAACTATCGGCAGACTCTAGTAACTAATTCACTAGCATCCAAGATACGTCTAGCTATATCGATATTATGGTTTTAGTTAGTAGGTAAACAGAAAATACGGGATGTCAACAGTTACCTCGCTAAAACTTCCCCCATTATTCTAAGTTCAGCTGATCATTTCACACCTCTTGAAATAATGTTTGCCTGCGATCTTCTATTCAATCACCATCATCATCATCTTAACGCTGTCCCGGTTGCGTTCCAAAACCTACGCCTTAGAGCCCGGGGTCCGCGATCTTCTATACAAATCTGGGGTAATTCTGCCAGCCCTCATGAGTACGAATGAACTCATGAGAAGGTATAATTTCATAAAAATAATTTGTCTTTCGATATTCTAATTGAGATTCTAATGGATAGGTGCGTCAATGATTCCAATACTGTAGGGGAACTTAGCACCACACTGATCTGTTATTGTATAAGTACAACAAGTAACAACCAAATGCATAAGTTCATCGTTATAAAAATACTAGTGCATGTAAGTGTCTAGAGATTTTTTTCATTCATATTAAGGTAGCAATTTACAAAGTCCAGTTCTTGTTTTCCAAAGATTCTTGTAATAAATCGTGTCTAATATCGGCGACAAAAACATGTTTTTCGATAAGTATTTCAAATAAGACATTGTGAGTATTTTTCACCTGTTAGTTGAGTCGGTCGATGGTAAGGAAATATTCTGTCAATTCCGATAGACCTATTTCTTGTACCTGAATTATTACTTCAATAGTAAGCCAATGGTTGTAATATAATATTGCAATAGCTTTTTATTTCCTCAAATATTCCATTCAACTTACGTAAATCTAATCTTTATTTCATCAAAATCAGAATATTTCCAGAAATGAAGAATTTCTCGGATCGGAAGTTAACAATATGAAAAGAAACTAATTGGAACTAGTTCAAAAACCATCACAATGTTTATTATGTTTAAGTTAGTATAAATGTCAATATAGATACCAATACCTAGTTGCTTATAAATAACAATTTAATATGCCAAGTAATATTGTCTCACAAATTGCGATGTCTCATTGATTTTCATGTGCCACAAGCCAAAAACCTTATCAAAACGGATACTTTTATAGAGTACGAAATATATTAGCACAAAACAATGTAAAAACTTCGCTATCTCTTTATATATCAGGAATCTCATTAGTCTATTCGTGGGGTATTCATACAAATGTCATATCAGTTGATATGTCAATGTCATAGTGAAAGTTCACAAGACACGCTAGTCGTACGGAGCTCACATGAATGATTACACTCATACATATATTGAAATTTAGTCTCGCTAGGGATGACACTGCAGTTTTGGTTGTCAACCTTTAAGTGATACGCGTCTGTAATAGTTTCAACTTGACTGACACAATCATTATTCGCTTAGACAACGCTGTGATCTGAGGCCAACATTGACAAACCTTAAAACAAATTTTAGCTATTTCGAGTCAAACAATAAAAAAATCCTTCCCTATTGGCTGTCCACGTCATAAAAGGCACCTTCTGCTGTAATTTAATGTTTTGGAGCAAAACTATCGAGTTATACCGTATGTGAATACGAAGCATTAGACTGCACGGTTGGCGTAGTGGTTTAAGCGGCCGCCTCACCGCTTGACACTGCGCCGAAGTGTTGTGGGTTCGATCCCCACACGAGACAACACATTATGTGAATCATAAATTGTTGTTTCGGATCTGGGTGTTCATCGTGTCCGTTAGTTGTATGTTTGTAAAGTCCCCCGCGACACAGGATTTAGTCTTTTTGTAAGAGTAAGAAGACCCTGATATCGATCACATATATTTCGAGACAATGAATAACTATTTTTATACATAGCTAATCTTTTATAAAACAGTTGCTTTTTAAGTATATACATACAGAGCGTATTATTATATTGCAGTAAATACAGATAAAATAATCCAACTCAGACTACTTCTTATCACATATATACCTACTTAGAAACCGCATCTACTCAGTAATTCTTCAATAAGCTTAAGTTTACTTCCGTAAAAACCGTCCGCAAATTGACCTTCGCTATCACTTATCTCTCCCCTTGACCTTGATCTTAATGTTGAGAAACAGTGCTCTAGAATAATAATAATAATTAATAATAATTTATTTATTCACAAAAATAGAAAATGTACGTACACTACAATTCGTCTTAAATTAAATCCATTGGTATAACTAGCCTAATGTCTTATATTTAGTTTTACATTATATAAATAAGTACATGACAAATAAAAACAATAGTGTACATAAAGCCTCATAATCATAATATACATATATTTGTAATATTAGCAAAAACTATGATTGCGTTATAACTCAAGTAATTATCGACTACCTACTCGAACTAGGTTAGACCTGTGTTTCGAGCTGACGCTTGATTAAAACTTAGAGAGACAAACGACAATATTATGTACATGTTTATATGCTAATATTATAACATAGTGTGTAAGTAATTAAGTTTATCAAGATTTAGTTTAATTTAGGCAGACTATTATAAATTAATAATATAAAAACGAAATAAAATAAAAAATCACAAACATTTTGGTACGTTACAAATTACAGTTAATATTCCACATGTCACGTAATAAGAAATATAATAATAATATTTAGACAAAATTGTTAAAGATCATTTTAAAACTTCTAGTAATTTTTCTGTGTCGTCGTAATTGAGTTTTTGTAAATATTCTGTTACTGTTGTTCTGCATATTTTATAGCTAAGACTATATTTATTCAGAAATTTATTGAACTTATTATACAAGAACGGTCCTAGAAATACGTAGAATCTTTTAACAAAGACATGATTTGTATGACGCGTTACACAAACAAGGTCCTTTCTTCTTCTTTCAACAGGAATTGGAGAATATGGGAGTTCGGTGTGCTGTTTTTGTATAATACTAAGTATAAATAGTTGGCGCACTGTTAGCACGTTGCATGATAAATAGAGTTGGTGTGTAGGGAATTTAAAGCGACGAAATGTAGCCACTTTAAGAATTGCTCTTTGTGCTCGTTCTAGCGGTAATAGAACTGATTTAGCCGCGCCACCCCACGATGTAATGCAATATGTTAGTATGGATTGACACAAAGCTAAATAAACCTGTTTTATTAATTTGTAATCGGCTATGTTACGAAGTTTTTTGAAAATATAAATTAATTTCCGCGTTCTTGCGCATACAATATCAATGTGTTTACGGAAATTTAGATTTGTGTCGAGTGTTATGCCTAGATAATTGATATTGTTAGTTTCAATTAATGCGGGACAAGTACATGTTAGGTCAGCGTGCATTTTACAGTTGTGTGCAAAAATATGTAGGTTAATAGGTGATGGATTAGTATTTCTCATTCTAAATAATATGTATTTCGTTTTGTCTACATTTAAGGTTAGCAGATTTTGGTGTAGCCAGTTTGATACAATATTAAAACCATTTTGGGCGTGGTCATAAAGCTCAGAATATGTATTGGCTGAGAATAAAAGCGCTGTGTCGTCGGCATATGATATCAACATACCATTTTGAACATTTAAACTATAGAGATCGTTAATATATATAAGGAACAAAGTTGGTCCCAAAATACTACCTTGTGGTAAACCAAAACCACTATTTTTACGTTCTGCACTAACATATTTATCAATTTTCACACTTTGGTAGCGATCGGTCAGATAGTCGGAAAACAGTGCAAGTTGTGCTCCCCTTATTCCGAATGTCTCGAGCTTGCGCAGCAGTATGGAGCAGGATATTGTATCAAACGCCTTGGCCAGGTCTAAAAATATTCCCATGGAGTGCATGCTCTTATCTAGACTATTGGTAATATGCGCCGTAAGCTGGTGTACGGCTTGGTTAGTAGATTTTTTAGGCCTGAACCCAAATTGGTTATCTGAAAGCAGCTTATTATTTTCAAGGTAATGAATCAATCTAATATTTATTATTTTCTCTAAGATCTTTGAAAGGCCAGATAAGACTGAAATTGGCCTGTAGTTAGTAATGCTTTTTTTGTCACCAGATTTAAAAATAGGAGTAACTACTGCTTTTTTAAACAAGCGGGGGAAAACTCCTTCTTGTAAGCATAAATTAAAAATATGTGTTAATACCGGCGCAAATGTATATTTGAATTTTTTAATAATATTGTTAGGTATATTATCCCACCCTACTGCACACACTTCTTTCAAACCACTTATGATACTTATTACTTCATCAACGTCCGTATCCAGCATCACGAAAGAATTTAGCGATGGCGATTGGCTAGTTTGAGACAGAAAGCTACTTGATTTAGGAATATTTTCCGTTAATGATCTACCAACGTTAATGAAATAATCGTTTATCTTATCAATTGCCGATATTGGACTTATGTCTGTTGACAGAAGTTCTAGTGGTGCTTCTGATTGTTTACTAATAAATGTATTATTTTTTTATAAATTTCCAGATGAGCTTACTATTTTGCCCTGCCTTTTGCAATTGACTTTTGTCATATTGAATTTTAACGGTTTTTAAAAGATTGTTGCAAAAATTTATGTATCTTTTATATGATACGGAGAGTATTTCATTGTCTGGTGCCAATTTTAGTTTTTGATGGAGTTTATCTCGATGTCTTATGCAACGAACCAAACCGGGAGTAATCCAAGGTTTTATGTTGGTATATTTTCGAGACGTATGTATAAATGTCGTATTTTTTGTTATTGCATCTTGTACTGATCTTATAAAATACTGTAAAGAGCAATTCGCATCGTTGGAATTAAAAACTGGTTTAAAATCTATGCTACCTATACTACTTGCGAGGGTTTTCATGTTCACTTTTGCATAGCTGCGTGTGCAGTTGTTCCTGGGCAAAGACAATTTTAGAGTCAATAGAATAGCATTGTGATCTGTTAGTGATGAATTTGTTATTAATGTTATGGAGGGCTTAATTGATTTTATAACAAAATGGTCTAAGCATGAGCCACTTTGGTGAGTTGGGTGATAATGGGTTGGTAACAACCCATGAAATGCGCAAATGTTTAAGTAGTTATGTGTATGAATGTCGGTTCTTTGAGACGCGATATTAATGTTTATATCACCTGTCAGTATAATATTCTGAAAATTTGACAGTCTTTTTAAGTGTGTGTCCAGTGATTCCCAAAACAATTCAATATTTTGCGAAGGCGGCCTATAAATTGCTAATACTACTGTATTTGAATTGATTTTAATTATCAAGCAATTACTGCCCAGAAATAAAGGTTCCTCTACTGATATATTTAAATTATTTTTAGAATAAATTACTAGACCATCATTTTGATTTAAATTATTTTCTGTTTTATGTACACAATATCCATCAAGAAGTGGTAGAGCAGTTGTTTGGTTTGACAGCCAACATTCTGTTAACACTATAATGTCACAGCTAACATTGAGATTATGCAATAACACTTCAAATCCATTTATATTACGACTTATGCTGCGAATATTTTGCGTCAACAAAGTCAGCACCTTTTCACTACGCGGTATAGAATATTTACACGAATTGACATCACATATTTTTATTTCCGACACAGAAAAATTGTCTAGGTCACCTATCAATTGATTAGTCATTGTATGCAATTAATTGTATACAAGTAAAATATAATAAGATAAAATTAAGTTAGAGCGCTAACTAAGAACAATAGGAGGTGACGCTCTTAGGCGCCCTCATAGTCTATAGAGTGTATATATTTATCCTCAGCATACTTACGAGCTGGACAGTTAGGGTCACCTGTTTGATGGTCGGATTTCCGTTTAAAACGCTTGCAGGTTGCACAACTAGGAGCGGCTGACTTGCTGTTACAGTCTTTGAAGGTATGGCCAAGTTCACCGCAATGATTGCAAGTGGGGCTGGTTTCTCGGCAATATTTAGCGGCGTGACCGAACTGCTGGCAATTGAAGCATCTCGTGACAATCGTAAAGTCTCTGACCGGGCATGACGTCCAATTAATGAAAACCCGACCTTGGTTTATCAGTGCCTTTCTAATAGAGGGTGCTACTTCCAGTACATAGTTACAGGTAGGCAGGTTCTTCTTGCCTGATTTATGACTCAACTTAACTGCGGCTAGAAAAGAATCACGAGTAGACTTCGGGAATTTGTCGGCAAGGTTTTGCTCATAAACGCAATCAAGGACTTCCATTTCGGTGAGGGATACGGGTACACCCACGATGGTAACTCTTGGACGACGTTTCGTTGGCTCCTCCACAGTAAGGCCCGATGAGACTAGCTTTTGCGAGTTCCTTAACTTTTCAACGTTTTGCTTAGATTCCGTACTAATGAGGACGCCTCCGTTTCGGACTTTCCTCAGCCCACGTACGTGAAGCTTAAGTTCCTCCGGTGAAATAATCTTCTGTACGAGGGTTTTAGTATCATCACTAGATTTTGATTTGTCG
This sequence comes from Euclidia mi, assembly GCA_944739405.2. Classification (NCBI taxonomy): domain Eukaryota; kingdom Metazoa; phylum Arthropoda; class Insecta; order Lepidoptera; family Erebidae; genus Euclidia; species Euclidia mi. The sequence continues at coordinate 951,735 of OX123188.2, read as the reverse complement.
CTGGGATAGATAGCAATACTGCTCAGGTTATTAGGACGAACAAACTTATCAGCTCCTTTCTTCACCATGTCTGCGAAAGAGGTACTGCCAACTGGTTGTAATTTGTCTTCGACTGTCGCCTTAATTTCTTTGAGTGAACCACTGAGGTCCACCTGTGTATTTAAGTGTTGTATGTTGCAGTGGGCAAGGATGGTCTTTTGTTTTAAAGACTGGTATACAACGGCAATATGGGCTGTTGCACCCATAACTTTACGGCACAAACCTGATACGAGCTCTTTTTGGTTTGAGTTCATTTTTCCTTCGGCCACGACGGTGCACAACTCATTTAGGTAGGTTTCGACGGTATCCAACCACCTTTCAATCTCCGGCGTAGGCACGACTTCCTCGGGCAGATCATTCTGGATCGTTTTTTTGGGCGGTTTGGGCAGATTTTCAGCTACTGGAAAGGAGAGCGGAGTCGGCGTAGACGGAGGACTTCGACTTGTCTTTTGGCTCCGGCCAAATGGGCTAAAGCCTGGGTTCGACATTACAGTATTGTTTATGTAATTAGCTGCAGTTCATATTTGCTGATCGTTTTAATTTACACAAATACGCGACACACTTCAGGGCAGACTGCTGACTCGACGTCGCGAAATATTAATCGTAATTATTTAATTACTTTAGACCAAGAGACAAAAACACGTCCGCATAGTCAAGCGTCTAAGCGATAAGAATAAAAATATTGTATGAATTTTTCATTGTACCTCGTACGTGTAATACAGGCAGACATTAGTTGCACGTGTGCTGAACTACAACATGTTTCATGTTTGTAATAAAGGTTTATGAAAGTTCCTTCTAGTTCCGAGGATAAAAAGTTACATCATTTATATAACTCACTTTAGCATAAATCTTAGGGTACTACTACTAAGCAACAGTTTAACCTTGCTGTACAGGGAGCCGTATGAAAAAGTAATGGTTATGTACCATTTTCTACATTTATAATATCTTATATTTTAGATACCTTTTCAAATATTCATAAGTATCTTACTGGATGGGAATCGTGACCATAGCAAAACGTTACCTCGTCTGAAAATGATTGGTGTCATCATATACTTAGCTTAGTTTTCTCGTTACTTAAAAAAACGGTACTATAGAAATACTGCGCTTAATAGCGGCGATAGCCCAGTGGTGTATAAAACGGGCTGTCGAGACGATGGTCTCGGGTTCGATCCCCAGGTACCCCGGGTCACACACCTCTGACTTTTCAAAGTTAAGTGTGTATTAAAATGTTAATTATCGCTCGCTTAACAATGTGCCTGGTAGATGGCAATAGGCCCGTCCCATATTACATTGGAACCGAAACATAATTGGCGAAGTGTGGGTGTGTATTACACACCCACACTTCGCCTTTTATCCCCGAAGGGGTAGGCAGAGATGTATTAACATCTCTGCCTACGTGAAGTTATGTTATGTTAGAAATACTACTCGTGGTTACAAACTATATGACTGTCAGCTAAGTGACAATTATTGTATACCAGGATGTAAATGATCTAAATAACAAACTATTCGTAATAATTCAAACGTAATAGTGACGCGTATTAAGCTTAGCTCAAATAAAGTCGCAACACACAATACTATTTCAAAAAGAGAATCATTTAGGTACGGCGATATAGAGGTTTTATCTAAAAACAATAGAACGCTGAAAAACAAATTTTATTTATTTATTTATTTATTTAAACCTTTATATACAGAGCGTATACAGGCGGACCTAATGCCGTGGGCATTATCTCCCAGTCTACCTTTGAGTGGTGCAGAGAGAAAAGAAGTAGGTGGTATATAAATGAGGAGAACATTATTTGAACTTACATAAATATATATATAGATTATAATAAATATATAACATACATAGATAGATATCAATAACGATATATAAACATAATTTCAATTAATACATATTATTGCTACATACTGGTACATCTATATATAATATATCATACATACATATACATATCTTTATATATATCTACATACATAGGTACTATAAGCCAAAATGAAATATAAATGAACTATGATACACTTGCTGCTTCAGCCAATAAGAGTTCTTTAACTTTGAACTTGAAGGAGCACTTGGTCCTGGCCATCCTGATCTCAAGAGGAAGGGCATTCCAGAGAAGGATTGATTTTCTTTTATATCTGGCCAAGAATAAAGGGCGCCATATTGAAAAATAATTGTTTGTAGCTGATGACAGCTCATTACTGACACAGTTCATTTATGAATCGACAGTGGACGAAGAAATAAAGGACAGAAAATCTACACAGTTTTATATGTAGTTAATTTTAGAAATTGTGTCAATCGACTTGTTTAGATCGCGTGACCATTGTATGTCACATACAAATATTATTTTTATCGATAAAAAGTTAGGTTATATGCATAAGCCAGATTTATTCAACGTTTTTATTTGAAAAATTAAAGAAAAGAGCGCTGTGTTTTATTCACTTTGAAGACAGTTACGATTGTACTTTTGTGTGCTACAAGCTATTTTGCTTGTTCTCTAAATAAATATTTTATTAGGAAAGTAATAATTACAATGTGAGTCAAACCGATTTTATATTATTACTACATTTATTATGACAAAGCAACATAAATACTCAGTTTTCAATGTTTTCTTTCTCCTTAGTGTTCTTTCTCTACTCACAAAATAAAATAAATACTTATATACTCTACATATTACAAAAAGTTACCATTTATTTCTAAAATAAGTAAAATATCAGATATTTTCAGTGAAGGACTGGAAAGTATCAGACATATTATTTTTACGAGAGAAGGCGTGAAAATCTATAATATTAGTTTTCATTTTGGTTTATTGGAAAAATATGCAAATAAAGCATTAATTTTGCTTATTTTATTATTGACCTGTATATTTTATTATTTAAAATACAGAAACCTAACGAAATGTATATCAGTGCGTATTATAAAGTCCGCGCCGCATACTGTCTGTCTATATTAACGCGATGAACTCATTAACTATTGAACAGATTTTAGTACATATTTCACCAATAGATAGTGTAACTCCTGAGGAAGACTTAGGAGTAAAAAATGTGTGATATCTAGTACTTCATTACATTATCGTAGTCCACAAATTATATCACGTTAGCTCCACATACACAAGTAGAATACTTACAGAGCGACTATACAAACTTCATCAAAAGAAAAGCGAGCAGTAATTGAAAGCAATTAAAAAAAAATCAAACTAATAGCCATATTTCATTTTTATTGATACTACTGAACAAACTGCTATTAAATAGTGTCATGAATAATTGGTTGGCGCCATTTCGACGTCGAAATAAAATTAATTAAATGAAATATCAACAAAATTAGCTACATAAATAATAACTATAGTATACTATTAAATTTATTTTTAAAGATATGCTTTGATATATTTCCTTCACGAGCCAAATGCTATACTGGTTTTACACAGACACTCGTGTTTAACAATACAGCGCTTTATATTCTTCAAACTATAAGCTGTAAGTTTTCTCCAGCAATAATTGTGTATTTTAAAGGGCTTGTTCAAAATAATGTTATTCCTAATCTACATAACATTTACATACTTAACTGAATTGTCAGCATTATTTCCTCCCCCCCCCCCGTGGGATCTCCACCTTGTTGTGGTGGGAGGGCACCGTGGGAGAAAATCAAATCCACGGTTAATAACCGTGGATTTGATTTTCTCCCACGGTGAAGCTAAGCGGGATCCCGGGAGGGGACGCTCCACGTGGGCTTGCGTGAGGCCTGCGTAGGATGCGTTCATAGGTGCGGGTGCGGGGGACAGTTCTGTCTGTCCCTCGCAGTCGGGTGCGGTCACGGGAGGAGAGGCATGTCGGTGTTGCGTTGCCGCGCGCCCTATCTCCTGCGACCAAATGGGGACGCACCATCGTTGCGTCGCGGTGGGGCCGCAGAGGAAGAGGAGATGCGGTGTTGCGTTGCCGTCCTCCCTATACTCTACACCTTCATCCGCCGCCAAGGGTGTTTCGTTCGGGGCCCGCCTGACCATCTGGCGGGCCAATACCCGTCGGGGGGTAGTGAGGAATGCTTTGGTGAAACCCTACCCTCCGACACATGGGTACATGAGGAGCACGGGTTGGTTTTTAGTCAGTAAGAGTCTGACAGTCCCCTTCGTCCTTCCACCCAGGGCGAAGGGACTCAATGAGGATTTTCCAACCCGACACCAAAAAAAAAAACAAAAAAAAAAGGATTATTTCCTCAAGTGATTTTTCTGTAAAGAAGTTTCATTATAATTTATTACCCGTTCTAATATTATAATCCGCATTTTGTTACCGAATAAACTCCATGAAGTTTCATAGCCTCATCTCTCCATGACTTTGAACTTGTCAGTGGATAAATTTACGTATTCTAATGTTATACCCGCCTGAACTTGACCCTTTTCACACTTAGCTTATTATAAAACGAGGACGCCCTTTCAAATTGTGTGATATTTTTAACAAGCTTGTTTTTGTACATAAAACTTTTGAAATCGTATGTTTATTTATGACCTTGACATGCATATGCTTAGCATATTTTGCTGAATATATTCATTTCTTACGTTTTGAGCTATTGCTGTTTTTGGAATTGATGATTTGTAAATTTTTACGTATGCAATAATCATAAATCTTTAATAAAAAATCCCAGAACTACTTATACCAATTCAATAATCACATCACCATCACGCTTCACTGATAATGTTCTTCATAAAAGAGTCATCACAAACATTCTGATCATTCCAATAACCGATAACTCAGTCTGAATTAACCGAGATCCACATTTGAAATTAGAACACTTTTATTTTTTGCAGCCATTTTATTATTTATGGCGCGAATCGCTCATAAAGATATTAGTGTTCTATTTATAAAGTCCCAAAATTATATTTTTATTGTTTTAACTATTTTATTTGAATTTCAGACGATTTTCTTTTTGTTCAAAAGTGTACGCTTGAACTAATTGTATAGGTACCAGTCATGATGTCTCTGTATTATGTGTTAATATATTATTAATCCTTATAGTTTAAAAGGTCCTATCCTTATTAATACCATACTAATAGTTGAATGAGTTCCGGACACGAGACTCGTTTATATGTTAATTATGACACCGATATTGCGCCAATTTCATTATTTTTCTACCTCGCACGTGCCCCTTTGAGTCACGGAAACAACCTATTATAGTCTACTGAGCAACAAAATATAATGATGAAAAATAGATAGACTACTTCTGTGGTCCAATGTATAGCGTATACGTCTGCTGATCGGCAGGTCCCGGGCTCGATCCTCGGGACCCTCACGGAGTCTGGGAATGTGACCGGTAACAGCAATAGGGTCGCCTTATTTAATTACGTGGGACCTTAATTTCATAAGACTAAGTGTGGGTGTAATATTACACCTCGGCCTACCCCTGCCGGGATACAGGCGTAAAGATAAAAGAAATAGGTATATTATATAAAAAATATGTTTATAAAAATGTTCTCTCATTGGTATTTTGAGTATGGACCAGTAGTTAGTAAGTACTTAAATAAAAAGATTTCAATTTAAATAACACAAAAACGTGTGCGGTATCTAAAAGCTTACAACTTTCCTTTTTCGAAGTTATCGTAAAGACTTGTCACTACAGAGCAAAGGTCTTTAATTTGTATTATTTATTTTATTTCAAAAGTTCAAACTTTAGAGCAAAGTTACATCGCACAGAAGTAACTGGATCTGAGACTGAAATTTCGGAATTATTTACGCAAAGAAAATAAGTGATCACTCGACCTATGTCGAATAATTTAGACTTTCTCTGCATAATTATCTTTGCTATACTATGTGGCAAAACAGTTTATTATATTTTACTACACAATGTTTACACACCAAAAACGACATGATGAATTTATCATAAACATACTGGAAGGAAAATAAAAAGAAAGAGAGGAAGAGGTCAACCCAGGAGATACAGCTCAAATAAAAGAAAAGGCTAATGTCATATCGATAGAAGGATGTCAAGATACTGACATAATTATATGGCGTACGCTCTACTGACAAGAGCAGAGCCCTTAAATCGAAAACAAGAAAGAAGAAACAAAGTTTCAATTACGAGGAAGAATTTACAAAAGACAAATGCGACACGGCACTTCATCGTGTACACGCTCTTTATTTACAGTAAGTTTTAACTTATTTCACTTGATCAAGAAAAATTGCTATGCTTACATGTAAATATAAAATGATAATACAATATAGGGAATATCAAACAAAACATATACTGGTTTGTTGTTTCATGATGAAATGAGTGATAATATAACTTTTGATGAATTTCGTGTCCAACAATGAAGTCTGTTCATTTGCAATATTTCCTTTACAATAGGTACGTTTTGGATAGCGGTAACCTAGTGGAGATACCAATAAACTGCCACACTATTTATTACAATACTTAGGAAATAAGACTTTATTTCATACAACATTAGATTAGATTAAATGATTATAGTATTCGATATTATGACAAAATAGTATTCTAATACTATAAATATATAAGTAAAACCAAATGTAGAAGTTTGAAACATTATGGTTGGTGAATTGTATAGCAAACGTGTTGTGTATTTAAATTTTCAGACAAACAATTTTTAATGAAGAAAGTAACTAACGTGGCAATTTCACAAAGCTTAATCACTAATGTAGGACTGACATTTTCGAACGTAATATCATCTTCCTAGCGTTATCCCAATCTCAACCTGGGATCCGCTTTCTAATCTAACCGGATTTGGCGGAATATTAGCTTTTCCACGGAGCGACTACCCTTCGAGTTGCGACTGCCTCCGCAACCCGAAGGGATAGCGATATTCCATGGTTTTAGACTAGTGTCAGTTTATTTAGAAGATACTGACGCCCGATAACGACTGTCAAAGATATTCATGACAACCGGGATCGACGGCTTAACGTGCTCTCCGAGGCACGAGACAAGCGATAGCAAATTCAATGCGCACATAACTCCAAAAAGTCAGTAGTGCGCGCCGTGGATTCGAACCCGATACCCCTCTGCATGGCAGTCCGTTGGTATCTCCACTAGGCTATCGCTGCCTTTCTTTCATTCCCGAACGTAATATATCAACAAATAACATAAGAAAATCCGTTGCATCGCTAACTATACATTATTATACAGTTCAACCAAGAAATTGCAATAAGCGGGGCAAGCGAGGAATAATCTTACAAATTTATTGTACCCATGAGACTCTAGCGCCGCTTATTAAGCCTTAATTGATAATTTATGGTACTGGAGGTATATTGGCTATTTCGAAGGCCATATAAACCCTTAAATGGTCCGGAAAATAACAGTGCGATGGTGTAAATGATACTTAATGAGTTAATAGGGCAGAATGATGGGAAGTATATTTGGTGGTCAAGATATTGGTATAAATCTTATTTTTATTGTAGGAAGGAGATACATTTGAGTAACAGTACTTTTATAATATTGAATGAGGAACTGAGGTATTGGTTCCAGTGTTTACTTTTGTTTGAAGATTGGAAGCTTTAGATTACTAGATCAGGTCAATTGTGCGTTCTGTCAGTAGGTAAGTGTTTTCGGGTGTTTAACGGTATTTGTATAGAGCAACAGGAATAAGTAAAGATTTGAATTGACTATTAATTCAAAGCTTACATGAATAAAAATTTACATTCAATTTATGCAGAGGGTAATTTATGTCTCTGTCTGTCCAGGGCAGTCTCCTTTTTAAATAGGTACTTGAAGTGACATGCACAAGATTGCACCGTCACCAAGCTAGTTCAGACCAAGCATAATGCTTGATATGACCTGTGAGATAATTATGAACACTGGATATGGTGAGCTTGCCTCTCACAGAAAGGAAAAGAGGACTAAGAAAAATAAAAACACGTGTATATTACAAAGAGTTTTAGTAATGTTTATCGTCTACTATCAGCATAAAAGCTTCAAAACAAAAGTATATCACATTCGAAAAAAGTATTTCCCGCTAGACTTAAGTTTATGAATCGCCTCGTGATCTTAAAAGTTTATTATTTGGCATGACCAAGCGTAATAAAGGAAAATATCTATACTAGCATCTGTCGATAGGATGTGTGTTAGACAGTTATACGTTTGTCTTTGATTACGTAGGTACAAAACCTAGTTCTCGGATTAGAAACGCAACAATGCAACCCGCAAGGTGTACTGTCTCGTTAGAATCGGAGACAGCTGTTAGATACGGGAAGCTTAATAGCAGTTTACTTGGAAAACTTTGAGGGTGGAAAATTTCTGATTAAAATGATGATGATGACGAAAATCTCGCTGGTGAAATATTTGCCTTCCCCTTCGGTTATACAATATAAGAACGTAAGTCTCCACATTAAAAACAGAAATAACTTCATGTTGATTTACGAATGTCAACGAAGATTGTGTTACAATGTATGTTGAATAATTCTTTGCCAGTTATCTTGTCACCAGGGAATGCGAGGTATCCTTCAGATTCAACATTAATATACAATGAAAGATTTTAAAATGTTCTAACACTTTCATCACTTTTCTAAACGGCTTACGAACTGGAGCCGCCCCATATACGATTGCTGTAATAGTCCTGATATGTCACATTATTGTATGCAAATCTAAATAGTTGTACCTACTATTTTGTTTTCGCAGTTCATAAAGTTTTTACTATATTGTTTACATATTATATCTTACATAAGCGATGTTGAAAGATAATCAGTCTGCTATCTATTGACTATATTATGATATAAAACAAAGCACTTGAAATGTTAAAAAGTAGAAAATAATGCAATGTTGGTTTGAAAAGAAATAGAGGCAAAATTGACTACAGTAACATTTGTGAAGAGAAGTATCATTTAAGTCTATACCTATCTACAATTTATGAAATAGAAGGCTGTAAATGGCCCCAAAATTGTCGTAAGTCGTGGCAAATAAACTTTTATCTTTAAATGTATTTATAATTTTATGATCTCGTAAACGTTGTGAAATGCCTTTGGTTTATTCTTTTCTGTGTGTTTGTCGTTTTATTCCTGTGTGTGTTTAAGATGCTAATTTTATCACCGCTTAACTTTCAGATTACTAAATGTGACAATAAAATTCAAAGATGCTGTTTAACAACGGAAGTTAAATGAGTTTTTTCTTATTTGTATTTTTCTGTTTAGTTATCATATTTTTGATTATATACATACGAAAAATAAAGAGGGAAAAAGAAAAAAAGACAGACTCCTTGTATTTTAATGAGTTCACATGATATTTAAATACATAATGAACAATTAATTTAGCCTGCAAATATCACTTACTTGTTGTACTTACATTTACAGTGCAAACTGTAAATGTAAAAACCTTTTTTTACTAAAACAAGAACAACATTATATTTCTAACAGACAAAGTAACAGAATACAAATTGACCTTTCATATGCATGTATATAAAACTATAACAGTTATAAGAAGCCTTAGATAATTGCTCTTGCTTGTTGAACGACAAAGCGGCGCACAATAATGTCCTTTTGTATCTGCTTTACATAAATACAAATGCACTTTGTATTTATGTAAAGCAGAGCATGCACTGCGCTTTATAGGTTACATGTATTGTTATGTTTATTGACAATAGGTAACATATTTGTATATCGTTGTCATTAACGGTCACTGCTGCTGAACCTCGTTACACAGGTGACACAGTAGTGGGAATGAGGGTGGGACTAGTACCAAAGAAATAAAAAATGGAAACGCATTTAAATGTGTATAATGTATATAATATTGACCTAGTTTATAAGCTATCCTATTGCTGGTAATCTCTAAGCCTCTTTTCACCGTGAGAAGATTTAGCCCAATTGCGGATTAGCAGACTTCTCATGACTTTCGAGAATATTATGGAGAACTTACTAGACATTCATGTTTCCACAGTGGATAGCGTATGCGTTTGCTAATCGGAGATCCCGGTTTCGATTCCTGGGTCAAGCAAAAAGTGTTACTGAGTTTTTCCGAATTCTCAGTAGCAGCACGGTGTCTGGTGAAGTGCCCGGTAACGGGCAATAAGCTCGCCCCTATTATATAGACCCTAAAATTACACCTCCGCCTACCCCTTCGGCGATACAAGCGTGAATCTATAAAAAAATATATTACAGCTTGTTAAACCACTAACAATTAACAACTTAGTACGCACATAGCTTCGAAAAACAAATGGTGCGCGCCGTGACTTTGAACTTGAGACTCTCTGCGTAGCAGTCTGTAGGTCTCCCCACTAGTCTATAGGTACCTATTTAAAAATACACGTCCTTTCTGTACTCTATTCATAACGTAATCCAAATAATTGTAATACATTAATGAAGTTATTTTAAGTGTGTGAGTGCACCTCGGTTCAATTCTCGGTCAGTGTAAATATTTGTGCGCTGCCAACATACACGTGCCGCGTCAGATGGCGGACACGTGTTCATAATTATGGGGATAGGTAATGATAATTATTAACTCTTTGGGATACAGGCCGAATTGTTACCGGTAACTGGATAAAATATTTTGTACCTACTACGCACAATACGTATATTTAAATAAAATTCATGCTTTACTGGCAGACAACGCCGAAACTACAGAGCACAAGAATTTAGCACGCCTAATACTTGGGAGCATAGCAGACTATTAAGAGATTTTTGTAAATTCCCACCCTAAAGGAATCATCAAGTTTACTAAAATCGGGAAATAAATTTTAGAAAAATCTATAAACTGTAAATAATATTAAACTTAAACTGTTATCGCTCATTCTAATTCCATTTGTATGAATTTCTATGTTGACTAAGAAACAGGATTATTGTCTCTGAGTCTACGACTAATGTGATGTAGAAATAGTTGTGAACACCTGCGATAATTGAGGATTCTAATTAGTCAACCGAGAAACTCAATTAATGCTGAGTTCCATCTAAAGAATAATTGCTTATAATTATTTTAATGTCAGAATTGCTGCTTGAATATATTATCGACAAAATACTCGTAATGATCATGAGTCCTGTATGTAAACTATGTAATGGGTTAGGCCATAGTCCAACACGCTGGCCAAGTGCGAATTGGGATACTTCACATACCTTTCGAGAAAATTCGCGATGTTTTCTTTCACCATAGCAAGCGATAATTAATAATTTAATAGGTACGCATATAACTCATAAAAGTCAGAATATTAAAAACGAACTATATAGATTTCAGGGAAAAAGTGTCCACTGTCAATCTATACGCGTATCGAAATAGCCCCTAAAAGAACATATCCACAGCCCTCTACGCACATTTGAGCGGATTTCATACCAACGTTTATTCTCAAAACTCCACAATATAACATGTAGGTAATTTCACTGATATACCACGTCAACTCTTTTGATATTGTATGATGTATTGTGTCTTTTTCAAGCTACGAACGTGAACGACCTTGTCTCAGTGAAAACTCGGATTAAATTCCGTAGAAGTTGTAGCGGGTACCCTTGAATTGGTGCCGTAAACATGTAAATATCGCTGATACTGGCTCTATTGTCAGGAGTATTTTACTTTGTTGAGTATTATGCGGTTAAAAAAGCAGCTATATTCGCGATTATCCTTTATGATCGATACTTATTCATAAAACAAACTCGATTGATACCCTACTGTTTATAATATTTACTTTTGGCACTCGCTATGTCAAATGCAGCCAAGAGCGGATCCAGCTTTGGCGCCAGGAGGGGGTCACATAGTCGTGGTCAAGTCAAGAACTTATAATTTATTTTTGATAACAATAGATGCAAGTAAAAAGTTGGTATTTAATTAATGTACGTAATAGACCAGTGCAGATTCCGCATCGCTTCTTGCTTGCGCTTGGGAGCTGTTTGCGTTTCGCGGCATCGCTGTCACTGCAGTAAAGCCGTCGACAGTCTTGGCCACCATGGCCTATCGTGCAGCAGGAGTGCTGGGCGTTTTCCCGACTTGCCCATATTAATGACATACTCCGTCGAGCTCTTGTCACCGCCGGAGTACCAACTCATCTTGAACGTAATGGCTTGGTACGCGACTATGAAATCGCCAGAAGGCTGATTGATGCTTCCCGTGACCAGAAGGCTGGTTTGTATTTCGCAGAGAGAATAAGCATTGCCATACAACGTGGCAATGCTGCCAGCCTTCTGGGCACGCTACCAGTCGACAGCGTGGCGGAGGAATTTTTTGACGCTTCATAGTTGTATTGCCTCTTTTGTTTTTCGTTAGTTTAGGATAGTTAAGGTTTTTTAAGTAGTTTAATTTTTTGTAATACATGTTATAAGAATGTATATAATTACGCAGCTAGAAGAGTAGTTTAATTTTAAGGTTGAGTTTCCTATTTAAAAATGTAAATAACATACCAAATAAAAGTGCAGATACGTTACAAAACGGTAAAAAGTTACAGTAGGTTGAGACCCATTGGAGAAGGAAGAGAATATAGCGATCATTAAAGGAAAAATAAATTACGGGCAATCTGAGGTCGGGAAGTGGATGGGGTTGCGATTTTAAGGCTAAAAAAGGGTTTATCTCGATTGCCAGCAAAACTACAAGTCCTACGGAAAAAACGTCAATGGCAAAGTTGTAGGTAATAAAAAGATCTACAACTTTCGTATTTACATTTTATTCACACAACGTCATAATTTATGTAAAAAATTCAAATAACCAAGTTTTTGGTTTTTTTATTTTTCACTTTTCAATAGTTTTTTCTTTTACACGAAATTTGGTGAAAACTTGCCTTTTTATGTTCCAAACACACTGTTTATGTTTTTTATTTAAAGTATTTATTTTTACGCCTTATTTTGACTTAAATCGAAATAAAACCCTTATTTTCAATTGAAAATTCTCACGTCAATATATCAGCTTTTTTTTTAAATTGTTCGGCGTTTTGTGCGTTGAAATCTATACTTTCTGATGGTGTGAATAAAATATACATTACTAAGGTAAACGTTCTCAGAAAATGCAACGAAATGAAACAACCTCAAGACCGATTTTTTAAATCATAATGTACAATTTTGAGATATTTATTAAAATGAACACTTTAATTACTCGAAAAACGAAAGATTCCATGCTACATTGATAAATAAGAACTTAAAAATCGATATAATATACAACTAAAATTAACAACCAAATAAGTTAATACTACTGTTAATGTTGTTACTACTGCATTGAAGTTGCAAATAAAAAACAATTTCATTTCATTTAATAATTAATAAGACATCTACAATCTTTTGAGAAAGTTATAGAATCTTCTTTAAATTATAGCGTAAACTCCTATTTATCGCTATTTTAAGATAATGTATGTAGGTACCTGAGTGACCCACAGAAAATTTTAGCCCATCATTAGTTATTTTATAGAGAAAAGGGGAAGGGCTAGGTGGATCTGGGCGGTCTACGCTGTAATTTAGAGAAGATTCTATAACTTTCTCAAAATATTGTAGATGTCTTATTATATAGACTTATTAGGTTGTTAATTTTAGTAGTATATTTCGATTTGCAAGTTCTTTTCTATCAATGAAGCAAGGAATCTTACATTTTTCGAGTAACTAAAGTGTTAATTTGTAATAAATCGCTCAAAAATGTACATTATAATTGAAAAAATCGGTCTCGAGGTTGTTTCATTTCTTTGCATTTTCTGAGAACGTTTACCTTAGTAATGTATATTTTATTCACACCATCAGAAAGTAGAGATTTCAACGAACAAAAACCCGAACAATTTAAAAAGAAAGCTGATATATTGACGTGAGAATTTTCAATTGAAAATTATGGTTTTATTTCGATATTATGTCAAAATAGGGTGTAAAACTAATATTTTAAATTAAAAAACATTAACAGTGTGTTTGGAACATAATGAGGCAAGTTTTCACCAAATTTCGTGTAAAAGAAAAAACTATTGTAAAAGTTAAAAATAAAAAACCAAAAACTTGGTTATTTGAATTTTTCATATAAATTAAGACGTTGTGTGAATAAAGCGTAAATACAAAAGTTGTAGATCTTTTTATTACCTACAACTTTGCCATTGACGTTTTTCCCATAGGACTTTTTTTTTTTTTTTGGTATCGGGTTGGAAAATCCTCATGGAGTCCCTCCGCCCCGGTGGGGGAAGGACGAAGGGGACTGTCAGACTCTTACTGACTAAAAACCAACCCGTGCTCCTCATGTACCCATGTGTCGGAGGGTAGGGTTTCACCAAAGCATTCCTCGCTACCCCCCGACGGGTATTGGCTCGCCAGATGGTCAGGCGGGCCCCGAACGAAACCCCTTTGGCGGCGGATGAAGGTGTTGGGCTCCGCCGCCAAAACACCCAGCGGCCGCAGAGGATAGGGAGGACGGCAACGCAACACCGCATCTCCTCTTCCTCTGCGGCCCCACCGCGACGCAACGATGGTGCGCCCCCATTTGGTCGCGGGAGATAGGGCGCGGGGCAACGCAACACCCACACGCCTCTCCTCCCGCGACCGCACCCGACTGCGAGGGACAGACAGAACTGTCCCCCGCACCCGCACCATGGGACGCATCCTACGCAGGCCTCTACCAAGCCCACGTGGAGCGTCCCCTCCCGGGATCCCGCTTAGCTTCACCGTGGGTGGCTTCTAACCCACGGTTACTGAGCCCCCCCACCACGACAAGGTGGAGATCCCACGGGGGGTTCCCATAGGACTTGAAGTTTTGCTAGCAATCGAGATAAACCCTTTTTTACCCTTAAAATCGCAACCTCATCCTCTTCCCAAACTCAGATCGCCCGTAATTTATTTTTCCTTAAATTTTTGCTATATTCTCTTTCTTTTCCAATGGGTTTCATCCTACTATAATTTTCTATCGTTTCAAAAATTATCTACCCTGGTCTACCTTTGCCATCATACAAAGTTATTATATTTTAAACTAATTAAATATTGAAGGTATGTAGTTACATTAAATCTGTATGGTGACAAAATATATACTTAAATAAAATCGTTATGTTTAATTAGTGGTCCACCTAAGTTCTGGAACCAGCCCAGGGGGGGTCATGACCCCCATGACCCTCCCCCTGCATCCGCCGCTGAATGCAGCTTCTAATTTTGGGTTTTCAGAGTCTGGGTGTTCTTTGTATGATTTTGAATGTTTGTAAAGTGCCCGATACTTTCCTAATGAGAGTGCTCTTAAAAAACTAACAACAAACCTAATGACTATTTTGCATATTAATTTTTCAAGGCAACAAAGGTTGTTCATTGTTGATAAATTGTATTTAATATTTATAATATATTTTTTTTAGATAAGTTAATAAATAGTCTGTGCACCTCGAGTTTTCCCAAACCAGGATTCGTACAGGCAAATCCATGGACTCCAACTTGTAAACAATATGTTCGTCCCACGCGGGTTTCATTCAGGAATCAGGGTTAATTACCACTCAGGTCTATCGAGTTTTGACGAGAAACTTGTTTAATGATGTTGATAAATAATAGTCAGGTTATGGTTTAGTTTTCGTGAATGGCTGACGGGCGACAGAGTAGGTAAGTATAGAAGCAAAGGTCATACTCCACAGAACCCATTAATTGGGACTAGGACAAGAGGATGATAGACTGATTTTCGTAACTTACGATTTGTACAACAAACGTGTAATAAACGATAATTATAGAGCTTCTGTTTTAAATATCATTAAAATTAAACTTTAAAATACTTTTTAAAATTAAACTTTTTGAATATTTTATAAATTATTAGAATATTATTAATTACAGAATTAAAACAAAATTTTTTTTTTTTCTGTATATATTTTTTTTGTATGTTCTGTATATATTTCTTTGTATAGTATTTTAAGACTTAGTTACGTTTCAATCTGATATATATATATATAAAGTTGTAAAATAAATTAATAAATACTAAACCAAAAATTGAACACACCAAAATAAACGGAACAAAACACCTGAAAATTGTACATATTCCGGTCTTCATTAAAAAGATGAATATTAAAAACATACATTAAAATGTCAGCCTCCCGTTTATAAAAATATTTCGTTTCGTCGTTTTCACACATTTCACTAAAAGCGCTTCGAAGAAAAAAGAACGCATGTAATCCTAAAAATGCAGACGAACACAACTTCATGCAGATTAAAATCCACAGCATTCAGTAAGGTTAACGACTCGCGACTAAAAATACAAGCTTATAGTGCCGCTGTTGTACTCGGAGATATATATAGATCGGCCGATTCAGAATTTTTTTTTTAAAAATGGGTAGTCACGCATATCAATACTCGATGCTCAAGACCCCGTTACATGTTTTTATAAGAAATTAATATAACTAACACTAAATTAAATTAAATTGAATGTATTGTAATTACTAACAACAATATGGATGTATTTTTCCGAAATAAATAAACATTATTATTATTATAATAGATGATAATGCGATGATGTTTTCAAACAACCGCGGCGACCCGGACGTCCCTGGACACGACTTATAGATTCTGCTGAGTGCTGCGTAGACAGACAGATTGCAGGTGGCAAACGATTACCGCCACCCATGGACACAAGCAACACCAGAGGAGTCATGCGTTGCCCCTTTGGATTTGGAATAGAAGAGAGATTGGGATGAGGAAGAAGGAATAGGAGACGGTGCCTCTGACACTTTTACTCACCGAAGGAAACGTAACGGTATAGGTACTCTAACGGCTATTTTCAACATTCGAACTATAGATAGATCTGTAGATTTTAGATTCGTGTTTGACATATTTTGTATGGAGCTTATGTCAAAAACTGTCAAAAACTAATCTAAAATCTATCTATAATTCGAATATTGAATTCCGTAGTAAGTGTGGTGAAAATTAAATATATAGAGTTTATTATTAATGATACCACAAAGCTTTTATATGAAAGCCGGAATCGTTGTAGACCACAGGTAGACCTTCCATGTGTTTAAATATCAGACCCAATTTTCCGGACAGTACTTCATTAAATCGTTCCACATAGGTGAAATTTCAAGCGAATAATCCAAAGACAGTTTACAACTATGCATATTAATAACAAAACCGCAGGCGATGCCGCAGGTCGACCCATAACGCTCTACAGAATGGATTATATGAACGAAATTATAAAGAATTCTTGGTGTCCATATTGTAGACGCTTTGCTCAGTGATTCATATAATTATTTGCCGATTGTTCTATGACATCCAAACTAATATTATGAATGGGAATCTATTTGTCAGTCTGTTAGCATGCTGCATGCGACAAAAGGTGGACGACAGATTGCATGAAATGTGGGACACTCATTTGTATGAAGACTTACAAACAGTTTTTATTTTCTAATATAGATATGCGGTCGAAGCCGCGCTCTCTAGCTAGTTTAACTTATTATACCTCAGCTTTAATCATTGCGGTTGGCAGAATTAATGTCCCGTTTTGTGATTCGTCATAGACATTTTTAACAAATTAGATAGAAGGGCCACTGAACTCGAATAACAGTTCACTCACATGTTTAGTATTTTCACGGGCGGATACACACTATTAGCGTACCCTACATACCTGAAATGTTCAGTATTTCATGTCATGTTTCCTGTAAAATTAATGGAGCCTGAAACTTTTTCAAATTACATAAATAAAAATTAATTATGTTTTCTTTGGTGGTTATAGTAATCTTCATCCCATCCCAAATAAGGTCACTGCTGAACATAGGGCTCCCTCAACATACAGACCGATCTATGGGCCGTTCGGAGATTAAAATCCGGTTTCAAATAGCTCATCTATCTCTGTTAATGTATTTCATTATAATATCTTCTGTTCGTGACAAATTACTTAAACAAAGCATGATTAAGATCAAATGACCTTGTTATAAAACAAACAACGTGCAGCGGCTGTTTGCACGATTGCTTTCCACTTTTGATGTTTAGCCTCATTATACATAATTATAATGTCTGTCTCATAATATGTTCTTGGGTTTTCGCAAATGTTACACATTGAAATTAAAGTATAGTTTACGAATTTTATCGCGTTATATTAAATTCCATAAAATTCCAACGCAGGATAATATTGCTAGGCAATACAGTGGCATATTTATTTTGATACGTTTTTATTATATTTTCACATAAAAAAGCTGCAACAATTGTTCGTTTGTTCAAAGCTGCATGTATGTATATTGTTTGAATATTTAATTTTTTCGCATCATAGCTGTGAGAATGCCTCTTGACTGATTACAAAATGTCAAAGGCATATATATATATATATATATATGACGACCGGTTGGCGCTCCCGCGGCTGCTACGCCGAAGGTCGCGGGTTCGATTCCCACTCAAGTCAAACATTTGTGTAATAATCGAAATCTTCGTTAATAGTTTTTGATATCACAGATCAACAAACACGTTCAATTTATTTCGTTCTTTTTCTTTCTTAATTTTCCATTGTTCCTTCATTGAAAATAAGCCTGCCGGCTTTTGACGCAATTTAACAACTAATCCATGATTGCACGCATTGTGTGTATTTAAGCAACCGACCCGCCGTGTAACATTGCGCGGATTGTTGTACGTTAAATGACCACACGAGACAACACTTTGTGTCACTACTGATTGTTGTTTTGAGTCCGTTGGTTGGATGTTTGTAAAATTCTCCGCAAAACAAGATTAATTGATATTTAATTTAGTGTGGGTGATGTCTTTTAATAAATAGATTTAATACATAAATTTTCTTGTACGTCTCATCTATTTGCGTGTACCTTAAACGTTAATTGAAAGATATACAAAATATGAAATCACATTACTCAGTTTAAGGTCATTCTGAGCTGGCATTCCTCTTAAACTGATAGGTATGCGAGATGTTTCTATAAAGGAGCCGGTAAAAGCGTCGTTTGTGTTAATATTTAAATGATCCTCCCACAGTTTGTGCAACGTTAGATAATGCTCCGTTTAGTATTAATTCATTATTTTAATGATTTGAATTAATTTTATAGTGAATGTTGAAACATTGAGTGATTTATAAGTCCACTTTAAGTATTTAAAACTACCTACTAACATGTTCTAACATATAGTAGGTATAGTAATTTTCAAATGAGCCAAGGATATTTGTGTTAAATTCGCAGGCTTTGTAGTATTACTACTACGCCGCGCGCTGTATCAATATTTCGTTTACTCAACAGACATCGTGTTAATCCTAAAATTACACATGTCTACTTTTCGATTTCTATATTATTACTTTGATTTTAATCTTATTAATTCTTCGTTTAAGCACCTCTGGCTGAACTGATTTATATTTCAATTGGTCCAGCCATTAACATATTCATTCGGATTTCAGTTAACACAAACAAATAGTTAAAATATCTGAATTAAATCTGGTATAGATTTGTAACTATTCAGTGGACACTTCAAACACTTAACAGCTGAATATACCTAAATTGAAGTTGAGGCTCTGAGTTCTGGATCTCTTTTTTCGAACATCTTCGTCATTCAACATGGCACGACTCGCACTTCACCGATATTTTATTATTTTCTAGATATATGAAATTCGTACCGTTTTGCAAGAAATAGAATAGGGCCTGATTTGTTTTCCTTTATTTTTTCGTCTATCGTCTCTATATCGATGCTTTACGATGTCCCGTATTCGATACATAGAGATACGTCAAGGCGTTTATTTGTTTGCGAAGGTCTACGGTAGGATTTATTACAAATATATGTTGTTTACGGTGTCAATAGACGGTATATTTTCTCATTATTGGACACATTTGACCTTATTAAAAGTTATCTGCAGATCTAGATATACGATTTCAAAGGTTATATTGTGATGCCTGCCACTAATGGAGGAATAAAAACGCTTAATGACTTAGCTATCGGTTTGATAACACGGTGCCTCTTGAAAGATCAAATGAGCACTCAGTAATAAACACGTCAAAGTATAAGTTCGAAATTTGCTTCAACCTTAGATATAGACAATATCATATTTGCTTAAAATCCAGGCCAGGCCTTTTTGCACCGTGAAATGAGTTAGTTCATCGCGCGTGCCAAGTGCGGCTTGGCAGACTTCAAGCCTTTCAAGATAATAAAATTGTTGAGAACTCTCAGACATACATCATTATTTGCGATGTTTTCCTTTATCATTTAACAAACGCTAATCATTAACAACTTTATGAATTTCCAAAAGTCAGTGGTACGCGCTGTTGGTTTTGAACTCGAGACCCTCTGCGTAGCTGTTTGTTAGTATTTCCCCAAGGTCACCGCTTCCGTCAGGCAGGAATGTAATAATATTCATAACATCATCATCAGCCCTGTATGAAAACTGTACCACTGGGCATTAGCCTCTTCTCACTATGAGAATATGAATATTCATTATATTTACATAGTATCTATATTTAAATAAGGGCACCTCTTAAAATCGAAAAGAGGAAAATAAAACAGCCTTTGATATAATATGACTTGTAAAGAAAATAATTTAATGGAAGGAAAGAGGAACCCACCACGCACCCTCGGATGGACCACCCCAACTATTGCAATAGAGAAAGGTTGACAATGCCTAACACCTCTAAAAGGATAAGGGGTATATAAGAAAGGTATGGGTGCCAGGAAGATACCTGCCTTGCAGTATCCCGCTGTATGATGCGTGCCTGATGACACGTGTTTCGCCCCTGCACGAGGCATCCCCAAGAGCGATGGGCTGTCTGTTTCTTTCGCACTCAGTGGCAATTGTAAATATCAAAGTGATTGTGGGGATCACCTCAAAAAAATATTTTTTTTTATTTATTTATAGACTAACGCCTGTATCCCCGAAAGGGTAGGCAGAGGTGTAATATTACACCCGCCTTTCGCAATGAATTTTTAGGTCCCACGTAACAGGGGGCGAGCCTTTGGCCGTACCCATGGAATACAGAAGTAAATGGAATTAGCATGTCAAGCATATCATACGAGAAGCAGTGTCGCCTCTCACACACATATACACATTTACCACTACATAAAACGCCACGGTGTGATTCGTTAAATATATAAGACACAATTATCATAAAAAGGTATTATCTGAAAAGCCACACAAATAGAAATATTAACCTTATTTTTAAAGTCTTAAGAACTGATTTACATTTATATTCTAGTTTTAAGTGTTACCAAGAGCGTGAAATCGTGCAAAATAATACATTCAAACGGTTTTTGCGTATTACTAATTAATTTAATTAGTTAGGAATGCCTTTGATAAAAATGTATATGGTCGTATTTGGTGGCCCAAATGATTTAAACACCTAAATTTCGCTGTTTCTGTTTACAATTATATAATAAATTACAAATTTCTAACGCTGGTATTATTTAACATAATCTGTTTTGTGCAAATGACATGATATTTAGACATGGGGCACTATCGATATTTTTTTTATCGATAGTGTATTTTACGATTAATAAAAATATTTAATTTAATAGGATTGTTTGTGTAATGTGATTTAAATTACACTTACAAGTGTTCGACTGACAGGTGAATAATATTGGGTTCTATATAACAAAGAAGTATATTTTATGAATCAATTCATCAATTTTCTATGTTAAACTCTTGTTTAAAATAAAACACTGCTATAAGCTATAACACAGGGCAGCTAAGAATCTAATTTTTTTGTTAAAATATTAGAAACAGTGTGTGGGCGAGAAGTTAATATATGTATGATCCACCATTTATAATCCCATTCAATATGTGAACGGGCAGTTAGTATTTTTTGCGGGCTATATATTTTTTGATGTTACACATTAACATTTTTATATTTTTCAAATGATTATACTTATCTGCGATGCCCATGAAGGGATTCGGGATTTAAATCGCGCTATGAGCCACAAGAGCGGAGCAGTAGGTAGCCCTAAATAATGCGAATGTACCCGCAGGTTCATCTACTTTAATAAATAAAAGACAAAACATTGGTAGTAAAAGTTTTATTTAAATATATACACTTAAGGAGAAGAAGAAACAAAATTGTTTAAATTTTATTACAGAGAAATAGCATAGGTAGAGTACCTACTCTGGCATACCTATGCCGGTTACGCGTCCACCTCCGGTAAACGACGACTTGACTGACTAGACTTAAAGATAATAATTAACATACCGCAGATAATTAAAAATGCATGCCATACTGGTGCAATATGGTCATTAGACAAAACGTGTTTAATATTATTCATGTTTAACTGTGTTATCGCAAGTATTAATCTTTTCATTGAGGAATGAAACAATTATAACTACTTAAAACAACAAATACATAAAAATTATAATACTTATAAAAAAGACATTAAATATATTTAAAGGGCGTTATGAAAGTCCTCCACATCGCCGTCTATTGATAACGTGCCCAGAATATAGCAATGCTATTTTATATAAAGTAACCAATTATATATAGTAAATATCCCGCAAGCATTTAAAACAAATAATTTAATCTATATATTGATACGTACTATGAAATGAAGTCCTTGAGGTGATGGTGAAGTAGGCGGATTCGTTCCTGTGGTCTAAAAAGTAATGAGTATAAACGAAATTATTATGCACATACTCGTAGGCTATGCTGCTACATTAATACAATTGCTAGAGGCGCAATGTATATAAAAAGATTTATTTATTTATTTTATATAATAATAAAAATAGCATGTACCCTGGTAGTTTTAGAACATAATTTAGCTATTTCGAGGGTGGGAATAGTTCCTGGTTTTAAATATCGCCTCCCTTTTTCTTTTATTAGAAACAAATTTTCACTAAAATGTAGTGAGCATATTGTACTCCTTTTTTTTGGTATCCAATCGATTCGTCCTGTTGCGTCTACCCATTTTAATTTTTCTTTGAGTGTGGACGGAAAGCTAAAAAACACATAAGTTATTTAGTCAAAGTAAACCTGGACAGATTTTGGAAGCAAAGCAGAGCACATGTAACGATTTTAATCTTTGCTATTTGCCAATTACTAAACAACTGGAGTATCGATATATTCTTATCGCAATAGAGATACATCACTCAACACGTCATATTTGCACATAATATGACGTTTAGAGTAGATTGCCGTGTAAAGTCGATCCTACAAACAGTAGCGTTATGTTAAATCAGCAATGTATACTTTTTGTGTCACAGTGATATTTTATTTAATTTAGATGAAATATGTACTTACCGATGAAAACTAATGTTTCCATTAGAAAGATTAAATATATGGCTTGGTCTCTTGCAGCTTAGAACGGCACAAGCAGGCATTCTTGCCTTAATTATGCTATAAAATGCCTATATGAATGTCAATGAGCGACTGGCATGTATCAAATTGTGCAATATAAGATATGCTTGTAGAATTCATATCACGGACACGAGTATCAGGCGAAATGCTATATCTATTTGTATTATATTATCTATGGCCGTACCTAGCACATTACCAGACTCCTTGCTGCTACTGAGAATTTCCTATCGGAAAATCCCAATAACACTTTAATATTATAGATAATAAAAATATACATTTACAAAAAAAATTGCAAGTTTATCAACATTTAATTTAATTAGCCAATGGTTAAATAAATATCTCTCCTTCCAACAGCTGAATTTGACTTATTTATTTATTTATTTATTAGATGCACAAGACAAGTAACAATCAAAGTAAAAATTAAATATACAATATACAATGTTCTGATTCTGGATTGCAACTCAAAAATATGTGCATACAGTAAAAACAGTATACATATAACTGTATGCTATGTGTATTATTACTTTGAGAACAAAAACTTAGCTTAACGAGTTAACCATAGAGAGAGCTGAATACGATATCAATGTCTATTATCTAAGCTAATACGCTTCCACTGTGAAATAGTAGTACTACTCGCAAATGTAATTGGTTACTATTTAAATAGTATATAGTCACTGTTTGGAGTCTGTTTAATTTATATGTTTTTATTAAAGATATTTTACAAGTCACGGTACACTTAAACCTGATTAAAGGTTTAATCTCTAGATTTGGGCTAGAATGAGATTATCTTTTAATGTTGTAGTATTATTTACCTAGCTTTTTAAGCTACATAAAGTTTGCATTAGTTTGTACGAATGGGAGATACACATTGAGTTTGTAGATTATACGAGCATTACGCATATGAAAATGAGAGCTAGTAACTCTGTAGGTACTGTTATTCTAAAATGAAGAGAATTGCCGAGTTCAAAAGCTGATAATGTTTGGGCCAAAATTATTTTGGCCCAAATATTTTGGTATTGTTTGGTTTTTATACCATACTTGACAGTTATATGAGGATCAATGTAAGATCATCAATCCAATCACTCAGACAATGGGAGATAGATCTCCCAGTATCATTAAGACTCTCAGATTGAAAAATCTGATTAGTATTACATCCCATAGGAATCTTTTCATTAACAGATACAACATAAACTGTAATACAGGCTGGTTCCCACAGGATTAAGTAAAGAAGAAGAAGTAAAGACTACGGATTTTAATCTTGGTTTCAAAGTCGTCATATTTTCCTGTTATCTTATGCACAGAATTCTAAAAGAATCTCGGGCCCCTCCGCAACCATGACCGGTGCAAGACCGCCGAACGGTATTTATGAGTTAATTTTACGCGTTTAATTGCCTCTAAATTATTTTGTATGATGTATACTGACAGCGAAAGTTTAAAATAGATTATTTCTAAAGATTATTTAGGTGCATAGGGTTCCCACCAAGAACTTAGGGTCCCAAGCTAACCTCACCTGCAGGGTGCATAGGGTTCCCACCAAGAACTTAGGGTCCCAAGCTAACCTCACCTGCAAGTGGTGCACCTGCTGATCAACGGACGAGGCTCTGGCAAACAAAATGTCCCAATAAGCGGCAATAGGCTCGCCACCTATTACGTGGGATCAAAACACTGGCGAAAAGTGGGCGTTTAATATGCCTCTGCCTACCCCTTCGGGGAAACAGGCGTGAGTCTATGTATGTATGTATGTATTATTTAATGAACACAAAGCACTAAGATAACCTCTCGTGTCTGATTTATAATAATGATCCGAATACCTACAGGTAAATTATAGCCGCCCATAGATTTTTCATCACCAGATGTGGGCAATGATAAGTGCGATATTAATTCGTCCTTTTCTTGCCCAATATTATTATAATAAGGACAATTAATCTATGTACTCCAAAGGAAATCGGCCCATTATTCTGTATAGGGCTGGGCAATACGTTTTTGTAAAAATTATACAATTTTTTACATATTTTTTATTACACCTCTGCCTACCCATTCGGGGATACAGGCGTGAGTCTATAAAGAAAAAATATATATAATTTTTATATGTTAATTTATTTCATCATTTTGTAATGTTCGACGTTTATTGTGAAATTATTAAAAAATGTGCGACACCAGCTTAGTACACACAATTTATTTACAAAAATAATATACTTAACTCTTAAACCCTACCCATTCCAGGAGAAAAACTATTACTACCCAGGGGTTTTAAGGACCCCAATATATAAAAATTCATATTGATAAAGAAAAAAACAATTTGATTACAATTTTTATTTATTGTTATAGACTGCTTATTTGACAATCCAAAAAAATAATCAATTGGTTATAGTAATACATTCTTGACACATAGCTTCATTATGTTCACCGCTAAGATGTTTTTGGCACATGCCACAGGTGACCTTGGTTTTTCAATCTTTACCTCTTGGGCACATGGCACGTCTTTTTTTTTAGCAGTGGGAGCAGAACTTGGTTCTTGCAATGGCCGCTTCTTTTGCAAGATCCCACCTAACAGAACTTGAAGATTCATGGGCAAAGAGAGCCATCTAAATCGTTCCTCCATTTGAAGGGTGATCAGATCTATGGCAAGCTATTTCAAGAAATTACGTCTTTTTGTAGCTCTATTTGTGACCATTTTTAGCAGGACGTCTATTTCTTCTGATTGGTCTTTATACAACCACTGAGTGATCTGTTGGTCCATCTTATGCAATTTTGATCTTTAAAACTAAACCAATGACATAAAACACAATATTGAACAAACTGTTAAAACGAAACAACAAAATTGCTTGATTTGTCCATATATGTTCCTAAAGAAAGGAACACCACTGTTATTGTAATAACTACATCAAAATATTAAACTTACCCTTTAAAATATTATATAAAAAATAACAACATTCACCAATATATCGACAAAAAAAAATTACAAAATACTACGTTATTACTACCCTGGGGTCTGACAGACCCATAAATTGCTATATTTCCGTCTACACTGTGTAAGCATTGACACTAGACTAGTTAAAAGATGGCCGCCGACGTAATTAAATATTAGCTCGAGTGGCACAATAGTGCGTTTCGTTATTGCAAATATATCTACAAATATGCAACCTCTGGGGTTTGCTGGACCCCCGGGTAGGGTTTAAGGGTTAAAAGAAAACTGCACTGATAGGTCATATTCAGTATAATTATGGTAGAGTAAATCTTTGTTTGCACCTATAAAATATCTGCAACAGTTTACATCAAGAATGAGAAAATAAAAAGCTGTCTACATATCAAATGAATCCATAAATGTTGTCTACCGCAACAAACTTTAAGATAAAAAGCGTATTTCATACCTACACATATAAAAAAAGAAATATATTTTATCTACCAAACCGGACTCAAATAAGATGTTATCTGATATCTGAAATGGACAAACATATTTATTTCGCGATTCTAATAAATAAAATATGTTATAAAAACACGTTTATTTCAGAATAAATCAAAGACATAATTACGTTACGCGGCAGCCCTACTGCCTTACACCCTAGATACATTTTGCTGCTCCACTTAAGGAACAATGCGGCTTAATATTAATTTAGGGTCAAGTACCTTTTAACCCTTAAGCGAACAGGCTGGTAATGGACCCAAATCTCTCTCAGTGTAAACAATCATCAGTAATACTTCGGGAAACACTCTCCGTAAAGCTCTTACTTAAGTTGTTTATCGTTCAAGAAATTGAGCACCGAACGTAAATATTAACATGTGATTTTTAAGTTTATAAGCTTAGCTGTCGTGATAAGGCAAAATTCTGTATTCAAGAATACAGTACTTTTGCTTAACAACTTAACGCTTATTCTGCTTGGTTTGAGGTCTACTATAGCGTAATATTTTAATTTTTACTATACGACGTTTATTTATAGAAATATACTACATTAAAAAAACATGTATTAAAAAAATCAACCTTCACATAAGCAAAAGACTGCATAGCCTGATACAGTGTTTTGCCAACTGGCCAGAGCGCGCATTTCCCGCATTTTATTGTTATCTTTCTCGCTCTTAGGGCTTGCGCTCATGTTAGAGCAGTACCACTGCGAACCATGCACCGCGTGATCGGTTTGTTTTGATTCAAATTAGTGTGTTTTAAAAAGGGCCATTGTAATGTAATTCACGTATATTTTTTGCATAAAACATAAAAATATGAGTGATTTACGGAGCAAGATAATAATCAATCTTTCTTGAAAGAATTAACAATAGCTAATAATTTTTATTAATATTTTTAACACGGCTGTAATCACCATTAAAATACCTACACAATGATACCAATTTCATATAATTTAATGTTTACTATATTATGGGCAAGCCCAAAAACTGTATGAGAACTATTTTATTTTTTTTCTCGAAATCGTCTTTTTCATAATACAGCTGTCGCGATTTCTCGCGAACTGTATAGTGTACAGAGCAGATAACCAACCTCTGTGAATACTTAACCAACCTCTATGTAAGTATTGCCAATTTGTGATATCATCATAGCACAGCTCATCATTTTCAGCACATATATTATTGTATTAGCACATTAATAATCAAAATAATAATACATTTACTGCTTTATAATATTTCAAATGACAATGTCAGTACTATGAAGTAATAAAGTAATTTCGTATTCTTCATATATCACGTTCAAACCTCAAACGTAGAACCGTCGGTTGTGGCCAGTACTTACATAGAGGTTGGTTAAGTATTCACAGAGGTTGGTTATCTGCTCTGTACACTATACAGTTCGCGAGAAATCGCGACACTCCCGCCGGGCAAGATTATAAGACTACATACAAATCGCGAGAACTCGCGACAACAGCCTTTTGCCTTTTCAAGATAGTTAGGAGCTTTTAAGGAGTTAACTTAAAAGGACGAAACAAGTGAATAGGTCATTTTGGTAAAAGACTTGAAAATCATAGCTACAAAAATGATAAAGCTAGATCCGTGTTGGATTCAGGTCTACATGTAGGCATGCCATATCTGTTTAATGGAAGTGTTCCAGGCTTCCATTTGACGTTCACACATCCTTTTCTTTTGGAATCAATATTTCATCATATCAGCCAAACGACGTCCACTGCTGGACATAGGCCTCCCCCAAGGTTCTCCACACAGACCGGTCTTGAGCCGCCCGCATCCAACCGCCTCCCGCGATCTTGACGAGATCGTCGGTCCACCTTGCGGGGGGCCTACCTCTGCTGCGTCGTCCGGTACGTGGTCGCCACTCCAGAACCTTTCTGCCCCAACGGCCATCGGTTCTTCGAGCTATGTGCCCTGCCCACTGCCACTTCAGCTTGGCTATCCGGAGAGCTATGTCGGCGACTTTGGTTCTACTGCGGATCTCCTCATTTCTGATTCGATCTCGCAGGGAAACTCCAAGCATAGCTCTCTCCATCGCCCTCTGAGTGACCTTGAGCCTTCTGATAAGGCCCATAGTGAGCGACCACGTCTCTGATCCGTAAGTCATCACTGGCAACACACACTGGTCAAAGACTTTCGTCTTGAGACACTGCGGGACCGATATCCCCGAGAAGATATGTCGTAGCTTCCCGAACGCTGCCCAACCGAGTTGGATTCGACGATTGAACTCCATCTCGAAGTTGGACCTACCTAATTGGACTACTTGTCCCAGGTAGATATACTTGTCGACAACTTCGAGCGTAGAGTTCCCAACCTGAATAGGAGCAGGTACAACATGGACGTTCGACATGATTTTCGTCTTGTCCATGTTCATCTTAAGGCCTACTTGTTGGGAGACTCTACAGAGGCCATCGAGCATTGTGCCTAGGTCTTCCATGGTCTCAGCCATGACTACGATATCGTCTGCGAATCGAAGGTGAGTGATGTACTCGCCGTTGATGTTGATGCCGAGTCCATTCCAGTCCAGAAGCTTGAAAACATCCTCCAGCGCAGTGGTAAACAGTTTCGGGGATATGACATCCCCCTGTCTCACTCCTCGCTTGAGTTGAATAGGTTTCGAACTCTGGTCCTGGAGGCGGACCGACATAGTGGCGTTTTCATACAAACACTTCAGCACTTCGATATATCGGTAGTCAATCCGGCACCGTTGGAGAGACTGTAGCACCGCCCAGGTTTCGATCGAATCGAAGGCTTTCTCATAGTCCACAAACGCCAAGCATAGGGGCTGGTTATACTCCTCGGACTTCTGTATAACCTGCCGCAGCGTATGTATGTGGTCTATGGTACTATAGCCTTTACGGAAACCGGCTTGTTCGGGAGGCTGGAAGTCGTCTAGCTTGCTCTCGAGACGATTCGTGATGACCCTCGAAAACAGCTTGTAGACGTGGCTCAGAAGTGTGATGGGTCTGTAGTTCTTTAAGAGGGTTTTATCCCCTTTCTTAAAGAAAAGCACCACCACACCTCTGTGCCACGCCTGTGGCGTTTTACCCTCGAGAATGACGGAATTAAATAGCTTCCGAAGGGCTTCTCTAGCGGGTGCACCGCCAGCCATCAGAAGCTCGCTCGTAATTCCGTCATCACCCGGCGCCTTGTTGTTTTTGAGCTGTTTGAGAGCCACACTAATCTCGTGCATGCTGACGTCCGGGATATCTTCGGTATAGTGTCGGGTCAATCCAGCTCTAGGGTCTGACGCTGGAGTACTTGTGGGTTGTTGCGTTGTCGTGTATAGCTGTCCATAGAACCTTTCGATCTCCTCCAAGAGCTCAGGCTTGGACGATACGATTCTGCCATCTTCCGTCTTCAGCTTTGTCAGCTGACTCTGCCCAACAGACAGATCCCTCTGGAACACTTTGGATTCCTTATTCTGCTCGATCGCCTCACGAACACATTTTGTGTTGTATTGGCGGAGATCGCGAGTCAGAGACTTAGAGATCTGTCTGTTGAGGTGCCGATATTTCGGCATGTCGTCGGAGGATAGCAGAACCATCTTGCGCCTTTCCTGTAACAGCTCGAGGGTCGGATCCGAGATCTTGTTGGTTCTCTGGCTTTTCTGGGGCTTAAAGAATTTAGCCCCTGTTGTATGGACAGCATCCACGAACCCGTTACTGTACTCGTCCACATCTACGCATTCGCCCAGGCATTCGAAACGGTTCTTGAGTTCGAGCTGAAAGCTCTCGGGGTTTTGGATATGAACCGGTGCCGGTCGGAGCGTGGACTTTATCAACCTCGACCGTTCGAGGCTTGTACATATATTCAATGTGCCTCTTACCATTCGGTGATCGCTCCCCACTTTAAGTGAATTGATCACGGAGACATCATTGAATATCTGCCTCTTCGTCGACATGATAAAGTCGATCTCATTTTTGGTGGCACCGTCTGGATTTATTATCAATATTTACAAGATAATAAATCAACTCCAGCTACAAACCACAAAAAGGACCTCTTAAAACTCATTTTCTAAGAAAAATACGGACGATTACACATAATTCTTCACTTTTACAGATCCGTACCGTTGCGATACTTAAAAGCCTTAGGAATATTCAAGAAAAGTTAGTAATTTACGTGTACCTCTTAAATTAAATTCTCGATACCTGTAAACTTTCAGGGTTCTGTTA
Organism: Euclidia mi; assembly: GCA_944739405.2. Taxonomy (NCBI): domain Eukaryota; kingdom Metazoa; phylum Arthropoda; class Insecta; order Lepidoptera; family Erebidae; genus Euclidia; species Euclidia mi. The sequence goes on along the minus strand of OX123188.2, from coordinate 921,056 downwards.
AACATGCCAAAGGTAGTTCTAAACTATTCAGATACTCTAAGTTCTCGTTTAAGCTAGTACGAAAGTATTCGAACCAATGCAATCCATCAATGTGTTTCACCCTATATTATATCTTGCTTTTAATAGCTATCCAGTTGTCAATGTTTGTGCTTTTAATTTCCTTACACTGTCATTCGAAAACATTTACCAACTAAATATTTTAAGTTATGGAAGCTTGTGCCATACCTTTTAATTTAATATTTCCATCCAAAATAGAGCATGAGAAGTTTCCTTAAAAACGTTCCTTGTTTTACATCACTTTTAAAATACATCAAAACCAACGAAATATAAAATTCATGCAATATGTGGCTACTGTTCTGTACTGTTAATTTACTTCTTATTTTTAACAAACTCTTCGACTGCCCGCATCAAACCGCTTGACTGACCTCTCACAATTTGAGCTTTGAATTGAACATTTAACATAAAAATGAAAAATAAAAAAGTTTCTATGAGAAATCTACTTTTACACATTCTAACGTCGTGAAATAATGTTTAATAAAAGTAAATTAAGTTAGTCTAACTAATAAACTATTATTTTGACAACATATTATACTCGGATCTTTATTAACTTAGGAATTAATTATTTTTGTGTCAACTGTTGTTGCTTTTAATTAAATAATAACATCGCTGACAGTTTAAACATTATCTTTACTTTCGTATTATTTTATATAGTATGCTCATTACATTATACTGGTATAGCCCACCATATGTACTAGCATTTTTTAATATTTATGTATAAAGCTTCTCACGTCATTTAAAAAGAAAAGTCTTTCTTGGTTGAGCCATCAAATGATACATTTTGAAAAATTCCATTATTAAATTATCAACTTCATCAAAACTGAAATAAAATTTCTTTAGCAAAAACACAAATAGCCGAAAACGTCATTAATAAAAATATTTTTTAATGAAAAGTACATATTGCCATATTATACCGTATAATAATTTGTTAATGTCACGCCTGTCTCCCATTGGGGTAGGCAGAGACTATGGAACGCCACATGATTCGGTTCAAATATACCTCTTTCACTTCCTCGACATTCATTAACCTCATCATGCATACGCGTCGGTTATGGGTACTTTTAATTTGGCCCTTTTTCAGTACATCACCTATTTGGTCGGCATACGTCCGCCTAGGGCGTCCCCTACCGACATTTCCATTCATTCTCGCACGATACACTCCTTTCGTATTTCTTCTTTCATCCATCCGTTTCAAATGTCCAAACCAACGCAACATTCCTTTTTCAATCTTTGTCACTACATCTTCTTTTAGACCACACTTTTCCCGTATCACACTGTTACGCACTTTATCTATCATACTTACTCCGCACATACTCCTTAAAGCTCTCAACTCCACAGCATTGATTCTACTTCATGCTTCTTCTGCCATACCCATGATTCGCTACCATACATCAGTGTTGGCGCCAAAACTCCCTGCAGTACAGCAAGGCGAGCCTTACTTGGGATAATTTCGCTACTGATGATGGACCATAAGGCGCCATTCACACTATTTCCTGCTTTCACTCTCCTTTCAACATCTCCTTCACATTTTCCATCTCTCGTAAACAAAGATCCTAAATACACAAACTCATTAATTGATTTAAAACAATAAGAACTTTGTAAGAGACTGGCTCTAGTATAGATATTTGTAGACTTGTCTCATAAAATTTAAATTTGACATCTGGTTGTATTTTGCTAATTTTATTAATACTTGATGCTTAGGTTTAATTCACGTATTTGATAAAGTATATTTCTTTCAATACTACTTACAGTCTATGAACGTCAACTAAGTTTTTACGAATTGCAATGGCTACTGAATTCTAAATAATTTAATATTATATTTAAAGTTGAATGAAAAACGTTTGACCAATACTGAACAGTTATTTTTACTACTCTGTTGACCTGAAAAATCGTCTCGCGCGCGAAATTCATCAAAAAGATTTATCGGCGATTGAATATTATTGTAATAACAATAAACATTTCTTCACAAATGTGTATTATTGGAATATATTATTGTTGGCTAAAGCAGGAGTTATAAAAGATATCGGTGACTTTATAAAATGTTTGCTAGTTAAACAATTATAATAAATCTCATCTCTAAATGAAATGACTTTCTTTTGAGTTATATCTCTGTCAGCGTTTCGCCATCCGCTGCTGGACAAAAGCCTCTTTTAAATTGCGTCAATATGAAGATTTGTCTTACCGCGCTAAACTACTGCATAGGTAAATATAACGTTTGATGTTGAGTTTTCTTTCTATTTGAACAAGGCAATTTATTAATTTTAAGTAGTGAAAATGTTATAAAGGACTTAACAACCATTTCTGGATCGCACAAAATGTTGTCATGTGTGAATATGTTTATTGATTTTAACATTTTGCCGCACCGTAATCATGGACGGACTACTCGATTTTATAAATATCGCTTCACATCGTTTCAATCCAATCGTATTACACTTGTATTTACAGACTTCTATACCATCATCATCAGCCTTTAAAAGTCCACTGCTGGACTGGGCCTCTCCTTTGGAAGGAGGAATTGGCCTACTATACCACGATGGCCAAACGGGTTGGTATAGGGTTTGTATCAAGTTTTCCTTCTCTTACAGTGATGTTCTCTGCATAATATGTTCCCTCTGTCGGCTCTTATGACACTCATGGGATGATATGGGGTGGTGACATTCCGTATTTTTAATCCGTCACCACACGGATGACTTCTATACCTTCAGAACTATATTTTCAAGAATTTAATACACGACAGATTGGCCCACAACCTTTAGCAATATTTCACACCTTACCGACCAAAAGATTTTCTTGAAATAGAAATCATTATAGCCTTATTTTATAAGTCGTAAATCACCTCATTGAGATATTTTATTCTTAGGACGAATTACAGACCATTATCGCCAAATATACCTAGCCTTATACGCAATTACTAAAATGTACCTCAAATTTTATTCGAAGTAAAGTATTTTATGTCTATTATTATACGCAACGTTTCTAATAATTTATTGTTATATTAATATAATAATTTTATTACAGGCTTGCACGATTTCTTAGAAGGTACCTTTACTGTGAATTATGAAATTATCGACATTGTGAAAATTCATTTTATTGGGGCCAAATCATGTCTTTGAAATCTGGCTATTATCATGTTTTATTCAAACCAGCAAAACTCTATTTCTGTTATAATCTTGTTTTAGTTAGTTCTAGCCCGAACAGTGTACATATCTTTGATTTATATTTATTTATATAGAATATAGACCACTTGATCTGACTCTAAATATAAAGATATCCTATAGATGTGAGAGATCTAGAGGTCTCTTATGGACTAAATAAATCAATAGCACGAGATAAAAATATATCCAACAAGAGCACAATATTATCAGTTCAATAAAAGTTCTAACGAATATAGTAAAGTAGTAAGTTTTTAGTTTTTATTACTCGCTTATACAGAAGGATATTTTTGTGACACGATTCAGTACAAGTATGAATGATTCTTACATTGTTCTCTATCGTCACAAAATTGCGTAAGCGATGAGCAACTCAGACGGCAAAATAAACTCACAAATAATTACGTAATGTCCTCCTTGACCATGCGAATGGCATCTCAACGGGTCATGTCATAGCCCTATAGTACTGACATGATTTCTCATTACAAGTAGAGCAAAAATCCTTTATCAAAAAAACTTCCTATATAAAGTAGACCTATTGATAATAAATGACAGGGTACGATGCCCTCAACCTTAAACAGACTTGTGACAAATGTCAATGTCAGAAATACAACGAAACATTGAAGTCGGTCGAGTTAATTTTGATTACACAATATTGTTATTAAAATTAAAACATGGTGTAAAAGCGTAATTTAGTCAAAGGCTGTTTATTTTTATTCGGTGCTTTCATTTTGTAATAATTACACTTTAATTAGTAGACAAATTAAACTGTTCAACGAAGGGTTGAAAGAATTTCGTGTCAGGAACAAAGGAGCGATATTAATATGTTATATTTTATGACATTTATGTACTCATTTTAACGTAGAGAAGCTTGGCTATGAAAGTTCTAGAGAGAAGATAGGTACACCTGATACTGTTTTCGTGTGATGAATAAAGTTGCTATTAATTTGAGCGAAAAGCGAAAAAAGGCTGGTTCTCTGTACCGGTAGTCGCCTCTATAAACCACATCAAAAAGGGTAGTTAGAGACGCACAGTTTATTATGTATGAAACTACTTTGGGCGCTTTATTTTAATAAGGTTACAGACAGATTCCAAAGAATATATTTCTCTAAATTCATTTAACATACGTAAAACTTTAGCTGAACTTGTCTAGAAAGTTGCTAATCTTAAAGTGCAAGTATTCTAGGAAACACAGGACAATAATAATATACGGATGGTCCTCAAACATTTTTGGCTTGAATAACTTGAATATAATTTATACACTCTTCAGATTTACGGGCCTCAAATTTTACGCAAGGGCTAAGTAAAAGCCATATTGAGTTAGTTTCTAGTGATGTAAAATACGACATAATTTACATAATTATACCCTTAGGACCTTCTGGACCGTGACACTACATACCTATCTGCGCAAATAACACATAACATTTGAGATTCATGGTCCTTCCCTTTGACTTTGACGAAGTTGGATTAAAATACTTTCATTTTGAGGTCATTTTAGAACGCTGTTCAAAGAGGAATTTCTTAGTACTAAGTCCCACCGCAAGATTGCTACGAAATGTTTTTGTATGAAAATTCAATTTATATTGTTTATTATAGCTAAATTTATACCTACTAAAATATATATTCGTGACTCATCCAAATTTTGGAAACGTATATTACGAACTATTCAATTTAATGTAATAGTTCGTAAAGATATACTTAAACACCGATAGTATAAAACTGAAGACATACATACATACATACATACATAGACTCACGCCTGTTTCCCGGAGGGGTAGGCAGAGACTACGGAACGCCATTTGCAACGATCCTGACATACCTCACTTGCTTCACTCACTCCCATCAAGTTTCTCATGCATGCTCTTCTGTTAAGGGTACTTCTGACTTGTCCTTTTTTCAGGATGTCTCCAATCTGGTCAGAGAACGTCCGCCTAGGTCTTCCCCTTTGTCCTGTTCCATTCACACTTGCCTTATATATCTTCTTTGTCAGTCTATCGTCATCCATCCTCTCCATGTGCCCAAACCATCTTAACATGCCTTTCTCAATGCTTGTAACTACATCTTCTTTTACCCCACACCACTCTCTTATCACACAATTCTTTACTTTGTCGGTCAAAGACAAACATATTTCAACTAAACTTTACATCATCTAACTTTAAATAAAACAACATACTTCTCAGTGCTCTCATTTCTACAGCATTTATTTTACTTTCAAATTTCTTCTGCCATACCCAACTTTCACTACCATACATAAGGGTAGGCACTAACACACCTCTATGTACAGCCAAACGTGCCTTTTTGGACACGTTTTGACTGTTCATAAACGCTTTCAGAGCTCCATTCACACTATTACCTACATTAACTCTCCTTTCAATATCTTCTTCATTCTTACCATCTCTTGTAAACAACGTACCTAAGTAAACAAACTCATTCACTTGTTCCACTCGCTGTCCATCGATCAAAACATTACAAGCCGTAACGCATTCCTCCTTTTCAAAAACCATAACTTTCGTTTTTCTTACATTCACTTTCATTCCTTTCCTCTCTAACGCACCATGCATGATTGCTACCATCTCCTGCAACTCCTCCGCTGAAGATGCAAGTATTACCTGATCATCAGCATAAAGGAGGCATTCGACGAGTAACCCATTCATCCTTAATCCGCAGTCACTATGTTTTAAATCTTGCAAACAACTGTCCATGAAGAGGTTAAACAGCCACGGCGACGCCACACATCCCTGTCTAACACCTTTCTTGATGGTAAACCAGTCACTGTATGCCCCGTTTATCCTCACACAAGCTCTAGAATCCTCATAAAGGGATTTCAGAGCTCGAATGAGGCTGCTGTTCACCCCATTCATTGACAGCACCGACCACATTTCATTCCTCACCACTTTCACACAAAACAGCACTGTAAGAGAAGGAAAACTTGATACAAACCCTATACCAACCCATTTGGCCAGCGTGATAAAGTAGGCCAATTCCTCCTTTCAAAGGAGAGGCCTAGTCCAGCAGTGGACTGATAAAGGCTGATGATGATGATGATACATAAATACATACAACATACATACACACACATACATAAGTAATAAATAATAGTTAAAATGCTATTAGAATGAGAAATATCATAGTGATAGGTAGTGATCCTTGACTAAGGATTTGAACTTTGTTACCGTCTGAGCCTGTCTGATATGTAATGGGAGAGCATTCCATAGGCGAACAGCAGTGACACAAAACGATTTATCATAAAAATCCGTGCAATGAGCCGGCATCTTCAGCTTTAAGTTTTCTGATGACCTTAAATAACGGTTATGCGTATCATGTAGGAATTCGAATCGTCCTTTAAGATAGGAGGGAGTTGAAGGGTTAAACAATATATTGTATAGTAGAGAAAGTATGTGAGTATGCCGGCGAAATCGTATGGGTAACCACTTGAGTTGTGTTCGAAATTGTGAGACATGATCGTATTTGCGTAATCCAAATATGAATCGTATACAGAGATTTAGAAGGCGCTCAAGTTTGTCTAGTTGGTTTTCGGCGAGATCTGGATAGCTGACATCTGCATAATCAATAATGGGTAATAGAATACAATTTGCAAGTGCAATTTTGGTGGCAGTAGGAAGAAAATTCCTAAGTCTTCGCAATGAACCTGCCGAAGCAAATATCTTACGGCTAACTTGTTGGACCTGTGAGCGCCAGGAAAGGGTTGAATCAATGATTAAGCCCAGATTTTTTACTTTATCCTGTATAGGAATTACAGTGCCATTTAATATAACGTCAGGAAGTTGACACCAGTCGATCTTCGATAACATTCTCGAACTACCAACAACAATGACCTGCGTTTTCGAGGGGTTCACTATAAGTCCATAGGATTTGCTCCAGCTACTAATCTGTGCAAGATCACTGTTGACGGTACCTATAGATTATGACATCTCAGCCAATGTCGACTGCGTATAGATTTGGAGATCAACTGCATAAAGGTGGTAGGAAGAGCGAAGATTGTTTGATAGAGAATTTATAAAAATTGCGAAGAGTAAAGGTGACAGCACGCCTCCCTGGGGCACGCCAACAGTCGTGGTACACCATGAAGAGAGTGAATTTTCAACTCGTATACGCTGTCGGTGGCCACACAGGTAACTATGTTACCGTAGGAGATATGTTAAGAGAGCAAAGACGGCCAAGTAGAATGTCAAAATCCACTGTATTGAAGGCGTTGCTAAAATCTAGCAGAGCAAGGACTGTGAGCTTGCCGCTTTCCATACCAGCCCTGATATCATCCGTAATATTGATAAGGGTTGTAGCGGTGCTATGGCCTGGACGGAAACCGGACTGGAATGGATTAAGGAGATTATTTTTAGAAAGGAACGAGTTAACTTGATTGTAAACGAGACGTTCGAGGACTTTGGAAAGGAATGGTAGGATAGAAATAGGTCGGTATTCAGAAAAGGATAAAGGATGTGATTTTTTCGGGATTGGAGTTATTAGGGCATCCTTCCACATCGATTGGAATTCACCACTGGACAAGGAGTAATTAAGGATGTGAGTAATGATAGGCAGGATTAAATCAAGGATGAGAAGGAGCATATTACGGCTGACACAGTCACTACCAGCTGCGTTGGATGTGATTGACATTATGTTCTTCTTAACATCACTATCGGTGAAATGATTAAAGACAAATGATGAATAACTAGGGGTTGGCAGAGATGAAAGATAGTTAAGAGTGCTTTCTTTAGTAGTCCTATCAATATTGGACGAGGCAGCGAAATGTTGATTGAGCAAGTCAATATTGAAGTCATTAGGAGTAGTAAGTTGACGTGATTTGCCAACCCCCAGGGTTTTAAGAAATTTCCAGATCTTTGCTGGATCTCCGTTTTTCACAGAATTATTTATGTGTTACGGATATGTTGGCGTTGTGCGTCCCTACACACCCTATTGCAGTGATTCCTAATCGCAACATATTTTTGCAGGTTGTTATCGTCGGGCCTAATTTTATACCTAAATTTTGCTGCTGCTTTCCTGTGTATAAGCTGTTTGATGCTTTCAGTTAGCCATGGTGAGGGAGGGTGTTTAATTTTCACCGGCCTAATGGGTGCATGCTTATCATACAATTCAGTGATTTGAGTTTTAAAAACGCTCACCTTTTCATCAATGGTTTCGGCACTGAGAAGTGGAATCCAGTCAATATCACTGGCATCCTTACGAAGAGAACTTCTCTGTCTTTACAGATTTGGTAACTAAGATAATATTATTTATTCATCTAGACAGTTCATTAAACGTTTGTTATTAGTCTTTGATCTTTCTTTATCAAAAATCAGAATTAAATGAAATTACCTACCTACGAATAATATGGAGCATTATTATTTCGAGATGTAAAAATTTAAGAAGCATTACGGCGAAACCATTATTAATTATAGAATAACTTATCAATGATAGCATTGATAAATAAATTTATATCAAAATTATACACGACAAAAAGATGTTCTGATGTATAAACTCTCACTGAAAAGTTTAATCAAAGTTCGTTCAGTACATTTCAGGCTTGAAAGGGAAAGAAACATCCGTCCATCTTCCATCTTTACCAACTATCACGTTTAAAGTTGGAGAGCTACTTTAAAATTATTGTACCAAAAGTAATCTGTCTAAAACTGTAACATATTATCAGATACATTCTTGGCGCTACAATGTATAAAGGAAAGCTCTCGAGACGCCATCTTTGTAGATTGGTGGCGCCTACATTCAGATGCTACGGCGCCGCACCGCAAAAACAGATGCTACACGTCAATATTAAACTACTCTGCAACTAATATTATTGTAATATATCATTGTTATAACACAGTGTACAAAATTTTTAATTTTTCAAGTTTATCTGGTGATAGTCAATTCATTCAGAATTTATTAATGACGTATTATTTTTAGCTGTCGAAAATATGAAAAACAATAATTGAAAATCACATTCTTAGAAGCAAAATTGCGCGCGCAGTCGCCAGTGTAGTGTATTATGTCTAGATTAATGAAGTGAAATTTTTAAGATAGTATTTATACGGTACACAAACACTGACTTCACTTGAATTCAGACTTAATATCTGGTTTGAAGACAGATTTCTTTTTAATTCTTCTTGATAGTGTTGGACATGTTGATGAGCGATGTGATGAACTGATGAGAGATGTGCTCTTGTTTTTGCGCACACATTTGTGCAGTATGTTGTAATTATTATGTTTTTTGTAAGTCGCAAATATTTAGGTCTTCTTTAAGTTTAAATAACTTGTAACATAATGTCCACTTTTTAAACTCGGGACAGATGTAAATTTAGTCGTTTTTGAAATACTTAAAGCGATTTTTTTATTAATAGTATAGTAAACAGAAGAGCATGCATGAGAAACTTGATGAAAGTTAATGAAGCAAGAGAGGTATGTCAGGATCGTTGCAAATGGCATTCCGTAGTCTCTGCCTACCCCTCCGGGAAACAGGCTTGAGTCTATGTATGTATGTAGTATACCTGACCAGTATGCATTTATGATTGATATGATTGATTGATTGACAAATATATGCTTGTAAAATAAAATGCCTAAAAAAGTAAAAAATAAGCACCCTTAAACATATTATTCTATATCGTATAAAAACTATGCCTTACATTACTTTAAACTAGTATTGCAATATCAATGTTGTTTAATGTAATGTTATGCTGTTGAAGTACATTTTCATTTACAAACGTCCTTTTCTCAATTGCTTATAAACTGACTCTGTGACAATAAATGAATGAAATGATGCTATTAGCAAACATCACATGACTATTATTTCGGCACATATCGCTCTGTATCAAATTGTTTTATTCGTTATTATGCGCTCAAAATTGTAAAAAAAGCTTGCCTATTAAACCTTAGTTTTAATTGAATTAGCAAGTTAAATTGTATATACATATGTATTTTTAGTCGATCTGAATTCTGTCTTTCTTTTGAGTTGATTGTTTTTCCTCAGACAAAAACCGTAACAGATGGATTTACCCGCCTTCGAAGCACGGAGGATGTAAAGAGCTCACACTTCCAAGTGTTCACGTCTACAAGCGTTGCTTTACTTTGCCATCTATTGTTAATAGTAAGCAAAGTCAAGCTATACGCGCCTTATGCCCATCATTGCTTTTTATTTAGACATGACTATATATTTTTAGTACATCCAGATTTAAATTATAAGTTTTATACAAAACTAGAGGACGCCAGCAGCTACGCCTGCATTTTTTTTTAATTTACCCGTTTTGGCCGATCCCTTGGGAATTTCGAGAAATCGCTTCTTAGTGCACCCCTACGGTCCCCAAGGAAAGGGCTGTAGCGTGTCTGTCAGTCAGTCAGTAACGCAAGGATTTTATATATTAAGATTTCTGAGATTGACAACACAAAAGTACCTCAGTCCAGTCGTTACTTCGAAGTAAATAAATAACAAGTGTCTCGCTTATTCTTAAACTTGTAACCAAAGTTGTTACAGAGATATTCGTCTTGTACAAAACTCAGTTTGGAAGGAACTAAGTCGCTATACAAAACTCAGTTCATCGTGAACACAACTTTTAGGACACTTCAACATTCACCTAGTTTGCTACGGAAGTTTTGTGGACTGAGAATAGAAAATTTGGAATAAGTGTATGTATCTAAGGTCACTGCATTGTGATAACAATATTCAAAATGTGTAACATTAGCTTTTTAAATTGTATATTTTTTGTACGTCTTTAGTTTATTTGATCGTCTTTCTTGGCTCCACCCGCGCTTTACTCCTTAGGGGGGGAAATACCAAACTTTCTCTCTTAGTATTCCCCTACATTGCTTATGTTCCTTACTTTGTTGTCCCAAGGAACATACATTACAAATTTTATATTAATGATCCGAGTAGTTTTGGCTGTGCGTTGTGTGTCAGTTAGTCAGTAACAGGAGAATGTTATCTTATATCTTATATATAATATTATATATATTATATTATAATATATATAAATCTCCTGTCACGATGTTTGTCCGCGATGGATTCCTAAACTACTTTACCGATTTTAAATTAAATTGGCACACCGTGAGCAGTCTGGTCCAACTTGAGAGATAGGATAGCTTAGATCTTTAATTATAGTCGCAATTTTATTTTATTGCAAATTATTTGTCTATAATTAATTGACAGTCACAATTATCTGTTAACTCTAAAAGATTCTAACAGATGTCGATACTTTTTATTTCTTCAAGGATTACATCGATAACTGAATAATAAAACATTAAAAAATAAAGATATCGAGTCGACAACATTATATCCGCAAAATTTGGATTGTCGAGTATTTTGTTAAATTCTAATGGTTCTATATATTATATAGTCTAAGGTTCGGACAGACAAATCACAGTCGCCATATTGGCCGATCTAGCGAAACGTCACAGATACCCACAGAAGAATAACTATAGTCGTATTTTTTATTAGACGAAGTCAACTGACGTTTACTGTGTTGTCAGTTTATGATGAAATAAAAATAGTGTTGTGACAAAGTGAATGATTGAAAAAACTCTTAATTGAATGAAATTGCCTCGATTGTCTAGTGAAAACGAAACAATATAGCAACAAATGAACACAACAATTACCACAAACACAACGTAACGAAAAACTTAACAAAATTAATAACTAAACACTAAACAGCGTGAGTGCAGAAAAATATTCGTGCTATCAGACCAGAGGCTAGAAGCCATTGACATATATTCTAACGATAGATGTAACATTCCTTATAAAATAATGTCCAAGCTGTCTTTTGATGTTTCTTTTTTGACAATAGAAAGATGTGACAAAACATTTAAAAAATGTTCTTTATGAAAATATTGTTGAATATCGTGTCCAAAGAGTTTCATATGTTCAAACTCTTTTCAACACATAGTTCTAAACACACATTTGGCAGATGGCGCTATGAGTATAAGTGAACCTACCATTAGGAAACATAATTCTATTACGAAGTGGCGTAAATATGAAGTATTATAAAGTTATTAAGAAGCACTTTTATACAATTTTATTGTAAAATGGAAATAATATTCTTTTATAGTTTGAAATGATTAACTATTCACACTCATTGGCCTGGTATGGACATGTTATGCGGAGAGATGAGATGTATGTAGGTAAAAAAGTGATGGATATGCATGTAGAAGGACGAAAAGGGAGAGGACGGCCAAGGAAGAGATGGATGGACTGTGTGAGGATGGATATGAAAGAGAAAGGGGTAAGCGATTGGATGACTGGTGACAGAGAAGTATGGAAGCGAAGGACATACTGCGCCGACCCCAAATAAATTGGGACCAGGGCAAGACAATGATGACTCATTGTTCGTTCATCTGATTGAACGAGAACTAAACGCATCACTATTACTTTAAATTATGGCAACATTATTTTACAAAGTGACATTAGCTACTGTCAATTGGCTTCGTCTAATTAAAAATACGACTATAAAGCACAGATACCGGATAACACAGTCTTTACTAAGTAGTTTGTATGTGTAAATACTTTTTGCAGTTATATTTCTTAAACAGTTAAAACGACAACTATGGAAGTATCCGCCCAATAAAAGAGATTTGTATCAAATATAAAAAAATATATTAAAGTATCTTTACGTAATCTATCTATACTAATATAATAAAGCGGAAGAGTTTGTTTGTTTGTTTGTTTGTTTGAACGCACTAATCTCAGGAACTACCGGTCGGATCTGAAAAATTCTTTTTGTATACGATAGCCCAGTTATTCCGGAAGGCTATAGGCTATATAACATAACGCTTCGACCCTTTGGGGCCGGGCAAAAGGCTAAAAAGGCTAAAACATAATGTCGGCTTATCTCAGAAACTAGCAGTCGGATTTTAAAAATTGTTATTGCTTATGATAGCCCAATTATTCCGTAAGGCTATAGGCTATATAAAATTACGCCACAACTTTTAGGGGCCGGACAAAAATAATAAAATGGTCAAACGAGAAGGGGGAGGGTTGGGTCAAAGGCAAAAAAAAGGCTAAACGAATAGGAGACAATCTATATGGGTATCGTTTTCGAGATTTTCGGGACGCTGATTAATAATATGAAATTTATTTAGTGATCCAAGATGGCGGATGAGAAAATTTTAAATATTAATATGGGTATCGCCTTCGATATTTTAAGGGGTGGAGAATCGAAATACAACATCTATTTCGTGATCAAAGATGGCGGATGGGCAATCAAAGATGGCGGATGGGAAAATTTAAAAAAATCAGTATTGGTATCGTCTCCGATGTTTAAAGGGATGGTGAATCCAAATACAACATCTATTTCGTGATCAAAGATGGCGGATAGGAAATCAAAGATGGCGGATGGGATTTTTTTAAAAGTCGATATGGGTATCGTCGCCGATATTTAAAGGGATGGGGAATCCAAATCCGACATCTATTTCGTGATCAAAGATGGCGGATGAGAAATCAAAGATGGCGGATGAGAAAGTTTAAAAAAATCAATATGGTTATCGTCTCCGATGTTTTAAGGGATGGCGAATCTAAATACAACATCTATTTCGTGATCAAAGATGGCGGATATGAAATCAAAGATGGCGGACGGGATATTTTTAAAGTCGATATGGGTATCGTCTTCGATATTTTTAGGAATGGGGAATTCAAAATTACCATCTATTTCGTGATCAAAGATGGCGGATGGGATATTTTTTTAAAAATCAATATGGGTATCGTCTCCGATGTTTGAAGGGATGGTGAATCCAAATACAACATCTATTTCGTGATCAAAGATGGCGGATAGGAAATCAAAGATGGTGGACGGGTTTTTTTTTTAAGTCGATATGGGTATCGTCTCCGATATTTTAAAGAATTGGGAATCCAATATTATATAAAAATCTATGTTTGTTTTTGCATCATTTATAGACCCTGGAATGATAAGAGATTAAGCGCTAAGTCAATGGTTACTTTGGAAAAGGGGCTTGGAAAAAAGGGAATTAAATAAAAACTCTTAAAAAGGCGATACGGAGTTCGCTGGGTCAGCTAGTACTAATATAATAAAGCGGAAGAGTTTGTTTGTTTGTTTGTTTGTTTGAACGCGCTAAACTCAGGAACTGCCGGTCGGATCTGAAAAAATATTTTTGAATTCGATAGCCCAGTTATTCCGAAAGGCTATAGGCTATATAACATAACGCTTCGACCCTTTGAGGCCGAGCAAAAGGCTAAAAAGGCTAAAAGATAATGTCGGCTAATCTCAGGAACTAGCAGTCGGATTTTAAAAATTGTTATTGCCTATGATAGCCCAATTATTCCGAAAGGCTATAGGCTATATAAAATTACGCCACAACTTTTAGGGGCCAGTCAAAAATAATAAAATGGCCAAATGAGAAGGGGGAGTTGGGTCAAAGGCAAAAAAAGGCTAAACGAATAGGATACAATCTATATGGGTATCGTTTTCGAGATTTTCGGGACGCTTAATATATTAAATTTATTTAGTGATCCAAGATGGCGGACGGGAAATCAAAGATGGCGGATGAGAACATTTTAAAATCCATATGGGTATCGCCTTCGATATTTTAAGGGGTGGAGAATCGAAATACAACATCTATTTAAATACATTAAATTACGAAGACACCGAATCCCTTCTAAATACTGCTGGTTACAACTTTTCCAACTTTTGACAACCTAATCTTAAGTTATTTTAATTTGTATTTTGCTTTTATTTTGTTTCTGTTTTTGTATCACACCAACTCCACCTATTTGTAATTTAGGATATTATTAGCAAGAATGAACAGTTACCTTCTGAGTCACAGTCAAAACTAGTTCAGAAGGTACGGATATACTGCTAACAATAACCTAAAATCAATCAATATTTATTATTTGTCATCTGTAAGTATAGGTTTATCATGGCAATAAAGAATTTTGAATTTTGAATTTCGTGATCAAAGATGGCGGATGGGAAATCAAAGATGGCGGATGGGAAAATTTAAAAAGTCAATATTGGTATCGTCTCCGATGTTTAAAGGGATGGGGAATCCAAATACAACATCTATTTCGTGATTCAAGATGGCGGGTGGGAAATCAAAAATGGCGGATGGTAAAAATTTAAAAAATCAATATGGGTATCGTCTCTGATGATTTAAGGGATGGAGAATCCAAATACAACATCTACTTCGTGATCAAAGATGGCGGATAGGAAAACAAAGATGGCGGACGGGATTTATTTCAAAGTCGACATGGGTCTCCAATATTTTAAGGAATGGGGAATTCAAAAATACCTTCTATTTCGTGATCAAAGATGGCGGATGGATTTTTTTTTTAAATCAATATGGGTATCGTCTCCGATGTTTTAAGGGATGGGGAATCCAAATACAACATCTATTTCGTGATTCAAGATGGCGGATGGGAAATCAAAGATGGCGGATGGGAAAATTTTAAAAATCAATAATTATGGTTATCGTCTCTGATGCTTTAAGGGATGGTGAATCCAAATACAACATCTATTTCGTGATCAAAAATGGCGGATAGGAAATCAAAGATGGCGGACGAGATTTTTTTTTAAAGTCGATATGGGTATCGTTTCCAATATTTTAAGGAATGGGGAATTCATAAACACCATCTATTTCGTGATCAAAGATGGCGGATGGGATTTTTTTTTTAAATCAATATGGGTATCGTCTCCGATGTTTAAAGGGATGGGGAATCCAAATCCGTCATTTATTTCGTGATCAAAGATGGCAGATGGGAAATCAAAGATGGCAGATGGGAAAGTTTTAAAAAATCAATTTGGCTATCGTCTCCGATGTTTTAAGGGATGGCGAATCCAAATACAACATCTATTTCGTGATCAAAGATGGCGGATGAAAAAAATTTTTAAGTCAATATGGGTATCCTCTCCGATGTTTTAAGCTATGAGGAATGCAAATACAACATATATTTCGTGATCAAAGATGGCAAATGGGAAATCGAAGATGGCGGATGGAAAATCAAAGGTGGCGGATGGGAAAATTCTATTAAATTAATATGGGTATCGGCTCCGCGGTTGTAACGGATGTGGCATTCGTATGTAACATCTGTTTCGTGATCAAATATGGCAGATGGAAAATCAATATATTATTTTATTTAAATTATTATTAATAGGTATTTGATGTTTGATGCAGATAATGGCTATGTTCAGTGGATACGTCTACTACGGAACCCTTCATGGGCGGGTCAGACTTGCACATGATTTAATTATTTAATAGCCAAATGAGTAATTTTATCATATCACTAGATCAGTTATCTGCCCCTATCACTCATATACCACGTCCGCATCTTCTTACAATAAGCTGATAAGTTAGTTTTTCTACCATAGAAATAATTTATACGGCAAAACAACTTTGCCTGGCAATTAATAGATTAAACACTGATCTCCTTGGTAACTTTGTTCTGAATTCGTTGGAGAAGAGTTAAAAAAGAAAATGAAAAAGAAAAATACTTAAAAAAAGCGATACGAAGTTCGCCGGGACAGCTAGTAATATAATACAGCGGAAGAGTTTGTTTGTTTGTTTTTTTTTTGTTTGTTTGTTTGAACGCGCTAATCTCAGAAACTACCGGTCGGATCTGAAAAAATATTTTTGTATACGATAGCCCAGTTATTCCGGAAGGCTATAGGCTATATAACATAACGCTTTGACCCTTTGAGGCCGGGCAAAAGGCTAAAAAGGCTAAAAGACAATGTCGGCTAATCTCAGGAAGTAGCAGTCGGATTTTAAAAATTGTTATTGCCTATGATAATCCAATTATTACGAAAGGCTATATAAAATTACGCCACAACTTTTAGGTGTCAGACAAAAATAATGAAATGGTCAACGAGAAGGGGGAGGGTTGGGTCAAAGGCAAAAAAAGGCTAAACGAATAGGATACAATCTATATGTGTATTGTTTTCGAGATTTTCGGGACGCTGAATAATAATATGAAATTTATTTAGTGATCCAAGATGGCGGACGGGAAATCAAAGATGGCGGATGAGAAAATTTTAAAAATCAATATGGGTATCGCCTTCGATATTTTAAGGGATGGGGAATCGAAATACAACATCTATTTCGTGATCAAAGATGGCGGATAGGAAATCTAAGATGGCGGACGGGATTTATTTTTGGGGTATCGTCTCCGATATTTTAAGGAATGGGGAATTCAATATTATATAAAAATCTATGTTTGTTTGTTCAGCATTTATAGACTCTGAAATGATAAGAGATTAAGCGCTAAGTCAATGGTAACTTTGGAAAAGGGGCTTGGAAAAAAGGGAATTAAATAAAAACTCTTAAAAAGGCGAAACGGAGTTCGCTGGCTCAGCTAGTATATTATAATGATTGGAACGATCTACGATTACGTGAAATTAAAACCTTTTGATCTTAACGACAATTTGTCGTTAGTAATCTTTCGTACATAGATAGCTTATTTCAGACGATACAACTAGTGGTGCGCAACGTGGACTCGAATATGATCATCATCAGACCTGTATATAAACTGTCCCACCGCTGGGCACGGGCCTCTTCTCATTATGAGAAGGGTAAAGGTCATAGTCCACCACGCTGGCCTAGTGCGGATTGGCAGGCTTCACATGTCTTTCGAGAACATTATAGAGAACTCTCAGACATGCAGGTTTCCTCACGATGTTTTCCTTCGCCATTTAGCAAGCGATAATTTGATATGATATCCTCTGTATAAAAGACTTGTTATACCCACTTGGCTATAGCTGGCTCTCTAAACAATCATGTGACCTACAGTATATATAGGGTATAAGCATGATTAGTAAACTCTCATATAAAAACAATATGTTTCATGATATTTTTAATTAAACGGAAATTATAACTGGTTGCTATTGAGGAAATGTGAATTATTGCTCGTAAAAAGTTAATATTTCGTGCGAGGTGAACACGCGCTTTGATTTGTTACTGTACTACTACAACTATTATAAGTTAATATATTTTATGCGAGTGCACTGGCTCGAACACACGAAGGCTTGTGAATTTGTTTGTGTGTAAAATTGCTTGGTTTTGCTTTGGCTCATGTAAGGCTATTTGTCTAGAATGGTACTGAAATGGACTACGTTCAGTGTTTAGAGCTACTATATAGTCTATATGAAAATCTTGGCGAATAAAAAGAGTGGTCATGAGTTTATTTGCCCCTACTCTTCCTTCTCACAAATCCAAGAGCTTGCATTATGAACAACTTTAGTAAGGGTTACCTTGTGACGTAAGTGAATTATATGATTTGTTTTTATAAACATTGCAGTCAAAAGCTCTTTTGCCATAGGTCACATCCCTTTTAATGTTTAATTCAAGAACAGTCAATATCATATGTATATCATATATATCAGTGATATCAAGAGGTAAAGAAACTGACTCCAAAATGTATTCAATGGATAATTTAAACAGAATATATTAAAAATTTACTCAATATTACATTTCAGCCTCTGAATCCCAACTTTGTACCAACATTAAACCAAGAAATAAAAGCATTGGATTATATAGAGCGACGTTTTAATTAAATTGTAAGTTCGGCTGCTGTTTGGGTACAGCATTGTTAATGGACGGGTGTATAATATTATCGATTGTTGGATATGATTATAACAACAAATAGATTATCAACCAAACGTGAAGCTTTTGAATTTTTGCCCTGATCGGGAATCGACTCCGCAACGGTGGCGGAGCGTAGTGGCGAGATTATCTTTTGTTCAATCAAGAACAGCTAACTTATCTCAGTTAAATAACTAACTAGTCTGACTATTCAGTCATGTGCTTAAGTGTCAAAAAATGTTTTGCTGCTGTAAGCTGTAAGTACCTACGTACGTATCTTACATTGTTTGCTACAATAGTACAAGTGCAAATAAAGCCGAACGTTCATAAGGATGTGTTCACAAACGCTGACTCAACTTACGGCCCATTCGGGCTTTCGATTTACATTTGAAAATGAAACCAGGCGCCATTTTCTGAAGTAATTCCTTAGAGATGATTCTGTCTTTTAAATGAACAAAAGGTTTAAATGAATGTGTTCTTAGAATACTCATGTTTTAAGAATTTGCTTAGCGATGGATAATGACCTTTTTAACTTATGTGAGTAGAAGAAAAATAAAAATCCGAATTAAAATGAAATCTAATTTATTGTACAAGCACATAACAAAAAATACATCATATTATAATTTTCTTACAAAAGTATTTTAATGGATGTTATTAATATTTTAAATGTTTTAGAGTTCAGTATAATCTTATTGAACAAATGTTTGCCTCACTGGATGTAATAAGCATGTATCCAATTAAATTTAGGATGATATAATTTCTATTGTTTAGAAATAATACTTGTTAGCTGGTTACTATAATACTTTAACGTTGTATTTAAATGGGTAGGTACCGGTCTACTTTATTTGTATAGCGTATTGTGCTTATATTACATAGAAAATTGAGATGATCGACAACTAATCATTCATGGAATAACGCTGATTAGTGGCCTTGTACGGTGGTTGCGGTTTTAGTCGAAATGCGACCATAATTTTACTGTAGGTCTGATGACTCGTTCGTCCATACAAAATTATATTCCCTATTGATCTATATCAAATCCAACGATTCTTCGCTAAATAATGAGCTTGAAAACTTACGTTATATTAATGCTTAACGTATATCTAATAATAATTTAGATAATAGTACAATACAAGCACAATTTATATTTAATGCTTATTCTAAACAAAAGTTGACCGATACGTAAAATCACGTAAAAGCAAATAAGAGAAATATGTCCCTAAATATTTGTCGGTCCCATTTAAACTTGATTTTAACGCGGACCCTATCAAACATATTCCGCATATTTTTCATCTCACAAAATATTTTACTCTAAAGAAAGCATTCTTCGGATTGGTATTGAGGTGTCCTAGCGTAACACTGGCCATAAAATCAAAATATTTTATCGAAGACGAGTCACTACTCGAATACTAGTAAGAACGGACGGTGGACTCATGAATGTTCGAGATTCATTTTAAGACTACGTATCAACAAAAGATGTGCGAGACAAGCCAGGTGGTGTACCAGAAAAGCGTAATTCTATAGTGTTACTCGCGCTGAGTGAGGCTAAGAAATAAATACATGTACTGGTGGATTTGGATAAGCAACGATAGCCTAGGTAATGGAAATAATAACAGACTGCTACGCAAGGGGTGCCGAGTTCACGCTAACACTGCTAACTTCTCAAAGTACGTATTAAAATGTTATTGATTGCTTGCTGAATAGTAAAGGAAACATACTTGTCTGAGAAAATCTCCATAATGTTCGCGGAAGCAATGACTGTGAAGACTGCCAACCTAGAATTGACTAGCGTGGTGGAGTTTGGGCTCACCCTTCTTATAGTGACCAAGGTCCATGCACAGCAATGGTAGAGGGCTGATAATTATTATTAAACATCATGTTTTCTACTTCATTTCGCTCATCTTTCAAGCCTAAGAGACCCGGATCACATGCCGAGACATGAACTAAACTGAAACTTTTCGCATATTTTATCTAGTATTTTTTCATTGTGCTATACCTCCCCGTACAACTTGTACTACTGACATACGACTGCGAAGCATTGGAAATTATTTCAATGATGGAAATAGGTTTCGGTTAATTATGGTACTAGAATGGAGTGAGAAAATTTTATTGGTTCTGGAACTGTTATAAAAATATTCTACATGGTATTATTTTTATAGTTTCGTAGAATATTAGCTTTTGTTATGTGATTGTGCAACTTCATTCCGTGAAGGAAGTAAAAGGCAACTAAGATGAACTACATATCTTTAGGCAGAGGCGGAAAATCACCATCAAATCGTATCAACACGTGTAGCCAAAACTTATAGTACCTACCCAGTTGTTTATACCAGCTGCAACCCGCTAACTATTCTAACCGGATTTAACTGAACATTTCTAATTAACAATTCAATACGCGTATAGCTCTGAAAAGTGAGTGGTGCGCGCCGTGGATTCGAATTCGATACCGCATGGCACTCTGTTGGTATCGCAATCTTATGGTTTGTCGCACATATTTATTTAAATAGTGTCTAAACTAAACAATAAAGTAATGAAAAACTGTGCAAATAACATTGGTTCGGCGTTGCACCGAAACCGTACGTACTAGGCGATTTGGGAAAATATTAATATTGTGGACTGTATAGGGATGGGTTCTGTTCGCCTAGAATAGCAAAAGGGAGGAGGAGTTGGAAAATTACAGATACTGGGGTTTAAAGCACACCTACCTCCGTTCTCTCGGCTTGTTGCACTTGTACGCTCGTTTGCGTAGCGATCTGTCAGTCTCTACATTGTGCTATAAACATATCAGTACATAGATGTATATATTTAGATCCTGGGTGCTTCGTGTCCGTAAGTTTAAAATTCCCCGTCATGTGGCACTACACATCATCATCATCAGCCCTGTAGACGTTACATATCTTTCGAAAACATAATGCAGTACTCTCAGACATGCAGATTTCCTCACGATGTTTTCCTTCACCGTTTAGCAAGCGATAATTAACAAATATGCACTAAACTTCGAAAAGTCATTGGTGCGTGCCGTGGATTGGAACCAGGGACCCTCTGCGTAGCAGTCTGTCGGTCTCTCCACTAGGTTATCACTGCCTGGGCCTACACATAGGGACATAGTCCTAGCGTAAGAGAAGTGTTGATAAAAAATATTAAGGTAAACACCTTCATATTATTTGAAGTACTGCTCTCATTACGGCTCTAGTAAGTAATAGTACCTTCGGTCACAAGGTTTTGTATATCCGCAATTGAAAGTCGCCTTAGTAACCTCAGCTTTAATTTCAATACGATTATCTCAATGTATGTCCATGTCACATGCTCGTTCGTCCGTAAATCCTGTAACACTGTCCAGTTTCATATATTCCCAAGTTCCTTGTACACTCATAAAAAGCCGGCCATATTTGTTTTAGGCAGCCTTCGTAAACAGAGTTAGGCTTCCGCTGTATCCTTTATGCTTTATATAAATAAGATGAGGTGTCGCATGAATCGTGGGGTTGATGACTCGTCAACTCGAAAGGTAACGTTGCGTTGTGTAAACTCTGAATATGACCATATAAAGAGATTTAAAGGGTTGACTTGAAAGCTGTCCGGCGATATATTATTTTTTATGACTATAGGAGAATCGACTGCCTGATTTCCTCAGATTTCGTTTTAATTTGAAGTTTTCGGGTTAAATATTGTGTACTACGAAAACATTTCAATCGGCTTTTATTTTCCTGCAAGGAACCTAAAACATTATGTAACTTGTGGGTATGAGTCTGGACTTGTCAATTTGATAGAGTTGTTGTTTGAAAAACCAATCTGCACGCTGAACTAAGGTAACTATCTGTAGAAATAAAAATAAATTGCTACTTTCCCTTTCTGATATACTCGGGCATGAATCTATAAATATAATTTACATATTGACCTCATATACAACATGCCTTTAATCTTTTCTCTGTGAAGGACAACCACTATCTCGCAGCTGCAATATTTGACATAGCTGACTGCCCGTCAATACTGAAATTCCCGTTTTAAAATATTGACGCCACGAATTTTCAATAACCGCCGGAGACAAGACGCTATTAAATAACGAAAATCATGATGTTGTGTAATATAATGTTTATTAAGCGATCCATGACAACTGATTTTACGATTAAACAATGGGTGTTCGCTCTCGACAGGTTGACGTTATTTAAATCAACGCTCTTTCGGACACGTTTAATTGATTTTGGTCAGACTGTTACGGATTATTAAATTAAAGCTAAGCTATATTGTTTTAAAATTGATTAAAATTACTTCGTTGAGCGGGCTTAGTCGAGGATTATTTTAAACGACATTATTTCTATTCTTAGTAACGATACCAAAATATTTCAGGGAGGTTTTCTGAACTTTTTTTGTACCAGTTTACAACCTTTCATTAATATTCACAAAAATAAATTTAAATTAAAAAATAAGCTTGGAATAAAGTTTCTGGATATACATATATAAGGTGGCAAATAATGGCTCTGTAATATAAATGGCCCGTTGTACAACTAAACTACGGGTGATCAAATTAATCCTAACACAGCCGGGTGGGACAAATAATAATGCCCAGGTGGGTATACATCCGGATAACAACTTGCAATACTCCCCATTTATTATAACCGGGCCATTCATGTCCGTCCCAAACATTCTCATAATTTATATTAGGGCCGTTAAAATTCTGCGTCTCTTTGTAAACGCAATCTCTGCAAATTGGATTAAAATTGCGCCCGTAGTAAAATAAAAACAACAATTTAATGTGGCCGGTAAAACGGTTTGTGAATAGGATTTTGGTAAAAAAATACTCGGGCACATTTTTTTTGTAAATAACAATAAAATATTACTTACTTTTTTATATTCTATGAAATTTTGGGTGAAAGTTTTTATAAACATTCCATTCAATTTTAAAATTTTGAAATTATAATGCAAACCGATCATGTAAAAGGGAATTTAATCAGTGTCATAAGTCATAACATTAGAATCATTTCGATCACAAATCACCAATCCCAAAAAAACGCCCAAAACCCACCGCTTCGTTATCACTGGAGGGATTTATGTGGCCAATATGTGGTACTCGTAGCGTGCAACTCACGGTATAATTCATCGCTGTTTGTTTATCTAACAGATTCTAGCAGATACGTTTCATGATATCCGTGTTTGACACATAGCTACGGCCGGGTATAGCGGCGAAAACGGTTGGTAATAATGTAATCGTAGTTATGCTGTGTTATCTGCATTTAGCGTTTAAATCTTGATTTAAAATACTTATCATATATACAATCTCTAACATATATATGTAAAATATAAAACGCTGAAGTGCAGCAGTTCAGTATAAAAACTATAATGCTCTAATAATTTAACATTTATATGACTTAGTTCAGGTTTGCAGTCAGTGATCAAACAAAGATTAAACTAAGTTAATTGAATATATGTTACGTAATACATAATGATTCGTAGTGCGCGTTCACATCAAAGTTTTGTCAAACACAAAGTAATAGTAAAAGTTTGCTTAAGCTGAACTAGCTATTAAACATGCTACCAAAGTTCAAGGCTTTTTGACAAATCATTTATTTTCTCAATAATTAATTTGTAAATAAATGTGTTGAAGCACAAAATCACATCAACATAATATAAACTTTCAAGTCCTTAATTCTGCTTATCAACCAAATGGTTTCAAGTCCCATTCAAAATCAATTTAAGGCTTTTGAAAGCAAATTTAAAAGCTTTCATTAAATAATGCGAAAGTCCGTCTTACCCACTAAGCGCTAAGTACAACATTTTATGTTAATTAGATTGTTCACCCATACATCGATATAGGTCAGGGTCACTTCCTTAAGAATTAATTAATTTACATATATTTTAAATAGAAAAAGCTTTTATAATTATGTAATTATGTGAAATTCTGCACAGGGACGAAATAGGAAAGTGTCACGCTATACTTTTTTATTTCCTGGGTGTCGTTTGGGTGACTTAGGAATCAACATCAAACCCTAAGGCTACGTCCGCACAGGCAGGCGGCTTGCTTAGCGCCTAGAGCTTAGCTAGTCACCAAGCGACTAGCTTAGTAATACGAACGTTCGAAAATGTTCGGGACCGGCCGCACTGCACGCTTGGCGCCTAGCTAGTAGCGTATATCTTATATAAACAAACGTGCTGTTTTTTTGTCACTAGACACGAGGCAATTAAAGAATAAAAAGTAATAACTGCATCATCATCAGTTTCTAAAACAGAACCTCTATGTAATTCAGCTACTAAACTCCATAAAAATACAGTCGCAACCATTTTACAATTGTTTATGCAGAACATTTTAAACTCTCCATTACTTGATCGTGGCTTATTTATGTCATGAGCCCAAAATGATGGATACCTAAGCCTGTGAAATGGCAAAGACGAGTTTTCTCGAAAGCAGATTTAAAACTATTTTTGAAAGTTAATCTCGTCAACACAACTTGTCCGCACGACAAGCAAATGACCAAGGCACCTAGCGTCCCACCACGCAAACCTGCTCTCAGTGCGGCCACCGTGTATCCTAGCAAGTAGCCCTAATGCAAGCCACTAGGCTCAAGGCGCTAAGCAGGCCACCTGCCTGTGCGGACGTAGGCTAAGCTAACTCTACTATGAGGTTTATGTATCTACAAACTTGTTAACGCACCCACAAACTTGTTGATTTTTCTTTATAGGAGCAATTATACCTTGTCTATTGCCGTGTCGGTGTTTCAATGTGATAAAACAATACGTTGCATTGACAAAAATATTTATTAAAAGTATAAATCTAACGAGTTAAATGAATTGTAGAAAAATAAACTAATACAATACATGTTACTTTAACATTTATTATATTAAGAACATGCATCTCTCGAACTCTTCACAAACATCGCGATTTCAGATATTATTTATAAATCCGTGAGAAATGACTAACGGTCCATAAATTCACAGGCGATAACAAATTAATAGGATTATTTACATTGTACGAGAACTGGGAACGATACAGATAAAATATATGAGATAGAATATATATCTGTACATTACAATGAGGGTAATTGTCATAATAAATATCAATATTTTTGTTCAACGCCTGTAGTGCGAGTTGTCGCGGTAGATATTTGTTTGGTTAAAATATGAACATTATCAAAATAAGAGAAAATAAATATTTTTGTTTACGATATTGAGGTGTTGTTATGTTTTTTGCATGAGCGTGTTTTGTGGCCGGGAATATTTTGGATTATCTGATAATTTATTTAGTGATAATTAGCTATAATTATTTCGGGCAAACTAAAGTATATTACCGCTTGCTTGCCCGTGTTATATGGCATATAACAAAATTCAAACACTAAAGTGCCCGTGTTATATGGCATATGACATCGCATCTCAGTCTACTTTGCCCGTGTCATACTGTATATGACATGGCTCCCGCGGTCGAAAGAGTGAAATATACTCGTCTCTGTCGCTCTAGGGCTTAGTTTGTATTATGTATCTCGTTTCTACATTAAATTTCCCGTCATACTAATCCCAGTCGAGTTTCGACTCCATAGAGAAATTAAAAAAAAAAACGTTTGTTGTCAATGTTGTCATTGAGTGTTGATTCGGTGCGGAATGTGTGAGTGTATTTGTGCTGTTTTTTCTGTTAAATTTAGTTTTATTCTTTAAAATCTATTGTGTTTATCAAGGTATGTAAATAACTAACACGTATATATAATAATTCCAGCATGAAATATAAGATTTGACTTTTTTCGAGACCTTTAGTAGATTTTGGCGCGCAACAGTGATTTTACTGAGAGCATGGGAACTGTTTCAGAAATGTTCATATTACTCAGAAGTGGTGAATGCTATCCGTATGATTTCTTTTTGTTTTAAAAGAATATGAGACTACTTATTTAGTGTTTATTTATTTTTATGTTTAAAAATGTTATTTGTGCATTATATGGCCTTTATCAAATTAAACATAAATTACGCCGCGCGGCGCCAGATAATGGTTTAGAATCAGAGGCCTGTAATTCATAAATATGTATAAACAAGTTTACTTTTTTATTTGTATCTTATTATCTATTATATAAGTAACGTAATTAAATATTAAAAACGATATGTCACCGCTTTAAGTTTTGAGGTATGAACTTATAAATACAAAGCGAGCTCTAAAACGCGCTATCTCAATTTCAAACGAGCATCACTCGACACCAGAGTCGTAATCTAAATAAACAAAGATACCATTGTATAGTTAGTTTCATAACAAACATAAATAATATGACACTTGACAACCTTTCAAAACAAATTGAGTCACAAGGACCGATTGTGTGGAACCCGACCCGCGCGCCGAGGCGATAAAAACGCGCGGGCATTTGATCGTTATCGCTTTCAAGTGGCCGGGCAGAGGGGCCGGCGTGGGTTGCGGCGCGGAGCAAGCAAGCGGTTAATGTCCTTTACGAGACTCGAAAAAGACAGGAACAAATTAATTGTAACAGACTTTGTTTAATTAAATCATAGCATAGTTCTTGGTAAGGTTAGATTACCTACTCAAAGTATGTGATCTTTAAAATGAGCCGTAATGTGATCTTTAAAATAAGCTAGTTGTAATCACGGTCAAATCAGTACGAAATTTGGTTTGACAGCCCTAAGAACGGGCACATTTCAATTCTACACTGGTTTACTAAAGATGTATATAAACACAATGCTTAGCTCCGACAACTTATATTAACCGCAAGAAATAAGAAAAACAACTCCAAAGCTCAGTTACTAGAATAGACCAAACACGAGCAGTACCTATCACAAATATATACGAGAATTTTGAATAAACTCTGTCACCTTATATCACAAACCAAATAGTCTGTGCCAGTTTCAGGGGACGAGTTTGGGATAGGAAAATAATACCGCAAGTGCAATAAGTTTTGCAGTGAAGAAGGTGAAAATCGTGAACTAGAGTTCGAAAAGGCACGCAATTTGCAAACCTTATAATTTGATTAATATGCTTTCATGGGTTACGCTGTGGTTTGAGTGGCCATCCACTACCGAGTCCTGTTTAGTCGATTTACGCACTGGACGAGACTGTGCAACAGTCAACAAAGATATGTTCTAAAACCATTTAGCCGTGGAAAGGACATTGTATGTTTAACAAAGACTTGACGCCTTACCACGCAACACAGCGCCTGGTGTGGGTTCAATCCCAGGGATATAAATTGTTGTTTCGAGTCTAGTTGTTCCTTGTGTCTGTCGTTTGAGTGTTTGTATTGAAACCCGACATAGACCATTTCTACTAACTCGAAAAAAAAATTATCTTTTGACAAATCCGTCCTTTTCATGGTTCGTACATTTCCGTCCGGCTCCTAAAAAAGGCAACGCGATGGCGTCGCAAATTCTCTATCTTTAATTTTAATATGACTTCCTTATTCTCGTCACCGACATCAGCACAGTTGCGCTTGTCAATTCATCTGCACGAGGCTATAAAACATTACGTCTGGAGAATGAAACCATCAAACAGATCTCGTAAACAACTAGGAAATACTTCGTACTACTAATACTACGTCTTTAATAACTAAATCCTCTATTCCGCAAGTTATATCATAAGTCATAACAGATGATTTAATTTATTCGAGTACCTATATTTTTATTTACGCAGTAGTTATATCAAAGATGATATTAGAATTTATCATATATATTTTTTTAATTTTTTTTATAGACTCACGCCTGTTTCCCCGAGGGGTAAGCAGAGGTGTAATATTACACCCACATTTCACCATGAATTTTTAGGTCCCACGTATCTAATAGGGGACGAGCCTATTGCCGTACCGGGCACATTACCAGACTCTGTGCTGCTACTGAGAAGTTCCAAACGGAAAAATCCAATAACACTTTGCCCGACCAGGGAATCGAACCCGAGACCTTCCTATGCCACGCGCACATTTATGCCGCGAGACCAACGAGGCAAAATTTATCATGTTTTCTGCAATTCATAGTGAATTAAAGATGTACTACAGATTTAATTAAGATCGTACTTAAAAAAGTACTGTTTTTCTTCGAGTTTTTATTAAAGTTAAAGGAATGTACATCCATCGTAAAACAGGCTGAGACAGAAGTTAGCTCCTTTTAAACCTCATAAGATTTTTGATATTGTAGCAACATTTTGTGCCAATTTGGCATGTCGTGATTAATAAAGAGTAAACTCACCACGTCATTAAATTACAACAACACCATAGGAATTCCATTATGTGTCCCAAGTTAATCACAAAGATTAAAGGCAATTAAAATATCATTTTATTTTTAAGAAAATCAGTCAGTCCAATTTTGAGGGCTTATTATACTCATCCTGATTTTTATTTATTCATACTCTTTCATTAACAAAATCGATAAAATGTACCTAATACTATTTTTCTTTTATACTTACAATTTGCTGTTTCTTATAACTGGCACATGGAACACATGTCTTCTGGGAGCAATCTGTAACAAAAGACAAAATAATTTAGTAAGCACTCTTATGAAATACAATAGGACCTTACTTCATAATTATAAAAAAATGTCTATAGAATTTTATAAAATTTGTAAGTTAAACTCTGTTAATCTCATGTTTATTTCTAAAAATCTTCGCGACATATTCTTATTGATCTATTCGTTTATTTAAATATTTTACATACGTAAGGCCTTTAATACTTCATCCTGTATTCAGTTTAGATTATATGATAAATCGACTTTTAAATGTACGTTTTATAAAACTAACTTTGTAACAAAAGTTTCAACTCCTCTGTAAGCAGAAAGTGCAAAGTAAAACTGCTCAATTATTCAAAATGATCCGGAAAGTTAGTTTCATAATATTCGGGAACTGGTGTCTGTTCAAAGAGATTCTGACTATGAAAGTAGCAGGTGACCGCACTTTAACCGTTTCATCTGTGAGGAACAAAATAGTTGTACGTACGACTGAGGGAAAAGTTTAAATGTAATTGTTTTGCTGATGTACGATGAAAAGCTACTCTAGGCCGCCAAGATGAGGGCCCTTCTTGTTATTATTATAAATGTGACAGTGTGTTTGTTTGTTTGTTTTTCTTTCATTTAGCAACGGAGCGATATTTTGGTATGATTATGTGTAGGGATAGTTAAGTGGCTAGAGAGTGACATAGGCTCGACTCCCATGCGGGCGGACTCGTGGACGAAGTCTAGCCATGTCAATTGTTATATTATTGGGACGATAGCTTTCACTTTAGGGAGTCCACTGACTGCTATCACTTATCATCAGGGAGTGTAAAGTCAGTTTGATAAGCAATAATAAAAATCGAATATAATAATGATCACCTCAGAAAATCATGTAAAAAACCACGTAGAGTTTACCTGACAGGCAAATAAAACACTTGCTTTCAACAGGACAACATCAAAACCTGGAACAACATATCGCAAACCTACTAATTCCGCAGGCCAATTCAGTGCACTGCTACCTTGTTATACAAATGACATTCATCCTATCGACTGTATATTCTATACATATGTATAAATAGTCAATCGAATTTCCACCGGATTGACCCACATTTCAACGACTCAATGAAACATTTCTCCTTTCTGTTATGTGGTGTTAAAAGCTGACACCGTTTTGATAAATGGTGAGCTACTATGAAGTGGGTGCTGGACGTGTGCGAGGGGTTAAATGTACGTATTATACGGAAGGAGACGTCCTCCTCAAGTGCCTAGTGCTGAGTGCTCAGTGAAAGTACTTCAGAAGGATCAGCTACCTGCTATATGGTTTGGTAGATGTGCAAGAAATTATAAGTGGTAATTCTTATAGAGGGTGGTGACTCTTAAGCTTAAAGTAGGTTAGAGGAACTGAGACACATGTAAGGCGCATCTATGGGACACGCCTAAAAACGGTATATTCAGATACAGGTATGGCGTAGAAGTGAGCGTAAGTTTTGTGGTTCGAAACTCACACGTGTGAAATTGTGAATATCTACATACATATATGTTAGCTCGTGTCCATCGGTTGATGTTTGTAAAGACTCCTACGATACAGGTTTCATTCTTGGTGCAGGCGATTTGTTACTAAAGAAAATTCAGGATCATTCTATGATTCTAGCAGCGTATTTTTTTAATTGAAATATACGAATGCTGGAATTGGACCACGTCTTCGGGTCCTCTACTGACATACTTCCTAGTGAATGATCTATCATCTACAAAACGCTGCCGGCTATTTAAAGTTTTTCACTCAGAAGCCGTACTTTAGTTAATGCATCCATTAAAGATATTAGTTTTGAACAGCGACAGAGTAACCGCGCCGCTGGTCCTCTTAGAATTACAGTGATGGCATTTGCAAATACTGGTTTATTTTTTAGACTTTCGTTACTTCTCTACGTTACAATTTAAAAAAATAAATTTCTATGCCCAATCTATACCCAGCATGAAAAAAGATCACTTCCCTTGTCTATTTGTCTCCCTAGGATATAGATCTTTCGAAGTTAGCAGCATATAAAATATTTTTGCCTTGCATGATACAATGTTATTGAAACGGATCGAGAGATGCATTGCTATTTATTTAAGAAACTCTAGAGCATGCCGTGCACGTGCCCGGATGAGCATATTAATTCGATCTCGCCTGTCATGAACAGTCTCTATGAGAATTTACCCTCCCCTTGGATACACTGGTCTAATTCATGGCATATCTAGAGACTAGAAAATGCATCCTGAACTCAAAGGCGACGATGGCGTTGATAAGCAGTCCTATGCCGACGTTTAAGACAGCTTACTCGGGCAGTGGTAAATCATATCCGAACTTATTTTATCGTTTGCATCACAAGTTAATTAACATTGATGTTTATTTTCCTTATAGGAATTTAAACTTTCGTGGTCATTTAACACCAACATTCATCCACCCGCAATACCCTCAGTACATCCGTGAACATGGTGGCAACAAACAAAGGTATGTGGTATATATCCCGAAAGACAAGTTAAAATAAGTATATTTTCCTTTACTTCATCACGCATAAAAAGCACGTCATTATATAAATACTAGAGGATGCCTGCAGCTACGCCCGCACATTTTATTTTAATTTACCCCTTGCTACCCGATCCCGGGGGTATTTCGGGAAATCCATTCTTAGTGCACCCCTACGGTCCTCAAGGAACATACTTGCCAAAATTCAGCTACCTGCGCCCAATAGTCAGTAACGCATGGATTTTATATATACAGACCCACAAACACGCATAAACATCCCATGATTTTGAAAGTTGATGGATATGATATGCGAAAGATCTTTGCAAAACATATTCTTTTTTAGTTAGCCTTTTTTAAAATTCACTAATCTATCAGAACTCCTCTAACAAAATTTTAAGCACGTTTACTTTAGTAAATTGAAACTGAATTTTGTTAACGCTATCCCTGTAGACATTCTGACGTCTAAAACTTCAAAACGTCTAAGCCATCTTCGTTGGCTTGTCGAAATATATAAAGTGCACTATATTATATTTCATTCAGCCACTTTAGTTAGTCGTTATCTACATGGGAGTTTCGATCGAACAAAAATGAGCTAATTGTATGGTTATATTCAGAGTGACACGCGATAGTTTAAGCTCTTGGCAAGTAGCGGCTAAGTGGATGTAGCACTGAAATGCTGAGTAGGTACCTACGCAGATGCAATCATAATTACTCATCATAAGTCGCGTGACATTCTGAGTGCTAGAAGGTTACTGAGTCAGAACATATTCAAGCTGTTGGTTATTAGGATCCACCCCACACCGTGCTTCATAAAAGATTTTTGAATGTCGGTCATGGAAGACGCTTCTTTAAAAGAAACTTATTCACCTGCTGCGACTTGAAAACGCAAAGAAGAATAACACGGCCGGTCTTCTTTGTGAGGAAAACTTATGCAATTTGTAAATGTATTTTTGGCTGTGTATTTAGGTTAGGTTTATATTATACGTTTTTGAAAGAGCATCAATATTTTATGCAGGAGCGTTCTGAAATATGTAGATATATTTAATAGGTACCCACAACATAATATATTTCAAAGATTTAATCTCTTTATCATACGCAGGTTTATAGCACAAACTATTCTAGTGATGCATCTGTTTCTTCAACTTCGTATGTTATATGTGTTAGGTCATGACCACACAGGTAGTAGTTAACTACTTACATATATTCTATATTGGAAACCCTAAAATTTACAATAAAATACGAAGTAGTGTATTAGTTTTACATACGCAGATTTTCAACTATGATAGCCTAATGTTATGTACATTTGGCTATCTAAGTAGAGCATCTTTACATAATGACATTATTTATTATGCACTAACTCCTGTTTTATTTTATACTACGAGTATAGAGTTCGATTGCCACAAAGAAAACACTGAAATAAAATAGATTTCCTTTCTTTGTTTTTGTTTAAATATTTTAATACTTCTTCGCGATACAGGAGTTCTGCCTTATGCGCCAAACCGGTTTTGTGATTCGAAAGTAAATAACTAGTGAAACCAATATAACGCGATAAAATCCGTAAACTGTAGTTTAATTTCAATACATCAAAATCTGTTCAGAAGATTTTGCGTGAGAGAATAACAAACATTCATACATTCATCCATCCTCACAAACTAATAAATTTAAAAATAATAGTAGTTAGATTTGCACACACTTATTAAATTTGATAGACATCTTCCTATTGACAGAAGCACCGGCCTCGACTTAAAACCCGGTCACGGATAATCAATAAATAGCTTATTATAAATTCATAAATTTAAATATCCGTAGTGACGACAAACACTTTATCCCTCTTCAAACTTCAATCAATGAAAATGTTTATTGAATATTTAGGTAGTCTGAACCATGGAATATCGCTATCCCTTTGGGTTGCGGAGGTCAGACGGCAGTCGCTCTGTGTAAAAGCTGATATTCTGTCATATCAGTTTAGACTAGTAAGCGGACCTAGAGCTTCAAGGCGTGTAAGTCTTGGATGCAACCGGGATAACGCTAGGACGATGATGGTGATTGAATACTTAGGTATTGACTAACTGATTACATTTCTTTCTAGGGTTCCGTATCTAAAAGGTAAAAGAACGGAACCCTATTACTAAGCCTCCGCTGTCTGTCTGTCTGTCTGTCCGTCTGTCCGTCTGTCTGTCACCAGGCTGTATCTCATAAACCATGATAGCTAGAAAGCTGAAATTTTCACAAATTATGTATTTCGGTTGCCGCTATAACAAAAAATACTAAAAATAAAAAAAAATAAAAAATAAGGGGGGGTCCCATACAAAAAACGTGTTTTTTTCGTATTTTTTGCTCAAAATTACTAACTGTTACAGGTAGACGCTTTAAATTTTTACAGAATATGTAGTTGTATATTAACTTTCAAAAGAAATAATTAAATTAAAAAAAAAGGAAATAATAAAGGGGGGCTCCCATACAACAAACGTAATTTTTAAGCAATTTGTTACTCGATCTTAATAAACAGGTAGAAACTTATAAAGTATTTAAGTATACATACAACGAAAGTGATTTTCTTTTATAGATGATGGTACGGAACCCTTTGTGCGCGAGTCCGACTCGCACTTGCCCAATTTTTTATAAAATATTTAAGAATACTGCTCCGCCCCCGTCGCGCATAGCGCGATGTTATATAGCCTATAGCCTTCCTCGATGAATGGGCTATCTAACACTGAAAGAATTTTTCAAATCGGACCAGTAGTTTCTGACATTAGCACGTTCAACCAAACAAACAAACAAACTCTTCAGCTTCATATATTAGTATTAGATGAATAAGAAAGTGGTCTGAATATGTACACAATGTGATTATGACACAAAGCAAAATAGTTCAACTAAATCAATGTGGAGACTGTAAGGTGAGAAACGTCAGCACATTTACACCTTGTGAATGAATGAAAAACGAAATTAAAATCTGTAAAATAACACGACTTTCTTTCCTCCTGTTATTTTTTCCGAATTCAACCTCACAGTAAATTGGTTTCGAAACCGCACACGAGTTCTCGTTTGATAACGTTTTGATAATGAGTCTGTCTTTATCGTCCTTGTCTCTCAAGTGTGAGAAACTACTTTATGTTATATCTTCGCCAAGAAAACACTTTATATCATTACAAACGCAAAAGGGTTTAAGAAAAGTGTGACTACACACTTTTCTTAGTACACTAGTACTGTGCAGTAATTTAGCTTATAAATATGTAAACGAGAACAGCATATGGGCTACATTTTGTCATAACAGCCGGCCCTCAATGCAGGCGAACTCGCAGACTCAAGCCAGTCTAGTGCTTGTAAAAAGCTTCTTCTTTCTTAATATAATAACACTGTAGAAAAAGACACCCTCATTATTTTTTATGTATAACGTTTATTGTCACACAAGCAATAACATTTGAACTGTTCTGTTTTTACATCATTGATCTCTTACGCTTCATATATTCGTCGTTTCAGTTGAAAGGCCGGAACTGCCTTTCAACGTGTGGCGTGTCGATGTTGCGTTGCCGCGCGCCCTATCTCCCGCGACCACGAGAGGAGATGCGGTGTTGCGTTGCCGTCCTCCCTATCCACTGCGGCCGCTGGGTGTTTTGGCGGCGGAACCCAACACCTCATCCGCTGCCAAGGGGGTTTTGTTCGGGGCCCGCCTGACCATCTGGCGGGCCAATACCCACACACGGGTAAATGGGGAACATTATAAAAATACATTAAACTAACGTAGAAGTGTTACAGTAGGCTCTTGGTCTATATAAAATGTATAAAAAAAATATCCTTCGAAGTTATAATAAATGTCTTGTACAAAATAACGTCGTTCACAAAGTTCTAATGCATCAACACTTGTAACGAATAATAATCGAATTAAAACAGGTAATAAAATTTTAGTACTTGTCGTATCGTAAACTACAGTAGGTACAGAGGTAGGTACTTAATGTAGAAAAGTAATAAAAATGTAAGATGTGTCTAAATTTAATTTTATAGACATTTTGAAAACTATTAAATACGTTTTGCAAGGTTTTATACAAGAAAAAGCATTTTACATCTTTAATATGTACTAGCAAGTCATAAACATGGGTTTGACTTATAAAATTGGCAATAATGTGAACAGAGAGAAAAACAACTGCTCAAGAATTGGATTTTATCTGAGAATGACTATACCAAATAAAAAACAATGTTCAGCCCAGAGGCTGTAAAATACTTCCAAAAGACCATTAGTATGTATGGAAAACTAATTCACCACATATTAATGTAAAAAATATCCATTTAAGGATTCCGTTTCAACCTACAAGGAACCCATGACATAAAGCATCTGTAACTCACACCATAGTATTAGTTACCTAAGTACTGGAAAGCTGCTTGGTTTCACATTTCAATTACGCCCACAGAATAAAGAAAATATAAACCTTCATGAATTGCAAGGACGACGGTAATTCCCATGTAATGTAAAACGTAAAAGCGTAAGTGTTTCTTTTTTTTTCATTTTCTATCAAATTGTGTGGGTTCCGATAAAAATATTATAGTTTGCTTTAAAAAAATTGTATTCAGCACTTCGATTGCTATATATTTAAAAAGAAAAAAATTCTTGCCACACAAAAGGACCCAATAAGAATCAAAATATTTTTAAACCTATTTTTACAAACATTTTATTATACTATGAATATTGTGTGTTACTAGGGGCTACTACAGAAACCGACATTGTGCTTTTCGCATTTTTAGACTTGTTTCTTAAAGCTTGTACACATTCTACGTAACATTTGCTAAACGGTAATTTTATATTAAAGTTTTAAAAAGAGTTTAGTATAAATACTGTACATGTACTCAAGTCACGATATGTCAATATTATTTTCAAGTTATCCAAGCGTTTGCTTTTCGTAGAATTAATTTCTCTTTCTTTACATATTGGTAACTAAGATAATACTTATTATTCATTCATATAAAGAGTTCATCAAACGTTTGTCATAAGTCTTTGATCTTTCTTTATCAAGAATCAAAATTGAACGAAATTACCTACGAACAATATGGAGCATTATTACTTCGTAGATGTAAAAATGTTTAAGAAGCATTGTGGGGACATTGATTAAATAACTATCAATTCTATGCTCTATCAAAATTATACCTACACACCTAAAGATATTCTGATGTACCTCTAAGCTGTATAATTACGTGAAAGAGTAAGAAAAATCCGTCCATCATCCATGTTCAAAAGCTTTCACGTTTATAATACTACTAGCCGTTTCCCGCCGTTTCACCCGCGTCCTGAGGGAACTACTTTGCGTACCCGAAAAACCCAAATATCATACGGAACCCTATTTTTCTAAAATAAAATAAAGCCTATGTTAATTGCATATTCTAAAAGACAATCTCGCCTCTACGCACCGCCATCGTTGTGGACTCGATTGCCAGACATCGCAAAAATGCAAAACCTTGACATTTGGCATGTTACTCGCAGATAATGTAGCTTTCTAATGGTGAAAGAATTTTTAAAAGCGGTCCAGTAGTTTTTGAGTTTACCCATTACAAACAAACAAACAAAAATACAATTTTTTGTCTTTATAATATTAGTGTAGATTTATAATAGCCGTAGAATGTGCTATATTAAAATTTTTGTATCAAAAGTAGCCTGTCTAAAAATATAACATATTATCAGATAAATTCTTGGCACTACAATGTATAAAGTAAAGCTCTCGAGATGCCATCATTGTAGATTGGTGGCGCCTACATTCAGATGCTACGGCGCCGGCGCCGCGAAAACGGATGATACACGTCAATAATAAACTACTCTGTAACTAATATTGTTATGCGACGTGCCCGACACGCGCCGACAATTATGATGTAAGGTTACATTTTTTACTGATGAATGACATGAACTTTATATATTTATATTTTAAGATGATGCCCGCGGTTATACCCGCGTTATTTAAGGCTACTGCTTCGCTCCTGTGGCTCATAGCGTGATATTATATAGCCTATAGCCTTCCTCAATAAAGAACCTATCTAACACTGAAAGAATTTTTCAAATCGGTAGTTCCTGAGATTAGCGCGTTCAACCAAAGAAACAAACTCTTCAGCTTTAGGTATGTATTAGTAAGTATTAGATGGTACTACAGGCTCAGGTTTGCCAAGGCTTGAGAATATGTTTGAACATGTAAGGTTGTTTCTCTGGAAAGTTACTGTAGTGTACAACATTTCTAGCCCAAAGCTGCTTTCTAGTGTATATGATGACACTCTTCTCTTTTTTTCTTTCTTATGAAATTAAGACCTTAATTAGATTGCGAACAACGTTCATATCAGTCATATAATATTGTGACTTAAGTTAACCGTTTAATTGATTTTGATAGACCTTGAAGTCTTGAAGAATTTTGCAATGGGTAACACCTGTTTGAATTTTTTATTCAAGTACACAATCAACATAAACAGTTCAATTTGATTTGAATCATGTTCGAGCATCCATTGGTTTATTTAAATATAAATCCGACCTGATTTAATATTTTAGATACCACAAACCAGGAAAAGAATATTACTAACACCAAAAAGTATTCAGATAATTATTTCAACAACAAAAATAAAGTTAATTCAATATTACAACTCAGCCTCTGAATGACAACTTTATAGAAAAAATAAATCAAGCAATAACGTCGGATTATATTGTGCGATGTTTTTAATTGAATTGTAAGTTCGGCTGCTGTTTGGAGACAGCATTGTTAATGGGTGGGTGTTTAATACTATTGATTGTTGGATAATATTCTAACCGATCAGACAGAACCGAAAGACCGACAGATTATGAGCCAAATGTCAAGGTTTTGCATTTTTGCGATGTCTGGCAATCGAGTCCACAACGATGGCGGTGCGTAGAGGCGAGATTGTCTTTTAGAATATGCAATTCTTGCAGATATATACTAACTAGTCTGTTTACTCAGTCATGTACTTAAGTGTCAAAAATATATTACCTACTATCTAGTCTTTCTTAAGGTAGGTAGGTTACGTCAACTTAGGTATATTGTTACATTGCCTCCTCAAACCCAACCATGGCGTCCATGTCTAACATCCGACATACGCGGGAGGTGGACACGCGACTGTGCATATTACTGGCGCGGCTAACATGGCTAGGGTACTGTCTGGGTGGCCTATGGCCACACCCCAGGACGGAAGCCTCCTCTCCACATGTCCCTCAGCATAGTCAGAGGTTCTGTGGATGAGCTGGGCTGGCTCCGAGGGGCGACGGGACTGCCGTTGGTTACGATGCCGATGGCGGCTACGGCCTTAAAAAGGCAACCGTTCGGCCCGACGCGCAACCCTGAACAGACAGGATCGGGAGTGTTTCTCCTGGACGTGGGGAGGAGACAGACTGCGAGGAAGAAAACCTCTTTAAAAATAACCCGAACCTCAAACTCTGGCGCCCGGTGAGGAGGTGCGAGGCTGGGGGGAACCCAGTCGCTAGGGCGCTACCAGGGGAGCTCCCCCTTAAGGAGCAAAACTAAAAATGGCGACGGATCAAAAGAAGATATTACCCCAGGAGGGTACCGCCCGCTTAGCAGGCGGAGAATCCCTCGGCACTCCGGCGTCAGCCGTAGTGTCCAGGCCCTCGTATTCTGGGGGGGGGCAAACCGCGCCAATACCCGAGTTCGGGTTCTATAGATGCGGGCCTGCACACGCCCAGTTTTGTGCGCCCCAAAACGCCTAGTTCGGCGTCGTCCCGTGTCCAGTCGGGCGAAAGGGACACAGATAGGAGTAGGCAGACTACTCCAAACGGAGAAAGAAGGCGACAGCGAAGGGTATCAGAGGACAGTGACAGTTCATTCATGTCTGTCTCCTCGCTGTCGTCCCAGACCCCTAAGGAGGGACGGGGACACAAGAGAAAGCCAAACGGCCCGGCCGATGTAAATCTCCCCAATAAGTTGCCGCGGTCCAAACGGGTTCCTAAAAACACCAATATTGGGAGAAGCGGAACGGAAACAGGAACGGAGACAGAGCGCGAGGACGCGCTTGGCATAAAAATCCCCTCGGGCAGGGAACAGTCTCGCGCGGATGAAGTTGCGGTCGAACTGCGCGACCAGCCGACCGCCGATGTAGGCTCCAAAGTTTTGGAAGCATTGTCGGTGGTGGAAAAAGTTTTAGAAGGAACTAAAGGTTTCAGAGGCCAGAAGAAGGTATCCCTGAGAGAGGCAGTTGCGGTCGTCAAGGTCGGGGTGTCGGAGCTCCACGGAAGAATCGACCCGAGAGCCCCGGCGTCCTTGACTGGGAGGTTAGAGAAGGAGAATCGTGAGCTCCGATCCCAGCTCGCCTCCTTAGGAAAGCAAGTGGCTGCCTTGACCAGGGAACTGGAGGAGCTCCGCCGTGGAAGCCATGAAAGGCTCCCGTTGAAGCCTGCAGAAGGGACCAGCGCGGCTGCTTCACCCCTAAAAGGTGAAAAGCCAAAGACGCGACCCGGGTTGAGCCCCACATCTACCCGGGACCAGTAT
Source organism: Euclidia mi (assembly GCA_944739405.2). Lineage (NCBI taxonomy): Eukaryota > Metazoa > Arthropoda > Insecta > Lepidoptera > Erebidae > Euclidia > Euclidia mi. Next base: position 880,962 of record OX123188.2, on the reverse strand, counting down.
ATTTCCCAGGTGGACCGCGTACTGGCTGAAGTCCGTGTAGAGGCCCTGGCAAGGGTTTTTTCCGACGGGGGCCTTCAGCCTTCTCAGAGCGCGGTCTCAAGTGGAGTGACCGATATAGTTACGCCGGCCGGGAAAAGGGCACGCAAGCGAAAGAAAGGACGACGAGCGGTGAAGGAGCCGCCAGCGTCGGTGCCCAAAAGCCCTGCTCCAACACAACCACAGTCTGTCCCGCCAGCTACGGAGGTCTGGGCCACGGTCGTTGGCAGAAAGACGAAGACCAGGGATGCCAGAACAACGACTGCCCATACACCGCCCAAAGAAAAGGTTGTACCGCGGCCTCCTTCGACTGCAGCCATCACGATTTCCTTACCCCCTGGCTCGGAGATTTCAATGGCTAAGGTAATGGAAACTGCCAAGGGAAATATTAAGCTAGCCGATCTTGGCATTGCGGGTGGTGTACGCGTCAAGAGGGCTATCACCGGGGCTCTGATTTTACAGATTCCTGGAGAAGGAAATGCCGCTAAGGCGGACGCGCTCGCGGAACGCCTGCGGCAAGTCCTCTCTGGCACGGGCGCGGTCATAGCACGTCCGTGCAAAACAGGCGAAGTACGGGTTATGGACTTAGATGAGTCCATCATCCCAGCCGAGGTTGCCGAAGCTGTGGCTGCGGTAGGTGGATGTCTTGCATCCGAGGTAAAGGTTGGAGCCCTTCGTGTCTCCCGATCGCGGCTAGGTACGGCCTGGATTCGCTGCCCACTTGCGGCGGTTCGCAAACTAGTAATCGCCAAGCGGGTTCAAGTGGGATGGGCTTCGGCTAGGGTAGAGGTGCTGGCAGCTCGACCGTTACAGTGTTACCGGTGCCTTGAAATGGGACACGTAAGGGCAACGTGCCCCAATGAGACAGATCGCGGCGCACGGTGTTACGTGTGCGGTAGCACAGGTCACGTGGCGCGTGCATGCACCGCTTCCGCGCCGAGGTGTCCTGTCTGCTCGGATCTTGGTCTGCCCGCGGACCATCGGCTGGGGAGTAAGAAATGCTCCCCACCTAAAAATAACAAAAAAAGAGGGCGAATAATTACTTCAGCCCCAGCCGCGGGCAGCTCAGACTCACCGCTGGCTGTAGGAACGTCTCAGCCGGCTACCCAACCGGCAGAGGAGGTAATGGAGGCCTAAAATTCGCGCCCCCCCACAGAATTTTACAGAGCAACCTAAATCACTGCCGCGCAGCACAAGATCTGCTGATGCAGACACTCGCGGAGTGGTCGGTTGCTTTAGCGGTGGTAGCAGAGCCATACTCCATCCCGGACCATCCCCGATGGTTTGGATCGGAGGATGGCACCGCTGCCGTTTACTGGGCAGGAGGGGAAAATGACCCCCATTGCACTCTCCTTCAGAGGGGGCTAGGGTTTGTGGCAGTAGAGTGGGGTCCACTGGTTATAGTGGGCTGCTACATATCCCCTAATTGCGGCCTCCCCGCCTTCGAGGCGTATTTAGATGGTCTTAGAAGTTGCGTGTGCGGCTACCTGTCCCGTCCGGTACTCGTTCTAGGCGATTTTAATGCCCGTTCTACTGAGTGGGGCGATCGCCTAGACGATGTAAGAGGAGGTACACTCATCGAGTGGGCGGCGGGACTGGACCTCGGCATTTTAAATCGGGGTTCGATCAGTACCTGTGTACGGTGGCAGGGGGAGTCGATCGTCGACCTGACATGGGCCACTCCAGACGCCATCAACCTGGTGACAGGATGGAAAGTGGCAACGGAGGTGATCACTCTGTCGGACCACCGCCACATCATGTTTGATGTGGCCATCCGCCGCCCTGGCGCTAACCAGAACCGCCGCAATGGTAGCCTTCCACGTCGTTGGTCCCTCAAGCAAATGGATAAAGACATGCTCGTCGCCGCAGCCACCGCCGCGGACTGGCAAGAGGAAGAGGTCTCGTCTGATCCCGAAGCACAGGCAGCCTGGTTCCGTCGCGTCATGACAGACGCGTGTGACGCATCGATGCCACGGGTTCGGCCAGGAGGGAAAAGGGGCTCGGTATATTGGTGGTCGCCCGAAATACAGAGTGCGTCAGGGCCCGTCGCCGATATCAGAGAGCCCGACGAAGACGGCGAGTCACAGCCGAAGAGATTGTCAATATGAGGCGGGAGTATGGAGTCGCTGCAAAGGCGCTCAGTTTTGCGATCGCGGATGCCAAGGCTCGATCCTGGAAAGAGCTTATAGAGGGGCTGGACATGGACCCATGGGGGCGTCCGTACAAATTTGTACTGGGCAAGCTCAGACCATGGGTCCCGCCGCTGACACAGACTCTGGACCCGCAACTCGTGGAAAGAGTGGTAGAAACCCTCTTTCCTAGAATCGAGGATAATCTCACAGACCTCCCGATATCGCCGGCGACCGTGAGGTGGTCCGACGACTTCGAGGTGACGGCGGCTGAGCTAGACCGAGCTGTGCGTCGACTCGCGGCCCGAAACACCGCTCCGGGTCCCGACGGGATCCCAGGCCGGGCGTGGGTGTACACTGTGGAGGTCTTGGGGGACAGGTTGAGGCGACTGTTCACCAGCTGCCTCCGGTATAGCGTATTCCCCACTGGCTGGAAAGAAGCCAAGCTGGTCCTCATCAATAAACCTGGCAGAACTGCTGACTCTCCTTCAGCGTTCCGACCTATTTGCCTGTTGGATGAGGTGGCGAAACTCTTCGAGAGAGTTATCGCCGCCCGTATCACCGAGCATCTGTCACGTGTGGGTCCCGAATTATCGGATAGCCAATTCGGTTTCCGGCAGGGGCGTTCGACGCTGGACGCGATAAAACGCATTCGGTCCCTGTCGGAGGAGATTGTTCGTCGGAAAGGAGTGGCTTTGGCTGTTAGTCTTGACATAGTCAACGCCTTCAACTCCCTTCCGTGGCAAGCCATCAAGGAGGCACTGCTACATCATAATGTGCCTCCATATCTACATAAAATCGTTGGGACGTATCTGCGCGACAGGTTCATTACGTATATGGGTCGGGACGGCTTTGAACACCGGAGGGAGGTCACGTGTGGGGTTCCCCAGGGGTCAGTGTTAGGACCCCTGCTATGGAACCTCGCATACGATGCGGTTCTGAGGACCAGCCTACCCCCCGGCGTGAGTGTCGTCTGCTATGCGGACGACACTCTGGTATTAGCAAGAGGGCATGGCTTCCCTGAGGTAATTCGGCTCGCGGAACTGGGAGTGGCTTGTGTCGTCCGACAGATAAACGGGCTAGGGCTACAGGTAGCGCCTCATAAGACCGAGGCGCTGTGGTTCCACAGAAAACGTCAGAGTGTGGTTCCACCCAGCTCGTTTGTAAGAGTGGCTGGTGTGGAGGTTCAGGTAGGTCGGTACATTAAGTACCTCGGCCTTATCCTGGACAGTCGCTGGAGCTTTGAGGAGCATTTTGAGCGGATGATCCCCCGAGTTCGTAGTGCAGCGGGGGCCCTTCAAAGGCTGCTGCCGAACCTCGGGGGTCCCAGGGAAGAAGTTCGCCGCCTCTATTGTGCGGTCGTACGATCCATGGCCCTCTACGGAGCGCCTATATGGGCCACACGCCTAGCGGCGTCCTCCCGCTGCAGGGCTAAGCTCAATAGTGTGCAGCGGGTAGCGGCCATTCGGATCGTACGAGGATACCGCACAATTTCATCAGAGGCGGCGACAGTCCTGGCACGTTTTCCACCCTTTGACATCCTGGCGGATATGGACGCGAAGGTCTATAGCCAAACTCACGCAGATCGTCGGGAAGCGAATGGGGACGGCCAGGACGTGCTCGAAATGCGGCGCAATGCTCACCGACAGGCTTTGCAGCAATGGCGCGCGCGGCTGGAATTGCCGCAGAATGCGCGCCAACGCGCTGTCGGTGCCATTTTGCCAAGCCTTGAGGCGTGGGTTGGACGCAAACACGGCCGCGTCACCTACCGATTCACTCAGATACTCACCGGGCACGGTTGCTTCGGTGAGTATCTGAATCGAATCGGACGCGAACGGACGGCACAATGCCACCACTGTACAGGCGACCAGGATTCCGCCCAGCATACGCTGGAGGATTGCCCGGCATGGGCAACGGAACGTGAAGTTCTGGTCGACCAGATCGGACGAGATCTGTCGCCGCCAGCAGTTATTGCTGCCATACTGGCAAGTGAGGAGGGCTGGGACGCAGTGGCCTCCTTTTGCGAGTTCGTAATGCTCCAAAAAGAGGCTGCTGAGCGGGATCGGGAGAGGGCTGATCCCGCCCGAAGACAAGGACGACTTCGCCGAGATCCGCCAACGGGGCCGCGGGCCGCCAGAGCATGGGGAGCTCTGGTCGGCGATTAAGATTCGTTGCTCCGGGAAGAAGTACGGGCAGGTGAAGGCGTGTAGCCTTCCCTGAGAACGGGTTCCGTTGAACCTGGCGCCATGGGAGGAAGACTGGACAGCTTCTGTACCCAGTCTTCCTCTCGTTGGGCGTCTTTGGTAGGCAGTCGAGGTGGTTTTTAGTGGCAACACCACATACTCCGTCTCATTTCCCCAAGAGACGGAGATCCGAAGGGATTTTCCATCTCGAAAAAAAAAAAAAAAAAAAAAGGTATATTGTTACATTGCTAATATTCGGAACCTATGAAGAACTTAAAAAATGTATTGCTGCTGTAAGTTGTAAGTACGTACGTATCTTACATTGTTTGCTACAATAGTCCAAGAGCAAATAACACTGAACGTTCATAAGGATGTGCTCACAAATGCTTACGGCTCAACTTACGGTCCATTCGGGCTTTCCATTTACATTTAAAAATGAAACCAGGCGCCATTTTGAGACGTAATTCCTCCGAGATGAATCTGTATTTTAAATGAACCAAAAGGTTTAAATGAATGTGTTTTTAAAATACCCATGTTTTGAAAATTTGCTTAGCGATGGATAATTAACTCTTATGTGAGCTCAAAAAAAAAACAAAGTCCGAGACAATATGAAATCTAATTTATTGTACAAATACATAATCAAAAATACATATAATTATTTTCTAACAAAGTATTTTAATGAACATTATTAATATTTAAATGTTTTACAGTTCAGTATAATCTTAATGAGCAAATGTTTGCCTCATCTGAAGTATTAAACATAATTGTATGGGTTATCCAGTACAATTTAGGATGATATAATTTCTCTATTGTTTAGAAATAATACTTGTTAGCTGGTTACTATAATACTTTTACGTGGTATTATGATCGCCACGAGATGATGACCACTAATCATTCATAGAATAACGCTGACTATAGTGGCCTTGTTCTATGGTTGCGGTTTTAGTCGAAATGCGACCATAATTGTAGGTCTGATGACTCGTTGTCCATACAAAATTATATTTCCCATTGATCTATGTCAAATCCCACGATTCTTCGATTATGCGCTTTATAAATAATATTACAATACAAGCACAATATCTATTTAATGCTTATTCTAAACAAAGCAGGCAGCGATAGCCTAGTGGATATACCAACAGACTGCCATGCAGAGGGTTTCGGGTTCGAATCCACAGCGCGCACCAATGACTTTTCGGAGTTATGTGCGTATTGAATTGCTAATTATCGCTTGTCCCGTGCCTCAGAGAGTACGTTAAGCCGTCGGTCCCGGTTGTCATGAAGATCTTTGACAGTCGTTACAGGGCGTCAGTACCTTCTAAATAAACTGACACTAGTCTAAACCATGGAATATCGCTATCCCTTCGGGTTGCGGAGGTCAGACCGGCAGTCTCTCTGTGGAAAAGCTAATATTCAGCCAAATCCGGTTAGACTAGTAAGCGGACCCCAGATTGAAACTGGGATAACGCTAAGAGATACAAGAAGCTTATTCTAAATTAAAGTTGACTAATAAGTAAAATCACGTAAAAGCAAATAAGAGACATATTTCAGTCCCTAAAATATTTGTCGGACCCATTTAAACTTGATTTTAACGCGGACCCTACCAAAAGTAATTCACCTTTTTTCATCTCACAGAATATTTTACTCTAAAGAAAACATTCTTCAGATTCGTGTAGAGGTGTCCTATCGTAACATTGGCCATGAAATCAAAATATTTTATGGAAGACGCGTTACTACTATACAATAAGAACGGACGGTCTCGTGGACTCGTGAATGTTCGAGATTCATTTTAAGACTACGTATCTATTGAAGATGTGCGAGACAAGTCAAGCTGTATACCAGAAAAGCATTATTCTATAGTGTTACTCGCGTTGAGTAAGGCTAAGAAATAAATATGATAGTATTCGTAGATATGGATAAGCAACGATAGCCTAGGTAATGGAAAAATTATTAGACTGCTACGCAGAGGGTAATAAAATGTTATTTATTGCTTGCTAAACGTTGAAGGAAATGTTCATGTCTGAGAAAATCTGCATAATGGTCGCAGAAGACATGTGAAGTCTGCCAACCCACACTTGACTAGCGTGGTGGAGTTTGGCCTCACCCTTATAGTGAGCAAGGTCCATGCGTTGCGGTTGTACAGGGCTGATAATCTAGCTGTCTCGCTCATCTTTAGTGTATGCGGATAGCCTAAGAGACCCGGATCGCATGCCGAGATACCAACTAAACTGAAACTTTTCGTATATTTTATCTAGCTAGTTTTGTTCCATCGTGTTATACTTCGTCGTACAACTTGTGACATATTTTAATGTTGTTCACCTGACTGAGATGCATTGGAAACTTATTTCGATGACGGAAATAGGTTTCAGTGAATTATGGTACTAGAATGGAGTACTCTCGTAACAACCAGAAACGTGTTTTAATGTATGAAACATGTGGTTCATTTTTGCTTGCAGGTGTTTTGCTCTGTATAAAGTTCAGAGGTCAGCTTAAAATTGTTTTATAGTATCATACGAGTAAGATAATCGCGGGCCCTATCCATGAATGGTATTATATTTTGGAATTCCATTTAGAATTACCCTTTATGTCCCGACCTGATATGGTATTAAATATACCTTTGAAAAGAAATTGAATTAGAACGCGGCTGGCTTATTTCGTTCAACGTTGAAGGCATGCATAATATATACAAACTCTTTTATATGTACCTGCTATGCCTACTTGATAGTTCCTTTGTGTAGCCATTCTCAATAATAGGCTGCTCTTGAATGATATACCGCTACGGTAGAATAACAACAATGTTTTCAAGGTGTTTAACATAATAAATATTATTGAGATATTTTAATTGTATGTTTTTAGAAATATAAGAAAGGCTAATAATATATTATGCCGTATTATATGATAAGCAAGATGTACAGTAATTATATTTGGGAAGAATCAAACAGAAGAGTCCGTTTGCGTATAGCAAGTACATCAATATTGTTCTCTAACTATATATATTTTTATTATTATTTCGTAATGGCCGTTTCAATTATTTCGTATAATTTCGCGATATTTTCTTTCATCGTTTAGCAAGTGATAATTAAAAATTGAATACGCACTTGACTTCGAAAAGTCAGTGGTGCGCGCGACTGGCTTAAACTCGAGTGCGTTTGCGTAGCGGTCTGTCAGTCTCTACATTGGGCTTAAAACTCCCCGTCCGTAGGTTTAAAACTCCCCGTCATGTGGCACTACACATCATCATTTTGATCAGCCCCGTATATATACCGTGTAGTTGCTGGGCACGGGCCTCTTCTTACTGTAAGAAAGCTAAGGCCATAGTCCACCACGCTGGCCAAGTGGGGGTTGGCAGACTCCACATGTCTTTCGAGAACATTATGGAGAACTCTTAGACATGCAGGTTGCCTCACGATTGCTTAACGGTGAAGGAAAACCCTTCACCGTTAAGCAAGCGATAATTATCAATTTAATACACACTTAACTTCGAATGCTGTCATTGGTGCGCTATACATCGGGACGTACTTATTCCTAGCCTAATAGAAGTGTTTAAAGATTGTGTGTCCTCAGTCGAAACTCGCCCTAGTAACCCAAACTTTAATTTCAATACGACTCTCTCAATGTGTGTCCATCTCAAATGCTCGTTCGTCCGTGAATCCTGTAACACTGTCCAGTGTCATATATTCCCAAGTTCCTAGTACACTCATAAAAAGCCGACCATATTTGTTTTACGCAGCCTTCGTAAACAGAGTTAGGCTTCCGCTGTTTCCTTTATGCTTTATAAAAATAAGATTTTGTGTGACGCATAAATCGTTGGGTTGATGACTCGTCAACTCGAAAGGTTACGTTGCGTTGTGTAAACTCTAAATATGAGCATATAAAGAGATTTGAAGCGTTGACTTGAAAGCTGTCCGATTGCCTCAGATTTCGAATTCACCGGACAAAGTCACTAGAAGACCTGAGGACACTGTGAGCTCATTCTGCGTAAATAGTAACACCAATAGTTGAAGAATATTCGGGTACTTTGAGATAACTTACGCATTCAAGAAATTAAGACAAAAATCACCTCAGTCTGCCTTGAACATGAATCCTGTCAAGAATTCGAAACGTCGGCTAGTAATAAAAATGTAGTTTCTAGATCATTCGGTTTCAATGTAATAAACTGTAGTTTAATTTCAATTTAACATTTATATGATTTAGTTCAGGTTTGAAGTCAGTGATCAAACAAAGATTAAACTCAAGTTAATTGAATAGGTGTTACGATTCGCAGTGCGCGTTCATATCAAAGTTTTGTCAAACATAAAGTAATAGTTAAAGTTTTCTTAGACTGAACTAGCTATTAAACATGGTACTAAAGTTGAAGGTTTTTTGACAAATAATTAATTTTCTCAATAATTTTGTAAATAAATGAGGTGAAGCACAAAATCGCATAAACACAATATAAACTTGCAAGTCTTTAATTCTGCTTATCAACCAAATGGTTTCAAGTCCCATTCAAAATTAATTTAAGGCTTCTGAAAGCAAATTCAAAAGCTTTCATTAAAATGCGAAAGTCCGTCTTACCCACTAAGCGCTAAGTACAACATTTTATGTTAATTAGATTGTTCGTCCATACATCGATATAGGTCAGGGTCACTTCCTTAAGGTTTAATTAATTTACATATATTTTAAATGGCAAAAGCTTGTATAAATATGTTATTATGTGAAATTCCGCACAGGGACGAAATAGGAAAGTGTCACGCTATACTTTTTTATTTACTGGGTGTCGTATGGGTGACTTAGGAATCGACATCAAAACCTAAGCTAACTCTACTGTGAGGTTTATGTACCTACAAACTTGTTGATTTTTCTTTATAGGAGGACTAATGCCTTGTCTATTGCCGTGTCGGTGTTTCAATGTGATATAACAATAGGTTGCATTGAACAAATATTTATTAAAAGTATAAAAGATAATGCAACTTTTCCTTTAACGCTGGTCCAAAAATATGAAACCTGTTGTGCATAATTGAAACCAATGGAGATTAGAGCACCTAAAAATAGGACGTAGGATAGGATAGGTAGGATTCAAAATAAAACATAATATAAAACCGAGACAGATAAAATGATTCCCTGCCGCGATAGATAGGGCGCGGGAGGGAGGCGCGGAGCGGGGACGCTAGCGACTGGCTGCCTGTCGCTCTATCGGTACAGCAGCAGCGCGCTCATTAATCACACTTTAAACCACGTGCCGTTGCAAGAAATGATTATGAAAATCCTCATTTTTTTAAAACGTTTGTTACCCTGTATCTTTTTTTACTGGGTTAGATTTATTTGGCCTCATAGTAAAAGTTGCAATAAATGGCTAGGACTTACGTTGAGCATAGGTTTCAATTGTGCACAAGGGGTTTCAATTGTTTGGCCCAATCGGTTGCATTGTCTTTTAAATAAACAAAATGAATTGTAAAAAAATAAACAAATACTAAACAAGTTACTTTATCATTTATTATATTAAGTATTATAATACATCTCTCGAACTCTTCGCAAACATCGCGATTTCACATATTATTTATAAATCGTGAGAAATGACTAACGGTCAATACATTCACAGGCGATAACAAATTAATATATTATTTACATTGTATGAGAACTGTGAACGATACAGATAAAATATATGAGATAGAATATATATCTGTACATTACAATGAGGGTTATTGTCGTAATAAATATCAATGTATTTGTTCAACGCCTATAGTGCGAGTTTTCACGGCTGATATTTGTTTCGCGAAAATATGAACATTCTCAAAATAAGAGTGTTTATAGTTTATGTTTTGTTTTTAGTTGTAGTATTTAAGTAGTTATAATTAATTGTGTTATCCTAATATTAATTTATTTTGTTATTTAAATAAATAAATATATAAAAAAGAGTGTTTTGGTTTACGATATTGGATGTTGTGATGTTGTTATATTTTTAGTATTTTCCCATTTGGTGCCTGAAGATCTTGGATTGTCTGATGATTTATTTGGTGATAACTTGCGTACAATGATGATAATTCTTCTAAGCAAAACTGAAGTAAATAGTCATTTTGGTCTCTTAATCTTATTCTCTTTTTTTAAAACTTAAAATAGGCGGGAAACTAATCAGTTTTACCAGGCACTGTTTAATTAAATCAAACTATGATTTGATTATGATTTTTAGGTTAGATTACGTAAATATTGAAAAGAGCCATAAGCACGGTCTAATCAGTACGAAATTTAATTTGTCAGCTCTGGAACATCACCTTAATAACCAAAATAGGGTCAATTAGTCAATATCAAGGCTATCATGGTTTACTAAAGAAATAAAAAATACACTGCCTAGCTCAGATGACTTCTATTTACCGCAAGAAAAGAGAAAAAATACTCCAAATCTCAGTTACTAGAATAGACCAAACACGAGCAGTACCTATCACAAAAATATACGAGAATTTTGAATAAATGTAGAACTCTGTCACCTAATATTACAAACCAAATAGTCTGTGCCAGTTTCAGTGGACAGGTTTGAAATAGGGCAATAATACCGCAAATGCAATAAGATTTGCAGTGTGGAAGGTGAAAATCGTGTACCAAAGTTCGAAAATGCACGCGATTTACATCTTTTACTAATGTATAAAGCTGAAGAGTTTATTTATTTGTTTGGTTGAACGCGCGAATCTCAGGAACTACCGGTCCGATTTGAAAAATTATTGCAGTGTTAGATAGCCCACTTATTGAGGAAGGCTATATGCTATATAACATCACGCTATGAGCGACGGGAGCGGAGCAGTAGCTTTAAATAACGCGGGTGTAACCGCGGGCATCCTCCAGTACTTTATAATCCGATTAAAATGCTTTCATTGATTACGCTGTGGTTTGAGTGGCCATCCACTAAACCGAGACATATTTAGTCCATTCACGCACTGGACGAGACTGTGCAACAGTCCACTAAGATCTGTTCAGAAATTATTCAGCGGTGGAACAGACTTTGTGTTCTTCACAATGACTTGACGCCTCGCTACGCGACACGTGTATTTACACAGGTGTATTTCTACACCCACTTTTCGCCAGATATACTTTAGTCCCACGTAATATTGCCGTACCGTGCACATTTCCAGACTCCGTGCTGCTACTGAGAATTTCGTGACAGAAAAACCCAACAACACTGCCCGACCCAGGAATCGAACCCGGGACCCCCGGGATCCCACGCGCACATTTATGCCGCGAGACCGTCGAGACGAGGCAGTCGTATAGGGTTCGATGTCGAGTTTTCTGTCTCTACGCAAAGATGGTATTTGCATCGTGTTATCCCTTAGTCGCCTCTTACGACACCCACGGGAAGATAGGGGGTGGTGACACTTGTATTCTATGCCGTCAACCACACGGCAACGTCTTTAATACGTCTACGTCTTTAATAATTGAATACTCTATTCCGCTAGTTATATCGTAAGTCGTAACAGATAATTTAATTTATTCGAGTATATTTTTATTTACGCAGTAGTTACATCAAAGATGATATTAGAATTTATATTATATTTATATATAATGAATAATAATCATGTTTTTCGCAAGTCTCAGTGAATGAAAGACTTACTACAGATTTAATTATGATCGTACGCAATATACGTACTGTTTTTCTTTAGATATAATAATAAGCGTATCGTTTTGTGTGGCGACTATAATATAGATACGATGAAACGAAACAAGATTAGTTTGGACTTTGAACACTTCTTTTTAGGTTATAATCTTAGTTTGGAAATAAAACAACCAACAAGACTGTGCAGTAATAGTTGCCTTGATAATTTTGCAAGGAGTTTTCAATTAAAATGTAAAAGTGAGATCCAAGATTTTGCCTTATCAGATCACACCACACAACTATTGCAAATAAAAATAAATAACTGCAACATAAACTTTTGGCGTATAATAAGACGCGATTTATCACGAAAAAACATGACAAAATTTAAAGAATATCTTCAAAACCTCTCGTTTCCAAGCTTATACAGTACTGAAAACGCAGATGTTGCATATGACGAGTTTTTAGAGCAATTTCAGCTATTATACAGTCTTTGTTTTCCATTAAAAACGATTACAGTTAAGTTAGGTAAAAAAGTTAAATGGGTCTCCCGAGGCATCCGAGTATCTAGCAGAAAACAACGCACCCTACTGTGGCAGTATAGACAAAAACCTTCTAAAGAGAATAAAACGGCATTTAAAAATTACTCCCAAAGGTTCAGGAAAATCATTAAACTTACCCAAAAAGCTCAAAACAATCATTTTATAAACAATTCTCAAAACAAGTCGAAGGCATCCTGGCAAATCATTAATAATAAAACACAATTTAAGGAACAAATATCTGTCCTCACTATTAAAAATACCATAGTTAGTAATCCAAAGTCAATCGCTAATGCCTTTAATAATCATTTCATTGATCAAATCAAAGAAGTGGGATTAGGAAGTAACATCACTAGAGGCTTAAACTTTAATCCCAGCTCAATGTTTATGCCTCCGGTCGTACCCCAAGATGTCACTGGAGCAATACAATCACTTAAAAATAAAAACAGTTGCGGATATGACGGCATAGCAACAAAAGTAGTGAAATTCGTATCAGACACAATTTCAGGGCATCTTTGCAGAATAATTAATTTAAGTATTAGCACTGGTGTGTTTCCTAAGGGCTTAAAAACCACTATTATAAAACCGCTTCATAAAAAGAATAATAAAGAGGATATATCTAATTATAGACCAATAGCTTTAATCCCAGTGTTTTCAAAAGTTTTGGAAAAGATCATTTTTAATTCTATTAACATATTTTTCAATAAACATAATATATTATGCAATGAGCAAAAAGGTTTTAGAAAAAATAAAGGCATTAATCTAGCTATTTTCGATTTTTTAAATGAAGTCATGACTAGCATGGATATAAAAGTTCCTTCATGTGCCATATTCACCGACATGACAAGAGCTTTTGACTGTGTTAAACACGAAACTCTTCTCCAGAAGCTATATGCGTACGGCATAAGAGGAAATGTACTAAATCTAATTAAATCTTACCTCAATGACCGAACACAGCATACTGAAATATCCAGGATATGTCTAGAAACAAAGCGTGAGATCAAATACCTATCCGATGGCAGAATAATTAAATACGGTGTTCCTCAGGGCAGTGTGCTAGGCCCTCTACTATTCTTAGCATATATTAACGATCTTCCAAGACGAATCAATCACCCAATAGTTCTTTTTGCTGACGATAGCACTGCTTTAATAAAATGTTCAAATCCCGCCACATACGAGCACGAAATAAATAATACGCTGAAAATCATAGTCGAGTGGCTTAAAGAAAATAATCTAGTCATTAACCTGCAAAAAACAAACATCATCTCTCGATAAAATACAATGGTAACATTATAGGACAAACTAAAGTTGCTAAGTTTTTAGGCCTTATTATTGATGAGCAACTTACCTGGAAACCACAATCAGAAGAGGTATGTAAAAGACTAAGTTCCTCCGCGTATGTGCTCTACAATCTATCGAAGAAAGTTAATATAAACACAACACTAGTAGCCTATCACGGACTCGTTGCGTCAGTGCTAAGATACGGGATCATCTTTTGGGGAAATTCTTGCCTTAGGGAACAAGTGTTCAGAGCCCAAAAACGCTGCATACGAGCAATGTGTGGAATGAAAAGTGATGAAAGTTGTGTACCTAAATTTAAGTCCTTAAATTTACTAACATTTCCGTCACTATATATACTAGAAATGGCGCTTTTTGTTAAACGTAACAAACATTTGTTTACTACAGTGTCCGATGTACGAAAAAGGCCTGTGAGAAACCAGTACATAAATAAATTATATATTAAAAAATATAACACAGCACTATTAAAAAAGAATGTCTTTGGAATGGCCACAACTATTTATAATAAAATTCCTGATTACTTGAAAAACGAGACGATTCGTACATTTAAAATTAAACTGGTTAAACTACTTGTTGAAAAGTGTTACTATAAAATTGTAGATTTCCTAGAGGACAAATTGTAATTATGGATTATTTTTTATTTTATTCATTTATATCGAATTAATTCTGATACTTCATTGACATTAATTATTGCAATTTTCTTTTATATTGACATTATATTGACCTATCACTCATTCCAATTGACATTACATATTTTTGACATTTTGATCTATAATCATGTGATCATTTAATTTTAAATTCAATTTCTATTTCATTTAGTCATTTTATTATGTAATTCTCACTGCCTATCTAAATTTTTAATAATTGTGCGTTAATGTTTATATAATTGTCTGATTTTGCCTTAATTTTGTTATATTCTATCGGTTTTTTTATTGCTATTTTGTTTTTGCATGCCTATTATGGTAGAATGTAGCTGAACCTTTTTTTTATCTGTAATATCTATTGTATGTACCTACATTCAGAGCAAATAAAGAATCATTTCATTTCATTTCATTTCAGATTTTTATTGAAGTTTCGCCGTTGGTCTTGATGCTGCCAAGAGAATATACCTATATCAACTGCAAAAGTGGCTTGGATCGAATTTGGAGCTCCTTTTAAACCTCATTTAAGAATTTTGATCTATTAGCAACATTTTGTGCCAATTAGGCAACGTCAAATTTCATAAAGAGTAAACTTACCATAAGATTTTTTAACTTTTCTTTAGTATTAATGTGTCCTAAATTGATCGAAAAGAGTAAAGGCAATAAAGAAGAGTAAAGGTAATATAATTATGAGTATTTTGAAAAGAATCAGTCACTTTAATTTTGAAAGTTTGTGTTCTAATCCTGTTTTTTTATTTATTCAATCTCTTGACGTGAACAAAATCAAATGTAAGAATATAATACTTAGTGTTTCTATTGTACTTACAATCTGCTGTTTCTTAGGACTGCTACATGCAACACATGTCTTCTGAGAGGAATCTGTAACAAAACAACAAATACTTTAGTTAGGACTCTTAAAAAGTACAATATGACCTTACTTTATATAAAACTAAAACTATATCTATACTATAATAAAACTCAAAGAGCACTTTGTCTGTACATTGAATATTTTTGCGAAATTTCAATTGGATTGTGGCATATTATCGATATAGAACACAAAACATTTTTTTTAAATTATGGTCTGTCTGTCTGTCTGTCTATCTGTATGTTTGTTCAATCATCACGCAACAACCAGTGAACGGATTTTGATGCGGTTTTCACCAATATACTGCCTAAAGACCCGATTAATCTTGGACAACAATCATCACGCTATCACCTATGAGTGCCTAGCAGTGTCATTCAATAAATTTAATAGACTTGAATTCAAGCAACACACTAAATTGTTTGTATCGCGATACAAACGCATAGTTTGAGTCTTTGGTTATCATTAAATCTTTAGTTTATCAGAATCCGCTTATTCTATCAAAAGTTACTGCAATTTAAAATATACATATATCCGCATTGGTTATCACGTGATTCAGATTCAATTTGGGCAAAAGTTTGTTGTAACTTCTTTTCTAATATTTATATTGTCAGCGCTGGATCTTAACACCGATTTTTAATTTTGCCGGTGTTGCCGTCTAGGGGTATTACTTAAAATTATTATTTTGCACATTACAGCTTATATTACATAGTAGAGCATCGTGTTACTTTTTGAGTGCAAAGATTCAAATTAACTAATAATTATGTAATCCGGCCAGATAGTGTTTATTAAAAGAAAGAGCTAAGAATTTAGGTGGCAGGTACAGGTTACTACTTTTCTAATACAGTAAGTAAGAAACTTAAATATGAGTGAGTTGCATCAACCGACCATTATGTTATTTTACATTATCAAGGCCACAGAAAGGGATATTTAAAGGATACCGACTTCCACGCGGGCGAAGCCGCGGGCACAGCTAGTATATTATATTATTAATCCGAATTTCACACTGTTTTAGTCAATTTGTAAGAGAAACACTATATTTGATGTTTATTTCGACAAATCTTAGCGACATAATATTATGCTTATTGATTTACTCATTATATAAATGTTTTACCTACGTAAGGCCTTTACTACTTCATCCTGTATTCTGTTCATATTTTATGATAAATCCACTTATAACTTTACGTTTTATAAAACCAACGTTGTGACAAAAGTTACAATTTCTCTGAAAGCAGAAAGTGAATAGTAAAACTGCTCAACTATTCAAAATTATCCGGAAAGTTAGTTTCATAATATTCGGGAACTGCTGTCTGTCCAAAGAGGTTCTGACTATGAAAGTAGCAGGTGACCGCACTTTAATCGTTTCATCTGTGAAGAACAAAATAGTAGTACGTACGACTGAGGGTAAAACTTTTACTGTAATTGTTTTGCTGACTCACGATGAAAATCTTCATTCTAGGCAATCAAGGTGAGCTTATTTCATATTGTTATATCATTTTCATTAGGATGACGACATTCACTATTATATATTCTACTACATCAGGTGGCATTGTGTTCATTTTATTGGCAATATAAAAAATAAAAAACAAAAGGTTTGCTGCCGAAAATCATGTAGAAAACTAGCTACAAAATAATGTTGTGTCTTGTGAATACAAATACTTCTATAACAACAAATATTTTATTTAAGTGTAATTTCTTACCATTCAAATATAACTTTGGTAATTTATATAACCTATGTACAAATTAATACTGTATTAATTTCATAAATATTGTGTACAATAAAATAAAACAATAAGACCAAGACGGAGCTCATAGTTTCAATTAGCAAAGAATTAAGCTTCACCTGACAGGCAAACAAGACACTTCCCTTCAACCGATTATCATCAAGACCTAGAACAGCAAATCGCAAACATACTCATTCCGAATGCAAATTTAGTGCACTGCTAGCATTATATACAAATGACATTCACTCTATCGACTGTATATTCTATACATAGGTATAAATATACCTAGTCAATCGAATTTCCGCAGAATTGACCCACATTTCAACGACTCAATGAAACATTTCTCCTTACTGTCATGTGGCATTAAAAGCTGACACCATTTATCAAAATGGTGAGCTACTATGAAGTGGGTGCTGGACGTGTACGAGGGGTTAAATGTACGTATTATACGGAGAGAGACATCCTCCTCAAGTGCCCACTGCTGAGTGCTCAGTGAAAGTGCTTCAGGAGGGATCAGCTAGCTGCTATATGGTTTAGTGGAAGTGCAAGAAACTTATAAGTGGGAAGTCTTATAGAGGGTGGTGACTCTTAAGCTTAAAGGAGGTTAGAGTAGCTTGGACATGTCTAAAGATTAAAAATGGTGTATTTGGATTCACGTTTAGGTTAAGTTGCCTAGTCATTTTGGCCAGACCGCTTGGGGTTCGATTTCCACACGCGATATCTAACACTATGTGGTCCACAAATAATTGTTTCGAGTCTGGCTGTAACTTGCGTCCGTTAATTAATGTTTGCAAAGGTCTCCGAGCTCCGGCTATATCTTGGTGTTGAGGCTATATCTTTGGAGTTTTGTGAGTAAAGTAAATTCAAAATTATTCTAGCAGCTTCATTTATTTCATTAAAATATAAAGAAACGATTAAGACAGTGCTGGAATAGTACCAAGTCTTAAAGCTCACAAGTAAATTTTTAAACACACATAGATATTTATGACATGTTATTAATTAAAATCCGTGTGGTGACGGATTAAGAATACGGATTGCCACCACCCCATATCATCCCATGGGTGTCGTAAGAGCCGACAGAGGGAGCATATTATGCAGAAAACAGCACTGTAAGAGAAGGAAAACTTGATACAAACCCTATACCAACCCGTTTGGCCAGCGTGGTATAGTAGGCCAATTCCTCCTTGCAAAGGAGAGGCCTAGTCCAGCAGTGGACTGATAAAGGCTGATGATTAATTGCGAAATCTTTCTTAAATACCTTGCGACTGGTTTGCTCACAAAAAGCTTGATAAATCACTTTCAGAAGTAGTTGTTATACTTCTTAGTGAATGATCTATCATCTACAAAACAAAGAGCTGAGGGCTATTCGGAGTTTTTCACTCAGAAGCCGTACTTTAGTTAATGCTTCCATTAAAGATATTATTTTTGAACAGCGACAAAGTGACCGCGCCACTGGTCCTCTTAAAATTACAGTGATGGCATTTGCAAATACTGGACATTTTATTTTTTTAGACTTTCGTTACTTCTATACGTTACAGTTTAATTGCATTTCTGTTATAAGGCACTAATTCTCAGGAAATACTGTGACTTTTTTGAGTTGGTAAGCCCATTTATCAAGGAACGCTATAGGTTATATAACATCACTATATACGACATGGCTGCAAAGCAGTAGCACTAAACAATGCTAGTGTAATCTCAGCCTCAGCTAGTGTAAAGTGTAAGTGTATACACAAATGACTATTGAGGAATATACATATTTCCTGTCTTTTCAACCGGCTTTTTAGACTCGGTCACGGGTATTTCGATAATTTTTGTCAGTAGATGAAATTTCCGCGTCGAAGAGATTTTAAGAATTTCTCAAATAAAAATATTAACTTCTTTGTCACCCATACATTAAACATTCAAACATATTGAGTTTATTTACAGAATATTGAAAATTGTTGGCCTTATCCCTTTTATTGCATGTTACTGTCGATACAGTAATCTGTATAAAGCCATTTCCTTGATTGAATATCACCATATTTATTACATAAAGCCAACAATTACCTACGAGAAATATTTCTTATTTCTTTTTATTTTATCACTTTGGGGTGTCGAGGCGACACAAAAAACGACGTCATGGGACGGGGACGTCATATTTCTTCTTTGGATGCCCAATTTTATACACATGAAATAGAATCACTTCCCTTGTCTATTTGTCTCTCTGAATGTCTAGGATACGGATCTTTCAAACTTCGCGTCATATAAAACGTTTCTACTTTTCCCTTCCATAATTCAATGTTATTGAAACGGATCGAGTGATGTATTGCTATTTCTATAGGTAACTTTAGAGCCCTCTGCCTTAGAGAGTGTATTAAGTCGATCCCGGCTGCCATGAAGGTCTATACAGCTGCTATGGGGAATCAGTAAGTACCAACCCTACGCACTCCCGACGTTTCAGCCAGCTTACTCGGGCCGTGGTCACATGTAGACTAGCGCAAGGTGCGCTGGACCACGAGTGTGAAAACATATCACGATATCTTATTTCGTTTACATCACAAGTTAATCAAAATTGATGAAAATGTTCATTTTTCTTTACTTTCGACATCTCATAATAATGCACATCATGTTATGGATATTACGAATTAAATCAAAAAGCACATAACCACTCCATGATTTTGAAGTTGATGCATATGAAATGCGATTTTTTCCAATGAATAATCTTTTGTAGTAAGTCTTTCTTAAAATACACTAATCTATCTGATCTTCTCTCACAAACTTTTAAGCACGTTTATTTTAGTAAATTGAAACTGAGTTTTGCTAACGTTATCCCTGTACATTCTGACGTCTAAACTTCAAAACGTAAGCCGTCTTCGTCTCTTGTCTAAATATAAAGTGCACTAGGTATATTATATTTCATTCATCTACTTTAGTTGGTCGTTATCTACAGGGGCGTCTCGATCGTAGAATAATGAGCTAATTGTATGGTTATATTCAGCGTGATACGCGATAGTTTAAGTTCAGCTAGTAGCGGCCAAGTGGTTGTATTACTGAATTGCAAAGTACTTATGCAGCTGCACTGATAATTTCATCATGAGTCGCGTGACACTCTGAGTACTATAGTGCTGTAGAATAGTACCAATACTACATGATGGTGGGTGGTTATAGTCGGAACATATTCAGGCAGTCTTTGGTTGTCAGGCGCAATAACTTAAGATACTTCCTTGAGCTTCGTAAAAGATTATTTTTTTATGTCAGCTTACGTTTGCCCGTGGTCTCGCCAAATGGATCACACTTCTCTAAAAGGTACTTAGTCACCCGTGACTGAAAAAACAAAGAAGAGTAGCGAGGTTGGTCTTCGTTGTAAGGCAAAACTTATGCTAACTGTAAATTTTTTGGCTATGTATAGGTCTGTTTTCTGTAATTTATGTCAACTTTTTTAAACAGCAACTATTTATAATGCATTCTTTACGAAAGTCATACAAAAATACATATTTATATTTAGGTATATTAGTACCTACGCACAGCGTCAACAAAATACATTTAAAAGATTCATCTGTTTATCATACACAGCATTATAGCACAAACTATTCTAGTGATTGCTTCACTATATTAAAGCCTTTTGATAAGTACCACGTATTTTACGTCATGACCATAAAATAGCTAAAAATTTACTATAAAATACAAAGTAACATACTACATGTTACTTTTGCATACGGAGAGTTCCATCTAGATAGGTCAGCCTAATGCCTTCGGCTATCTTAGAAGAGCATCTTTACATTTGACAATATCTAGCAATAACTCTTGTTTAATTTAATTCCGAAGTGTCACGAATTTGTACTGCGGCGAGTGTAGAGTTATATTCCCACGCAGGACAACACTTTGTATTACTCATGAATGGAGTCACCTTGGTTGTTTAAATATTTGTTTTCTTCTCCACGCCACAGGATTTTATCCTAACTCTAGAATTTATTTGTAGGATTTTCTGCATACCTAAACGCTGCTACACACAGTGCCGGCGACACGAGCTGCCGGCTTTTGTCGCGCGGCTCGTGCCGCCGACTTTTGGCGGGCGTCTGTGCCGCCGGCATCGGCCGCAGAAAGCCGCGCGTCATTCCAGTTGTGACAGTCGTGTAGAACGCTAGTGAGGTAACACTTTGTGATTGGTTATCGATTACGATGAATAACGAAGTCGTCAACCTTGCCATAGCAGCTGTAGCTTAGTAGTTTCACAGGTAGTAGAGCCTTGCTGATTTCATCATGAATGGGCCGGCTCGACCGGGGATGTACTACCCTCTCACAGAAAATCGACGTAAAGTAACAGTACTAGTTTTTTTTTTTACTTAAACTGTTGCGTTTCTTTCGGTGAGTGAGAGTGCCGGAGGCCCTTTCCCCTATTCCTTCTCCCTCATCCCACTCCTCATCCTATCCCTTTTCCCATCCCCAAGGGGCGGCAACGCACTTGTGACTCCATTGGTGTTGCTTGTGTCCATGGGCGGCGGTAATTGCTTACCAGGCGATCCGTCTGCTCGTTTGCCGCCTTATACTATAAAAAAGCTTTCATTTTATTATGTAAGTCGATTTTTCAATCATCAGTTAAAATTTACTTGACAGTTAAACTGTAACCGTCCTAAATTGAAAAGTAGGTAACATCATTGATCTGCTTTATCCACAACCATAGTTTTTAATTTGTAAGTGTTATATTTTATTGTTTTGTTATCTTTTAACTGACGATATAAAAATCGGCCCTAAAAATTAAAAGAAGAAGAACAAAGAAACATACTAAGAACTATACAAACATACAATTAACAGACACAGAATTCACACCAATTTCTGATTCGTGTGGGGATCGTATCCATAACACTCGGCGCAACGTCAGGCAGGCCAATCATACAGTTGAAATATAAAGAATCTCTCCTGCATATATTATAGCAGCCTTAAACCTCAAATCGCTTTGGTCTGTTTAAAGTAAAAGTAGGTATGTGATGAACGCCAATATTTCGGCTCTGACTCAGCAGCACTAGACACGAGAGGTATTTTCAACCGTTATGTTCTGTTTCTACCTCATTAGCGGGGATCAGCGTCGTGACAAATTGTTGTCAGACAATCTGCTCTCATCGATGCGACAGCGTCGAGTTACACCGCTGCAGTTTAGTAATGGACAGGTCATCTTTCTTTATTTTATTTTAGACTATCTGTTCGCCGCGGTTTCCTACAACCTTTAATAGCTCTACAAAGTCAACTATATTCCTGTGAAATTCTCAATAAAATCGGTTGAGGTAGTCCTTGTGACATTCCTAGGTATAAGTTTCATCAAAATCTATTTAATAGTTTTTGTATTGAGTTTTATTTTGTATAATAAACATCCTTTAAACTCATAAATTGATATTTCCTTTCATTTCTATACCATCGAATCTTTATTTGAATAATTTTCACAGTAACATTATACCAGGTTATTAATTTTAACTATATACATTGCTATCTTACATAATCATAATATCTAAACATATATATAAATATATATAGGTACATGAATCTAAACATAAAAAGTGAAAATATGTTTTCATTTCTATTATATTTTTAAGATTCGTAGACACTAAAATTCAATTTGATAGACATCTTCCTATTGTCAGAAGCGACCGGCCTAGACTTAAAACCCGGTCACGGATAATCAATAAGTAGCTTATAATAACTTCTTAAATTTAAATATCCGTAGTGACGGCAAACACTTCATCCCTCTTCAACTTCGTTAAATGTAAATGTTTATTAAATATTTAGGTAGTCTGAACCATGGAATATTGCTATCCCTTTGGGTTGCGGAAGTCAGACGGCAGTCACTCTGTGTAAAAGCTGATATTCTGTCATATCTGGCTAGACTAGTAAGTCCTGGATGCAACCGGCATTGCGCAAGGACGGTGAAGATGATTGAATATTTCGGTATTGGCTAGCTGATTGTTTTGTTTTGGTATAACATATGAATAAGAAAGTTGTCTAATTATATTCCTATACAATGTGATTGTAACACAAAGGAGAACAGTGAAACTAAATCAATGTGGAGACCGTGATATGTGAAACGTCAGCGCATTTACACCTGCTGAATGAATTAAAAATGAAATCAAAATTTGTAGAAATAGCGCAATTATCTTTTCCCGTCTTATTTTTCCTGAATTCAACCTTTAGAATAAATTGATTTCGAAACCGCACGCGAGTTCTCGCTTGATAACGTTTTCATAATGAGTCTGTTCTTTATCGTCCTCGTCTCTCAAGTGTGATTCTACTTCATGTTATATCTTCATCAAGATAACTGGTGGTGAAAACACTTTATATCATTACAAACGCGAAAGGTTTTAAGATAATTTTATACCGTATTATGCTGTAATTTAGCTTATATGTGAACAGGTACACCAGAACAGCACATGGGTTACATTTTGTCATAACAGCCGCCCCCCCCTTCCCCATGCAGGAGAACCCGCAGACTGAAGCCAGTCTAGTGCCTCTAAAAACGTCTTCTTTCTTAATATAATAACACTGTAGAAAAAGACAAAAGCTCATTATTTTTTATGTATAACGTTTATTGTCACACAAGCAATAACATTTTCACCACAGCAGCTCAAACATGTCGCTTTTGCTGCGAGACAACAGTGAACAAAACGCGATTTTGATTCGAGCGTGAGGCAAAGTAGCTTTTTAATTTTTCAATCTTCAGTGCCACGAATTGACATTGTTCAGCCATAAATTTGAAACATTCGAATTTTACTGTGCTCTGTCTCTTTCACATGCATATAAAAAGTGAGTGAAAAAACAAACCCCTTCGAATTCGAAATTCGATTTTCGTATTCGACCTCAAAGAAAAAACCTACAGCAACGCAAAAAAAAAATATTTGTAATAAAGAAATTACTTTTTTTATGATATTGTTTATATGTTTAATTTATTATTGGATTATAAAAATAAGTCTAATTAATAGTATAATACATACAATGATACATTTGAAAAATAAACATCAGGGACGCGGTATTAAAACGCGATTTAAAAAAGTAGCGGGAGGGAATAAAAATTTCGCTGATGCTGATACAGTATAGCGTAACGTGTTAAATTATATTAATATATAAAATAATCTAAAAAGATGAGTGAAACTAGCGATGATGACTGTACTTTAACACCAGAAGAGTTAAATCAACAAGTGATTATGCAGAATTCAATCTATTCCTGTTCATTTCTATGTCTCCTAAGTAATATGTGTTCTCACTGCTGTGGTGAAAAGTCATGTGTGGTACACGAGAGCAAAGCTTTTTGTATCTCGTGCTGTTGAGTCCCTCACCACGCTCAGGATTCTAACTATGATTCACTCGCTACGCTCGTGAATCAATCATAGAATCCTTCGCTTGCTCGGGACTCAAAATTAGCACTCGAAACAAAAAACAACTTTGCTCTCTTGTTGCACAAATAACTATTGAACTGTTCTGTTTTTACATCATTGGTTTCATACGCTTCATATATACGTCGTTTCAGTTGTAATGTGGGGGCCGGAACTGCCATTAAATTTTGTAGTTATTTATGCATTTTACTCGCGTTCCAATAGTTTCGCGTAACTCGTAATTCCTGTGTCATATTAAATTATATGGAATATATAACATTTTCTAATTACATTGTATCGACATATACTATTTAGTCTTGGGTATTTTGTCTTGGGTCTACGAGAAAGTTGTCAAAATAAAGCGGTTTTAGATTTTCTCGCGAGTCATTTCCGTTTTACATTTATATTTATTTTCGCAGCCTCCTTTAAGATAAAGATCTAGAATTCCTAGGTAGCAGTGATGTGTGCCGTGGGATCTTCGCTGTTGAAGAATGTTAAGTTTATAAGTTAGGCATTTATACCTAACACAGTCATGTAAATACAGTACCTAGATGTACCGAATCAACACATATTACTAAAGATATAAACCATTTAGCATGTGAATATCCCACATGATTGTCATGTAATATTAAAAGGGTCCCACGCTAAACGTTCGGTGGTTGATTACTTATTCATCTCAACCACCTCGTTAACTGGTGTTAGCTTACGGATACTTCAGTAGTCTTAGCTTCGTAGACCACAATACATTACACATACATACATAATATGTAGCGCAGATAAAGTCCTATACCATTGTAAGGACATACCCTACACGACCAAGGTAGCGATAGTCCAGTGGAAAGACAAATAGACTGCTACGCAGGGGTCACAAGTTCAATCCAATGACATGAGACACGATGTAGCCAATTGTGAATCGGACTAAATTTCGTCACGTGGTGGTATGCACTCACTACTGTCGGCGTAGCAACGATCACTTAAAGTTGATATGTACACCTGTGCTACAAATCCATTCGTAACTAACTTAATATTGATTTCATTATTTCAGCACACAAAGTGTTCATTTCCCGTCGTGTGTGTCGCATTCAAGTGACTACGATACTTTTGCTTGATCTTTATCAATGCAAGTGAAGCCCTCTATCTATTTTCAAAGCCTAAAAGCTACAAATAATATAAATATTCCAGGGTCTGCCCGTTGCACGTGTCGTGTGGGTGTAAGCTCTCGCAAAAAATCATTTCCTATGTGCAATTCTAGCAAAATTTTCATCAAAAGCCGTTTAGTACTTTTATTTATAATAGAAGCAAGGTAAGTTTCGTTGATTACTATTTGGACTCCGTACTCAAAATCTCATCGTCTTAAACGGCGTCTCTAACTCACTTCATATTATAACTTAGACAATTTTATCCCGAGTAAGAAACTTTCAAATCGAACGTCTAAGGATAATAAAATAGCATTTTCATTTCAGAATCTAATATCATTCGGCTGAGTGACGATCCCAGTCGCAGTCGTCGCAAACAAAATTTTTCTTCCGTTCGTTCTAGAAACAATTGTCTACATCTTTAACTAGAAACGGGATAGAAACAATCCAAGGTAGCATCTAAACATCTAAAGTGTGGAAATTACAGCTTGACATTCTAGGTTTTCTTTAAATAACAATCTCTTGTGCTCTACAAAACAAGAACTAAATATAATACCAGGTTTAGTCCCAGATTTAGAATGCTTCAAAATGTTTTTTGAAGAAATTATTAAAAATTATTAATTTTAATTCGATACTTGTTCCAAAGAAGTTTACGTATTGTACATCAGTAGACGTATATTATAATCAAATTTACACAAGATCAATGTCAAACTTATTTATCCACTTAGGTCACAATGTATCGCTTATGAACGTCAGACTCGCTGGGACAAACCTTCAACTTTATTTGGTGTATATTTTGTTTCATTAAACTTTACTGTCCGTCTGCTGGACAAAGCCGTCCTATGTTTTATTATAAGGCAGATAGAGTCTTATTCAGAGACATAGAGACATTCTTAACATAATATTAAGTCGGCGGAGTAATCAAATTATATAATAATATAATGGCAACCTTGTCCGTCACAAAACAGCTGATGTTCATTTACCTCAGACAGAGCAGGTTCATATTCAGCGTATAATTAGAGACCACTATCACGACTTGTTTAATGGAGCTCCCTCAGATCTATAAAGGTTAATCTAGCTCTTTTTACATATTTTTTTGCTTGGAATAATGAATTATGTTTTATGACGCTCAAATGTCGCTGAAATGGGCGGTGATTATCTCACCAACCATTTCAACAAATTAAGTTGTGATCTTAATTCTTTCATCATCTGGGTTAAAAATGTAGGTACAAATCAATTCTGGGGCATGAAGATCTGATTTTGACCTCTTAATAATCACGTTCAACGTAGCATACTTTGTTGATTGCCTACATCACTAAATGTAAAGTCTTTTTCTGTGTGGTGACGGATTAAGAATACGGAATGTCACCACCCCATATCATCCCGTGGGTGTCGTAAGAACCGACAGAGGGAGCATATTATACAGAGAACAGCACTGTAAGAGAAGGAAAACTTGATACAAACCCTATACCAACCCGTTTGTCCAGCGTGGTACAGTAGGCCAATTCCTCCTTTCAAAGGAGAGGCCTAGTCCAGCAGTGGATAGTTAAAGGCTGATGATGATGATGATTAAAAGAAAGAAAAAGAAAGAAGTCTTTTTAGTTTATCAGAGTGTAAGGCCAACTCTAATGTCGATGTTTTTAGATTCTGGTCCTGAGACAAGAACTGTGAGCGACGGCTTTACGTGCCTTCCAAAGCACGGTAAAGCTCTTATGTCAATGCCACAACAACCGGTCATCCATCCAAGTGCCGAACTCTGCAAATATTGTTTGACTTTGCCGATCAAGATGGCAAGTCAAATTCTTTCCATAAGCGTTACACAGATAAAGTAAAAGCCTGAATGTGAAGTGATATCGTAGCAGAGAATTTGTCAAATATACACTTAGACAACTAAAATCTCAAATTTCTCTGTATTTACTAATACAAATATAACTTAAATATTCCAAGTTGTCAACAAATATATTGTGTCAACATTACTGTAATTGTTCTGCATCAATTAATATATCCAAATATTGTATTTTTTCAGAACTCCTAAAAGCATCAATTATTCTTGTTAATTGTTCTGTGTTTAATATAAATCATAAGGTTTATTTATTACAGGTCAATTAAAGAGGAGCGATTTAATTAATTATACAGGGTGTTTGGCACATGGTTGTCCAAATGAAGTAGGGATCTGGTTTGGGCCATTGCCAATGCGTTGGACTCAGGCAAATTAAATTCTTTCTCACAGTTTCAGCGATATGTTTTTTTTAATATTTTAAAGAAAAACCCAGAAATTTGGACTAATATTGAAAAAATGTTAAACGATTATGGGTTTAGCTATCGTAGTGATATTTTTTATTTTAGTTAACTATTGCTAAATTTTATTAAAATAATTATTTCCTGTAGAAACCTTGTAAAAAAATTATAACAGGCTGTCAAAGTTTCGAAAAGATCTAATAACAGAACAAAGTTCAATATTGTATAATTAAAAAATAATAATAATAATAGTGATGGACTCAGAACAGAAAAAACGTATATAAAAAGTGTAATATTTTCTCTTCCGTGGTGATGGAGGTTTTCAACTTCTTTAAAATCTTCTTCAGTTCATTCCCTTTAAAATGATGCATCATAAGCCTATAAAAGCATTCACTAAATAAAAAAAATGCCAATTATTCTCGACCGGCCGAAAACATTAGAGGTTGAC
The DNA here is from genome assembly GCA_944739405.2 of Euclidia mi. Classification (NCBI taxonomy): domain Eukaryota; kingdom Metazoa; phylum Arthropoda; class Insecta; order Lepidoptera; family Erebidae; genus Euclidia; species Euclidia mi. The sequence continues at coordinate 852,838 of OX123188.2, read as the reverse complement.
TTTACCTACGTTGCACCTATTTAAGGAATTAAAATTACGTGAAACAACATGTCATAATAGTTATGCTGTTTCACTCTTGCGCAGCACAAAATCTTTTTTTTACCGTTTAATACCTTTTGTTGCCATACACAAAAAAAATTTTTTAATAAGGGAAAAATTATATTTTGCGCCCAAGTGATACACTCTACTTTTCGTCACTCACTATGAGAAAATAAAAGATGCCTCATTGTAATATCATTATTTCATAAAGCATAGTACCAATTGCTTAAATTGAAATTAAATAGTATCTAATAAAAAACGACTCCCAGACAAACCAGATCGCTACTTCATTTGGACAACCATGTGCCAAACACCCTGTATAATGAAGAATATCCATAATTTAAAGATAACCGCAGAATGGTAGTGAAGATATCTTATCACAATTCAACTAACGTACGGAACAAAATTATCTGGACTGGAAAATGTCTATGCCTACTATATTTCCTGCGGCTGAAAGAAAAATTAGAGTACACCACTTTGTTCTAGCTGCTACAATTCGTTTATAGTCTACCACGTATATCTATTACAAATTCTCATATCATGTTCTCTCACAATTATTTAACTTTAATTACAAATAAGTACATATAACGGCTAATAAGTTAAAGAAGACTGGCATTTTATCTAATTGTAAACACATCTGGAAATAATTAGTCGTAAACAAAAATGTGACTTGACAAAAGACATAAGCTTAATACCTTAACGAAAGCCTTTAATTACTCATTTGAATTGACAAGAGGGAATAATTTTATCAAACAAAAAAAATTGCTTTTTACACGGTGCGTGCGTGCTTCTACACGGTGCATGTAGCTGGAGCAAGTAAGAGTGCGGGTTACACGCTTGGGTAATATGCGCAAGCTACTTGATCAAGTTACTCGCTTGTACTTGTACTTACATGGTGCAAATAACTGGAGCAAGTAAAGACGCGGGCTACTTGCGCAAGCTGTACCTATGTACAAGTTATTTGTTCGTGGTCAAGAGCTACATGTGCATGCTATTCGCGCGGTAGCTTTATGACTTGAATCGCGTCAAATGTCTCGACGAACGAAAATTATTTTAAAATCATATGTTAAAAATGTAATTTTAACAGATAACATGCGCGAGTGACCCGCGCGCGTCGCAGAGCACGCGAATTACTTGCGCGGGTGGCTCGCTTTGGTACATGCTCGAGTCGCTGGACCCGCACATTGTTTTAAACGATATGTTTACGGTGCATGTAACCCGCGCAAGTGCCTCAACATGCTCAAGCTACATGCGCCGTGTACAAGCACCCTAAAGTTTTCTGGCGATTAGAAATTAATTAATTTAAATAAGATACAATAATATTTAAGCGAAATAATTTATAATGAAAATACGTTTTGAAAAAAAGCTTTTTCATGAAAGGAACAAAGTACTCTTCGAGACGAATCAAACGAGCTCAAACTTGATGGTATTGTGTGTTTTTTTTTTGCTTAGTGCCTATGGTCACCTTCCAGCTTCATCATCAGATCAGCTCTATGTCACCATAATATTTTCAGATCAATAGAAAACCAGAAAGTTGGTCTTATTTAACTTGGAATTTGAGACACCGGGACAGGTCAAAGTAAATTAAAACTTATAAAATGGCAGTAATAATCACATAAACACACATATAAATAGCACAATGAAGTACTTAGTAACTTTATGGTATTATGGAGCAGACACTTGCCCCTTTCCTCAGTATATCAGCTCGACCAGGGTAGTGCTACCCTCTACAAGAAAACGACATGTTAGTATTTGAGGTCTGTATTATTAGTTGTCAGTGAACGAAAGGAACAGAGGTAAGTCATCCTGCTCTCACAATTCCGTCTGCTTACTTCTTTTCGTTGCAGTTACAAGGCTCAGGAGTGTTATCACTTTTCCATATCTACCAGCTAGCCTTACCATTTACATGGGCCGACAGTTTGCGTGTCATTTACTTAAAAAAACAATTCTGCTATTGTTTCATGGGAGATAGGTGCGGGCTTACGGATCTGTAATTAAAAGCCGTAGTAATAAAAAGATCCTGCGATGTGTCACCATTTGCCTACCCTTGTCTGTATTTTCACGGTGACGAATTTGAATTACACTCCTTTTCAAGTTTAAAAAGTAATTTAGGCTTGAGCCGCTACAACGAAATTTAGACCCTTTTTAGACCACCTTTTTTACGTAGTCGGGTTATAGTTTTTAAACTTACCTATATGTTTTTCTCTTGAGCAAATATTTCTTATACTGCATCGCTTCGACAGCTCTACTTATAGGTAGGAGCAAAACTAAAAGTTTAGTGCTATATCGAATCTAAATCTAAACGTCGCACGCAGACATGTTCCAACGAAAATATGTGCAATGCGAAACTAGTTTAAACCGGTATATAGGAGCATACGAGCTTCATAAGTTCATAGAATTCCAAACTAGGTGTACGCAGGTATTTTTAGTTAAAAATACGTACGGGACGTCCGAAATGGAACTGAACCTGCTAGGCCGAAAATATTCACGCCTTGATCAAAATCAAATACTATACATAGCATTTTGACGATGACGATGACTACGATGAGGGAGTAATGTGGACCCAAGTATGTCGATATAAGATGATGTAAGATTCGATACATATTCAGGAATAGAGGTATCCACTTAACATAGCATAAGTTAGTACTTATGATATTCCTATATTATATTCGCGTTTCTTTACACATGTACCAGAGGCAAATACCGATTATATAGTTTAAATCGTAATTTATTTACCGTGTGTAAAAATAATGTAACCTTGGTACTGCTTTTGATATAATTAAGTTGACACTATATTTTGTTTGTAATTGTTTCTTTATTCAAAGACTTCGATTTCTCTTATCATGTAACGACGTAACGACATTATAAATTACTTGAAGTCAGTTTTATCTGAATTGGTTACAAGTTTAATTGAAGTTAAAATGTATAGCCCAGTGATTAAAGAAACCGATAAGACTGCTACGCTGAGGATCTAAGGTTCGAGTCTACATCGCGGAACGATATGCGAAGTTATGCTTATTAGATTGTTTCCGATTAGGTTCTTAAGAGGATAAACATACATATTTAAATGCTTTCCATTATGTTTTTGATAGTTATGTGAAGTCTGCCAGTTCGCACTTGGTCAGCATGGTGAGCTGTGGTCTAACTCGTCTCATTATGAGGCTCGTGTCCAGCAATGAGACAGTTTATTTACAGGATTATTAATAACTAAATTACCGGTATGAATACATTATGAAACTTGGTTTTGCAGAAAAGCAAAATTTACTTCATTAAACCAAAATACGGTAAACCCTACAAATGGCAGTCTGTAGCAAAAATATATTAAATAAAAGGCCAGAGCTGAATTGATTGATTACGACATAAAGTCATACAAAATACTTGGTGCACGTGACTATATAATACACAAAAAATACATCACATACAATAAATATTACACAATAATTATTTCTAACGATGTCCTTCAGCCTGGGAGTGGTCTTATAAAGAGAAATAATTTAATCGTCCACTCCAGCTGCTCATTTTGATCAACTAATCCGAAAGAACCGTAATTATCGACGATGCATCAATTTGCGAGCACTCTACATAAATTAAATTAATTGTTGTTCCTTATTAGACCTTTAAAGTTATTATATAATGCAATACCTTTGTTATGTACATTTTCAGAACCCAGAATCAAACCCAAAATGGTTTAAAGCGTTTGTAGGCTATTTTGTTCAGAGTAAGAAGTTTAAGGTGCTTATACACCGATGGCTTACTTCCTTCTTTAACAGCCATTCGCAGTCCACTGTTGGACTTAACCCTCTCATAATATCTTCACAGTATCACTGTGAGTCAATGGGAACAATTAGCATGCTATACCACGCTGGCTAGACGGGTCGGTATAGGGGAGGTTGTCAAGTTTTGTGTCTCTTCGCAAAGATAGTACCTATTTGCTTCGTGTATTTTCCTTTGTCGTTTCTTGCAACACCTATGGAGTTATATAGGGTAGTGACATTTTGTATTCTTAATCCGTCACTACACAGACACAAAAGGCACATACATACATACATACATACATAGACTCACGCCTGTTTCCCCGAAGGGGTAGGCAGAGGCATATTAAACGCCCACTTTTCGCCAGTGTTTTGATCCCACGTAATAGGTGGCGAGCCTATTGCCGCTTATCGGGATATTTTGTTTGCCAGAGCCTCGTCCGTTGATCGGCAGGTGCACCACTTGCAGGTGAGGTTGGCTTGGGACCCTAAGTTCTAGGCGGGAACCCTATGCACCCTCAAAAAATTACAAGGCACATTTTATTAAATAAAGTTTGCACGTGTGAAGTAAATTTGATACACTTCTCCCAACCGTTGATAATTTACTTTAACATTGTTTAAAAAAAATTTAGATCTCATAGTATGCTTATTGTGCCGTATGTAATAGGCAAAGTTAAACAACGTTTGCAGTGTTAAGTCGTAAGGTGGGTGGTCGCTAGTTGTGATGTGTTGTGTCAGCATATCCTGTGATATATTTGCGTCAGGACGTTACAGTGCTTTGGAGGACACGTAAAGTCCTCTGGCACGGTTCTTTTCTAGGCATATGTAAATGACACAGTGATAGCGTGTGGGAAACGAACCCACAACACTAATTGTCGCAATGTTAAACGCTGTTAAACTACTAAAGCCTTCGTAAAGACAGAACAAGTGGGTAGTCCTATAGTTTATACAAAATAAATAAATGTCATCGCGTTACAAGATGATATTCTGCTAAAATAACCTTCATGTAATGTCCCATTATAATGAATATTAAAAACAAGAGTTTCAGGTGACCCATGTATCTTGCTCTTATGTGATAAACGATTATAAATTGAGGCCATGAGTTACCTACTTGATAACCGTCAAAAAGATTCCTTGCTCATTATTTTTCTTGTATATTCATCATTATAAAAGCAGCCATAGCCGAGTGGCGAGACCAACAGAATGCTATGCAGAGGGTCTCGGGTTCGAATCCACGGCACGTACCAATGACTTTTCGGAGTTAAGTGCGTATTAAATTGTAAATTATCGCTTGCTAATCGGCGAAGGAAAACATCGTGAGGAAACCTGCATGTCTGAGAGTTCTCCATGATGTTCTCGAAAGACATGTGAAGTCTGCCAACCCGCAATTGGCCAGCGTGGTGGACTATGGTCTTACCCTTCTCATAAGTGAGAAGAGGCCCGTGCCCAGCAGTGGGACAGTATAAAGGGCTGATGATGATGATGATATTCATATACATTGAACCAAATTACGTTGGTAGTTTGTCGAATTATACGCATGGAGTACCTACGAACATTTAACACTAATTGTAATTAATTTTGTCATAACGCCTCCTAGACTTCATTACACCATAGTATTCGAGAAGCAATTTTATGATAAAACCATAAGATATTATATCAGCCGAAAGACGTCCACTGCTGGACAGGCTGCCCCAAGCCTTCACCAATAATCTCCTAAATTGCAAGCAATCGGCGCGCACTCAATAAATAAAAAAATGTGCGCGTATGTGGAGTAAATCTAACACTGAGAAGGCCCACGTATGGGCACTCAACAGGTAACAGTGGTGTAACGACTATAATATTTTTGATGAACATTTACTGTTCGTGGGATACATGATATTTTTTGCCTCTTAATTTTTTCTAGCGAAGAGCTATTGATTCAGCACCGCACCGTAATACTTGCATACGATGGCCTACCAATGATAATGACGGAGTTGCTTATCTAATTTAAGTGATTTTTTACGATAAATCGTTATTTTTAAATAATCTGTATCAATAACAAAAGAAATAATAAACCTAATATTTATTCAATAGTTCACAATTTATAGTTACTTGTCTTGTCTCATACAACGTAAAACTCATAACGTAACCAACAAAATATGATCTTAAGCCTAAGCTAATTTAGCACTTGGCTGAAAACCAAACATAAATACAAAAATATGTGCAGCTCGTCCTAATTACTCCAGACACAGAACAAAATGCTTTCATAACGTAAAATAATAAACAAGAAATTCAACATATATAAACAGTGTTGATCGTTTGAATGGACGCCAAAAGCTGCGGATGTCCGATTCCAATTGTTTATTTGTGCGCTACGAATCTTCACATTAATCATGTATTGGCGAAACAGATGTGACATTCTGAGAAAGTTGCTGAGATGCTCGTAAGCCGACATTTCGAGAAATCACTCGATATTTGATTTTATTTACCTAGTCTGTATAGGGGATAATCCTTTCTGTACATGTTGTATTATATTCTCGTGGAATAGAGACTTATTACTTAAATTATGTTTCATTTTGAGCCTAAGTACATGATCGCCTCATTTAAGAGGTAAAAAATGTATTGCCCTATAAATAGTGTTACAGATGACGTAGTGATTTGAGCACACGCCTCACCGCTTAACACTGTATTGAGTGTTGTGGATTCGATCCTAACACGACAATGTGCGCGTTAAATCATTAATTTCAAGTCTGATTCTTCTTAGTGTCCGATTTGTAAATGTTAGCAAAATTCAGCGCGATAAAAGATTCATCAACAGTACGAGCGAAAACTCTTAAAATAATATTTATATAACAACACTTTCTATACCTTACTCAAAGTATTAATCTGAATAAAAATTATATTTCCCTGTAAAATATCTGGTAAATGCGATACAAAATTTTCCAAATCGAGAAATTCCATAAAACCCCCTAATTAATGATCTCACAGCAACTAGCCATGGCTTGATATAAGAATGAGACGTTTCCAACGTTTCAAGGACGTTGATAAAATAAATGTTAATTTGTAAATATATCCGACGACATCGGAATCTAGAACATCATTGACACATGGTATTTGTTAGAATACTAACATTAGACTAGTAAAACTAGCACGGTGTTCCACCGATAAATTATAAATGCAAATTGTTATTTCATAAACTGTTTTGTCAGTCGAAAGTAAGGCATTATGTACTTTTGATATGGCAATTGATAATTTATTATGTTGCAGGCTTATGAGAGTTTTTTAGACAATTAGCTAAGTACTAGCAAATCAGGCATATTATTCGTTGTTGTCTAATAGTACCTAAAAACTAAATAAAATATGGGTACATAGGTACTATAAATATTTTTGGAATCCTTATCATTCTGGCGTCTCAGTCTCGTCTCAATCCTAGAACCTATAATTTTTCTTCGTTTCCATTCGCAAACGACTGCAACATTAACATTCAATCAGAACTCAGAGTAAACTCAGGTTTGAAACGAAAATTTACCTTTGTGGTTATCGAACTGACAACATTTGGCATTGTACTGCGAGTAAACTCACCACAGTAGTGCAAAATAGTTTAAAACTTAAAAGTACCGGAGGATGCTCTTGTTACCTACACGGTCACGTACTGTGTTGTCAACGTGTTCTATTTTAAAAGAATTTAATTCAATTTTATCTCCAAAACTGCGCGTTACACAAAGATTATTTTTTATTATTCTTAGAATAACATTCCGTTCCGTATTAAACTTCGAAAATGTGTGCCAATGGCAGGTTCTTTCATGAGCTTAAACGAAAATATTGAGGAACGTAAAGTAAAGGACATTTGCTTGGACAAGTGAACTTTGACCTTAAAGCCAAAATTGCATTTGAAACGAAATTTTGTTTAAAACTTTATATAAATATTTATTACGTAAGATGAACCCTAACATATGTAGGTATATGAATAGTTAAAACCTATTTTAAAATAATATCGCACATTCAACTATGTAAATCTTTAGACATTTTCAATTTCGTGTCCACCTGAATTCAATTTTGCCAGTTTTCATCTAATATCGTCGAAAAAGAATATGGACACTTCTAACGTCGCTTCGGCCATTTGAGAAGAGAATTGCTTTCGTCAAAAATCTCTTTAGGTACCATCACTGTAAAATGAGCCCCATTTAGGAGTTTAGTGATAAGCTTCACAGTGGATCCGGAAAATTAAGTGTCTTTATAAATGTTATCTATAGTTGGTGCCACGAGAAGATAGACTTTTTGTAAACACACATTCAGGTCTTCACAACCTTTTTTCAAACAGTTGTGTTTTAATTTTAATATTTTTTTAACAGTCTTTTTTTTCAATGCCTGATTATGCCACTGTGTTTTTAAATCGAATGTTCATAAATCTTCCGATTTATTTGTCGTTTTTTGCTCAAAGTAGCCTACCTAAAATATTAAATTATTGACCAACAATGAATAATATTACAGATAAAGAGCTATTACATTGCATAAAAATTTCTAGGCATGGAGATTTTAAGTTGTCTGTGAATGAAATCGTCAGAATGAACTTAAACAAAAACCATTAAAAGTTACGCTAGTCTGAAAACGCAATTTCTTTTTTAGGTATAAATAATTTGCTGCGCGACTAATAGTTTGCGATCTGCTATTCTGCACCTGCTTTTTCGAGATGCCAGCAGCGGGAAGAGCGTTGCAATCCTATAAACTTGTATTTAACTTAACATTGACCCTTTCTTGACAACTAAAAATTTAATTTTGTCCTGTGATAAATGCATGTCAAGCCCAAGAATGTAACATTTCAATGAACTAACGCCAAATGTTGACATTCTAGGCATCAGTACCTCAAAACATTAAAAGATCCTGTTGACAGCGCATAATATCGATAAAAACACGATCCATTGACATATTAGTTTCCAATGACACGTATCTATGTATCGTTGCGCTCAATGGATTTTACATTAATTGCTTTTGACAGAACTATTGCTAAGTCACTTAGTAGAAATTCTTTGTTTACAAAAAGTCTATGTTATCGTGGCACGGATTATACAAGCCAATCTTGGATTGAAAAATTGAGATGGTAGAAGGATTTCACTTAGTCATGCCATCATTTTTGTCGTTTATCTGAGCACGTCACTTAAGTTAAGTATTTGATGACAATTATGTCTATTGTTCACCTACTTTAAAGCAGTAGAAATGTATGAACATAATAACTAAAGATACTATTTAACAATTTACTAAATTTAAACACTTACCATAAATCAACTACAAGGAGGACACAAAATTTGATAAACATAAGAAATAAAATCCGATAAATCTAAAAACCGCCCAGTCAATGTGCTCTGTATTTTTTTATAAAATTCAACGTTTTTATTTTTATAAATTCCAAAACATTGTATCAAAAAACCTTTTCTTTGAATTAAAATGAAAGGTATGATATAGGCATAGTATATATAGGCTTTTCAAAGGTTAGTGATCGTCCCTTTCAGAGTAAACTTGGTCTGTAGTAGACAAATAACAAAACAATTGTGCTAATCGAGCACTTTGGACGTTCGATTAAGTGTTCATTGTTCGCTTAATGAGTGGAACAAGTTTCGGTCAAGGTTATGAAGAACAAGCTTAACGGATTCCCGTTAATACCTTCTCCGTGTTCTACAAAGGCCGGCACGAAAAGGTTGCGAATGGCTTAGGCAAATAGTTTGTGGCTGATTTTATGTTAATATTGAAAAGAGGAGCAATTGCTAGGCTTGACAACATGTAGTGACAGCACATAGAATAATTCCGAAATAAAAAATTTCGATAAAATTCAAATAGCCTATGTCTCTCGGGCCATTATTACGAATCTTTTGACACCCCATTTATTAAAATCGGTCTTGGCTTTGCCGTAGTCGGGTAAAAATTGACAACTCACGTAATGACGTGAGTTGTCAATTTTTACCCGACTACATAATGATGTAGCACTATCATTTCAATTAAAAATTTAAGTTGCCTACCAGATATTTTGAACAAAGAATGGTGGCAATGGAATGGTTCTATTATTATAATGCAATTGTTTTCTTTTGTGTCCACTCATCCATCATCAACTTCTTCACAACATACAGTTTTTGTGCCTATAAGTGCCATCTAAATAGTAAAAACACACAGTATATTTGCAAAGTGCGATCATGGCCTTAAATGTAAACTATCGTACAATTCCGCATCCCCAAATATATCTTCCCGTAAGTCCTCTGGCTAAATTGTCCTTGCTTGAAGGCTATGGGGATAAGCTTTTTCACGTCGAGAGAAATCAATTAAATCGACAACATTCTAAAGGACGATCTATTAATTAAAAGGCGCCGAACTAATAATTGGTTATGCTGTGATATGCGACGCAGTGGGCGTGATAGTCATAGTTTAGGATAATATGATCCTTATATATTGTTAGCCCAATAACTTTTGGCGGTCAATTGAAAGACACTTTGCTGAAAACTGATATTGAGCGATCAGATTTATAGTTATTAGAGCATTTCAATGATCTCTCTATAGATGAATAACGAACAATGGTGTAGACTTTTGAAAGTGGTGAAAATGTGAGTTGAGGGTTATACGCATAGATTATACAGATATACTGATATAGATGCACAACTCTCCGTAAGGAAAAAGTTCAATAGGCATCCTCTACGCTAGATGGCGTACAAACAATTTTATTTTTATTCCGATCGTATAGATGGCGTTAGTAGTGGATTCATTTTTCGAAATAAAATAAATGTTGAATTTCGGTGTTAATAAATAAGTAAATGACAACTATTATGTAAAATATACAATTTAAAAGTAAAAAAAAATCAAAATGTAATTCTTGGTAAGCGTGGATTCGATCAGAGCACGTTCCCACTGCGCCACGCAGATCTTATCAATGATGGCGAAATGACCGTTCAGTTGTCGCTTTTTCTTTAGTTCTTGCCCTCATCGATAGATGGCGCTGATTATATGAAATTTATCCATGTATGGAACTTTCTCGGCCCTGGTTATACGGTTAGAGGAATACCTTAGAAAAGATGGATGGATTGTGTGAAGGATGACATGAAAGAAAACGGTATGAATAATCCGATGACGGCCGATAGGAGAGAATTGAAGAGAAAGACATTCTGCACCGACCCCAAGTAATATGGGAACTGGGCAGGCAAAAGAAGATAGGATGTAAATTTAAAATAAAAGTTAGTAAGTACGACATCCATATTTTACAGCCTTCTCACAAAATTATAATTATTCGTACGTGGCAGCTTAATACGCCAATACTTGCCACTACTTTAATAAAATGCTTGTAATTTAGCCATGCTGTTCCCACAATCCGATGTTATTTGGTATTTTCAAGTGAGTGTAAAAGTAAATAGGTCTGAAAGCCCCTTGCAGCAGATGCTACGATCTAATGTGCTACGTGCTACGTTCTGGCGTAGATCAGTTTGGTAGATCGCTTGCTTCGGATTCTATTGCGTTGCGTGACTCTTCGTCGTTCAAGCTCAAAGGATACAGGTGAATAAGTGTACTATCTCAAAACAAAAGTGAGGTACCTACATAATTTATTAGTATTACTTACTAGGTACATATGCATTCCTCGTAACAACACTAATGTATATTATACGTATCCTTAGCCAGCTAATTGTACGTATTTTACGCACATTTCTAACGCTGTGTTGCAACTTTAAATATTCTAATAGCATGCCATCCTGTCATTTCTAAACGTACGTAGCAATTCGTAGAAACCCAGAGTTATTAAGCATGAATAAGTATCGTTATAATATAGAGAAATATACTTAACATCTCTAAACTTAACTAGTACACTGTAGCGTTACTCATATTATTTTACTGCAAAGCACATCAATCAAAATTCAAAATTCACAACAAATGTTCGCCCACGAAAGCCACGATATCAGATTGACAACCGCTTTCGTGTAACAAACAAAAAACGCGTTATCTTCCGTCAGCATCGCCGAAAAGCCGCCCTGCGATATATCACATACATTAGAACGAGCATCACGCATCACGTCGATTCAATATTACGCGATCCATGACAGCTCACATGCCCGTTTCGCGGACCATTGGTCGGGATAACGGTATAGACTTTCGTACCTATTATTGTTTACTTTTTATTCGACATTAATTCAGTTGTCAGCGAGATCGAGGTAAGTATCGGCTCAATGTTAAATGCGTTATTGACTTACAATTGTTGGGTAAGAACCTGGTTTACGGATTCTGAGCTTGGCAATTGTTGACAATACACGATGACTTTTGGCTAGGGACAGATATTCCTGTACCTATTACTGCTATAATATTTTACCAAAAGTCAAATGTATCGTAATGTAAGTATACAGTACAGTCATCATCATCAGCCTTTAACAGTCCACTGCTGGACTAGGCCTCTCCTTTGAAAGGAGGGTTTGGCCTACTATACCACGCTGGCCAAACGGGTTGGTATAGGGTTTGTATCAAGGTTTCCATCTCTTACAGTGCTGTTCTTTGCATAATATGCTCCCTCTGTCAGCTCTTACGACACCCATGGGATGATACGGGGTGGTGACAATCCGTGTTCCTAATCCGTCACCACACGGACAATACAGTACAGTATTTATAATTATTTACGTATTGTGTTACAATAATTTTTGTTTGTATATAATCGGTATTGGTCCGTTCACGAAAATAAATTTCATTCATTACTATCAATGTTACGGAAGTGGGTCACCAGATGGCGCTTTGTCGCATCTAATGACACTTATGGGAAATAGTATGGTGGTTTATTTTTAGCGAAGACCTTCGGACTGTGAAAGTTTGTCGGTTTGTTAGTGAGTTCGATACCCCGCTGGGGACAAATATTTCGTTCGAACTGCGGATATTTGGCCTCGGTAGCAAGTTGTGTAGACCGCAGCTAATAATGAGTTACAAGTTTTGAACACGTGCTCCTCACGTAACTGTGAACACGAGGATAATAATTTTATTACCTTATATTATTATGTATTCGTGTAGTGACGGTGAGAACTTACATGCGTGTATGTATATCAAAAACTTTACTTTAACATAATTATTATAGCATATCTACAAAATCTATATATGTAGCGCAAATTTTAAGCATATCTACAAATCATACAATTTTATTAAGATGGGTCTTATTCGCGATATTTAATTAATTTAAGGTATAAATACCTATGTTTTACCGACGTTTCGGCCGTCTTACAACAGCCATAGTCGCGGCAGGACTGATGTCATCTCAGTGTCGTCCTTGTGAAGCGCGGGTTTCGGCAGCTACCCTCACTTGCTTTTTATTTTTATCCGAACTGTCGGTACGTCGACACTTAACACTTATGACGTCTACACACTGATGAGCTGTATTACTGCGGCGGGCTTTACATTTGTTGATTACTGGATTCCAAGCTGTAGACAGTCTGTATCCATCCTCCCGGTTGAAATTTTTATGCTTTTTGATTTCAACCACTTCACGTACTATCCTGAAGTAATAGTGACGATCGGTAGATAAGACCTTTGGTTGATGTAATTCGATCCAGTGGTTTGGTCCAGATTCCAACAAATGCTCAGCTATGGCAGACTTGTTAATTTGCCGGTTTTTACAGCTACGATATGTTCCTTGACCCTTGCAGCGATGGTTCGTTTGGTCTGTCCGATATAGGAACTACCACAACTGCAGTCGACCTTGTAGACGCCAGGTGTTTGTAGAGGAATGACATCCTTCGCAGTGCGCAGATTGTGTGATACCTTGGAGAGCGGACTATATACAGTCTTTATGGAGTATTTCTGTAGTACTGTTCCAACTTTGTCCGTCACTCCCTTTATGTACGGCATGTAAGCCGGTACTCTGCTTACTTCCGGTTTACGGTCCTTCCTCTTCCGACGTTGTATCTTCTTGTTGAATCCGTTGCACCTAAGTACCTCCTGAACATGTGACAGCTCACTCACTCAAATGTTCAGGGTCACAGAGGTCATACGCTCTGTTTACTAGTGAAGTCACTACGGATTCCAAGTGTCGCGGGTGATGATGCGAGTATGCGTTGAGATACCTATCTGTGTGTGTTGGTTTTCTATAAACAGTGTGTCCCAAGGTACCGTTTTCCCTCACTGTCACCTTTACGCCGAGAAAGGGCAACGACCCGTCTGCCTCCATTTCAAATGTAAATCTAATATTAGGGTGTATGAAGTTTAAGCTATTTGCGAACTGTTCTACGTCTTGCTTGTCGCCCTTCATGATACAGAATACATCGTCGACATACCTCTTCCACAGCTTTACATTTGATGCCTGCATGTCTATGGATTCCTCGAAGTATTCCATCCAGATGTTGGCCATTACCGTTGCTACTGGGCTACCCATAGCCACTCCGTCGATCTGGAGGTAATGTTGTCCACGGTATAGGAAGTAGTTTGCTTCCAAACAATTTTTAAGTAGAACAGTATATTTGTCAGACATACCGTTTGCCCTTAGTTTTCTCTCAACGACCTCAAGGCAATCCTGAACTGGAACATTGGTGAAGAGTGACTCCACGTCAAAAGTCACCATCACTTCGTCTGGTTCCTTTTTCACGCTCTTGATAATGTCAATAAACTGACGAAAGTCCTTCACGAAATATGCCGTCTTACCTACCAACGGTTGCAGTACCTTGCTGATGTGTTTCGCTTAACCATATGTGGGTGAGTTTATTTGACTCACTATCGGTCGCAATGGTACGTTAGTCTTGTGGACTTTAGGCAAACCGTATATCTTGGACGGCTGCACGATTTGAGGTTTGTGTAGACGTTCAAATTCATCTTCCGTGAATATGTTTTTATGGTCCTTAATTAAAGCTCGAATGCGTTTAAAATCGATCATATCTACAAAATGTGGCACGATCAAAAGTTAGGTTCTCAAGTCAAACTTAACGAGTAAAACCAGTTAAACTTGTTCCATAAATATTGAGTTTGATCAGCAGAGATAAAGGGAATTACAAAATCAACACTTATGTCATCTAAAACTCTGACTGGCGCCAAAATTTTATTTTATATCGCGCTCAAACTGATAAACAACGCCACAACAAACACTTGGCTAAATGTGTTTCCTCCGTTTATATGAAAGTAATTTCCGCTCTATCAAGTCCAGACAGTTGACAAATAGTTTCTATGACTCTTACGTTATTGCAAACTGTAGCACAAAATTAAATTTACGCAATGAAAAACAGAAAAATAAAAATACTATGTTATTTATTATATTTTACTAGAAGGTTTGAATTTCAAATAAAGAGACTCGACAGAAAATCAGAGTGACCAACATAGCCTAAAAAATTAGTAAGATGAAGTGGTAGTTGACTGGTCACATTTGTCGAAGTTCGAGTTAAGTGGTGTGCCGTGTGCCATCGTAGAAGAATATGTCTGACAGGCTGATGATGATGATTATATTTTTGTCAAAAAAAAATTTGTGCTATTCCAAAATGACGAAACTAACAGGCATTTATTAGCCGTCGCTGACCTAGGTATTAATAGGTTGACAATCTAAGTTTAAGTTATTTGTACCCCACAAGTGCATCATTTTAGTAACAACGTAAACAACGTTTTTCTACTAAAGCAGATTGTGCCTCGCTAAGCCTGGAAGATAACAAGGGCTCTCAACCAAAAGATAATCAAAATCCAAGAATCACTCTTTTAGTATTGCTTTCAGTATAGTTTAGTAGCGACAACTGTCACAATATTATTGCTCTTAATCTGCGCCCGGTGACCCAATCTGCCATTAATCCTAGTCCCGCCATTATCTCAGTTTTATCTGCCCCATTCATAAAACACAAGCTGTTCTAAGCTCTATTGATTAGCTGTATTGATCTGCCTCGTCTGTAACTACTGCGTTTTCTTGTTAGGCTTGGCTCATACTTGATGCAGCGTTCATATTTAATAAAATGGGCTGATCATACTTGTTTTCGCGCGATGATTATGTTTTTGCTAGGGCTTCACTTCAGAATCCAAAGTACTGAATAACTTAAGTCAAATAAGTCAGATTTTAGCAGTCATATTTTATAATTATGCTGTATTGTGAATTAACAGCTGCTTCAGTGAAAGAAATCAGTGAAACACAACATCTTATAACTGAGGTCACATTTTTGATCAAATTCACGTTAATGAGTTAATTGATGTGCCTAAATAAGCAGTTTTGTTGTAAACTGAAATATACTGACTGAATTAACATTTTCACAAACACTCTGTTATTATTAAAGCGTATACGGTAGTAAATATAACATGTCAAAAATACTTTCAAAACTTGTAAGCTGAAGATTAACGAAATCAAAAAGATTAAAGAACATAATTCGCTCAAACATCACAATTTTGAGCTAAATCAGTAACTTAATTACGCGTATTTTGGGATATAATCCTTTAATTGCATCTCACACCGCTTCGTCAAGTTTAAGCCGACCCTCATTCCTTCAACGTTCAATATGATATGACTTTAGAACACTGACATCTACGGCTTCAAATTAGGGACTCAGATGACGAAACGGGGGATGAAATTATGTAGCCCTTTGTTTATTCGCTTATCTTTACGCTCTATTTCCTATTAGGGGATGAGCTGAATTGTAAGCAACATTAATGCAGGGAAATGTTCGGGCATACGACATCCTTCAGTGCTATTAGCTTACCACATGGCCATGTGTGATGGGAAGAGAAATTGTTTCCCGAGGGGTTAGTTGCGTCACTCAATTAAGTGCGTCCTATTTCCATCGACAAAAAGTACGTGGCGATTGTCCTTTGCACGTGAAGGGTTAATTGTTTTTTGAAAGATTAACTTGATCAACATGAGTAAAATAAAGAATTTTATAAATGTCCGAAGATAAGGTGCTGTATTTGCTAAGATGTTGTGTAATGAGTTGAGTGTTATTGCCATGAGTTTTATTGCCCGTTCTTTCTCGTGGTTCTACCTATTGTATTGCTAACGTGGCAGTAAATGTAAATGTAGAATCATTAAATAATTAACTTAAATTTTGACGTTCATAAGCGTCACTTTTAGACTACAGACCCATGTCCAAAATAAATGGGTCATATGAACCACCAGGTGACGTACTGTAACGGGATCTGGTATTAAAACGCAGAAAAAAGGTTCTAGATGCGTTTATTGCCGAGTATTGTCTCACTTCCCTTGCACGAGTATGACCGACCAACAACACGACACTGGCCTGAACACTAAGGGCTGCAGTCTCCCACGCTGTTCCCTCCGGTAGTGTGTAGGCAGGCTGCTCGAAGGCTGCGCGTAGCGGTAGATCCTCGCAGGCCGTTGGTTCAGCTGGCAGTCGCCGGCGGTGCGAGTACGACGAGCAGGGCAGGCCAGACTCTTCGGCAGAGGTGACGCCGAAGGCGATGCAGGAAAGTGTAGCGGTCTAGGAGCGTAGCCAGAGTCTTAAGGTGAACCTGGAACCCGTAGCAGGGACCAGGATACACGTATGAAGTAGTAGTAGCACGTAGTTAGGCACGGTAACAATCATTAGCCGTGTCGGTCTCTCTGTCGACCCCTATATATACTGGGCCCTCCATCAGAGTTCGTGTCGGCGCATAACCAAATATGGGCAAAACTCAAGAGCGCGGACGATGGCCTTCTCTGATTGGCCGAGCGTATGGACGGTATTATGACGTACACTCGGTAGGTACCGGTCATACGTTACAGTACATAGGATGATATAAGAGCATAAAATACTAAGATTCAGCACTATGCTGTCACTTGTAAGCTGTCCAACTGAGTGCTGGTGAGAATTCAAAAGTGCAGGTAGAGTGAGTACGCATTTCGGTCATATATTTTTGTACGGCAATTTTACCACAGATCATCATATCAGCCAAACGACGTCCACTGCTGGACATAGGCCTCCCCCAAGGTTCTCCACACAGACCGGTCTTGAGCCACCCGCATCCAACGCCTCACGCGATCTTGACGAGATCGTCGGTCCACCTTGCGGGGGGCCTACCTCTGCTGCGTCGTCCGGTACGTGGCCGCCACTCCAGAACATTTCTGCCCCAACGGCCATCGGTTCTTCGAGCTACTCATAAATTGACATTCAATAATATTTTCTGACATTTAATAATATTTTCTGACATTTTAAATATATGACATTTTATTGTTCAAATTTTTATTATTTTTACTTATTGGATATGGTAGCGCCATCTACCTTCCTATCTATAACTAATCGCATCAACGTTAATCGTTCCACGCTTGTCTAGTGCGAGCGATACCATATTTCCGTCCCCCTCTATCCCACTCCCTGGAAGAGGCACTGCCTTTCGCCTGATTCGTCGCCGCGATCGTCGACGCGAGTGACAGTCCAGAACATTCCGCTCGCTGAGAACGTGTCCGCTATATCGTACCGCCGTATAAGTTATTACCGCATATATAAACCGCTCGCAAGTGGGAGTGACGGTGAAGTGAAGTGAAAACAAGCAGCTGCATCACGAAAACACCAGGAGACTGTCCTTCTGAGAAGAAGAAGATTGTCGTATAAGGTAAGTGCCCTCCATCCTTGAAATATCCTATACCCACTCACAATCACCTCTTCCCGTATCCATCTCCTAGGCGGCTAAGAACCGCTATCCTTTGTATATAGTCCATTTCCCTCCCAAGTCGCCTAGAACCTACCTATCGGTTTCGGTGTATCGCCGAACCAGTTTGCAACATGTATTTAACTGTGTATTAGCATGTAAAGTTGTGAGTACGATGTGGGCATTATTAAACATATAAACATATAGTTGTGGCAACCTGTCTGATGGCTTAGGCTGACATGCTTATGCATACACCTTCTGATGGCGTGGAGGCATAGTGACTGTATCACTATGCCTCCATTGTGCTGGCTCCCTCAATTAAGGTTGAGCCGTACGATTGCTGTTGAATGCGGGCCATCAGTGAGCCGAGTCAGTCAAAAGCGTCAGATAATTTCCTGCATTGTACTTGCATACTAAACCCTTTTTTTGTCTGGACTTTAAAAGATGAAGAAAAGACTAAAGAAATTGAAGTGACAAAAAAAATACAATGACTCTGAGTTTGTTTCGGCCTTTCTTCTCAAGAAGTTATTTAGCTAGGAAAAGCCGGCATCATCTAGAATAGGGTTTTGACATGTGTAAGTGTTGTAAACAACCAAAATGCAGAAATAAATTTGTCTTTATGTCTTTATGCCCACTGCCACTTCAGCTTGGCTATCTGGAGAGCTATGTTGGCGACTTTGGTTCTACTGCGGATCTCCTCATTTCTGATTCGATCTCGCAGGGAAACTCCAAGCATAGCTCTCTCCATCGCCCTCTGAGTGACCTTGAGCCTTCTGATAAGGCCCATAGTGAGCGACCACGTCTCTGATCCGTAAGTCATCACTGGCAACACACACTGGTCGAAGACTTTCGTCTTGAGACATTGCGGGATATCGGACGAAAAGATATGTCGTAGCTTCCCGAACGCTGCCCAACCGAGTTGGATTCGACGATTGGCCTCCTTCTCGAAGTTGGACCTACCTAATTGGACTACTTGTCCCAGGTAGATATATTACCATCGATAGATCCATGAAAAATAATAAGAAAGCGTGCAGTGCCGTAAGAAAATGGTTCGCCACAAAGTCGGTATTTTTTTTTCTGTCAATTTCCAAAAAAATACCATTTTGGACATGGGCCTGTTAGTCTATTTGTGTGAATAAATGATTTTGACTTTGAATGAGTTTTTAACTGAAGTGCGTTAAAGTGATTATTCGTAAAAATGTATTATTTATTTTAACCGATGACATCCGTTGGCTTGAATTTCTACTAGCCTTTAGTAGGTATGCTAGTACCAAAGATAGCCTATTTTTAATTAATTTCGGTGCCTTAAATTGTTTCTTAATTTAGAAAGTTTGTTCCACCTTCGTATGTTTAAGGATTACTATAATATTAATACTCCGACAATTCATGTTGAGTATATCTATCATTTACTATAACTACTCACTGCAAAACATACACGCTTTCTCAATTTAAATTTCACACATGAAGTATCAAAAAAATGTGAAAACATTACAGCGACCTGATGTGATTCCGAGCTAACGGTTCTTAAATTGCTTTCAGATGTTTTGTATGAATGAGTGCTCCCGCAGGAAATACGAAAATAATAAAGAATTTATGCGTTCCATATGATTGTGGATTCGCAATTTTACATATATAAGAAAGTTGCCTGTTTATAATAATACCTACTGCTGTATAACACGTTTAATTGTTTACATCTGGTTTTGAAACATTAGTGATTTATACATTCAGTATCTAATACTGAATGTTAGTTTATAATCGCGGTGTTAGATTTTATTTTGGCATTTAATTTTTTGAGAAAGGTACACCTACTATTGGGCATATCGTCCCCTATTTAATAGTTAAACATTCATAATTCTGAACCAGTCAGTGATAGCTTAGTGGCGAGACCAATAGGCCAGGCAAAAGATCTTCAGGTTCAATCCCACGCGCGCGGCCTTTCGAATTACGATATGTAAATTGTTAATTATTCTCTGCTAAACAGAAAAATGAAGACATCATGACAAAACCAACACGACGAAAGTCTGCAAACCTACCCGTGGCCACCGTGGTGGACGTGGTGGACGTGACTTGGTGAGAACAAATAAAGGAAAAATTACAAAAAATAGGAAAATTTAAGGGTGTCCCCATACATACATACATAGTAGATTCAATTTAAGATAGTCCTCTAAGGTGTATGGGAGCTCATACACGGGCACGCCACGATAGTGGCGGTAAGTCCCGTGGTTGAAGAGTGGTCGGAGAGACGTCACGGCGTCCTCACCTTCCCGTTAACTCAAATCCTTACCGGCCATGGTTGTTTTGGCCGGTATTTGTGGAGGATAGGCCAGGAGGAAACGCCCGGATGCCACCATTGTGGCAGCAGCCGCGACCCTGTCGAAGACACGGCGTTGCATACTTTGGCGGAATGCCCTACTTGGGCATCGCAGCGCAGCGCCGTGATCTGGTCGCGGCTCTGAATACGGTTGTCCTCTCGCTCCCGGCCGCGGTTCTGTCTATGGTCCGGAGTGAGAGGTCTTGGAACGCTGTCGCCTCCTTCTGCGAAGCAGTCATGCTGAGCAAGGAGGCGGCGGAGCGGGAGAGGGAAATACACCGCCCTCTCCCCAGCCGTAGGTCCGGGCGTCGGGGACGTCGCACAAGAGACGACCTCCGACCACCCTGAATTCAGTGCCTGCGGACGGTGAGCGCTGGGGCTGCTCCCTGTCCGCCAAAAGGCGGGAGGCGGCGCGTATCCTCGCCGCCTCCCAAGTAGCTTTGTGAGGTGATGGATGCGAGAAGTTTGATGGATGCAAGAAGTTTGATGGATGATTGTGAGATCATGACGAGACGGGGCCCGCCAACACAAACGGCGGGCCAATCCCGGGCGGGGTCGCGAGAAAGTATGCTAATCGCGAATCGCGTGACCCCGCCAACATAGGGATCCGTAGGGACACCGCGGTGGGTTTTAGTGGGTATGCCCCGAACGCCTTTAGGGGAGAGCCTCCACATACCTCCTCCGCCAGTCCCAAGCCCAGCCGTTCTAATGGCTGGGTTGGCAGAGTTGAGACCACTCATAAGGAGAGTTTCCCACCGTAGTGAACAAAAAAAAAATGGGAGCTCATACAGATTTAGAGGACTAGCGTAATTAGCACCAACCTCAAATAAGGTAAAATGCGTACGGAACCCTTGGGGCGCGGCTCAGACTCACACTTACCCAATTTTTTTTATTTATTATATCTATCACATAATTAGGTATTTCAATACAGGAAGTTTCAATATTTTTTGTGAAAATAATTTCTGTATCAAAATAGCTACATCATTAGGAGATAAATATCATAGGCATACAAATATTTATAGAAATAATTATTGTGTGTATTAGGTAATATATATTATGTGACTTGAGACCCCAAAGTACTAAAACTTAATAACATAAGCAGTAAAATTAGTGACTTTGATCTCAAGTCGTACACTTTGACTTCAGTGCAAAGCAGTGCAAGTAATATGCCACCGAAATAAATAAATTCACTACCCTACAAAATCTTGATTAAATTCGTTATATACACCAGCTTTAATAATCATAATTTAAATGCATACCACCTTCGCTCTTGATTAGTAGAGGTAAGAGCGAAGAGGATAGGTAGGAGCGAGAGCCAAAGCCAAATATGCAAAATGCCTTCTCACTTTCGGCAAATCTCATTCAAAACGCCTAAACCATAATTTGAATGTCATCATCTCAAGTTGAAGTAAATTAATGTTTTCACATTTTGATCTCTCGCTGTAGAACTGAATTAATCAAAAGTTACTCATTGTAGCACCTGCACTCGTAACTTAGATTGCGTATGATTATTACAGGGCAATTAGTCTTAACTGCCGTCATGTTATGGGAGTCATTTAAATTATAGGAAAATGAACCTTATTGATCAAGATGAAGAGACGAATTTTGTGTGGGTGTGGTATTACTAGTTTTGTAGGCACAAGTAATTTCTTTTCATACATTTACCTATTTGTATTTTTTAGCAATATAATATTTGACCTATCAGCCACACTATAGGTCCAACTGCACCACTTATTGGTATTTAATATAAAATCAACATTTAAGCAATTTGGTTATCAACGCGAAGTTATTTAAATGTGTTTGACTTATTTGACAAACTAATTTATCAGGAACTTATCAGGCACCAGTGAAACTGGCCATCTCAATGAATGTTTATTTAGGACTCGTTCGAGGCCTTTCTATCTTTATGAAAAACTCAGCCACTTTATCCCACCATCTGTTTATTCTTTCTGAAAGATAATTAGCTTACTTAGCTAACAGTATCTTTGGTCTTTACGTTTTAATATTATAATACACTTTCCATACTAGCTTTTTAATTCACTAAGCCAGTTTAATTCTTTATAATCAGTAGTAAAAGCGCTTTAATCCACAGAATACGTTAGCAAAACGAGGTTTTAGATCAGAAAAATAAAGACAGTAATAGACAAAATTAAAATTTTGTTCATTAGACATCAAGAAAAATCGCTGCCTCCACCAATTAAATTGCTCTCAACAGAAATGGTTATTTGTTGGAATGTTCTTTCAAATGAAAGTAAAATTTCTAAGTCTTAAAACCTTATTCAGAATCTCTGCTGACGTTATTGCTACTAGATCTGTAAGAAATCAAAAAGTCTTTGCGGAGACAGCAAACACCTATAGTAATTGCGATTCGCTATGAAACGTTGTGGTACTACACTGTGGTCATGTGGTGGTTTTAGTAGGTAGGATGCCTCCAGGAGGTTTGTGTTTCAACCGTGAAGAAAAATCGCTATAAGGTCTTTATAAATATAAATCCATTTTTGTATGTATGTACACTTGTAAATATTGTAGGTATTGCGTATTCTCAAAACTTGTAAAAATACATAGAAATGAATACTTTGACTTAAACAATAACGTTGATGTGTTAAAAAACTCTTTACCTTGTTTAATAATTCTCTTTTACATAATCCACTGGATTAAGTCTGTACTCTTTTTGTAGACGTTTAAAAATGCGCTCTTGAATAGAGCGGTTTCTTTGGCTGAAAGCTTTTCAATCCGATTCGTTAAGTGTTCACTAGCATCGGGATTCGCTTAGCGATCCATAGTGAGGCTTAAGCCGTTTTAAGACTTAAACCTTGTAGGCTAGATCGACAGTAGTCTTAGCTGCTAATATATAATTCAAGGGAATCGACCCAAAAGAATTCGCTGCATTTAAAAGCAGAAATACTTAAAACTAGATACTGCTTCGTACGAGTAATGGACGAGTATATAATTGCAAATGACATTTGCACTCTGTCGATGGGTGGAAACTGCACCATTTTTTTTTACATTTATTAGATTTATATTCCAAGGACATATCATAAAAATGTCTGGAAGACACCATTAAAAGATTTCGCTCTTTTGAAGATAATGCGACGCAAATTTTATTTCACAATGCATTCAAGTTCCTTCATTATCTGGTTAATGGATATTGCTCTGTAATATATATTCTAGAAAAAATCCCTTTTAACCTCCCTTTTTCCCCTTCTTTTTTAGTTTGTTATATATGTAAAATAAAATATATGGGATTCATCGGTATTTTATTTTACATATTATGTAAAATAAAATACCGATAAGTACCAAAGTCAAAGTCAAAATCATTTATTCAGCTAGGCCACAAAGTGACGCTTAAAAACATCAAAATTGAACTTAATTACTTAATGACCACTACGACTACATTTACTGCCACGTTCGCAATGCAATACGTAGAACCCCGAGAAAAACGGGCAATAAAACTCATGGCCACTCTATTCATTACCGACCGCCTTCGTAGACAATTATTATATTAATTTACATCATTATTCTATACGTAAATGGTACCGGTAAAATTAAATAAGGTGCTTGTAACATGACTAGAATCGTTAGACCATTTCAGAGGCCAAGCCTTCTATTTAACCGGTTTTTTTTTACCAAATAATTTTATTTTAGCCACTACTCAACTCATCAATAACTTTGCAAAGTGTTGTAAGTTTGGTTTAAAAACTTGTGAGCAAGTGCCACTAGGTAATAGTTTCTGGGTCGGGAGAAGTGTTACTATGTATTTCCGAATTCTCAGTTGCAGCACGGAGTCGAGTAAAGTGCCCGGTAACGGCAATTGGCTCGCCCCCTATATTTTATTTAAAACTTTATGCACAAAATATCTGTACAGAGGCGGACTTAATGCCGTAGGCATTTTCTCCCAGTCAACCTTTGGGTGGTGCAGAGATAAAATGAGCTAGGTGCAATTACAGTTAAGGGATATCTAATATATAAAATTCTCGTGTCACAGTTTTCGTTCCCATACTCCTCCGAAACGGCTTGACCGATTTTGATGAAATTTTTTGTGCTTATCCGGTATCTATGAGAATCGGCCAACATCTATTTTTCAAAAAAAAAATAAAAAAAATTGCAAAACAACGTTTGCCGGGTCAGCTAGTTTAACTTATATAATTTTCTACATCAAATTAAGATTACATAAATATTTTATTATATCTATACAATATAAATACATACTTATATACTATATAATATAAACAAATATATATATATATGGACATCCTGATTTCGAGAGGGAGTGCATTCCAGAGAAGTATAGATTGGATGTAAAAGGAAGAATGAACTAGGCTAGAGCTATGCGAAGGACAGTAGAAGAAGATTATTTGAAGAACGAAGATCTTTTTTGTGACTATCACAGAGATATTGAAAATGAGGAGTCAAGTAAGCAGGAGCATTAGGAAAGTGTTATCTATAATGTAAGACGTACCTACAAATCCATAAAATGACAAAATGTGGGTGTAATATTAATGACGCCTGTATCCCTTCGGGGATACAGGCGTGATGGTATGATGGAAAATAACTTTATTTTATGTTGGTTTGTATTTAACTCGTCTTAGGTATTGAAAACTCTGATAAATGGAAAACAGAACAGGAAAACATGAAATCACTTTAAATATAAATAGCGAAAGATTTTCTAAAGAAGTTAAGGGCAAAGGATTTTACTTGTCGCCAAGCAGAACTCGACTCACGATCTAATTTCACATTTGCCAAATTCTATACTTAGTGCCATTTATTCAGTCAAAAGATGAAAAGGTGTTGCAATTTTGACATTGAACAGGCGATAAAACAATTAATGTAAAGTAATTAGTTTAAAGTTTTGTAACGGGATCACTACTTAGTTAAATAATTGATTAGATAGATTCTCACATAATCGAAATATATGTGCCTAGTAAATTGATGCCACTGTTCCTTGTCATTGTTGAAATGCCAAGCCTTTATGATTGGATCCGAATGGCATGTTTCCTAATAATATCAAAACTTAAAAGTAACAAAGACGTCATTCTAGAGCTATTGCTAAAACTTCATCATAACTATAAAATCAAAATAAACATCGATATAATCCTTGAACAGTTGTTTAATTTAAAACAGAATTTACCAATCTAAAGCTACAGAAATGAGAATTATGTTGCTTGAGCCTAAAAACAATACAATTTCTTTTATTTCACTTCATTAATTTTGATTACTTTTCTTTCTAATATTTTCTTTAGTAATTAAATTGATGTCTACTACAAAACTTCCATTCTTTGAAGTTATTTTATGAAGATACTCCTTTGATTCACGTAGGTAGTACGAGCTAAGTAAAGACGCAAACAGTTGGTCATATATTTAACTTGTCTGTTTGTCTGAACGTAAAACAAAGTAAAGTATTATACCGACTTCACTTATAGAGACTAAATGTATTCCAAGCTTCACTCATTCAGAAATAGCTAGATACCTACCTCTCGCAGAATTTTCGAAGCGTCTCTCAACATACTTTACAAGTAGTTAAAAGTATATAGTACGATATAAATTGAAAACATCGATTTATAAATATATATGCTGTGTTTGAAAATACGTAAAGCTTCCAAAAATATTATATCTACCCACGTCAGCTGCACACGGATGTTTCCGAGTAGACAGTTCAAACTGCGCAAAAAACGTGTATTTTTTATTGTTTGTTTTCGTTCTATCCAACTGAATGGACGCCGGCAATACTATTATATGGAACGAAGATGCAGGCTTTCACACAGCAATGTGCAATAATTTATGTTTAACGGGTCTTAATTGTTAATATGTCTCTGTGCTCCATGAAAAAGCTAATATTCTGTCAAATCAGGTTGGACTAGAAAGCTAACCACAAACTCCGAGGCGAAAGGTCTTGGATGCAACCGGGATAACGCTAGGACAATGATAGTCGAGATAGTTTCAAATCTCCTATTTTCATTTCGAACCTATTATTTTCGTTCGTCGGTAGTAGTTTCGTCGGTGTCCGAGTTGGCAGTAAGTGTTAATTGGTTTCTCTGAGAGTCAATCCACAAATATACTACGGAATCTGGCAATCGGCCCTCGTGAAGATAGCAGTTAGTTTACTCAAAGTAAGCCTTAGTTTACTCAAAGCACTATTACCTTTAAATGTATTCTCTATTACAATGTTTAACTAACCTATGTATTATATAAGGTTTAGCGCGTCCTACTCGCGATAACTAAGATACTTTAAGCATAAATAGCTCTGTATTTGCCGACGCTTCGACCGACTTATTCCAGTCGTGGTCACGGCGGGAGTCGCGCACGTATACCGAGGTAATTATTCCTTAAATATCTTAATTATATCAAGTAAGACTCGCTAAATAACCTTGTATAATGTATACAAATCGCAAGAGTTTAAAATCTTTTATTGCTGGTGAGTATTGTTATACGAGATCTTAAAAGTAAACTACATTTGATGACTACATAGGTGTATGTAGTCATCAAATGTAGTTTACTTTTAAGATCTCGTATAACAAGTATATTAATATTTTTATCTTTAACGTGTGATTAAACGGCGCGTCATGCATCGCGCGAGATAAATGACATCCGATTAAAATTCATGACATTTTTTAACGCTCAGATGTTGAGGCGACAGCATAAAACGTACAAACATAACTTTTACTTTTCTTTTATTTTTGAATTCCTTACTTCTTAGCGAATTTTTATTTTATTTTGTCACACAATGTTGTACTGGGTGGGATGTAACTATAACCCCTTTAGCTAAACATTTATTGTGGTTCCAATCATAAACTCATCTCTCCAGAATTACAAATTAAGCTATTTTTACCCGACTACGGCGAAGCCAAGAGGAAGGGTAATGTTTTTGGCAGTCTATGTATGTATGTTTGTATGTTCCACCGTAGCGCCTAAAATACTGAACCGATTTTAATAAATGGGGTTTCAAAAGATTCGTAATAATAGCGCGGGTGATATAATGTAATGGTAATATAATGACATAAATCCAGAAAAGTATAAGTACAGAAATGCTCATGCTAGAGCCGTGGTCGCACCTATTGCGTAGCTAATGTGGGTGCCAGGAACACTTACCTGCATGTAACAAACGCTGCATTAAATAGGTGCGACCATGGCTCTAGCTTGAGAATTTCTGTACTTATACTTTTCTGGATTTATATCTGAATGAGCTATTTCTTGTTTCGTCCTTTTTACCCCTTTTTTTCGTAGTCGGGTTATAGTTTTTAAACTTATTTTTTATAAGCAATGTCTATATATATAATTCTTAATTAAAATTAAATTGCTTTACTTACTGACTGAACGACAACGTGCAGCCGAAACTACTGGGCATAAAAAGCTTGAAAGTTGACATGTATACATATTATACATAGACCCATAGACATGTATGACCAGACGGGAATAAAATTGGAATAATAATTCAGGTGAATCGCACTTATTCTCTTACTAGCTGACCCGGCGAACTCTGTTCCGCCTTAGAGGCAATCAATAAGCAGATCTTGGATTGTATTAAGTTCATTTTTTTAATATGAAATACAAATAAAAAGAAAATATTGATTCTTTATTGTTAATTTAATACATAACCCCACAAACTTCGGCCCTCTCTAAAATGATGCTAACATGGTACTGTTCAATATCCTAAGCTACAATGAGATATTTTAAAGTTGCAGGCAGCTTAATAAAAGAAAATAAAAAATGTCTCTAGCTTTATGCTCACCTGGTACTTTTCCTGCGCATGCGTTGTATCTTTCAATAGGTAGATTTGTCCCTACAAACTTCTACCCTCCCTACAATCCCTCCTAGGCTATTTTTTGCAACTTATTGTATCATATGTGTTTTCCTGGTTCTAATCTACCTCCCCACCAATTTTCAGCCAAATCGGTTCAGCCGTTCTTAAGTTATAAATAGTGTAACTAACACGACTTTCTTTTATATATATAGACTAGCTGACCCGGCAAACGTTGTTTTGTAATTTTTTTTTTTGTGAAAAATAGATGTTGGCCGATTCTCATAGATACCGGATAAACACAAAAAATTTCATCAAAATCGGTCAAGCCGTTTCGGAGGAGTATGGCAACGAAAACTGTGACACGAGAATTTTATATATTAGATATACTTAGTAAATTTCACAGCTCAACGCGTCATTGCAAACATTGACCTAGCGTTATCCCGATTTGACACAGTAGGTATTAGCTGACATGATATTACTTATGTCGTGAATGAAAAAAGTACCTCAACCTTCCAATAGGTCATTCATTATATAAAAATATGCGTTCAATATTTCCAAAACGCCTCGACATTTTAAGACGTATGGAGTTATTAAAAAAATTATAAAGAAGGCGCCGATCTTGTCGAGTATCATCGTTTGATGAATTATTCGATCCAAAAGAGGATTCTCTTTCGAAAACGGCTATATCTTTGATCGCATCGACAAAAAATAACAATCCAAATACTATTATATATTTTCGCATACTTAAGACAAATAGGCCGTGTGGTTGACGGCATAGAATACAAGTGTCAACACCCCCTATCTTCCCGTGGGTGTCGTAAGAGGCGACTAAGGGATAACACGATGCAAATACCATCTTTGCGTAGAGACGGAAAACTCGACATCAAACCCTATACGACTGCCTCGTTGGTCTCGCGGCATAAATGTGCGCGTGGGATCGGGAGGTCCCGGGTTCGATTCCTGGGTCGGGCAGTGTTATTGGGTTTTTCTTTCACGAAATTCTCAGTAGCAGCACGGAGTCGGGAAATGTGCCCGGTACGGCAATAGGCTCGCCCCTTATTACGTGGGACTAAAGTATATCTGGCGAAAAGTGGGTGTAGAAATACACCTCTGCCTACCCCTTCGGGGATAAAAGGCGTGACGATATGTATGTATGTATGTTAAGACAAATAGGTGTAGCCTGGAGTGGTGACCATGTGCCGGACGACACAGCAGAGGTAAGTACCTCTTCGCAAAATAGAGTGACGATCTATTTAAGATCGCAGTAACCTATTGGATGCGGGTGATTTAAGATCAATCAGTGTGGAGAGCGTTTAATGAGTCCTATGTCCAGCAGTGGACGTCTCTGGGGTGAAATCATGACGATGACGAGACTTTGTCTTCAACATTTGAAGACAAAGTCTGGGTCTATTAAAGATCACAACATGAGCCAAATAAAGCAGATAAAATAGCGTATCTGTTTGGAGGACGCCCTCGATAGGTTGCAGCGGCGTGCTGTCCGTATCATCGGGGATCCAGAGGCCACTAAGACTCTTGAGTCACTGCAATTACGCAGAGACGTGGCCTCAATGGCTGTCTTCTACCGTATCTATCACGGTGAGTGCTCCGAAGAGCTCTTTCAACTAATCCCACCCTCTCCTTTCCTATCCCGAACAACACATGCTGGGTTGAGGTGCCACTCTTACACGGTAGAACAGATACCGTCACGCACCAAACGTTTCGGCGCCTCTTATCTCTGCCGTACCATTAAGATGTGGAACTCTTTACCAGTACACGTGTTTCCCTCCACTTATGATCCCGGGTCCTTTAAGCGGGGCGTGAAAAAGCTTTACTCAAGGCCGTCAAGGTGAGGGCCATCATGCCATAATGTCATGCTGGCTGCTGGGATGATGGCCATCACTATGGGACTTCACTGACTGCTTAACATCAGGCAGCATGGAGTCAATTTGTTCGGCAGAAAAAAAAAAGTCATAAGCTCGTTCTAGATATTAAAGTACCTCAGATCTCACGAAACAATGTAACTCGATAACATCACTTGGCAGTTTCCTATCTGGCTGCTATCACATTTCTTTTACTCTTGTCCGCAATTATCTGTTTTATAAATAACTTTAAGTAGGTATTCTCTATTCTGTACTTTCTGTCTAGACTTGTCTTATGAGCAAATGTGAATAATGATTCTATATCTATTGTATTATAGAGATGATTACCATTATAAGAATGAATCCTGTTACGTGGACTTGACAAAAATTCGGTCAATTGATACCAGGTATGCTCAGAGTCGTCGCATCAATTTGTGGATAACACAGTGATATTCAGTGTGGGAATCGAAAGTACAACGTGATAAACGGTGCGCAACAATCTTTGATTGAAACTCTAGATAAAGTTTAAGGACTATAATTCTAAGTGTGTTACATTTTTATTACATTGTAGTACCTACAATCGAATGCAATAATAAACAATATACGTGTTACAACGTTAACAAAATGTATTTGTCACCTGTCCATAACATTTTCGGAGACGGGTATAATCGCGTTGGCCTAGTTTTCAGATACAAAAGCAAGATTCTTTGTATTTATAATCTTGTTTTTATTTTATATAATCTCATTCTGTTTCGCAGTACTTGTAAGGGATCTCGAACTGTCTGAGCGAGCAGCAAAGGATTATAGTTTCTTTTTATCTTCCATTTGAAGAAAGCTGTAAAAATATATTTGTTTTATGTTAAAGTTTCGCAGTTGTGGAAACGTGATATTACTGAAGTTAAAAATGCATTGAATTTTTATTGCGACGAATGCTCTGAAGTGACAATCTCGGACGTTTCACGATCTATACGCTTGTGTAGTTCTGAGTCTAGTGCTTGACCATGCATGAAAGCGAGTCATCCATGTGTACACTTCGATACATTCTCTCTCTCTGTGGTCGGTCCCTCATGACTGAGGATCGTGGTCATCGGCGGATGTGAATGGTTTGCACCTGGTTTCGATGATCTGCCTCCACCGGTGCCTGTCCATTGCATCTTGGGTGACAGAGCAAAACATGGTTGATGATGGGCCTCTGACTTGATCACTCGATAACATTACAACATGTAAACTTATCAAATACCACAATTGTCATATCGCATTATTTAGATTCACAATTTTATTAAGGGTTATGCACCCTTAATAAAATTGTGTTATGGGTTCCCACCGAGAACTTAGGGTCCCAAGCCAACCTCACCTGCAAGTGGTGCACCTGCCGATCAACGGACGAGGCTCTGGCAAACAAAATATCCCGATAAGCGGCAATAGGCTCGCCACCTATTACGTGGGATCAAAACACTGGCGAAAAGTGGGCGTTTAATATGCCTCTGCCTACCCCTTCGGAGAAACAGGCGTGAGTCTATGTATGTATCTATGTACAATTTTATTACACGACAGTCTATCGAAGTAAAATGTAATACTCAGGGCATTTAGAAACTCACCATCAGTCTCTGATAGCATGACGTAGAATTTCAAAATGGAAGTATAGAAATGTATGTATATGTCGGGGATACGCCAGGGTTATGGTGTCCAGACTCCATAATAAAAACACTCACGTAATATTACTTGGTTTATTGTCAGTTGATTTCTAGCACAGAATTGAATTAAAATGCGAGCTACAGTCCTTTTTATAAACTAACCGTCATTACACTTAATGTCAACTGCCACTTCCTTTTCAACATATAATTGAAATTACTGTACAATTATAAACTAATCAAAAATCGACATTAATATTGTAATGAATTTTGCACAACACCAAATGATTTATTTTACACGAATAACAATAATTTATTTTATTAACCAAACGCTGCTTTACAACATTGTCAACAGATGGCGCTATCAACAGGATGCAAATATAAACGCATGTTATTTATTACCGAAAACATAATAATAAGTGTCAGAATCATGTTATTTAATACTAATTGATTTTACTTTGAAAGTTTCTGGAGTTATCTTAATAATTAAGCGATAAATTAAATACCCAATCTTTATAAACAGTTAAGCAGACAATACAGTGTCTAATATTGTAAAGTAGTGAAGTTCTCAGTTCTGTGTTCACAAATAGTTATTTAAATATCAATCTTAAATATTATTAACATTTTCGTAACAATATAATCATTATATATTAATTTGCGCCCATATATACTTTAAACTTTCACGACTTGTACACACTTACACATTATTACGCGATTAAGACCCGTTTCATATATATAAGTATGATGAAATATAGGTGACAACACTATCTCTTCGAAAGTCTACTAACATATCTTGAAAATACACCTCTACAGCCTCATACATTAGTTGTATGTTTTACTGTTTTTTAAGTGAATGCTCAGCCTATTATTGTTGAAACCATGAAGGTTCTTCTGACCTAAGTAAACATCTAGTATGAATGTTTAATGTAGATTCTAGACATGCTGTATTGTGCCCGGTAAGTTATCTCGCAATCTAGTTTGTGCAAACGCGAGTTAAGTACTGGAGTTATCGACTGTAGGCTCAGTGTTCGTTGATTATTATAAAATGTTGTGCCTACGTGCACGTGCACATAATTAAACAGGCCTGCACTTACTGTAGCTGCTACAAGAGCACAGTTTACAACTGCTTATTGAAAGAGTATAGCGACCTATTCTAGTTAAAATTTCGTTTAGAATCGTGCCCACGGTTAGTGCTGGTTACTATTAGTATGTTTCTGTTGACCACGTTTCAAATTCATTACATTCAGGCGGTTTCATAGTTGTAAGGAACTAATTGTACTTTTCCTAGCGCGATATCTGGAAAAATTGGTAAATAATAACTACAGTAATTTATGTTTGCAGATGTTTACCATTTAAAATCAGTAAATAAGGGAGTGAATAAGTCATCAATCGATTTTAGAGAAGGAAATTAAAAGGAATGGATACGTTATAGATCGTTTTTCCTCGCTTATCATGTATTGTAATCAATGTTGAACAAATAATTGCCCTAACGAGGCAAGAACCACAAATTAAAAAACAGCATGATGATAGCAATCCTTATGGTAAAAATATAAAATGGTTGTATATAGTCTGTATGTCTCTGAAGTAGTTCCACAGAGTACTTGCATGATTTGAGTAAACATTGCCTTAAAACTACAGAATATTTACCCAATAGTTTGAAATGTTCCTTAAGAACCAATTTAATATCGTATCAGTTTCATCCCACACACTTATCTAATTGTATAAAGTAGCAAAACTTTGCCTCAGCGATATTGGTGTTTGATCGTAATTTCGTATTAATTAAACGTATCTCCATCGTTTTAATTAAACTAACTCGATGTAATATGATAGATACGGCTTTAGATTATTTTTTTACAATATTGAATCAATAATCTTTATATTATGTTACGTAATGTGTACGAAAAAAGAAACGGCCGTCTCGCTTCGCCTTTCAACACTCAGCAGGGAGTTGTGGGTTCGATTCCCACACGATACAATATTTAGTGTGATTGATATTGATCTTCCTGGGTGTTTTTGTGTCTTTTATTAGTTTGCGTGCATTTGTGTTTGAAAATCTACGTTCAAATAAAATTGACTGAATGACGAATCTTGGTCAACGGTTATTTAAAGGCTAGCGAGATTTTGCCAAAACCTTTTGAGAGCTAAATTATAGGAAGCGGATGTTGAGATTCTATAAAAGATTAATTAGCTGAAAGGCGGCAAATTAATTAAAATGTAGAATTTTGCCAGGTAAACTTCAGGACTTCCTAAGGGTACCTTAAGCATCATCATTCATAATCAAATAGTTAGGAAAGTATTTTAGATAGAGGCACTTTTGGAGATTTTCGTGCTACTAATTACCATCCATCACGGGCACTTAGGGCCAGCGTAACGAATTACGGGACATGGGCACCAAAAGTAATTAAACCTCGCTCAGTTTACTTGGAACCTGGCAATTCCAGCACCAAACCTCGGTAGTACAAAGAAGTTTTGGAAAACCATTTTTTTTTATTAGAGCTAGTGTTATTTATTCCGAATTGTGTACGTTTTCAACACAGGTAACACGCAATCGCAGTCACGGGTGGATGCTAATTAATGAAATATCAACCCCATCCAGTTTTACAACATTAAACAAACCCACAGAAAGATTAGTTATGACACTAGTATTTGGTAGCCCCATCACCGCCTCAGTGGCGGATACAAGTTTGTGATGCGAGTCATAAACTAGTGTACAATACGTATAAATACGTTTTGAACTCACATAAATAGTAATAGATGCGTGGATTCAATCTGAATCAAAATAATAATATCAGAAGTTGACTTAAAATAAACAAATGACACGGTGTCTCCAAGATCTTGTCCAAAGTTCCAACTACATAAGTTTTGACTTATTGACCGAATCCAATATTGAAGTTAGTTCGTCAAGCGAAGACATACTCGTGCAATAACACCGATATCATAAGTTTAACAGATCTGCTTAGTTTTAGTTGATTTGTGAGTAGTACTTGTATATATTATTATTCTGTGGCCGAATGTGAGTTACGACTATGCTCGATACGACTTTCAAACATCTCTGATTAAAGTGGATTATTTTTCTTGTGAGAGTAAGTGAAGAGAAAAGGTATCAGAAAGTTTTATAACAATATAGTTACTTAATATTTTCAAAGGTCAATGAACTTTACTTCGTCAAAAAATAAGGAACATACTGTGTATTTTTTTTCGGTTTCTAACTGTAAGTATTTATTTTGAGTTTCTACAGGTACTTACGCAAATTAGTGGTTCATGTTCACTGGGTCGATTTTGTTAGTTGCTGCTTTTTGTTTCATTCGTATAAATCAAGAGCCCTTAACAGTTTTACAAAGCCTATTCCCATTACCATTGCCCCATTATGCCTACTTATAAATGGTAATTAATCTTGAATTACTAATTATTCGATCATAATCGGTAAATCTAGATTAGATTTAATCTTATACGAAAACCTAATATAGTAAAGGAAATCTTATTCTATTCTTATTATTCTATTCTATTCTAAATTATTTTCTGCTTATTGCTGCTTTTATAGTGTTGTGTGCTATAAATAATAACTTATAGTGTATGTAGTTATATTAGCAGCGATAGCGGTAGCGATCATAGCGAGACTTGGCTTGTAGAGGTCGCCACTTGGATGGGTGACCACGTGTGGCATTTACATCTGAACGCTACGTGTGTCGGGGGGCATGTTAAACTGTCGGTCCCGGTTCTTTTCTCAGGATAAGAATTGTTAGGCCATGTCGGAGGCCTTCGGGGGGCCTGAAAACTCTGACAGTAGAGTCACATAGCCACACACTCACACGAAAAACAAACAAACAAGCATCCATAGCCTAGTGGAGATACCAACAACCTGCCATGCAGAGGGTATCGGGTTCGACTCCACGGCACGCACCGTACACACATATGTGCGTATAAAATTGTTAATTATCGCTTGCCCCGTGCCTCGGAGCGCACGTTAAGCCGTCGGTCCCGGTTGTTATGAAGATCTTTGACAGTCGTCACACAGCGTCAGTAGCTTTTAATTAAACTGACACAGATCTAAACCATGGAATATCGCTATCCCTTCGGGATCCGGAGGTCAGACAGGCAGTCGTTCTGTGGAAAAGCTAATATTCAGCCTAATTCGGTTAGACTAGTAAGAGCAACCTGGGTTGAAACTGGGATAACGCTAGTAGTTGTATTATTTTCGTGTCCTGAGACCTACAGAAATTGATAACCTTTTAAATTCTTCAATTTCAAGATATTATTTAAAAAATTAAGTCAATCATAATCTAAAATATGGACTCCCAAAATGCTTTATATCCACAACATGAATGTCCTTCATTTACAAACGAATAACTTTCTTGTCCAAAAATTACAGTAAGACGACGTTAATTTAAAAATCCTCTTATATCTCAACCATTATCAAGAAAAAGAGAACGAATATAAAAAAATACGCATATCACTATCAAAAAACGTGTCGCGTGTTTTTGTATAATTATTCTTGATATTAAATTTATACATACGATCCTTTTGGGCCTGTAATCAGAGAAAAGTACATAAGTTTTTATTGTGTACGGTATGTTATCTGTTGTATATGTCATCTTATTTATGCAAGAATTTGGGTCTGATTGGTAAAAAAAGAGAATGCTTAATGTGATTTAAATATTAAGTTGTCTTTCGAAAATTGAATCTTAGGAGAGTTAACCCTGCATGAGGTCTTATAATTTGCGATAAGTCGAAAGTTCAGTTTCCACCACTTGAAAATACTTTTACCAGAAAGTTTAAACAAACTAGAAAATTTCAATATAATACCTACTTGGTAAGGACTTTGATATCGACAATTTCTACAAAGTGAAACTAAAAATTTCCTATAAAGGTTCGAAAGGATTTTACATTTTTGACACGAAGCGAAACTTCATATGAATACATATTCGTGGTATCAGTTTAGCACGTTCTCAGTAAACAAACTACTCAACTTAGAATATACGGTAGACATTTTTTTTAGTCTATTAAGGTGTCTCACCGCTGGGCAAAGGCTTAGATTTCCTTAAATCTCTGTTCTCCTGGTACACATTAAGTAAATAAATCTTGACATAACTGCACAAAATGTTGCATTGTTTTTATTTTATGCCTAGGTAATTTTTTATGTTAAATGTTTAATTATAACGAATGTATCTAATTATTATTGTAGTGAAAGACTTTTTAAATAGCACAAATATTCTTAGAACATTCTTGACAAGCTATATCCCAACGATGTCTACATATAGATACTCTATCGTCTGTCCGGTCGTGTGTCGTACTGTTTAAGATTTATTTAAATTGATCGTAAAACCGTATCTGTTGGTGACGGAAGCGCTCGTCTCTCTTGACGACTCGTGACTCGTGAGTGTCCAATGGGACGTAATTGGCGTTATCTCACACGCTTCGTACTGTTCAGTTGTAAATCACTGGACATTATGTTAGATTGTTCTTACCTACGGGACTGTTGCTATACTTGTACGAGATGCGAATATTACGACAGAAGTCGACAAAAGGGTTCAGCATAATATCCTACAAAATATTTGCCTTCTCTTTCCTTATGCTTCTTACCAAGTGAAACGTCTTGCCTGAGCTGTGTTAGCTGGTGATTAGAAGTCGCGATTGAATAAGTAACAAAAGTTTTATTGATGAGACCATTATTATACTAATCTAACTCCAACCATATTATACATGGCAAAATTACGGCTAAAGGAACAAGGTGGAGTCAAACAGGGTTCACTAAAATATTTCTGCGTCCAGCAGTGGATAAACACAGACTGATAATAATAATAAATCATTTTATTTCGCGTGGCATAGACGCATAGATAAATACTTTACAGTCTAACATACATACAGTGGTTGTTAGTATAAATATACTTATAAACTATGTTAGTATTGCTTCACTTGCACGATGTTGTTGTGCGTTCGTGTGGCACTTGTCCGCGGAAGCGACGGAACACCACTCCAGTGAGGAGGCATGGAACATTTGTACATTGTATTACCATTTTGTCACGATCTTACAGAACAGAACATTTAAAATACTACCAAGATTAGCCCAATCTCCACGTCGCAAATAAAAACATACGTACGTAGCTCGCAGGCTGATTAACAACCTAACATCTTATTACCCAACACACACAGTACTTATTCTATTACCTTTTCACCAATATCGGTCCCCCAAGGTCCTACAAGTTCGTTGAAAGTGCAATATAAACAGCAATATTACTCGTTGTGTCTCGTTTCCCACACATCATCTCTGTTTCGTAGTGTTTTCTGACGACTTGTGTTTTTGTGAGACAACGTAAAAGCTTTGCATTGTCTCGTGTTCAAATAAAAAGAAAAAATAAGCAATTTATTAAGAGAAGGGAGAGAGGGCAAAAGTGTTACCTAGTTTTGTCAGAATTCTCAGTAGCAGCACGGAGGCTGGTGATGTGCTCGGTAGCGGCAATAGGCTCGCTCCCTATTACGTGGGACTTAAAAATTAATGGCGAAATGTTACACCTCCGACTACCCCTTCGGGGATACAGTAGTTAGTCTTTAATAAAAAAAAAATTACGAGATGGCTTTAGGGTGCCCTGCCACTAGTGATATGCCGCGAGGATGTTAAAACTAGACAGTTTCATATAATTTTGCATGTCAAACTATTGTATAAAATATGCATTTGATGTAGTGCATAATGCGTTGAGTGTTATAGCTTCCTTCCTGGACAGAATAAATAGTGCGATCCACATTGTTGTTATATTGCAGGCGAGCTATAAACCGCGTGTTATTTGCGCGGTCATTAGGTATATGTACTGACTTTTGTGACGCATTTGTATTCTTCGTAAATCGTCCTTTCTATTTTGTTTATTTTTTGTATTACATTTATTCCTCTTTTTTATACAAAAGCCATTTTTCTCAATTTTAATTGCTAGTAACCATTAACCTCCATATCTTACCACCTATATACCTTTAAAAGCTAGCAGCACACACCTAGTTTTAAATGACATACGTAGTAATATTATATATGTCATTAATAAGTAGGTAACGTTTAGATATTCAATCACGCAAACGTGGCTGGATAGATTAATTAGAAATTTTATTATAACAGGTGCCACTTAGGTAGACCCACGGGCGTAATACCTTCTCATTACATACATACATGCATGTTGTATCTGCAATATATGTTGTATATCAATGTTTGTCCGTCAATTCCCCACAATTGGTTTATCCGAACACTCTCCATATCTGTGTTATCGACACGTTATCTCTGTTTTACATTAATAAAATAATTAATTGTGTTAAAATAATTATCTCAACAAAATACACCTTTACCTCAATTTATTAGTTGTAATTATTCATAAGATATTATAGATCTAGTATTAGTGTACTAAAAGATGACGTACGTAATATTGTAGTAAGTAAGTGATTATATATTTTATAGGATCTAATTAGCTCTAATCGCCTGAAACACAGGTTTATCCTAGTTCAGGCATATAATCTTATATCAGGATCCTAAACTAAGCTTTTGTACTCTAAATAAGTAAATTGTACCTTTTTATTTAACAGAATAAATTGAATTTGAATTTGAACATTATTCGCACTTACAGAAGCTCGCAGCCTTCGCCCTAATTGATTGGATGAATGGTTGCTATATAATGGTTTGTAAAATCTGCTCGTACTTTTAAACCGTAATAGGTATATTGTAACCATTTTTATTTATTGTGTTTATAGAAGGGTTTGAGAAACCAACCCGTTTATACTACAAATGTATTTGCCGTTTTTATTGCATAGTCAGTACCTAAAATATTACTTATTATTCATTATGTAGTGCTGGTTACAATACTGTTGGACATACGACTCCCCCAAGGCTCTCCACACAGACCGATCTTGAGCCGTCACAGCTAACCGTTTCCCGATCGCAACAAGAACAATTTATACATACAATTCCAGAAATATTCTTTGTAATGATATAATAGAAATTACAAGACACATCTGAGTAAAATCTAAACTAGCCGCAAGGCAACTAAGGAGCTGTGTACATGTATGACATACATGAGGAACATTTAGCGCCAGGCCCTGACCAGCTACTTAATGGCGACTTGTCACCACATACACTTGATAATGGACCGAAACTACTCATTATAATAAATACCAACGACCGGCCATTCTACTTCGATAATAACTATAAAGCATAAGTATGTAACGCTCATAGCATGAATAGCCGGTCGTAATAAATCGGCAAAGTTAAGCAACAACTTACGAATGTTTATTATAATTTTAATAGAATGAATTTTAAGGTTTTCAACTATTTCTGCCGGGGTCTCATGTTAGCCCTGTATACTTAATGCTGGAGAGATGCATTTATTTTCATTACTTTTACTGGATTTAAGAATATGCATAACAACTGGCACTTGGTAATTAGCGATACAGACAGTTCGAAATAAAACTAACATTGATGGTACATTTACCAGCAGCTCTGCAGGTAATTTAATTTTAATCATCTATGATTACTCTACTTATCGCTGGTTCAGAATGCTACGAGTACATCGCAGATATTTAAAGGTTACATCCACTTTACATAGTTTAAAAGTATTTTATTTATATATACGCATGCAACTGTCTCCGTGGTCCATTGAACAGCGCATGCATCTGCTGATGAGAGGTCCCGGGTTCGATTCCCGGGTCGAGCAAAAGTGTTACTGAGTTTTCTGAATTCTCAGTAGCAGCACGAAGAATGGTGATGTGCCCGGTAGATAGCAATAAGCTCGCCCCCTATTAGGTACATTGGGACTGAAACATAACTGGCGAAGTGTGGGTGTGTAAAACACCTCTGCCTACCCCTTCGGGGAAAAAGGCGTGAATCCATAAAAAAACGCATGCAACACGAGCTATAAATTATTAGATAATACGGTAAATCATTTACGAATAAAACTGTCAATATATTTGGTAGGTGAGAGCAAGATGGCAATATCATCACACAGCCTTTTGCAGTCCATTACTGGACCTATGTCCAGAGGTATAATATTGTGACTTAATACGAGGATTTGGCCCATTGTACCAAGCTGGCTGGGGTTGGTACTGGGTTTGAGATCGATTTTTCCGTTTATCTCCATGGATGCTATTTGCTTCGTCTATTTCTTTAGTCAAATCTTACGAAACACACTGCATAAAATGGGGTAGTTAAATGACACTTGTATTTTTAAGCAGCCTTCGTTTCACATACACGGTTTAAAATACCTTAGTAAATATTATGTGAAGTCAAAGAAACAATCTGACTATTTTTTACATTTATATAGCAAAACTTGCTGGCAATAGTAAGCTCTATTGCCGTAGATAATCCTATATTTGCCTTTGCAGTTGACCCACATATTAATCAGTTTCTAATGCTTATTCAGTCGTTTGCTATGTGTGGAGTATCGCTTATTTAACGAACAATCTTACAGGCGTTTGAGTACGACATAGTTTAAGTAACAAAGAGTTCAGGCTCAAATTATCATCACTTATTAACAGTACATCAACTAAATGGTACGAATTTTAAAGCCAATAAAAGAAAAATGCGATTGATTTCATAAAACTGAATAAAAACTGCATAACCTTTTATTCGAAGATGCTGCACTTGGCCGATTTTCTTCGTTATATAATATTATAATATAACATAACTTCACGCCTTAATCCCCGAAGAGGTAAGCAGAGTGTATTACACGCCCACACTTCGCCAGTTATGTTTTGGTCCCAGTGTAATAGGGGGCGAGCCTTTTGCCATCTACCGGGCACATTGTCAAGCGAGCGATAATTAACATTTGAATTCACTCATAACTTAGAAAAGTCAGGGGTGTGTCCCGGTGTTACTAGGGATCCGTCTCGGCAGTCCGTTACGAACACTACTGGGCTATCGCCGCTCAAATTCAAGCTTGAATCCTCGTAATAAAAACTACAGAATGCAGTATTATTCGAAGCTAAACACGCCCTTGTTTTCTTCGTTGTACTCCTCATTGTTATATTATCTTATACAAGTACCTCAAGAAACGTGAATAAACCAAGGAGTAGTTATCGGGGTAGTAATCGGCGCTTCGCACTTCGGAGAGAAACCACAAGTAGAGGCACTAATTGATGCCATCGTAGTACCACACCGTCACACACACAATGCTTTAACCTTCATAATCACAATTGTGGGCGAACTAAACTACAAACAGTTTCGAACTCAATACAGAGGTGAGAGCACCAAATATAATTGCTACACATTTCAATCCCATACATACTGGTTCTATAAATGGGATAGTTTGTTTATTTGTTATTACTCATTCAGGTCGCAACGTGATGTTATGGTCATCATCCTCCTAACGTTAACGAATTGCACCTCGGTGTCCGCTTCGTAGCCAGATTTGGCTGAATATTAGCTTTTCAACAGAACGATTGCCTGTCTGACCTCCGCGAACCATCTTGAAATCACGGGGCAAGCGATAATTGTCGAAAAGTCAGTGGTGCAACCGTATACCCTCAGCAAATAAAATGTTTCTAGAGTGTACCGTGTATGTACATACACCATATATTTTATCACGCAAAATTTCCATATCAATTACCGATTTGTTATTTTACTAGACGCCGCCAGCGACTTCGCCCAGGTCAATTATAGGTTTAAACTTTCCTCTTGAACCATTATATTTAAAAACAAACGCATTAAAATTCGTAGCTTAGTTTTTTTAGGATTTAAGCATACATAGGGACAGACAGACATAATTCAGACTTTGTTTTATCCCCCCCGTGGGATCTCCACCTTGACGTGGTGGGCGGGCTCAGTAACCGTGGATTGGTCACCCGCGGTGAAGCAAAGAGGGATCCAGGAGGGGACGCTCCGCGTGGGCTTGGAGGGGCCTGCGCAGGATGCGTCCAACGGTGCGGGTGCGGGGGACAGTTCTGTCTGTCCCTCGCAGTCGCGTGCGGTCGCGGGAGGAGAGGCGTGTCGGTGTTGCGTTGCCGCGCGCCCTATCTCCCGCGACCAAATGGGGGCGCACCATTCGATGCGACGCGGTGGGGCCGCAGAGGAAGAGGAGATGCGGTGTTGCGTTGCCGTCCTCCCTATCCTCTGCGGCCGCTGGGCGTTTTGGCGGCGGAGTCCAACACCTTAATCCGTCGCCAAGGGGGTTTTGTTCGGGGCCCGCCTGACCATCTGGCGGGCCAATACCTGTCGGAGGGTGGCGACGAGTGCTTTGGTGATGCCCCACCCTCCGACACACGGGTACATGGCGTAAGTCGAGGTGGTTTTTAGTGGAAACACCACATACTCCGGCTCTTATTTCCCCCAAGAGTCGGAGATCCGAAGGGATTTTCCTTCCTTCCTTTTTTATTAAAAAAAAAAGACTTTGTTTTATACTATGTAGTGATATTCAGGTCAATTCTACGGAAATGTATTGTAAAAGTAAAAAAATATTTGTATTTTAGAACAAGACCTCGCCCGCGGCTCCGAGTGTGTGGGACTCAAAAATTATACCTTAACATCGCTCCGTTGCGACGTAAAAGAAAGAACAACAATCAAACAAACAAATAACATTATTTGGAAATTATAATGTAGCTAGGTATGTTGTAAAACCATTTATAAAAAATATAAAGTAAGTAAGTATATCTACAGTATAATATATGTATATTACGATTGATGAAAAGACCAATTAAATGAAAATAATCCTTCCGATGACGTTTATTTTATCATTGATGGCACTATTCCGTGCCGCCTTATTTACTACGTATTCTAGATGTTATTGACACTCGCTCTAATGTAAGCGAGGCAATTATTCACCTCACTACATAAATACAAATAAATAACTCTTATCAAAAGAAAACACCAGTAATACCGTATTTCTCTCAACACAAACTAGATCACCTTGGCTCGAGTACTCGTGAAGTTTCGAGGTGAAATTGAAAAAAAAAATTCTAATTGGTGCGCTCATTTCAAAGATTCTGATATTAGAAAGACATGTTTTAAAAGAACGCCTCGCTAGGCTGTAATTGTCGCGGCAAAGTATGCTAACTGCATTCGAGATATCGATGAACCGCGGTGGTTTAGTGGATAGTCCCAAAACGCCTGTAGGTCAGAGTCAAATACCATCTTTGTCTGACCCAAGAGGACAATGATGATGATGTTTCCATCGCGATGAAAAAATAATTGCATTAATGATTGCAAGCTGCTTCGAACAGCCTGTTAAACCGTCACCATTGGTCCCAATTGTTAGAAAATTATATGAAATAAAATGTCACAACACACTGATTATAATCTATACTTATAACAACATTATAAAGCCGAAGAGTTTGTTTGGTTGAACGCGACAATCTTAGAAAGTGCTGCAGTTGATTTGATTTGAATAATTATTTTAGTGTTGGATAGCCCTGTTATCGAGAAAGAATTTTATTATATAAGATCTCACTATGAGTCAAAGACGCGGTGCAGTAGCCCTAAATAACATATATGTACAATCGAACAACTTCCCGCTACGCCTCCATAAGGGTGAGAATCGCTCATCAAGACATCTTCGCTTCCAGTGCTACTTTACACGCACATTGACACCCGTATGCAAAACCAGTTTCTAGTGTGCCTCGGGATTATGAGCGAGCCAAGAGATTTTTTTTTAAACTGTACCAGCGCCGACTTGTTGGATTGTACATATGTAACCACGGGCTCAGTAACATTTGATAATATATATAAAGAGTATGATTATCCACTTTATTACATTATTGCCTTAAAATGTGGACATTTACGGTTTTACCTAGTACTACTTTTTTAATACTTAAAAGTAAATGACAACAGATAGCCTCAGTTTTAATAGTCTCAGCTGCGCTTATTAGTAAAGGAAAACGGCGAACAATCCATTCCGTGTGAAACCATTAGTCTGCAGAACATTCTTAGACAAATAAAACTAGCGCTGCGCTGTGATACAAAATAATTCACTTTGCTAAAAACCGACCAAGGAATATATGTTCTAAGAAACTGAGTAGAAAGATCTTTGTTTACTTTTTATACCATGTCTGGCCCCGTGATATAGTTTGCGTTAATAATTCTAAACATTATAATAGTGCATGATATATGCGAAACTATGCATACTTTTATGTTAGATCTGATATGGCATATCTAAAGATTCGATTGAAGAACATAGGGTTTAGTCTTTAAATAG
Organism: Euclidia mi; assembly: GCA_944739405.2. Taxonomy (NCBI): domain Eukaryota; kingdom Metazoa; phylum Arthropoda; class Insecta; order Lepidoptera; family Erebidae; genus Euclidia; species Euclidia mi. Next base: position 807,843 of record OX123188.2, on the reverse strand, counting down.
AATATCAACATACAACACACAGTAACACAACATAACCATTATAATTAGATTATTGGTTTGTGGTGGATGTCATACACAAAATAAGCAATAAACTAACTAGATACGAATGTTGACACCTTAACCTTGTCTATAAATAAGTACAAATCATTTAAATTACAAATGTTAAGTCCAAATTTTCTTATTACCCAACGAAATAAAACTGTTACTGAAAATCACAAAAATCACAACTAAAAACCAAACCCACGCAAATTCAATAGTATTGTACGATACGATCACTACATCGAGAAATCTAATTATAATAATGACTATTATTATAATGTATGTAATAGCAAACTGCCGCTAGAACAAGAAGCACTCGTGCCTACGTAAGTGTTATAATAAACACTTGTTCGACGGAGCTAACTCTCGGGCCGGTCCACCAGACGTGTTAGTAAAGCGTGAGGTAGACCAACGATGTTGTAGGGTCTACCAAACTTTGTTCATAATTAAATGTTCGAAGTTTGGTATCAAGTTTTTATTTTGAATCAGTATAAGATAAGCAGGACGAATAGATACAGGACAAATGACTACAGGATAGGAAAATCTGAATTTTATTAGTTATGTACCTATTTGTGAAGCAAGTAAGCAAGGCTCGTCATCATCAATTTGAATTCATAATTTTTTTGCACAGCCTTTGTGATATCTGTAACACAAAGGCTGTGCAAAATTTTATGAATGAATTCAGATTGATACTATATGCATTTAGAGATGTCTTGCGATCAAGTCGTTTATATAATTAATTATACCCACAGATATTATTACTATGATAGTAACTACCAGTATTTTAGCACTTGATGTGATAAAATTATTAATGTGCACTGAACAAATTTCGTTACTTTCAAATGAAAAATCCACCGCGGAGGAAGATAAGTATCGTCTAATATGGGTAACTATTTTTTTTTATATAGACTCACGCCTGTATCCCCGAAGGGGTAAGCAGAGGTGTAATATTACACCTACATTTCGCCATGAATTTTTAGGTCCCACGTAATAGGGGCCGAGCCTATTGCGGTTACCGGTCACATTACCAGGGTAACTAACTTTTGTAAACATTTTTATAGATTCAGTTGATTCTTTTTAAGAAACCATGTACCTTGCCAGAAACATTAAAAAAATAACATAGTACACAAGAAATTTGGATTGATAATTGGAAATGTAAGTCCATTGTCAGCAATACTCGTGGGAAATCAACCATTATGAAATGTGTTCGAAGCCTAAGTATAACATGTGTAGGCATGCGTAACCAGTTACCCGCGCCATCGCGTCTCGCTAATAGAGACCAGCTTGTCCACAAACAACCTCTGTACTATAATTTAATCTAAACCTGCCATCGATTACCACAACCCTATCATTTGTGCATTGATACACTTTTAAAAGATGGCTTGTCTACTTCTCAATTACTCGTTTTATTCCTGCACATACAGTGGCGGTTTAGGATTTGTATAAATATATTCCAATAAAATAGATATGGGTATTCATTGTATCTGTTAGTTGTGTGTTTGTAAAGTCCCCCGCGACATAGGCTTTATTCATAGGACAGGAGTTGTCTTTTAAAAATAAATATTAACTTTTAGTACAATTTCAATATCTGCCTACTAACGGTTAAAAACGTGAAAGTCTGTGAGGATGGAAGGATGTGTATGCATGTTGATCAAACTTTGTAGTATTATAGTTTATCTAAAAATATATTATATATACTTACTACCTTGTGCATAAAGTAACTAGCTTTTTGGTTATGTCTACCTCTGTGATCCAAGGTGTGATACCCAAGTCAAAAACCAAATGCTAAATAAGAAAGATCACTAATACATTTTAAGGCCTATGTAATAGATGAGACGGATTATTTTTTTAAACCGACTTTCACTAATAGTCAATGCTAAGAATAAATCTAATAAATAATATGTGGTGCGGCGTATTCTCACTTTAATTAGATTAAGCAACGTTTTCGCTCTTCTTCGCAATTTGTAAGAAAGGGTAACACCCAACTTATCTAACTAATACTCCCAACACCAAAAACTTAGTACTTTTATAATTTAGCCTCACATAAACATGTCTTAAATAGAAATTTAAAACTTTTGGCTTGGCAGCTCCCAAAGAGTCCTGCAGGTACATACTACATTAGCAAATGCGTCGCGACTCATCGGTTTTTGATAATAGAACCATCCTAATGTTACAAAAATAATATTAAAAATAGATGAATATCCTAGAAAAATCACACGGAGTCACTGATCCTGAACTAGATAGAGCCAGTAAAGTAGCAGTAGTAACCAGAAAAGTGATAAACATGCCTGCTTATATATTTTTAAATTTAAATATATTTTAGAAAAATTACACTCAGACACAGAACATCATCGTGCTCATCATAACAAGATTCTCGTGGTATGGAATCGAACCCACTAACGCCGACAGAGCAGTCGGGTTCAGTAACAACTAAACTAACCAGAACAGTCAACATAAACCGTCTCCTTATGTTGTCGGTACATTACCTACCGTTTATCAGTTCCATGCGATATCCATCGAATAACCCTGAACTCGAATTACTTTAAACTAATTAGTTTATGAACTACAACTTGTAAAAACACGTCATTGAACTACAACATCAGAGGACTCAGCTTAACATGCAGCACTAACTTTCTACATTATTTGGGCATTAGAAGTTCGTTAATTATTATAACTTGATTTTTGGGCACAGCAAGTTCATTACCACTAGTTCAATGTCAATAAGATAGTTTCATAATTAACTGAAATAGTTTTAGGTGCATTGCTTACAATTTTTAAATAGCAGATCCCGGTTTTTAAGATCATTTCATTTTACATCAAAAAGGTCATCAAATCGTTATTCTGAATGTTAAGAGATATCTTTGTTGTTGATAGATTATTAATACTGACGTTTTATTGAGCTGACATTCTTGGTGGTCCCATATAAATAAAGTGAGTGTTATCGTGTGCGGGTCCATGGAACTTCACAGTGACACACAGGACGTCGTATCTACTGCTGTTCTTATTATACACATTGCAATTATTGAGAAGAATCTGATAAAAGTTTTCTCGCGTGTATTAAACACCCACACTTCGCCAGTTAAGTTTCGGTCCGAATGTAAGGGGGGCGAGCCTATTGCCATCTACCGGGCACATTCTGGGTGTTTAATACACATCTGCCTACCCCTTCGGGGATAAAAGGCGTGAAGTTATGTTATGAAGTTATGTTGTCTCGCGTGGCTATGATGGTTGCTAATAAAAATACTTCATTAGTTGTTCGATATGTAGAATTCGTTAAAATAAATTTGTTAAAATTTCTTAGGACCAGTGTCACCACTGACTTATAAGTTCCTGTCCAATTTCATATCTGTAAATATCGTCTAACACTATAGGTATCGTTGTAATAAACTAGTCATGTGTATTATGGATATCCCTTTAGACGTACACAAATTAGTGTCTACTGAGACCAAATTGTTATCTAATATAACAAAATCATGCGGCGTTGCTCACCCGTCAACCAATTACTTCTTCACACTTGCTTAGAAAACAAGACAGTGGGCTATTATTGGATACACATTTGCATAGCGTTTCATCGTACAAAGTTAATAGAAGAATGTTATTAATAAAATTCATTAATAAAAACAGGTTACTGTCTGTAGGTATATTTTTTAATTTTGATTTTTGTGAAACAAGATACTACCACTACTATATATTATTAAGCTGTTTAATGAATTTAACAATAATATTAATTTTAAATAAAGCATATTACAATACTTACAAAAAACATTTATGATAAAAATGAACCAAGTACAAACCATAGACATGATGCATCTACCGAAAAAAATATAACAAATTATGCCGATACCTATTCAAATCAAAACTCAAAATTATTTATTTCATCTAGGTCACAGAGTAACACATCAAAATAAAAATTTACTCAATATTTATACCAGAGATGAGTCGTCTAATATATTGTAATGTACAACAAAGTAAGTGTGGCGCCTGTTGTGAGTACTATCCTCTTCGTGACAAGTGCGTTCGACACACTACGACGATGTGACAATGAGTTGCACTTCTACTAGTTGTGTTGTACTACTGACTTTATGAATGGCAGTGGCACTCACCTTTTAAAGTATTGTTGTATTAATTATTACTAATTAATTGAATAGAAATATAGTTAAATCCACTATTACCCTTGAATTGACTATTAATTGCTTATTCCGGAAGCAGTTTTGAAGAGTTGTTAAAAATAAGTAACTAAGAAACACTAATACAACTTCTTCCAAAATAAATAAACTAAATAAATAACTGATATCACAATGTGGTAGTAATTATAAATTGATCCTTATTAATTAACAAACCGCACATGATACCGAGGCGACAATATCTCGAACTCTGAAACTGTAACAAGAATGTGCCAACTGAAATGTAGTTACAGCCGCGAGCTTTGCAAGTTTGTAAGTGTCGTAACTACGTATTAACGTGCAATAAGTATGAATTAAATAAATAAACGTAAACATACGACGATATCATACTCGTAAATATTATTAACACACGCCGCAACGGTAATGCACTCACAATTTATTTTTAAAATTAAATCTTTTGAAGTTTACACGAAACAATTCGACAAACGTTATTTCTCTTTTCAGAAATATTTCTTCCATATTTTAAAGGTAAAAAGCTTTTCAACTGACGTAAATGTTGCTACTTTAAAGTAATTAAATTAACATCTCGTAAGGAATTCCATATTTACATACTTCGTCTTATAATTTCCTTCTTTCGCAGATTTTAAACAACCGAAATATGTAATGACGCATATTGCGTTATTATTACATATTTCGGTTGTTTATTCAAGGCATTCGGGTAATTTAAATTGTTCGTAAAAGTTAAAAATGTCACTCTTAGTTTTATTATAAACACAATTACTTACATTGCAGCCTTGTCTCCAAAATTCAGTTCGTGCAAAACATTAACACTCACATAAAATAAACATAAAACCAAAAAAAAACTTTTAAACACACTTTTGTAAAGTTCAGAAAAGTTTATAAGTATCAACTTTTTAAACAGAACTTTTTGAAACAGAGATAAATAGTTATAAAATAAATTGAGATTTAAGTCACATCAGTTTGGTACTGTAACATTTTTGGCGGAGTTTAATTATTAGTTACGAAGTTTAGCGCGTCGTCGACTTCGCGTCGGGCGCGGGTGCGGCGCGTTCGTTCGCGGCCGCGGTGACTCTACAAGTGAAATGTGCCGAACGCTGCGCTCCCAGTCCCTCAGACTATCAAACTCAAACGCTATCCCATCATTCCCATCATTCGCAACACCCGTCGCGTGTCAGTTAAACAACTCCGGACACCGAACACTTTTCAACTTGAAGGCCGTCTCCAAATTCGTTTTTCTCACAACCCTTACTCTTTTGTTTGCCTCCTAAGTATTATCTTAACGCGCATTCTTTTCTAAATGAGATTGCATTTCCGGCACGTATCGCAATTATTTTCTTTTCAGCGCGCTCTGGCTCGGTGACGTGTATCCTGTAGATTTTAATTAAAGAAGTCATGTTAGACAGTGTCTATATTTATTTCATAACGCACGTAATACACATAGCTTTTGTATCATAATTATAACAAAACGCTTACGTCTTATTTCAGAGATGTTTAAAACCGCATAACAATATATATGTAGCATACCTACTACAGATATTTTTTGGTACTATTTCAATTGGATGTGAAGTACTTATCACTAGTGAGCGCATTTAAAAAGTGCCTTAGCTACATATGTCGTGTGCATATTATGTTGATTGTTTATGCATGGCTTATGGCAACAACTCTATACACGCTTCAAAAAATGTAAGAAGTATTAGTGAAAATTGACGATGCTGGTAGTTTCAAGCACAAGAACTTTTGCTGAACGAGACTTTTTCTTTGACTTTACCTCTACAGTTTTTATGTTCATAGTGTAACTAATCGAACTTAGTACTGTTTGTGTGTGAATGTTGGTATACGTATATTTTTAAAAGGAACAGGTTTCATTAGTATATAAATCATTGGCTTTTGTTTTCATGATTTGTCTGTTTGATAAATACTCGCGTTAAAGAGTTGTTATTAAGTACTGGTATTACCAAACTTTTAATAACATTAGCTTAATGTTTTTCTATTTTCGAACACAACTGAAGGCCACTCTACAAATGAGCTAATATAAAACTCTAAATGTATAAAGATATTGTTTTCTTTAAAACCAACGAATAATTCGAAATAACAATTTGTGTAGTACACAAAGTGTTATCCAAGTGAGGCTCGAACCCACAACGCTCGGCGCAGTGTTAAGGTGTGATTGGTGCGACAACTATGGTATGACTATAACATTTGTGTGGGTGAGTCAAATGTTGTTGGAATTTGGTCAGAAGCAGTGTTGATAATGTGATATTGAAGATGCGCCTGGCAGTCTTATTTCAATATTATATGAGTCATATGCATTGTTTTTTTAGATGTAAAGCTTCCCAGCCTAATTTTTAAATAGTCGTAATGCTAAGCTATATTTTTCAACTTTATTTATTTATTTTTACGAACCTTGTATGCTCATCTATCTACGATTGCTTTTATTTTTTTATTTCGTTAGGATATTTATCAGTTTGAGATACGTACTGATATATATCAGATTTTCAAATAATTTCACCCAATTACATACACAAGCAATTTGAACAAATAATTTCATGCCACTGGGTTGTAATGTGAGGAACGCAGGTCACAAAATTAGCTTGAACCTTCGTAACACACAACACCGCGTAACCCTCGCGCATACTACAGTTTTGTTACAACGCAACTGTTGCTCGCCACTTCTTTAATGTGTAGTTATTTCTCTTGTTTGTTCTTGTATTTCACAATTATTTGACCAAATTAATTCTTGTTTGTTTTGTATTTGTATTATTGTATCAAATTGGACTTCTTTTATGAGCTCCGCAAAGTTTTACTCTATTTTTTTATAAAATATCACAACTGCTAATGTAAGCTAGCCAAAATGTGAAAATAGCATCTTGATATGGTCACATTTTTCGTGTTCGTGTTAGTTTGTGACCAACTCTGGTGTCTAAGTTTTGGGATCTATCTAGATAGTTATTTTAACTCCAATTTAGGTGACAGGATTACTTGAGGTAGATACCTCAAGTAATCCTGTCCCCTAAATTAGAGTTCAAAGATTCGATGATACCCACCATGAATTATACTTTTTGTGATTGGAACTTCCAGCCAGGTGTCATTTAGCTATTAGCTGTGCTTAGCTTGGGAACCAATAAGTATGCTTGGGTTGTCTTGGGATTTTATGTTTTAGAATTAAATGTTGAAAACAGGTAGTGTCTACTATTATTTCGTTAGAAAAATAAACTTCATCAAGCCCTTTTATATCAATTGCAAATCCTATGACTTAAGCTCATAATCACTATTATTATACTGCTCTTTATCTTATTAATTGGTTATACATCAACCGATTAAATGTTCCTATGTATATTTTATGTTCGCAGAGGCACTGCGCAATGTTTATAGCACCATACATGGTATTAATGTTTCCCATTATTCACATAAGCGTAATTTTGCATTAGGTGAGTAAACTAGTATGACAATATAGGTAGTTTTATTTATCTGTCTTGAAAACTGCTTGTCTTTGGCTGTTATGTTTAAGAGTAGCTGAACTCGCGATTACACCATTAATAAAGGGTTACTGACGTTACCCGTGGCTCACGACATGATGTTATATAGCCTACAGCCTTCCTCGATAAATGGGCTATCCAGCATAAAAAATACAATTTAAATGTTTTGTCGTTTCTTGAAATAGAGACTTCTTCAACCAAACTAACAAGCAAACTAGGAATCTAATCTATATAAATTGTATTATTTGTATAGATTAGATTCCTAGTTAACTATTTCATTATTTTATTTTTATTTTATTTTATTCTTATAAGGAAAACTAACAGCTAACAGAATATTACACAATACAACATTAGCAGAAGGCCAATTACAAGTTTTCACATATGGACAGTATAATATTGCAACATACACGTACACAGTGATATTATAATAATTTTACAAATACTACGTACATAAGATATATACACTAAGCTATTATTTATCATCCAGAAAACATACAAAAAGAGATCAAATTATCATTGCATAGAATATAATATGTATTAGCTTTTGGCATGCGGAGGGAAAACTCTCAAAAGTCTCAGCACTGTAAAATCCACTTGCAATCTGCTATGAGTTTTCCACTTAAGTATTCTTGTCTACATGCAAAGTTTTCTCAAGGTTCACCTGGGACTAAAACAGTGTTGTAGGTGTGAACAAAAATCATTTACTAGAATGTAGTCCAAAATATAAGTTACTCAAAAATGAAGAGAACAAAGAACCTAGATGGCAAACGCAGCCCAGATGTGAACAAAAAGAAGTTTAAAATAAAGTCGATGTTGTCATAGTATGATTAAGTTTGTTTTTAAGTTGCTTGTTACATGCAACACTTAGAATCGTCGTATATTTAATAGTTATAATTAATAAGATACAGTTGAATATAAGACTATACAAGGGTTTCAGTATAATATTTTTTCTTTTCCATGGTGCATTGGACCTTGCATTGCGAACGCGGCACTAAATGTAAGTGTAGAGTTATTAAGTAATTAACTTTTAATTTGCCGTTCATGAGCGTCATATTGTGATCTATGTAATTTAATGAATTTATGAGTTTTACAATTTGTTTTGTTAGTCAGTTAAAGTTCTTTACAACTATAACCAGGGAAATATCAGACAGATATTAATCAATGTTTTGTAATCTATTACTAAATTAATTAAACTACAATTAATTGCTGATTGAATATCGGATTTCGCACATTATTGCAAAATCACCTTGTTTTAAATTGAAATTATTAAAGAAGATGTAAATCTTTCAACGTTATAAAGTAATAATCATAATTCATTTTATAATAAGACTCTTCCTGTCTTGTACTCAACATAATATAAGAAAAAACAAAATGTACTGTTTGTTTATAAACGTGAAAAAAAAAAATGTAAGCTATAATTATATTTACTGAATAATGATGCTTTATCAAGATCGTATACGATGCCATCGATAATAATGCCTATAGTGTTACCTGCGCTTTTATCATCATCAATCCAACAGGGCGCGTTCTTATCATAAACTCTATACACTAGTACTAATATACATTAGTGTCTAATAATACAATTAGGAACATATTTTGGTGGTTCGTACCTCTGGCAGGCGTGTGCCTTGTACCACAATTAATAGGGCGAAAATAGTAAACGCCATATTCATGGATACTCATTATACTGACCTAAAGGATCCCCGCAGATACTAACTGTTTCTGCCCAATCCCGTGGGAACTTCGGAAAATCCTTTCTTAATGCACCCAAAGATGTTCTTTCTTAATGTTCCAAAGAACATACTTCTGGACTCTAAACTGATGCCAAGAAAGCCTATCTTCTATCAGAAAATTGTAATTAATAGGTAGGTATACACATAGGTACTAATTGGGCTTCGGATTTTCAAGTAACAGACCGAAGCTACAACCATTCACTAGCTATGTACAAAAAGTTCTATTACAGACAAAGAGATGGATTAGCTACCTAAAAGAGTCGGGTTCTGCATATACCTAACACCCCATCGGCAGCTACGCACGTGCCTATAATGACAGCAGCGAACCACAAAAAACAAACCTCTTTATTTGTACAGAAGCCGCGAGCCAAGTATAAATCGTAACTAATACCAAAACTGTGTCTGTAATAAGTAATAATTTCACATATTTTATGATTGGACAAGCGCCAGAGGATGTGTAACTCGTTCTATAGGAAGTGACGACTTGTTCGAGTCAATAGACACTCTGTAACTTGTGATTGACAATCCCGTAATAATGGCTCGTATCTACTCATGGTTTGAATTATTACTAACATAGACAAACGGCTGTCTTATTAATACATTGGCTTGCCACATTTCAAGTTCTGTGGAGTTAGCTGATATAATGACCTCGTAAGCCAGGGGCCAGGGATGCAGCGCTTGCGCATTGCTGGCGTAGTCACATGTTTTTATGCTCTTCTTGGTTATTGCAATGACTATGCCGCAGAAGAGATAAATGATATGTGTACGTCTCGTCTCGTGTAGTCTGTCATCTCCTGTTTTGTCCACGTGGTTACATACAATGTATAACAATGACGAATTTCTGGCGTTTAGTGATTTTAATTTCTGCGTACAGCTGCGGACGGACAGATGGATATGGAGAAACTATAAGGGTTCCTTGTAGTTAAATACGGAACCCTAAAAACGGTTTACATTAAAGAGATTTGTCACAAAATTCGATGCTATATAAATTCTGTGTAAATGGATACAACAATACAGCCATCAATTTAATAACAACTTCCTAATTCAACCTACCCTAGCTCTGCTATGTCCATTAGCTATAATCTACTTCACTAACAAGATGACTTATATGTCCAAAAACTATTCCTCCATCGTTATCCAAATTAATCACACTCAAACTCAAATATGTTTATTTCCATAAAAATGTTTAAATTTTTTGGACACGTCAGAAGGTCATACAAATTAAAAAATAAAAAAGTAACTTAAATGCATATTAACATAGTTGAGCATTGAAAAAAAAAATGCCTGTTCAGAAAGTAGAGCCTCGTGAGAAGAATCAGGCAAAAAACTCCGAGCCACTCTTTTCTTCGTCTTGATTCTATACAATTCAAAAACTTAGTAACTACATTGAATTTTTCATAGGGATATGAGCTGGTGTGTCTATAATGTTGTTGTCAATTAATAAGGTTGTTTTAATAATAATATAAAAGTACTAAACTAGCATAATATAGACACAATAACTCACACTCACATGAAACTTACACTAATCAAACATAAGTAGCCTGTGGGACCGAGCAAATTAATCCCAAGCATTTTTTTATGATCTAGCACTGAATAGTACCCTTTTTGACAAAGTTTACGTTTCATAACCTTTTTGAATTTATTAAAACTTAAATTTTGAATATTGCTTGGCACTTTATTGTAAAAGCGCACACATTGGCCTTGAAAAGATTTTTTTATTTTCTCTAGCCGGGTAGCCGGCACACTAGCTTACTCTTATTTCTAAAATTCAAATTGTGGATATCACTTTTCTTTGAGTATGAGGCCTTGCTTTGGAATAAATATATTAGGTTGGAATAAATATTGGCTCCCAGCATCGATTTATAGTCAAAACATCCAATACATCACAACTTCCTATATCAGAATATACACCAATAGTTTACAACTCGTGTTTGGCCCACTCATCATAAAGATATATATGCCGAATAATTCTGTGTTGGTAAAAAATCTATCGTTTGTCGCTTTTATGGACCATAACGGTCATAACTTTACTGCGCTCGTAAGAAACAGGAAGCGGTGTAAAAAAATTAGTACTTATATCTTTAGTTATAAGAGGGTTCATAATATTGCTTTGCATATCAGTCATCCTGCTATTGAAAAGAAAACTGGTTAAGATAGTAAATTTTGTGACTTTAGGAGGAAAAAAGTGCTTGACAGGCAATTTAGCAACATATCACGTAGATACAGTTTTCTACGAAGATCTGAAATTGCCGCACTATTACCACTATTTTTGCTGTCATTTCGAACTTGACCGTTGCTTAGTACCAAAATAATATTATTTTTTTTTCCACAGCTTTGGTTATATCCGTTCTTCACTCAGACAAATATACCTGGATATTTATTCGACAGTTGCTACTCGTCCTAGTAACTAGCTAGCGCTAAGTGTTGTGGAATATTTATGTTCGTTTGTTGTAGGTTTGTAAAGTTGCCCGCAATACAAACTTAAGGTTGTCTGGAAGAAATTGCTTGTAGCGATAAAGCCGCCTATTGTACATTTCTACATTTAACTGTCTATCTATTAAATTCGTATCTAGTACAAAATTGATAATTTGCTATTTTTCAAACCCTGTAGCAGGTTAACTTTGAAAATACATAAATTCCTTCAAGCACAACTCTGACCATGCTGGATCTGTACTGATAATCTGCTGAAAGTACTTGAAGGTTGTGGAACTCAATTCGGTGGCCTATATATGCGGGATCACCTTGCGGGAGGCCTACCTGCTACGACTTCCGGTGCGTGGCCGCCACTCCAGATCTCCCACTGCCACTTCAACCTGGCTATTCGGAGTTTTCCGTTTCTCGTCTCTTTCGCAAGATACTATTTGCTTTGTGTATTTTCTATGTGACATTTTGTATCCTATATCCTTAACCACACGCCCCGCTAAATTTTTCATGTAAATGTTTTCCATGAATCAATTATCGGCAGTGAAGTGTGATTCTAGGTCAAAGCTATACATCACTTCTTTATCACTGACGCGGGCCTGACGCAAAATTTACAACAAACCGATATGAAATGATGCGGTCTTTAACATACGAATTTGATCTGCCTCTGTCCTCATAGCTAGAAAACTCTCGCCGGGTGTTCGGTTCATACGTTAGGAATGTTGTGAAGATACAATCAAATTCTACGAACGCAATATATCCTTACGGCGCCGGTGTAGAGTTTCCACGAATCCAATGACATAGCTGTTATACTGCTATATTGTTATACATGAAAACTCATATAACTCAGAAAATCCAAATAAAATTTATAATTCACTTTTTTGACTAATCATTAATGAGTTTCAAAATACTTTTGAGAGTAAAACTGTAACACTAAAGGGTACTACCGGATCTTTTAACCAGTGGGCCACTAAAGGTATATACAGAAGTAGAGCCAAGTTATTTGAATTATATGGTTTGAAACAACATAGATTTGACACACCGTTTCTAAATGATGTAAAAAGCTACTCAAAAATTTTTAAACAAGTTTGTATTATGGCAAAATCAAAATTTACTAGTGGTAAAATAGTGATGAAAACACGTTAAGCCGTCGGTCCCGTCTACCTTATAGATATTTGACAGTCGTTGGGGAGTCAGTACCTCTGAATAAAATGACACTAGTCTAAAGCATGGAATATCTCTCCGTTTGGGTTGCGGAGGTCAGAAATGCTTTGTGGAAAAGCTAATATTCAGTCGAACCCGGTACATTTGTAGGCGGACCTCGGGTAGCATAACGCTTGGAGGATGATGACGCAGATAACTTGGAAAAATCAGTGGTACGCTCCACGGGTGTGATCCTGGAATCCTGTGATTAGCAGTCTGCTGTTCTTGGTAACTCCACTATGCTACACTAGGTAATCGCTGCCTTGTTTTATGGAAAATTATAGTGTCACACATTTTTTTATGAAAATGCGTTTTTACCCTTATTTTCTATATGAACCATGTCGTGGACCACAATTAGTATACAATAAAATACTTAAAACATTTGTACATATATCATTGACGGTCGCCCGCATGCTGCTCTTATCTGTGTCGCAGTGTTTCATGAACGTGGGAGATCCCTCGCTGAATAAATATCACTTAATTCATTACGATTACATTATTAAAACGATGTCCGTTTTCTTCTGTAGTACTCAGAAAAAAGGGAGGAACTGGCTTGCGATTATCTTTACAAGGCCTTCTGTACAGAACACAGTTTATTGGAATTGAATTAATTCAATTGAAATGTTGTTTCCAAAAGTGATCCTGAATGATGCGTTTCCTTTGGTAGCTACTTTTATGCGTGATGAAATAATTTGCATCTAGAAGTAGATTGCGAATAGTTGTATGATTAAAATATTAATCTTGTTTTGTGCCTGTTAAATCTTGCAGCATACTGAGTAGGTGCATTTTTTCGCTCACTTTATTGAATGTGCAATAAAAGATGGAACTGTATAGAATGTCAGATTATGTAAAATACTCAGGAGAATGTCTTTGATTTTTTCACTTCATTCATAAGGGGGGCTGGGCCTTTACGGTTTCTTTGAAAGGGGAGCAAAAGTAGAGATCTGTATGATAAATAGAATAGTTGAAGCCAAAAATGAAGTCTGGTTATTTTCTCTATGAGATGGTTGTCTGGTTGGTAATTTGCGCTATTTGATCTTTATTTCTGGACATGAATATTAAATATTATAATACCAAACTTTATTGCAAACTTAATTGCCGCCGATTTTAAAAGATGCCCTCGGCTCTTGCCGTGTGCAATTGTATTAAGTATATAATAGACGGGTGTAATATTACACCTCTGCCTATCCCTTCGGGGATACAGGCGTGAGTCTATATAAAAAATAAATAGGTATAATAGATGTACTTTGCCTGCGTTGATTGAAAGTTTGTAAAATGCCCCGCAATATAAGTTATATCTGTGGTATGGAAGTTGGCATAAAGAAAGAAATTTACAGGCATATAAATCTCATTTGATAATTAATAATATAGCTGGATCATACTTAGTATAGAAACATTCAACACAAATAAATTCAAACCATTGCACATCGCTTGTCGCATACCGAGTGGAAGTCCAATCTACACTTGCGATCTTTGAATGCTACAGGTGATACATAGGCATAGGTACAGTTTAGCGCCACCCATACAGACGCGAGGTCACCGACCTCCACAACATAGTAACACACAATTAAGTCGTCCATAATTTACCAGCACGTACTCTGTTTGGGCAGGAAGCGCCGGGTCGACATAGCACTGAGTGCTAATCGCTGCTAATGAGGGAAGTAGCAACCTCTTCAGTGAGTGCTAAGTATTAGTCGAGCCTTTTACGTGGACCTGCCATGCACACGCATTTGAATTGGACGCGCTAATTCTAATTATGTATTAAAAATAGTATGACTAGTACGATAGATTTGGAGGTATTACATTGCGCTTGTCGTTAGGTCTCGTTTTAGATTTATGAGTCCAGCAATTCGATGACACTATTTGACATTGGGTTTTTTTTATTTTAGTATAGTATATGTATGGTAAGAGACTTAGTAATCCAGCTCGAAGTATAGTCGATTCTCATCTTCTGCGTAAAGTAACAGCGTTTGATCTGTTACGTTAATTTACGTGACAAAAACATAAGTAAACTTCCCTGACTATTCACCGTTCGGTTTTCCGCCTTTTTCTCCTGCGCCTGTTTGCCGGTAAGCAGTGATTACGTATTGTTTCTTGGGTATAGTCTCTCCCTCTCCCTAATCCCTCCTTTTGTAGGGATTATTAGCTGAATCCTAATGCTATAGAGCCACTCTCTCTGTCACATTCCTCCTTATCATTATCATTCTTCTTTCATTCAAGATTCAAAAATTTCTTTGTGTGTTTTAGAAACTGCTTTTGTGGTGCTATGAGTTATGAATAAAAAAGTCATGTTATTGAAGAGATTCATTAGGTACGTTCAATATAGAAGTAATTATTCGGAGTTGTAATAAGAACGATGTAATACCGAAATATAAAATTACATACAGGCTATAAATAACAATTAAAAAGACATTGCTGAATTTGACTTCCACAAACGACAGCTTGCATCGACAGAATGACCGCCAAATAGACATATTGGCGGCAGATCCAGTTCTGCTTCCTCAGCGAAACGTCACACACAAGAAAGTTTGTGACATGATGCAATTGCATTTTACTGAAACCATTATCTTACTACTATTATAAATGATGTACGAATGTTTGTAATATGGATTCCTTTACGAAAAGCTGTTGAACAGATTTTAATAAGACTTGCACTTGTCCTGATAACCCATTCCACCAGATGCAGCGGCATTTTGTTATCTATTTTGTACGAACCTTAAATAATTTATACTATACTTGTCTTAATTCCGTGTTTATGCCTAATCAATGACCTCTCCTATGTAGACATTTACTATTATCTTAGAATCATTGAACTGTGATTTAATGCAGTGAAATTGTACTTATTTGTATTCACTCTACCAGATACAAATCACCATCTTTATGACCCAAGTTACGATCCTCGGTAATTGGCTTTATATTCCAATACCAGCGATACAGAGTTTAATCAAGCTACGGTTCAAATATATCGATGAAACTAGCAAATATTATAGTAAAAATATTCATTTTCTAAATTTATAAAATTAAATATACGATCATTCATCTCCAACGTAGAATAAATCTAAGATATTGGTTCGGCATCGCACTTTTTATGTACTATTCAGATATTTGATCGGAGCTTAGAATTTACGAGAACACTAGCATTATGTTCACGCCGCAAATAATAAGATCCAATGTCGTAAATGTTAATGTTCAGTACAATAAAAGTTTAGTGCTGGATGTCAGAGCTTCGTATGTAAAGTTCTTTGTGTGTTCACCGAGCAGCTATTGTGGTTTTCAATAAATATATGGTCTCTTTATTTGCTGAATTTTCTAATGGATGGGCACTATATTTTAAAAATTATAATTTCACTCTGATGGAAATTGAGAAATCAGCGTTCTTGCCGATTTTATACAGTGATTAAGTTGAGGTACCGATATTTCTCTAGGAGGGCTGTGCGCTCAACGCGAGTGCTACAATCTTCGTCCAATGGCTGTCTGCTACCGTATTCATGTTGTGTAACATAATTACTCGACTACAGACGATTACGATATGTAGGTAGTTTTACTATTCACTACGATAATAATCTGAAATGCTGTGATCAGTACTTGTTTGTTGCGCGATGTCTGCAGTGTACCCACAACATCTTGAAGAAAAAGTAAATTGCTAACATAACTGTAGCAGCAAATTACGGTAAATAGAATAAATACAAATGAAACAAGTACACAACTACAGCATAACATAGAATTATTTAGGTAGGCGGTACATATTCTCTCTACATTCCAACTATGAGGCACTTGGGATGTACTTACACGAGCTCCGACTAAAACTGTCAAAGGAATTTTTCCACCTCAAAGATGCTTAGCCATTCTGAGAGGCTCATACATTTAGACTTTATTATATAACGATAACGGATAATGAAGGAAATAAGTGAAAGTAACTAAAGAGACTGAGTGTTCAACTCATTCATGAGCCGTCACTATTGATTTGCCAGCCTGTGAGATGGGAAGTGGAATATGAAGAGCAGGATGAGGAAGAAGGAAGAAGGGATTGGACACCCGACATTATCGCTCACCGAGTGAAATGCAACTGAATAAATACTGCTGCTTTAAGTTGGTATTCTGTGAGATGGTAGCACTTGCACTCCCCTATTCCTTCTCCCTCATCCCACTTCTCGTCCTATCCCTGTTCCCGACCCCAAAGGGCGGCAACGCACTTGTGACTCCTGTGGTATTGCTCGCGTCTATGGGCGGCGGTAATTGCTTACCATCAGGCGATCCGTCTGCTTATACACATTCACACGACAGAGCTTTTAAAACGCGACAATTTTCACACTGGGTGTTGAGGGTTAAATGCATAAAACCTTATGGAACTGGAGACTAGATAGATTTTAAAGCGCTCGTATGAACGCTCTCGTCGAAAATGCAAATACTAGAGTTAAACTCTGACGTAAATGTGGAACCATTAAGTAATTAATTAAAATTTGTTACGTTCATAAGCGTCATATTGTGGCCTAAATGAATAAATGATTTTAACTAATAAATTATGTTGGGATATGGGACCTTAATGTTAATCTGTACAAAAAGTGTTTATTCATCGGCAATCGTCCGTGTGATGAGCGTGTGCTGTTGACCTGTGTAGTGTGTAGTACACCTTTGATTATTGCTCGAGTACTTGGGCTGTTTTTAGGAAGCGCGCTCTGATTGCCCCCCTTACTCGATGTAAAGAGGTTGGGTAGATGCTTAGAGTTTACAGTTAGGCGTAAAACGTGTGTCATATCTTCACTCGTATCTAAAGATACTGTTATTTTAATTGATGGCTTGAGGCTATCCGCTATCATCGAAAGGATAGTCTGTCAATCTTCTTTTGCTTTATGCGGGAGGGTTATTGTCCACCTTTGGTGGTTCAACGCGCTGGTGGGAGAGGTGTTATTTTAGTTCACATATTTTTTATTAGCTCAAGCCACTGAGATGATAATTGTTGCTACATATTTTTGAGGGCTGTAAGGACGTGCCGTTCAGAAGTGGTCCACACCTGTCTCCATCGAAGCAAACTAGATGGACTTCCAATCGAAAGCAGGTTTAAGCCTGTCTACAATATATAGCAATAGAGCACTAGAAAAAATCTACTCTCAAGTGGCGAGCAATTGTACGTTCTTATTAAGTTTTGAGTGGTTATTGTAACTGTTATAGAGATAAAACAGAGGTATTATAACTTAAATATGTTAGATACCGCGATTAACCTTTATAAATAGGCTTGTGTGTAGAAGGTAGTAGTTGACTAGGTGCCACAGGTAGGCGGCGCGGGCGCGAGCGATGCACAATCAGGCAGTTATCAGCGCACGTACTGAGAGTTAATTAGCAGCAGCTCCGACGCACCTGTGTCGCTGATAAGATAGCCACTGTCCCTCCTCGCGACGAACGCTCATACCACTTTCGGCTATCAACATACACACACATACAAATGTGCATACATACAAATTCTACGTGTGGTGGCAGATAAAGAATACAAAGTGTCTCTACCCGATTTCCTTCCGCGGCTACTACGAGTATCTTTGTGAAAAATCAGCATCCTCGACATAACCCTAAACCAACGCGTCTAGTCATCGCGGCATATTGAGTAACATCTCACTTTGACTCACAATGCTTTTGTGGAGCAAATTAGGAGTGGTCTATGTCGAACTGTGGAAGGCCTTATTGATAATTCATGACAGACTTTTTTTTGGTATTTTCTTGCTTTCTGACATTGATACGTTATTAAAATTATAAATTCTGAGTAACGTCAATAAGGTCGAAAATCGCATGCACCTGTTTTTTGTAATCCCTATCGATGGCTGATCACTTTCTGATAGTCATTGGTTTTGTAAACATTAATTGCTTTTACACAATTTCACAACTAATGAGTTGCTAAGTATTTTGTTGCCAACATTGACAATATTTAATTCAAGATCGAAATATTCGCGAAACTTTTGCTCGAGCAATTCAGCAAATGCGACAAAATTATCAGGAGTTATACCTAATTAAAAAACCCAATTGTACGTTACCATTGTTAAAATCTTTATAATGATTTAATTATTTCATCTAGTATTATTCATACACACAGTACAATAAACAACCATTATTAATAATAAAACACCACATTTTTATATTAAAATATTAAAACTTGCAACGTACAAAACAAACAACGTGCGTCGTAATAACCCTAAGATTGTCAACTTCCTGTGCCTACGTAAACCGGTTCTTTCCACTCTCGCCGCGTACACGACAAGCGGCCAGTGGTCACGCACACATAAGCCGGGTGCTCGTAGTAGTGCAACCGATTCGCGCTATTGTTTGAAGCTGTGTCTCTGTTCCGTTTATCTACTCATGTGGTACGAACTATGAAGCTTCGGTAGCGCCGGCCGACGGCGCGCGTCTCACACGTCACAGTAGTAGCGTTTCATAGTCACGCAGTTCAAACGCGCCGGCGTTTGAACTGCGTGACTATGAAACGCTACTACTAATCTAATGTAATTGAAAACCAGCCTAAGTCTCGAGAAATTATGTATTATGGAGTTATTATGTTTCTCGCTCCATCTCTCTCACAAAGTTATATATAAACACCGTGATTTTAGATGGATTTAGATATGGATAAATATGTATATTCTAATACTATTTAAACAAGAAAATATTCATAAATAGTTTCATTATTAGAGTATACAGTACATAATTATAGAGATTGATCGAGGGGTTTTGACAGATAAATCCCTTCATATAGCATCCTATTGCAAGTGCAAACTTTTGGGACGTAGCTCTTCAGGTAGACATATAAATGTAGATGCACTGTTTATTTCTTTAAAAGGCAGTATTCTATAAACAGACATGTTAACAAATGATCTGCTTAAAGATTCACAGCACAGCTCTAAACTTCACAGTAGCAAGTGTGTTGCAATCACGAGCTTATTGTTGTCAAACTTAATTTTTTTCTTTGAATACTAGATTCAAAGAAAATTTCAGCCCAGACGATTGCCATTTAAAAAGCTTAGGATGATCATTACAAATATTCTTATTACACAAAATAATAAAAGCGCACAACCATTGACAGACCTAATTTAATGTAAAGCCGCATAATTTGTTAGGCTCTGCCCCGAACATATTATTTAACTGGTAGCGTTCTCATATTTTTACGAGTTCAAGTCTGAAACTTACTTATTTTCTGAATGCAGTTTACGGGTTTCATATCAAGAAAACGGGCAGTAAAAATATAAAATTTGTTCGAAATTGCAATGAACAGGTCCTTTCGGCAAAATACTTGGAAATAAAAGCGAGATGAGAGCTGTTGTTTATCTGCCATAAAGTAGAGGTTGTCTCAAATTGAAACAGGCCGAGTACACGTTGTTTCAAGAAGCCTCACAATAAAGTTGTCACGTTATGTTAACTCGCAGCTCGTACTACGTTTGGCGTAGGCTCAGATCCGGTAGGCTGTAACCTTACAGAAATAAACAACGCCCTTGTTCCTGGAAGAAAGGATGAAAATAATGTGATAAGCCTTTCAGGTCTAGGTGAATATACACTACGAACATTTAACGTGATATATTCATGTTTCGACTGAAACGTGAAAATAAAATGAATTTGTCGTATAGGTTTGTTGTGCAATGCTTATTGAAGACTAGAGGACGCCAGCAGCTACGCCTGCATTTTTTTTTAATTTATCCGTTTTGGCCGATCCCGTGGGAATTTCGGGAAATCCCTTATAAGTGCACCCCTACGGTCCCCAAGGAACATACATGCCAAATTTCAACTTCCTGCGCCCAATAGTTTCGGCTGTAGCGTGTCTGTCAGTCAGTCAGTAACGCAAGGATTTTATATATTAAGATGTGTGGTTGGTCGTATTTGAAGAGGCATTGTAATTTCACCAGAGTATTAATCAAAAAGCGAATTTTCGTGAATGTGTAGCTAACCTTAAGTTTATAGGTCACCTATAGAATTACAAAATCTTATAATAAAATATAGAATGGTCTGGACATGGCACATTTTGTACTTACATAATTCATGCCGTCAAGTTTAGCACAGATTCAGACTGTACTAAAGTAACTAAAACACAATATTGTTTAGTCATCAAATGTAACTCATCACTACCAAAGCTTTGCAAAGAAAGTTGCGCTTTGTGTTGTGAGGTTTGAGGCTGGTGACGTCATCACACAGAGACAACATGAACTCGTGTTAGTACAACAACTTATTAACACTTACGTTGTGTTACACGACTGCTTAATTATACTGCATGTTTTGTAGCTGCGATTTGTAACCTTCATTCTGGTAACGCTATGAGAGTTTTCAGTTCGTCATAACTTTGCGTGATGCACTGATTTATCTTTTTGTTCTCAAATGTAGTAGCACTCAAGTTACTTGAGTGTCGTAAAAGAGAAATGAAGTGGAGTGGCGTCTATTCAGGACCAAATAAGATTTTTGGTAAATTTGATTATGTAACTATGTAATTAACTGAACCAAGTCAGGTATTTCGGCAATGATTTACTAAATCTGTAGAATTTATGGTGGCAATATTTTCTTATCCTATCTTCATTCGGAACATGGCTGCACTGTCAGTTTGCTTCGGTATGTTTACCTTCTGTGATATGCCGCTGTGTACTTTAATTATTAAGGTGGTAGAGTTGGTTGGAAATTTATCAAAAACTTCTTTAAGTTAATGACCCAGCTTTCTGATATTTGTAGGTTCGGCTGAATGTTAGCTTACCTAATGAATTACTGATGTCTTAATCTAAGGAGATGCGCGATGTGATGCCTAATCTCTAGAACTTAGTTGAGAGTTTAAGGTCGTAGGAATCTGAAAAAGATATCTATAGAACTTAGAGTCAAAGTCAGAATCGCGAAATCTGTTTCATAAAGCTGTATCTTAACTAAGATCTAACTTTAAAATCATCTATCACACATGTTCCCAAGTTTCTTTTGAATCTGTTACTTAATGATCGAGATATCTTGTTTGAAAATTTAGCTAACAGATAACTTTGTGCTGTGTTTTCTTCAAGTTAAGTGAATTAGTACGAACAAGCATCTGCGAAATATGATTACATTTATGTTTTTATTCATTCATTTGTGTGTGTTAATTTTATTTTTTGAGAAGACTTGTCTTTGACTTGACAAGTTTAAGCCATGTATTCACTAGGGGACAAAGTCGCTCGACTTATCGCGAACAGTCGCAGGACATTTACGTGCGACTGTCCCGCGACAATGTCGGCCGACATTTCGCTCGTCCACATACCGGCATTGTGATCGAGACGTCGCCTAAGTGTTAACACAGTTTCGTTGGTAGTGTGGACCAACGAAGTGTGCTATAATCGCGTCTAGTCGCGGAACAAATAGCAACACACGTCCTCACAAGTCAAATGCCGTCGGAAACTGTCGAGGGACACGAAGTCGCGCAAGGTCGACGCTATCGGACCGTCGACAAGCGACTTGTTCCGCGACACGTAGATGTCACCTGCGATGTCGGGCGATGTCCCCCGCGACGTCGCTCAACACGTAGAATTCGTGTCGGGCGACAAGGTCGCGGGACAAATGTCCCCTAATGAATACGAGGTTTTAGAAATGGCGATTTTTTATTATTGTTTGTTCTAACTATTTACTCTAAAAAACTATAAAATGCAATTTATTTTATATATATGTTTATGATGACGGTCATCAAAAAGCTATTTTAAACTGCCTGTTATCTATGAGACAGCGTTTAAGTGTAAAATAAGTTGTTAGTGAAGCTGAATTTTAATTTAATACGTGAGGTATCTATTCACATTTAATCAATTATTCCATTAAAATGTTAAATCAAAAGGTGTCTATACACTTTGATCATTTGTATTCATTATAAAGAGAATCGATATAACTAAAATTTAAACCTAACAGTAAGATAATGAAAACAAGCATCGGATTAATTAATCTGTGCATTCATTAGATCTAGCTTAAAGGTATTCAATAAAATAATTAATCAAGTTCCACTTGACTTATGTACCTACTAATAAATATTTAATAACTTAAATTAGAATCTAAAGGCTATTAATAGTCTCTTTTATAGTAGTGACAAAGAAATGATTAAGCTTAATAAACACTGAGCAAACGACGAACAAATATGAATTGCGAACACAAAACAAGTAAGTAAAGTGTCAGGCTCAAAGGATCGCGTTCAGAATCTCTCTCCGGGTCATCAAGGTCATCGCATATATTTTTTCAGGCACATTAGCTCTCTAATCCATTGGCTTTCCCAACAATGTATCTCGTTTCCTTCCCTCTGTGTTATCTACACTATTTTTGCTCTATACACGTTGAGTTGAAAAGATTAATAAAACTTGAAAGTACCCTCTTTAGTCGGCAGCTCGGTAAATGAGATAGCTTAATGTTCGATCGCACTAAACATTATATTATTTTGGGAGTGTATTCACCTTGCGATCGCTTTAAATTGGATATTATATTACAGTGTAGTAGAAAAATTACATCACATAAAGAGTACCGTTATATAAATAATGAAATGACTTTAGCTAAATTTGATGCGTAAAGTTTCGCAAACCGTCAACAAATTGTCTAATTACCATTTGATATTCATTTTACTATTATAACCTTGGCCTGTTATAAACTACTTTTGTGAGTACAAAATTAATTAATTCACATGTAATCAAATAAATATACGTAATTACTTAGATTTCCGAAAATGTAAGCAACAAAGAACATAAGACCTGAATTTATTTGACATCCATGACATGTTTTAATTTCAGATAATATTGCAGACATAATAGTACATTTAAAAGCATTTAAGGCACAAATAAGCACCGAAGTGAAATAGGTGTACGAAATCCTACAATATATATAACATTTAAATGTCCAGTCAAACTGTAATAAAATATATAAAATATTGCCCCATGTGTCTCTAAACGACAGGGCCTCAACAATAATGCGAGTTCACGAAAGTACGAAAATAAATGCATTAATCCTCATCCTTAGCAGATTCTAACTTAAACTTGCAAGCAGAGGACATGCTGCACGATCTGTCGTAACAAAGTTACAGCGATGTAATCACATTTAATATTCGTACCTATCTTCGTAAACGTACCAAAAGCCAAGTATATCTTTTGTCTAGTCTATATGCCACAGCCAAATGGTTTGAACGGCGGTTTAATTGCACAACTAGCTCTTTTAATGAAAACCGCCGATTAGCCTTGTTTCTGGATATTTTAAGGTCTCACCTAGGCCCGGCAGAAATCGCTCGGTTTCACAACTACATGGCATCCATGCAGATTTTATTTCCAAAGTTAACTTTAAAGATAGCTGGACATTTGTCTGGAAATCACGATAACAATGTACAATTAATTACCAAATGAAACCACTCGGCCGCGACATGTGCCAGGTATTTGAAAACTTTAATATACTGATAGTGATCCCACTGTGTCGTGACCACAGATTGTCGTATCGTTTAATGCGCCGTCGCTTGTGCATTTATATGAAGCTATTCATATAATTATAGTACTACATGCCTAAGTCAAGGAGTATATATTAAAATAACTAGGTTCATTATGTTTTAGTTTTGACAGATTTGGTCATTGTCGGTATAATAAGAACCATTCTGTGATAAGAGCAGCTAGAGACGACGATAGTCCAATGATAAATTAATCGTTACGAGATCGCGAAAACACGAGTAGTGTATAATATCCAATGTGACATGGTCTGTAGAAGCATTAATGTCCATTAAAAGAATGTGCTTATAAATAAAAGAAAATATATACACCGATGTCGAATGCATTTAAGATTAGGTAAACGAGGCGAGATGTTCTTACCACAAAGGGAGGACCTGTTAAGGCTCGTACACACAGTGCCGGCGGTATGGTCGTCGGCATTGTCACCAGCACTGCCGACGGCGACGGCTTTGCAGCACGAAGGAGCCGCCGGCATGGCCGCGCGGGTTGCAACTTGCTACTTGTGTGTGGTCGTTCTATACAACGGGAATGATGTGGCGGGGCGGCACCGACGCCCGACAAAAGCCAGCGGCCCGAGACGCCGGCACCGTGTGTAGCAGCCTTTAGAGACACGTTACACGAGTATCAAATCAGCATGTTTTCGTCAAAGTCAAAGTCAAAGTCAAAATCATTTATTCATCTAGGTCACATGGTGACGCTTATGAACGTCAATTTTAAAATTAAATTACTTAATGCTTCTACATTTACATTTACTGCCTCGTTCGCAAAGCAATAGGTAGAGCAACGAGAAAGAACGGGCAATAAAACTCGAGGCCACTCTTTTAAATCGCCAATATTATAGTACATATTTTTATTTTTGTAAGGAGCTGCAACTGTTACACATTGTACTAAATTACTTGTAAATAGTAATAGTTACAGACGTAATACTTAAGCAATTAATGCAGTTACTAAATTATGTGTTTTAGTTAGCCTTCCAATGCGAACAGCGAATATTGTGTAACAGGAGCATCCACTTACGACTTATAATGTATACAACTTGTGACCATGTTCAGGACTATGGTGGAAATGTATGTTACAGAAGTGACGATATATGAATACACAAAATCACAAAAACGTTAGTTCACAGACCATGATAACGAGTTATCTACATCTTACAGTACAGTAAATTGTAATAAAATTAGTGGAACAACAATGCAAATGTAAATGTAGTAAGTGGAATGACCTAATTATAATAAACGAATAATAATTTAAAAGAACTAGAAATGTTATATAGTAATAAACTGAAAAATGCTAAGTATCTATATAAATTCTAAATAAGTAGTAGATCATGAGTTGTCTAGTGTAAGTGACCATCTATCCTTATCACTAACATAATCATTAACAGTATATATTACCTTTCCTAATAAGGCAGTCTTTTATTTTACTTTTAAACGTATTAAATGGTAATTCTAAGAGACTAATTGGTATTTTATTGTAAATACGAATACCTAGCCCTACAAAAGAATTGTTAACTTTATGTAAACGATGATAAGGGGCATATAACTTATGCCTGTTCCTAGTATTTATATTATGTATGTCACTTTTTGTAGTAAATAAACCTATATTTTGCCTAATATACAATATATTAGCAAATATGAACAGCGAGGCTACTGTTAGAATTCCTATAGACTTAAAGCGTTCCCTAAGAGTATCTTTAGCACCTAACATGTATATTGCTCGTACCGCTCGTTTCTGTAGAACAAAGATATTCTGAATATCCGCAGCTTTGCCCCATAACAAAATGCCGTAAGACATGCCACTATGAAAATAGCTAAAATAAACTAGACGAGCTGTGTCAACATCAGTAAGTTGTCTAACTTTTCCGACAGCATACGCTGCAGAGCTGAGCTTACCTGCAAGACATGCTATATGTGCACCCCATTGTAACTTATTATCTAATGTAATGCCTAGAAACACTGTGGAGTCAACTGTCTCAAGTTCCTCCCTATCTAGCATAATATTAGGTCCCAGTTGTCTAAGGTGGGTAAGGCAAATTTAACACATTTAGTTTTTTTAGAATTAAGTACTAGGTTGTTTGCTGTAAATCATTGTGTAACTTGTATAAGTGCATTATTTACATCATCAAATTCATTCCTATTCCTGTCTACTTTAAAAATAAGTGACGTATCATCTGCAAAAAGTACGACATCACAGATGTTTTTTAAATAAAAAGGTAAGTCATTAATATATACAAGGAATAGAAAAGGACCTAGAATTGAACCTTGTGGAACGCCTAACTTTATAGGTAATTTAGAGGATGTAGTCCCATTTACATGGACACACTGAAATCTCTGCCGCAGGCACGACTCGACAACACAAAGTGCGGTTTCCTCTACGCCGTAGTGGCGGAGCTTACGCAGTAGTGTGTCGTGATGAACGAAATCAAATGCTTTTGATAGGTCACAAAATACTCCGATAGCATTTTTAGATGACTCCCAAGCATTATAGACGTGTTTTATGAGAGCAACACCCGCATCAGATTCGTAGCTTTATGACTTGAATCGCCTCAAAATATCTCGATGAACGAAAATTCTTTAAAATCATATGTTAAAAATGTAATTTTAACAAGTAACATGCGCGAGTGACCCGCGCGCGCCGCAGAGCACGCGAGTTACTTGCGCGGGTGGCTCGCATTGGTACATGCTCGAGTCGCTGGACCCGCACATTTTTTTAAACCAGATGTTTACGGTGCATGTAACCCGCGCAAGTGTCTCAACATGCTCAAGCTACATGCGCCGTGTACAAGCACCCTAAGCTTTAAAGGCGATAAACGCACAAAAGTTTGAACTGCGCTACACCGCTACAGAGACGTGTTGAAACAAATGAATTTGCAACAGAAAATAAATTATATTATTATTTGCTTAACATTGATATTATAAAGTGTAGGCTTTTGCGGCATGAAAGAAGAACCATGTGCTGTGGTTCTGCCGCCTGAAACGCGACACCCGGTGTGGAATGTTGGGTAAGCTTTCTCGCTTGGAGTAGAGGCCAGCCTACTATGTGGATTTCGTGAGCTAAGCGGCGAATTTTAAAATGTTCAAAGGAATTGTGTTAGCGTGACACCATTTCGTTCAACGTTAGAGCGAATAGAATGATAGCAGCCTAACGACCAGAAATCTGTCATCTGCCGAAGTATTACCTCAAAATAGGCGTTTGTAATGTAGGGTAGTAGAATCAAACTAAAGTAGAAGCAGCAAACAAGAAATGCGCACCTGAAAGAGCCCATAATAACAGATGTGACTCTCTTTACAATTTCATACTGCCGATAGATCGACCTCTAAGGGCAGTTATGTAGAGGGTCTCAACTTGCTGATTTTTTACGCAAGGAAAAGTATTTAGGTTTTGTCATTGCCTACATAAAACATTGGTAACCAGCAGCTCAAGATGCGGTAGAGCGCTATCGCTGCTGTCTGATATCACCATTTATTAGTAAGTGCAGCCAAATTCAGACCAGACAGTTTAAGTTGGTGCAAGGAGGGAGACTTGTCTAATGATATATTATGTGTGAATCTTGCGCCAGTAAATTAGCGAAGTGTGAGAGCGGTTTCAGATTAGCGTTTTATACGCGCGTATAAGCTCGTGTTTGGAAGCGCCTGTAGGCGCGTATAGGCTCGCCTTTTGACACACGCACAACTCGTACGAGCGTTGACGCGCGTCTAAGCTCGTATAAACGCGAGCCGTCGAAATCCATGTTGACACTGACTGATGTCACTACAGTTTCGAGCGAACACGCCGATATATGGCCATTTACGAGAGACCGGTATTTTGACGCGCGTAATGTAGCGCGCGTGTAAGTGCGTATGCAGAAACGACCGTATACGCGCAGAAAAATACGCTAATTTGAAACCGCCCTGAGACAGTGCACGCCGCGCGCCGTCTGTGCCCACCCTTATGTGTCTGCGAAGTTGCGCCGTATCAGAGAGATTTTTATGAGTCTTTACCTTTAATATTGTTCAGTTATTTAGCCATTTTGGACGGTAAAACATCACAAGTTAAAGTAGAGCTATATGCCGCTGAACTAAAAGCTATTATAGTTTTTGTTCAAAAAACTGCGTTTAGTGCGCCAAATTTGAACGCTGCCAATTTTGTTATAATGAGTAGCTTGTGTAAGATTTAAACTGTAAATGCTTTTGCGGCATCCATCTTTTGTTAGATCTGTACGTATTTAATGGTTTTACACACACGAACTGGCAGATGTACTGATCGGGCATGATAAATGTTGGATTTATAAATGCTGTTCAAGTCGCTGTTGCAGAGAAATAGTATATTCAAATTGTGCTCCTTATGTAGGTACATCCGTAAACATGGCACTTGCAACAGTGCCGAAATATCGGTTACTCAAAACAAAGGTACGTGGTTTATATCCCGTAGGAAAAGTAAAAAGTAATATTTTATATTGTTTTTCATTAAGCCCGAAAGGCCAGAACTCTAACCTATAACTACCGTATTTCTCGAACATAATATGTATTAGCTAATTTTGGTAATACTACTGAACTAACTAAGGACATGCAGTAAACAGAATAATACAATTTAATTATTATGCCTATTTTTATAACTTCCATAACTATAGACTTACTACTAAAGTTTGGCCACACAAAACTTTTCACACGACAGACATGGCTAGGAAACGGGGCGATACAGACAACTTTCACGGCACTTTTGAAAAACAAGGCAGGAAGGAAGGTAAAAAATATTTTTTGGCACAAGATTCTAGGCCACCCGGAACCAGAAACTTTTTGATGAACAAACGAACTGTCATACATATTCATAACATTGTGGCAGCTTACGTCAACAAACAACTTTTGCGGAAAACCAGTGAAAATCTTTGCGAAGTTACAGATTTTAGGTAATATACTGGGTGTAAATGACGGCGTACCGAAAACCAATACCAGTGACAGTACTCAGTACATGATACTGAGGCCCTTGGCGGCCGAATTTTCTGGATCAGTTATCGGTACGCTGTTCCTTACACCCTGTATTAAAAAGCAAGATAACTCATAAGTAAGATAACTCTTCATTGTCATCATCATATCAGCCGTAAGACGTCCACTGTTGGACAAAGCTCTCCACCTAGACCGATCCTGAGCCACTTGCATCCATCCGCTGCACGCGACCCCAACAAGATCGTCAGTCCACCTTGCGGGAGGCCTATCTCTGCTACGACGTCCTGTGCGTGGCCGCCACTCGACCGGTATGACCGGTACCTACCGAGTGTACGTCATAATACCGTCCATACGCTCGGCCAATCAGAGAAGGCCATCGTCCGCGCTCGTGAGTTTTGTCCATATTTGGTTATGCGCTGACACGAACTCTGATGGAGGGCCCAGTATATATAGGGGCCGACAGAGAGACCTGCACCGCTAATGATTGTTACCGTGCCTAACTACGTGCCACTACTACTACTTCATACGTGTATCCTGGTCCCAGCTACGGGTGAGTTACTACATTTACTGCACTAGCGTACTGCCCATCTCTCTACCTGCTAGCTGAGGCCGGCTGACGCCGCCTGCCTGACTCTATTGGTTGTGGCTTTCCTAATGCTGTTTCCCTTCAGGTTCCAGGTCCACCTTAAGGCTCCGGGCTAGTCTACCTAGACCGCTACACTTCCTGCATCGTCATCGACGTCCCCTCTGCCGAAGAGTCTGGCCTGCCCTGCTCATCGCACTCAGACCGTCGGCGCCTGCCAGCTGAACCAACGGCCTGCGAGGATCTGCCCGCTACGCGCAGCCCTTCGAGCAACCTGCCCTGCACACTACCGGCCAGTGTCCTGTTGTTGGTCGGTCATACTCGTGCAAGGGAAGTGAGACAATACTCGGCAATAAACGCATCTAGAACCTCTACTGCGTTTCTGTTGTAGAACCCGTTACAATATACGCCAGAGATCGTCTGAGCAAGCCCAATAAACATGAGGCTATAGTTCCGGTGAAACTTTCATTCCTTCAAGTGGATTACAATATAGTTTCACTAAAAGCATTTTACGCAATAATTTCGCAATATACAAACAGTAACACGAGCTTAGAGGTGTATGATCGTAAAGAGGAATGCCTCGCCGCTTGTATGTTGTGCCTGTACTTATACACAGCTCGCTACAGAAATAATGCAGGGCTTTCTACTTCGTAGAAGTAGTAGCACGGTCACTTAACAACGTATGTAAACGTATGTAAGTTAGTATGTAGTGGCCACATATTGCACATTTTTAGAACACGTAATATACGCAATACGTGATGAGTGAATGAAAAAAATGTTCGAGATGAGTGTGCAATTTTCTAAGTAGTTCTAATGGGATTCAGGTGAACTGTGGCTGGTGACTATGCAAATGTAGGTAATGATAACAATATTTTGTCTTTATATATATATTTCTTGTATGCGTGTGTATGTTACCGAACTCCTCCCAAACGACTTGACCGATTTTGATGTTTTTTTTTGTGTGTGTTCATCGGGAATTGAGAATGGCTTAGATTCACAAAACAATTAGCAAAATGGCGGTATGAATATAAAACAACAGTCACAATGACTACTATTTGGAACAACTATTTAATCGTCTGCATCGTGACTATTTCGTTTTAAAGTAAAGTTCGTTGTTGTTCATGCAGTCAAACTTCCCTACATTTTTATTTACCCAAGTTCCTTTAGTGTTATGGTTCGAATGTTAATACATCAAGTCTAGTACAGTCGCGGTCTGAAAGTGTTTACCACCTTAAGGCTTATAATTGCATGAACACATCAGTGACACAAGGACGACGATATTGTACTAGGCAACCAATCTATGATAACATGCGTTGCGTAGCAACTAGTGTCAATAACGATTTATTATTCCACATTTATAATATACGTTTATTTAATTACAAGCGTGATATTTACACTGAAACTAAAATATTTGTAGTCTTCAAATAATGTTATTTGAAACTTGCTATTTACGATTTAGGTATTTGTTATTAATAAGTTAATCAAATGACTTTTACATTGACAGATTATAATGAAAGGGATGGCGAAAATACGACATCCTGAATATAAAACCTTTTTGAAAAAGATACAATATTTATATCGCCTAGCGTAAGACTGCCTCGTTGGTCTAGCGGTCTAATATTCATACTCTTTTTTTTTGAATCGATGCCTTACCAATGATTGAAAAGTAATAAGTACTCAGATATAGCATTTTAGACCTTGCTGAACCCAGCGTGACAAAGAATGTAATTTGAAAAGTGGTAAACATTTTTAGACCGCGACCGTACATTTTCTTCCTCTTTGGTATTACTTACTGTACCTAAGAGTGGTTATCTCAGTACTCGTTGGATATTCGTCGATCGAATTGGGGACGTCCTAAGAAATGAAAAGGTCCGAAGCACCCGAAACCGGCGAGCATGTATGCAATGAGCAATTAATGTAGAGTAAGCGCGTCGGGTTTGCAAGAAAAGAAAGAAGTTGCGTTCTGTTGTCTCTCCCGGTGGGAAAAAGGTGTGAGTATATGTATGTAATTGGCTCAGTATGTCTAGCTGGTTGCTAATTTATATCAGTTCCAGTACTCGACTCCTACAAACTGAATGTGCACTGTAAAGTTTCAGCTTCACGTGTTTTCGGATGTAGAATATTTAATTATTTATGCATACTTATTTACACTGCGCCGAGCACGATCTGGACTTACTACTAAGTTGGAAAACGAGGTATAAATATTCGACATCAGAAAAGTTGTTGCATTTGATCCTTGCAATTATATGTCGCTTCCATTGGAGAACACAATTTAATATTAAACTATTCATTTATACATTCATCTGTAGCAGCGATAGCCCAATAGTGTACGTAACGGACTGCCGAGGCGATCGTCTCGGGTTCGCTTCCCAGGTAGCCCGGGCGTTATGTGTGTATTAAAAATGTTAATTATCGATCGCTTAATAATGTGCCCAGTAGATGGCAATAGCCTCCTTTTACATGCTGACCAAAACATAACTGGCAAAGTGTAATACACCTCTGCCTACCCCTTCGGGGATAAAGGCGTGAAGTTTTGTTGTTATTTATTTGTACAACACCAACGCCAAATGGTTTAATATGACAAATCATCATCATTATTTTAGCCTAAAGACGTTCACAGCTGGACATAGGCCTCCCCCAAGGCTAATGCAAAATGGCAAATAATGCAGTTAAATGCATTATTTATCACACTTCTTGTCGTCTGGTCATCTCCAATATTGTTATAGTACTGAAAGTAATGATGATGGGTTAAATTAAAGTATTCTGTATTCTACACTGATTACCTATGGAGCATCGACGGACACCGTGGTATATAGGTGGTCTCGATCGCCTGCAGGAGAGGTAAGTATTGAAGACTGTCACAAGTACTTCATATATCATAAATTATTAGGCACCTATTGCTGTATTCATATATTCGTGCATTGTCTTTATATTCGTTTACATAACTATAACTTCGCTAAGTAAACGAATAGGTAATGTTAACTTATTTTTTATCATAAGTCTTCATCATCTTACAAATGAATAAAACTAGCAGTCATAAAGAAAACACCCATGTAATCAGAAAATATGAAGTGACTTTGTTTAAATCTTTACCCATTTTAAATGTGATTAAGTACACTATTATCGTTATGCTCAGTTAATAAATTATTTAGAGAACTGCTTCATTACTTTCTGAGATAAATGTTACGGTTTATTATAATACTAGAGGACGCCAGCAGCTACGCCTGCATTTTTTTTAAATTTACCCGTTTTGGCCGGGCCGATCTCGTGGGAATTTCGGGAAATTCCTTCTTAGTGCACCTCTACGGTCCACAAGGAACATACATGCCAAATTTCAGCTTCCTGCGCCCAATAGTTTCGGCTGTAGCGTGTCTGTCAGTCAGTCAGTAACGCAAGGATTTTATATATTAAGATTACTAAACTTTGTCCACGGCTTCGTCTGTTTGGGAGTTAGTTATCGCGGTAAAATGTAGTCCTATGTCATACTCTAGCCTCTTATCAACACACACGTTTCTTACGATAATAATACCATGTCATTGATCCGGTGCGACGTGTAAGAAGGACAAAGCAAGAAACACATTTTAAAAAAGTAAAGATACATAAAATAAAGTTCCCCTATTTCCTGTCTGTCTGGATGAGCGCGATAAACTCGGAAACTACTGAACTTTTGTACGGTTGCCGCTAGTAGATAGTGTGATTCATGAGGAAGGTTTAATTGTATAATTCATACGAGCGGAGCCGCGGGTGATGTAACATAACATAACTTCACGCCTTTAATCCCCGAAGGGGTAGGCAGAGGTGTATTACACACCCACACTTCGCCAGTTATGTTTAGATCTCAATGTAATAGGGGGCGAGCCTTTTGCCATCTACCGGGCACATTGTTAAGCGAGCGATATTTAACATTTTTAATACACACATAACTTCGAAAAAAGACAGAGGTGTGTGTCCGCGGGGTAACTGAGGATCCTTCCCAAGACTATCGTCTCGGCATCGGCAGTACGTTACATGCACCACCGGGCTATCGCCACTTACCTATGATGTCTGTTAACATTATCTATTAGTAGACATCACCCGCGATATTATTATGTTTATTGATTTTTGTGATTGTGCTGTGCGATATTTGTTTGTGTCGCCGCTAAGTCGTTGAACTGGGATTCGACAGAGATGTTGTTTTATTGAGAAGGGATATATGAATATCGTTTTAGTCTGACGATACAATCTTACATTCAGTAGGCTATAATAATATGTTGAAACTAAATATTGAAAGGCACCAGCAAGTCTAGAATAATAATATTCTACCACATGCACATAACACCATCAAATGTCAAACTAAGTAGAGCTAGGGGTATTAAATGTTAGACAATTAATTAAATTACTTACATAATACTTTTTGAGTAAATATATACACACAAACACCCAGATCATGGCAAACATCCATGTTCATAGACGCAAATTTTTGACTTGAGCGGTAATCGAACCCCTATAGGAACATGAATTACTTCATTGTTTTGCCGCCTAATGAAAACACACTTACGGTTCTCCCTCCCCAGAATCTGGGGCTGGATGTTCTGGTCTACTAGGGTCTACTCAATAAAACCATCGCACAGTGTTCATCTACCAACCCAAAAATACGGTATATTTCTTCTTATTCCTTTTGGTTTAATCTAAGAATTTAACCGCTAAAGGCGAAAATTCCGATGCACTGAAGATCAGACGTGTTTGAGCGAGCACGTGCCTCGTGACGTCACACGCACTTGTAATCTGCACATGTGTACGTATGTTATATGTAGATACATTCTTGTACTAAACATAATAAACAGACAGACACATGTCGACTGCCTGTTTATTATGTTCTTTTTATAGATCTGCTAAATTATTTTGCTGTATTTTTCTTTTCTTACGGAGACAACTCCAGATTTGGGAGTAAATCCTATGTCACGAGGGACTTTACAAACATACAAACGGACACAAAGTACAACCAGACTAGAAACAACAATTTATGGATCACGCAAAGTGTTCTCTCGTCTGGGGATCGAACCGACCGCGAGGCGACCGTCTAAACCATTATATTTGCTTTTACTACCTTGCAGACAGTATACTCATAACTAAATGAAGATAAAAGTATTATATCGTCGCAACATTTTTACAGTAAGAGCTTCTTAGGTCTCAAGCCTCAAGAGAGATCATCTCATCAAGAGATCTATGAAGACTAGTATAACTGCCCAACCATAGAAAATAATAAGAATTTTCTTTTCTCCTTCCCCTGTACCTTCAGGAAGCAGCTAAGCAAACAATATGAGGTTCTACAAATTGGAGCGGAGCGTTAAGAAGCTGAGGACCTCTGATGAAAGTACTTAATCAAACAGGTGAAATTAAAAGGTGTTTGAAGTGTCCCAAATAAATAGTGTCCATTGTGGCGGTGGATGATGAGAACGTTACAATAACAGCGCAGGTAAACATCAACAAGAAAACGTTGTTACTTAGATCAACAACTCAATAGACTTTATGTAAGCACTTGAATTATCGTTCACCTAGATATGCCTAATATTTACAAAATATGAGACTTCGAAATAATAAATAGGTATAAATTTTTCTTCTTTCAGATAAAAAACCGGCCAAGTGCGAGTCGCACTTGCGCACGAAGGGTTCCAAACCATCATCTATAAAAAAATCACGTTTGTAGTATACATACAGTATACTTAAATATTTTACTTTTATGTAATAAGTATTTATTTCTATAGTTATATATTTCCAAATACTTAATTTTTTGCAAATATTCAAGTTTTTAAGTGTTTAAGATCGAATAAAAAATTTAGCAGCCCGGAGTCTGGTGATGTGCCCGGTATCGGCAATAGGCTTGCCCCCTATTACGTGGGACCTAAAAATTCATGGCGAAATGTGGGTGTAATATTAACACCTCTGCCTACCCCTTCGGAGATACAGGCGTGAGACTGAGAAATAAATAAAAAATAAATAAAATTTGCTTAAAATTTACGTTTGTTGTATGGGAGCTCCCATTTAATATTTACTTTTTAATTATTTATTTTGATAGGTAATATACAACTCAATATTCTGTGAAAATTTTAAGCTGTACCTGTACCAGGAATAAATCCAATGCGGTTGGGGACGTTACAAACATTCAATCTTGTCACAGTTATCAACGAACACAAAGAACGCTTATGTAAACTCTAACTATAAACAACAATCAATAGATCACACGAATAGTTGTCTCGTATGGGAAACGAACACAACAATCGGTACAAAGCGGCAAGACGCCCACTTTAACCACTACGCCATACATCACAAATGGACTAATATTAAATTTGTCATGCAAGTTTTAAGCAGTGGTCGCCTCGCCGCTAACAGTGTTTTACGATTGACATGACATCACCTTTTTGCAAGGTGGTCTAAAATGGCTTACAAGTTTGAGGTAAAATTTACTTAATCTGAAGAAAAATATTGTCCTACTGAAATGGAATATTAGCATATAACAAAGGCCATAAGTCCAAGTTCATAAGTTATTTTTAATGTAGTTTTATGGGGCAATATCCGTTAGGGTGGGCGATAATGGGGCGGCAGGCTTTTAGCTGACACACCATACTCGTATCACTATGACCATGGAATATTGCACCGCGTGGGTAGTCAGCAGCAATCACACTGAAACTGGAGAATGTTAAAAGGCCGATTTTTCCACATACACACAACACTATGTAGTCCCAAATTAAGCAGAGCTTTTACTACGGGTATTAGACATTGGATAAACATATGTACATAATCATACACTTCTTTTTTGTACATACATACCTACATGTCAGAAACAGATAAACATCCATGTTCACGTACAACATGGTTACAATGACGCTACGCCACCGGGTCGTTAAATATTTTTTTGAAGTAGATGAATTGAATACGCGCAATTTGCGATATCTGAAAGAACAAACTACTTTTGAAAAACCAGTATTTCAGAACGAGTTTTCTATTTAAATAATTAAAACTATGCCAGAGTCAAAGTAAAATTCTTTTACTTTAATTCTTTTACTTTATTTAGATCACAAAGTGACGCTTAAAAACGTCAAATTATAAAAATAATTACCTAAGGGTGCTTGTACACGGCGCATGTAGCTTGAGCATGTTGAGACACTTGCGCGGGTTACATGCACCGTAAACATATCGTTTAAAACTATGTGCGGGTCCAGCGACTCGAGCATGTACCAAAGCGAGCCACCCGCGCAAGTAATTCGCGTGCTCTGCGACGCGTGCGGGTCACTCGCGCGTGTTATCTGTTAAAATTACATTTTTAACATATGATTTTAAAATAATTTTCGTTCGTCGAGACATTTGACGCGATTCAAATCATAAAGCTACCGCGCGAATAGCATGCACATGTAGCTCTTGACCACGAACAAATAACTTGTACATTAGGTACAGCTTGCGCAAGTAGCCCGCGTCTTTACTTGCTCCAGAGATTTGCACCATGTACAAGTACAAGCGAGTAACTTGATCAAGTACCTTGCGCATATTACCCACGCGTGTTATCCGCACCTTTACTTGCTCCAGCTACATGCACCGTGTAGAAGCACCCTAGAGCTTCTACATTTACTGCCGCAATCGCAAAGCAAGGGCGTAGAACCATGAGAAAGAACGGGAATAAAATTCAAATTCAAATGCAAATTCAAATTCAAATGCAAATTCAAAATGCTTTATTTGTCGAACAAAGGTAAATAGATGTTACAAATTGAATACATGATATAGATTCTCTATGTCCTGCCGTTTATGGCGTACAAAATCTTATTTATAAAAACGAAATACACATATTCAGATTTTAATTACTTAAGTCGATATAATATATTAGTTCAAAAAACAATGTCAATAAATGAATAATAATCAATTTTATAGGATTCAATTACAATATTAATTCTCGTATGCTACAATTAAACAATTCTAAGACTAAATAAGTACTATTTATTAAATCTAATTTTGATCCACCAGATATTCACTCACAGAGTAGTACACTTTGCTAGTTAAAAACTGTTAGAAACACTTTTGAAAGCTATTGAGATCATTTTGAGTAACAATATATTTTGGGATCTTATTATATATTCTTGGTGCCATTCCCAGAAAACTTTTAGAATATAACGCTGTTGCGTGCGCATTGGCACATATTTCGTTATTACGACGTTTAGATCTTAGAGTTTCGAATAAGTGCATATTAGTTTTTATGAAGACTGCTGTCTCAAAGATGTACATGCAAGGCAAAGTCAAAAGATTGAAGTTTTTGAAAAATGGTTTACAACTCTCCCAAGATTTTAATGTGAACATAGCATGCAAGCATTTTTTTTGCGCCTTAAAAGCAGTTTGGACATCTGTAGAGTTTCCCCAGTAAATAATTCCAAAGCGCAAGATAGACGCTACATAGGCATTGTAAGCAACCAAAACAGTGGATTCATTGATTACTTTCGTAAGGTTATATAGAGCAAAGGAATATTGGCAAAGTTTTTTGCAGATTATGTCTATGTGGCATTTCCATGTTAGGTGACTGTCCATGTGAAGTCCTAAAAATCGAATGTTGGTTGCTTCAGCTATTTTTTAAACTCACGGTCACTCTTTTCCATCGCCAGATTTTACATAATACATAAGAATTTAAATTTTGTGAGGTGCTGCAATTGTTAAACCTTCTATGTCATTTGTATATACTTACTCTACGTTGTACTCAAGCATAAAACTTTACGTAGTATTTTGATTGTCATTTAATTAGCCTCCTTGAAATTAACGTGAATAATGCCTTTGATACCACTATAAGTTATTTGCTATTATTTTTATTAATTTTTATGTATAGTCTCACGCCTGTATCCCCGAGGGGGTAGGCAGAGGCGTAATATTACACCCACATTTCGCCATGAATATTTAGGTCCCACCTTATGGGGGGCGAGCCTATTGCTGTTACCGGGCACATCACCAGACTCCGGGCTGCTATTGAATATCTATTATAATCCAACAAATCTATATCATACATATATTTATATATATCTATCCGAAACATCAACCGCGATTTTTGTACATCACTACACACGTACGTTAAACCACTAGTTTACATCGCTCAAAAACTCAAAAATCGCTTCCACTGATCGTCTATCTACAGAGTGACTCGGCGATGATCGGCCAGAGATCAAAAACAACAAGTCTCTGCTCCACGCGACACGTGCTCCCTCGCTACTCGAATAAAAACGTTCCCGAGATTATCCACCGTACGTGCCGCGAATACACACAACATTATATAAAAATAGAACTATTTTATATTAAGTTTCCACTAGAAAAGGTTTCATCCCACATGA
Organism: Euclidia mi; assembly: GCA_944739405.2. Classification (NCBI taxonomy): domain Eukaryota; kingdom Metazoa; phylum Arthropoda; class Insecta; order Lepidoptera; family Erebidae; genus Euclidia; species Euclidia mi. Next base: position 768,560 of record OX123188.2, on the reverse strand, counting down.
GATTAGGTATGTGTTGAGTAAGGGGTCGTGATGAATTTTATGTGAGTGCGTTGGATGCACTGAATGTTGGGAGTATTTTTTAGAAGGATTTTGGTCAGTTTTGGCGTGGGACGTTAATCTCGAAGATAAAGGTCAACTTGAAGTAATCTCTAAAATATAATAATATTCTTTTATATATTTTAACCGGAGAAGGAATAACAATGGCATAGAAATAAAGTACACGTTTCTAGACATAAGTTAGTAATAACAGGTAAAACTTGACAAAGACATGTTTATTTCTGCATTTTGATTGTTTACAACACTTATATACAAGTCAAAACCCCATTCTAGATAATGCCGGTTTTTCCTAACAACATGACTTCTTGGAAAGAAAGGCCTGCAAGAAACTCAGGGTTTGTTTTTTTCTGTCATGTCATTTTCTTTCATTATCTCTACATAAACCTGCCTAATGTAACAGTTAGTTTCAAAGATTACTAAAACTTTTATAAGTTCAGTATAATAATTGTGTAATGCGATATACGTATAATAAACCACTCTACTTTAGACCAGATCCACTTTTATTCCCACTGCAGTGTCACCTGTGTAGCCAGCCTTAGTAGTTACCATAGTAATCACCGAGTGGACACTCGTGTCCCGGGTACAGTTGCTAAAATAAATCCTGTGTTGCGGGGGCCTTTACAAACATACGGACACAATGAACACCCAGACTCGAAACAACAATTTATGGATCACACAAAGTGTTGTCTCGTGTTGGAATCGAACACCCTAACACTCGGCGCAGTGTCAAGCTGTGAGGCGGCCGCTTAAACCACTACACCAACCATGCAGTCACATGTAATCTTTTCATTTTATTCCATTAGAAGTCTTTTGAAATTTATGAACCAAGTAAGATTAATAAAGATAGAAAAGAAGATCTTTATTATTAAAATATAAACGAATTGTTATTAAAAATTCTACTTTAGGAAAATCTCTGAAATGCTTGGAATGTAAAGTTAAATTATAAAACAAATACAGCGTAGCTTATTTAAAATTAAATGAAAGAAAGTACAATAATCCAATCTTAATATCTCCAAAGACTATAATCCTGAAATATGAGCCAACATCTACAGTTTCTATTACACCCTGTACACGTTCAACTACATAATAATATCATTAGGCTTTGTTATGAAGAAAAAGTAATTATGTGTCGTCTCACTGGTCCCATATACCTACTTGAATACATATACACATACTTGAACTTAAACCTGATAGGATTCACTGATAATTATTACTGAAGTAAGGAACTACTGACATTTCAAGGACATACAGATGCAATCTTACAGCGTTTCATGGTTATCCATTAATTTTTATTCTTTGTAACAAAATCCCAGTTTTCAGAACGATCAGAGTGACGCAGAGGACGAAATGTTAATATTTTCTGTGTATATGCTTCGCTAATCGCCACATGCTATCGGCATCAACCATTATACAACACACACTACGTATCAATGAATAATTATATTATAAATCTGGTTAAGTATTAATATATCAGATTTAACACAATCGACTGATACAAATGGCCGCTATAGTCAGAGCATTTATATTTCAATTCCATAATCTGACGGAAAAGCCAATATCTAGATAAAAATGGATTTCAAGTATGGGATTTATCTGTTCCTAAATTGAAAAATAGAATAAGTAGATATGAGAATAATACTTGTACTTGAGGCTGCTACGAGTATAGCCTTGTGGAGATACCGACAGACGCGGAGGGTATTGAGTTCGAATCCACGGCGTGCGCTATTGACTTTGCCCGTGTTTTATATAGCTAAAGACATAAAGAGACATAAAGACATATTTATTTCTGCATTTTGGTTGTTTACAACACTTATACATGTCAAAACCCTATTCTAGATGATGCCGGCTTTTCCTAGCTAAATGACTTTTTGAGAAGAAAGGCCGAAACAAACTCAGAGTCATTGTTTTTTTTGTCACTTCTTTAGTCTTTTCTTCATCTTTTAAAGTCCAGACAAAAAAAGGGTTTAGTATGCAAGTACAATGCAGGAAATTATCTGACGCTTTTGACTTTTTGACGTGACAACGTCTTATAAATTGGTTTGCCGGGTGACACTTCAAGAAACTGCGTTACGCTCCGCTCACGTTATGCGCTCACAATGAGAGCGAGTGAGAGGCACGCGTCCCGCCTAAGAGCGAGAGAGACAGACATAAAAAGTGAAAGGCACGCGTCTTTCATCCTTCTTCCTACTATACGAATGAATATTCACATTAAAATTATTTTACCACTCAAAGTCGTTGTCACGTAAAACTTTCGCCCGTATACCGACTTTACAGGCAACCAATTTTTTTTAGCTAATAATCACTCTCCATTGAATAATAGGACACTAGACTCTACACGCTAAACTATCATCATCATCAGCCTGCCATAATTCAGTACTGGATACTTATAGGCCTCTCCAATGGCATTTTCTGCCCTTCGTGTCTAAACTATACTAAATCGAAAATATCTAGCTCTATATCTCCATATTTTTTTTTACGTATAATTTGCATACAAGCAGAACTTCTAATTCACAAAGTTTCACATAAATATTGTTAACAATAAAAAACACGTTTCTTTATTTGCTTATATCATAAATTGTATATCTGTGGCTGCACTGTGAATCATAATCCGTTTCTGATTTACAGAGGAGATCGCTGCAGATATTTATTGGTTGCAAGCATCGTGGAAGATAGCTCGACAGATAAGTGTGTTGTGTGCGTGTGCTGAAGCAATGTGTCATGATTGTACCAAGTGCAGCGGCGCGGCGGCAGGCGGATAATCGAAACTCCTTTGTGAATGCGATTGATGGCTTTATTAGTTTGCGTTTAGAAATGGTGTACACTTTGATTGTCAGTTTCGTATAGTGTTTGTTGTTCGTTAGCTCTTCTGTTGATTGTTGTTTAGATTGCAATGTTTTAAACTTAAGTCAAATAGCCATGGAGACGTGGTTGTGACTGTAAAGTCCGGATTTTTTAAAGATATTCTATGTCTTTGACCATTATCAGTATACCTATGTATACAAACCGCCGTACCGCACCTCATAACGACCGTCACAAAATCATCATGACAGGTGGGACCGACGCAAGACGGCTTTGCGTGCTCTCTTCCCGGCTCGGAGCAAGCGATAATTAACAATTTAACTTACACTTAACTACGAAAATTCTGATATCCGCGCCGATGGTTTGGATCCGATACCTTCTGCATTGCAATCTGCAGTAACTCCACTAGATGCTTAAATCAAAATCAAATATTTAGTTTCACATGAACGAAACACTTTTTATTTCATTTCGTCCTTCAAGACAAACGAACGTAAAATATATTTTACTGTCGATCTGGTCACTGCACTTGTTTTTCAACGTTCAATACGCTATCTGTACCCACCACCTTCTAATGAAAATATGTTCTTACATTTGATTTCTGACTCTGGTTTTTTATTTTACTTTTTTATGGCTTCTACTAAATATGTAGCTGTTTTATATGGCAGTGAACATAAGCTTCTATAATAATCTCCTTTATAATGTAAGAAACCTATTGATAAACAAGTAAATATAAGTAAATTGTGTTTAAAAGTATATTTTTAAATATCGGACTATATTGACGACAAAAACGCCTGAGATGCAGCATCGTTATTATCGTTCTAGTGTTAGATAGCCCGGTGGTTCCAAGATTTCACTCCTTGGAGTCTTTTGTTCGCTTACTGGTTGAACCAGATTTTACAGAATATTTGCTTGCAAAAAGGCTGGGATCGAGGTATTACCATTCCACACACAAAAAATGTACAAACTGATGAATTTAAAATAAAAGCACTTGTGTTCAGTTTCATGCCAGCTCTTCTCAACAGGATAGATAGACTGACGTCCTGAACAGCTGGCAAGCTAAAACCGTTTGGTAACCACTTTTAGAAGTTTACACGAAATAAAAAGTAATTTCATTTTAGCCAATTTGGCGAATAACTTTTGTACTATATTCACAATGTGCGTAATTTGTTTTTTTTACTTTTACAATAACTAAGTCATAATAACAAAAGCTCAGTGCTATTTGTTTAAGCAATCGCGTGACGACCTTTCACTCACCCTCTACCTAACTCTGTCGTGCTTTCAGACAAATTAGCCCACTGACGTATCATGCATTTATAGTAATCATTTATATACAGGACTATAGTCACACAATTGATCGACCTCATATTTCTATTTTAAAACTAAATTGCAAAATTAGTTAACGTCGCTTGAGATTCAGGTATATAAAATACATTATAATTTTACTCACAAAAGCATTGTCTACACTAAATAAAAATTCGCACCTTTCTTACTTTATTCAAAGCTAATATAATCTGCGAATACATAGCGCAATACTGGTGGCAACTTAACAGAAAAATTCCTTGTGAATGCTGACATGCTAAGCAACTTAGCTTAGTAGCTTTTTACTTACAATCCATACATAATAACTTTTCCCAAGGTAGTGTAATTTGCTGTGTTTCCACACTACAAGTAAATTAACAAGCCTCTTTTAAATAGATTTAATTGACTTTTGATAGCTAAAAGTATCATTTCGCATCTCACACAATTTTCATTGAAAAATACATCTAAAGGAAGTTCCCTCAGTAAATAATAATAAAAATAAATTCACCGGATCGTTGTTAGACAGCTAAGTGGTGCTTGGCTTACAGTGTTTTTTTTTATAGTAATAGGCGGCAAACGAGCAGACGGATTGCCTGATGGTAAGCAATTACCGCCGCCCATGGACACAAGCAACACCACAGGAGTCATAAGTGCGTTGCCGCCCCTTAGGGTTGGGCAAAGGGATAGGATAAGGAGTGGGATTGGGGAAAAGGAATAGGGGCTAGGGCCTCCGGCACTCTCACTCACCGAACGAAACGCAACAGTTTAGGTACTGTTACTTTACGTCGATTTTCTGTGAGAGGGTAGTACTTCCCCGGTCGAGCCGGCCCATTCATGCTGAAATCAGCAAAGCTCTACTACCTAATGATATCTCCACTGCGCTATAACTCAAAGCTTCAGAGATGATCGAGATAGTGGTCCATTTGGCTGCAGCGTCCACTACTTGGATGGTAGTGGCATTGATGAGCTGAGCGGACTAAAGATGACCGGTCATGACTCCACGAGAACGAACAACGACTTAAGAGCTCGCGAAACGTTTTATTTTCGGTTGATGTACTTCTAATGTTAGAAGAGGCATGTTGTAGTTTATTTTTGAACTAAGGAATCGATATATCTCTACGAAAATGCAACTGCGAATTTTCTTGTTGGTAGAGTAGTGCATTCTTCTTCGGTAACATTTTACAAACTATTAAAGAATGAGAGTAGCTGAATCACTTAGGTATTTTTCAATTCAAGAGAATCGGATTTGCACCTTACAACAGTTTCACAGATATAATTAACGTCTTCATTCTGCATGTTGCAATTTCTTTGTAAAGATAATTGGAATGGCACTCACTACAATTTTTTGATGACTCGCCTTTTGAATATTCTTCGCCTGTAACAAAAAAATCACTGTAATTTTAATCATGAATAATAATATAATATGATGTATTGTATAAAAATCATTCAAAAATTTAACATTGGGTCTGCACATATCTGACGGAAGACGCGTCGCGTAACGCCATAACAGCCAAATATATGATAAATCATTCAACCTTTCACACCTAACCTATGATGCGTTAGTGCGTCGAGCGTAGAGCGTCTATTCCGTTTCCGTCAACGTATCGTCGGTCGACGTCGCGCGCTCCACGCACCACTTGTATTTTGACTGACGCGTTGGACGACGCTTTAAAATTAAATGTCTTACAAAGCAACCGCACTGTAGTTGCCGAGAGTAGAAACTGACTAGACGCGTAATGTCGCAGGTCTAATTTGACGGAATAGACGCAACCGATGCAGGTACGCTCGACGTATTGGCCGTCCGATATGTACCGACCCATCTGACGGAATAGACGCGACCGATGATACGCTCGACGCATCTTCCGTCGGATATGTGCTGACGCTAAGTAGGTACTTGCGAGATTTTTATGATGTACAGGACTCTCAAATAAAGGTAAAAAGATTTTTAAGAAAAATGTATTTAATGTTTATCTTTACAACGTAATTTTCCAGATCAGTAAGTTACACTAAAGCCGTGATAAAAACGAACCAAACAAAACTCGCGAGTTCTCAGAAAAAGTAATAAGAAACGCGCAGAGTTTAATTCGCTCCCAAAAACTTGTGAAAGAATGCTCCGCCGGATAATTTCGTGATGGAAAAATTACTGTGTACATACAAACTACGGAATGTTCTTCGCTATTCGTACTTGTACAGGCTACATTAAATTTATCAGCTAATGAATGCTGTTTCGTTTTATTTTAGAATCTCAAGTGCTTTAAGCTGAGATTCCGATCCGAGTATAGTACTGTATCTATGTACTTTATACAGGGTAATTTTTTATGTAGTTCGGATATTTTTTTCTGTGGTTCTATATCAATAATAGAACACATTTCCATAAATAACTTTTTACTTTTTATCCCACCAAATCCGAGTAAAAATATCCGAGAAACAAGGAAGGTGCCGGCCGCGCGGCGCGCGCCAGTCAACTCGGGCGCATCGAGAAAGTCGCACGTGTCGCATTTTCGCGCAAGCGCCGACGCACGCGCCGGTCGTAAGAATGACGTCCCAACGATTTTCAAATCGCGAGTGCTACGAAATGGTACTAATTTTTTTACTCAGTGGTGAAAGCCTTCGTGCAGCTAGAACAATGTACGAACAAGAAAGTGTACATCGTATGCAAGCTCAAGGAGTTGACAACCCAGTAGTTCAAAGTGAAAGGATTATTTTAGCAGCCAACCAAAGGCTTTTGGATCATGGCCAGTTCACAACCCCTAGCCATGCACTAGGGTAGGGCAGACCTCGCCTGGCTACTGACGTCGAAGACTTGATCTTCGTATTCTTCGAAAGGGATCCACGAACCAGCACATACGATGCAGCACGTCGCTTCGGTGTGAGCCAGCCTGCAGTGTGGAGACTGCTAAACGCAGCCGGTCTCCATCCGTACGATTACCAGCCGGTACAACATCTTCAGGAATTAGACCAAGTACCTACCACGACGAGTCTTGTGTGAATGGCTAATTAATCATGCCGAAGCGAACATCCTATGGACTGATGAAGCACGGTAGGTACGTGAATAACAATAATTTTGAAGCTAGAACACAGTATCAGATCGGTGTAGGTAGCATAGTAGGTAGATAGCGCGCCCGCGCGCTTTATTGTGTCGCGTGCGTTGACCTCACAGCTGATAAGCCATCGGGTGACCATGAACATCTGTTTCAAGTAGATATTCTTTAATAAGCGATAGCTTTGTTATTTTTTGATAAAACAAAAAAATAAAAATACGTGTTTATTAATTTTCGTAAATGTATAACATACTAAAATATCCGAACTACATAAAAAATTACCCTGTATAGGTATAGTTAGGCTGCTTGTTGTGTTACGCCTACGCGTCGTGTCGGTGAAAGATACGCAGCGTCACCAAGTGTAACGTCATCGTTATCAAATATCGATGTCTATTTTCCTTTAGTGACTTGTTGTTCTAAAAATAATCATGCGATCAATGAAGTCTGCTATAATGAGTTCAAATACTCCCGTATCCTAAAATATGTATAATTTTTCATTAAAGTGATGTTGTTACAAAGAAAAATGATTTCGTAGACATATGAGTAAGTATACTCATGCTGATCATTCTAGTTCAATGTAACCTAAAGTGATTATAATACTTTTGTTTACATATTTTACGTGTCATATTTTAGAAGTTATAAATACTTTATACTTGAGTGTAAGCATCAGCACTTACACAAATATGACATGCCGGCAGTAGCATTGAAAAAGAAGTTTAAAATTCTCGCAAACATTGACTAACCATCATGAATGACATGCACTTGTTATCCTACGGAGGCTCAATGCAGTCGGATATTTAACGTGTGGGTTGATGCTTTGGAAATATAATTGGAAGTTTCAAACAAAGAGGTGTTTGAAACATGATTGACATGAAATTGGGTTTCATTCGTATGGTTCTCGCACCTCACTGGCAAGCTGCCTAATCGGTTAATGCAGATGCATCTTGTACCTCATAAATCTTCACATATTATAGGATACTTTCGTCCTCTTTGTCTGTATGAAAGCGATAATCTCAAGAACGACCTTACAAGTCTTTGTATGGGTTTTACCTATAAATCGTGTGAGGAAGCTTTAGGTGTATAGGCAGTTCACACCGGCGAGGTCGCGGGCGAAGTCTTGTCACACATATTTATAACGAGAACCAGTGAAAACATCATGTTGGTTATTCTTATACGTTCTATCAATAAAAGGATGAGTGTGTCATGTATGTATCTAATTAGATAGAAAAATAGCCACAGTAGCTTAATTTCAGGTGGATACAGAAACAACGAATTAATTCATGAAATTTATTATTATTTCTGTACTCCGCGTTTGTTGGTGTTTCACTCATCTCGCGTAACTGACTGTGAAACATACAAACAGTTTTCCTCATCGCGTTGTTATAACATCAGTATGATTAATTCCAGATACATAAATAACATTGAACGAGTTTTTTCGCAAAGTCCCGCCGCCCACGATTCCCGCTCTCTATTTTCAGAACCTTACATAATCATAAGACATATACAATGCTCTATAAATAGCCGTTGTAAAGAAGCAACAGGAAATAAACGTTTAAAAAGTATGTAAATCTTGTGTGACGTCATCGAACGTGTTGGTTTCAGTGCAGAAATAGTAAACTTGTACTTATTTATAGTGAGTGATGTATCAGGTTACGAGGAGATACTCGGAGTGCATGCGTCATGAGATGTGTTGAGTGTGACCATAGCGGATCGATTAAGTGTGTGTATATTCAGTTTGGTGTTTAAATATGTGGAATCTTACAAACTTTGTCTGCACAAATGGCGTAGTGGTTTAAGCAGCCGCATCACCACGATAGTGGATAGAGCGATCTCATCCAAAATGTACACGGAAGAAGCTGACACGAGCCTATAGACTCCCATGAAACAATGACCTACGTGGTCCAGTGGATAGCGTATGTGACTGTTGATCGGAGGTCTTGGGTGCGATTCCCGGGTCGGGCAAAAGTGTTACAGGGTTATTCCGAATTCTGAGTAGCAGCACGGAGTCTGGTGATGTTCCCGGTAACGACAATAGGCTCGCCCCCTATTACGTGGGCCTTAAAAATTCATGGCGAAATTTGGGTGTAATAATACACCTCTGCCTATCCCTTCGGGGATACAGGCGTGAGTCTAAAAATAAAAAAATATTTTCCAATTACGTTGAGGAAGTGGGATGACTACGCACTTCGCTCAACTTACTGAAAACACACAAATTAATGTTCACCCACGCTTCGTCTGGCCGACTTGAATTGTGTAACATAAAAAATATAAGGGAGTAGAATTGCACGGACTCAAAGAGAAATCTTGATGATTATATCGAAGTAAAACTAACATTGGATGAATGAATGAAGAACATTTTTGTACTCGTACTTGTAGTCAAATCACGTTTTAGATAGTTTGATGAAATAAATCGTGAAGTGAAGTGAAGAAAGCTGTAAACAAATCTAAGAGGGAACGGTGGCTTTACCAGAAGCATTGCACGATTCACTAGATATTTAGTGTTTTGAGTCACCATTGGTACTGATGGGCATTAAGCAAAACGATTGATTCTCAGTCAAACATATGTTGTGCCTTCCTAAAAGCTCGTCGTTTTTCTTTTTCAGAACCATATCTTTGTATTTGTTGACCAGTTGATTTAGTTGATCCACTAATACATCCGTGATCATGGTGCTTGTAGCAGTGTCGAAATATTGGAACATCAAAACTGCGGTGCAAGGATTATATCGCGTTAAACATTTTAATGATTTTTAATGAAAGTGATTACTAGTTTAATTAATCATCATACAGCCTTTGGCAGTCCACTGCTGGACATAGGCCTCTCCGAATGTGCATCACAATCGTACTGTGAGTCAAGAAGGGTTAGGTCTACTATGCCACGCTGGCCAGACGGATTGGCATACGGTGTGATGTCGAGTTCTACGTCTCTTCACAAAGATACTGCTTGCTTAATGTATTCTCTTTGGTTTCCTTTTACAAAACCTACGGGATGAAATGGGATGTGTCTTAGCATTCTTTGTCCGTCACCGTGCGGACCCGAGTTTAAATACTTACCTATACAACTTACGATAATTCTGTTTGCCATTCTATTATATTTCAATTGCCATACTGATACTTATATGGTAACACTAGTGGGCTTGATGCCCACTTAGTATAGTAATTAGGAGGATGAGGATGATGAGTGTGGGGTGTCAGATGACTGCACATAAGTGTTGGGTGTTAGACAGAACTTATCAATGGACCACTGTTTTTGCTTGTATTTATGTTTACGTAGTAATTTTTTATGACACTGAAGATTGATGTGCGAAGTTGGGTGGTGGTCATGTAATAGCGTTGCTGCAGTTTGCGAGTGTGTAGTGTGGTATTTGTCCATGATTCAAATTTCCTTTCAGGTGAAATATTATTATAATAACAATAACATAACATCACCTTAGGCTCTTCCTGGTATACCTTTGTTTCGACAACTATTTCACTTGCAGGTTCTACAATAGAACTATGATTTATAATATTGAACATGCTTACAGGCTCACATTTCAGCTTCGACACTCATAAATATCATACTTTTTAGTTACGTAAAGTTATTTTTCCAACACCAAGCACCTCGTTGAGCGTTGTCATATCTACTCGTTAATATCGTCAGTTTTTATTCTTTGACATAGCCCAACTCGCTACGAAATAACATCAAGTTCTTTTTATACCTACATACCGACCCATGACAGCTTTTTATTTCATTTTTATACACAACAATCTACATTTTTACTTACAGACAAGGAGCTTAGCTCCTTGTTTACAGATGTTTTATAGACAAAACTACGAAAAACAACAAATGAAAGCCTCATATCACTCACCAATAATTTAAGGCAGTTTCATTCTGCATAAAAATCCCTAAAATGATTGAACTGAGTAGCTGTTAATAATCCAGCTGCATAAAAAGTAAATATCTGCCATAAAAGTGTTACAACGAGCGTCTCACACTGACCACTACCATTCCGCTTGACTCCGTGTAAAAACTTCATTGAATATGTAAATGCGCGAACATTTGCAGCGCGCCATGTTGGAGTAGGCTATGGGTTTTAACTGACTCACTCACCTTGTTTGTTTTGAGGTAACGAAACGTAAGGATCGAATGTTAAAGATGTCATGTACGCGGTGGTATATGACTTTTTAACTTGTCAACTGTATACTCTGTATTACCGTTTTTAGACAGAAGAACATAGCTTTTATTTGTAATATTTTTAAGCGAACACTTTCGGTTTTTTGAATCTTTTAATTAATTCAATTTTCATTACCTCACAAAGATATTCTTTATTGGACACTTGCACAACACACCACGCACCAAACAAAACTAATTTCAATTAACTAAAATTACGTTACTTTTCAAATTAGAGGTACAAGGATTTTATCGCAAATTGAAATTTCTTCCACACAATCTAGTGCCTTCAGTTTTCCCTGTTGAACCAACTTGCACACGGAAAGAACGCTAATTGTGTAAGCGTAAGCGTCCTTAAAAAAAAAAATCCTTGTATGTTCTGTTTCAATTACTCGATAGATAAGATCAAATACATAGCATTAAAACAACGGACTAAGTTTTGTCGACGAAATGCATAAAATCTCTTGTACCGATATCGACAGCACGCTGCGTACTAACTAAAATTTATTTATTAAGTCTCTCCTGAGCATAGGCCTCTTCTCATAGCGTGGGCAGACTTCAAAATAATATGTCTTTCTAGAACATTGTTGAAGATCTCTCAGATATGTAGGTTTCCTCACGGTATATTGCTTCACCGCTTAGCAAGCGATAAGTAACAATTTAATAAGCATTTAACTTCTTTTAAGCGTAGCAGATTTTTAGTCTCTCCACTGGACTACCACTACGTATAGTCATATATGGTTGCAAACATACCACTGTTATCTACACCAACTTATAACAAAATGCTAATCTTTGAAAGAAGAGATAGTATGTGTAGCGTCTGAAGTATGTGGTGTGATCAAGAGACGGACAATACGAAAGGTTAAGAATACATGGTGGGACAAGGATGTACAATCAGCAGTTTCATCATTTCAGGATTCCGAAAGGGTATGGGGTGCACGGATCAAGTCTTTTCCTTGCGGTGCGTTGCCGAAAAATTCTTGGCCAAAGGTCAAAAGGTCTATTGCGCATTCGTGGATTTGGAAAAGGCTTACGATAAAGTGGTGAGGAATGAAATGTGGTCGGTACTGTTGATGTATGGGGGAACAGCAGCCTCATACGAGCTCCGAAATCCCTTTATGAAGATTCTAGAGCTTGTTTGAGGATAAATGGGTCGTACACGGATTGGTTTACCATCGAAACAGGTGTTAGACAGGGATGTGTAGCGTCGCCGTGGCTGTTCAACCTCTTCATGGACAGTTGTTTGCAAGATTTGAAAAATAGTGACTGTGGATTAAGGATGAATGAGTTACTTGTCGAATGCCTCCTTTATGCTGATGATCAGGTTATACGAGCGTCTTCAGCGGAGGAGTTGCCGGAGATGGTAACAATCATGCATGGTGCGTTAGAGAGGAAAGGAATGAAAGTAAATGTAAGTAAAACGAAAGTTATGGTTTTTGAAAAGGAGGAATGCGTTACGGCTTGTAATGTTATGATCGATGGACAGCGAGTGGAGCAAGTGAATGAGTTTGTATATTTAGGTACGCTGTTTACAAGAGATGGTAAGAATGTAGAAGATATTGAAAGAAGAGTTAATGCAGGTAATAGAGTGAATGCGGCTCTGAAGGCGTTTATGAATAGCCAAAACGTGTCCAAAAAGGCACGTTTGGCTTTCCATACAGGGGTGTTAGTACCTACTCTTATGTATGGTAGTGATAGTTGGGTATGGCAGAAGAGTCATGAAAGTAGAATAAATGCTGTAGAAATGAGAGCACTGCGAAGTATGTGTGGTGTTTCTTTGACTGACAGAGTAAAGAATTGTGTGATAAGAGAGTGTTGTGGGGTAAAAGAAGATGTAGTGACAAGCATCGAGAAAGGTATGCTAAGATATTTGGACACGTGGAGAGGATGGATGACGAAAGACTGACCAAGCAGATATATAAGGCAAGTGTGGAAGGGACAGGACGAAGAGGAAGACATAGGCGGACGTTCTCTGACCAGATTGGAGACATCCTAAAAACAGGACAGGTTAGAAGCACCCTGAACAGAAGAGCATGCATGAGGAATCTGATGGGAGTGAATGAAGCAAGAGAGATATGTCAAGATCGTTGCAAATGGCGCTCCGTAGTCTCTGCCTACCCCTCCGGGAAACAAGCGTGAGTCTATGTATGTATGTATGTATGCTAATCGTCTAAAATAATGCAATAATTAACATTATCGAATGCCCTGTAAAAGGCAGTTGGTGTACAAGTCCTTCTGTTTTTGGTTTTAAGGTCGTGGATATGCACGTCTATAAAAAGTAATATTGTCTGTTAGTCCATAAACTCGGTACACGTACACACGAACCTACTGCTTCTGTCACATGCGAACACGTAGAAAATTGCGGAAAACTGTGTTAACACATTGTCGTTCTTCGCTCGTAATTCTGTTTCAGGCTTATTAAAATTTCTTACTGTGTATATTCTATATAAGATTTTGACTTTTAGCTGCTTCCGGGAGAGTCGGTTGTTGGGGCAGAAGGTAAACCATGTTCTATTCTAATGTATAAACTATATGAATGCAAATTTGATCAAAATCCATAAGCGTAGTATTTGCGTAAAAAGTAACGAACATAAATAGGTACCAACATCTAATCATCTCATCAACAATCATCACGAATTTGCATAGCCTCAACAACTACAGTCTTACCACTAACTTACTTACAATTCCTTAGTTTATACATAAAAAACTAGAATATCAAAATGAAATACAGTACCTAATTTGCTATTCAATAAAGATGAAATTGAATAATAAGTTCTTTGGGTCTTGTGCAAAATTACTTCACCAAACTTCCCACAAGATTATCCTTTAACGATATGTCTTCTCCCTTACCATAAGTATTTCAAAAAGCTCAATTATTGATCATCTCACTATGTAATATCGTAAGTAGGCTGTGTATATGTTCCGTGAGTGTCGGCAGCCATATCAGGCTCGTTGTGATCGAATCAAATCGAAATCTCCGACAGAACGAGGGACGGAATGATTTCGGCCTCGATGCGAATAGTCGATATATCGAGAAATTAACAATAATAATGAGGTTTATGGTGCTGTAACGTTAAGCACCCTGTACGTGAGAAGGTTGGACAGGGTGCTACAATCTGTGGCTACTGTTCAATATAATATTAAAGTTTTATGTAGCTGGCAGCCATTATGTTTACCTTACGCTATAAAAAGCTGCGGTGTGTCCGTATTAACTACTAAGAAAGCAACGCAATCGAAGCGAATAAGAACGTAAAATATTAAGTGGAAGGAAAATTACCAAGCAGAGGTCTGTAATGAATATTTACTTATAATATTTTCTCGGGTTTACGCGAATGTTGTAGTATTGGATATTGGGTCCTTGTTCTACACGTTCACACACAGCAGACTTTGTTGAGCTGAACAAAGTATCTGTGGTTCATCAAACCTGCGATTTGAAGATACTCGCAAAAGAACACCGTTTTCTTCCAAAGATATGAGGAATTGAAATTAAAAACCACCCTAATTTCAATAGGGAAGATGGTTGGAATGTTCCTCCAGCTTGGGACCCTGTCATAAGGCTAATGAAACCCAAGAAGGACAAAGTCACCAGAAGCCCTAAGGACACTGTGAGCTCATAGTTGAAAAATGTTCGGGTACTTTGATATTCTTACTTATGCATTCAAGAAAAAGACAAATATCACCTCAGTCTGCCGTGAACATAAATATCGTAAAGCATTCGAAACATCGGTTAGTAATAATATGTATCGGTTAGTAAGTAATAAAATGTAGTTTCTAGATCATTCGGTTTAAATGTAATAACTAGTGCAACCAATATAACGCGATAAAATCCGTAAACTGTAGTTTAATTTCAATTTTTTTTAATCAGCATGACCAGGCCTCGAAATATATTGATTGCAGGTGTATACCGTATATAGTGACACTGTTTACACTACACGCTTTATAGACGATGCCAATAGTCTCCTCAATAAAAACTCAGTCAATTACAAAAAATATTTATATAGATAAAGAAAATATTAAAGATAATATTCTCATCTTCAAATAAACAGCACTACATATTTTTATTTATGACATAGTCCCGAAAATTTAATCAGATTGAATACGCAAACACAGGCAATTCTGTTAGGTTTATATAAAATGGGAGCTTTTATGAAGCCTTTCTTTATTACCTAACTTTATATGTACCTACATTCATATACTAATTAATTAGAATGTAAAATTTTGTTATAGTAGGTACTTTATCAGCGTAATTTTAATTAATTAGTTAAAATTTAAAATCACAGTTAACTCGAACTCGTACTTTTAAAGATCTTGACCAGAGTCGAACTCACGGATCACCTAGAGGTAAGTGACAACCGCCGCTCATGCAAGCATAGGGCCAGGTGTAAGCAGTTAACAAACGCATACTACAGGAACACCTAACTGTCCATATGTAGGTATTATTTATTAGTATAGATACAAATCTAGTGTTATAAGTATCGAACCTGACGAATAAGCTATCAGCGCGCTATAGGCTGTGCTTTATAGGTATACAAATCAATCAGTTACCAGAGACTATATGCACACCGCGCCACTGAAAACGCACCTACCTGCATGCTTGCCAGACTACATAGAATTGTACGCTAATGCTACACTAATAAGAAACACCTCTGATTACATCTAGCTAGTATCTCTACACTTATAAATAAATAAAAGTACCAAAATCTAAACAAACTATTTTCAGATCATTGAAAGCTCTTTTCCAAAGGAACTGCTTTATTTGTGAGATCTAAAGACGCATCGCTTTATATAATACCAATCAAACATAATCCACTACTATGATATTGGAGTATAGGCAAAACTTTATAAATAACTTATCTTCCAAAACCCATGAAAACTATTTCCTTTCTCCTATAATAAATACTCTTAGTTTGATATTAGCCTCACGTTTTACTACAAAAGACTGCTGCACAGTATTTTCTTGTAGTCATAAATAGTGAGGAAAAAATCTGTTGGCAAAGTGATCATATTCTCAGAGCCGCCCGGGCGCCCCTAAGCATCTACAACATCTGTCACGTTAGCGTAGCCAAATATATTCAACTACACCACTTTGTCTAACTTGAGTAGCAAGAACAAGCCTAATATCTTCTTAACTTGGATTTACCTAAAAGTTTCATAAAAGTTATACATACATACATACATATCGTCACGCCTTTTATCCCCGAAGGGGTAGGCAGAGGTGTATTTCTACACCCACTTTTCGCCAGATATACTTTAGTCCCACGTAATAAGGGGCGAGCCTATTGCCGTACCGGGCACATTTGCAGACTCCGTGCTGCCACTGAGAATTTCGTGACAAAAAAACCCAATAACACTGCCCGACCCAGGAATCGAACCCGGGACCTCCCGATCCCACGCGCACATTTATGCCGCGAGACCAACGAGGCAGTCGTATAGGGTTTGACGTCGAGTTTTCCGTCTCTACGCAAAGATGGTATTTGCATCGTGTTATCCCTTAGTCGCCTCTTACGACACCCACGGGAAGATAGGGGGTGGTGACATTTGTATTCTATGCCGTCAACCACATGGCTAAAGTTATGTTATACATAACTCCAGACTGTAGCTTAGATACAGTAAGTAGGTACTGTCGTCATATTCTAAAGGTAAAAAATATTGGATGTAATTTTGTAATGTACCTAATACAATTTTATTATCTAATAGTAGATACTAGAAAGCCGGCTTCCCATGGTGCGTGGCTTTGCGGAGAGTGTACTTATAAATATACGACAATTTATTATATGTTGAAAGAGACGATCTAGTCTCTATGCGATTGCCTATAAGTTATGTAAAGACGTTAAATGTAGCGCCAGAAGCCCAACAGTTAAGGCAACACTCCTGTAACTGAGGAATCATGGTTTCAATCTGTCTATGTATGTATTAAATTGTGAATAATTATATAATTGCTTGTCAGAAGTCTTGCGAGACTGAAGTTTTCCGAACCGTTTTCCCATAAGAAGCAGACGAAACAAGATCTCACGACAGCATTTCTTTCGAGCTTTTATTTTTGAGATTTGTTGTCGTTGTGGACTGTCCGCCACTCAGTCCATCAGGAAGCTTTCAAGCGCGTCTGTCAAACGCGTCGTTCAATGTGTTTTATGTGAAGAAAAGAACAAAACTGAATCCTGTATTTCGGGACATTTTAAAGTCCGACGCATTTTGCAAATATGACAATTTTAAGTAGATAATACGTGAATACTATTACATCTACTAACGTTGGTCAACGTTATTTCCCGTACAGCTCACAATGGACTTAAGTGACGCTGAAGTTCAGAACTACTGTGGCTCTCACAGTTTTGTTTCTGCTATCAGCGCGACGAAGAGGTGAAGTGAACTTAATAATAAATTGTACTTCTATACTATGATAGTATGATCTGTGTCAAAAATCTGTACGAGCAGGATAAACATTTCAAAAGAGGATCGCCTTTATCTGTGCATATCTCCGTAACATCGTACGAATAATATTATAAATATTTACAAACACATTCATGTTAACAATAACGTATTGCTTTATGTGAAAACGTTTCCGCGACCAAAATAAAACAGGAGTGATATTTTTATTCTCATCACATAAAGATAGTGCACGAGTGTTATCAGTGGTTGGCAGCCGACAGCGCGGCGATGCTGCAATGGCGGCTCAGATAAATAGTTTCTTCTAACTTTTGTAGGAAATAAATACACACAAATATACAAATATTTGTGTACACTTTTATCAATATGGGTCATCTTGATAAAGCTGTACACAAATATTTCAATATTACTTCGAAACAAATAAATTTGAAGAGTAAAATTCGTATGGTACCTAACCTGCAAGTAAAGAAGCTTAGACAAAAATGAATGTTCATGTTTTGTTACCATCAATCCATAGGTACTTGGCAACAATGTGTATTAGTGCCTACACTCCCGGTCGACCGTGGAGGAGAGATGTTCCTCGAATTAACGTCAATTTCGCCAAGCTTTTAACATAATTAGATGAAAAGGTACTTCCTTCGAGCAAATACTTCGCCATACGAATTAATGTCGGTCCCTTAAGATAGCAATTAACGTGTGTTGTGCAATAAGTTAATGGTTACAGGTGGCTTCTTAAGATATTGTCTTTAAATTAATGTACTTCGGCCTCGATATCCACACGGACATTTGGCCACTGTAAGCATTGTTATTGATTAGTTTTAAGTAAGAACATACAAAAAGTTTCGCTAAATTGTGTAAGCTATTAAGTGCTTTTAAGAGCACCTACCTAGATTTTTTTGCTATCGTAATCATTTATAGATTCAGTCAAAAAGTATCGGGAATGGATTATTTGTTTATGGTACCAAATTCAGATTTTAGTTTTTCTTGTTGTTATTAGATTGGCACAACTGTTTTCCATTTTGGCGCGGAGTTTGAGTTAAATAGGTACATTACTGTTTTAGTTAGCCCTCGTCCTTACCCAAATATTGTAGACTAACCAAATATAAATATTGTTTAATATGAATTGCATATATTATAATATATGCAAGTCATATTAAACAATGTTTATATTAGAGCTATATAATACTTAGATAAAATATAGGATGTAGATTTCTCATTAGTATTCGAACACAAAACGTCTTGATTGCAAATAATGCCCTTGTCTTGACGCACTAAGGAAAGTCACTCACGAAGTCGAAAGGTTAACAGAAATTATTTATTTATTTTGTTTTATTGAAATTATGAAATAACTTGTCTAGAGTAAAAAAAATAAACAAATCCCACCAGATAAATAAGTAAATATCAAATCATATTATAAAGTACGCAAGTTAAAGTTTGTAGTGCAAAATTTACTATCCACCTCCGTAGTTTTATTTATGTACTATCTGTACGTATCAGTCTTCACTACGAGTTAAGCTATTCGCTACATTCATCATCATTTCAATTTTCTTAAAACTAAAAGGTTACGCGAGCAATGTGCATTTTTAAACATCACCGAAAATTATTAGCTTTTTTACGTTGCAAATTAAATAAAAAATGATTCTTCAGGATTTCGTTAATTAACAGTATTAGCGTGCTTCTCAGACAATTAAAAGATCCATTAACCGCCTTGTATACTTTGCCAACGAAGTGCATAACGCTTTTCCGGCTGCGAATATCTATACGTGCCCTCTGGAGCACGATAGCGCTTTGATATAAATGACATACGCTGTCACCCATCCAAATGTGCAAGTGTTGCTTAACTTTACCGATATATAACGAACGGCAAGCCAAGCCACGCTATAAGCGCTACTAGAAATTGCAATTTGAAAACCCTAGCGCTCAATCTTTCTTCCACTGTTTCCACATGAATACTTTCTGAATATCCGCAGATTTTGCGCTGACCGCGACTATATAATTTAGAGTTTTCGCTTTAGAGAATCCTGTTTTCACCACATTTGTCTTAATTTTACTACAGTTTTAAATCAGCTGATGCGAAAAACTAAATGTTCCGTAGCTTTTTGTCGATGATTTATGTGAACTTCGACTACCCTGAGTTCTCACAGTATAGGCAGCAGTACCAGACACAGCACGCTGAGGGAAGCAGTGGGCCACATCAAGAGTCTGCTGGCCTTTCTCGAAGAGCTGGGGTGGCTCGAATGACAACACCATTTCCACACGCACGCAAAATATGTCCACGCCAGGACGTGGAGTTGCGGAAACAGCCCGTGCTACCAAGTACCAAGTACTCTTTCACCCAAAATTACGTCTTGAAAACTGACGCGTGCGAATTCGCGGGAAAAAGAAACCACATAACTACATGGAATTGACATTACCAACAATTATAGCTAAGTATGTGTTGTAAAACTTGTAGTCTCTCTCTATGGGAAGTACATAATATACAGGTAGTAAATCTACGAATGCCGAAAATTAAGGTACCATTTTATAGGAATTTAAACTTTCGTGGTCATTATAATTACTTTGTATTGTTCCTACGGGATATATACCACGTACCTTTGTTTTGAGTAACCGATATTTCGGCACTGTTGCAAGCGCCATGTTCACGGATGTACTGAAGTATTGCGGGTGGATGAAAGTTATAAACAAGTGAACCGGTCTACCCGCTTCCTTACTCGTTTATTGCGCGCACAACCACTATCACCGTTTTCACTCTCGCACTGTACTCGATCGCGACACACTGTACTCACTACGTCAGCTCGTGATTGAAGTTTTTCCGGTTTATGGGTTTTGCATAGACGTACCACTGGATGCCAGATATTCGGCAGTTGAAACCCATCTTCTCTATTGAAGGTTTTATACTTTTTAATTTCAATAGCTTCTTTAACCATTCTAGGTATATAGTGGCGTTCTGTCGAAAGCACCTGAGGGTTATGTAACTCAATCCAATGGTTCGTACCCGAGTCTAGGAGATGTTGAGCTATTGCCGACTTTTGTGGTTCATTGTTTTTGACTGCCCTGATGTGTTCCTTGATGCGGCAGGAAAGGGTGCGTTTCGTTTATCCTATATAAGAACTCCCACAGCTGCAGTCAATTTTGTATACACCCGGCTTTTCCAAGGGGAAACTGTCCTTTGGCGTTCTTATGTAATGTGACAGTTTCTTCAAAGGAATGAAGATAGTTTTAACAGATACCTTCTCAAGGATATTAGAGACCTTATCTGTCACTCCTTTGACGTACGGTAAGTACGCTGGTTGTCGTTCTACCTTGTAGTCGAGGTGTTTTTGAGTGTGTCTAGGTGGTCTGACACGTCCGCTGTACCCGTTCTTTCGTAGAACGTCACTTATGTGTGCAAGTTCTTCATTTAAGTAGTCTTCGTCGCACAAGCTGTATGCTCGGTTGGTAAGTGACGTTATAACTGAGTTCAGTTGACGTGGGTGGTGATGTGAGTCAGCATGTAGATAGCGGTCGGTATGCGTTGTTTTCCTGTGTACAGAGAGGCTAAGCGAACCGTCAGATGGTACACCAACCATCACGTCAAGAAATGCCATTCTTCTGTCCCTTTCTATTTCGTACGTGAAGCACATTTTAGCGTGGATACTATTTAAATGCGCCAAATACTGTTGTACTACCTCTTCATCGCCTTCCAATATACAAAAAATGTCGTCCACGTACCGTTTCCAAATCTTCACACTAGATGAGGCAGTAGCAATGGCTTGATTTTCAAAATGTTCCATCCATAGGTTGGCTGCCACTGGAGCTACCGGACTGCCCATTGCTACGCCATCGATTTGTAGGTAGTATTCACATCTGTATATGAAGTAATTCGTGGTCAGGCAATGATGTACAAGGTCAGCATATACTATAGCAACACGATCTTCACCGATCCTACGTCGAATAACTTCCATGCAATCTGCTATCGGCACGTTTGTAAAGAGTGATTCTACGTCAAAACTGACCATCACATCTTTATCACTTACGTTACTCTCTCGTAAGACCTCTATGAAATGCCGGGAGTCTTTCAGGTACGATGCTGTTCCAGCTACTAAAGGTTGCAAGACTTTCGCAACGTGTTTAGCCAGTTCGTAAGTTGGAGAATCCACTTGACTAACTATGGGCCGTAACGGAACGTTGGACTTGTGAATTTTTGGCAATCCATATAGTTTCGGGGGTGTGACATTTCTGGGTCTTAATAAATATGTCACCGTATCTTCACCTATTGCGTGTTGGCACTCCTTGATCATTTTCCGGGTACTTCGATTCAACCTAGCGGTTGGGTTATAATTTACTTTTTTATAAGTATTAGTGTCACTTAACAAATGACGCATTTTTTCATCATACTCCGTAACGTCCATGATGACCGTCGCGTTTCCTTTGTTAGCCTTTAGGATGAGCAGGCTGTCATCCTCGCGAAGTTCACGTAAAGCGACACGTTCAGCCTTGCTTATGTTTGGTTTTGGTAGTTTTGCTCGACGTAAACAGACTGCGACATCTTGTCGCAATACTTCCGCCTCTTCATAGGGTATTTTGTTTCGCCGAATAACCTCCTCGACCGTGCCGATCACTTTTTCATATGGAATATGACTTGGTGTTGGAGCAAAGTTTAACCCTCTCTCTAAGATGTTGAGTGCAGCTACGGTCAACGTTTTACCAGATAAGTTAATAACTGTTCGTTGACTAGTAGAGTTTTCATGGTAGGGGGTAGTTACTTTATGTTTACTTATCAACAATTAAAGCTTACGTTCATGTTTCAAGGCACTGAGTTCTCGCGAACGCTGTGCCTGTAGATAGGTGATTCGGTCACAGTTATCAAAGTCCGCTTTGGTAAACGTTCCACTGCACTTCAGATGTAGTTTATACAACTGCGTCTGTGTTTTGTCGAGTTGATATCGGGCGTTTCCAATCATCTTACGCAACAATTTCATACTCGCGTTTCGTAGAATGCCCGCGGAACCGTGGATATCATTCCGGGGTTTTATTTTAGCACACACGGGAATAATGTCCGCGTCCCGACACTTCACTAAAAACACCAGTGATTCTCGTAAGCATTCACACCGTTTCCGCGAGCGTTCAAGATGTTTGATTAATTTAGCACTTTCCGGCCCGTATCGGTGCACAATATAGGAATTTAAACTTTCGTGGTCACTATAATTACGTTGTACTGTTCCTACGGGATATATACCACGTACCTTTGTTTTGAGTAACCGATATTTCGGCACTGTTGCAAGCGCCATGTTCACGTGTTCAAAACTATCTTCACTCCTTTGAAGAAACTGTCACAGTACATAAGAACGCCAAAGGACAGTTTCCCCTTGGAAAAGCCGGGTGTATACAAAATTGACTGCAGCTGTGGGAGTTCTTATATAGGACAAACGAAACGCACCATTTCCTGCCGCATCAAGGAACACATCAGGGCAGTCAAAACCAATGAACCACAAAAGTCGGCAATAGCTCAACATCTCCTAGACTCGGGTACGAACCATTGGATTGAGTTACATAAACCTCAGGTGCTTTCGACAGAACGCCACTATATACCTAGAATGGTTAAAGAAGCTATTGAAATTAAAAAGTATAAAACCTTCAATAGAGAAGATGGGTTTCAACTGCCGAATACCTGGCATCCAGTGGTACGTCTATGCAAAACCCATAAACCGGAAAACTTAAATCACGAGCTGACGTAGTGAGTACAGTGTGTCGCGATCGAGTACAGTGCGAGAGTGAAAACGGTGATAGTGGTTGTGCGCGCAATAAACGAGTAAGGAAGCGGGTAGACCGGTTCACTTGTTTATAACTTTCACCCACCCGCAATACTTCAGTACATCCGTGAACATGGCGCTTGCAACAGTGCCAAAATATCGGTTACTCAAAACAAAGGTACGTGGTATATATCCCGTAGGAACAGTACAAAGTAAGGTACCATTGATTAAAAAAAATCTGACACGTCTTTAATTTGCGGTCAAGAAACTCATAAAAAATTTAGTTAAGCGGCTCGTAATTAGAAATATTATAGCCTTTTAACTTTAAATTGCTCATTAAAAATTAGTTTTAGAAGTATTTCAAATAAATATAGCGTTCAAAGTTACCGATTTAATGAACTCCTGAAGACGTGCTGATGTCGTTGCCCGGATTTTAAAAATTATTTAGATAGGCATAAATTCCTACAAGCTACTATGTAAACAATAATTTGAAGTAAATTCTTGTCAGCTGTTTATTTAGGAGTCAGTTAAATTTCTGCTAACCGGGTATCATATAAATTAAATAAATACATGGGACCTAAAAATTCTTGGCGAAATGTTGGTGTAATATTACACACCTCTGCCTATCCCTTCGGGGATAAAGGCGTAAGTCTACAAAAAAAAGAGTTATGTATGAATTAAAATATTTTGCTTCATACTAACAGAATTCTCTAAATTGTCGAAATTGCCGAATTTGTTTCGTCATCATCATCATCGCCATAGCGTTATCCCAGTAGCATCCAAGACTTACAGTCTTGGAGCCCGAGGTCCGCTTACTGGTCTAACCAGATATGACAGAATATCCTTTTTCGCGTCAGTGTCAAGCTAACTCTGGTGACGGACCATCTGAAACTTCCAACACGGCCTAACGATTCCTGACCTGAGACAAGAACCGCGACCGTCGATTTCACATGCTGTTTAAAGCACCTTAGCATTCTGATATACATTCTTCAAACGATCACCCATACAAATGCGGCTAGCGGGCTGGCTTGCGCAAGCTTTGCTTAAATTTGCCGATCTATTAAAAGGACAAGCTACTACGACTAGCAGCTAAAACTAGAAATCTTCCTCTAGATTACCCAGCACACGATTTACTTACCGATGTAAGAAGATGATCAGAGTATCAATTTGCACATACAGTTCATCAAAAACTTATTTTTACTAAGTTTCTGAGAACATGCTTCATATAAAAGTAAATAAAAAAGTTTCAAAGGATCGGTTGTTGTGAAAGTTTCAGAACCGACAATCTCGTTTCCATTCACAACTAAACAAAGTATAACTTGTCATTGATTTTATTAATAGTATGTATCCCTTGTGCAGCTGTCAAAGTTTATTATTTGTTGCCTATCATTTCATTATTGATCTTTTTACTTATCATTGCTGTTTGTTTTTTATACCATTACAATGTTCTTTCTTATTTCATCATAATAATGCTCAAATATTGAATAATATTCCTAATGTTCTCTATACTTTCTTTATATTTTTGCAGTCTATAAAATTAAGCTTATTACGCGCAGATTCAACTTACAGTACTCTCTAGAGAGAACGCGTAGGGCATTAAGACCGTCTTGATACTTGATGGCACGGGCTGTTTCCGCAACTCCACGTCTTGGCGTGTATTTTGCGTGCGGGTGGGAATGGTGTCGTCACTCGAGCCACCCCAGCTCTTCGAGGAAGGCCAGCAGACTCTTGATGTGGCCCACGGCCTCCCTCAGGGTGCTGTATCTGCTCAGGTACTGCTGCCTGTACTGTGCGACCTCAGGGCAGTCGAGGAGCAGGTGGGCTGCCGTCTCGTTTGCTGCCATTCAGGCCATGCACAGCGGGCTGTCGGTGATACCTATAGTAAATAGGTGTTTATTAAAGAATCCGTGTCCTGTGTAGGCGGCCGTGACTGTCCGTAGTTGTTGTTTGGACAGCCGGAGGATTTGTTTAGCTATCTTACCGTCTACTGCGGGAAGAGCCTCCTTGGCCTGCCTACATGTTTCAATACCAATCCAGGACTGGTTGTGTTTGGTCCTGGTCCTATTTCTTACCAGGTTGCGATAAAAACCAGAAGGGAGGGGAATAATGGGCTCGGGTCCCACCACCTCTAAAGTGGCCCCTCTTCTGGCAAGTACGTCGGCTGCGTCATTCCCTCTTGAGCCACTGTGGCCCTTAATCCATTGCAGTGTTAATTTGTTTAGTTTACCTACCTCTGTTAGTTTCTGGTGGCATTCAAGCGTGAGCGCCGAGGTGACAGTATGGCTTTTGAGGGCTGAGAGGACAGCCTTACTATCTGAGAGGATCCTAATGGACCGTTCCCTTACCTCACGTGCCATGATTGCTGTGGCAGCTAGGATTATGCCAAAACATTCGGCCTGGTAGACCGTGTTGTAGGCTCCCAGCGGTGCTGCGATGTTGATGTTTAGGTCCTCGGA
Source organism: Euclidia mi (assembly GCA_944739405.2). Lineage (NCBI taxonomy): Eukaryota > Metazoa > Arthropoda > Insecta > Lepidoptera > Erebidae > Euclidia > Euclidia mi. The sequence continues at coordinate 742,645 of OX123188.2, read as the reverse complement.
GAATACTCCTGAACCCGTACCTGTATCTGTTTTAGACCCATCTGTGAAGATCGTGAGCTCGTTGTGGTTAACTGCTCCTTCGTGTATGTCGAGGACATACACGAAGGAGCAGTTAACACAGTTGGATTTTGTATTTCTTGTCGAAAACAAATTGTTTCGGTATACGGTCGCCAATGGCTTGTGTAATAGTAACTTCTTTAAAGAGTGTATTTAAGTTGTTAGTGTGCGGTGTGTTGGTGTCTTTCCAGAGCTTCAGGGCTCTTAGCCGGACTGCCGACATCGTTGCTTCCTGTTGTATGAACAGGTGCAATGGAGGCAGGTCCAGCAACACTTCAAGTGCCGCTGTTGGCGTTGTTTTCATACAGCCCGTGGCCGCTAGGCATGCAAGTCTTTGAAGCTTCTGAAGCTTGTTGGCGGCCGTTATTAGGTTAGTCCGAGGCCACCACACTACTGCGCCGTAGCTTACCATCGGACGTATTATTGTCTTATAGAGCCATAAGACAATTTTGGGGGATAGGCCCCAGCGTTTACCTATCATCTTCTTGCACTGCCAGAAGATGATGCTGGCTTTATTGAGCTTATTTTCCATGTGGCTGTTCCATGTCAATTTGCTGTCGAGAGTGACGCCCAGGTACTTGACCTCGGTAGACAGCTTAAGCTCTGTATCAAATAGCCTGGGCAATCGGTAAGTACCCAGCGCGCGCTTGTGTGTGAACATAACTAGTTCGGTCTTGGTCGGGTTTACTGATAATTCGTACTCATTACACCACCACTCTACTATGCGTAGGGCTTGTTGGGTTAGGTCGTACACTGTACTGGTTACCTTACCTGAGGTGAGTATGGTTAGACCATCTGCATAACCTATTGTAAAGAAGTATCTCGCGTTGAGTTTGTCTATGAGTTCATTGATGACTAAGTTCCACAATAGCGGGGAAAGTACACCTCCCTGCGGGCACCCTTTAGTTATCAAGGCTGTCTGAGTGTCGCCTTGCAGGCGCACTACCCTTTTGCTGAGCATGTTTTGGATCCACTGTATGAGCATCTGGTCCACACCATGCCTGGCTAGGGCGTTGCTTATGCTGGAAAAGTTTGTCTTGTCGAAGGCTCCTTCTATGTCGATGAAGGTGCCCAGGCAGATGCTTTTTTGTTGTATAGCAGCTTCTATCTGGTTCACGACCTGATGTAAGGCCGATTCCGTCGATTTCCCTGAGCTGTATGCATGTTGGTTGGCATGTAAGGGTAGGTGCTTAAGAGCCCCACTTCTTAGTTCCCTCTCGCAAAGCCTTTCCAAGGCTTTAAGCATGAAGGAGGTGAGTCTTATTGGTCTAAAGGACTTTGCATGGGTATAGTCTGTTTTGCCTGGTTTTGGTATGAAGATTAGTTTAACTTCCCTCCACCTCTTCGGTATATATCTGAGGGCCAGGCTAGCCCTCATAATTGCCAGGAGTCTTTTAAGGACAGGTTCTCCTCCCCATTGTAATAATCCTGGGAAGATGCCATCCAGTCCGGCTGCTTTGAAGGGGTGGAAGCTATCGATGGCCCATCGGAGTTTTTCTTCTGTGACCACGTTGTTTGCGTGTCTCCATTCGTGTTCGGTCGCCACTGTTGGTGTATCGTGCCACGGTGAGGACGCAGCCTGGGAAGTGTGTTTCGAGTAGGACGCGTCTTGTCTCCTCCTCCGATGTGGTGTATGTGTTATCCGGTTTATTGAGAGTACCTGGTGCAACCGTTGGTTACCTGGGCCAGTAGTTTCCTTACCCGGTTTGCTTGTTGGCAAGATTCAATGCTCCCACAGAATTTCCTCCATCCCATGGTGCGTCTGAATCTGAGGCATTTCCTGTAGTCTGATTTGGCCGCTTTATAAGCGTCCCAATCTGCGTCCGCGCTTGTGTTCATTGCCCTATTTAGAGACTTTCTTACCTTCTTGCGCTTACGTTCAAGTTCAGCGCCCCACCAGGGTTGTTTCCCCGGGGTTGAAGGCGGAGTGGTTTCCGGGCAAGCTGCATAATAGCTGTCAAGCATCGACTGCGTCAGTATACATACCTGATCGTCGATCTGTACAGTGTCACCCAGTACCGGCGGCGTGGCCGTAAGGGTAAGTTTCTCTTTAAGTAGTAGGACATACTTTGCTTTGTCAGTGTTGTGTGGTTTCCTGCGGGGCTGTGTGGGCTGTATATCGACTTTTATGGAGAAGCTGATCCATCTGTGGTCTGAGCATGATGCCTCTTTCGAGACGTGCCATCCCTTGATGCGTTCAGCCGCTCCTTCTATTGCGAGAGTTAAGTCGATAATTGTCCGACTACGTTTAGTGACGAAGGTGGGCTCCGTACCTGTGTTTAATAGGGTAAGATTAGTGGTGAATAAGTATTCAACCAATGACATACCTCTGTTATTGTTGCAGTCCATGCCCCACATTTGGTGGTGGGCATTGGAGTCCGTTCCTATTACGACCTCCGTATTGGTTCTCTCGCACTGGTTAACCAGACGCGTGAGGTCGAACGGAGGCGGGTCTTCGGCCTCGGGCATGTAGACCGATGCGAAAACGACCAGTATTATTTCGATTTGTATTGCTGTGATGTCTCTGGAACAGAACTCCATTAAAGCTTGGGCTCTGATGTTTTTAGTTGTAAGTATGCAGGTTCTTGGATGTGTGTGGTCAGTAGAACAGTAAATCTTACCTCCCAGACTGGAGAGGCCTCTAGTGAGGCCACCCCTTATCCAAGGTTCCTGGATGAGCACGATGGCTGAATGTTGGACCTCCATCCACTTGCGCAGTTGCGCAGTGGCCGTTTGGCTATGATGGAGGTTGATTTGTAGGCAGCTGACGTCACTAGGCAGAGGGTTCATCTGTGGGTGATGTCCCCTCCCCCCCGACCCTCAGCTGCGTTAGGCCAGCCAGGATGTCGCCAGCCTCCACCCCGTCGTCCCGCCGCACCGGACTCAGGAGCAGGCTCTCATCTTCCGAGTTACCCTCGGCTGACGGGCCAGCCTCCGAGTCAGATGCGGCCGGCTCTGACGGGCCGGATTCCGCGGAGCATCCTGACTGGGTGTTTGAGACTTGCTGTGTGGAGTTGTCGCATCCCGGAGGATGGTCGAAATACTTGCCTGTAGAGTCCCGGAACCGGACGTAGACTGCGCCCAGCCCCAACGCGAGGCGGCGCTCGTTCTGCACCAGGACTGAGACTTGTTCCTCCGGGACGCCCACGACCAGGAACCACCCACCTGACTGTCTCTCCGAGTGCAGCAGAGACCATTTGTCGACCGCCAACCAGGGGTTCTGGAACTCCAGAGCTCGACCTACGTCGCGCACGTCGTCCCAGACTCCCTGTTCGTTCGGAACGACAACGCCGCACCGCACTCTCTTCGGGGCCTCTTCCTGGCCCCTAACCTCCAGTTCGAAGCCCGGTGGTGGGACCAGGAGAGAGACCGCCTCCGTCAGCCAGGTACGCGTTGCCTCGTCGGCGCACCAGAGTTTGAGGACCCCGTCCGCGTACATGGGTTTCCCGGTGAACGCAGGGGCGGGGCGTTTTGGGGTTTTAGTCGACCAGGCGTCACTCAGGATCTTCCTTTGAATCTCCGTGAGTATCCGGTCCACGAACTCCTTCGGCAAGTTCCCTGTGCGCTTGCATGTTACTGCAACGCCCAGAGATGCCTTGGAGGCCTGTGCATAGGACTTACCTTTTATCGTGGAGGAGTCGAGGCGGGGCTTCTTGTGCTCCCCTCGAGGCGAGCTGGTCTCGTTGAGAGCACGTTTGGCCTCACCTCTTTCCTTGTTTCCGGCAGTTTTACCTGCCGTGTTTCCTGGTGGTGCTGGGGCTGGATGCCGTCCAGGGTGACCAGCCCGCCGCTTGGCGGCAGGCGGCTTCCCCGTACTGCCTCCGGTCTTCGTACACCCCCTACTGCTGAGCGCAGGCTGCGCGCTGGTCACATTACTGGGACCTGCGATAGCGGCCTGCTCCGCTGTTTTTGTAGAGGCAGCACCGGCTGCGGCAGCGGTTTGTGCCGCCTTCCGCCTTATTGCCAGGCGCTGTCTCTTGTTTATTAAGACCGTCTATATGTACTCTACGTGCAATTGTGCATATAAAGCTATAATTTGAGCTGGATTTCTATGTCGGCAAAAGGAAAATCTAGCAGACTTATCCCATCTTATTCTTTATTTTCCTCTGTTTAACTTTTAAGACCTCTCCTTCTCCAGTTCTGATTTTTTTTATTATTTCGCCGCAATGCCTTTTTTCAATGTGAATTTTCTGGATTGTTGGCAACGTGGCGTTGGATCCGTCCTGCTAGGTCGTGTTGATTTACGCAAAGTTGCTGGCAGAGACGGGACACGTAGAGCCGACGATTTAGCTCATTGAAGTGCAGTTGGATAAACTTTTATCCAGCAAAGTACAACAGCAAGCTGATGATGATTATAAAAAAATATTATTTTCTCAACTTCTTACCTTATCTATTTTTTGTACACTCGGTCGTCATCTAGTTATTCTGATCACGACCAGTGCTTTTCACACACATCGTAAAAAGTGCTCTTAAATTCGCATCTATTAAACACACATATTAAGTGCTGTAGTGTGACTTTTATCATACCCAAGTCATATAAATCATTACACTCATAGATGAAATCCAACATTTGCGCGCGTGAGGCTGGTTTAGCACGAGTGCTTCTACAAGTGCGCACCAAACCGAACGAAAATAAATCACCCGGAAAATAAGAATGTTATATTTAGCCGCTTGGTATTCAGGGGTTATAAATTATATAACTGAGAGACAAGGCCATGGTTGTTTTCAGCTGTGCATTAGAGATAGCTAACAGTAATTGACTCAACAGATATTTGTATCCTTGAGGAGTCATTATACTAGTCACGTCATTAGCTACAGACCGTTACATAGTAATTCCAATTACGGATAGTTGTTACAGATAATCAAATTTATGAGTGTTATAATTGCGATAATATTTAAATAAAGACGTAACTTTAAGTTTTTCTGTTTAGATAAAGATTCACCTACTACTTCGTACTTTTTAAAAGTAAAATTATTTATGCATGCAGTAGATGCATAAATAATTTTACTTGTAAAAAGTACTAGTAATACTTATGTATGACTTAATGTACAACTGTGGATAGTGTTCTATAATCGTATTTAGTATGTTATATATAGATTTATAATCGTAATTCATTTCATTCCGACTTTATTAAAACGTTGAGTCACATTCATATCACTAGTAAACATTGTAAATCCTTGAGATAAATAAACAAGCTAATAAATGTCGGTTTTTCCGCTTTTGTTATTACAAAAAAAATATTTAGCAGTACGTATATATCAAATTTGTATTACATTTTGTGTGAATATAATGTCTTTTTAATTTTCTTTGCTTTGATTTACGAGGAACGAAATAAAGAGTTTCGGGGGCAACATAATATGTTTACTTATTTTTGTGTTTCAGTGTTATACATATACATTTGTTAACCACATTTAAAAGATTAATTCCTTATGCTATAATAGAATGTAATTTTAAATTACACATTATTTGTGTTTGTTGTTAGTGTAAGTTAATTAAGTTTTAAAATACAACATTGTTGGGTTACCTACATACGTTCTAGTTTATAAGTTTTATACACTGATATACCTACATTTGCAACGTGAATGAAATGTACATAAAATTATAACAGATGTCACATAGTATCTACCGCAAAATTAGTCAGCGCACTAATTTATTAATACTATCAAATACACAGATGTCTTCATTTCGATCATATTTTTTTTGTATTTTTAAAATAGAAATATTACACAATACTCATACTTTTTTTACTTTTTATCACCCAACACAAACTGTTGATAGTTCTTCCGCGAGAAATGAAATGAGGCTACTAATAAATTAAAACATAAGACAGCGAACATTCTTCATTTTAGAAGTCGTTAACTATGGTGACCAATGAACACAATGTTTGGCCTCTACTTCACTGCAAACGGTCGTTAAACATACATTTGAGCTATAATTTATTTAGGTATTTCTACTTTTTCTAATACCTACCAAGGATTTACGAAAGGCTCTTATAATAAAATCTATAAACGAAGAATAGGGTTCTGATCGCAAACCATTGAGAAATCTTTACTTTATATATAATAGTAAGCGAGGATATTCATGGCGCAATGTGGGTGTAATATTACACCTCTACCTACTCCTGCGGGGATACAGGCGTGAGTCTACAAAAACTCGTTTTCATTTGCTGTAGTAAATTACTAAATTGTCATTTCCAGGTTAATTTCTCGGTGGAAACCCTTCATTTAGGACCTAATATCTTCATACGTAGCATCGCTCTTTAGATTCATTTTCTCAACGGGATTATTGCTGTGCTTACTCATTAAATAGTATGTGATAATGACTGCGTAGACTATTTAGGATGTTATTACGAGTAACATTATTTTTATCTATGTGTTTTACAAACCATTTGTCCTGAGTTCCTTTTATGACATAGGTACTCACTAATAAAACGAATCTCAAATTTAATAAAAAATAATAATTTCCTAAATACACAATTCTATGTAAAGTCTTGGAGCTATCAAAAGTAGTGTAAAACGATTGCACATTGATATTATAATATAATGCCTATTCAGCCATTCAACTTATATTTTTTGGTTTGTAACGTTGTCCCTACTTAGGGTATGGTTAAATGAGAAACGTGGTTAAATGTTACAATTAAAAATCGATTTAATTCATCAAAGAATCTAACACATGCTTTAGCAAATGATTTTACTTAAAAAAAAAAATACTAATAAATGCTATTTAAAGAGATATAATCAGGGTCGCGTGATTCGGCGATGGTAAGGAGTCTTGTTGGGGACTCGCCTCCGAGGTTGTCCAGGAAGAGTAGCTGGTGTACTTAGCTTCTCGGTGTTCAGTCGAATGCAGCCAAAAGAGGGCCCGCGCTCCAGCGCCTCCGTATTTATAGAAGCGTGCAGCGACCGAGATGAGTGGGAGTGCCAGCGCGACGTCATCGCGACGTCACACACTCCCCCCATTAGGCCAGAATTTTCCCAGAGGGAAAATTCTGTGGCTGGTAGGCGGCAACTGCATTCCGGAACCCTGAAACAGATGAGTGGTGGTGCCAGCGCGACGTCACGTCACCGCGACGTCACAGGTTTGCTATACAAAACTTATCAGTAATAGAAAATGGATGGAATGGTACTGACTTAGTGACTTCTGCCCTTACGATTTATGTCTGAAACGGTCTGTTTTATAAATATTTGTGCTAACGTGAGCGGTGGTTACGTAACTGCAAATGTTTGATGCCTTATCTTGTATAGACAGATGCTACACGTGGAGACGACATATTTATGTTGATAATAGGCATACATAAAAGAGTTTTGTGTACTTATATCAAATTCTTCGAAAGCCAAAAACGACCATGCCTAGAGATTGCTATTAAAGGTGGACTAATTAATGTATTCCTTCTACTTAGTTGTGTATGTAGTATGCCTTCTTTTTTATATATATTATTTTCAGGCAACCAATTATTTTATATTTCTAACAGCCGAATAGATACTCAAAATTCTCAAAAAGTTTTACCGGTAATTTTATCATTATTTTAATTACAAGTTTTGAATGAGAACTCATGACAATAAAAACCGGCCAAGTGCGTGTCGGGCTACGCGCAATATAAGGTTCCGTAGTTGCCCATAATGGCCATTATTGATAATAACTTCTGTTTGAAATGGGACTAAAAACGGCCATCTTTAAGTTTAAGCCAGCGCTCCCAATGTAAACTCACAGAAATAGGTATTTATAAGTTAACTGAGGATTACTCATGAACTAGTGATGTCTACTTAGCCGTGATAGTTTTCCTTTTAAATTCGTTATATGTACTACATTTGTGATTTTTTTCACCTCTTCCAAATTAATAGTTTAGCCGGCAGAGGAGGGGGGGGGGAGACACTTGAGTCTAACAATTTTTTTCACTTCAAAGCTTGATATTTGACAAACCAATCACTTGATCGAAAAATTATTTGAGCAAACTAATCACATTTTTTTAAAACCTATGCAATTATATTCCACACAATGGGATACTCAACAAAAAAAAAATTCAACCCCACTATATAGGTAGGGGAGATACCCTTAAAAAAAATTTTCCTAAATTTTATTCTACAGTTTTGTTGCAATATAGTATGTCCATATTCATGTCAAATATCAGCTTTCTAGCACCAGGCGTCTTTGAGCTACGCTGCGGACGGACAGACGGACGGACATGACGAAACTATAAGGGTTCCTTGTGGACTACGGAATCCTAAAAACGATAGGCTTGTTCGCATTTCAAAGCTTAATACTTCTCAAACAGAAAACCACATTAACCGAAACGATCGCTCAGTCGCCGAAAAGTGTACGAAAGTCGAAACAAATGTAAATAAAATATAGAACAAAGAATCTTAGTCTGGTCTGGTCATGCATGGTAAACAGTGAATGTAGGGTGAGAGATAATGCAAATATCATCATTATAAATTCCTAAAAGGAAAAACAGAGAACGTACCGTTCTCTTAACGTTCCCGTAATGTAACTGTTCCAACAACAATGAAACGATGGCGTGAGTGTTATGGATGAATCAGCGACCAGGAAAGTACTACTATATAATATATTATAAATATTGAAAGGAAGAACGATGTGAAATATCTGTAGTAAATAGTGTACATTCCCTGATGAGTCGGATATTGATTGATTATGACAGCCTTACTTAGACGATGGATCGATCTATGAGATACCGAGGTTCGGGGCTTACAAATATTATTTACTTAATCAAAGATAAACTGGAAGAACAGTAATTTCATTGACAAATATTAACTTAACCATAATCAGGCTAAACAAATCATCATATTTAGACTATGTCCGTTTTCTCAATACGATTTCAGACTCCGCATCGTGCCTGGGGATTACTTTTTTTTTGTTCACTGCGGTGGAAACTCTCCTTATGAGCCATCTCAACTCGACGCCAACCCGGCCAGAGTGTGATTGACCGGGCTTGGGACTGACGGAGGAGATGTGTGGAGGCTCTCGTCTAAAGGCGGTATCCACTATTAACCAAACCTTTTTGCAATTTTTCTAGCAATCGTCCTGAATGATAAGAAATGTGTGCCTTCTAAACTCCTGAAGAATTGGAGAAATATAAATGAGATTTTATGAAAAAAATGGGTTTCTTTCGAACGAGCTACAACCTATCTTATCGCAAAAGCTAAATATAATTATAGCTTTTAAACATCAGTGATATTAAGCTGGAATTACTCATGGGTTACCATTTCTTGGTAAAGGAAGGAGCAGGTGACGCTATTATACCCCTTTTCACCTAAACCAATTCCTTCTTCAGTCGTTCTTCCCATCACCTATAGAAAAGAAAGATAATATGGGAATAGGTCTTGCCACCGGAACTCCCACTCACCGAGCGAAACGCCATCATGGCATACGCACAAAATACCTCATGATTGCGTCATACATCATTGGAAACTATTTGTACTCCTCATGCAATTTGGAGTAATAAACTGAGCACTATATTTCTAATATACCATCTATTATATATTCCACTAAATTCCAGTTCTTGAGTGCCAATAGTAGTCAAATAAAGCTTTGCTCGTATGAAAAGACAAACATGGTTATAATATAAAAACTTCCGTATCTCGCAGCATGATTGAGCACATCATTCACCCTCATAACAATAATAAACCAGACTTCACGAACCGAATCAATTGTGATCTCTACATAAAACCCAAACTAAAATACAAATATAGCAAAATAATGATTGTTTTCCCTCCAAGAGTATTTTTCACATACCTACTGCCAATCGTTATCTGTGTTATATGACATATATTGTCGTCCGCTAGTTGTTTAGTTATGAATATTACCATAGTTTACGTCTGTTGACCCGTATTTTAACAGCAATATCCGGGTATATCCAATTACATTGGTCTCAGTGAGCTCAAACTGGGTATAACCGGGTATAACCGTGTCTAATTGTAATAAAGTATCGCTTGGATAATGTTGGCCACCATGAATTTGGGCGATTGGCGATAATTCGTGGATTATGCTCTTTGATGATGCTGTAAATTGAACGTGTTTGAGCAGGAGGAAAGCAGCCAGGACAGTTGGTAGTATTTATTTTCAGGATAATAATACTCTTCAAAAATTAATATAACGAATTTTTTTGATATAAATTATAAAATTAATGAAAAGTATAATAAGGAGTATGGGCGGAGTAAGGCTGATTGATAAAGTGAAAAACAGTGTGATACGAGAGAAGTGTGGTCTAAAAGAAGATGTAGTGACAAAGGTTGATAAAGGAATGTTGCGTTGGTTTGGACATTTGGAACGGATGGATGAAAGAAGGAATACGAAAGGAGTGTATCGTGCGAGAATTAATGAAAATATCGGTAGGGGACGCCCTAGGCGGACGTACGCCGACCAAATAGGTGACGTACTGAAAAAGGGCCAAATTAAAAGTACCCATAACCGACGCGCATGCATGATGAGGTTAATGAATGTCGAGGAAGCGAAAGAAGTATGTTTGAACCGAACCATGTGGCGTTCTATAGTCTCTGCCTACCCCAATGGGAGACAGGTGTGACGATATAGATAGATAGATAATTAATAAAAAGTAGGTAAGTAGCTTTTCCTATAATATTAATTGAATAATCAAAACGCGCGGGAGAATCTGCATAGTAAATAAATAATAATTATGTTGACTACATACATGGACTCACGCCTGTTTCCCCGAAGGGGTAGGCAGAGGCATATTAAACGCCCACTTTTCGCCAGTGTTTTGATCCCACGTAATAGGTGGCGAGCCTATTGCCGCTTATCGGGATATTTATTTAAATTATGTTGATTGTCCTCATAATCTATGTTTGGTTTCTAAAGCTCGTGACGCTTCGGAATTCCCTTATTTTTCGTAAATAGATATTAAATACCAACCTTCAACTTATTCTTCAAGTACAACTACAAGTAGGTACCTATGACATAAATTAGTACGGCAAATACCGTCACGACAGAAGTGATACCGAGTGATACAAATATTTACCAACCCGAGAGTCAAACCCTCCACCCCGAAGAACAAACAACGTTACGACGTTACTGTCATCATTTGTCATTACTGTGACTAAATATTTCTTGTTAAGATAAAAATAAATACTAGATAGATACCTATTATTTATAAAAATATGAATGTGTAACTTGTGTAGCTAGCGATATAGTATTAACTGAATATTTAAAAAGTTTATGGAGACTAAAAAGGTACATAAACAAATTATAATATGTTTCCTACTATATGTACATAAAGTATAGTGACTTATAATCATACGCTTCGGAATTCCTCGTAGCAAATAGGCTAATACAACAAAATTAGGCCATAGCTACGTAATATTAGACCACTGACTTAAATTTAACAAGTTAAATGACCACAAAATCCGGCCAATATCAACGAACATCTCATAGACAAAACCCAACAGAACCACAGTTTACTCACATTTGAAATTAGGCAACGTAGTTAAATACTTGTTGCTTCGCTCGTCTATTAAACATAAACGTGGCAAGAGGCAAATATAGAATTCATCAGGTACGATTTAGTTTAAATAAAAAACAGTTTATTGTTGAGACAACGATAGCCTAGTAGAGATACAAACAGACTGTCATGTACAGGGTTCAATTCAAACCCATGGCTTTTCCAAGTTATGTACGTATTAAATTGTTGCCTCGGAGAGCACGTTATGCCGAGTCCGCACCGTATCGGCTAGTCTGAAGATCTTTGACTGTCGTTACACGGAGTCGGTATCCTTAAACATACACTGGTTTAATATTCGTTGAGCTGCGGTGTTCAGACGACCGTCGCTCGGAGGAAAAGCTAATATACTGTCAAATCTGATCAGACCAGTAAGTGGGTCCCGGGTCAAGACGAAAGGCTTGGATTCAACTAGGACAACGCTAGTACAATAATAATGAATAGGCAGTACCTATGTTGTAAACTCGCATCATAAGAAGGCAATTTAAAACTTTTTACATGAATACTAAAAATATATTCAAATGATTATGTAGATTCACTTTAATCATTTTGTTAATTACCGCTTGTTGGTTTAGGATACGTTAAATCCTAATAAGTATATATTATAGAACATCTTCAACTCTCAGAAAATATGCCCTTAGAAAATATTATTTACAATAACTCTTTTCGACCACTCCGTACCCGATCCAACAAAATATAATATCTATATATATAAAAGAAAGTCGTGTTAGTTACACTATTTATAACTCAAGATGAGCTGAACCGATTTGGCTGAAAATTGGTGGGTAGGTAGCTCAAAACCAGGAAAAACACATAGGATACAATAAAATGCAAAACATAATCTGGGAGGGATTTTGGAGAGGGTCGAAGTTTGTAGGGACAAACCTCCTACCTATTGACAGTAAGAACGCATGCGCTGTAATAATTGACTACTGCGCATGTGCTATCTGTCAGTACTGTCATATTATACATTGTCATATGGTGCACTGTCATTACTTCGTTCGCTTACTTATATAAACTAATAGTTATTGAAAATGCCTTGGCTAATACCTACTAATATAAGGTACAAATGCGAAAATGTACCAATTTCACGCTAAACCGGCTGAACCAATATTCTCTACTCATAAATGCGAAAGTGTATATAGAGATATATCGGACCATGGCTTTGACATTTGACTGTATTTAGGTAGATAATGTAATGAATACTGGCCAAGTTTCTTCGTTCCCCATAGAGTGTCTGAACTCCTTACAATTATGAGGAGTATGGAGTACCTTCACGCAACTTGAGACTGATCGTTGCTGTTCCAGTCCTGTTAATGCGGAATCTTAATGCACCAAAGCTTTGTAATGGCAAACGGCTACAAGTAACACCTAGGAGGAAACATTATAAAAGCTATTCGCTATGAAGGCTTCCGTAGTGGAGGTATCCACTTGCCATAGCCATTATCTTCGACTAAATATTAATAGTATTTGTATAAACGATAAAGCTATATTTGCGGTTTTTAAGATGTGCTTTATTTCAAAAACTGCTTATTTATTAGAAATTAAAAATTTTCGTTGGAGGTTTTTATAACGATCTACAGCATGTATTTTTTTTAGATCTGTCCCTCTCTTACTTTAAAAGTTAGAGGGGTTAGTCACACACACCCATTTTGGAACCGTATTATCTTTCAAACGATTGATTTCGAGAAACAATGGTTTTAGGAACCTCAAAATAATTTTTAACAACCCATTTTCTACATCAGTTCCATGTATGTAAAGCCTTAATATTCAATATTTTTTATTTTCTATAACGTCGTAAAGCGGTTCACAGAATACATCTAGCTACCAATTTTCAAATGTGTAAACTGAATAGTTTCGGCATAAAGTGGCTATGATATACGGATAGACTGACAGACATAGCGCGTCAATAAGGATTCCATTTGGATTCCATGTTTAGCCATTTTTGACTACGGAACTCTAAAAATACTGTTTACAAAAATGTTTTAAATACTTCTTGCGGTTCTATTTCTTATTAGTTCCTATGAACAGAATTAAAACGAAAATTACTATCGAACGATGAAGGAGTTTTGTGTTACCCCGAATTTAACGTGAGCGAAGCCGCGGGCAAAAGCTAGTTTATTATAAATAAGACTCCACTGATCCCAATACTATTGACAAAGATATTTTACTCTAATATCGCGAGCCCGAGCACGACTTATTGAATTCTGTGTACAGTAAGTAAATAAGCGTGATCTTATACCCTTATAAGCTTTGCAGAGGCATATTGGTTAAAGGGAGCAGTCCGAAGATCCGTCGCGGTTTCCTTTATCATTCATGTAAATAACGGTAGGAAGACGAAATTGGTTTAAAATTTTTATTCAGGAATATTGTATAGATGTTCTCAGCTTCGACACGTAAAGTCTTCGGTGCCGGTTCTTGCCTAGGAACAAGAAACATCAGACCAAATCGGAGGCATTTGGACACTCTATAACCTCTGACACTAGAATGGGTGTCCCCATTCTAGTGTCACTAACACAAAAAATAAAATGGAGGCCTGTATATACAAAGTTACTTTGTTGTATTGATATCATTACCATCTCGGCACTTTCCCGATTGCATCCAAGACATAATCGCTCGAAGCCCAGAATCCTCTTAGTATATTGAAAACTTACAGAATATTTAGATCTTCGACAAGGCGATGTATATGCGTTCAAATTTTCTATGAAAAACTAATGTAGTTTACGTGTACTTTTCCTTGAATTCGAGATTCCACCATACTTCTGAAAACTGTGCAGTGTGTTTATAAACAATAAAAAGCTTTATTATCAGTTTTCGTATGTTTAATAAAACTAACACCCGTACCCGGAATATTTTCTGTATCGTGAGTATTTCTACAATTCATGAAACGTACCTACTCTTAATCATCAGCCACGAGAAACGCAGAACAAGTAATTTGTGGGTTTCACGAAAAACTTTCTCGTGTAGGATCAAAATTACATATTTATATACTTAGCTCTGCTCTGGAATAAGCTTTTAAACAGCAACGATTGTCTATAAAGACTTGAGGTTCTGTACGGTTTAGATAATATTCTTAGATTTAATCTACATATAACAAAATTATGTTGATTAAATCTTAGGATATTATCTAAATATATCTTCTTGACGAAATCTTTAATTTTAAGGATCCAGTAAGGGTAATCACAGAGAACAATGCAAAAAATAACTATTGTTTAAATGCGTCCTTCTTAAACTTAAACCTTAACCGACAATCACAATATCTATAGGTTAAAACCGTTTAAATATCCTTTAGGTAAATGAGTTTCTCGTTTTCTTACATACAGGAAGAAAAGAGAACTTCATTTTATAATATGTATGTGATGTTTCTGGGTGATTACGGATTGCAGATTAAAAGCTGAACGTTCGAGCGGCGTCATACATATCCAAAGCAAGTTAGAAGTTCAATAAATTGATTTAAAATAATGCGTAATGGTAAAAATACAATAACGAGTCCGAAGAGAATGTAAAATATATGATTAATATGTGTTTGCCATTTTGATTCAGTTACGAATTCAAAAAACTATATTGACGTAAATTTTTATTACAATATCTAAAATATATTGCCACCATTTTTCATTGCAATATCTAAAAATATTGTCACAATTTTTCATTTAAATATGGCGCCTAACTTTCCACATCGCTTTCCAAGTAAAATCAATCAATTGAAATCTGCGCGGCCTTATGCGATCGTATACATTACATACATAGATTACTTTCCAATCTAGGGATCTAATAAATATTCAGTTTAAGTCTAGGTTACCTATCATAAATATCATCAGCTGTAAGACAGACCAGTGTTAATTATATCAACCGAAATATGTTACTTCAATACAATATGAATATTATTTTGCAGGCAATCAATAAAATAATAATAATAAAACATCTTGGACTGCCTCCGTGGTCCAGTGTATAGGGTATGCGACTGCTTATCGGAGGTCCTGGGTTCAATTCTCGGGTCGGGTTAAAGTGTTACTGGGATTTTCCTAATAGTAGCAGCCCGAAGTCTGGTGATGTGCCCGGTAACGGCAATAGGCTCGCCCCCTATTACGTGGGGCCTTAAAATTCATTGCAAAATGTGGGTGTAATATTTACACCTCTGCCTACCCCTTCGGGGATACAGGCGTGAGACTTTAAATAAAATAAAAATAAATAAAACATTTGTTCTTATTCTTTTTAAATGGATACGTCTTTGAAGTCATTTGTACCTCTGTGTTATTACTGGTTCTGGTATGCTGATTACGGTCTTATGTACCGGTAGTGTTTGTACAAAATATAATGTATCTAAGAAAAACTAATTAAACAGGTAAAATACCTAACTTCAAATAAGTTTTTTTGATTCTAGGTGCAGTTAACAATCAGTTGGAATTATTTCAAATCACATTTCGTTTACAATATTTTACCGTAACATAACATTTAACAATGTGTTACAGCTTTCCTACCATTCTATTGAGTGCTCTACAGACGTCGGCGTCGTTAAAGATACAAACCCTGAGTCGTTCCAAATTAGTTAACTACAGAGTCAACAATACAATTACAACATTTATAAGCAGCTATTAACACAACATGATCATCAAATAATATAATCTACACGGAATGAGTACTTTAGTTATTGAGTAACTTTTATCCCTCTTAGTATTATTATAAACGAGAAAACTTGTGAGGATGGACGACAACGTGTTTGAAACTCTTTCACGTAAATACAACTGAACGGGTTTTTATACAATTTTGTACTTTATAGTAATTCATAGTCTCCTTTTGTTGCGATATATACCAAACCGGAGAAGCGGGCGCAACCTAGATAACAATTAAATTATGTGTTATTAGACGAAAAATAAGAAGATAATATCCGCACTCTTCAGCTTATCTCTACACAGGAAAATACTTAGCAAATGTTATTGTCATAAAATATCTGCGGTATTAACACGTGCTGTCGTATTGGGGAAAAGAATATACACGTTAAAGCTAACCAAACTTCACACGTGTGTTTGGTATAATCAGGATTATGGTTAGGATTTCTGTTATTGAGATTCTGAGAAACAGTCTTAAGTTGTTAAGAAAGAACGGAGAGATTATGTATAAAAAATACTTTGGCTCTAATAATACACCGACGAGGAAAGGAATGGAAGCTACTTCTGGCAACGAAAATGAACATAGAATAATGAGAATTTATGTCTTTTGTATAATATACAAACTAAATATGATCCAACGAGAGGCGAAGATTGTTGACTTAGTAATTAACACATTTGAGACGATTCAGGGATTTTTACATAAGATTACGACGTCTGTAAAATCCTTGGCGAAATAATTGTAACACTGTATCACATTTTTAAATATTGCTGTATACTATGAAAACATATTATACAAAAGAGTGATTACTATGTATGTTTTTAAGGCAACAAAACACTCAATAAACGTCTTATGTTATGAAACTCTTATATTACGGTAAGCTATATGGCTATATGTGAACAAAATGTCATTGTTTCATAGCTGGGAAACAATCAAGCGACTGGATAACCATAGAATACAGTTTAAAAGTACCTGGTGAAAGGATGGAAATATTAAATAAACAGATGTCTAACAAATTGCAATACTCTTCACATGCTGGGATCGAACCCACTACACCCAGTACAATTTTAAGAGGCCTACCAACTACTCAAACTACTACGCCTTCCGAGTAGCGAATCATTTTCAAATATTTACATAACTCATACTCAATATCAGACAGCTATATATAACATACCAAACTTTCTATATCCAATATTCAATATCAATATTTACCAACCCTCTATCACTTCACAAATCTCACTAGGATTTTAATTAGCGCTCAGGTCTTCAAATAAACCTGGTGTTTCTTGGAACCTATAGCCTTTGAGTTCTAAGACTCAAAGCCAGCTGCTTCCAATCTCGGTGTGTCGCACACTCTGACATGTGGAATCGCACTTAATTCTAAGCTTGGTGATCTTAATAGTTTCTCGTGTAAATCGAGATAGGAATAGTATCAAAATAAAGTAAAAATAATAAGGATAACTACATTATGATGTTGTGTAGTAGATCCATATTGCTTGACGATTTTGTTGAAGTTATTCATTTTGTTCTTCAGACGTATATTTACTCCAAAGTTTAATAAAATCTATTCTGTAGTTTTTGCGTGAAAGGGTAACAAACATCCACCTATTCTAACAAGCATTCGTGTTTATAATAGTAGTAGGATGTGTTATCATATGAGGGTATATTGCGCTGACCGAAAAGCTCTGTTTAACAATGCTGTTGATGGCGCAAAAATCTATCGCCTCAGATGCTTGTACTCGAAGAGTTTAGTATTTGTAAGTAAATCACGAATCTTTACCTGTATTACGGCAGCTAAATATTTACGCTACTTTTGTTAAATTCATATAACAATTTATTATAATCAAATCCGTTGGCGACGGTTATTTGAACCCCATAACCCTCAGAAACCCGGTAACAATATCCCTCAATTAAATCCAACAAATAGTGAATCCGAGCCTCAAATAATTTATAACACAATGCTCCGTGAGACGTGCCTATGCTGTACTTCATTCTTATATAAATAAAGATGTCTGTGCACTATAACGTAACATATCATAACCGTGGCGTGAACATAGCAGCCGAACAAAAGGAGGAAACTACACATTAAACAAATTATCAATAACTTTTATATTCTTTTATGTGTATACGCAAAGGGCAACTTGCGCACTAGGAATTAATTCTGGGAAGACCTTTGCACAAAAATGTTCTATTTTTGTTTAGGTTAAGAAGAAAGAAAAGAAAAACTGATATACAGGTTTTCTCACAAAGTTTTCCGTTCAAGTAATTTATTGTGCACTTAAGCTCGACAACTCAAAATTGCGCACCATGGGGTTTCAACCCTAAATCCCATACACTGATTGATTGGAAAGTGCGGCCCGGTGTAATGGGCAGATACCCTTATCCTGAAGATACACACCGTTAGAACACAGCTCCAATCGGTAAGACAAATAAGGCTGAACCGTTCTAAATGAAGGGCTGCGTTGTAAGGTCGATCCAATTTGAGACAACCGATGACCTTACTATATTTTATTGTGAAAGTTTACATGTTGTAGTGACGTCATCGATGACGCTAGTTATGGGGTGACTTGAATAAAGTTATGGATTATGAAACGAATTAAGATGCATAAGTTAAAGATAACTTTTTTTCCAAGACGTAAATTATTTTTGACGTGTCATTTGCTGGTTAAACATTTAATGAGCTTAATTTAACAATAATAAAACATAATATCATTTTATTTTTATGGTCTTCTTCTTCTATTATTATTCTTTTCTTCTTTTTTACTCAGATGCAAATCTATATCGAAATCTGTATTACAGTAGCAAACTAAAAAGAAATAAACAACGTTCTATTCTTAATGATTTTCTTCATTGACTTATAATAGAATTGTTGCAAATTAAATGTTATCTAAGGCTTTCGAAAAATACCACAGCAATATACCGTTTCATTGTAATCAACTAACAGCTGGAAACGTTTAAGAAATTACCTTAAATTCCGTTGAATTCGTAACAAATATGAGTGTGGGCGAGAAAATATTTATCCAACTTCATACACTTCGTGTCCATTGCCTCGCTCAGTAAAAAATATAAACTAACAGTAAAACTGCTCTCAAACTCGTATTTCACTGCGCCAAAAGTTTTAGATAAGAATTTAAGAAAACTACGATACGAACCAAACCTACTTTTATTCCAAGAACTCTTTCCTCAACAACATTCTTATTTTCCTGAAGGAAATCCCGACACACCGTTTTAACAGATTATCCAAAAACACAATAATTCCCTAAACGAATTTCAACTCTTTGGAAAAAATTGTTTTGTGAGGCAAATTTTATCCTCATATTTAGGTAGCAAGATGACTGGGCTTAAATGTACCTGTTTTATTTTGATTGATAAACGATGTGAATATGATGGAACAGTGAATTTAATTTACGGCATGTTTTAGCTTTTACCGTTTCTTTATTGAGTTGTGATGCATTTAAGCTATTTTGACACAATGAGGTGCTTACATTAAGAAGCGGAGTGAAAGATGTAGGTACGGTAGTAAAATAATGTAAGATTGGTGGAGAAAGCATTTTGTTTTAAAAATCGATTTTGTTTTTGTTTTTCGTGTGAGCGTGTGGCCAACTCTGGTGTCGGAGTTTTCAGACCGCCCGAAGGCCTCCGACATGGCCTAACGATCCTTATCCTTGGACAAGAACCGGGACCGACAGCTTTACGTGCCCTCCGAAGCACGGTAGCGCTCAGATGTAAATGCCATACACGGTCACCCATCCAAGTGGTAACCTGTGCAAGCGTTGCTTAACTTTGCCGATCTGTGACGAACGGCAAGCCAAGTCTCGCTACGAGCGCTACATAAAAAATCGATGTAAGATATGATCTAATGATGGCAATATTGTTGGTGTTTACAATTCACATATTCATAGTCATCATATCAGGCTAGAGAGGCCCGCTGCAGGACATGGGTTTCTCCCAAGATTCTGCACACAGACTAATCTTCACATATTCAATAGATGGAGATTAAAAATACAATCCTAAAACCCCTAAACCTTGAGTTCAGTCCTAAGCAATGTAATAGACCACATCATGCCAAATAGGCCAAAAGTTACAAATGGTAAACTAACTAGGTGCAACTACGAGTAGATTTTATTTGTCCAACATTCATACAGATATCCTGAATGAGAAACTGTGTTTGTTGTCATTCTGCCCCGCTTTAACTACTGAAAGAATACTGATTAAATATTGGTTATGGATGAAACCGTGGGCAGTATCAAGTATATGATATATTCAAAATAAGTCATCACTCATCATCAGATAAGCATTATATTCTGTTATTTCTTATATATTTAGAAATATCATTATACAGTGTAGGTCAATACCAAACCAATCGAAAATAAATGTAAAAATAACTAAGCCAATACGAATCCCCGATTGAGTTAACACCTGTAAACAAACTAAATCTAAATTTAATCTAAATCGTAATCTCGGTGTAAATGTTGCATTGCGCAGTAAATAAGAATGGTTCCAAAGAGATTTAGCGCTCGTCGGTAAATTAAAGACGGTTTTAATGTACGTAAATCAAGTTAAACGATATAATATGCGGTTAGTTGTACATTTAACACATTATTGAAGTTATTTTGCACTCGGAATTCTTGCCGGAAGGTCCAACGGTAAATAAGGAATATTATTGGAGCGTTATGTGGCGTTTAAGAGAACAAATTCGAGGAAAAAGGCTAGATTTGTGGAAAGAGAATTCTTGGATTTCTTTGGCTATATTTTTCTAAAAGTAGAAATAAGACCTAAAGGGCTTATTCCATAATTTGAAAAAATGTGTATCAGGAATCGTGGTTACGGAAGACTGAGACGATACTTGTCTGAGAAGACATCGAAACGTCGGATTGTAATAAAAAATGTTGCTACTAGATAATTCGGTTTAAATGTAATCTGTTTAATAATAACAAATATCAGTTGCTTAAATGCTCAGTTGCTTAAACATTATATTATGATAACCAATAATATAACACAATATAGTTTTCACTTATATCAATACAAATCCCCAATACACAAATCAAACATTATTATCAAGCAAATTTCCTTTACCTTCATCAAAGGGGCTCATTGGTCATTCACCACACATCTATTGTTGAGGAAAATTCGGAATAGCCAAACATCGTACCACAGTAGCCAGGTATTACAAAGCGAAAAGCTGCATGAACCCGTCCTTGCCATCACCTTTAGGATAGAAAGGGACAGACTGATGTATGAAGGACGGGATTTGGTTGCGTGATTGAGTAGTAGTGGAGGCTTAGTAGTATAACTGTATGCTTTTTGTGGAGGTGCATTGCGAGCTAACGTTTTATGGCTGATTATGAAGTACTGTGGAAATGGTAGTATCCGCTCACTTAGTGATAATATCTATAGGTATGGTTTCAGCAATTTCGAAAGATCAGTGTGATCTCAGAGATTTCTGACGAATGTAACAGCATAGCTTAGCAATAGCTGATCTATCTAGTTGCATTACTTTTGTTGGTTACTTCGAGGGATAGGACGACCGCTTTAAGAGGTTTCAGGTTCACCGCCATCGATTAATAATGTTGGAATGAGCTACTGTCGCATTTTCGTGGGCGGTAATCACTGTTTAAATTCACAAATAATGAATAATAAATTTGCCATGTGTGTCCCTTGGGGGTCGAATGGGGATTTACTGAAATTCTCAAAAGATCGGCCAGAAAAAGATAAATTAAAAAAATATGCAATGCATTGTGTATCTTTATATGTAAATGATATGCAATAAAACGTTAACAATATTAATTTAGCATGTATAATGTAAATTATATAATTAGTGGCTTCATGGCAGCGTGGTAGACTAGTGCCTGCTGTTCACATAATGATAAGATAACCATGCCTACTAGTGGTATCATTTATATACAAGGCTGATAAAGATCATATAGCGTGTTCAATATACAGTTATATTTTCACCTGTTATTATTTTGGGCTTAACATGGCTGCCGATGTATTTACACGTTCACGCCTCTGCCTGATCCCTACGTGATTTATGGTCGTGATGATAGAGATTTACGAAGCTTATATCTTTTGTGCGATAGCTGTATTATATCATACTAATACAAACATGCTAAAACGAGTCAATTCCAACCCAACATTCATGAAACGCATTGTTACTGGTAACGAGACGTGGGTTTACGAGTTTGACATGCGAACTAGTCAACAAGCTTCGAAGTGGCGCCTTCCTACTGAATCGAAACCGAAAAACCACGCCAAACTCGTTCAAAAGTCAAAGTAATTTCAGAATCTGCCTAGAAAGACTGGGAATTGTTTTTAGAGGGCAGTGCGTGAATGTTATTCATCCAGTCCTTGTAAGCGAGAACAAATCTCTGACATATGTTTACTGTGTTTCACAGCGATGAAATTAAACAAATCAATTACCTGGTATTTCACTGATGTCAGGCTTGGAGCTAAATTAGACAAATCATACAACTATATTGGCCAAAATAGACCACTTAGCTGTTCCTCCAAACTGATGTCCTCAGGACACGATGCACAAGGTGCGGATTTCCACAATTTTTCTTCACACACACACACACACACACGCACACACACACACACACACACACACACACACACACACACACACACACACACACACACACACACACACACACACACACACACACACACACACACACACACACACACACACACACACACACAACTTATAAATTTTTGCATAATATCTCCACCTATTGTCTTAATAATGCATGTTATTTCATACAAAAAGTGTTAAAACTGTAATTTACATACCTTCTTTTATATTGCAACTAGTGTCGTTAAATATTATGTATTTTGTATTAATGCGGGTTTGGAGCTCTTTATCCTTAATACAGGCTATTTCATAGCATAGCTAGGAAAACAGTAAGCCATCCACTATTTTCTGTAGTAAAATACTTCACAGATACTGTAACTACTTACCATTCCATGTAATGTACTACAATGATTTACTTGCCAATAAAAATATTATTATTATTATATCATAATTTTATCAATCGCTCACAACCTTTGTTGGGCAAATCCAATAGCGACAATTTATAAGATTTACAATTCTATTACACAATAAATTCGCGAAGCTTCAACCATGTGCTTTTCAAAAGGCGATATTTTACGAGACGACAAAACGTGTTGACTTTATTTCAAGCAACGAGCAAAAAGTGAAGTGTCATCCTACAGTGTGACCAGAGTCAAAAAATTACAATAGACAAAATAATGATACCAACTAATATTATCGATTCAACTTATCATAGACAATATTTCTATTTCAAACAGTCATGTTGAGTGTTTTCTTTGACTATCGCGGTGTTGTGCACTCGGAATTATTGCCGGAAGGTCAAACGGTAAATAAGGAATATTATTTGAGCGTTATGCGGCGTTTAAGAGAACAAATTTGATGAAAAAGGCCAGATTTGTGGAAATAAAATTCTTGGATTTTGCACCACGATAATGCGCCTTCACACAAGGCCATCATTGTGAACGAATTGTTGTCCAAACACTCAACAAATACCATCGAGCAATCACGATATAATATTCACCAGACGGAGTAACTTCGCATGGTACCAGCAATCATCAACAATGAAGTAAGTTACAAAAAATCCTTACAAACCCTTAGAGATGTGTGACAACCCTTCTTCATTTCCCTTCCAATTAAGCAATCAGTCCTTCTGATCACGTCACTTTACAAGTTCACAAACATTGTCTGAAGCGCGGCCCCTAAACCCTTAATTATTCAAGTCTTAGCTATCGGTACCGAATACAGATACCCATTTTAAGTGTGTTTGGTCGAATAATATTGACGCCTAATGAATAACCGCTCATTACCATCTTGAAACTATTAGCTGAGATGTGAAGCGCTCATAGCGTTACTGGATTTGCAGTCCGCAAAACAATGGCAAAATAATGCAAAGATTGCAGTGATCCAATTCAGTGATTGTTTAGATGGGTGACCGTTTGCTTTGGCATTTATATCACCTTGTAATGTTTTGATCGATGGACAGCGAGTGGAGCAAGTGAATGAGTTTTTATATTTAGGTACGCTGTTTACAAGAGATGGTAAGAATGAAGAAGATATTGAAAGAAGAGTTAATGCAGGTAGTAGAGTGAATGGAGCTCTGAAGGCGTTTATGAACAGTCAAAACGTGTCCAAAAAGGCACGTTTGGCTGAGCATAGGCACTAACACCCCTCGTGTTAGTGCCTACCCTTATGTATGGTAGTGAAAGTTGAGTATGGCAAAAGAGACTTGAAAGTAGAATAAATGCTGTAGAAATGAGAGCACTGAGAAGTATGTGTGGTGTATCTTTGACCGACAGAGTAAAGAATAATGTGATAAGAGAGTGGTGTGGGGTTAAAGAAGATGTAGTGACAAGCATCGAGAAAGGCATGTTAAGATGGTTTGGGGCACATGGAGAGGATGGATGACGAAAGACTTACAAAGAAGATATATAAGGCAAATGTGAATGGAACAGGATGAAGGGGAAGACCTAGGCGGACGTTCTCTGACCAGATTGCAGATATCCTAAACAAAGGACAGGTCAGAAGTACCCTAAACAGAAGAGCATGCATGAGAAACTTGATGGAAGTGAATGAAGCAAGTGAGGCATGTCAGGATCGTTGCAAATGGCGTTCCGTAGTCTCTGCCTACCCCTTCGGAAAACAGGCGTGAGTCTATGTATATATGTATGTATGCTATCGTGCTTCGATAAGCACATAAAGCCGTCAATTGTGTTTCTTGGCTTAGGCAAAGAATTGCTAGTCTTCGGGCAGTCTATAAATTGCACCACCAAATAATATACCTACACCAAAGTTGGCCACACACTCACGCCAAGAGAAGATAGATATAATTAGACTTCGTTCATGGAAAGTATACTTTGACAGCTGCTGGTTCATGGGCATATAGTAAGTTATGTGCGTAAATTATTACTATCGGTTGCCAAACAGTTAGTAAAAACATCGTGAGGAAATCTACATGTCTGAAATTTCACAATGATTTACTCAAAAGACATGTGAAGTCTGCCAACCCACACTCGGCCGACGCAGTGGCCTACAGCCTAACTCTTGTCTTCAATAGACTTGTGCCCAGCAGAGGGACATATTATAAACAAACCTGTTGCAAATTGTTGACATAATAATTAAAAGTAAAGTACCATTATGAGGATAATTTTCCGTATATACTTGATTATTAAAAACATTTTGCTTCATTTCATCCTTCTACTACTACCTCACATCATCTTCACATTTCCTTATAAAGTCTCGACACGTGTCGAACTTGTTCGCTTTTTATAGTTGGAGCACGTGTACCGCCGACTTTGAGGTATTTAAGACATTATTTCACTATACGCTCTCTGAGAACTTAACCAACTCAGGGTTAAATAAATATTATTCACAAAATATCGACGTAACAGTATCTACACTTTGTGTTTCGTTCGGTGAGTGAGAGTGCCAGAGGCTCAATTCCCTTTTCTTCTCTCTAATCCCGTTCCTCTTTGTATTATTTTTCTCAGCAGGTTGGCAACGCATTTATAACTCCCCTGGTGCTGCGGGTATCCATTGGCAGTAGTAATCGCTTATTATCCGTCTACTCGTTCGCCTCCTAGGCTCATCTATATATATAAAAGAAAGTCGTGTTAGTTACACTATTTATAACTCAAGAACGGCTGAACAGATTTGGCTGAAAATTAGTGGATAGGTAGCTCAAAACTAGGAAAAACACATTGGATACAATAAAATGCAAAACATAATCTGGGAGGGATTTGGAGAGGGTTGAATTTTGTAGGGACAAACCTCCTACCTATTGACAGTAAGAACGCATGCGCTGTAATAATTGACTACTGCGCATGTGCTATCTGTCAGTACTGTCACATTATACATTGTCATATGGTGCACTGTCATTAGTTCGTTCGCTTACTTATAGGTATAAACTAATAGTTATTGAAAAAGCCTTGGATAATACCTACTAATATAAGGTATAAATGCGAAAATGTGCCAATTTCACGCTAAACCGGCTGAACCAATATATTTCTACTCATAAATGCGAAAGTATATATAGAGATATATCGGACCATGGCTTTGACATTTGACTGTATTTCGGTAGATAATGTCATGAATACTGGCCAAATTTCTTCATTCCCCATAGAGTGTCTGAACTCCTTACAATTATCAGGAGTATGGAGTACCTTCACGTAACCTGAGACTGATCTTTGGTGTTCCAGTCCTGTTAATGCGGAATCTTAATGCACCAAAGCTTTGTAATGGCAAACGGCTACGAGTAACACCTAGGAGGAAACATTATTAAAACTATTCGCTATGAAGGCTTCCGTAGTGGAGGTATCCACTTACCATAGCCATTATCTTCGACTAAATATTAATAGTATTTGTATAAACGATAAAGCTATATTTGCGGTTTTTAAGATGTGCTTTATTTTAAAAACTGCTTATTTATTATAAATTAAAAAATTTCGTTGGAGGATTTTATAACGATCTATAGCATGTATTTTTTTTAGATTTGTCCCTCCGTTACTTTAAAAGTTAGAGGGGTTAGTCACACACCCATTTTACCACTTTGGAACCGTATTATCTTTCAAACGATTGACTTCGAGAAACAATGGTTTTAGGAACCTCAAAATAATTTTTAACAACCCATTTTCTACATCAGTTCCATGTATGTAAAGCCTTAATATTCAATATTTTTTATTTTCTATAACGTCGTAAAGAGGTTCACAGAATACATCTAGCTTGCAATTTTCAAATGTGTAAACTGAATAGTTTTCAGCATAAAGTGGCTATGATATACGGATAGACTGACAGACATAACGCGACAATAAGGATTCCATTTGGATTCCATGTTTAGCCATTTTTGACTACGGATTTCTAAAAATACTGTTTACAAAAATGTTTTAAATACAAACTCAAACTCAAACTCCTTTATTCATTTAGATCACAAAGTGACACTTATGAACGTCAAATTTAAACATTATTACTGTATGCTTCTATATTTACATTTACTGCCACTTATATATACTTCTTGCGGTTCTATTTCTTATTAGTTCCTATGAACAGAATTAAAACGAGAATTACTATCGAACGATGAAGGAGTTTTGTGTTACCCCGAATTTAACGTGAGCGAAGCCGCGGGCAAAAGCTAGTCCTACTAATATTATAAATGTGAATGTTTGTGAAGATGTATGTATGGATGTTTGTTACTCTTTCACGCAAAAACTACTGAACGGATTTGGATGAAACTTTACAGTAATATAGTTTATACATCAGAATAACACATAGGCTACAACTTATAAAGATTTTGTATAATGTTGCCATAATATAGGGAAAAGTATCAACTAAGTCGGCAAAAATCCTGAAAGCTCTCTTCGCGTGCGCTGCCGAAACCGTTAAAATTACTTGATGACAGATTGATTTGATATTTGGTATACACTCGTAATCTTGATAACAATATAAGATAATATATAAATGATTGTAAATCCAAGATGGCCGCCGATACAAAATGGCGACAACCTCAACAACCTTCACAACAATATGGGTATCAAATGAAAGGGCTTGATTGGTAGAATAGATCTCACTATGAAAAATCCAAGATGGCTGCCGCCACAAAATGGCGGATTACTTATTTTCCACAAATACCTCAATATGGGTATCAATTGAAAGGGCTTGATTGGTAGAATAGAGCTCACTATGAAAAATCCAAGATGGCCGTCGCAGTAAAATGTCTGATTACATATTTGCCACAAATACCTCAATATGGGTATCGATTGAAAGGGCTTGATTGGTAGAATAGGACTCACTATGAAAAATCCACGATGGCTGTCGCCACAAAATGGCTGATTACAAAATTATTATTTTCCACAAATACCTCAATATGGGTATCGATTGAAAGGGCTTGATTGGTAGAATAGGACTCACTATGAAAAATCCACGATGGCTGTCGCCACAAAATGGCTGATTACAAAATTATTATTTTCCACAAATACCTCAATATGGGTATCAAATGAAAGGGCTTGATTGGCAGAATAGACCTCAGTATGAAAAAACCAAGATGGCCGCCGCCACAAAATGATGGCCTACCTATTATCCACAAATACCTCAATATGGGTATCGAATGAAAGGGCTTGATTGGTAGAATAGGGCTTACCATGAAATATCCAAGATGGCTGCCGCCACAAAATGGCTGATTACATATTTCCCACAAATACCTCAATATGGGTATCAAATGAAAGAGCTTCATTGGTAGAATAGACCTCAATATAAAAAATCCAAGATGGCCGCCGTCACAAAATGGCGGATAAATTATTTTCCACAAATACCTGACTATGGGTATCAAATAAAAGGGCTTGATTTGTAGAATAGAGCTCACTATAAAAAATCCAAGATGGCTGTCGCCGTGAAATGGTGGATTACATATTGTCCACAAATACCTCAATATGGGTATCAAATGAAAGGGCTTGATTTGTAGAATAGAGCTCACTATGAAAAATCCAAGATGGCTGTCGCCGTAAGATGGCGGATTACATATTGTCCACGAATACCTCAATATGGGTATCAAATGAAAGGGCTTGATGTGTATTTGGATAAAACTTTACAGTAATATTGTTTACCTATACATCAGAATAACACATAGACTACAGTTAGTAAATTTTTTGTGTAATTTGGACAAAATATAACGAAAAGTATCAACTAAGTCGGTAAAAATCCTGAGCTCTGAGAGCTATCTTCGCGTGCGCTGCCTAAACCGTTGAAGTTCCATGAAGATAATGTACGCAGATATTGTTTATGTTAAAAAGTTCTAAGTGAAAATCCGCGACAGCATATATCTACCTTTTATGTGGAAGCCATTATATACTTAAAAGTGGTCCGTAAAATTATTAAATTTTGTTACTTCTTTACAATGCTAATTTAAGAGTAGTTATCAAATTGTTTTTAAAATCAATAGATTTTTTTGTTCTTCAGTATTTAATGTAGATGAACTTTGTCTTTTACAGTAAGTAGTTTGGACGAATAGTTCAAAAGTTATCACAATATAATTGACCTAAGCGGCGCGTCATTAAAAGCGCTTACCATGAGTTGGAGCGCTTAAGAGCAGCGGGGCGGAGGAGCGAGCGGCCTGATGTATACTTTGTAGTAACCTTTCAGTTTTTATTTTTGCTGCTACCATTATACTCAGTAGGTACATATTAGGCTCTCTAATAACTTCAATAGTATGCCCACATGCTAATCTTTGACGATTACGAAAAATAAAATATTTTTTAAGTATCTTTATCTGTTTATTTCTATGCTTCACGGCCGTTTGTTATGAAATTATATGGATAGTCTGAAACCTGGGGCAAGTACATATTAGGCTACTCTTTATTAAAATATCATGCGGGCGAAGCCGCGGGCAAAAGCTAGTATCAGATAAAAAGAAACTACGCGGACGAAAACACAAGAAATTGCATCGAGTCTGAGTGAGAGGCTAGTCTAGTATAAAATGATGACATTGCTTTAATAATTATTTACCTCTATCTACCTTAAATAAATACTGGTGCTTAAATCTATTTTTAAACACAAACTGTTTTTAGCGGACATCCTAAAAAAGAGCTCGTTACAAGTTGATTGATGCGGGTCGGGCCTCAGTGCGAGCGACACGGATATTTTGGGACAACACATAAATCATAATTTTGCGAGTTTAAATAGAAAACCGGCCAAGTGCATGTTGAGCCACGCACAATGTAGGGTTCTGTAGTAGCCCATATCTAGTGTCCTAAGGATAAAAGGACATGATGACAATATTTATTTTATCGCTTGCGAATATGAGTTTGAGTTAAGCGACTATTTCAAAGTAGTTTGCAATTAATGATTTATTATCTATATTTCACAAACATCAGGAGAAATCCTAAAAAAAGGACAGTCAGAGGTAGTCTAAACAGAGGAGCATGCATGAGAAACTTGATGGGAGGGAATGAAGCAAGAGAGATAAGTTAGTTATTAAGATAAGGATCGTTGCTAATGGCGTTCCGTAGTCTCTGCCTAGCCTTTCGGGACAAAGGCGTGAGTCTATGTATGTATGTATTTCGCAAACGGATCCTTGAATAAAAAACCACAAACATTTTTGCTGTAGGTTGCTACGGAACCCTAAAGAGATACAACAACAGAACTCACTCTTACGATCATCCATTACCTGCTTAGATTATGTCGGTTTTTAGAAACATTGGCATGAGTAATCCAATTTTCAATGTCCTTCAGTAAACAGACGAAATAAGTAGTTTTTTGCGGATAGTCTTCTGCACTATATAATCGTCATCATCATTGTCTTAGCGTTTACCTGGTTGCGTCTACGACTAATGCCTTGAAACCATTGTCAGTTCAATCGAGGGGAACCGAGACCCTATAATTGGTTTAGATCTGACCATAGATATTTTAATTATAGTAGATATGCCCTCTAGACGAAAATGTATCGGAAACCTGTGTCGCCAGATTGCCCCTACCACACGGCTACTACTACACATACACTTTAGTAAAATCAATAGAAACGCAGTCGCGCACACACTCGCATTCATTCATCAGAACGTGCAAAAAAATCAATTATTGACTTTATCCTGTCAAACAGCGTTTATTTACCACGCGCCGTCAAACTTACTCACACAAGAACATTTAACGCTATCACGTTAGTAGATCTGCACAAGCACATCACTAAATCGCTCACGCGTCGACCGGCCGCTTCGAGTAGCAGTGGCCGGTCTACGCGATGTATTCATTGGCTAGTCGCACGCGACGTTCGCAGTGAACGAAATACATTGCGCAATCGCCTACTAGATGGTACCCACGTATTGCCAGCAATGTATATTTTTTTATTTGCTTGCAATAGTATCATTTTTGTCTAAAAACTACATAATACTATTGTAATAACTACAATTATTATAAATATCATTTGTATTTTAAGGTTTTTGGACTTACCAGTGAAAAGAAATCCCTTCTCGAGCCACATTACATGCCTGGCTTCTTTTTCTACACGTTATAACAGCGCAAGATGGCATAATTTTTTTTTTCTCGGAGCTTCGTACGCTGTCGCAATATGAGCGCGATTGTTTACCGGTCAAACAAATTTTGTCGAAATATGAGCGTTTGCTCACAAGTAGCGTGCGCCTGCCACGCCCACAAGGCCATTCTACTCCTTTTAACTGTTCTGTGGATCTGACTAACTATCTAAGATCTCATGACCACCAAGACCAACGGTATTACAAGCATGCGATATTTAACAACTAACGCACATTACTTCGAAAAGTCAGTGATTTTTAACCGATACCCTTTGCAGTGCGATGGCAGTCTGTTGGTACTTATAATATAATGTAGTATCTGAAAGCAAGTTCATATGTTTTTCGATCAAATATTGTGAATATAATTAGTAATATGTAACAAATTAATGTGTAAGAAATATTCGAGTACAATGTTACTAAGAAAAGTCTAATAAAAAAATACAATAAGTCTTAGACATTTTGTTTTCCCAGAATTTTCTTTCTACAAAGTGCCTCATGGGAGTAACAGTGGATCTAGCGTCTGGGATGCTAAATAATTCTTTAGTCATAAATATTATATTCGCAAAAAAGTTCGTTATTTCTTTGAAACTGTGTACTCTGCTTCTTAGCAATATTTCACTTTTTTCGGTTTTTCAATCACCTCACGTCAAAGCGCCAAACTTTATTTTCTTGATATTTATAACAGTTTGTTTTGAATTTTTATTCAGTTCTGCTTTTCCAAGTAACAAGTTTTTGCAAAAACAAATGATAAAATGGCAATGAAACATATGGCCGGCGGAACATTTCTTTACTAGCGTTGTACCTCACCTTGTGAAAACTTCAACGCGATTAATACCCGTAGAATAAACTCATAAAATGAATCTACCTGCTTTACGTAGGCAAAGAAGGTAGATTCATCTATAAAGTAACAACTAATGATGTATTTTTTCAATACAGCAACATTTTTAGCATTTATACATAAAAGCGTTTTATTTCATTGTTATCAGATATAGAAATTGCTAACATAAAAGTATAAGTATATAAAAATACTGGGAAGATAAAACATAGACAATAAAACTACACTTGTCTAAGCTGTAGCTTTGCCAAGCCATTATACTTTATGAAGAATATTTTACTCGATATTTTATTGATCGCTGTTTCGTGTGCTGCGAAAATATTTCAAGATATCCATGCCAAACTCTTTCATACATAATTATATAAACTGTTCCATAAGCTAAATGATGATTACGGAAACAATTATTAATTAAAAAAGGTACAATATAAATCTCAATTTTCAACACTCCCTCTAAACAGTTGACGCCACCTCCCACAGTAGCTCAGAACAATTCTACCCATAAATTACCCGTATAATTCAAGTGGAAGACATCAATTACATTCTACAACAATCTCTGAATGAACAACTCAATAAATTACTATAGAATCCGCTGTCAGTGAGGCCTAATGTAAACATGGGAACGACTACCGAGTACCAGCTCCCGTCATCATTCGCCGAACCAAAGATTTATTTGCTCTTTACCCAATCTTTGTAATCTGTAGAATGAACCTTCCACTTGTAAACTGTGAATAATTTTAAAGAGATAAACGTGATGAGTTAGGTTATACAGCCGACGTGTACAAGAGTGTTTTCGGTGGAATATTTGTTCAATATCAGGCAGTAACCAAAGTTTGTTTACTAAATCACGAGATTCAGACAGGAGTGAGTGTGTAAACTCATGTAATACTGAAATAACTACACAATAAAAATGCCGGTTTTATTATAATTCTATTAAAGAACAGTGTCTGCGTAGTCTTCATTTCCGTTTATAGAATGTTTGTAAAATTCTTCGTAATGCTCGATTTATTATTTGTACAGGAGTTGTCTTATATGAACAAAATATGCACTAACGTCAATTTCACTTTGTTAGTGAGATTGTGTTAATGCTGTTTCACGAACCAAACGCACGTTACGTGTAACTGTAGTGAAACAGACAAACACTTTCAGCATTTCTCATTTCGTATATTTAAAATCAAACATATTTTTTAAACCGGTATGAACAAAATTATTGTAAAGATTTTATGTGAGATAATTAACCTCACATAAAACAATATAAAACGAATAATAAATATCATATTTCTCAAACAAACATTCCACTCAAAGATTTACTTAAAAACTTATTTGTGCATGTTTCATTCTTGAGAAATATATTTTAGTTTATTTACAGAGTATGACGATATATTGTGCACTACATTGCCAAGTAACGTAGAAGATATTAAGCATTTAAATGATTGGCGCCACGTTCTTAATTCAAAGCAAAACGATGCAAACATTTATGAACATATCAGTAATGAGAACCGGATGCAAGTTGTCTAAAAAAATTAATGCTTACATGTTTATTTATTTCAGTTTCCTTCATGTTTATTTCCTATCGATGTTTAAAAAATCCAACTAAGCTGTGATTCCCATTTGTTTATTTTATGCGAGAAATGTAAAAATTGTCGCTAAAGTAGATTCTAGTTTTTTAAGAAGCACACAATTTTGAGGGAGTAAAAGTTATTAATTAGGAATTGCGAAGCTTATTGATCTAGATAATTATTTAACTAGTAACTACAGCAATAAGAGCTATAATCTTAAACAAAGTACCATTGATTTCAGATTAAATCAGGCAGATAGTTCCTATTTGGAGTTTGAATTCGAGTGAAAACCGCTCTTGTATTTATTATATTCGTTATCAGCTTTACTACAATGGCAAATATTTACCACAATGATGAATTTGATGAGAATTTATGTGAATGATTGTGTTACAGTTTTATTTATAAAATATTCGTTTTATTTAATTTGGTATTTAAAACCGGTCGGCAATGCACTTGTCGTCCTCTGGTGTTGCTTGTGTCCATGGGCTGCGGCAATCGCTTACCATCAGACAATCCGTCTGCTTATTTGTCGCATATAAAATAAAAAATATTACTAACACTACTATAACTGTAATAAACGGAGACTAATTTGTCGACTTAGTCCCTGGATTAAAGAGGGTCAGCAGATGTAGGATTTAGTTCAACTCTGTAGATAATTCACATCTTAGCAGTTTTATAACAATATATTTGATGGCTCAAGGGTAAAAATAGACTGGTTGTAATCTTTAATCTAAGTTTTAGAAGTTTGCACAGATGGATAAGCGATTAGAGTATCTACTGTGATACCATCGGGCGTAATACCTTCGGGTTTGATTCTGGGACAACAGATTGTGCAAAGTTGAAATAGTTGTGTAGGATACAAATTATTTGTACAATAGTCTTCTTAGAAACAAAATTATATCCAATAGACATTTAAAATAGCTATTTGAACGAAATAGATTCTGCATTATTAGGTACTTAATGTAAGTGGATGCTCCTGTTTCACCATGTCAATTTTCAGGAGGCTAATTAAATGAACATCAAAATTTTACTACATTATGCTTGAGTATTAAGTAGAGTAAATATATACAAATGACATAGAAGGTGTAACAGTTGCAGCACCTTACAAAATTTAAATTTTTATGTATTATGCAAAACCTGGCGATGAAAAAGAGTGACCTTGAGTTTTATTGCCCGTTCTTTCTCATGGTTCTACGCCCTTGCTTTGCGAACGTGGCAGTAAATGTAAATGTAGAAGCTTTAAGTAATTATTTTTTTAAATTGACGTTCATAAATGTCACTTTGTGATTTAAATGAATAAAGGATTTTGACTTTTTTGACTTTTCTGGCAGCCGATATTAGATTTTCTGTAACTTAGGGCACATTCAAAGAATTCTCATTCGAGTAGTAATATATTTCTTTTAACGAGTCAGCTGGACGCAAAGGAAATTAAATCATCTATAAATAGCAAGCTTTTGCAATAAGATCTTATTAAGAATTGTTATTTTCTAAATTGATTTGAAATTTATTGAAAATATTACTTCGGATCAGTTATGTTTCAATTTATAAAATTGAATAATGTCAATGTTAAAAATATTAATTTTATTCTAGATGATGCCCACACGTTTTATTTTAATTTAACCATTTCTTCTCGATCCCCTGGGTATTTTGGGCAATCCCTGCTTAGTGCACAAAGTGCTTCTCAAGGAA
Organism: Euclidia mi; assembly: GCA_944739405.2. Classification (NCBI taxonomy): domain Eukaryota; kingdom Metazoa; phylum Arthropoda; class Insecta; order Lepidoptera; family Erebidae; genus Euclidia; species Euclidia mi. Next base: position 707,369 of record OX123188.2, on the reverse strand, counting down.
CTTAGCTTTGAACCCAACAGTCAATTTAACGACACAAACATTCCCATAATCATACAAATATTTACTTGGAAATCGTAACCGATGCACGCTGCAACGCTCAACAACAAAACACGAAAATCGTATTTACAAAATCTTATGATAAACTTCCTTGAATACTCATACGATACTGTTTAAATAAAATTAAGATCAGTCGGTGTACGTCAGGCCATAACTTCGATCGAAGATTTAAACACAATTAAACAGTTGGATCAAACTGAACTCTTTCATTACATACCTTATAGTTATTAACCTATATGCTGATCAGTGGAAAATTTCTGGGAAATGAAGTCCGAGAATTGAGGTGCTCATTCCGGATTAAAAGCTACAGAGAATTGACTGTTTGATTTGTACATGATTCGTAAAATTTTCGATCAAAGTTCCAGTTTCAATATAATAGTGTACACAGATATATTTCGATTGCATGAATTGCGTAGTGGTTTAAGCGACCGACTCGCCGGTTAGCGCGAGTGTTGTCGGTTCGATTAGGATTTATTGCTAGTGAGAGGTTAGTCTTAGAAAAATGAGAATTTGGTATTTTATATATGTAACTAGCTTTTGCCCGCGGCTTCGCCCGTGTGTGCGTTAGTCACGCAACATAAGGTAGCACGTCTGTTATTCTGATGTGTAATCTATATTACTGCAAAGTTTCATCAAAATCCGTTCAGTAGTTTTTGCATGAGTAACAAACATCTATCCACATTTAAAAACTTTCACGTATTTTATAATAAAAGTAAGATAAAGATTTGTTCCTTTCATATGTTTCAATAAATAAAATAAAATAAATATGAACTGGTAAATAGGCCAATTAGTTGTTGTAAGTACTATTGAAACGGCACGAGTCGAACACATCTTGTTGTTTCAGTTGCAAAAAGCAAACATTAAAGATGGAAGATATGTGTTTTTATACTCGTTGTTTTTGCACACAGTTTACAGGCAGTTTATAAATGAATAATGATGTTCTGTGGCATAGTTTAAAGTTGCCTAGATACCAACCGACTTAAAAATGGAGCTGGTTCTCATTTAGTAGTACATTTTTATGTGCTTTATATCAGGAGTGTATTAGTTTTGAAACAGTTTATTATTTTGAAAGGATATACTTTTGCCGTCCCATTTAAGTTTGATAAATTAAATTTGAAGACTTATTTTATAAGGTTGTTACGAGGGTTTTTACCGATCTTGCCAGTATTTAGTAGCAGTCATAGTTACACCCAGTCTTTTAAATATTAAGCAAAAAATACATTAATCGTGGTATTTGTGCTTCATATCTTATATCTTGGTTATCGCGATTAAGACCCGCGAAATTAACCTTACCTTTTACGATTCTTAAGTAAATACCACGCAGAGAACATCTTCAGCTTCCCTCAGTTTAACAACCTAAAATTAGCGCTATAACTCAAGAAGGACGGCTGATTAAACGATAGTACTTCATGAATCCCTTCAGTATTGGAAACTGCGCTAAATTCGTTCGTAATATCCAACATAAATCTGCGGCTCACATTTCTGTTAAATATTGTTGTTTGTCCAAGTAATTTCCGTCGTACTCCTAACAGTATTTATTTATACTGAGCCATCAAACGGGGCCTGTCGTCCTCTTAGTAATACGAAACTTTCTTCCTAGCTCGCCAACGCTTGACAAAATGTAAGATAGTATTACGTTTTTATTGATAGGATCTGGATCTGGATGCTAGGATTGATTGGTGTACTATAGGCACTACGTTATTATTATTATAAAAACCAATGTTTGTGTGGATGGATTGATGATTGTTAGTCTTTCACGCAAAAACGACAGAACGAATTCTTATGAAATTTAACATTTTTATTGCTTATACATCCGAATAACACAAACGATAACTTTCGTCCCGATAACCGACAATGCGTGTCAAACAGCGGGCAGTAGATTAGTAGTGTTCGCATTATTTTGATATTTTAAAACATCAATCTTGTGATCTTAAAGACGAAAGGAAGGCCTAGTCGAACGAGGCACTGTGGATATTATTACAAAATACCTACTTAGTAACAATAAAAATCATAGAGTTGTTTCTAACCCAATTATACCACTTATAGTCTATCACTACCCAGAGAGAACAGGCTATTAGTAAAGAAAATAAAAAAATTTAAACCGTCTCTCTTCTCTCTGCCTTTGAAACCCAATTAATTTCTATAAAATATTAGAAAGAAAACCTTTTAAAACTTTCCGTTAGATGTTCCTTAATAGGTATTCAAAAAAATGTTTGTTCGTTGTAGTCCTTATACTTGAAATATGCCGTGATTTATCTATATTATAATACCAGGTAGAACCCGCGTAGCACACACTTCTATCGTAATAACTTTACACACATTAAAGTAATGGACAGTATGAAAACCAGACCAATAACAGTTACTTTGGGATCACATGTTACTATAATTCATTTGCTTCTTTTTAAATTGTATTTTTACAAAAATGCAATCAACGCATTCAAAGTTCTTCGAAACAACAATTGTTATTGATCACACAAAGTTGTATCGTGTGGGTATCAACCGTACAATACTCAACGCAGTGTCAAACGGGCCACATAACAAACGTACAATCAAATCTAGATCTTGTGAGTGTTCAAAATACTGTCTATTTTGCACCCAGTGGCGTTCAAACATTGACTGATCACTTACAAGATGACTACTTCAACGATAGCTCTAATCGCAGACTTTCTTTTACAAAACCAAATATATTCCCAGATCTCACGTGTTATGCTTGCTGAAGTAAGGGCATTGGAATTGATCAATTATCTGTCGTAAAGCCAGCAACCCACCGTCATCGTAAAATGTTCAATAAAAGCGGCCAAGTAATAAGAGACCGCGACTAATCAAATTAGAAGTGGCGTTACGTCATCGAGGCTATTGGCGTCTGGTGTAAAGTTATGAGCCTTATATAGTTACTGTTACTTAAGTACAGATTAATATTGAGTACAGAGGATGTGGAGTAAGCGAACTTAGAGTGAATAGGTATTAGATGACAATTATGTTTAAAAATTCTATGTATTAAAATGTCTTGATCCAATGTTTATTACTTTATAGACACGAATACATGGCAGAAATTTTTTCGGCAATATTAGTATACGTAATAAGGTAAACTAATTTTTTTTTTTTTTATAGACTCACGCCTGTATCCCCGAAGGGGTAGGCAGAGGTGTAATATTACACCCACATTTCGCCATGAATTTTTAGGTCCCACGTAATAGGGGGCGAGCCTATTGCCGTACCGGGCACATTACCAGACTCCGTGCTGCTACTGAGAATTTCCTAACGGAAAAACCCAATAACACTTTGCTCGACCCGGGAATCGAAACCGAGACCTCCCAATCCCACGCGCACATTTATGCAGCGAGACCAAAGAGGCAGTCAAACTAATATTTATAAAATATTTATTAAACTAGAGGACCCGTGCTGCTCCACAGCATATTTTAATATTATAAAAAAGCTCTTACATATAGGTATGATGAGTACATTGTAGCCTTATATAATAAGTAAAAAGATGATATTCTTACCAAAAATATAATATATCACAAAACTTCTTTTCTCACAACATTGGCTTTGCGTTGCACCTTATGTATCGTAAAATTTCCACCTTGGCATTACTGAATGGTTTGCCGCGCAATAGGGATATATATAATATGTATAACTGAACATTGACGAAAGAAAGTTCTTCAATATGACTGTGCTGCCCTACAATTCTTTCTATTAGGACACTGTAATGTCTTTCGTCCAGGTGCCCAGAAAATAGCAAGTTATGAACAATTTCACCAGTACCATAGTCAGTAAACGTATTACTGTTTTCCAGGTGAACTCTGAATTGACACTCGGGATATAGCTCACTTACACTCTGAAGTTCAGCATGCCCTGCGCACTGTCCATTGGCACCCATCACACGTTTGTAATCTGTTGCATTTGTAATGGTCTGGCCATATGCTTCGTCTCCAACAATGAAGTTACTATATACATCCCACTTATTGACTATGTTATCAACAGTGGCCAAACGAATTTCATAACGTTTATTCTCACTTCCATATAAACAATAAGAAATTGCGCGGAATAAGCATTTACCGTCACCAAGAAGGGAAATCACTTGAAAATAAAATTGTTGATGGTAGAATTAATCAAATCTGAACCCGTTACCACCCGTATTTTTTTAGCAGTAGGAGGACCATCCGGTACCAAATCTCCTACAGGGTCGTCATTGACCAAGATTCTTTGTTCAAACTTTCTCTGAGCATTTTTCAATTTCCTTCCAAGAATCATCATTATAATTGAAAACACAACTACTCACCAAAAATACTCTATTAAACCAGAAACTTAAGTAACTAACTTACGCTAACTTCACTTTTTCTTTATCTGTCAATGTTTTACTATCAAAATTAAAAATATAGAAAAACAACTTTTTTTATAAGTAAGAAAATATGTTTTATTTTGTGTATGGGTATGATTAATCCATCATAATTTAGAAATGTAATAATGACGTTTATAGTTTTGGTCAAAATTGTAGTTTTGGTAGGAATGGTAGCTTTGGTAGCAATCGTAAGTAACATTGCTACCAAAACTACAATATGTGCCAAAAATACAATTTCTACCAAAACTACTATTCCTACTAAAAATACTATTCCTATCAAAACTACTATTTGTACTAATACTATCATATCTAACATTTTTCAAAACTACAATTTCTACCAAAACCGCCGGTGCTGTCAAAAGTACCTACCTTTTCTCTCAAAACTACTATTCTTACCAATACTACAATTTCTACCATAACTACCACTTGTAATAATATAATTATATGACAATAGTACTATGAACCGCTGTAATATGTTCCACATAAATAAAAATTGCCCGAAGAAAGTCCGTAATTTAAAAACACAAAAATCAGTTCACCCAACATTAAGGGTTAACTGGTAACATTCGGGGAATATTTGACCAACATCGGATATAATTTTACACACCACCACACTCACACCCGTATGAAAGTAACGCAAGGTCACCTTAAGGAGGCATAATGTTTTTTCCTGGCAGTTACCGCAAGGAACTTAAATAGATGCCATAAAAATATTTTTGAATTTAGAACCGTCCATTTAGAGAGAAAGCAATGAAATCTTAAGAAATTTATAGGAAAATATTGAAAAATATGTTCAATGTCCACACCTATCTTCCTTCAAACTTACCCAATTTAAATGAACATACCATCAAATGAAAGAGCTCTTTTCAGCGCGTGTTTTAGCCCTATAACGAAACGCCTACCTCAATGAGAACCAGATATATAGAAGCAGAAAGTCATTGACTACGGCTACGAAAACGTAAAAAATGTATGGGAGAAAACTGTTTTGGCATATAACTTGATGAATGTGCTAGTTAGGTAATTTCTAATGCTTGATGACAAATCTATGCAGCGAGAACTTTCATTTAAAAAAAAATCATGTGAATCGGTTGCGTAGAACGGGCTGGCCGACTCGTATTATAAAACACAAATTCTTTTAATATATAGATAACTAGTATAAAACTAATATTTTATACTAGTTATTTAATACTTTTTTATATCTGTGTATACTTACAGAACAAATAATACCTACTGTACTTGTCTATGTTAGGGCACATCTCCTAAATAGCTGGGCTGGGCTGGGCTTGAGATGATCCAAATTGAGACCTTCAGATGATCCAAATTGGCGATATTCGATGCGATAGAAAAAATAAATTGAGTAAATTCGCGAGTATCAAATAATAAAGTAGGTAAAGTTATTAACTATCTTTTACTGTGATTATGTTAATATTCATAGGTGGCATGCGGCAGTTGCCTAGAGATTCTATTACTCTTAAATCACTCTATACTAAGTTTAGAATACTTTGTGTTCAAACTTCTTTATTAGATTAATTTAAACAAGATGAACTATAAATTGTAGTTTACACTTGTTCACTATCCCGCTATCGCTACCACTCATGACTTGCACCAAACTTTACGATGCGAATTTTCCTTACCTTTTACGATGCGTAGGTGTGAACTCTTTATGCCCAATCAAATCACAATGAAGCCAGCACTTGGCCCACATGTCATCGCCTATCACTCATCATAAACTAAGCCTTATGTTGACACCATAAAAAAATAATAATACTTTTATCTTCCGGAAAATAAGTAAAACTTCAAGGATAATAATAATATTATCCTTGAAGTTTTACTTGGAAATTTTCATTGCATAAGCCCTTGAAGATAAAATATGATAATTGAAGATAAATAGGTTCTGGTGACTACGTAAATTGGGAAATTTTGATGGAACTTATGCTAAGAAATTCGTTAATAAGATGGCCAAGGCATTTTACTAAACTCGTTATAGTTTAGGTATAAAGTTTGAGTGGACTTTGTCATAAATTAAACACAAAGTTTTGAATACATAAGATGAAAATGATTAGTTTTAAGGTAGTTATGTATATAATGAAGCACTGTTGTTTTACGTAAATGGGCTAAGTAGAGTGTGTGAATATAAAAGAATTTGAAGATTAGAGAAACGTTTCAAATACACACAAACATCCGGTGCCACCAAAAAATTCCAGTGGCACTAAACTTTGCATGTTCATTTGAATGTATAACTCGTGCGGATGAGAAACCTTCTTGTTTGATTTGATGAGAAATAATCATAGAGTAATAATTAGCAAATAATCATAGAGCATAAAAAACTTCCTGGCTGAAAGGTTTAGTAACTGCACTGTGTAGATACACAGTGAATTTACTAAACCTTTCAGTCGGTGAAAAAATTATAACCGGAAGCAGATTTCAAAGACTTTATAACCAACAACTACTTTACTACAACTGAAACTGTTATTCTCTATTTCCTGGTGAATGTTGTACCATTTTTCAAATGCCACCTCGAGCAAACAAATTACCATTGGAACAAATCAAGACAACATTACAATATGTATCTTAAACAATAAGATTTCAGTTGCTATTAAATCTAATATCCTTTAGAAATTTAATATAAACATACACTACTTCTTACTATTCATGCTTGGGTTATTTCGTCCACACAAACACCGAAACATACAATATTGATCCTTTATCTTTTCTCTTGAGGCTCCAGAGACAAACGGTATCTCAGCGACCGACCGCAGTATCTACATACGCGTATCTTGTATCAAAACGAGCTGAAACTAAAGCATTTATAAATCTATAATGTTTCGTACTAGCCTGACGATTTGTACTTGTATCATTTAGGTTTTGACTCGCCGAAATTGTTTGTTATAGTGGCAATAATTTTGTCTGGAGAACAATGTTGCTTTCTCTTTTGCAAAGTTTCATCTGTAAGTATATACAATTATAATTAGTTCTTGCGTTACTAACTGACAACGCACAGTCGAAACTAGTGGGCACAAGAAGCTGAGGCATATATGTTCGTTGGGAACTTGGAGGTGTACTAAGAAGGAATTTTCCAAAGTTCCTACTGGATCGGGCAGTAACAGTTAAATTGAAAGAAATTTGCGGGCGTAGATATGGGCATCCTCTAGTAACTAATAATTTTAAAGGCTTGGCTTCGTTACAGAAACTTCGTTAAAAAAGATGAAAATAAATTATTTAGACGAATGGTACAGTAGACTTTATAATGAAGATGCGCCGAATTTTGATTTCAGTTTCAGAGATTGATCTATAGAAATGACTGCCTCGTTGGTCTCGCGGCATAAATGTGCGCGTGGGATTGGGAGGTCTCGGGTTCGATTCCCGGGTCGGGCAAAGTGTTATTGGGTTTTTCTGTTAGGAAATTCTCAGTAGCAGCACGGAGTCTGGTAATGTGCCCGGTACGGCAATAGGCTCGCCCCCTATTACGTGGGACCTAAAAATCATTGCGAAATGTGAGTGTAATATTACACCTCTGCCCCTTCGGGGATACAGGCGTGAGTCTATAAAAAAAAAGATATATATATATATATTATAGGTATTGAATGTGTAGCAGACAGTGAGACACGCTTGGATTAATTCGCTTACAAAATATATGAAGTCGTAAGTTTAGAGCAATTGCAAAGGAATTCGTGAAGTTATTTTATGATAACTTGAATCTTCTGCCAGCTATGCCTTCGTAAAACTATTAAGAGATTGATAATTCGAAAATATCAGCAATGCTATGTAAAATGTTTGACTGAAGAACTTTCAAACAGTTAAATCTTAACATCACAAGATCTAACATAAAATATGTACCGACATGCCCCTTAAGTAGTTTCTAGATCATTCGGTTTAAATGTAATAACTAGTGAAATCAATATAGCGCGATAAAATCCGTAAACTGTAGTTTAATTTCAATTCAACTTAACAAATAAATTCATTTCAACATTCGCGTAAATCCAAGAAAATACTATGCCCCTTAAATTCATATTCTTCTTTTTGCTATTAATGCAATTAATTTAAAGAATACACTTTTTCAATATTATGACTAGAAAATAATTGCTAATAAAATAAAACCGAACGACTACTCGAGCAAACGGTAGAGTGGAAAACTGCCTTCAGTATTACAACTACGGCTTTGAATATCAAGAGTCGTTCGGACGCGGATTACTCTTAGGTTGTGTATGCAAAAGAGATGCGATAAATAAATAAATTGTAATAAAGACACATGAGCCGGCCAATCAGAGCACCGAACATCATTCGAATCGACCTGAGGGAGTACAAGGAAAAAAAGGCACTAATTGTTATTTTTCACTCCGGGAAAGTATTCAATTGTTAATTATTTGTTGCTTGATGGAGGAAGACGTCGTGAGGGAATTTGCGTGTCTGAGAGTACCCCATAATGTTCTCGTAGGACATGCGAAGTTCACTAACCCGCACTTCGCTCGCGTGGCTAACCATAACATAACTCTACTCATAATAAGAAGAGACCTGTGCCTAGCAGTGGGCTAAATTAAATGATAATGATGATGTATGTTTTACTGTCGCATCGCTCATCTACCGAGCATCTTTGTTCAAACCTCGAGCTTACAATAAGAGGTTACTCTGTCCGTTTTTCTTACATCCCAAGGTCAATACTCCAATTTTTTGTTCGATCAATTTACACCTCATACCCGAGGCTTCCGCTTAGTTATATGGCTTGTTGTTAAGTGAGAGACAGGCTCGACGAAAGTTAAATGAGGAAAGTAAGTTATCAAACTCGTTGCTGACGCTTTGAAGAAACAGTTTGTGAGAATTGACGTAATTGATATCACAAAGAGGTTGCTGGTTCGAAGACTTTTTGCCTTAAAGTGGAAGTAAAGTAAATATATTAATAAATATAATACATTGGTTCCGTTAATTGAATATTTGTTAAGTCCTAAACGAGTCAGCTGTTCGTAAAAATCTGCTGTTTTATGTGTCTGTAAAATGTGGAGCTTTTCTATATAGGTAGCGTTAAAATATACGACGCTGATATATGTTATATTGCGTTAATCGGGCGCTAAGCAGAAAAATTTATGACCGTCGTAAATTCTTAATACGTTGACGCTTTTCACAGACTTTTGTGATCGCACTGAAGGTGGATATTGAATTATTGGATATTTGGTAGACGTGTCACTTTGGTCGTCGCAAGAAAGGTAAGTGTAAGTACAATGTGAATGTAATTGGTCGTAAGGTTACAAATGGAAACTTGGAGTGTAGTAAGCTTTGCGTTTGATAACATTTCCCTCATAGATTGACTGTTTGGTCGACCTAGATTTACAACCATTACATCAACGGACACAAGGAACTAACACCCAGACTCATAAATGTTGTCATGTCGATCGAACGTACAATATACGACAAACTGACACCGTTAGGATGAGCAATTTAACCACTACGCACATTCCCAGAAATAAACTCGAAAGAACAATTTGTGCATCACATAAATTGTTCTTTCGAGTCTGGGAGTTCTTTGTGTCCATAGATAAAATATTTTTAAAGTCACGATTAATTCCTAGTGAAGGAATTGTACAAAAATATATGAGTATAACTATTCTTAAAAGTGGTTAGTTATTTATTTTCATTCTGCAACTTAAAGCTACGCTACGTTTACATTTAAAAAGCTGAAAATAAATAATATATTAAAGTACATACCCGCTGCTATCTGGTATACATCAATATGTGAACAAAATACATAAATATTAGTAAATACACCAATAATATTTTCTTGGGTTTACGCGAATGTTACACATTGAAATTAAACTACAGTTTACGGATTTTATTGCGTTATACTGGTTTCACTGGTTATTACATTTAAACCGCATGATCTAGAAACTACATTTTTTTTAATAGCCGAGGTTTTGAATTCTTTACAGGATTCATGTTTACGGCAGACTGAGGTGATATTTGTTTTTGTCTTGAATTTAAAAGTTATCTCAAAGTACCCGAACATTTTTCAACGATTGGTGTTACTATCTACGCAGAATGTTCTCACTGTGTCTTGATGTCTTCTGGTGACTTTGTCCTTCTTGGGTTTCATTAGTCTGATAACAGGGTCCCAAGCTTGAGGAACATTCCAACCATCTTCCCTATTGAAATAAGGATGTTTTTTAATTTCGATTTAAATGTAATAACCAGTGAAACCAATATAACGCGATATAATCCGTAAACTGTACTTTAATTTCAAAATACACCAATTTTCGATAATAACTAAATGAAGAGTAAAAATGTCCGCGGCCCGTGATTTGCGACGTTCCTTCATCCTTTGTTCAACGTTATTCTGGTGAAATCACCCGACATAATTGGGGATTTTCTGTGTTGTGTACATGTGTGTTTGTTATATTTTGTATATTATATATTATGTGATAACTGGATTATCTGATGTATTTTTTTAACAGTAGATATCAAATATTTTTCTAACGAAAAACCATTAAAATAGGTACTAAAATAGCTAGTTGTGAAATTATTAAATAGCTAGCGTTAAATAGCTAGGTGGTTTCGTCCGAAACTTCCACTTTGGTCGCTCAATCCTCGTTCCGTTTTGTAGTCTGACGAAGTTTTGACAAATGTCAGTTTTTTACAAGGACACTGTTGACATTCAATTCGTAACCCAGAGGAAATTGCTATATTCTGTGGTTGAAACCAGTCGGGATAATTATACTAGATACTTGTCGCAAAGACTGTCAAAGCTCTTCATGCCAGCTGGTACCGACTAAAGGTTTATGATGACCGATTATAGTTTATGGCTCACTGTACTGACAACGTAACAGTGCAGCTACGTAAGTACAGACGGCACAGCTAGCCCACTGTCTTGAAGCCGTAAAGTACTGACAAGCGTGCTGATAAATCACCGTTGGCATTCAGTAGTCATAAAATTTAACGGTCAAGTTTTAAGTAAATGTGACGTACATTATAAGAACAAAATATGGTGTTGAATTGAAACTCGAGACTCTTTATGTAGAAGTCTATTGGTCTCTTCACAGACTTATCACCACTCTCTACTGACGACTTATTTCACAAAATGAATATATCAGTCTATTTTGGACACCCAACCAAAAGCATTGCATTTAACAAAATAGCTCAAATACAAAATAAGAATGATTGGAATATTATACAATACTAGTCGACGCCAGCGGCTTCGCACGCACATATTTTAAAAATTCCCGTTTTACCCGATCCCGTGGGAATTTCGGGCAATCCCGTCTTATTGCACCCCTACGGTCCCCAAGGAAAATAAATGCTAAATTTCAGCTTCTTGCGCCGAGTATTATCGGCTGTAGCTTGTCTGTCAGTAACGCAAGGATTTTATATATACAGATTAATTTTCATTGTCACCACTGGCCATTCTCGGTTACATTCGAATATATGTAACTCGAACAATTGACATAGTTTTAATTGATATTTTGGAATTTCAATATTAAGCACCACAATTTCAGTTTATATCTTGGTCCAAAATCAATAAATATTAAATTAGTTTCATCGAAATAATGTCACTAATGCTAGAACAAATTAAATATTAAGGCCGGAATCTAAGAGGAAATATTTTTAAGGCTACTTAGTAGCATATAGTCCTGTATCTCCGGGGTCTTTACAAATAATCAAGTAACGGACGCAAAGAACAACAAGACTTGTAACAACAATTTATGGATCAACTGAAGGTAAACAGGAACGGAGTTGTCATCGTTTATCTGTCTAAATCTTTCGCCCCCCTCTCCTAAGTTGGATTGGTCAATTCACACCTCTTAATATTAGTTTCTGCCTACGATCTTGTATATAAATCTGAGGTAATTCTGCCTACCCTCATGAGTACAAAGAAGGCATAATTTCATAAAAATAATTTGTCTTTCGATATTTTAGTTGAGATTCTAATGGATAGTTGCGTCAATGATTCCAACACTGTAGGGGCACTTAACACTAGTCTGATCTGTTGGTGTATAAGTACAACAAGTAACAACAAAATACATACATAAGGTTTTTCCTCGTTTTAAAAACAATAGTGTGTGTAAGTGCCCGCCCCATTTTTTAAAATTCATATTAAGGTAGTTATTTACAGAGTCAAGTTGTTGTTTTTCGGGGATTCTCGTTATAAATTGTGGCTAATATCGCCGACAAAAACATGTTTTTCGATAAGTATTTCAAATAAGACAGTGTGAGTATTTTTTTACCTGTTAGCTGAGTCAATTCCGATCCACCTATTTCTTGTAGGTACCTGAATTATTACTTCAATAGTAAGCCAATGGTATATATATAACTGCCTCCGTGGTCCAGTGAATAGCGTATGCGACTGCTGATCGGAGGTCCCGGGTTCGATTCCCAGGTCGCGCAAAAGTGTTACTGGGTTTTTCCGAATACTCAGTAGCAGCCTTCGAGTCTGGTGATGTGCCCAGTAACGGCAATAGGCTCGCCCTCTATTACGTGGGACCTAAAAATTCATGGCGAAATGTGGGTGTAATATTTTTACCTCTGCCTATCCCTTCGGGAATACAGGCCTGAGACTTTAAATAAATAAATAAATATATATATATATATATATATATTAGGCGGCAAACGAGTAGACTGATCGCTTGAAGGTAAGCAATTACCGCTGCCCAGCAACACCACAGGAGTCACAAGTGCGTTGTCGCTCCTTGGGGTCGGAAAAGGGATAGGATGAGGATTGGAATGAGGGAGAAGGAATAGAGAAAAGGGCCTCCGGCACTCTCGCTCACCGAACGAAACGCAACAGTTTAAGTACTGTTACTTTACGTCGATTTTCTGTGAGAGGGTAGTACTTCCGCGGTCGAGCCGGCCCATTCATGCTGAAATCAACAAGGCTTCTACTACCTGTTGGAATGGATAAAAATACAGAGTAATATAAGATGGCTTTTTATTTGCTCAAATATTCCATTCAACTTATGTAAATCTGATTCTGGATAACGTAAATCTAATATTTATTTCATCAAAATCAGAATATCCTTCGAAATGACGTATTTCTCAGATCGGTAGTTAACAATTTGAAAAGGAGGTAATTGGAACTAGCTCTTGTCATGTTTTATTATATTTTTTTGTTAGTATAAATGTCAGTATAGATACCTATACTCAGTATCTAATTTCTTGTAAATAGCAATTTGATATGCAAAGTAATTCTCTCACATATTGCGATATCTGAATGATTATCAATGATATGCCACAAGACAAAAAACTTATTAAAACGGATACGTTTATAAGCCACTACCTACTTTTATAGCAAATAACTATATTAGCACAAAATAATATAAAAACTTCGCTATATCTTTATATATCAGAAATCTCATTAGTCTATTCTTGGTGTACCTATCATGTGCTGTAATCATACAAATGTCATATCAGTTGACATGTCAATGTCAAAGTGAAAGTTCACGAGACACGCTAGTCGTGCGGAACTATAGTCCGTTCACAGTTATTTTACCTCTAGCTGTTAGATTGGCCAACCTGGGCGTTGTGTTGCTATATTTGGTATATAATACTCCCATTTTAAATATACATTATTGCTAAAAATGTACTTATTTTTTTATTGCCTAAGCGATCGTATTAAATATTTGGAAGTAACGTTTGTAACAAAACCTCTTGATATTGGCATGGCTATATGCATGTACATTTATTTTCTTACGAAATAACTAATTTCCTATGAAGATAAGTAGTTATAATAAAAATGTTTTCTATTTAATATATAAAGGTAAACACATCATAATTACGCCAACGTGAGGTTCTAATTATCAAATACAAAAACTGCAAATTTAATTTTCATATTTATTTTGAATAAGAATGATGTGGGTGTAATATTATACGTCTGCCTACCCTTGCATGGAAACCGGCGTGAGTCTATAAGAATGACCCATGTGGACTGCGAATGTTACGATGATTCGTAACTGCTGTCATATTCTGTATCAGACTCAGAATTTAATTCTATTATGAACCTGTCCATTTCAGCATCCGTAGACCCATCTGTTTCACGAAGCTTGTCTTCAATGTGGCGCTCATGTTTGCATTGTTTTTGTCAGTCTTCTGCAGTGATAGATTGAAAAGCTTCTTCAGCTAAATTCACAATGTTGGTTGCCTCTTATCCTAAATTTTTGCTTGTGACTCGCCTTTCGAATGAGACTCCACGTAAGTTCAATTGCGTTTAGCTCGCAGTGGTATGGCGGTAATCTAACCACTTTGCGGCCATGAGCTTTAAGCATTTGAATTTTTGAAGCATTTCCACTAGTATTGGGTAAAATGTTATGCACGGGTAACCCTATTTTACATTCCTGTCATCACAGAGTACAATTCCAACATAAAGAAAATAAACCCCGACATCTGTCAGAGGTAAAATAACTGTGAACGGACTGTACACATGAATGATTACACTCATATATTGAAATTTTGCCTCGCTAGGGATTACACTGCAGTCTTGGTTCTCAACCTTTTAGTGTTAGGCTCAGCGCAGACAGAACGGAGCGCAGCGGAGAGGATTTTATTAACGCACTTGAAAATAAACTATAAAATTTTTACAATAAAGTGCATGAACGGATACCCGCGTATCTTCGAGGAAGCGCGAGCATTTTTTGTCAGGTTCAAGCATTTATGCACTTTATTGTAATACATTTAAAGTTTATTTTCAAGTGCGTTTATAAAATCCTCTCCGCTGCGCTCCTCTCTGTCTGCGCTGACCCTTAGGCGTCTGTAATAGTTTCAACTTGACTATCACAATCATTTATTCGCTTAGGCCACGCTGTGATCTGAGGCCAACATTGACAAACCTAAAAACACATTTTAGCTATTTCGAGTGAATCAATTAAAAAATCCTTCCCTATTGGATGTCCACGACATAAAAGGCACCTTATGCTGTAATTTAATGATTCTAGCATTCAATAAATAGAAGTTTGCGCTCTGCAACGATTTATATCAATCAAGATTAGGCTTGTACACAATACCCTAATATCGAACACAGATATTTCGAGACAAAGATAAATTTCTATTCATAGCTGATCTTGTATAAAACAGTTGCCTTTTAAGTAAATACAGATAAAATAATCCAACTCAGACTACTTCGTATTCCATTTACCTACTTACTTAGAAACTGCTCCTACTCAGTAATTCTTCAATAAGCTTACGGTTACCCCCGTAAAAACAGTCCGCAAATTGACCTTCGCTTTCACTTCGCCGTCCCCGGAGAATAAAATGATAACTGCCATTGTCTTAGTTTTAGTGTTATGTCATTTTTGGGATCTGTGGGTGCTTATACATCTGCTCAATTTTTTTCCTAATTTTTATACAGTTATTTACGAAGTTACAAAATATTGCAATAGTATTCAAAGATTTAAAACAAGTTTTAAATTACGAGAATAATGTGTTAATATAGTATTATCAAAATTTATTCCCACTTGTTAGTATGACAAACAGTCATAGAATTCTACACTCATGAAAAAAATATGCGACTAGATAATGATAAATGCAGTTATCATTTTATTCTCGTTCAAAACCATCCAGTCGCTCTGTATAAGACGTGTTAGTAATATGACTGTTATGGATTTGAAAAAGATAAGTGAAGAGTACAATATTTGATTTTGGTCAGGCTGTACGGAGAATAAAATGATAATCGCCGTTAAACAACTTAGATGATGGCTCATTTTGACTAACCTTTTATTTTTTAAATAATACCTCTATTTTGATAATAAGGCGTATTTCACTAAAACATTTAGAATAAATAAAAAATAACCTTCTTTAAAAGCTTACAATCATCTGTCTACGTCCAGTGTTTAAGGAGCAATCGACGAAAACATGTTTTTTATTTTTCCTGTGAAGTTGCATTTTTGTAGCTATCATTTTATTCTCCGGGGACGGCGACTTATCTTTCTCCATAACCTTGACCTTAATGTTGAGAAACAGTGCACTACAATAAAAGATTGTATGAAGTTTTCATTGTACCTCGTACGTATGTAATACAGGCTGACATGAGCTGCACGTGTGCTGAATTACTATATGTTCTTGTAATAAAGGTTTATGAAAGTTCCTTCTAGTTCCGGGGATTAATATAAAAAGTTACATCATTTATATAACTCACATTAGCATAAAGCTTAGGGTACTACAATTTATTTTTGCCGAGCACAGTTCAAAGTTTTTTACTTTTTTCTACATTTATAAATAAGTTATGGTTGTACCTATTTTGATATGCAACATTACAAACATTCGAATTCGAGTATTTACCTGAAAAGGAAATCGAACCCATGTGACGCACAGGCAGTGTCGAAGTGATGTCTCGTCTGAAAATCGTGGTGGCGATTTGTACACTTAAACCACTCCTCCATACGTATAGTCGTCATATACCTACTTAGCTTAATTTTCTCATAACTCAAAAAGCGATACCTTGGCTACAAACTTAGATTATTTGACTGTCTACCAAGTGACCATATATTGAATACCAAACCATAAATTATCTACATTAAAAACTAAACTTAAAAGTTCATAATGGTGGGTTAATAAGCTAAGACGTGGTATAAAATAAAGTTGCAAATACAATCATTTATTCTACAACATTATTTCAAATAGATAAAAATTTAAACCATTACAGAGGTTTTATTTAAAAAGAATAGAACGCTGAAAAGCAAGTTTTCTTTTTTATATCTAGCCTAGAATAAAGAGACATATTGGAAAAGATTTGTTTGTAGCTGATGACAGCTCATTACTGACACAGTTCATTTATCAATTGACATTGGACGAATAAATAATAGATAGAAAATGTAAACGGTTTTATATGTAGTTAATTTTAGAAATAGTGTCAATCGTCTCTTTAGATCGCGTGACCATTGTATGACACTTACAAATATTATTTTTATTAATAAAAAAATAGGTCATATGCTTAATTCAGATTTATTCAACGTTTTTATTTGAAAAATCAAAGGAAATAGCGTTGATTTTCGTTTCACTTTGAAGAACACTGCAACTTTTATCTTGGTCGCTAAATATATTTTTTTTTAATATTGTAACAATGTGAGTCGAATATTATTTTAAATTATTACTACATTTCTTATAGCAAAGCAACATAAATACTCAGTTTTCAATGTTTTCTTTCTCCCAAGTTTTCTTTTCATATTCACGAAATAAAATAAATATGTTTTTTAGTGAATAATTGTGGTAATCTACATATTACAAAAAGTAACAGTTAATTTATATAAATAAATAAAAATAGCGGCTATTTTAGTGAAGGTCTGGAAAACGTCAGACTTATTATTTTTACAGAGGAAGACGTCGAAATCTATAAAATTGTATTTTTTTTATTTTGGTTTGGTGAAAAAGATGCAAATAAGGCATCAATTCAACTTATTTATATTGAACTGTATATTTTATTATTTTAGACACAGGTACTTAACGACTTGTATATCAGTGTGTATTATAAAGTCCGCGCCGCAAACTTCAAACTCAAACTCAAATATGTTTATTTCCATAAAAATGTTTAAATTTTTTGGGAAAAGTAACTTTAAATGCATATTAACATAGTTGAGCATTGAAAAAAAATGCCTGTTCAGAAAGTAGAGCCTCGTGAGAACAATCAGGCAAGAAACTCCGGGCCACTCTTTTCTACGTCTTGATTCTATACAATTTAAAAACTTAGTAACTACATTGAATTTTTCATAGGTATATGAGCTGGTGTGTCTATAATGTTGTTGTCAATTAATAAGGCTTTTTTAATAATAATATAAAAGTACTAACTAGCATAATATAGACACAATAACTCACACTCACATGAAACTTAACACTAATCAAACATAAGTAGCCTGTGGGTTCGAGCAAATTAATCCCAAGCATTTTTATCTTCAATATAATCTAGCACTGAATAGTACCCTTTTTGACAAAGTTTACGTTTTATGATCTTTTTGAATTTATTATAACTTAAATTTTGAATATTGCTTGGCACTTTATTGTAAAAGCGCACACATTTGCCTTGAATAGATTTTTTTATTTTCTCTAGCCGGGTAGCCGGCACTACTAGCTTACTCTTATTTCTAGTATTCAAATTGTGGATATCACTTTTCTTTGAGTATGAGGCCTTGTTTTGGAATAAATATTAATATATTTATACCAAAACAAGGCCTTATACTGCAAGCCAGTACATTTATTCCAACCTAATGGTTGGAATAAATGTACTGGCTTGCAACTGTTAAAATGTTTATTTCCTTGAATTTATTCCTTAACGAAGCCCCATAATCCAAATTATAAATTGCTCGAATAGCTCTTTTCTGCAGAACAAAGATGGTCTGAATCCGCGTACTGTATGTCTATCTCAACGCGATGAACTTAAAAACTATTGCACAGATTTTCGTACAGTTTTCACCAATAGATAGTGTGGCTCCTGTGGAAGGTTTAGGTATAAAATTTGGACAAAGTCTAGACTTTGTCCAAATTTTATACCTAAACCTAAAGTACTAGTAGGTACTTTAACTAGACCATCGTGGGTCACAAATTACATCACGTTAGCTCAACACAAAAGCATAATACTTAGGTACAGAACGACCATACAAACACCATCAAAACCAAATGCGAACGATTATTAAAAGCTTGCAAGCAGTTAATATAATCTATCAAAGAATTTTATGCTATCGTCCTGCTTCAATAGCAACTGTATTTTTTATACTTTACGGCGAGAAAAATAAACTAATAACATAATTATATTTTAGTATTATTAATACTACTGAACATACTCCTACTGCTAATAAAAGAGTGTCATGACTAATTGGTTGGCGCCACTTCGACGTCAGAAACACTTGCGCACTTCCAAGAAAATAAAATTATTAAATGGAATATCAACAAAAAACGCTTCATAAATAATAACTAATAGTATACACTATTACTTATATTTTACTTATATAAATGCTTTGATATATTTTTCCGGCGCCATTTGCAATTCTGGTTTTCCAAAGGCACTCGCGTTTAACCATACAGCGCTTTAAATGCTTCAAACTGTTTTATTTTATTTATTTGCATTGCCAACAAAAGATACACATCTAAATAAAACTTCTACAAAATTAAATATGCCTGGTGTTCATTTACTTACAGGCAACCACATCTAACGACATTCACTATAAGCTGTAATTATTATATCAGACAAACTACTCAGTATCGTTCACATTAGAGCAAAAATTGCATATTTCAAAAATCTTTTTTTCTACATAACATTTACATACCACCGACTTGCATTATTTTCTCAACCAGTTCTTCCGAAAAGAGCTTTCATTATAATTTATCACACGTTTTAATATTATAATGCGCATTTTGTTTTCAAATAAACTGCATGAACTTTCATAGCCTCATCTCGCCATGACTTTGAACTTGTCCATGGATAAATTTATTCTAATTTTATACCCGCCTGAACTTGGCCCTTTTCACACTCAGCCTATTATGAAACGAGGACGCCCTTTCAAATTGTGTGATATTTTAACAAGCTCGACTTAGTTATAAAAACTTGTTAAATCGCATGTATATTTATGACCTTGACATGCATAGGCTTAGCATATATCGCTGAATATATTCGTTTCTTACATTTTGAGCTATTGCTGTTTTTTGAATTGATGATTTTGTAAATTTTCACGTATGCAATAATCATAAATCTTTAATAAAATTCCCAGAACTACTTACACCAATTCAATAATCACATCACAATCAAGCTTTACTGGTAATGTTCTCCATAGAAGAGTCATCACAAACATTCTGATAATTACAATCCAATAACCGATAACTCAGTCTGTATTAACCGAGATCCACATTTGAAATTAGAACACTTTTATTTTTGGCGGCCATTTTATTATTTATGGCGCGGATCGCTCATAAAGATATTAGTGTTCTATTTACAAAGTCCCAACATTATATTTTTGTCGTTTTAACTATTTTATTTGAATGTCAGACGATTTTCTTTTTGTTCAAGAGTGTGGTTCTCTTTTGCAGAGAAAATGTACGCTTGAACTAAATGTATAGGTACCAGTCATCTTGTCTCTGTATTATGTGTTAATATATTATTAATCCTAATATTTTGAAAGGCCCTATCATTATTAATATCATACTAATAGTTTTGAATGAGTTCCGAACAGTAGCCGGGATACAGGCGTAAAGATAAAAAAGAAAAAAATATAGACTTATATAGATTCACGCCTGTATCCCCGAAGGGGTAGGAAGAGGTGTAATATTACACCCAAATAAAAAATATGTTGATAAAAATGTTCTCTCATTGATATTCTGTGTATGAACCAGTAGTTAGTATTTTTTTTATAGTCTCTCGCCTGTATCCCAGAAGGGGTAGGCAGAGGTGTAAATATTACACCCACATTTCGCCATGAATTTTTAGGTGCCACGTAATAGGGGGCGAGCCTATTGCCGTTACCGGGCACATCACCAGACTTTGGGCTGCTACTGAGTATCCGGGAATCGAACCCGGGACCTCCAATCAGCAGTCGCATACGCTATCCACTTAATCACAGAGGCATTCACAGAAGTAGTTAGTAAGTACTTAAATAAAAGATATAAATTTAAATAACTCAACAACTTCTGCGTAATACCGGAATCTAAAAGCTTACAACTTTCCATTTTGAAGTTATCGTAAAGACTTGTTACTACAGAGCAAAGGTCATTAATTTGTATTATTTATTTTATTTCAAAAGTTTAAACCTTAGAGCAAAGTTACTTCGTAGAAGTAACTGGATCTTATACTGAAATTCCTAAATTGTTAACGCAAAGGAGATCAATGATCAGTCGACCTATGGCGATTATTTTTTACCTTTCTTTGTTATATTGTTTTAGCTATATTATGAAGCAAAACAAACACAAAGTTGCATGAAAATTACGAGCAAGAGTTTACTAACAAAAATCTCAGCACGGCACGTCAGCACTTCTTTTACAAACTTTTTATTTAAAATAAATCTAAATTTATTTCACTTGATGAATAAAAATATGCTATGCCTACACGTAAATAATAACATTAATATTATGATTATATTATGTATATTATATAGTGCATATCAACCAAAGACGTTATTGGGTTGTTGTCTCATGATTAAACTAGTATAGTTTGTAGCGTATGACCGGTACCTACCGAGTGTACGTCATAATACCGTCCATACGCTCGGCCAATCAGAGAAGGCCATCGTCCGCGCTCGTGAGTTTTGCCCATATTTGGTTATGCGCCGACACAAAATGTCATCATTTGGAATGGCTTCCAGTAATTTAGGGAGCTGCTTCCGCAGACCTAGGGACGATTACGCAGAAAACATAGGTCACTTATCAGGCATATTTGACAAAGTTCAGGCACTCCTCATTCAAGCTCATGCTAGAAATTCCCAAACGTATAATTTACGCCGTAAACCAGCTGAGTTTAATGTGGGAGACACTGTGTGGAAAAGGACTTTTTATCAGAGTGACAAGGATAAGTCCTTCTGTAAGAAACTAGCCCCTAAATTCGTGAAGTGCACATTGATTAATAAAAAGTCGCCTCTCGTTTACGAGTTGTCGGACGCGTCTGGAAATTCTATTGGGTTTTGGCACATCATCATCATCAGCCTTTAACAGTCCACTGCTGGACTAAGCCTCTCCTTTGAAAGGAGGAATTGGCCTACTATACCACGCTGGCCAAACGGGTTGGTATAGGGTTTGTATCAAGTTTTCCTTCTCTTACAGTGCTGTTCTATGCATAATATGCTCCCTCTGTCGGCTCTTACGACACTCATGGGATGATATGGGGTAGTGACAATCCGTATTCTTAATCCGTCACCACACGGACACGGTTTTTGGCACATAAAGGACCTAAAACTTATACACTATGGTGCCTAACTATTTGTTACAAACCGTAGAAGACTTTCCCTTCCTTCTCTCTATATGCCGTCTTAGCTTGGACAGTAGCGGACTCATAGAACTAACGCAGCTAGTCGGATTTTCCTTGTTAGCCACGTAAAATCCTCTCCTAAGGCGGGCGGTATTGTAGCGTATGACCGGTACCTACCGAGTGTACGTCATAATACCGTCCATATACTCAGCCAATCAGAGAAGGCCATCGTCCGCGCTCGTGAGTTTTGCCCATATTTGGTTATGCGCCGACACAAACTCTGATGGAGGGCCCAGTATATATAGGGGCCGACAGAGAGACCGGACCGCTAATTATTGTTACCGTGCCTAACTACGTGCTACTACTACTACTTCAGACGTGTATCCTGGTCCCAGCTGTGGGTTCCAGGTTCACCTTAAGACTCCTGCTACGCTCCTAGACCGCTACACTTTCCTGCATCGCCTTCGGCGTCACCTCTGCCGAAGAGTCTGGCCTGCCCTACTCATCGTACTCGCACCGCCGGCGTCTGCCAGCTGAACCAACGGCCTGCGAGGACCTACCGCTACGCGCAGCCTTCGAGCAGCCTGCCTACACACTACCGGAGGGAACAGCGTGGGAGACTGCAGCCTTAGTGTTCAGGCCAGTGTCGTGTTGTTGGTCGGTCATACTCGTGCAAGGGAAGTGAGACAATACTCGGCAAATAAACGCATAGAACCTTTTCTGCGTTTTACTACCAGAACCCGTTACAAGTTTTCGCCAAACTTCTAGTGCTCTCTGAAGTTGAACCATGCAGGTGTTTGCGCAGGTACAGTCAAACAGAAAATATTTACAAAAAAATATATTTCAATATACATATTTTTGTTACCATGACAAATATGTAAATTAACTTTCAGTTCATTGTGACAACAAAGTAATGAACCAAATGTGAACCAAGGTTTAATATTTAGGCAAAAAGACGTTGAAAACTAGAAACTAAGCTGTAAACATATATTATATACGTTCATTCATCTCCATTTTCCTTATCAATTCACGGTAGAGATGAGGAATATTCTTGGTGGATGACAAACAATTATTAAACAAAATATTAAGTGAATATCAGATACGTATAAGAGTATATTGGTAAGTATAAAATAACAATCAACAAATGTAACTAAAACAACAACAAGCTAATAAAAACACAACATAATTCAAAGTTTCGTGGCGCGTTTCTTAGTGAATGTACTTTACGAAAGATTTGAACACAAATTCAAATTTCAAATGCAATAGTAGGAACATATTATCCGAATGCAACTGCAAAATCATAGCCGAATGAGTCACGCTACGAATCCTGAAGTCCCCTCCCGCTACCCGCCCCCATCCCGTTGACACCTAATTTTCGATTACTGCGCAGCTATACGCAGCAATTTCAGAGGGAACAAGAAATTTGGCGATACCTATAACAATATAACTTTTGATGAATTTCGTGACCAACCATGAAGTCCAATCATTAGCAATGTTTGCTTTACAATAGGTACATTTTGGATAGCCTAGTCAAGATACCAATAAACTGCCACACTATATAATGCAATACTTAGGAAATAAGACTTTATTTAATACAAAATTAGGAGATTCAATAATTATAGTATTCGATATTATGACAGAATAGTAGGTATTAGAAGTAAAAATAATTATGTAAGTAAAACGAAAAATTTTAACAAAATTTTTATATAAGCTTTGAAAATTTTGGTTACTGAAATTACCTAATGGCACACGTTTTATGAATAATGGTCTTCAAATAAACATTTTTAGAAGAAGTAAATAACTATAGTTGCAATATCACGAACCTAAGTCACTAATGTAAGACTGAAATTCTCTAACGTAATACATATATCAACACATAACGTGAGAAACTCCGTTGCATCTTTTACTATACATTTATACAGTTCAACCAAGAATTGCAATAAGCGAGGAACCGAGGAATAATCTTACAAATATATTGTCCCCATGAGACTCAGGCTCCACTTATTAAGCCTTAATTGATAATTTATGGTGTTGGAGGTATACTGGCTATTTCGAAGGCCATATCAACCCTTAAGTGATCCGGAAAAAAACAGTGCGGTGGTGTAAATGATACTTAAAAGAGTTAATAGGACAGAATGATAGGAACTATATTTGGTGGTCAAGGTATTAGTCGATAAATCTTATTTTTATTGTAGGAGGGAGATATATTTGAGTACCAGTAATTTTACGATATTGAATGAGGAACTGAGGTATTGGTTCCGGGGTGTTAGGCTTTGCTTATGTTTGCAGATTGGAAGCTACAAGTTCCATTACTAGATCAAGTAAAATTTCATGTAATGGTACCTAAGAAATTTTCAAAGGTATAGCGGTATATATATAGAGCCAGAGGTGTTAGGAAACACTTGACTATGAATTAAATACTCACTCAAAGCCTACATAAGCAATTACGCATTCATTTGCTCTCGATCTACACAGATGGCGATTTAAAGTACGAGACGATCTCTATTTAAATTACTTAAAGTGAAAATATGCACAATATGGCACTCTTACTAACTTCATACCAAGCATAATGTTCGATGCGACCTTTAACGCCTTATTCACATTTTGATGGACAATATTTTGTCAATGGCTCCATCTATAACTTAGGCGAGATACCTACCAATTTTGAAAAGTGCGGCAGGCACTAAGTTTTGAACGTAAGTGTACTTGACTAAGTTTACGTTAGAATATCTATTTTTTGCAAAAAAAAATAATGAAAAATATAACTAAGAAATATATACAGAACATACAAAGAAATATAATTACGTATTAGTTGTTTGTAGCTTTGATACCTACCAACTAAGTGACAGCAAAATCCGTACACACGTTGGAATGTTAGCCTCCAAGCGGAGAAAATACATATTAGATTTTCTGTTTGGACGTGTTTACTAGCATCTGTCGATATAATGAGTGTTAGACAGTTATACGTTTGTATTTGATTACGTTGCGTTGGTATAAAACCTAGTTCTGCAATGAGAAACGCAGCAACGGTAGGCACCCCGCAAGGTGTATCGAAGTCTTATTAGAATCACAGACAGCTATATATTATTATTATCGCCTTTATTTATTATTTTTCTAATTAAAATTACATTTTTAAATATATATAGGTGCATAGGGTTCCCACCAAGATCTTAGGGTCCCAAGCCAACCTCACCTGCAAGTGGTGCACCTGCCGATCAACGGACGAGGCTCTGGCAAACAAAATATCCCGATAAGCGGCAATAGGCTCGCCACCTATTACGTGGGATCAAAACTCTGGCGAAAAGTGGGCGTTTAATATGCCTCTGCCTACCCCTTCGGGGAAACAGGCGTGAGTCTATGTATGTATGTATGTTTTAAATATATTATTTACCAAAATAAACACATTTAAAAATATAAAAATAACCGTGGAGTCCCACCAGCATCGGGCACAGGGTCCAAGCTGCCGGTGGTTAGGGCTCCAGAGACAGGAACTTCCTCACAATACGTGCCGTGTCCAGAAGTACTGCCTTCTGCATCAGTCCCTTGACCCAAGCACCCAACGCGAGCCTCTTAAGGTGACGGTCGAGGCTCTTGGCTATTAGACCATTAACGGTCACGACTATCGGCACAATAATTGCTGAGTTCACAACCCACATGTCGACAATCTCGTGAGCCAAGTCCAGATATTTAATCTGTTTTTCCTTTTCGGCTTTCACGAGATTCTCGTCATTAGGAATAGTGACATCAACAATTATTGCGAGGCGCTCTGATCGATCTATCAACACGATATCAGGCTTGTTGGCTACAACAGTCCTGTCCGTGATGATAGATCGATCCCAGTACAATGTGACATGGCCATTTTCGAGAACTGGCTCTGCTACATACCTGTAGTACGGTACCTCGATGTCTTCAAGTTTGTACTTCAGAGCAAGTTGCTGGTGAATAATTCTGGCTACTTGGTTATGTCTGTGCAAGTACTCGCCGTTAGCAAGACGTGAAAAACCAGAAACAATATGCCTGAGGGATTCACCAGGTTGGTGACAGGCGCGGCAAATATCAGTAGTGCCATCCCTCAGGATATATTTCCGGTAGTTATTCGTCTTGATAACTTCGTCAGCAATTGCACAAACAAACCCTTCGGTTTCCCCAAAGAGGTCACCGAAGCGTAGCCAGTTCACTGAGGCTAATAGGTCTACATCGGGTCCATACAGGGCCCGATGGAACCTGCCATGAAGCTCCTTGCTCTGCCATACACGCTTGCGTTCATCAGTACTAAGTACTACAGGCATGCGCCAGTTCTCCTTAGCCAACCTGAGCGGGGTGAGCCCATTGTCTACCGCGACAACATCTCGATGCATATCCACGTTCGCCCGGAGAAAATATTCTCTGAGATTGCACACCTCGCCGTCAACAAAGTGCGAACTCTTCTGTCCAGGGCGTCCAATTCAGACTGAGTCCACTTGAGTATGCCAAAGGAGTATACAAGAAGTGACATGACCCAACCGTTGCAAGCACGAACCTTGTTGCCACCTGATAAAAGACTTTTCAGTACTTTTTTCAGGCGGCCAAAGAAACGAACGATTGCTCTTGCAACGATTGCTTCATGACGGCTTCATTGATACATAAAGCCTGTGACATACCCAAGTACTTATAGGTATCAGTTAAGAGAAGCGTTCTTAGGTTAATGGAATCTGAGAGTTGGATCCCCTCAGATTCCACCATCTTTCCCTGCTTCACATGAATGACAGCACATTTATCCACACCGAACTCCATATTGATAGATTTACTAAAGTTTTGGGTTACGTTTAGTAAGTCTATCAATTGGGCCTCAGAGCGGGCAAATAACTTCAGGTTATCCATGAACAGCAGGTGAGATATGACCTGACCACTTCTCTGTTACTTGCAGCCTAACCTTGAACCCTCCAGTAAAGTACTGAGAGGGTTCATGGCTAAGCAAAACCAAAGGGGACTCAGACTGTCGCCCTGAAAAATTCCCCGCTCAATTTTAATACGTTCGCCGTCCTCCTGGATCCGTCGGCATCCTGGATAGCAAAGAGTCGTATTCCATTGCCCCATACATGACTTTAAGAAGGTGCGTAGAGTTGTATTTACTTTATACAACTCTAACACCCTCAAAAGCCATGTATGCGGCACGGAGTCATACGCTTTCTTATAATCTATCCAACATGCCGCCAGATCCTTTCGGTTACGGCGAACTTGTTGGCTAATGGCCATATCAATGAGGAGGAGCTCCTTAGTAACACGAGCCCCCTTCCTACATCCATTCTGAGAGGCTGACATAATTGCATAGTCTTCAACATGTTTAGCTATTTTAGCTCTCAGAATAGATGTAAGAAGTTTATAGACCGATGGTAAACTTGCTATCGGTCTATAATTGCCGGGCTCGCTAGTACTGCCTGTCTTATGGAGCAGGTGGGTAATTTCAGTTGTCATGAATGTTGGTAACGACCCAGATTCCACAGCTGATTGGAATTGAGATGCCAAGCGTTCATGCGAGCTACGTAGCCATTTCAGCCAGACCGAGTCTTTGAATTGGAGTCCCTCTACGTAGCAATATGTTGGTCTCCCACTAGTAGGTATATAGGCACCTATTCAAAATTTAAACTTCATTATTGTAATCAATTCATAACGTAATCTGAATAATTTTGTTACATTAATGAAATTATTTTAAGTGTGTGAGTGTACCTCGGTTCAATTCTCGGCCAGTGTAAATATTTGTGCGCTGCCAACATACACGTGCCGCTTCAGATATGCGGACACGTGCTGATAGTTATGGGGTTAAGTTAAATGCTATTAACACTTTGGGATACAGGCCGAATTATTGCTGGTTACTGTATAAAATATTTTGTACAACGCACAATACATTTAAATACAATTCTTGCTTTACTGACAGACAACGCACAGTCGAAACTACAGAGCGCAAGAAAATGAAATTTAGCACGTAGGTATGTTACTTGGACCATCAAGAGATTTTTGTAAATGCCCACCCTGTAATCGCTTATTCTAATTTCATTTGTGTAAGTTTCTATGTTGACTAAGGTACATGATTACTGTCTCTGAATCCATGACTAGTGTGATGTTGTTATAGTTGTGAGCACGTGCGATAGGTGACGATTGTAATTAGTCAACTGAAAAACTCAATTAATGCTGAGTTACGTATAAAGAAATTGCTTATAATTATTTTAGTGTCAGAATTGCTGCTTGAATAAATAATTAACAAAATATGCGTAGTGATCATTAGCAGCTATAATATGGGTCAGGTCATAGTACACCACGCTGCACGCTGTCCAAATGCTAATTGGAAAACTTCACATATCTTTCGAGAACATTCATGATGTCGTTCTTCACCATTAGCAAGCGATAATTAATAATTTAATAGGCACGCATATAACTCCGAAAAGTCAGAATATTAAAGACAAACTATATAGATTGCAAAGAAAAAAGTCTCCACTGCCTAAACTCCAATCTAAACGCGTATCGAAATAGCCTCTAAAAGAACATATCCACAGCCCTCATGCACATTTTAGTGGATATTTTATATCGCCTGGAAAAACAGAGATTAGATGCCTAATTCCTTCCTACGAGAGAGCTCTTAGAAAGCCCTGTTCCACCTAATTAACTTCAGCTACGTTTGAGAATAAGTGTCGCGACACATCAGCGGGACCTACAGCGCCAAACGTTCGATTGAATAAGCTTGCAGTGTCCTTCGACATATCAGTCAAAATTGCGTCGCGTCCAGTGTGGCGCTGAACTATTTGACGTGACGCATTACGCGACCGAATGTAACAACCGCAGATACATAGTGCCAACTGTTCAGCAAGTGCGGTATGTCTTGCTATGCGAATACTGCGACTAATAATTCAGTCGCTAGGTTCAGCAGATGTGTCCTTACACTTAGACACCAGCGTTTATTCTCAAAACTTCACAGTATAACATGTAGGTAACTTCACTGAACCGTCAACTCTTTGGATATTGTATGATGTATGGGGGTCTTTTTCAAGCTATGAACGTGAACGACCTTGTCTCATTGAAAACTCGGATTAAATTCCGTAGAATTTGTAGCGGTCCCCTTGATTTGGTGCCGTAAACATGTAAATATCGCTGATTCTGGCTCTATTGTCAGGAGTATTTTACTTTGTTGAGTATTAGGCTGTTTAAGAAGCAGCTATATTCGCGATTATCCTTTATGGTGGATACTTATTCATAAAACAAACTCGATTGATACCCTACTGTTTATAATATTTACTTTTGGCAGTCGCTATGTCAAGCTTTTAATTTCATCTGAAACGATCAGGGTTTTCAGAGTATGGGAGTTCGGTGTATGATTTTGAATTTATGTGAAGTGCCCGATACTGGATTCATTCCTATTGAAAGTGCTCTAAAAAAACTAAAAACAAACCTAATGACTATTTTGCATATTAATTTTTCAAGGCTGTTGCCTTGGTTATTCATTGTTGATAAATTGTATTTAATATTTATAATATTATTTTTTAGATAAGTTAATAAATAGTCAGTGCACCTCGAGTTTTTCCAAACCAGATTGCATACAAGCAAATCCATGAACTCCGACTAGTGAACAATATGTTCGTCCCACGAGGGTTTCATTCAGGAATCAGGGTTAATTACCACTTAGTGTAGCCGCCATTATATACACGTATATACTTATATTATATACGATAAACAAAGTACTCAACAAGGCTCTGATAAGCGGAGTTAACGATTACATGAAACCGATCTCGGAAAATTTAATCTGTACTCGTATTACTAACGGGAAAGTAGGCTGTCTGCCTGTCTGTCGAGTTCTGACGAGAAACTTGTTTAATGATGTTGATAAATAATAGTCAGGTTATGGTCTGGTTTTCGTGAATGGATGACGGGCGACAGAGAAATATACAAGCGAAGGCCATATTCCACAGACCCAATTAATTAGGACCAGGGCAAGAGCATGATAGACTGATAATGTAGGTATTACCTATTTAAATTTGTTAATTAATAACCTTTATCTCTTTTAATTTCGCTGGTAATTTTTTATGTGGTTGCCTCTTATACATATCAAAAATAAATTAAATATTATTAATTTAACAACACATCAAGATAAAAGGAACTACACGACTAAATCTTTAATGTATACCGGTCTTCATTAAAAATATTAATATTAAATCATACCTTTAAACTTTTCAGCGCCCTGTTTCATCATCATCAGCCCTTTATAGTCCCACTGCTGGGCGCGGGCCTATTCTCAGTATGAGAAGGGACTTAAATGTACACAACTTCACTCCATTACAACATAACATTTTCACACATTGCACTAAAAACGTGTCGAAAAAAAGTACGCATGTAATGCAAAAAAATGCAGACGAACAAAACTTCATGCAGATTAAAGTCACAGCATTCAGTAAGGTTAACGACTTGCGACTAAAAATACAAGCATATAGTACCGCTGTAGTACTCGGAGATATATATAGATCGGACGATTCAGATGATAATGTGATGATGTTTTCAAACAACCGCGGCGACCCGGACGTCCCTGGACACGACTGTTATAGATTCTGCTGAGTGCAGCGTAGACAGTTTTTTTATGTTATAGGCGGCTAACGAGCAGACGGATTACCTGATCATAAGCGATTACTGCTACTCATGGACACAAGCAACGTCAGAGGAGACACAAGTCCGTTGCCACCCTTTGGATTTGGAATAGAAGAGAGATTGGGTTGAGGAAGAAGGAATAGAGGATAGTCCCTCTGGCACTCTTACTCACCGAACGAAACGTTACGGTATAGGTAGGTAAAGTTAACTGTAAGTGTAGTGAATTTTTAAATATTTTTTTATAGTCTCACGCCTGTTTCCCCGAAGGGGTAGGCAGAGGTGTAAATAGTACACCCACATTTCGCCATGAATTTTTAGGTCCCACGTAATAGAGAGCGAGCCTATTGCCGTTACCGGGCACATCACCAGACTCCGGGCTGCTACTGAGTATTTGGAAAAACCCAGTTACACTTTTGACCGACCCGGGAATCGAACCCGGGATCTCCGATCAGCAGTCGCATACGCTATCCACTGGACCACGGAGGCAGTCAGAAAAATAAATAAATAGGGTTTATTATTAATGATACCACAAAGCTTTTATATGAAAGCCGGAATCGCTGCAGAACACAGGTAGACCTAGCAGGTGTTGTAATATCAGACCCAATTTACCATACAACACTTCATACAATCGTTTCACATACAAATAGGTGACATTTCAAGCGAATAATCCAAAGACAGTTTACAACTATGCATATTAATAAAATGAAACCGCAGGCAACACCGCGGGTCGACCCATGACGCTCAAGCAACAGAATGGATTATATGAACGGAATTATAAGATATTCTTGGGATCCATATTGTAGACGCTTTGCTCAGTGATACATATTGGTCTGGGTGTTTCTATGTATAATAATTATGTATGTATTTACAAAAAAAAAGTATACAAGTATGTTTATCCATTGTCTAGTAACCATAGTACAAGCTTCTGCTTAGTTTGAGATTAGACGCTGCTGTGTGAATGTGTTAGAATATTATTATTATTATTATATAATTATTTGCCGTTTTGTCTATGACATCCACACTAATATTATAAATGCGAATCTATCACTCAGTCTGTTAGTATGCTGCAGGCGACTTTTAAAAAGGGGGGACGACAGATTGATTAAAATGAGGAACACTAATTTGTATTAAGTTCCACAAACAGTTTTATTTTCTAATTAGGGGTAGCCCGCAGCTAGGCATGCACATTTTTTTTTATTTAGCATTTTCTTCTCGATCCCGTGGGACTTTCAGGAAATCCCTTTTTAGCGCACCCTTACGGTCCCCAAGGAACTTATCCGTACATGCCAAAAAGATTTCTACGCCCAATAGTTTTGGCTGTGGGGTGTCTGTCGGTCAGTAATGCAAGAATGTTATGTATGCAGATATGTTATATAAGCAGTCGAAGCCGCGCTCTATAACTAGTTTATACCTCCGCTGTAATCATTATGGTTGGCAGAATGAACATCCCGTTATGTGATTCGTCATAGAAATTTATAACAAATTAGATTGAAGGGCCACTGAACTCGAATAAGAGTTCAGTCACATGTTCAGTATTTTCACGGGCGGATACACTATTAACGTACCCTAAATACCTAGTTGTATTACCCATTGCCCATGTTAGTATTTCATATCATGTTTCCTGTAAAATAAATGAAGGCTGAAACTATTTAAAATAACATAAATCATGATTAGTTTGACTTATGAGTTCGATGTTTTCTTTGGTGGTTGTACTCATCATTATAATCGCAGACTAAATACGTCCTCTTATGGCCGGCGCTCACTGACGTCGCGGCATGGCACGGCATGGCAAAGGATTTTTATTACTGATCAAGTCATTTTTATTCTTATTTCAATGAGTTTAGAATTCATATAACTTTGTTTCGATACAATCGTACCACAGCCCGCCGCGGCGCATCGCGGGACGCCGCGGCGCGTCGCGGCATACTTCGGGATGACGCGGCATGCCACGGCGTCCCACAGTGTGCCACGACGTAATCAGTAGGTAAATACGTTCCTGAATTCATCGTTAGTAAATCTTGTTCTCATAAATACTGTATCCAGAATTGTTTTCTCATCGACATATCAGTTTGTATTTACCGTTCGTCATTTTCAGCAAGAAGTGCTATTGATACTAAATTCCAGTCAATTGGAAGCGTCCTTCGGGCTGCCGATACATGCCGTGCCGTGCCGTGCCGCGACGTCAGTGCGCGCCGGCCTTTAGGCTTTCTTAAGACACAAACCGATCTTGGGCAACCCGTGGATTAATATAATACAAAAAACAATAACAGTAACTTGATTCAGACCCGTTACATGTCTATTACTAATCGAAAACAAATCGTGGAAGTTTAAAAATGTATAAGCATCACGATATTTCAATCATTATTTTCAATATCCATCTCATCAAGCTCTGTTAATATGTTTCATTATAATAATTATCTTCTGTTGGTGACAAAAGATTTGAACAAAGGATGATAAAAATTAAATGAAGTTGATAAATTAAACAACGGCTATTTGTACGATTGCTCTCCAGTTTGGATGTTTATGCTCATTCATTCATAATTAATTTCACATGAAATGTTCAGATTCAGTTGCTATGTGGTTTCTGTCATATTCATATTATTAGTCTTGGATGCAGACGGGATAGCGCTAGGATTATAATAATAATAAAATTTTAATTCAGAATTGCTTCCATATTTTGTTAGTTACAGTGTTCTTAACCAAGTGTTAGTAAAAACATTTATAAATTACTAGCTTTTGCCCGCCGCTTCGCGCGCATTAAATTTGGGGTAACACAAATCTACTTTCAGTCTCAAGATATGTGAAAACACTCCTGATTATTCTAAAGACATCAGAAACTCTATAGGGTACAAAGTAACTCGGTCAGTGTCCATGACATTATCTACCATTATCTACTGAAAGGTACATAATAACATCACAATATATCTTTATAAACATTTTCGCATTTTTATTATTAGAAGGGACAATCGTTTCAGCCGTTTAAGCTTATTATATAATTATTATCTTAATATATAAAATCCTTGCGTTACTGACTGACTGACAGACACGCTACCGCCGAAACTATTGGGCGCAGGAAGCTGAAATTTGGCATGTATGTTCCTTGGGGACCGTAGGGGTGCACTAAGAAGGGATTTTCCGAAATGACCACGGGATCGGCCAAAACGGTTAAATTTAAAAAAAATGCAGGCGTAGCTGCTGTCGTCCTCTAGTAGTTTATATATGCGAACAATTTTATGTAATAGGTCGGGGCAAAAGTATTTTATTATTTCGAATGTATTATTAGTAATCAAACCTCTTTGGCTGTACTGAATGTAACTGGCTGGTTTTTCAACGTGCACAATATGACATTATGTATGCCGTGACAGTACTGACAGATATGTTAGCACATGCGCAACACTCAATTATTAGCGCATGCGTTCTTACTTCCAAGAGGTAAATTTGTGCCGTACAAACTTCTACCCTCCCTACAATCCCTCCCAGTTTAATTTTTGTAACTTATGGTAGCCTATGTCCGTCTCCATGGTCCAATATATCTCTATATTAAATATCAACAAAATCTGTTCAGCCGTTTTAGCGTGAAAACGGAACATACATACATACATACACACTTTCAAATTTATAATATTAGTAGGGATAACAACGACAACGTGTCAGGCGCTTGCTTTTGCGTGTAGGCCTATCCAATGCCTCATTAGTAGTGAGTCCCATCGGCTGGCACACGCGGTCAGGATGGCGCTGGGGCCGGGCACTTCGCTTGCGTATGACGGCGTGAAAGCCGTCCACGTGCGCCTCCGCGAACATACCACTCGCGCTGCAGTACCGCGGCAGCCCCATCATCACCCTGAACGCGTTATTATATTGCACACGCAGGGCGTCGTATGTCCTCCGCGTGTATTTGGCACACAAACTGCAGGTGTAGAAGGTCTGGCAGAAAGCATTAAATAGTGTGACCTTCACTTGTTCAGTACACCGTACGAATCTTCGAGCCAACATGTTACAGCGAACAGACAACGCCCTGCGTTCCCTCTCCATATCCATATCGTCTTTAAGGTCCTCGGTGAACCAGTGGCCCAGATACTTGAAATGAGTGACTTGTTTTAATGGTGTACCATAGAGTGAAACTGGAGGTACAACTGTGACCTCTTTTTTAGGTGCTTTAAATACCATAACCTCACTCTTTTTCACATTGTATTTGAGCCCCTGGGCTGCCGCATAATCTTCACATATACGGAGTAACTTGCGCAGCGCACCGATTGAAGGGCTGAGCAGGACCATGTCATCCGCATAGCTTATATTATTAACGCAAATTCCTTCTATGTGACATCCGATGCCGGTGCTGCTCAGCTCTCCAATCAGGCGGCCGATATATAAATTAAATAATTTCGGTGAGGTCAGCCCCCCTGCCTCACTCCACACTCCAATACGTAATCGTCCGACTTACTAGCCGCCCACCTAACAGCATTTTTCTGATTTTTGTACCAGTACTCAAATATAGATACAATTTCAGGGGGCAAACTAGTGTCTTGGTACATTTTAGTCCACAACAGGTCGTACGACACTAAGTCAAATGCCCTGGACAGGTGCAAGAAACATGCATATACTGGGGTTTTACGAGCGGTGTAGTATTGCACAGTCTGTTTAAGGCACAAAATCGCACTTTCAGTAGATAGACCATTTCGAAAACCGAACTGGCCATCATGCAGTTTTATTTGTTTTGTTAAATGGCCGTCAAGCAAACTGTCCAATACCTTCGCTATAACCGTGGCTAAGGAGATAGGCCTGTAGTTAGACCTGTCCGAGACATTTCCAGTCTTATTTTTTACAATAGGGACAACAATGGTATACATGCAATCATCAGGCAGATGGGAGTGGTTAATACAGATATTAAACAATAGGGCCAAAATTGAAATTAAACTACAGTTTACGGATTTTATCGCGTTGTATTGGTTTCACTAAGTTATTACATTTGAAACTAAAGATCTAGAAACTATATTTTTAATTTATTACTAGCCGACGTTTCGAATTCTTTACAGAATTCATGTTCACGGCAGACTGAGGTGATATTTGTCTTTTTCTTGAATGTATAAGTTATCTCAAAGTACCCGAACATTTTTCAACTACTGGTGTTACTATTTACGCAGAATGAGCTCACGCAAATAGTAATTATAAAATATTGCGTAAATAGTAACACCAGTAGTTGAAAAATGTTCGGGTACTTTGAGATAACTTATACATTCAAGAAAAAGACAAATATCACCTCAGTCTGCCGTGAACATGAATTCTGTAAAGAATTCGAAACGTCGGCTAGTAATAAATTAAAAATATAGTTTCTAGATCTTTAGTTTCAAATGTAATAACTTAGTGAAACCAATACAACGCGATAAAATCCGTAAACTGTAGTTTAATTTCAATGT
This sequence comes from Euclidia mi, assembly GCA_944739405.2. NCBI lineage: Eukaryota > Metazoa > Arthropoda > Insecta > Lepidoptera > Erebidae > Euclidia > Euclidia mi. Next base: position 671,101 of record OX123188.2, on the reverse strand, counting down.
GTAACATTCGCGTAAACCCAAGAAGATAATAGGGCCAAAACTCTAGGCAAGTGTACCCCAGCAAACCGCAGGTGCTCAATGCTGAGGCCATCATGACCTGGAGATCTTCCTCTTTTCATAGATTTGATAAGTACATCAACATTCTTTGCACTAAACCTTACATTGATATCTCCAGGTATAGCCCCAGCATCAGGCACCGACCTCATCTCAGGCTTTGCAAGATTGCCAACCGGCTCAACTCTGAAATGTTGCCTAAATAATTCTGCAATGGCATCTGGCTCGTGTTCACTCTCGACGCTTACGGGCCGGCTAGCCTTTATATTCAATTTATTAGTTGATTTCCAAAATGTTGAAAAAATATTATTGGAATGGTGTCGTGCAATTATATCCATCTTAATTTTTTGTTGGTTATTTTGTCACACTTTCAATTTTTCATTGAACAGACGTCTAGACTCAATCATTTCATTGTATAGCTGACCAGAGTTAGGTCTCCCATACCATAGCCAGTTATGATAACACTGTCGAGCCTTACCGTGAGCCTCCCTCACGTGTTTATTCCAACCTACAATATACTTGCCCCTACTGCGATTTGAATTCGCACTAGAGGAAGATTTCGCGCCTTCTGTCAAAATGCATACTATATTTCTATACATATTGCTAATTAAGGATTTATGCTTATCAGAGTTGCACTTTTTATCAGCACAAGTAGCAAATTCCGATGGAAAATCAATAAGCCGCAGATTTGCGAGACAATAGTTACGGTACATTTCAATTTGACTAGGTTGCCTTTCACCCCATATTACATTCATATTATGATTATTTTAATTTTTATATTGAGTAGCTTCACTCACACTTCTCATTTCTTGTATGAGTGTGTGGCCAACTCTAGTGCCGTAGTTCTTAGACCGCCTGAAGAGCTGCGGTCTGCGACATCGCTGGAAAAATCCTGAGACAAGAACCGGCATCAACGGTTTTATGTGCGGGCTAAGGCATGGTTGCACTTAGATATAAATACCACAAGCGACCACCCATCTAAGTGGTGACCTTTGCAGTTGTTGCTTAACTTTGCTATACTTTTAAGAACGGCAAGTCAAGTCAGCCTATAAGCGCTACGCTTCGCCTTCTAGTATAATATTGAAAACGGCTAATGCCTATAAAATTCCAACGCAGGGCATTGCTAGGCAACGCAGTGGCAGATTTATTTTGATATGTTTTTATTATATTTTCAGACAAAAAGTTTTTTTTTGTCTGAAAATATAATAATGCTGCGATTGTTCGTTTGTTCAAAGGTGCATGCACATATGTATGTTGTCTGAATATTTACTTTGTTTGCATCGTAGCTGTAGGTATGGCTCGCGACAGATTACAAGATTTCAAAAAAAATATATACATATATTGTATTGATATTGTACTCGATCCCGCAGTTATTTTAGGCTTGGCTTTATTTCAGGAAAACTTATTACCTTATTCGTTTTTCCTTATATATTTTCAACCAAAAAATCGTATTTGGTATCAATATCGCATAATATTCTTACTAGCGTGGTAGCGACTCGAGTACGTTACCTTCTCTACCTCCTACCTACTCTACCATATTATTATACCACCTACTAGCCAGTGTATAAATGAACACTGATATGATGAGTACTTATTTCGGACGCACTATAATAATTAAACTACTATTTGTTCATTACAATTGATTTTAAACTTTACAGTTAAATGTACCAAAGCTTTAGAAATACTCAATTATATATCATTGTTGTCGATCAAAAGCAGAAACTAGATAACTAAACCATTGTGTACAAAAGAATAATTGAGATGACCTTTGCGTTTCTTTTTCTTTCGATTTGTCAATCGGTTCGGATATCACTGCAAGCCTTTATTGATTCAGTTCAAGGCTTTCAATATAGAGGCTTTTTAGTGAAAAAATCAGGGTTGAAACTCCGAGGAAATGTTAATTAAAGAGCTTGTTAAACGAATGCTAATCGGTAGTCGTACCTTGTCGAGCTTTCTCAATTTGGGGAAAAATAATTATGAAATTTGTGGCGAGAGTCGTGAGTGCCATGGATCTCTGTCATGTGAATTAGCAGATCTGTTTAGTGGAAATCTGACGGTAGATAATTGCTACCGTGAATTAGGACTGGAAGACCGTAGAATAAATATACTCATGATTATGTCATTCCGGAGGGCTCTAATCTTTAGCCAAGCTGCAAACCTAATGAAATGGAAATGTCTATATTTGGTAGTTAAAAAGATGATTGTATGAAGAATCTTCGAAGTAAGCTCACTCACACACTTAAGTACCTGCATACCTAATACATAATTGTAACCCACTTCAGTCTGTCAAAAAAAAAACTAAAATTATTATCAAGTTTTGAAGTCGGCAATTCTTCATTTCAGAATAGAAGTGCGTAGATACTTACTGGTTCGCATTTTCATCTGTGTAATTCGCCTAAAATCTAAAAACCCGATGTATAAGCTCTTACTCTCGTGCAAACTCATCCAAACATTCTGTAACTTAACAAGCTAGGTAAATAATACTACAACATTAAAAGAAAATCTCATTCTAGCCCAAATCTAGAGAATAAACCTTTAATCAGGTTTAAGTGTACCGTGACTTGTAAAATCTCTTTGGTAAAAACATACATAGGTATAAATTATACAGACTTTATTCAGTGACTACACACTATTTAAATGTTAACTTATTACTTTTGTGAGTAGTGTTATTATTTTAGAGTGAAAGTGGTTTAGCTTAGATGTATTTGATATCGTATTCAGCTCTCTATTCGTTAAGCTAAGTGATTGTACACAATGTTACACATCGCATCCAGTGAAATTTACTCAGCTGTCGGAAGGAGAGATTTATTTATCATGGGCATTAGCCTACTATTAAGTAACAATATCAATGGAAACTAGTCCTTACACGGGTTTTACGCAGGAATAATATACAGATATAACCTGCTTACTAAGCAAGATATAGATTATAAAAATACTGTACTACTTGTCGTTAGGAATATTAACAAGATTATCAAATGTCGATAAGTAAGGTAGGCAAGCTTCTAAAATAAATACTTTTTTGTAACAATGTCTGCAATCGTTTTCATTTCAACAGTTGTCACTGGATGCAAACAGTCTGCGATTATTTTCGATTATTTTTTACAAGTCAGATTCATAGAGTGATTTTTACTTGTCCTCTTTTCATCTTTCAGACGTCCCTTCATTTAAATGTAAATACCTACTATTTAAATTTATGTTATTCGCAAAAGAGCTCTTACATAAACTCAACTTGATGTTCCGATAGTTGATATTGCGCTGTTAAGTAGACATAATACAGCGGGCATTTGAGACTAAAAAGTGAAGGTAACTAAGATTCGTTAGAACATGTCAAATGGCTGGGAATTTGAATAAAACATATTGGCCCAGCCAGGGGTGCTTAACAAAGTAATAAAAAATCTTGAGGTTGAAATGGGTAATATTGGGTTCGGGACGATATCTGTCGGGTTAGCGAAGTCTTCATAACAGAAATATAATGAAGTAAATAGTGGTATGTAGTTGAAACACTAAGAATGCCTGGAAATTGCAGGAATATCTGGGACTTATTTGAACATAATAATAATATTAAATGGTCATGGTACCTATAATTCCGTAGTTTTTAATGTAAAATTTTAAGTGGATACAAAACTCACTTATATTTCAAAATTCACTAAACTCACTAAAATTAATTGAATACTTGTGTAAACATTAAAATAACAAATTAATACTAAACGGGGCATTAACGTTGCACAAACAGTGGGAGGATCATTTAAATAATTACACAAACGACGCTTTTACCGGCTCCTTTATAGAAACATCTCGCAAATCAGTTTAAAAGGATTGCCAGCTCAGAATGACCTTAAACTGAATTATGTGATTTCATTTATTTTGTATATATTTAAATTCATGTTAAGGTAAACGCAAAGAGAAGAGTCTTATTAGATGAATAGCTTTTATTTTCTTTTTTTTTTTACATTTCTACACTAGTCATTAATTAATCTTATTTCACAGAGTATTGAACAAAAATTCAATCAACAGACATTTATGCCTGTTGATTGAATTTTTCTGGGTATAGGTTACAGACTTGAAATAACACTCAATGGATCACACAAAGTGTTGTCGTGGGTGTCGAGCTTTGAACACTTGGCGCAGTGTAACACAGTGAGGCGGTCGCTTGAATTACTACACCTTCCGTGCAATCATGCGTCTTATATTGCGTAAAAATCCAGCGGGCTTATTTTTGATAAAGGAGTAAGTTAAGAACTTACACACATACGCATACATACATACATAGACTCACGCCTGTTTCCCCGAAGGGGTAGGCAGAGGCATATTAAACGCCCACTTTTCGCCAGTGTTTTGATCCCACGTAATAGGTGGCGAGCCTATTGCCGCTTATCGGGATATTTTGTTTGCCAAAGCCTCGTCCGTTGATCGGCAGGTGCACCACTTGCAGGTGAGGTTGGCTTGGGACCCTAAGTTCTTGGAACTTAGAACCCTATGCACCCTATGAAAATGAAGAAAGGCATGCAGGTAAGAAGACAAATAAAGTGTTTGTTTGATCTGTGATATCAAATACCATTAAGGATGGTTTCGATTATTTTGCCCCAAATATATGTATTTGCACAGTGCATTTTGGCATTGTTTTTGTTTTCTAATACACTTGACAGTTGCGTGATTATCAATGTCGGATTATCAATTCTATGACTCAGAAAGGTTCTATCTCCCAGTGCTATAAAAATTTCGTGATTATTATGACTGATTAGTACTACATCCCGTAGGAATCCTTTCAATATCAGGTGTCATTAACAGATACAAGCTGAAATTGAAATTTATGCTGAAATTTTGATTTCTCAAAATTGAAATTGAAACTGAAACTCAAGCTGGTTCCCACAGGAATGTACTGACTGCGGATTTTAATATTGGTTTCAAACCTCAAATAATTTTCTGCTATCTCATTCACAGCATTCTTAAAGAATATTTAATTAGCGCAAAGTACTGAGCTTAGCTCTCTTGTCTGATAATAATATCGATCTAAATATCTACAGATAAAACATACGCGTCCTTAAATTTTTCATCAACAGATGTGCCGAGGGCAATGGCAAGTGCGATATTAATTCATCCTTTTCTTGACCCAATAATATTTGGTAAGGACAATTAATCTATGCTCTCTAAAGGAAATTGCCCCATTATTCTGTATAGGGTTGGGCAATACGTTTTTGTAAAACTTTTATCTCTTTGGCAAGTAAATGTAAATTAATTGACGACCGGTTGGCTCCGCGGGAGTGTAAGCGACTGCTACGCCGAAGGTCGCGATCTCGATTCCCGCTCAAGTCAAACATTTGTGTTCATGAACATGGATGCTTGTCTTGGTCTGGGTGTTTCTATATACAATATGTATTGTAACGCGTACCTATTTTACGTGGCCGCGATTCCTTACCATATAGGGTAATCGCGCGCACAGAGGCGTGGCTCGCTAGGAGAATGGTACGGGGTGGCGGGTACTGCGTGCCCGGCCTCTCGAGCGGGGTGTGCTCGCTCGCCAGTCCGGCGCACGACGTCACGGGTGACGCGCATGTATTGTCGCTATTACCGCGCGACCGTTATATGTGCACTAACTGTATTACTATAAGTGTTGATTGCTGGAACTGTATAATTGTGTGTAACAAATCATCAAGAATAAACTTCTTTGAACTTATAATGGTGTTTATTGTTATAGTATGTATTTACAAAAAAAAGTATATATGTATGTTTATCCATTATGTAGTACCCATAGTACAAGCTTCTTCAATTTATTCACTTTATTTCACAAAAATAATGTAGGTATCTAATAGAAAACTGCACTACTAAACTGCGATAAGTCATATTCAGAATTATGTAGTTAGCAGTAAATTTATGTTTGCATCTTTAAAATATCTGCAAAAGTTACAACCTAAGGATGAGAAAACAAAAAAGCTATATATGTATGTCACATAAATACATGTTGTCTACTGCATCAAATTTAGCAAAAGTAATAAACGTATTCCATGCAGAAAATCTTAAAAAGAAATCGAAAACGTATGTGTTAAACCGGATTTTGAATTTGATCTTAAATTATATCTAAAATCAACAAACATAATGCTCGTTTTAAATAACAAAAATTCAAGGAAATATAATTCATGCAATACGTTTATCAACAAAATATATCAAAGAGAACGCAGCAGCCCTACTGCCCTACACCCTAGATACATTTTCCTGCTCCATTAAGGAACAATGCGGCTTAATATTAATTTAGGGTCAAGTACCTTTTAACCCTTAAGCGAACAGGCTGGTAATGGACCAAAATCTCTCTCAGTGTAAACAATCATCAGTAATATTTCAGGAAACACTCTCCGTAAAGCTCTTACTTAAGTTGTTTATTGTTCAATAAATTGAGCACCGAACGTAAATATTAACATGTGATTTTTATGTTTAGAAGTTTAAGCTTTTGGCCACTTTAATAGGGAGTTAACTGGTTGAATTCGTAATTTATAAAAGGGGATCTAAAAGGACGAAACAAGTGAAAAGGTCATTCAGATAAAAGGCCTTGAGAGCATAACTACAGGCATACTGGAAGTGTTCCAGGCACCCACATTACATTCACACTTCCCTTCCGTTTGTCTTCGCTACATTCCAATAACATACCACATTTATTGGGCTGTAGGGAGCCTACTTCATGTGGTAATCTCAGTATTTACAAGATAATAAATACCAGTCACGAATATTGATAGATATAAAAAAGTGGTAACAGGATCTTTTAAAACTCATCTTTAAAGATAAATACGGACGATTAGACATAATTCTCCACTACGATAGATCTGTGCCATCCTGATGAAAAACCTTCGGAATATTCCAGAAAAGTTAGTCATTTACGTCTACCTCTTAACTTAAATTCTCGATACCTGTAAACTTTCAGGGTCCTGTTAAACATGCCAAAGGTAGTTGTTAACTATTCGAATACTCTTAGTTCTCGTTTAAGCGAGTACGAAAGTATTCGAACCAACGCAATCCATCAATGTGTTTAGACCCTAAATTTTCTCTTGCAAACTTTTAATAGCTATCCAGTTGTCAATGTTTGGGCTTTTAATTTCGTTACACCGTCTTTCGAAAACATTTGCCAAATAAAATACCAAATTATATTTAAATTTGATATTTCTGTCCATCATAGAGCACGAGAAGTTTTCTTTAAATAGGTTCCTTGTTTTACATAACTTTTAAATTACATAGTATCTTCTTGGGCTTACGCGAATGTTACACATTGAAATCAAACTACGGTTTACGGACTCTATCGCGATATATGGTTTTAGTTAATGTACATTTAAACTGAATGATCTAGAAATACATATTTTAATTATTATCAGGCGACGTTTCAGTTTCTGTACAGAAACCGTAGTCACGGCAAGATTGGCTACATCTTAAAGCGAGCTTCAATCAAAACTTACTAGAATCAGCCAACGAAGATAAGCCAATTATTACCATCTGTCAAGAGTCAGTTACCCTTACAAGAGGCCGGGGTCTACAAGATAGACTGTGAGTATGGGCTCTCCTCATACATTGGACAAACCAAGAGAAGCATAGACATTCGACTTAAGGAACATATAGCTGACATTAAACACAAACCCTCGACGAAGTCTGCTGTGTGTGAACATGTACAACAAGGAACTAACCATTACCTGCAATTTGATGAACCACACATACTCGCAAAAGAACACCATTTTATTCCAAGATTGATTCATGAAGCTATTGAAATTAAAAACACCCTAATTTCAATAGGGAAGATGATTGGCATGTTCCTCCAGCTTGGGACCCTGTTATCAGGCTAATGAAACCCAAGAAGGACAAAGTCACCAGAAGACATCAAGACACAGTAAGCACATTCTGCGTAGATAGTAACACCAATAGTTGAGAATGTTCGGGTACTTTGAGATAAATTTCAAATTCAAAACAAAGAAAAGTATCACCGCAGTCTGCCGTGACTACGGTTCCTGTAAAGAAACTGAAACGTCGGCTAGTAATAATTAAAAAATTGTAGTTCAAGATCATTCGGTTTAAATGTAAATTAACTAAAACCAATATATCGCGATAGAATTCGTAAACCGTAGTTTGATTTCAATACATATACCAACAAAATATAGTTCATGCAATATATGACCACTGTAAGTTAACTTCATATTTCCAACAAACTCTTCAACTGCTCGCATCTAACCGCTCGACTGATCTCTCACAATTTGTATTCTGACTTGTACATTTAACTTAGAAATGAAAAGTAAAACAGTTTCTCTGAAAAATCTTCTTTTACACACTTTAAGGCGTTGTCTAGAATTTGGCTAGAAGGAGCTGGGATTAATTGCAGCAGATTTGTGGAAGCGTGACTCTATTCATCAGCCCTTGTCAGCCACAACAAATCTCAGACACAAATGTACTGTGTTGCACAGTGATGAATTGAAATCCAAATTACAACTATCAATATTATATTTCACTTACCCGATATCTTTACTGATGTCAGGCTTGAGCTAAATTAGACACATTCATACAAGTATATTGGCCAAAATAAATGAATGAAGTATCTTATACTTAGCTATTAAGCTTCAAACGCGACGTTTTCAGGACACGTTGGCACGTGGACGTCGATACCGGATTCACAATTTTCACAAATGTCAATCAATAGTTCACAATGTCTTTTATCACAATTTACCGTTGCCAGCACTAGATCAGGCGGCATTCAAGACGGTTTACTCAATTTAGTTCAATTATACAAGTTAATTCAATTCGCGTTAATTCAAAAGGCGATATTTTACGTACGAGACGACCAAGACCGGCGTGATAATTTTTCAAGGCGGGAAGGAAGTGACAGTTCAGTGTGACCATTGTCAGAAATTTTCAATAGACTAAACAAAATGTTACTCAATCGATCTAATCGATTTGACTTATAATAAAAACTAATTCTATTTCAAACAGGCGTGAAATTATGTTTTAATCAAAGTAAATAAAGTTAGTCGAACTAATAAGCTATTATTTTGACTACATTTTATACTCGTTTGTCTCTATTAACTTAGGGATTAATACTTGCATTTGTGTCAACAGTTAATGATTTTAATTAAATATTGCCATCGGTGTCGGTTTAAACATTATCTTTATTTTCGTAGTATGCTCATTACATTATACTGGTATAGCTCAGCATGAGTACTAGTATTTTTTTTAATATTTTTATAGGTATAAAGCTTTTCATTACATTACATCATATTTTAAAAAGAATAGCTTTTTTTGGTCGAGCCATCAAATGATACATTTTGAAAAGTTCCATAGAATTGAAGTTTCTTTAACAAAAACGCAAATAGCCGAAAACGTCATTAATAAAATTTAATTTTAATGAAAAGTACATATTGTCATATTATACCATATAATAATTTGTTAATGCTAGCTATCAAGTAATTGATATAAAACAATAAGAATTGTGTATGAGACTGGCTCTAGTTTATTTAGGTATTTGTAGACTTGGCATCTGGTTGTATTAGGCTGGTTATATTTATAATTTACGCTCAGGTTTTATTCACGTATTTGATAAAATATATTTCTTTCAATAATACTTACAGTCTATAAACGTCAAATAAGTTTTTACGAATAAAAATGCCTACTGAATTCTAAATAACTTAATATTATATTTAAAGTTGCCTCCGTGGTCCAATGGATAGCGTATGCGACTGCTGATCGGAGGTCCCGGGTTCGATTCCCGGGTCGGGCAAAAGTGATACTGGGTTTTTCCGAATACTCAGTAGCAGAGGCGGCTCGTGAAAGATTATATTGGGTGTTCACTAAAAAAGAAGATGAAACTGCTTACAATTTATTTTGTGAATGCTTTTACAATTAACAGTAAGATGTGCTAAATCATCGATACCTACCTGAACCGTCCACGCAGTATCAACTCCAGCGCCACTAAACAAAATACCTACACGGAAAAGAAAACGGCTTCTTACTTCCTTCGCATTTCGCAACCACATAACCAAAGCGTTTTATCATATTGGTATTTTTTTAAGTTTTTCACAGTTTTTTATAAAGTTCTAACTATCTATCTATATCGTCATGCCTGTCTCCCATAGGGGTAGGCAGAGACTATGGAACGCCACATGCTTCGGTTCAAACATACCTCTTTCGCTTCCTCGACATTCATTAACCTCATCATACATGCGCGTCGGTTATGGGTACTTTTAATTTGGCCCATTTTTGTACGTCACCTATTTGATCGGCGTACGTCTGCCTAGGGCGTCCCCTACCGACATTTCCATTCATTCTCGCTTAATACACTCCTTTCGTATTTCTTCTTTCATCCATCCGTTTATAAAGTTTACGCTGTTATATTCCATATTAGTTACACAATTAACTGTCTTTCTTAAACATATACACACAATCACATACAATTAACAATATTTTAAACACCAATTCTTTTCTAATTACCAACGCACTTGCAGAGAAATGTTTTGCTTTTGTTTACATTCAAATGATACCGGCAAAACACTATTAAAAAAAAACGGCGCATACGTTTTAATTTTTCTTCGTGACAAATGGTCATATCATTTAGTCGGGTAATATATTCGCGCATGCGCACCTCGTCAAGCTGGCCAGGAGCGGCGCTCCGTATTTGCCTTATTTCTCATACAAATCTTTTGTCTCACGCGCCCAGCGCATAGAACGCTCTCTCTTTCGCACTCATTACATTTCAGTATTAAGCGTTGTACTAAGCTTTCGTCAACGAAGAGCGCTGTTATGAGCGCTCCACTCAACAAAAATACCTATGTATGTTTCAAGAGTGTTGACAAAATTATGATAAACAGTTTTGTAGTCAAATACTTATTTGTAGATATGCATTATAGAAAAGAGACTAGGTGTGTATTAAAATATTGAGCATGTTTATAGAAAAAGTTTGTATACATATATTTTATAATTTTGGGAGTTCACTGCTCCAGCGCTCCTTTGAACGAGCTGCCACTGCTCAGTAGCAGCCCGGGGTCTGGTGATGTGCCCGGTAACGGCAATAGGCTCGCTCCCTATTACGTGGGAGCTAAAAATTCATGGCGAAATGTGGGTGTAATATTTACACCTCTGCCTACCCCTTTGGGGATACAGGCCTGAGACTATAAAGAAATAAAATAAATAAAAATAAAAGTTGAATGTAAAGTTTGACGAATACCGAACAGTTATTTTTACTACTCTGTTGACCTGAAAAATCGTCTGACGCGCAAAATTCATCAAGAAGATTTATCGGCGATTGAATATTATTGTAATAACAATAAACATTTCTGCACGAATGTGTATTATTGGAATGTATTATTGTTAGCTAAAGCTCGTTATTAAAGATACTGGAGACTTTATAAAATGTCAGTTGATTATTAGATAATATTATAAATCTCATCTCCAAATGAAACTGAGTTACTTTTGAGTTCTAACTCTCGCAGACCAGTGCTGGAAAAAGCCTCTTTTAATTTGCGTCATTACGAGGTATTACAATACCGCAGTAGGCTATTGTGTATGTAAATATGACGTTTGATGGCGAGTTTTCCGTCTATTGGAACAAGGCAATTTATTAATTTTAAGTAGTTATAAATGTTATAGAGGACTATACAACCATTTCTGGATCGCACAGTGTTGTCAGATCTAGAGTTGTAATATTTACTAAATTAATTAATAACCAAACAAAAAGCCATGTGGTATAATATCTAAGAAGTACACTATGTTTTGTTGCAGTTTTTTTATCAAACTTTGAATAAATACAAAAACAAATTTAGACTTTACGAGATAGGACAGCGATTTAGGCGACTATTTTCGTAACACATTTTAGTACAAGTTAAAATGATTTTAATACAGTTTTCTATCGTCTCCGTTGATTTATTAGTACATAAAATTACGTAAGCCATGCGAAAAGCAGACAGCAAAATAAACGCACAAATAATTACGTAATGACCTCCTTGGCCTTGCGAATGGCATCTCAACGAGTCATGGCTCTATATTACTGGTATGATATCTCATGACTAGTAGAGCAAAAATCCTTTACAAAAAAAACTACCTATATAGGAAGTTTTTCTGGTAAAGACTAATTGATAATAAATTACGATGCCAAACAGCTCAGATATTTACACAGAAGCGCATTTCTTATGGGCGCTCTGTAGACAAACTTTCTGTGACCCGAATTGCCGCTTGGCGGCGTGGCAGTCGCGCTGTGACAGCTGTCTCTACGAGTGCAAGAGAGACGAACGTTCCTCCTGAGTATCTTAACTACGAGAGCAAGAGAGACGGAGAATGACGCCAGCGCTGCCAACGGCGCCAACTACGAACTACACTGGCGACAGTCGCCACTTGGAATCGGCACACGAAATCCTTAAGAAATGCGCTTCTATGTAAATCTGAATTCAGTGACGATGCCCTCAACCTTAACAAGCCTTGTGACAAATGTCAATGTCAGAAATACAACGAAACATTGAAGACAGGCGAGTTATTTTCTTATTACACAATATTGTTATAAAATTAAAATATGGTGTAAAATGAATATTATTGAAGTATTTTTCCTCTGTGCTTTCATTTTGTAATAATTACACTTTAATTAGTTGACAAATTAAACTGTTCAACGTAGCGAAGGGTTGAAAGAAATTCGTGTCAAGAACAAAGGAGCGATATTAATATGTTATATTTTATGACATTTAGGAACTCATTATAAATTTAGAGAAGCAAATTTAATGCAGTGCTAGAAACACCTGACTGTTTTCTTGTGATGAATAAAGTTGCTACAATTTTGAGCGACAAGTGAAAAAAGGCTAGAATAATTGCTGATATTCGCCTCGATAAACTACTAAAAGTGCAGTAAGTCACGCACAGTTTATAATTTATGCGTTCACTATACGTTTATTATATTACAGACAGATTACAAAATAATAGATATCTGGATACGTACGCAAACTTTAGCTTATCTTACCTAAAATACTTGCTAATATATAGTGCCTATTCTAGGAAACTTCATGATGATTTAACAGTTAGAATGATGCAGATTGATGATATAATAAATTAAATGAAGACAAAGATTATAGTTATAAACACTTCACGTGCATTATTGATATTATAATTATGTCTTCGATAAATGAATTTAACATCAAATTAAATCATTAACACTCCGAGATAAATTGTATCAGTAACCATAATGCCAATAATTTAGGGGCAAGTAATATACAAATTACTAGAAAGGGCATTATAAGGATGGGTTTCAAACATTTTGGCATGAATGACTTGAAAACAATTAATTTCTAAAATTATACACTCTTTAGATTTTCGGACCCCAAATTTTACGCAAGGGCTTAGTAACTTATTGAGTACGCAGTGACGTAATATACGGCATAATTAACATAATATACCCTTAGGACATTCTGGACCATGCCTCTACACATCTGCGCAGATAACACATAACATTTGAGATTTATGGTCCTTCACTTTGACTTTGCCGAAGTTGGATTAAAATACTTTCATTTCGAGGTCATTTTATAACGCTATTCAAAGAGGAATTTATTAGTACCAAGTCCCACCGCAAGATTGTTACCCTCAAGTGTTTTTAATGAAAACTCAATTCACATTGTTAATTCTTATACTATGGGCAGCGGCTAGATACGATAAGTCAAAAATTGAACTCAGTGGCGTGCCATTAGAGAGGCCTATGTATATCCAGCAATTAACTATGGCAGACTGGTGATGTTGATGATTATTATTATTAAATATATTTTTGCGACACACTTCCACATGTGAAAGTTCATATAAAATATAGATAGGTTATATAAACACATCAAGTTGTTAAAAGAGGATATTATTAAAGAAAAAAATGCATATTTTTTATTTTGAACAGGCAACCATGCGATTCCGTATTAGTTTTTAATTTTAATAAAAAAATAATAAAAATAATACCTAAAAATATTGCTGCTGGATTTTAAATTATATAAAATGTGTAAAATGAAATTATCCTTTGATGTTTTAATAAATGTATTGTACAAAATAATGTTTTCATCCCTTCTATTTGAAAAGTGTCGCTTTGTTCCTCTTTTAGCGGGAGCAAAATAGCTCTTTTCTGTTAATAACTTTTTAGCGGGCGGCAAAGTGATTTGAATTTGGAACGTATATCATACATAGAAATCGAACGCAAATTGTATGAATAACTGGCTGGTCCGTGTTGACTGCACGACCGTGGGACCCGCGCTAACAAAAAAAAGCACGCGAATTACGTATCTGTTCTCGTCGTAATCAGTAGGTACCTATATACTTTATTGAATTTTGGAAAAAAATCATGAGTTCTATGTCGAGTTATGAAAGTGACAATGCTTTAACTCCTACTAACAACTAACAACGTCGTACAAAACTTATTACCCACGAAATTATTTATTTTCTCATAGAAAGGGGATGAAAAGTAGAGTATATGACTCGAGAGCAAATTATTTTTTTCCCTCGGGCAATGTACTTTGAATCCCTCGCTGCGCTCAGGATTCTACGTTAGAATTCCTCGCTATGCTCGGGATTCTATTCTAGAATCCTTCGCTTCACTCTTAGTTCAAAGTAGCGTCCTCGCCGTAAAAATACTATTTTGCTCCCTTGTCATACAATCTACTATTTTCGCAAGGTTCTAGTGCATTAACACTTTATACGAATAATATTCGGATTAAAACGGGTCATACAATTTTAGTACTTGTCGAAAAACTAGTAACATGTTCGTTTAGATTTTGCCAAATCGTAAATTTAGAAATTTAATAAGAATGTAAGATGTGCGACTAAACGTAAGTTTAAATACTTTTTTTAAAATAGGTAAAGCAGTATAAAAAGTTATATATCTACATAAAATTGCATTTTAGATCTTTAATACATGCATTCTTTTAAATGAACTATAAAACAACTACTATTGAATTATTTTCTTTTCAGTGACTGATAATGCCAAAGAATAATGTCCAGCCCAGAGCTCCTAAATTAGATCACAAAAACCAGAAGCACGTATGTAAAACGAATCCCCGTGCATATCAATGTCCTTTTTAACATTCCGTTTTAAACTACAAGAAACCCATATCTAAGAAACCATAGGTAGGTACTTAAATTCTAGTAGTCTAGTTTCATATTTCAATTACGCCCACAAAATAAAGAAAATATAAACCTTTATGAATTGGATAGACGATGTATAATTCCCTTTTATAGGATAAGAAAGGATTTCTTTTTAATTCTACTATAACATTGTGTGGATTTCTATCCAAAATATTTGCAGCTTTTTATTGCTCCGTGTGTAATATATTTTGTAAGAAGAAAGAAAACAATTTTTGCCACACAAAAAGGCACACTTATAACATTACAGGCAAAATTAATCAAAATATTCTTAAACTTATTTTTATAAACAATTAATTATAATGTGAATATTGTGTGTTACTAGGGGCTACTACAGAAACCGACGTTGTGCTTAGTGCAACACGTACTTAGATTTCATTAGTTATAAAAAATCTTCTCAGTCTAGGTCGAAATTATCTACGACAATATGGAGCATTATTATTTCATAGAGGTTAAAATCTTTAGAAATCATTACGGTGACAATATTATTTATTAAAAAATGATTTATTAATGATAAGATAAAATAAACTAATACACGACTAAAGATACTCTGAGGTATAAGCTGTATTACTGCAGAGTTTTATCGAAGTTCGTTCCTAGATATTACGTGATAGAGTAAGAAAAATCCATTCATCATCTATCTTCACAAACGTTCACGTTTATAACAGCAGTATTTTAAAATTATTGTACAAAAAATAGTCTGTCTAAAAATATAACATATTGTTACGCCATCTATCGGTGAATACTAGAAGAGATTGAATGTATCGGTGGTTTAAAGGTAATTCATCTACTCTGTACTAGATGGCGTTGCTGTATCGAGTATCGACTGTTCGCGATTATTTCAACAGTTTTGTGGAAACATCTAGAATGCGCTAGTGATGTTATCCGGCCAGTATAAATAGAGCGCGAGCGAACGGACCGGACATAGTTACAATTGAATATCGGAGCGATAAACAAGAAGCGAAGGAAGTAAGTCGGAAGTGTTTAGTGGTGTTTCTAGTGGTGTGAATAGTGAGTTTTATTAGTGTTGAAAAATTAAGTGTGTGTATCTAGTGTTATTGTGTTAGTAAATAAAGTGTACTTTTTCTGGCATAGTGTATATAATTTATCACTGAACCCCAGCTCGTAACAAATTGGTGTCAGAAGAAAGGGATAAATTATGCCGGTTATGCCGAAGGAAGAAACTGAAGGTGTGCGTACCAGGAACCAGCGCCAGCAAGACCTGGACCAGAGACGCTTCGGAGACGTTCCTTCTCCATAGCCTGGTGGACCAGGCGAATCCGCGGCTGCAGTGGAGCCTGCAAGCGCACACTCCGTGGCGGTGCCCGACATCGCGGCTCTGAAGCAGGCCCGCCGACAAGAGGAGCACGCGCGCCGCATGGAGGAACAGCTACAGCGCGACAAGGAGGAGCACGCGCGCCGCATGGAAGAACAGCTTCAGCGCGACAAGGAGGAGCAGGCTCGCCGTCAAGAGGAGCACGCGCGCCGCCTGGAGGAACAGCTTCAACGCGACAAGGAGGAGCAGGCTCGCCGTCAAGAGGAGAACGCGTGCCGCCTAGAAGAACAGCTCCAGCGCGACAAGGAGGAGCACGCGCGCCGCTTAGAGGAGCAGGTGGTGCTTATGAAGGACCTCAGCGCCGCTGTAAGGAAGGACTTGAAGGCGGTCAAGGAAGAACTTCAGCAGCACGAGGCCCGTATCAGCGACGTAGAGATGCTGGTACACGACAAGCTTGAGACTCGCGTCGCCTTTATAGAGAAGCGTGTACACGACCACTACGAGACCTGTGTTGCTGAAGTGGAGAAGAAGTTGCGTGAGCTCGAAGTGACACCAGTGGCTGTAGCGCCCTCACCTCGTGGATTTAAGATTCCACCATTTGATGGCTCGTCATCATGGTCGGCATACAAGATCCAGTTCGAGGCTGTGATGCGATCAAATGGGTGGAATAAAGAACAGGCCTTAACCGCCCTAACCTTGGGCCTTCGCGACCGGGCCTTGACAGTGTTGGAGGCACTCGGACAAGACGTCACCTACGAGAAGCTTCTGGAGGCGCTGGAGGCGAGGTACGGAGACGCGCACCTCGAACATGTGTATCGTGCTCAGCTGAAGGACAGGACGCAACGCACCGGAGAAACTCTGCAGCAGTGGCCTCTAGAGGTGGAAAAGCTGGTCAGGAAGGCATATCAGTCGTCTCCTGCGCTTATTGACGGGAACCTCGTACAGGCTATTACGGATGGGATATGGGACGTGGAGGTAAGAGCAGGAGTGAGGCTTGGGCACTTCAAGGACCTCAAGGACGCCTTAGCCCACGCTCTGGAGGTGGAAGCAGTGCGACGCGACGACCGAGGTCACCGCATCAGCGAAGTTTTGTCGTCACCTCGGTGCTACAACTGCGGAGAAATATATCATATCGTAGTGCGGTCAACGAAACTACAGGAGTAACACCAGCTTTTGCCAATTTCGGTAGAGAACTACGTTAACCAGCTGACTTAATCACCGGTATTCCACCAGAATCTCCACGCAATGTAACGGATTACGCGACCGAGCTACGCAACAGGATGAACGACGTATACGAGCACATAAGGGAATCTGGACAACAGATGTCTGAGAAGATGAAGACTCGCTACGACCGGAAGGCAAACAACAAAGACTTCGATGAGGGATCATTGGTGTGGCTTCATAACCCAGTACGAAGCAAAGGTAAATCGCCTAAGTTACAAGCCAGGTGGGACGGGCCATATCGCATAATTACCAGGATGAACGACGTCACCTATCGAATCCAGAAGGGGTCGCGAGGTGCACCGAAGATAGTTCATGTGGACCGGTTCGCCCGTTACTATGGGTCCAACGATGTTCGAGACGAACACTTTTAAGAGGGGGCAGTGTTACGCCATCTATCGGTGAATAGGGGTACTAGAAGAGATTGAATGTATCGGTGGTTTAAAGGTAATTCATCTACTCTGTACTAGATGGCGTTGCTGTATCGAGTATCGACTGTTCGCGATTATTTCGACAGTTTTGTGGAAACATTTAGAATGCGCTAGTGATGTTATCCGGCCAGTATAAATAGAGTGCGAGCGAACGGACCGGGCATAGTTACAATTGAATATCGGAGCGATAAACAAGAAGCGAAGGAAGTAAGTCGGAAGTGTTTAGTGGTGTTTCTAGTGGTGTGAATAGTGAGTTTTATTAGTGTTGAAAAATTAAGTGTGTGTATCTAGTGTTATTGTGTTAGTAAATAAAGTGCAGTTTTTCTGGCATAGTGTATATAATTTATCACCGAACCCCAGCTCGTAACAATATTATCAGTTACATTCTTGGCACTACAATGTATGAAGGAAAGCTCTCGAGATGTCATCATTGTAGATTGGTGGCGCCTACATTCAGATGCTACGGCGCCGCGCCGTGAAAACAGATGCTACACGTCAATAATAAACTACTGTGCAACTAATATTATTATATGTATTATATCATTGTTAAAACACAGTGTACACTATTTTTAGTGGTTTCCAGTTTATCTGGCGAGAGTCAATACATTCTGAATTTATTAATGACGTGTTATTTTTAGCTGTCGAAATTATAAAACACAATAATTGTAAATCTCATTCTTAGATGCAAAATTGCGCCTGCAGTCGCCACGGTAATGTATTATGTACCAGATTAATTTAGTAAAATGGTTGATAGTATTTGTACAGAACTTACCGAACTTTTGGAAGATTCAGACTTATTAACCGATTTGAAGACATTTTTTTATATTAGTCTTTGTCATATTGTAGGTATGTACTGCTCTTGTATTTACGCAACATGTATGCAATATGATCTATGTTTCTCGCAACTTGCAAATAAGTAGTTGGGTCTTCTTTTAGCCTGGCCATCATGTCCAAGATTCCAACTAGGTATAGCACATTATTATTACACATAAGAAAACGAATCGTAACATAATTGGCACTTTTTAAACTCGTGTCAGATTTATTTATTAGTATTTTTTTTAATCTTAAAACATTTGTTTAATTAATAGTATTCATGTACGCATGTATGTACCACTATTTGTTTGCTCAAAATTAACTGCCAAATAAAATCAGCAACAAACACCCTTAAACATTTTATTCTACGTATAAATAGCTATGCCTTTGCTTTACTTTAAAATAGTATTGCAATTTCAATGTTGTTTAATATAATAGTTATGCCGATGCTGTTGAAATACATTTTCATTTACAAACGTCTTTTTCTCAATTGCTTATAAACTGACTCTGTTACAATAAATGAATGAAATGAAGCTATTAGCAAACATCACATGACTATAAAACAAATAAATTGTAGACATATCGCTCTGAACAAAATTGTTTCGTCGTTTTTATTGCGTTTAAAATTTTGCTTGCCCATGAAACATTATATTTTAATTGAATGAGCAAGCTAAATTGTATAATAATATATTTTAAGACTATCTAGATTCTTTTTATTCGTGCAAGTTTACTTTTATTCTTAGACAAAAATTAGAATAAACGGCTTTATCTGCTTTCAAAGCAGGAAAGCTCTCTGATGTAAATGCGTTCACCCATCCTACTGAGGAACTCTGCAAGCGTTGCTTCACTTTGTTAATCTTTAGTAAACGGCAAGTCAAGTCAAACTATGAGCTCTACCTGTCCATTAAATTTCTTACATATATATACCTATAATTTAGTATAACCAGATAGAAACTAAATTGTACCCAGCTTAACAAAGTTTCTGAGATTGACTACACAAAATGAACTCAGTCCTGTCGTTACTTCGAAGTAAATAAATAACAAATGTCTCGCTTAAAACTTGTTACAGAGATATTCGTCTTGTACAAAACTCAGTTTGTAGGAACTAAGTCGTTGTACAAAACTCAGTTCATCGTGAACACAATTTTTAGGGCACTTCAACATTCACCTAGTTTGCTAGGACGTTTTGTGGACTGAAAATAGAATTTTGGAATAACTATGTTTCTGCAGTTACTGTATTGTGTTACTGAAGGAAAAACGTCGTGAGGAAACCTGCATGTCTGAGGGTTCTCCATAATGTTCTCAAAAGACATTTTAAGTCTGCTAACCCACACTAGGCCAGCGTGGTGGACTATGGCCGTACCCTTCTCATAGTGAGATCTGCCCAGCAGTGGGACATTTTATACAGAGCCGATGATGATGTATTGTGATAATATTATTCAAAATGTGTTACCTTAGCTATTTAAATTGTATATTTTTTGTACATCTATAGTTTATTTGATCATCTTACTATACTTCGCCCGTGGCTTCACCCGCGCTTTACTCCTTAGGGGGTGAAATTTCAAATATCCTCTCTCAACATGAAAATTGTAGCTTCTTGTTCCAAGAAGTTTTGGCTGTTCGTTGTCTTTCAGTGAATCAGTAAAGCAAAATTTTATTTATATTGATGATAAGAATTATCTACGAATACGCGAAATGTACATATAAAATCCTGGCGTTACTGACTGACAGACAGACACGCTACAGCCGAAACTACTGAGCGCAATTACCTAAGTGAAATTTGGCATGAATGTTCCTTGAGGAGTGTAGGGGAGCACTAAGAGAGGATTTTTGGAAATTCCTCCCCTAAGGGGGTAAAACAGGATGGCAGAGTTTGTATGAAATTCCTTCTTCCTTTAATGGATCAGCTTCAAACTTTGTGTATTGGTTCCTCAAATAAAGTTAGTGAACACTATGGAAATCTTTTTGGTTCGTTCGTTTGAGCTTTTGCACATGTATGGCTATTTGTATAGAAGATAGGTTACTGAAATTGTGTAATAAAGCTAGATAGCTCCAAATAAAAAATTATTAATAAACACTCGTTTTCTTTTTATCTTTTTCATTGTTTGACTTTTTCTGCCTTTTCAATGGCTCTAGGTCCTTGCATTATGGACAAGGCACAATGAAGAATGAGTAGAGACATACCCGATGTATAGGTAAATTAAATTTTGTGTTGATAGACTTAGTAGCTGATAGTTATTTTCGTATAAGGTAACTTGTTTATTTTTTAAATTAATTTAAGTGAAAACTAATATTTCGATTTAGGTTATGAAATAATTTGCGAACATCAATTGGTTTATTCCAATACAAATCCGATACCTAATTTAATATTTTACATGGTACAGACAGGAAAAGAAAATTATTAACACCAAAATGTATTCAATTGATTATTTAAACAGGAAAGAATATAAATTTTACATCTCAGCCTCTGAATGTCAACTTTATAGGAGAAATAAATCAATCAATAACGTCGGATTATATTGTGCGACGTTTTTAATTAAATTGTAAGTTCGGCTGCTGTTTGGATACAGCGTTGTATAATGGGTGGGTGTTTAAAACTATTGATTGTTGGATATTATTCTAACCGCAGACAGATTATCAGCCTTTTTCGATGTCTGAGATTGTCTTTTAGAGTACCTATGCGGTACGCCATTCGTACTATCCTATAGAGAACAACTTGGAAAACTCAAATAAGAATAACTAACTTAGCTCAATCAAATAATTTACTACACATTTGCTTGCACTATCTAAAGGTAAGGGCCGTTGTGTGTTGTGTGTCGAATTATATTATTACATTGCTGGTTTTTGAACAACTTAAAAAATGTGCCTCGCTGTAAGCTGTATGTACGTATGTATCTTACATTATTTGCTACAAAAGTACAAGTGCAAATAAAACCGAACGTTCATAAGGATGTGTTCACAAATGCTTATGACTCAACTTACGGCCCATTCGGGTTTTCGATTTACATTTAAAAATGAAACCAGGCGCCATTATTTGAAGTAATTCCTTCGAGATGAGTCTAAAATGAATATGTTTTTAGAATACCCATGTTTTAAGAATTTGCTTAGCGATGGATAATGACCTTGTTAACTTATGTAAAATGAAATCTAATTTATTGTACAAATACATAACAAAAAATACATATTATAATTTTCTTACAAAAGTATTTTAATGAATATAATTAATATTTTAATGTGAGTTCAGTATAATCTTAATGAACAAATGTTTGCCTCACTGGATGTAATAAGCATGTATGGGTAATGGGTATCCAATTCAATTTAGGATTATATAATTTCTCTATTGTTTAGAAATACCTCACACACCTAATACATGTTAGCTGGTTACTATAATACTTTAATGTTGTATTTAAATAGATAGGTACCGGTCTACTTTATTCGTGTAGTGTATTGAGCTTATATTACATAGAAAATTGAGATGATCGGTGAGTAATCGTTCATGGAATAACGCTGATTAGTGGCCTTGTACGGTGGATGCGGTTTTAGTCAAAATGCGACCATAATTTTACTGTAGGTCTGACCACTAGTTCGTCCATACAAAATTATATTCCCTATTGATGTATGTCAAATCCAACGATTCTTTGCAAAACAATGAGTTTAAAAACTTACGTAATATTTTTGCTTAACGTATAACTAAGAATAATTTAGATAATATTACAATACAAGCACAATCTCTATTTAATGCTTATTTGATTAAACAAAAGTTGAACGATAAGTAAAATCACGTAAAAGCAAATAAAACACATATTTTATTTTATTTTAAAATATTTGTCCTGCCCACTTAAACTTGATTATAACACGGACCCTACCAAACATAGCTCAGGTATTTTCTTCCCTCAGAATATTTCATTCTAAAGAAAACATTCTTCAGATTCGTGTAGAGGTGTCCTAACGTAACATTGGCCATGACATCAAAATATTTTATCGAAGACGCTACTCTAATACTCGTGAATGTTTGAGATTCATTTTAAGACTACGTATCAACAAAAGATGTGTGAGACAGGTCAAGTTGTGAACCCGAAAAGCATTATTCTATAGTGTTACTCGCGCTGAATAAGGCTAAAAAATAAATACATGTATTGCTGGTTTTGGATAAGCAACGATAGCCTAGGTAATGGAAATATTAACATACTGCTAAGCAAGGGGTGTCGAGTTCCCGCTAACACTGCTAACTTGTGAAAGTACGCATTAAAATGTTATTTATTGCTTGCTAAGCGGTGAAGGCAACGTACATGTCTGAAAAAATCTCCATAATGTTCGCAGAAGACATGTGAAGTCTGCCAACCCACACTTGACTAGCGTGGTGGAGTTTGTCCTCAGCCTTCTTATAGTGAGGAAGGTCCATGCACAGCAATAGAAGAGGGCTGACAATTATTATTAAAATCATGTTTTCTACTTCATTTCGCTCATCTTTCATGTATAGGTAGCCTAAGAGACTCGGATCACATGCCGAGACACTCATCATTCTGGTCGTTCCCTCAATGCTGAGGATCGTGACTGTATGTCAATTTTCTCCACTCGGTCCGGTTCTGGGCCAATTGTACCGCACCCTGTATCCGGCCTCCAGTCACCTCTTTGAGTTGGTCCACCCATCTAGCTGGCGCTCTTCCTCTAGCGCGCTTCCCCTCCATTTGTTCGAGAATGATGAGTTTCTCCAGGCTGTGCAACGGGGATCGCATTATGTGCCCAAAGAAATTCCGGATCCTTTCCTGGCACGTATTCAGCAGGCGCTTGGTGACTTTCAGCCGAGACACTAACTAAACTGAAACTTTTCGTATATTTTATCTACTTTTGTTCCATTGTGTTATACTTCGTCGTACAACTTGTGACATATTTTAATGTTGTTCACCTGACTGCGATGCATTGGAAACTTATTTCGATGACGGAAATAGGTTTTGGTGAATTATGGTACTAGAATGGAGTACTCTCGTAACAACCAGAAACGTGATTTAATGTATGAAACTTGTGGTTCATTTTTGCTTGCAGGTGTTTTGCTCTGTATAAAGTTCAGAGGTCAGCTTAAAATTGTTTTATATTGTCATACGAGTAAGATAATCGCGAGCCATATCCATGAATGGTATTATATTTTGGAATTCCATTTAGAGTTACCCTTTATGTCCCGCCCTGATATGGTATTAAATATGCCTTTGAAAAGAAATTGAATTAGAACGCGGCTGGCTTATTTCGTTCAACGTTGAAGGCATGCATAATATATACATACTCTTTTATATGTACCTGCTATGCCTACTTGATAGTTCCTTTGTGTAGCCATTCTCTATAATAGGCTGCTCTTGAATGATATGCCGCTACGGTAGAATAACAACAATGTATTCAAGTTGTTTAACATAATAAATATTACTGAGAGATTTCAATTGTTTTGTTTTGAGGAATATAAGAAAGGCTAATAAAATATTATGCCGTATTATATGATAAGCAAGATGTACAGTAATTATATTTGGGAAGAATCAAACAGAAGAGTCCATAACGTTTGCGTATAGCAAGTACATCAATATGTTCTCTAACTTTATATTTTTACTAGAGGACGCCAGCAGCTACGCCTGCACGTTTTTTTAAATTTATCTGTTTTGACCGATCCCGTGGGTATTTCGGGAAATCCCTTCTTAGTGCACCACTACAGTCCCAAAGGAACATACATGCCAAATTTCAGCTTCCTGCGCCCAGTAGTTTTGGCTGTAGCTTGTCTGTCAGTCAGTCAGTAACGCAAGGATTTTGTATATTAAGAAGATCATAATTTAGAAATGGCAGTTTCAGTTACTTCGTATATATTCACGATATTTTCTTTCATCGTTTAGCAAGCGATAATTATAAATAGAATACGCGACTTTGAAAAGTCAGTGGTGCGCGCGACTGGTTTAAACTCGACTGCCTTTGCGTAGCGGTCTGTCAGTCTCTATACTGGGCTATGGAAATAATAGTACATAGATATATGTACATATATCTTTAGATCCTGTGTGCTTCGTGTCCGTAGGTTTAAAATTCCCCGTCATGTGGCACTACACATCATCATCAGCACTGTATATATACCGTCCCACTGCTGCGCACGGGCATGTGCGAGTTGGCAGACTTCACATGTGTTTCGAGAACATTATGAAGGACTCTTAGACATACAGGTTTCTTCACGATGTTTTCCTTCACCGTTAAGCAAGCGATAATTAACAATTAAATACGCACTAAACTTTGAAAAGTCATTGGTGCGCGCCGTGAATTCGAACCTGAGACCCTCTACGTAGCAGTCTGTCGGTCTCTCCACCAGGCTTTCACTGCCTGGGCCTACACATAGGGACATAATCCTAGCGTAAGAGAAGTGTTGAAAAAAATATTAATGTAAATACCCTCATAATTTTTTTAAGCACTTCTCTCACTACGGTACTAGTAAGTAATAGTATCTTCGGTCACAAGGTTTTGTAAATCCGCAATTGAAAGTCGCCTTAGTAACCCAAGCTTTAATTTCAATACGACTCTCTCAATGTGTGTCCATCTCAAATGCTCGTTCGTCCGTGAATCCTGTAACACTGTCCAGAGTCATATTTTCCCAAGTTCCTTGTACACTCATAAAAAGCCGACCATATTTGTTTTAAACAGCCTTCGCAAACAGAGTTAGGCTACCGATGTTTCCTTTATACTTTATATAAATAAGATTTTATTTGTCGCATAAATCGTGGGGTTGATGACTCGTCAACTCGAAAGGTTACGTTGCGTTGTGTAAACTCTGAATATGAGCATATAAAGAGATTTGAAGGCTTGACTTGAAAGCTGTCCGGCGATTTATGACTATAGGAGAATTGACTACCTGATTTCCTCAGATTTCGAGTTTGAAGTTTTCGGGTTAAATATTGTGTACTACGAAAACTTTTCAATCGACTTTTATTTTTCTGCAAGGAACTTTAGACATTACGAAACTTGTGGGTATGAGTCTGGATTTGTCAATTTGATAGAGTTGTTGTTTTAAAAACGAATCTGCGCGCTGAACTAAAGTAGCTATCTGTAGAAATAAAAATAAATTGCTACTTTCCCTTTCTGAGATACTCGGGCATGAATCTATAAATATTATTTACATATTGACCTCATATACAACATGCCTTTAATCTTTTCTCTGTTAAGGACAACCACTATCTCGCAGCTGCAATATTTGACGTAGCTGATTGCCCGTCAATACTGAAATTCCCGCTTTAAAATATTGACGCCATGAATTTTCAATAACCGCCGGAGATTGTGATGCGGACAGGTGTCAATATGTACAGCTATTAAATAACGAAAATCCATGATGTAATATAATGCTTATTAAGCGACAAAACCTCAGAATGAACGATTAGATCGAGAAGTTGACGTTATTTAAATCAACGCTGTTTCGGACACGTTTAATTGATTTTGGACAGACTGTTAAGGATTATTAAATTAATGCTGTGCTGTATTGTTTTCACATTGATTAAAAATTACGACGTTGTGCGGGCTTTACAGAGGATTATTTTAAACGACCTTCTTTCTATTCTTAGTAACGATAACAAAATATTACAGGAAGTTTTCTGTACTTTTTTGTACCAGTTTACAATCTTTTAATAATACAGGTATTTAGAAACATAATTTTAAATTACAAAATAAACTGGGAATAAAGTTTCTGGATATACATATATAAAGTAGCAAATAATGACTCTTTAATATGAATGGCCTGTTGTAGAACTAAACTATGAGTGACGAAATTAACCCTAACACTGCGGGTGAGACAAATAATAATACCCAGGTGGGTATAAAGCCTGCAATAATCCCCATTCATTACAACCGGACCATTCCTGTCCGTCCCAAACATGCTCATAATTTATTGTATTATGGCCGTTAAAATTCTGCGTCTACTTGTAAACGAAATCTCTGCAAATTGGATTAAAAATGCGCCCGTAATAAAATGAAAACAACAATTTAATGTGGCCAGTAATACGATTTGTGACTAGGATTTTGGTAAAAAATACTTGGGCACATTTTTGTGTATGTAGCAATAAAAAATCAACTACTTTTTATATTTTATTGTGAATCTGGGTGAAATTTCTTCACAGTTAGAACATTATTTTTCTGTGCAATATCTTGCCTGTACCTAACTGTGTCTTCAAATGAATATCATATATATCGATATAGATAGAATCTAATCAGCAGCAAAACATTCAATAATTTAACTCATAAATCACCAATCCCAAAAAAACGCCCAAAACCAACCACTTCGTTATCACTGGGGGATTTATGTGGGCAATATGCGATACTCGCAGCGTGAGCTAGGGCCGGTTATAGCAGCCCCGGTACGTGGCATTTGAGGGTTAACTGAAAATGGTTGAAAGTAATGTAATCGTAGTAATACTGTGTTATCTGCATTAAGCGTTTAAATCTTGATGTAAACTACTTATTTTATACACTTCAAACGCTGAAGTGCAGCAATTCAGTGCGCGTTCACATCAAAGTTTTGTCAAACACAAAGTAATAGTAAAAGTTTGGTTAAGCTGAACTAGCTATTAACCATGGAACCAAAGCTCAAGGCTTTTTGACAAATCCTTTATTTACTTAATCAATAATTTTCAAATAAATGTAGTGAAGCACAAAATTACATAAACGATGCAAAATTTATATGATGTTGTGATATACCACAATATCATATAAATTCTTAAGTCTTAAATTCGGCTTATCAACCAAATGGTCGGTTAACATAAACGATAGGCCAACGTCAAATGTGACGGCATGAAAGTACGTTTTTTTCCGTAATGATATAAAATTATTTTACGTTTTTTATATTCGTTATCTAACCGAAATATAATTATATCGAATATCCATACGCACATATACATATCTCTGGAAAATTTGAAAAGGCGAGATCAAACGCAACTCAGAAAAAATCAGAAATTAAAAAGAAGGTCGGCGCGTCGCGCTATTTCGGCGCCCTGCCACGCCTTGCAAGACAATACAAATATTCATCAAATATTACAGAGATTATAACAAGAAGTTGTTATAAGGCATACCAACAACAACTAGAGACTACGCCCCACTATGCCTCCGCCGCCACCTGCCATGCGCAAATCAATATGACATTATAATATTATTATGACATTATTTTTCAATATTTTCTTACAATCATGTCTATTTATATTTTAATATTTTGTAAATACTTTAATGTAAATATATAGTTGTACATAGTCATTAAGTGAATAGTACGATGCAAGCAGACAGTGATGGCAATGGTGAGGTAGAAGGGGGCGCAAGTCAACCTACCACATCACTGAGTGAATTAGTACGCTGCCCCTACTGTGACCAGGCCCGCTTCTTTAAAGGTAAGCGGGGTTTGAAAGTACATCTTGGCAAAATGCATAAATCCCAAGATGTACTTTCTGACCCCTTAACTTCATCATATTTAATTTCTACACAAGACTGTGTCCAAATTCCCTTTTGGCAACATCTTTCGAATTTAAAAAATTCTGTTCCGGTTCTGAAAAGAGTTCCCCGCGGCGCAAGGCCATCAGTCGCCAAAAAATTGGCTGACTGCATAGGTCTAGTCGTGCGGGAGAACTCAAAAACGGCCTGGGAACGACTATTAACATTCCCTTATAGGATTTTACATATTGAAAAAGATCAGGCCTCAAAAAAGACACTTACTGCCCAAATTAAACACAACTGTTCTGTTTCGGTCCATACTTTCGACACCAAATTTACTTTTAATACAAATAGAACGAATTATCAATATGTAGAATCCAAACTAAGGGAGGGTGATATAAGGAGTGCGTCGAGACTCTTATTCAGCACTGATGTTGTGGCGCCTTGCTCTCCAAACACGCTTGCGGGTTTGAAGAGCAAGCATCCAGCGCCGATGGATGGCCTCTCTTTTCCTGATGCCCCGGATATGGATTCGGAGCATCTGATTACTACAGCCAAGGACGTGTTCGCAGCAGTTTGCTCCTTCCGGACTGGGTCGGCTGGTGGCCTCGACGCTCTAACACCACAACATCTCAAAGATCTTTTGTGTTCGAGCGCCGGGGAGGCTGGCGATGCACTCCTGAGGGAGCTGACTGCTCTCATGAATTTGACGCTCTCCGGCAATGTGAACGGTGCCATCACTGACATATTGTACGGAGCAAATTTATGCGCTCTTAACAAGAAGGATGGTGGCATTCGTCCCATTGCCGTAGGTTGCACATATAGGCGTATGGCAGCCAAGATATGTTGCAGATATTATAGCAACGATTTATCTGCTAAATTCCAACCCCTCCAATTAGGCTTTGGCTCAAAGGGGGGTTGTGAGGCTGCCATACATGCCCTGGCCACGTACCTTGGTTCTGGTAATGGAGAGGTCATCCTTAAGGTTGACATAAAGAATGCCTTCAACGCAGTGAATAGGGACACCTTGTTGTCAGAGGCAAAATTAGAAACCCCCAAAATTTATAAATTTCTTTCGCAATGTTACAGATATCCCTTAAAATTATTATACAAGGACAACCTATTGGAATCCGCAGTTGGATGTCAACAAGGTGACCCACTTGGACCAGTCATTTTTAGCTTAGCAATTCACCCAATTATTCGGCAGCTAAATTCAAAATTCAATGTATGGTTTTTGGACGACGGAACCCTTGGTGGAGACGCTGACATAGTACTGCAAGATTTGGCAATTCTAAAAGACAAATTTAAATCGATTGGTTTGGAGCTAAATTCAAGTAAGTGTGAGCTATTTCTAAATAAAATTGACGATGAAAAAAAGTCTTTGGTATTATCAAAAGGAGATGTACCATTTGGCCATACATTATGGGCCTGGCACGGCCAAACACGACACCATGTGTGTTTTGAAGATAAATGACTACTCTATTAACCTGTATCATTTCTTTTTAAATAACTTTTGGTGGAAATAAGATACGAGATATTTGAAATGGAAATTATTCCGCAACTAAATATACATCAAAATTGAATTCTAACATAAATATAATACCTAGATGTAAATAAAGGTATGTCTTTGCGTCTTAAAGAACAAAAACTACATAAAGAGTGGCCAATAATAATTAATAATCACCTGTGTACTAGGGAACCTCGTACTATGTATACTCGTCCAAAAAAGCTAACCACAATCACAAACACCGCTGCATATTCTTAGCATGGGTAGAAGGTACTGATCATTATTATTGAATTTATATTCAATTACATTACATTAAAACCGTACGAAAACACCAATAAATCAGGGCAAAATATTTACGATACACAGTAGCAACACGAATGACATAACAGATAAAAAAAGTGTTGCAAATGGTTTGAAAAAATATTTCTACTATCGATTAAAAAACAAAACGATTTTTACCGATTAATAATTATGGAATGTATAATAAATTATATATTTCTAGATTCTTTTTACAAATATACTTCTTCTTTCTCCTAGCGTTATCCCTGTTTCAACCTGGGGTCCGCTTTCTAGTCTAACCGGATTTGGCTGAATATTAGCTTTTCCACAGAGTGACTGCCTGTCTAACCTCCGCAACCCGAAGGGATAGCCATATTCCATGGTTTAGACTAGTGTCAGTTTATTTAGAAGGTACTGACGCCCTATAACGACTGTCAAAGATCTTCATGACAACCGGGACCGACGGCTTAACGTGCTCTCCGAGGCACGGGGCAAGTGATAATTTATAATTCAATACGCACATAACTCCGAAAAGTCATTGGTGCGCGCCGTGGATTCGAACCCGATACCCTCTGCATGGCAGTCTGTTGGTATCTCCACTAGGCTATCGCTGGCCTTACACTTTTTACAAATATACTTATAAAGTAAATAAAATATATTGTTTTCTAATATAATAATAAAAATATTATTTCCTTAAAACAATTTCTGCCTACCATACTTCATTTTATTTTTAATGCTGGCAACATAAGACATTCATCCGCTATTACCATAGCCTATTCAAAATAATAAATCTTTAAAAACTAAATTCTTTCACCGATTCTCTATCAAGAAACGAAAACGATGTAAAAATTTTAAAAATTATATGTTTAATTTCAACGATTCACAACTTTCTGGCCGCTATAGGCCGTATTTGGTATTTCTCCTTTAATTGTTTGGCACCACACATTAAAATTTGTGACAAGAAGTCTCTTCGCCTCCTTGGGTCTCCTATATTTGAAGAAGCCTACGAATCATTCGTAGATGAAAAGATTCAAAATTATAGTGAAATTTCAGATCGCCTGCTAAAAATTAATATTCATTCGGCCTTTACAATTATTCGATATTGCCTTTTCGTTCCCAAATTTGCATTCGCATGCCTTGAGATCTTCACCGCTTTGGATAAATATGGAAGTGTTTAGAAAAAATGGACCAAATTATTAAAAATAAACTTAAAGAAATATTAAATGTGGATTTGAACGACCGAGCCTGGCTGCAAGCGTCTCTTCCTGTACGTCTGGGTGGGCTCGGCGTTCGCAAAATTTCTGATGTTAGTTTACCGGCGTTCCTGTCCTCGGTGCACAGCACGGAAGACTTAACCAGGCAAATATTAGCACCAACACTGGTTAATTCGGAAGTGCTGTGTAAAACCGATGCCGTGAACGCCTGGAAAATGGCTTGTCCAAGCTCTGCTTTGCCTACCAACCCATTCTCCCAAAGGCAGTGGGACGTGCCGCTTTGCAACACTGTGAGAGAAAATCTTATTTTATCATCTACAAATGTTGCTGAGCGTGCTCGCTTGCTGGCTGTGGGAGAGTGGGAGTCTAGTCTTTGGCTTCAAGCGCTCCCGTCGTCCAATGTTGGCACAATTTTGGACGACACGACATTTCGCCTTGCCACTAGCCTCCGTTTAGGTGCTCCGTGTGTTTCTCCGCATCGTTGTCATTGTGGAGAAGCCGTCGATAGCCTCGGACACCATGGACTATCTTGCGGCAGAAGCGCGGGCCGAATGCCTCGTCACGCCTATCTTAATGACATCATCCGTCGCACTCTTGTCACCGCCGGAGTACCAGCCGTACTTGAACCCAATGGTTTGGTACGCGACGATGGGAAGAGGCCCGACGGTATGTCATTGTTGCCTTGGAAGTTGGGTAGGCCTTTGGTATGGGACGCAACGTGCGTAGATACCCTAGCGCCATCACATCTTCCAAGAACAGCCAGCTGTGCCGGCGCTGCTGCTGCAAGCGCAGAATCCCTCAAGCGGCGAAAATACGGTAATTTAATAGGTAATTACGTATTTGAGCCGTTTGGGGTTGAGACGCTTGGTCCATGGGGTCCGAGCGCTCGTACGTTGTACAGAGAAATCGCCAAACGACTAATCGACGCTTCACGTGACCAGAAGGCTGGGCTGTATTTCAGGCAGCGTATCAGCATTGCCATCCAGCGTGGCAATGCTGCCAGCCTTCTGGGCACGTTACCAATAGACAGCGATGCGGAGGAATTCTACGACGCCTAAACCTGTCTTGTAAATATGTACTTTGTATTTTACCCTCCCCTTTTTTGTACATATTTATTTTTTATGTATGTAAATAAATTCCATTGTATAATAAGTTTTATGTAGTTATAATTATTTTATTGAGTAGGAAGTGATATCTGAATGTTATTGTGTTTAAATAAATATTTACGATTACCTTTTGTTATAGGCATGGTCGGTACCTTTCAAGTCCCATTCTAAGTCAATTTAAGGCTTTTGAAACCAAATTTAAAAGCTTTCATTAAAGTACGTCTTACCCATTAAGGACTAAGTACAACATTTTATGTTAATTAGATTGTTCGTCCATACATCGATATAGGTCAGGGTCACTTCTTTAAGAATTAATTAATATATGTTTTAAATTGCAAAAAGCCTTTATATTGATGTAAGTATGTTAAAATGCAGGGATGAAATAGTGCGGTGACATGCTATCTCTTTTGATTCGGTGGCTGTCATCAGAGGTGACCAAGGAATTGATCTTAAACCTTAACCAAGTCTACTATGAGGGTTATGTACCTAGGAACTTGTTAGTTTTCTTTTTATGAGCAATTACTTAAATTACACAGTTCCACTTACCGTGGTAGTGTTTCCATTCTGATATTGAGTAGTGAGCATTACAATTGGTTGCGTAAACAAACAATATTTCTAGAAAGTAAAAATGTTACGTAAATTTAAATGAAATGTAGCAAAATAAAAAAAATACAAAACAAGTTACTTTAACATTTATTATATCTTAATATGATGAAATTGCGATGTTTGTGAAGAGTTCGAGAGATATGCATGTTACTTATAACATGCATCTCTCGAACTCTTCACAAACATCGCAATTTCAGATATCTTATACTAATATATAAAGCGGAAGAGTTTGTTTGTTTGTTCGTTTGTTTGTTTGGTTGAACGCACTAATCTCAGAAACTACTGGACCGATTTCAAAAATTCTTTCAGTGTTAGATAGCCCGTTTATCGAGGAAGGCTATAGGCTATATGACATCGTGCTATGGGCGACGGGAGCGGAGCAGTAGCCTTAAATAACGCGGGTGTAACCGCGGGCATCCTCTAGTTATTTATAAATCCGTCAGAAATGACTAACGGTCCATAAATTCACAGGCGACAACAAATTAATATATTATTTACATTGTATGAGAACTGGAAACGATACAGACATAATATATGAGATAGAATATATATCTTTACATTACAATGAGGGTTATGGTCATAATAAATATCAATATTTTTTTTCAACGCCTATAGTGCGAGTTTTCGCGGCAAATATTTGTTTCACGAAAATATGAATTCTTCATATGAAAATTCTCAAAATAACAGTGTTTTGGTTTACGATATTGTGATATTGTTATGTGTTTTGTATTATTACGTTTGATCGTGGGAGATTTGGTATTGTCTGAGAATTTATAAAGTGACAATTGGTGTACAATGTTTATATTTTTTCTAAAAGGAACGGTATCAAATGAGTTATTTCAATATATCAAATTTCGTTTACACCTTTATATCATCATCATAGGCTCTATTAACAGAAGATTTATCACACTTTTTTTGGTGACTATACAGTATACAGACTGATTCGGGAGCGGTAGCAACGACAACGCCGTTGGCAAATCAAGCTCTCAGTTCTGTTAACCTTTATATACCAATGTCAAATCTGCAGTTGTTTACGAAATGTATAAAAAAGACAAGGGCCAAACTTAATCACCTTACATCTACCGTAACAAAATGAAAATAAATCTCAAAGCTCAGTCACTGGAACAGATCGAATATGAGCAGTATCACTAAAAATATAATATATAATATAACATAATATAATAATATAAGAATATTCTACCACATTCACACAACACCATCTAGTCCCAAACTAAGCAGAAGCTTGTAATGGGTACTAGATAATGGATAAACATACATATTATATACTTTTTTTTTTTGTAAATACATACATATTATACATAGAAACACCCAGACCAAGACCCATGTTCATGCACACAAATGTTTGACTTGAGCGGGAATCGAACCCGCGACCTTCGACGTAGCAGTCGCTTACACTCCCGCTACGCCAACCGGCCGTCATAAATATACTAGAGGATGCCAGCAGCTCCGCCTGCATTATTTTTAAATTTACCCGTTTTGGCCGATCCCGTGGGAATTTCAGGAAATCCCTTCTTAGTGCACTCCTACGGTCCCCAAGGAACATACATGCCAAATTTCAGCTTCCTGCGCCCAATAGTTTCGGCTGTAGCGTGTCTGTCAGTCAGTCAGTAACGCAAGGATTTTATATTCAATTCAATTCAATTCAATATCTTTATTTGTGGAACATAGGTTACATAAGGTGTTATAGTTTACAATACATTGTGATCCGTCTATGTCCTGCCATGCATCAGGCATACAAATTAGTAATTTTAATACATTTTTTTAATACTAACAATTTAATAACATGCATAAAAATATAGTATTTTACAATTCAATATTCAATTTATGTCAGTCAAATAAAAAATTCAATTTATGTCAACAAAATTCGATAGTATTAATGTCAATAAAACAATACGGTAATAAATTAATGTAAATGAAAAGAAACTTAAATTTACAATAACAATCATATTTATTAATAATTACCATAGTTTTTCCT
This sequence comes from Euclidia mi, assembly GCA_944739405.2. Taxonomy (NCBI): domain Eukaryota; kingdom Metazoa; phylum Arthropoda; class Insecta; order Lepidoptera; family Erebidae; genus Euclidia; species Euclidia mi. Next base: position 636,076 of record OX123188.2, on the reverse strand, counting down.
CTAGAAATTCTGTGATTGAATAATACGCTTTGCCCACCAAATATTGTTTCAAGGATTTTTTATATTTGCTTATACTTTCTATATCATTTATTTGTTTAGGTAGCTTATTATACACCGCTATTTTTTAATTAGTACAAAAAAATTAACAGGGCACTAAGTATCTTTAACTGATCATAATTATGTAGTTGAAAAATAAAAACACTAAGTCCCAAAACTGTCTCAAAACTGTCCACAAAAATACGTGATAATTGGTAAATGCAATACTAATACTATGACCGACCCGTGTACTATCATACCATTGATAAATTAGCCCCCCCCCCCCGCCCCTCTGCGCCTGCGCCACGCCCCGACGATGCGAGAAACAGTACTAAATTACTAGCGAAAGTCAGTGTATCTAATTTCGTTGCAAAACTTAATTGTTTGTCTACGTTTGCCCGACGCGATGGCCTATCATATCAGTTCATATCACGGGAGTATGTAGCTATGCTTCGTGCGTACTTTTTGAGTGGAAAAATCGCGAGTGCAGCTGTGTACCCATGGACATCGTATTGTGAGTGTACAAAAGTGACCGGGTCAGTGTCAAACAATTAAAACAGTGCATATTGGATGCTTTTGACAACGGTGGTGGACATTTCGAAGGACAATGGAAATACTTGTAAGTTTAGTAAATAATACGTACTTAAGTAAATAATAATTTGATGCAGGCGCCTCAAAATCGGTCTGTGTTCTCCACACACCTTGAGGAAGGCCTATGTCCAACAGTGGACGTCTCTAGGCTGACATGATGACGATAAAATAATTTGTAAATAGCAGATGATTCTAACTTCATAAATACGCCAAAATTACTCTTTTCTTTTAGTCCAGAACACCTTCTTTTATTTTGATATTTGTTTGCTTTCTAATTACATACCTCCGTATTTAATTACTTGTTAAACGATAAATTTTACCGGTCCTACGCCCGAATGAAGTATGAAAGAGAGGGTAGAACTAATAAAATTAAATAATAACTACCTACATTTATTATTTTTCTTCATTTTATTTTCTATTGCTACCTACATCATAAGTGCGACAGAGAGAATGCGAATGAGCAGGATGGAATATTATCAATGAATTAGTGAATGGATTGTAAAATATGACTATGATTTAAGTGAGATTTTCTACAATAAACAAATGATAATAACTTTGCTCTTTATTGATATTATGAAATTCTTACGTCACATATATGATAATAATATCTTCGCTAATCTGTCCTTAAAGTTTTTGTACTAATTAAAAAATAGCGGTGTATATTTTGGGGGCCATGGTAAAAATACTTTTACTAAAAAGCGCTGCACGTGAGCTAGGTATTTGTAGTTTGTGCGGATATCTTTTATTATTACAATTTACGTAACTGTCTATATTACTTTTGACAAACACCGCACTCTCGTAAATGTATAGACTAGGCACAGTCAAAATATTCATTTCCTTAAAATACGGTTTACAGCTATCAATTTGTTGCAAATTACACATCGAACGTTGTATACGGTAATAAATTAATGTCAATGAAAAGAAACTTAAATTTACAATAACAATCATATTTATTAATAATTACCATAGTTTTTCCTCTAGAAATTCTGTGATTGAATAATACGCTTTGCCCACCAAATATTGTTTCAAGGATTTTTTATATTTGCTTATACTTTCTATATCATTTATTTGTTTAGGTAGCTTATTATATATTTTGGGGGCCATGGTAAAAATACTTTTACTAAAAAGCGCTGCACGTGAGCTAGGTATTTGTAGTTTGTGCGGATATCTTTTATTATTACAATTTACGTAACTGTCTATATTACTTTTGACAAACACCGCACTCTCGTAAATGTATAGACTAGGCACAGTCAAAAATTTCATTTCCTTAAAATACGGTTTACAGCTATCAATTTGTTGCAAATTACACATCGAACGTATACATCTTTTTTGAGACTTGAATACCATATTGATCCCGCTAGAGTTGCCCCAGAAAATGATCCCATATCGTAACAAAGAGTCTACAAATCCGTGATATGCTGTCTGAACTGCGTTTTTATTGACTATTTTGCGTAACATATAAAGTGCATATGAGTACTGGTTTAATTTCTTACAGACACTTTCTATTTGATTCCACCAACTTAAATGCTTCTCTATGTTTAGTCCTAAAAACTTTGTGCTATCAGTCTCATTTATTTTTTGGTCCTTATAGTGGATATTACGAACAGTATTTATTCTATTTTGTCTTGTTGTAAATGTCATAATGTTTGTCTTACTGAGACTGATAATGAGGTTATTAGAATTAAGCCAGTCTATAACGTCATATAAAGAGGAATTTATTTCGCTGTCGAGATGATTAACATTTTTGGTTTTATATATAATTGTACTATCATCTGCGAACAGGATCATAGGATGTCTAGTACATTGGGGCAGATCATTTATATATGTGAGGAACAATAATCGGCCCAATACGCTACCTTGGGGAACTCCATATTTTATTTCTTTTGATGTGGATGAATAAATATGCTCAATTTTATTATTCAGGGATATTCTATTTATTTGTGTCATCTGATGTCGATTGCTAAGGTAGGATTTTAATAGGTCTAAAGCATTACCTCGAACCCCATATGTCTCTAGTTTATGCAGCATTATTCTATGGTCAACATAGTCGAACGCTTTAGTCATATCCATATACATTGCACTAACATGAGTTTTGTTATCAACGCAGCTATATATGTGATTCAGAAATTTATGAATTGCCAAATTTATGGTGTGTTTTTTTCTGAAACCTTGTTGAGCATTCGTTAAAATGTCATTATTCTCAAGATATGAGCGTAATCTGTTGCAAATTACTTTCTCAAATACTTTTGATATAATAGGTAAAAGTGCAACGGGTCTATAACACTTCATATCATCCCTATTACCTTTTTTGATGGGTAGCTTTATAATAGATATCTTTAAACTGTCTGGGAATATTCCATATACCATGCTCAAGTTAACTATAAAACAAAGTGGTGAAGATATACTTTTTGCCACGTATTTTAATATTTTTGTATTTATATTGTCATATCCTGTACTATTAGTCATTTTTAATGATTGGATTGTATTAAAGATTTCTAATGGAGTTGTTGGTGTCAAAAATATTGAATTAGAATGATTACATGTCAATTTAAATTTATATTTATTACTATTAACTAACTTATTACTAGTCAAATTAACCTGGTCAATAAAATAATTATTAACCGAGTTTGATATTTCCTGTGGATCGTCAATATATTTATTATCTAGTTTAATAAGTCTTATATACCTATCCTGACTTTCTTTTTGATTTTTATTAATAACTCTCCATGTAGCTTTCGACTTATTAAATGTATTATTAATATAAAAATTGTTTTGTGCTTTTTGTGTCATTTTAATTATTTTTGACAATCTGCTTGAATAGATTTTAAATTGCCTTTTATTTTCCACAGTTGGTACATATCTATATTGCCATAGTAGTTTTCTTTTACGACTACAGCACACTTTGATACCCTTTGATATCCATTTTGGCCTTTTGTACGAGGATATGCGAATTTTACGTATAGGAAAACACTGTTCATAGAGAAATTTAAATAATTCGTGGAAATCATTAAATGCGTTATTGACATTATTGCTCCCATATATGTTACTAAATGATAAGCTATCAATATACATTTTAAATTTTTTCATGTTGTCATTATCATAATCACGTTTCAAAACAAACCAATATGTTAAAGGGCTATTGTTTTTTATGGGAAATTTCAAAACCTGCGCGTTATGGCCCGAAAGTGCAAGTTCATGTGTTTCGATTTTACATGATTTTATATTGTAAATAACATTATCTATACATGTGCCACTTGCTTTACGAGTTGGTTTTGTAGTTGCGAAAGTTAAATTATAACTATCAACAGTTTCTTTAAATCTTGACGACATAGTTGTCTTTTTCAGTAAATCTATGTTATAATCTCCACAAACAATACTTTATATTTAATGTTGAGACAAACTGGATTAAGTATTAAGTACAATTTATTAAAAAATATTTCTATAGATCTACAGTCGGTTCTAGGTGGCCTGTATATGCATATTATAATTACTTTAAAATCTAGAAGCTCAATACCACAACATTCAATTACATTTTCAATGCTCAATTTTTTTATATTAGTAAGTTGTTTGAAATTAAGATAATTTTTAATTAATATACACGATCCACCATATTCCGGCAGTACTGTGAAGTTAATTTATAATTTGGGATCGTAAGCTGTTCAATGTCATTTTCTGTCATATTATGTTCCGTAATGCATAAAATATCCACAGTTTTTAGTTCTTCTAAATGGACACTTAATTTGTCAGATTTATTTACAAGTCCATTTATGTTTTGATGTAATACAGTCAAATAATTACACTCAAAAAAAGTCATTCACATCATTATCAAATCTATCTGTTTGCTTACATTCAGTATTCAATGTTAAGTTGTCATTACATTTATTATGAGTATTTTGACTACATTCTGCGTTTGACTTATTTCCATTACAAAGTACATTAGATATGCAATAGGTTTGTGTCGATTTATCAACAAATTTTGACTCTCACTTGTATTTTAAGTTCAACAATGCAATGTTATAAGTTTTCTGTTTAACCGCATAGTCAATACGTAGTATATCCTTTAAAAGATTGTGACATATTACTAATGAAAAATGTTTATAATAAGGTATTGTATTGGCATAATTCATATCCACATAAGTTACATTGTGATATCCTTTAAAAGATTGCGACATATTACTAATGAAAAATGTTTATAATAAGGTATTGTATTGGCATAATTCATATCCACATAAGTTACATTGTGATATTTGTTACAGATAAACTTAAGTTCATAATTAAGTTTCATAGGGTTAAGGTATCGGTTATAGGGTATCACACTGACTATAACATTTGTTTGAGGTACTGTAGACAGCCAGCTAATAAGAGAACTTTTGAACTCATATGGATTGTTGTCATTCACACCGCCTATGATTATTAAGTAATCGTCAGACGTCATCGTCGCCAGTTCTTCTTTTGCCGTGTAAATTATATCGTATAATTTTGCTGCAGGCTTCCAGTACACTACTACTTTAAATTTTTCGCCGAGAAGTGATTGTAGCTGGTGTCGAATATTTCTCCCACGCTGATCAGCAAGTACAACCACTTTCTGTTGCTTTAGGACTGGTTCACCTTTGCTGCTCTCCGTATTATTGCCGCCAAAAAGTATCTTACAAATGGGTGGTTTCTGCTGACTATCTTGTTGATTATCATTTACAATTGCTTGTTTTAACTCAACCAATGTTTGTACATTATTGGCTGTTAATTTAGGACTAATTGATTTTAATGCATTTAGGGTAAATTCTCTTGGTGACGTTCTAGGTAGGCCTGTTTTCATTGAAAATGTACGAAGCCGTTGTTGATATTGAGGGGAATAAAACTTAATTGGCGTTCCCGTGCAAACTTTATTTGTACCATACGCATCCATTCCTACCGATGTGTACAATTTAATCTTATTTTCGGCACTTTGTAATTTGCTTTTCAAAGTGTAGTTTTCTATGTTAAGGTTGTCAATCTCAGCGTTAGCAATCTGTAACTCCGTCCTTAGTTTGTTTATTTCTTCTTTTAAAGTAATAATGTCATCGTTACTGTTTGGTAAGCTTTGGTAAGGTACATCCATGTCAAATAATTCACTTTCGCTTGTGTTGCATGTGTTTGGTCTCCTCTGCGTTATATTTACGTACTCATCCATTGTGACTTTAATATCTTATAAAACACAACTTAATGATTCTCAAAAAGTGAAGTGCTTCAGTAGGGTATATATTAAGAAGATGAGATTTTTTTATAAATGCTGAACCTCATCAGGTTTTATCTCAAACCAAATAATGGTCTGTGCCATTTACAGCATACCTACGGTTTCGAAATATAACACTAATACCGCGAATGCAAAAAGATTTGCAGTGTAGAAGTCGAAAATAGAATACGAGAGCTCGAAAAGGTATGCTATTTACCTACTTTGTAATCTGATTGAGATTACTGCATGGATACGAAGTGGTTTCAGCGTAGTAGGTTCGATTCACACACAGGACAAGACTGGGAAAGCCACAAAGATCTGGTCCGAAATCACTCAGACGTGTAACATACTTTGTGTGCTTCAGCTCTTCCTTTCATCAGCTAGTCCCAGGACGACTCCTTACTTGCCCTGGGGCTAGCTCTAGCTATTCTTTGTGACCGCGTCTTGAATGATTTACTACTATAGGTATATATAAAAAAATATGTCTTCTGATGAATCCGTCCTTTTTATGTTCCGTACAGTTTCGTCCGGAACATAAAATATTGCAACGCAATTCCGTCACAAATTCTCTATCTTTAATTTTAATATGACTTCCTTATTCTCATAGCTAACTTCAGTATCACAGTTACGCTTGTCAGTTATCTGCACGAGTCTATAAAACATTACGTCTGGAGAATTAAACCATCAAACAGATCTCGTAAACAACTAGGACATACTTCGTACAACTAATACTACGTCTTTAATAACTAAATACTCTATTCAGCTTGTTATAGCATCATAAGTCATAACAGATTATTTAATTTATTCGAGTATATTTTTATTTACGCAGTAGTTACATCAAAGATGATATTAGAATTTATCGTGTTTTCTGATATTCACAGTGAATGAAAGACGTACTACAGATTTAATTATGATCATACGTAAAAATGTACTATTTTTTAGCTTTTTTATAACAGCTTCGCCGTTGGTCTCGATACTGCCAAGGGAATATACATCCATTGCAAAAGAGGCTGAGTCCGAGTTTGCAGCTCCTTTTAAACCACATTTTAGAAAATTGATCTTGGAGCAACATTTTGTGCCAATTAGGCAACATTCATAATGAGATTAATGAGTAAACTTACCACGTAACTACATTACAATAACGCATTTAAAGGTCAAAAGGTTTGACTTTTCATTACTATTAACGCTTCCCAAATTAATTGCAAGTAATATGATTATAAGTATTTTGAACATATGTATAAGCCCAGTATATATACAGGGCTGATGATGATGATGACTTAGAAGAAAATTAAGTAGTCCAATTATGAGAGTGTATGTGCTTATCCGGTTTTTTACTTATTCATACTCTTTCAATAACAAAATCAAACGTTAAAATGTAATACTGTTTTTCTATTATACTTACAATTTGCTGTTTCCTATAACTGGCACATGGAACACATGTCTTCTGGGAGAAATCTGTAACAAAAGAACAAATAATTTAGTTAGCACTCTTATGAAATACGATAGGACCTTACTTTATAATTTAAAAAAAATACCTATAGAATTTTAGAAAATTTGTAAGTACTCTGTTAATCTCATGTTTATTTCGACAAATCTTCGCTACATATGCTTATTGATATATTCGTTTATATAAATCTTTTACATACGTAAGGCCGTTACTACTTCATACTTTATTTTGTTCATGTTTTATGATAAATCCACTTATAACTTTGCTTTTTATAAAACCAACTTTGTAACAAAAGTTTCAACTCCTCTGAAAGCAGAAAGTGAAAAGTAAAACTACCCAACTATTCAAAAGTATCCGGAAAGTTAGTTTTATAATATTCGGGAACTGCTGTCTGTTCAAAGAGATTCTGACTATGAATGTAGCAGGTGACCGCACTTTAAGGCGCTGTCCTAAGCGACTGTTTTGGTAAATGAGGGGGTGAAGCAGGGGAGGTGAAGGGAGCTTAGCTCCGTCTACTGCGGGGCGCCCCCCTTCATTCTCGTCGCGTGCGGCCGTATTCTGGCGACATCCGTATTCCAATATTTCAAAATCGCAAGCAAAACGTTTTAGCATATTGAATTGAGATACTGATATTAAAATTTATATAACATACATCAATCTGTTTGTAGAATGTAGGCATAGCGCAATTTTTGTTCTCAGTGCAGCCATGAGCAAAACTGGTTTACATTAGACGTTACAGGTATTAAATGTTGACGAAAGTAGGTAAATACCTACGTGCCGTAAGATGATAAAAATAATTAAGTCAGTTCCATGTATGGAGAGGCCATTATTATGTTTGTTTTGTTTTTGTATAAAAATACTGAAGCAGTTCATAGAATACCTACATCTAATTCCATTCCTGCCAGTTTTCAAATCTGTTTTGCAATAAATTGGCTGTGACATACGGGCGGACAGACAGACAGTCATTGCGAATCTATAAGGGTTCCGTTTTTACAATTTTTGGCTACGGTACCTTAAAAAACACAATACTGCTCTACTAAGCGCAAAAGCCGTATCTCAACTAAAGCGAGTTACCAGATAATTGAAGTTTAGTAAAAGTTGATTTCTTTTATTTATTTATGGATGTTTATTGTTATTATAGGTATAATTATTATGGCAAAGGTTTCGAAATACGTCGCCGTTTTTAGGGGTTGTGAGTGATTGGAGAGGGAGCAGGGGAGGTCTTGAAACCCCCTCACCATTTTCACTTGCCGGAAATAATTGGTTTCCTCTGAAAACAAAAATCTCCAAACATTGGTGTGTATGGCGCTGCCAACTTCCACATTCTTCACACTATTTTAATAAACTAAGGTTGTCGGAGCCCTGCGAAGGGCTCCTATTTTCGGATTAAGGGTCAAAAGAGAACCTAACATAACCTATTTATTTACTTATTACAGTCGCACCTAACCCAAGGCACTCGAAAGCAATGACGCACAAATTTGACATTAGCTGCCAATATGATCATTCCAAGATGGCAGTTTTGCGTTTCGTTTCACGTTTTTCACATAAAACCTAAAATTTACATTTGTAAAACTGTACTAAAGTATAAAAACTATGTTCCGTTTTGCATAATTGCCGAAATATTTATGAAATTTTGGAAATTGTTTAAAATATTTAGACGCAACTCCGGCATCCAAAATTACTTTTAGGGGATTTAAACGAACTACCTTAAGCTCCCTACACTACCAATACCCTCAAATTCAGGCGACTCGTTTTGAAACCCAACCCATTATTATTTTTCAAAATAGATGAAACATCAAAAATATATGTGGATATACCTTATTCATGAGATACTGCTATGTCGCTTAGAAAATTATAGAATTAGAATTTGAGTTACTGCTTTTTCGTTAGCTCTCGTCATACATGTTTGTATGGAAAAATATAAAAAATTTCATGCGCTTCAAATATGTGTTGTTTCAAAGAAAATAAATATTAAAAGATATTCATTTATAATTTATTAACGAAATACAGAGTTTACAGCTCATCAAAAGTTAGCTGTCTACTACAACCCGGCAGGTTTTCTTTATTCTCATCGAATGTTAAAGGCAGTGTGTGAGGTGATAAGGCTTCAATACTTATTATTTGCTGTTGTTCACGAGGCACAGTTTCATTTACTTTTCTTTTACTGCTTGGTATTGTAGAAATTTCAAGCACTGATGAAACATTTTCCTCTCCGTGATCTCGCAATGCCATCCCTTGAGCTTGACGAGAATCAACAATTTCAGGCAACTGCCAATTCATATAAAATGCCACAAGCTTCTCCCAGAAAACATCATCTCTTTCTATAATTTATATTTTTAGTGGTATACTTTCGCCACTCCACACAGCAAATAAACACTTTTGTTTGCGTATAACGTGGCGTTGCCCCTGAATTTGTTAATAACAATTACAATATTTGTTTAGACTAGTCAGTTCACTTTTTTATCATGTTTCCATATTTGTATTTTATTTGCTCGTATACTATTCTCCAGGCCATTCTTATAGGCAACTTTAGAACATTAAATTTCCACAATCGTGTTTGGACCTATTAATCCACAAGGCTCGATTATAACATTTTCTTGCTTCGCCAGTTGTTGCAAAGCCAGTTGTTCATTTTAGATTCCATGCGCAACTGATTTGATATTGCAAATATTTTATTTGTACAAAATATTTTTTACTAAGTTGGCTTTACTGCTGTTATCTCTTCTTTTTACCACTATACAAAAATTTCAATCTGTCAACATATTCTTACGCAATTCAAACCAGTCACTGCTATCTCTCTTGTAATTTTTGCTTATCACTACGGAATTTGAGTCAAATTTGTTAAAAAAATTGTTTGGCATTTCTTGGCTAGCTCTTGAACAGATCGTGTTAGGAATGACTGAAGTCAAATGTGTGTAAGACGTTGCAGAACTGTTATCTTTAACTTCATTGTAATTACAATAATGATAATTAGTTACGTACTTTATTATTAAAAAAATACTATATCTTGTCTTATAGCAAACAGAGAAGTTACCTTCTTACTTATAAATGATTGATTTTAGAAATTAAAAAGATATTAGATGTACTGAGACATACCTAATAGTTTATGAATAATCAAAGTTTTACCCGATGTACCTAAATAGGTTTATGTTCAAAACACAATAATACAACATTCGTTACCGCTTGTGTGCGGATTGCGGAGCGCCATATTAGCGCTGTCATCATTATTGTTCGCCGTGGCGGCATCTTAGCGCTCCAGGCGCTCTGACAAGCTAATGAATTTGAAATATAGGTACATAAAATGATTCGATTTTATGTTATTACTCTTTCAAAAATTGAAAACTGTGGCAGCTATGTATTGTGAGAATAATTTATATAATTATATTATGCATAGTCGTTAATATATAAGTAACATAGTTAGTCATAAAAGACTCTTATGAAAATAATTTGTGTAAAAATGTTACATATTTCATAATCACTTGGCCATGGATGAATTTCTATTTTATTACGACGCTTCCTTGTACAAATCCTTCGTAGAACTTCATTTCTCTAATTGTCCATATTTTATTCTTCTAATTATATATTTATAAGCACAGTAACAATAACACATTAAACGCAACAAGAGTATAAACTTAGGTCCTAATTATATGTGCCCATAGTTATATGAAAAGCCTATTTGATTCAAAGTATTCAGTCTATAACATAAAACATGAAATTACGAACTCAAATCGGCGTATTATAATAACAAACAGGTTTACGTAAAATTTCGTGCAGCGGAGACACAAGCGACATGACCTATCTCTCACAGGGCTCATAGCCGAATGATGAGGTCTGGGCGGGGCGTAAACTAGCAACTGACACTCAGTACACCGCTTATGCTAATAAGGTTTAAATTGCTGAAGCGTTTGATATTGATGGGATCTACCGAGCGTCAAAATCATAGACGTTTGGCAGATTTTATTTAATTTTACAAAATATACACGTATAATATGAAAATAAATAGGGTAATTCTTTAGTTCATTAGATTTCCTACAATATTATCAAAAAAAATATGACAGCTTACGATCAAAATATTGCAAACAGTGAGACGAAAGATTATTTTCGGCCTCGATTTTGTGATTTTTTTACCGTGATTCTATTTTACGTACATGAAAAATTCTTTCAAAAGTCTTTTGTTCAGACTTTTGACTTTAAGCTCTAATTTTCGCTAGTTTGTAATATGTACCGTTATGGCTAGATGCGCGACGAAAAATTGGGTGTTTCACGGCTTCTGAGGTATAACAGCGCCTTAATCGTTTCATCTGTGAAGAACAAAATCGTTGTACGTACGACTGAGGGTAAAACTTTTACTGTAATTATTTTGCTGACTCACGATGCAAAGCTTCATTCTAGGCAATCAAGGTGAGCTCATTTCATATTATTTTGTGTGATATCATTTTCATTGGAATGACGACATTCACTAGGTATGGGTCTCTACTCCATCAGGTGTTTATTTGATTGGCAATAATTAAAAAAAACAAATGGTTTCCTTCCGAAGATCATGTAGAAAGCTAGCTACAAAATAATGTTGTGTCTTGTGAATACAAATACAACAAATATTTTATTTAAGTGTACTTTCTTACCAATCTAGTATAACTTGGGTATTTGATATAACCTATGTACAAATTAATACTGTATTAATTTCATAAATATCGTGTATAATAAAATAAAAGAATATGACCAAGACGGAGCTCATAGTTGCCATTAGCAAAGGATTATGCTTCACCTGACAGGCAAACAAGTTACTTCCCTTCAACCGATTATTATCATCAAGACCTAGAACAGCAAATTGCAAGCATACTCATTCCGAATGCAAATTCAGTGCACTGCTTGCATTATATACAAATGACATTCACTCTGTCGACTGTATATTCTATACATAGGTATAAATATACCTAGTCAATCGAATTTCCGCGATTGACCCACATTTCAACGACTCAATGAAACATTTCTCCTTTCTGTCATGTGGCATTAAAAGCTGACACCGTTTTGATAAATGGTGAGCTACTATGAAGTGGGTGCTGGACGTGTGTGAGGGGTTAAATGTACGAATTACACGCAGGGAGACGTCCTCCTCAAGTGCCCAGTGCTGAGTGCTCAGTGAAAGTACTTCAGAGGGATCAGCTACCTGCTATATGGTTTGGTAGAAGTGCAAGAAATTTATAAGTGGGAAGACATACAGAGGGTGGTGACTCTTAAGCTTAAAATAAGTAAGAGTAACTAGAATACGTTTAAAGTTATAAAAAGGTGTATTTGACTAAACGTATCGCTGCAGTCACCTAGCCGTTTAGAAGTGTAAGTTTTACCGATACCGAGGCGATACCCCCACGAGCTAACACTTTGTGTGATCCAAGATAATTGTTTCGATTCTGGGTGCAACTTGTGTCCGTTAATAGACTTTTTCATTCTCCCGCGGCACAGACTTCATTCTTGGTGCGAGAGTTGTCTTTTAAAATGCAATAATTATTCTAGCTGCATATTTTTTTAAATTAAAAAATATCATTCAATTAATTTAAACAAATTATTGAGACAGTGCTGGTATTTGACCCCGCTTTCGGGTCCGCTTGTGACTCTATCAATAACTTTAGTCCTAGATATTTATAAATATTTCTAACATTTAATAACACAATTTCTCTTGACTGTGTGCAACCAAAAATTTGATAAATCACTTTCAGAAAAACTTGTTGTACTTCCTATCTATCATCTACAAAACAAAAAACTGAAGGCTATTCGAAGTTTTCACTCAAAAGCCGTACTCTACTTAATGCATTCATTAAAGATATTATTTTTTAACAACGATGGAGTAATAGCCGCGTGGTCCTCTTAACATTAGAGATAGCATTTGCAGCTACCTACTGGTAATTCCATCCATTTTTCGTAGCTTCTTTAAATTACAATTTTATACCGTATATGTAATACTTAATTTTATTATAACGTCAAAAGCTAATTTTAAAGTATAAACGAATGGCTATTCAGGAAATGGTACCTGAAGTTTGCACCGGTTTTGTCACAGTTACGGGTAGATACTAGATATACTACTACTTAGATTCTTTTTGTCGTTGATGAAATGCCCGCCTCAAAGAGTTTATAATTTTCTCAAACAATATTTCCTTTTCTATCACCTATTACAATAAACATTCAAATGTATTGAGCTCGGTTATAACATATTGATTTTTTGGGCCTAATCCTTCTCATTGCATGTTATTGTCGATACAGTTATCTGTGTGGAAACATTTTTTCGATTAAATATACATATCGAGAGACAAAGCTCGGTATTTACTATATCACCGGATTTATTACATAAAGCCAACGGTTTTTCTTATTTCTATTTATTTTATTAGTTTGATGTGCGTGTTGAGGCGAGACAAAAAACGCCGTCATAGGTTTTTATATTTTTTCGCGGGATGCTCAATCCATACACAGCATACATTTGTCTCCTTGAATGTCTAGGAGTTAGATCTTTCAAACTAAGCCTCATATAAAAACTTTCTACTTTTGCGTCGCACCAGTTTAATCTCATTGTTACGTGCGTATTGCTATTTATGATTGTCATGAAGATCTATGAAACTCGCCATGAGGAGTCAGAACATACGCTGGAATAGACCGATCCTGGTCTAAGCCATAGAATATCTAGAGACCAGAAAATGCTTCCTGAACTCAAAAGCGACGATGGGTGCGATGAACCTGCCGACGTTTCAGTCAGCTTACTCGGACCGTGGTCACAATGAAGACTAGCGCAAGCAGCGCGGCTATCAAAAAAAAATAAGGACTTCGTATTTTGTCTGCATCACAACTTAACTGTTGACAACACATACATATATCTATGGTTGACAATGTTTACATTAATTAACCTATAACATCTCATAAAATACATGATATGGTATGGATATTACAAATTAAATCACAAACACACATAAACACCCCATGATTTAACAACTTAAAGTTGATGGATATTTTATGCGAAAATCCTTTCCAAAGTATATTCCTTTGTAGTTAGCCTTTTATATAATCTATCAGAAGTCTTACAAACTTTTAAGCACGTTTAGTTTAGTAAAATCGAAACAGAGTTTTGTTAACGCTATCCCTGCAAACATTCTGACGTCTAAAATTTCAAAATGTCTAAGCCATCTTCGTTGAAGGCTTGTCTTAATATAAAGTGCACTATATTATATTTCAGACACTTTAGCTGGTCACTATGTACACGGGCGTCTCGGTCGTAGAATAATGAGCTAATTGTATATGCTGAGTGACACATGACGTCGTTTAGGCCCTTAGTTAGTAGAGACTAAGTGTCTGTATCACTCAATAGCATATTTCGCAGCTGCAATGATAAGCTCATCATGAGGCGCGTGATATTCTGAGTGCTACATAACAGCGCTGTAGAATAGTACCAAGACTGGATAAATATTAAATATTATGTCTTTTTTGTCCGGTGCAATAACTTAAACGAGTCAAACTTGGCTTGCCGTTAGTAACATATCGGCAAAGTTAAGCAACGCTTGCACAGGTCACCACTTGGATGGGTGACCGTGTGTGGCACGTACATCTGAGCGCTACCGTGCTTCGGTGGGCATGTAAAGCTATCGGTCTCGGTTCTTATCTAAAGGTAAGGATCGTTAGGCCATGTCGGAGGCTTTCGGGAGGTCTGAAAACTTCGACGCCAGAGTTGGCCACACACTCACACGAAAAACAAACAAACAAGTTTATTGTCAGCTGACGTTTGACAGTGGTCTTGACAAATGGATCACACTTCTCTAAAAGGTACTTGGAAATACAAAGAATAATAATGGCCGATGGTCTTCTTTGTAAGGAAAAACTTATGCATTCTGTAAATTTTTTTGCTATGTATAGGTTTGTTTTCTATAATTTATGACAAATTTATGAAACAGTAACTATTTATAATGTAGGACCATTCTTTAAGAAAGCCATACATATAAATATGTAGTTATTAGAATCCACAACATAATATATTCCAAAGATTTAATCTATTTATAAAACACAGCATTTTACCTAATTAGCACAAAACTATTTCAGTGATGCAACTGTTTCGATATTGGAGACAAATGGATTTTGATAAGTACTACATATATTATGTCATGGCCATAAAGTTACGTATACTCTATAAATTTCAAACCCAAAAATGTACCATTAAATACAAATACTACATGTTACTTTTGCATACGAAGATTTGAAACGGTGATAGTTTACCGCTATCTACATTTCGCTATCATTGCAGAAAATCTTTATAATTGAGATGATTTATTTCTAAAAAAAATCTAGTTTTATGACGTTACCGAGGTGGGAAGAATTTGAATTTTTTATGTGACTTCAAATAGATTTTCATTCTTAGTTTGTAGCTTAACTATTTTAATACTTCCCCGCGATACAGGAATTCTGTCTTATGCTAGAACTGTTTATAAGTCGAAAGTAAAAGTGTGATGCACGCCAATACTTCGGCAGTGACTCAGCAGCGCACTAGACACGACGTCTATTTTTACCCCTTCTTTGCTGTTTCCACCTCATTAGCGAGGATCAGCGTCGTGACAAATTGCTGTCAGACAATCTGCTCTCATCGATGCGACAGCGTCTAGTTTCAGAGCTGCAGTTTCGTAATGGACAGGTCATCTTTCTTTATTTAAGACTAGTTTTTTTCCTCGGTTTCACCCGCGTTAGCTTCAGTATCTTGACAATACCGGGTCAAATTCACAGCCTATATGTAGGTTACAAAATCATCTACCTTATACCTTCTTTTATATTTATAAAATAATAGAAGTCAGATTTGTAGTTATTTTCCTGAATTCAACCCTTAGAATAAATTGATTTCGTAACCGCACGCGAGTTCTCTCTTGATAACGTTTTGATAATGAGTCTATCGTTCTCGTCTCTCCGTACTTTATGTTATATCTTCGTCAAGATAACTGGTGGTGAAAACACTTAATACTTTAGGTGACTAGAAAAGTTTTGAGATACACCAATTTAAAAAAATAATTAGGTACCTTAAAATTAAACCGTTTTTAAATCTCGAACTATTTGAAATTCCAATGCTGTAAGCCATTTGACGTAATTAAAAAAAACAAAAATGTTACATTCATTTAATTATTCCGTTTCGCCTTTCGCGCGCTTTTCCTCGCAACAATGGAATTGGAACGAGAACATTTTCGCGCAATGATTCTGTACGATTTTAAAGTCGGTTTGAGTGAAATAGAGTGTCAAAAAAGGCTCATATCTGCATTTGGAGACCTTGCACCGTCTCGCGCTACAATTTTAAGGTGGTTTTCCCAAACAGGGAAAACTGTCCCTCGAAGTTGACGACAGAAGTGGTCTTCCTGCGACTTCTGTCACAGCGGAAAACATCGAAAAGGTGAAAAAATACTACTCGAAGACCTGAAGATTTCATCGCCGTCATTGAATTAGATTTTACATCGTCATCTGCAAGTGAGAAAGCGTTCGCGCTGGGTCCCCACGCGCTAACGGCCGAACAAAAACAAGCCCGCGTAACCTGGTGCAAAGAAATTATTGTAAAATTTGAAATGGAGATGGACGTGGCATATTTAATATAATCACCTGGGATGAAACTTGGGTGTATCAGTATGACCCACTTATTACGCGTCAATCCACAGTTTAGGTGTTTCCGGACGAGGAATCTCCACGAAAGATCAAACGCGGGCGCAGCGTTGGCAAGAAGATGGGGTAAACTTTTTTGGTGCGAGTGGTCATGTGGCAACTATTTCTATGGAGCCCCAGAAAACTGATTATGCTCAGTGGTACAGTGATGTGTGTTTACCGACTATGTTTAATGTTTTGTTTATCGTTTTATGCCTAAAACGTCCAAATACAAGTTTGCGAGGCCTTTTTTTGCATCATGACAACGCATCACCTCACAAAGCTAAATCGACGCAAGAGTTTATGAAGAGCACAAAGATCCAACAACTGAGCCGCCCGCCTTATCGTCCCGATTTAGCGCCTTGCGACTTCTCATCCCGAAAGTGAAACTTGGACTTCGTGGAATTAATTTCGACAGTCCCGAGAAAGATCGAGATGCGTTCAGAGCAGCGGTGGAGGACCTACCTAGAGAAGATTATCGCCAATGCTTTAATTCTTGGATTAGGCGAATGAATCGTTGTAAGTATACAAACCAATGGAGAGGACTTTTAGAAAATGTAAATAAATGAAAACTTCTATCTTTATTATTATACTATATTAATTTATTTTTTGCTATCTCAAAACTTTCATCACAAACGCGAAAAGTTTTAAGATACGTGTGTAGTGTACTGTGCAGTTAGCTTATATGTACATCAGCAGCATATGGGTTACATTTTGTCATAACAGCCGGCCTCCCATCCAGGCGAACTCGCAGACTAAAGCCAGTCTAGTGCCTCTGAAAAGCTTCTTCTTTCTTAATATAATAACACTGTAGAAAAAAAACACCCTCATTATTTTTTACGCGTAACGTTTATTGTCACACAAGCAATAACATTTGAACTGTTCTGTTTTTACATCATTGGCTTCATACGCTTCATATATGCGTCGTTTCAGTTGTATTGTGAGGGCCGGAACTGCCATTCAATTTTGTAATTATTTATGCGTTTTACTTGCGTTACAATAGTTTCGCGTTACTCGTAATTTCTGTGTCATATTAAATTATATGAAAGAAAACAATTTTGTAATTGCATTGTATCGACACAAACTATTTAGCTTACTTGGGTCTACGAGAATGTTGTCAAAATAAAACGGTTTTAGATTTTCTCGCGAGTCATTTCTGTTTCACAGTTGTATTTATTTTCGCAGCCTCCCTTAAGATGAAAGATCTAGAATTCCTAGGTAGCAGTGATGTGCGTAGTGGGATCTTCGCTGTTGCTAACTTATGAAGAATGTAAAGTTTATAAGTTAGGCATTTATACCTAACATAATCATGTAAATACGTTACCTAGATGTACCGAAACAACACATATTGCTAAAGATATAAACCATTTAGCATGTGAAACCCACATGATTGTCATATAATATTAAAAGGGTTCGACGCTAAACGTTCAGTGTTTGATTACTTATTTATCTCAACCACCTCGTTAACTGCTGTTAGCTTACGGATACTTCAGTAGTCTTAGCTTCGTAGACCACAATACATTACACATACATACATAATATGTAGCGCAGATAAAGTCCTATACTATTTTAAGGACATAACCTACATGAGCTAGGTAGCAATAGCCCAGTGGAAACACAAATAGACTGCTACGCAGGAGGCACTAGTTCAATCCAATGACGCGCAAAGAGATCGATATCGAGACACGATATTGCCAATTGTGAATCGGACTAAATTTCGTCGCGTGGTCGTTTGCACACACTACTGTCGGCGTAGCAACGATCACTTAAAGTTGATATGTACACCTGTGCTACAAATCCATTCGTAACTAACTTAATATTGATTCCATTATTTCAGCACACGAAGTTTTCATTTCCTGTCGCGTCCGGTGTGTGTCGCATTCAAGTGACTACGAAACTTTTGCTTGATCTTTATCAATGCAAGTGAAGCCCTCTATCTATTTTGAAATCCTAACAGCAATAAAACTACAAATAATATAAACATTCCAGGGTCTGCCCGCTGCACGTGTCATGTGGGTGTCGGCTCTCGCAAAATCATTCCCTATGAGTTTCATCAAAATCCGTTTGTTTATAATAGTAGCAGGATAAGCATCGTTGATTACTATTTGCAATTGATAATCAAATCAGTTTCATTGAAGACGTCTCTACAAATAGGTAAAATACTACTGACATTTCATATTGTAAGTTAGAAAATTGTATCCCGAGTAAGAAAATTTCAAATCCAATGTCTAAGGTTAATAAAATAGCATTTTCATTTCAGAATCTAATATCATTCGGCTGAGTGTCGGTTCCAGCTAGGCTCGCAAACAATAGTTTTCTTCCCTTCGTTCTAGAAACAATTGTCTACGTCTTTAACTCGGAGCAAGATAGAAACGATCCAAGCACGGTACCGTGATCCAAGGTTGCATCTAAATATCTAAACTGTGGAAATTACAGCTTTACTTTATACATTTTCTTTAAATAGCAATCTCTTGTAGGCTTCAAAACCAGAACCAAATATAATACCAGGTTTAGTGACAAATTTAAAATGCTTCAAAATATAAGTTTTGAGGAAGTTAGTTATGTATTTCAATTCGACATAAGCTTTACATATTGTTTATCAGTAGAGAACATATAACCAAATTGACACAAAGTCAATGTCAAACTTATTTTTCCACTTAGATCACAATGTGTCGTTTATGAATGTCAGACTACGCTGGGACAAACCTCCAACTTTATTTGGTGTATATTTTGTTTCATTAACCTATACTGTCCGACTGCTGGACAAAGGCCTTCCTATGTTTTATTAAAAGGCAGATGGAGACTTATTCAGAGACATGGAGACATTCGTATTAAGTCGGCGGGTAATCAAATTATATATAATGACAACCTTGTCGGTCACAAAACAGCTGATGTTCATTTACCTCAGACAGCGCAGGTTCATATTCAGCGTATAATTTGAGACCACTATCACGACTTCTTTAATGGAGCTTGCTCAGATTTATGAAGGTTAATCTTGCTCTTTTTACATATTTGTTTTTGTTTTGAATAATGAAATAAGTCCAACGATGACGCCGATTTATGACGCTGAAATCTCGCTTAAGAAAATGGGCGGTGATTATCTCACCAACCATTTCAACAAAGTAAGTTGTGCGATTTTATGGTTAATTTCTTACATTTCATTCTCATCTTCATATTAAAAGTTTAATAAATTATATATGACATTTTACGTAGTATGTAGCATACATGTTAGATTGTCTACATCACTGGATATAAAGTCTTCTTAATTATGCGTATGAGTGTGATACCAACTCGGTGTCGGCCTTGTGGCCGCCCGAAAGCTAACGATTCTTATCCTAAGACAAGATCTGACAGCGACGGATTTACGTGCCCTCCGAAGCACGATAAGGTTCTGGTGTAAATGCACAGCAAGCGATCATCCATCCAAGTGGTGACTTCTGCAAACGTTGCTTGACTTTGCCGATCAAAATGGCAAGTAAAGTGACGCTATAGGCTTTACACATTGACATATTTATAAGCCTGTATGTGAAGGAGATCGTAGCAGTGACTGTCAAGTACCTATTAAGTACACTTTAGATGGCGAAATCTCAAATTTCTCTATATTTACTCATACAAATATAATTTAATTATTCCAATTTGTAAACACATTTATAGTGTCAACATTACAGTAATCGTTTTGCTTTCAATTAATATATCGAAATATTATATTTTCTCAGAACTCGTAAAGGCATCAATTAGTCTTGTTCATTGTTCTGTATTTATATGATTATAAATCATATGGTATATTTATTACATGTTAATAATATAGAGTGATTGTATTCATTATATACATAATGTAGAATAAAATATCTACAATATAGAGATAACCGGCGCAAAGGTAGTACAGTAAGCTAATCTCAATTAGATTTCCGTCAAACGCGGCACAAAACCTAACCTGAAAAATGTCTACACTTACGCTTATATCCTAGTAATATACTTGTTACACTATATATGAGTCGTTACAGTCAGAAAAAAGTAGTGAAAGTAGTAGGCTGCATAACATAACATAATATACTAATAATAAGTTGGCTGTGTGGATTCTGATGGACAAGGTAAGACACTTACATGTTACATAAATAAAGTCATGATCAACTATCAAACTACATATTTTTTTTTATAAATTGAAAACCTATTTTAATACTGTGTTTTTGTTTATGTGTCGGGTAGATCGGGCTATTATTTTTAATATAAAAGAAAATGTCTTTTAGCGACTTTTAACACAGTTTATGTTTGATTTAGGTTCACAGGGTACATCAGGAGTAAGGATTGTGACCCAACAATGCTTGTTTTGACCTCATGACAAATGAAATTTTGCCTAATTTAGATGCCAAATTAAAATATATAAAAGATCATCTGTTGTCATGTGAAGGTTACAATGAAGACCAAATTGTTACAAGTTGTACAAAGGTAGACGAAAGCTCATTATAAAGAAGATACATTTATAAAAAACAAGCAGTGTTTGCTGAATGGTACTTTTGAAATACGTGTTGTTGATATACAAAAACGGCCAGGGCGTCCATCCAAATTGTTCGAAGACGCAAATGAAAGGAGCAAGAGGCGAAAGACTGAAGAACTTCGTTCTAATTTTGAATCTGGTAAAAAAGATGCATCAAATGTCCTAAAAGATATTACTAGTTCTCCAGCACGAGCAACTTAATATAAAAAGGCATTTTATCATTTGAAATCAGGAAAAGGGCAGCCCTCCTTGACACCAATGCAAGCTTTGGAAATGTTTGTAGATGCCGATTTGACACAAGGACAGTACGAATTTATAAGAAAGAGTAATACGTTTTGCCCGTGCCTTACAGAAAGCCAAGAAGAAATGTTACCCTCCGACGAATGACGACGAACGACAATGACGAAGAAAGTTAAAAACCTTAGAATCATGTGAAATGTTTTTTATATTTTTATATATTTTTTTGTCTTTTAATATAATAGTAAATAGTAAAAAAAATTGTTTGTTTGTTTATTTACAGTGTTTAGATACCAATTAAGCATTAAAATAATTTTGGCCGCGTAGATCGTGAAGATGTGCGGCCGAAAGAATAAGTAGAAAACACAGCCTACTTATTATTAGTATATTATGTTATGATATGTAGCCTACTACTTTCACTACTTTTTTCTGACTGTAACGACTCATATATGGTGTAGCAAGTATATTACATGTTCTCACATTCGCTCACAATTATTTAACTTTATATTGTTAATCATTTAAATAATTATTGAATAATTGTAAAGGAATAAATAATATGATGTTCATCCATGGTAAAAAAAAAAATTATTTAACTGTAATTAGAAACACATATAATGGCTCATAAGTTAAACAAGACTGGCATTTTATCTAATTGTAAACACATCTGAAAATAATTAGTCGTATACAAGAATGTGAGTTGACAAAAGGTATAAGCTTAATACCTTCACGAAAGCCTTTAATCTACTCATTTGAATTGACGACGGCGAATAATTTTATCAAACAAAATTTGCTTCAAAGTTTTCTGGTGATTAGAAATTAATTAATTTAAATAAGATACAATAAGATTGAAGCGAAACAATTTATAATACTGTTACGGACTACGGGGTAACGGGATTGGAAAGAAACACCGAGTAGCACTGATGACACTTTATTCGACTTCACACACGACACGCCGTTTAATTTCGACGCAGACAGCACCAACACTAGCGTCTTTTGCACTGCACTTTTCACTGCACTTCACTGCACTTCACTGCACTTTACTGCACTATACTTTCACTTCACTTTTTTACTACTTCTTCTTTCTTCCTTTTCTTCTTCACTTCACCACTTTTCAACTTAAACTGGCGCTTAGCGCGTCTACACCGCCTTATATACCCCTAAGAATGTTCTAGATCTACTAATTTCGATTGTCTTTTCGTTATTCAATTGTTTTTCCATCTCCTGTCTCTTTTTAACCTTTCCATTCCTTCTTGAAGTTTCTAGAATTTTCTAATCTTTATTCGAAATGTTTCCATCTCCTGTCTCTTTTTAATCTTTCCATTCCTTCTTGAAGTTTCTAGAATTTTCTAATTTTTACTCGAAATATTTAAATAATCTTTTAAATATTTGCCAAATATTCATAAACATTTTCCAAATTTCATAAAAACCAAAATCCACATAACTGTTATGACTGGGATTTAAACCCACGCCATCAGAACGTGAACGGGATGCGTTATCCGCACGGCCATCGCCTTGTTGTCAATGACTGGTGAATTTGGCGAACACTTGATACAGAGTGTATACGTCATCGAACTAAAACCTCATTTCAAAATAATAAAATAGTCTTCAAACCTCTTTGCTAATTATTGTGTTTCGTGACGACGGTTTGACATGACACCGGCCGTCACAATACAAAATCGTTTTGAAAGAATACGGGACAGGTCAAAGTAAATAAAAACTTCTAAAATGTCAGTAATAATCAGATAAACACACATATGAATAGCACAATGATGTACTTAGTAACTTTATGGTATTATGGAGCAGACACTTGCCCCTTTCCTCAGTTTATCAGCTCGACCAGGGTAGTGCTACCCTCTACCAGAAAACGACATGTCAGTATTAGAGGTCTGTATTATTAGTTGTCGGTGAACGAAAGCGACAGAGGTAAGTCATCCTGCTCTCACC
This sequence comes from Euclidia mi, assembly GCA_944739405.2. Taxonomy (NCBI): domain Eukaryota; kingdom Metazoa; phylum Arthropoda; class Insecta; order Lepidoptera; family Erebidae; genus Euclidia; species Euclidia mi. The sequence goes on along the minus strand of OX123188.2, from coordinate 612,475 downwards.
ATTCCGTCTGCTTAGTTCTTTTCTTTGCAGTTAGAAGGGTCAGGAATGTTATCACTTTTCCATATCTGCCAGCTAGCCTTACATGGGCCGACAGTTTGCGTGTCATTTACTTAAAAAATATTTCTGCTGCTGTTTCATGAGAGATAGGTCCTTATATAATAATAATAATAATAATAAAATTTTAATTCAGAATTACTTCCATATTTTGTTAGTTACAGTGTTCTTAACCTAGTGTTAGTAAAAACATTTATGAATTAAAACAACGACAACGTGTCAGGCGCTTGCTTTTGCGTGTAGGCCTATCCAATGCCTCATCAGTACTGAGTCCCAGCGGCTGGCACACGCGGTCAGGATGGTGCTGGGGCCGCCGCGCACCCGCGCCATTAAAGACGCACTTCGCTTGCGTATGACGGCGTGAAAGCCGTCCACGCGCGCCTCCGCGAACATACCACTCGCGCTGCAGTACCGCGGCAGCCCCATCATCACCCTGAACGCGTTATTATATTGCACACGCAGGGCGTCGTATGTCCTCCGCGTGTATTTGGCCCACAAACTGCAGGTGTAGAAGGTCTGGCAGAAAGCTCTAAATAGTGTGACCTTCACTTGTTCAGTACACCGTACGAATCTGCGAGCCAACATGTTACAGCGAACAGACAACGCCCTGCGTTCCCTCTCCATATCCATATCGTCTTTAAGGTCCTCGGTGACCCAGTGGCCCAGATACTTGAAATGAGTGACTTGGTTTAATGGTGTACCATAGAGTGAAACGGGAGGTACAACTGTGACCTCTTTTTTAGGTGCTTTAAATACCATAAGCTCACTCTTTTTCACATTGTATTTGAGCCCCTGGGCTGCCGCATAATCTTCACATATACGGAGTAGCTTGCGCAGCGCACCGATTGAAGGGCTGAGCAGGACCATGTCATCCGCATAGCTTATATTATTAACGCAAATTCCTTCTATGTGACATCCGATGCCGGTGCTGCTCAGCTCTCCAATCAGGCGGTCCATATATAAATTAAATAATTTCGGTGAGGTCAGCCCCCCCTGCCTCACTCCACACTCCAATACGTAATCGTCCGACTTACTGGCCGCCCACCTAACAGCATTTTTCTGATTTTTGTACCAGTACTCAAATATAGATACAATTTCAGGGGGCAAACTAGTGTCTTGGTACATTTTAGTCCACAACAGGTCGTACGACACTAAGTCAAATGCCCTGGACAGGTCCAAGAAACATGCGTATACTGGGGTTTTACGAGCGGTGTAGTATTGCACAGTCTGTTTAAGGCACAAAATCGCACTTTCAGTAGATAGACCATTTCGAAAACCGAACTGGCCATCATGCAGTTTTATATGTTTTGTTAAATGGCCGTCAAGCAAACTGTCCAATACCTTCGCTATAACCGTGGCTAGGGAGATAGGCCTGTAGTTAGACCTGTCCGAGACATTTCCAGTCTTATTTTTTACAATAGGGACAACAATGGTATACATGAAATCATCAGGCAGGTAAGAGTGGTTAAAACAGAGATTAAACAATAGGGCCAAAACTCTAGGCAAGTGTACCCCAGCAAACCGCAGGTGCTCAATGCTGAGGCCATCATGACCTGGAGATTTTCCTCTTTTCATAGATTTAATAACTACATCAACATTCTTTGCACTAAACCTTACATTGATATCTCCAGGTATAGCCCCAGCATCAGGCACCGACCCCATCTCAGGCTGTGCGAGATTGCCAACCGGCTCAACTCTGAAATGTTGCCTAAATAATTCTGCAATGGCATCTGGCTCGTGTTCACTCTCGACGCTTACGGGCCGGCTAGGCTTTATATTCAATTTATTAGTTGATTTCCAAAATTTTGAAAAATTATTATTGGAATGGTGTCCTGCAATTATATCCATCTTAATTTGTTGTTGGTTATATTGACACCATTTCAATTTTTCCTTGAACAGACGTCTAGACTCAGTCATTTCATTGTATAGCTGACCAGAGTTAGGTCTCCCATACCATAGCCAGTTATGATAACACTGCCGAGCCTTACCGTGAGCCTCCCTCACATGTTTATTCCAACCTATAATATGCTTGTCCCTACTGCGATTTGAATTCGCACTAGAGGAAGATTTCGCGCCTTCTGTCAATATGCATACTATATTTCTATACATATTGCTAATTAAGGATTTATGCTTATCAGAGTTGCACTTTTTATCAGCACAAGTAGCAAATTCCGATGGAAAATCAATAAGCCGCAGATTTGCGTGACAATAGTTACGGTACATTTCAATTTGACTAGGTTGCCTTTCACCCCATATTACATTATTTTTAAATTCGTTTGTTATTACAATTTTAGGTTTTATTAAATTCAAATTACATGTTAATTGCATTGGATAGTGATCCGACCAGTAGGTATCATACAATATGGTCACAGTATCGATGGTTGCGCGCGCGGCGCTCGTGACTACGCAGTGATCGAGCCACCGCCGACATCCGTGTGCGTCGCTAACAAAAGTGTGCGAGTCGTTAGGTAACAATTCGAGATCAACACATGTCCATGATTGTTCTACGCAAAAGTCTAAGAGTTGCATTGCAAATGACTCACCCGGGTGCGCGTTGAAGTCTCCCAACACAAACACAGATTCAACATCACTAACTGCAATTATAGAATTTATTTCACCTAGACATTCCGTAAACTCGATCAAGTTGTCTTTAGAGTCCGTAGGCATATACACCGATATGATTAGCAAACAACGATCTTGTACCTCAACCTTAATAGCTGCTATGCGATCACTGTTACACTTTAACACTGACACTGAGGGAAACACTGACTTCCTCCAGAGCAATGCCAGAGCAATATAGTATATGCGATGCGAAACTAGTTTAAACCAGTATATAGGAGCATACGAGCTTTATAAGTTCATAGAATTCCAATTTTTTGTCAAAAATACGTACGGGACGTCTGAAATGGAACTGAACCTGCTAGGCCGGAAATATTGACGTCTGTATTTGATCAAATAGGCACTATACAAAGTGCAAAATGCTTTTTTGACGATGACGATGAGGGAGTAATGTGGACCCAAGTATGTCGATGTATGATGTTGTAAGATTCGATACATATTCAGGAATAGAGGTATCCACTTAACATAGCATAAGTTAGTACTTATGATATTCCTATATTATATTCGCGTTTCTTTACACATGTACCAGAGGCAAATACCGATGATATAGTTTTAATCGTAATTTATTTACCGTATGTAAAAAAAAGGTCACCTTGGTACTACTTTTGGTATAAGTGAGTTGACACTACATTTTGTTTGTAACTGTTTCTTTATTCAAGGATTCCAATTTCTCTTATCGTGTTACGACATTATAAATTACTCGTTGACAGTTTTATCTGAGTTACTTTTTACATGTTTAATTGAATTTAAGAATTATCTATAGCCCATGACTAAAGAAACCCACTGACTGCTACGCTTAGGTTCAAATACATGTTACGTATAAATTTCCCAAGTCATCTTATTAAGTTGTTAATTTTAGCTCAAACTATTCCACACGTTTAAGAGTTTTCTACAGATAGTGTTTTCGATAGGTAAGTGAAGTCTGCCAATCCACATTTGGCTAGCGTGGTGGACTGTGGTCTAACGACCATTTTTAATATTCGATCCATACATGGATTTTGAAATTCGAGATTCGTGTTTGAAATATTTTGTATGGAGCTTATGTCAAAAACGAATCTAAAATCTACAGCTCTTTAGATCGAATATTGAATTCCGTAGTAAGTCTTCTCATTATGAGGTTCGTGTCTTGCAGTGATTTTATGAACAGGCCTGACATAAGATATTATTCACTAAATTACCGGTGTGAAAACATTATGAAGTTTGGTTTTTCAAGAAAATGAAAATTTTCTCTATTCAACCAAAATACGGCAAACTACTACTACAAAAAAATATTAAAGAGTGAGGCTGAGCAAAATTGATTGATTACGACATAAGGCCATACAAACGGCGTACGTGACTGAATAATACACAAAAAATACAACACACACAATAAATATTACATAATAATTATTTCTAACGATGTCCTTCAGTCTGTGAGTAGTCTTATAAGTGAAATAATTTAATCGTCCAATCTAGCTGTTCATTTTGATCAACTAATCCGAACGAAGCGTAATTGTCGGCGACGAATCAATTTGCGAGCACTCTACACAAACTATATGAATTGTTGTTCCTTATTAGACCTTTAAAGTAATTATATAATTAAATACCTTTGATATGTACATTCTCAGACCTCAGAATCAAACACAAAATGGTTTAAAGCGTTTGTAGGTTATTTTATTTACAGTAAGCAGTTTAAGGTGCGTATACACCGATGGCTTACTTCCTTCTTTAACAGCTATTCGCAGTCCACTGCTGGACTTAACCCTCACCTAATTTCCGCACAGTATCACTGTGAGTCAATGGGAACAATAAGCCTGCTATACCACGCTGGCTAGACGGGTCGGTTGTCGAGTTTTGTGTCTCTTCGCAAAGACCTATTTGCTTCGTGTATTTTCTTTTGTTGTTTCTTGAGACACCCATGGAATGATATAGGGTAGTGACATTTTGTATTCTTAATCCGTCACCACACGGATGGCACATTTTATTAAGTAAAGTTTGCACGTGTGAAGTAAATTTCATAGACTTTTTCCAACAGTTGATAACTTACTTTAACATTGTTATAAAAAAATTGTAGATCTCATAGTGTGCTTGTTGTGCCGTATGTAATAGACAAAGTTAATCAACGTTTGGTCGTAAGATGGGTGGTCGCTAGTTGTGATGTGTTGTGTCAGCATATCCTGTGATATATTTGCGTCAGGACGTTACAGTGTTTCAGAGGACACGTAAAGTCCTCTGGCACGGTTCTTTTCTAGGTAGGTATATGTGAATGACACGTGTGGGAAAAGAACCCACTACACTTTCGCAATGTTAAACGCTGTTGAACTACTAAAGCCTTCGTAAAGACAGAAACCAAAAAGAATAAAGACAGAAAACTTAAAATAACCTTCATGTGAATGTCGCATTATAATTAATATTAAAAAAAATGGGCAAGTGCGAGTTGGACTCGCGCACGATGGGTTCCGTACCATCAACTATAAAAGAAAATCACGTTCGTTGTATGTATACTTAAATACTTTTTAAGTTTCTACCTGTTTATTAAGATCGAGTAACAAATTGCCTAAAAATCACGTTTGTTGTATGGGACTCCCCTTTATTATTAACTTTTTTTTTAAATTTACCTATTTATTTTGAAAGGTAATATACAACTACATATTCTGTGAAAATTTAAAGCGTCTACCTGTTACAGTTAGTAATTTTGAGCAAAAATACGAAAAAAAACACGTTTTTTGTATGGGACCCCTCCTTAATATTTTATTTTTTTTTATTTTTAGTATTTGGTGTTATAGCGGCAACCAAAATACATAATTTTTGAAAATTTCAGCTTTCTAGCTATCACGGTTTATGAGATACAGCCTGGTGACAGACAGACAGACAGACAGACAGAGAGACAGACAGCGGAAGCTTAGTAATAGGGTTCCGTTTTTTACCTTTTAGGTACGGAACCCTAACAAGAGTTTCAGGTGAACCATTTATATTACTCTTGTGTGACAAACGATTATACATTGAAGCCATGAGTTACGTACTCGATAACTGTAAAAAGATAGCTTGCTCATTCTTTTTCTTGTATATTCATTATGTGACATTTAAAATACATTGAACCAAATGACGTTGGTAGTTTGTCGAATTATACGCATGGAGTACCTACAAACATTTAACACTAATTGTAATTAATTTTGTCATAACGCCTCCTAGCCTCCATTACACCATAGTCTTGGAGAAGCAATTTCAAGATAAAACCATTATTATATCAGCCCAAAGACATCCACTGCTGGACAGGCTGCCCCACGCCTCTACACACAGACCGATCATGAGCCACCCGCATCCATCCGCTTCCTAATAAGATCGCCCGTCCACCTTGCCTTACCTCTGCTAAGACGTCAGGTGCATGCCCGCCACTCTAGAACCTTCCTGCCCAAACGTCCATGGGTTCTTCTACCAACACGTTAATCCATTGAAAGTCACTCATGGGTTTGTAATTTTTACTGCCGCAAATGTAACTATTTCCATAAAATTAAATCGAATAATACATAAAGACTGAGTATACTATGCATTTATGCAACATAGCCTTTTTACTGTCATATAATTTATATTTGATATTGTAACTCATCCGAAATAATCTATTTTTAGTTTTTAGATTGAATGCCTACAGTTTATGTAAAAATAAAATTTGATTGTAGGATTTAAATATTGAGATTAAACGTGACGTAACGGACTAAGCGGCCAATTTACTTTTATAGTTCAGTTATAAATCTATAAAACAAATAGATTAGTTATTAAATTGACTGCGATGTCAAAGCCCTGTAATAATAAAAGTACCTAAAGCTTTGAAAAAAGGTTCGTTCAATATGCCACAATAATATATCTTAGTCGTTACTTAGATATAAAGTTTAGGTACTTTAATGGATATGCTTTTCAATGTTTTTATATTTTGTATATCATATGCTGGTGATAAGTATAGGTAGATCTCAAGGTTTGCCAGTGGGAATGGGCGTTCCACAGGGCTCTATTCTTGGTCCGCTTCTTTTTTGAATATATATTAATGAGTATAAGTATAAGTACTACACTGACGGACTCATAAACTGCATCAAAGTAACAGACAACTTTGAAATAAAAATTTTAACCAAGTATGCAAACTTTCTATACAGATTTTAATTGAAACCTCTAGATTGGTTCGTGAACTTTAAAACAGCGTAGGGTCATATCCTTAAGTTTAAGTTTGTGTACTGGAAAGGATCTTAAGACTTTTTTGAAGAAAAAACAGAAATTTAAGGAAAATTGGTTTAATAAAAAAATTGGTTTTAACAATAGACACATGCTTTATGCAAGGGTTTATTTATGTTTTAATAAGGTGTATTACCTCCACGTGCCCTTATTACGGATTCTAATCGGTTCCGCATAGATTTTATTAGGGTTATTAAAAGATCTTGCGGAATATTGTCCCATTGTTCTGAAAGTGCTGTTTTTAGTGCTGCCACTGTCGTGGGCAGAGGATTTCTCGCATATACAGCTCTTTTTAAATTGTCCCAAACATGCTCAATGGGATTAAGATCCGGGCTGCGTGCTGGCCAATTCATTGTACGTATCCCAACCTCTTCGCAATATTGTCGAACTTGTGCAGCAGTGTGCGGCCGGGCATTATCCTGCATTAAAGTAAAATTTTCGCCTATGAATCCCATGTAAGGCACCACGTGATCTTCTAAGATCTCTGTTATGTTGCGATGTGCAGTCTAACCCCCTCTATTACCGTTTTGACGGACCATGTCTATGAACATAAGTTCGGTTCGCCCGTTCATCGATATGCCACCCCAGACCATACACGAACCGCCTCCAAAATCCTTTTCACGGTCCTCAATGCAACTTTGAGCATATCGCTCCCCACGTCAACGATAGACTCTTCTGCGACCATCTGCACCATACAAAAATGTCCTACACTCGTCCGTGAACAATACGGAGGCCCATTGCTCTTCTGTCCAATTAAGGTGATCACGCGCAAATCTTAAGCGAGCTTGTCTGTGAGCTACAGACAACTTTGGACCATTTGCTAATCTAAAAGGGGTGATATCCGCTTCCTTTAACCTTCTTCTTATTGTTCGTGCACTCACATTTACTCCACGCACTTCATTAAGCTCTGTTTTGATGTTAACTGACGTGAGGAAACGATTTCGCAGGGAAGTTGTAACAATAAATCGGTCATCACGACCGGTGCTCGAGTCCTGCCTGTACCACGTCTTCTTCTGTAAGAACCTGTCTCCACAAACCTTCTGTATATTCTAGGCACCGTAGACTGGTTTAAATTTAAATTTCTACCAATCGTTCGTTGATCCAAGCCCCCCCGCACCAGTGCTACAATTTGAGCCGCTTGTTCGGACGAAGTATCCATATTATGGTTCAAAAACTCTCGATGAGTTAAAAAACTAACGCAACAATTCTGCTGGTAGCAATAATTCAATTGACAAAATAATAAAAAATCAATGCGAATCAATTTAAAACTTTGCTTTAAATAATCCGCAAATCTGATACTACGAGTAAATTTTCTTTTCCCGGCTATATTCATTTGTTTTACTGCAGTTCTATTTTTAAATATTGCTTTTTTTTAAGATAAAGAGCCAGTCTCTCCATATTTATATAATTTAATCTAAAAACTTTGCATACTTATTAAAAAAAAATCATTTCAAAATAATCCTGAACTTCGATGCAGTTTATGAGTCCGTCAGTTTACATTGGTTCACGACAAATAATTTGCTACTCAACTCTGGCAAAACAAAATGTGTGAAATGCACTTTGCCGAATGTCAAAAATGTTGTTACTAATATAATTTTAAATAACGAAACAATTAACCTAGTTGATTCAACTGTATTTTTAGGTTTAATTTTAGATTGTAAGCTTCAGTGGGGCGCCCAAATATCCTGTCTGGCAGTCAAACTTAGTTCTGCAGTATTTGCAGTTAGGAAAGTTCGACAATTCACAGACGTAGATACTGCTAGACTAGTTTACTTTAGTTACTTTCACAGTGTAATGTCTTACGGGATACTGTTATGGGGTACGGCGGCCGATATTCAGACAATTTTTCTTATTCAAAAGAGGGCCATACGCGAAATATATAAGTTAGGTGCTAGAGATTCTTTACGAGCTAAATTTAAAGAAGTAGTAATATTTACAGTTGCATCGCAGTATATATTTGCTAATTTAACGTACGTTAAGAAAAACTTAACTCTTTACCGTAAAAATAGTGACTTGCACAAATTGAATATAAGGAATAAGCATAAACTAGTGGGCACTAACTACCGTTTACATAAATTCATAACTAATTTGTGGGACTCGGTATACAATTCTTCAACAAATTACCTCTGGAAATAATGAAGTTACCTCTGCACAAATTTAAAACCACTACTAGGAGTTTTCTTTGAAAAAGGGGTTATTACACTATTAAAGAATTTCTAGATGACAAGACATCATGGGTCTAGTTGCTTTATTAAATTCACTATAAAGCCTTGTATTCATTAGGCAACATTTGTTGATAAACACTGTTTATAAACAGTTTATAAGCAGTGTTTCATCATATCTGGATACAGTTTATAAACATTTCATAGACAAATGTGATGAAACATTGTTTCTGAAACATGTTGCCGTGTTCCCCAATCAAACGGAGAACAAGCCGAAACATTTTGTATATAAGCAAAACTCAACAGGTGTGGACGTGTGTTGCGCGAGTTTATTAACATGGAAGTAGTGTGGTCCAACAACCAAGTTTCGATGCTCATAGAGCTTTATCAACAGCATCATGTACTTTGAGTCTCTTCAAATAGAGATTATAAAGATAAATAAAAAGAAATTATGCTTGGGCCGATATTGCTGCAGAATTGAATATATCGCAAAAAGAAGTGGAAACGAAGATGCATACGTAGAACGCTCACAATTCTTCCGTGAAAAGAAAAAGCTTAGGTCATCAAAAAGACTTGTACTTGTATACCAAATCAAAAAGACTTGTACTTTGTACCATCAAATTCACGACGGGCATGAAGTACGTAATTATTCATTTAAGAGATAATTCCAAATCCACCACCTTTTCTTATTTTTTTTTAGTAGCACTCTTATGAATTATTATGTAAGCACAAGTAGCACCGAGCATCACTACCTCCTCGGGCGACATCTTAACAACAACTGATAAGTGTGGACGGCCATGTTTCAGAAATAGTGTTTACGGTAAACTTGATGATAAACACGTCATAAACAGTTTATCAACAAATGTTGCCTAATGAATACAAGGCTTTATTGTTCTTTTTATGACTGTGTTATATACTCTCTTCTTAATTAGTAACATGTTAAGTGGAGGTGCCTTGTGAACACTCGTGATGTTTGCAGGGTTTGTATATTTTTTATGATTTGTTGAATCTAGTACATATATCAGTTTTTATCCCTGATCTAATCATTGTTCACTTGTCACCTTTACCAAAATTCTTTAATCTATTGGTTGCTGATACATCTAAACTGCTGTCGCTATAGTGTTTTGTTGTTGTACTATTCACATATTTTTTCATATACATTTATTTCTAATCAGTGTCGCAAAGTGTTTTGGCTGTGTCAGCAATCATGGTACCACAAATTGTAAGATTAAGATTCTGATGTAAAAAAGAGTGCCATGAGTTTCTTCCAGGCTCTTCTCATAGCCCTACCATCCCGAACCTGGTTGTAAAAAAAGAAATGACGTTCATAAGTGTTGCTTTTGTAACTTATATGAATAAATGAGTTTGAATTTGAATTTGGTATATAAAGAAAATAAATATCGTATCTCTGTAAAATAAACAGGTAAATAATACCCATGGCATTAAGTTCGTTTACGTACTAACTTTCTGCATATAAAGTATAAATACATTAAAAATAATATAGTATTATTAGTATCATAGTAAGCCATTATTCACTTTGAATCACGGACAAGTATTAGGACAAAAATGGTTATTGAAATCCAAAACCGAAGAGCTTCCACGCGTAATGTCATTTTTATTCAAGTGGTACCAAGAAGAGATTTCATTTCTAAAGAAAATTAAGAAATGGCTTACAGCGGCACGTCGAAAGATCGCACACTTTGAATACCTTTCTACTGCCGAAGATTGAAGTGTTGTGTCCAACCAGACGTCAGTACTTGAGACACTAGACCCAAATCGCGAAGTGTTTTTGAAATAATTCAAAACAATTTCAATTTGGTATATATATGTATATATTATATATTAGGTTCACATATTCTGACTGAGTTTGTACAGATTTTTTTGCCATAATGAATGACGGTTACAAAAGAGTAGTCTGTCATTCTGTATCAATAGTTCGAAATCTACACGCGATGTGACAAATTAATGCATTTCTTTCGGGCGAGACCGAATTCCTATACCGCCAAAATAAAACGAAGTCCACCACTGCTCTGTTCTAGTTCATGTGCATTTTTGTATGTAAATGAACTTTGTCCATGCAGAACGTCTCTAGATCAAACCTATGGTATGCCTGACTGACTTTTCAAAGTCATGTGCTGATTAATATTTTAAATATGGCCTGTCCTGCAGGCCTATTCAGAATCTCACGACAACTAATCGAATCGTATGTCATCGGTACCGTAATCCAATCTAATGCGCTTTGTCAATGTTATTCAGAATCATTTGACTTCGGATTCGGTTGGATTTTCGCTAAGTCAATTTGATTTCGATAACACATTATGATGCGTTTACTGAGTATGCTTGCATAGATAAATGTACACACGAAAGTACAAATTATTCAAATATAATTTGCTTTGTAGAGCTATTTTGATAATCTAGATTAAAATTAAAGCAAATTATATGACATCAATTTTATATAAAAAAATATATTTATATAAATGAAAAATAAACACAACTATGTACCTATTCATGTCATTGAATGCAACCTATGAACAATACTTACTTACTTCCTAAACACTAACCAATAAAAGGGAAGAAGTTTTTGTACTTTTACTTTTTGTCAAATTGTATTTTTTGTGTTTGATTCGAAAAGCCTCTAAGTTTTAAGTGGTTACTTTACTATAAACTAATATCGATAAAGAGATAGAAATGCAGACTTCTCCATTATGACAGTAACAAAACGTGTTTAGAAAACAAAATGATGATATGACGTGGAAGAAGACAGAAGCCGCTTGGGAAAGCATTTTTATTATAATGAATGATCGATCTGGAGGAACATTCTGATTGACCAAGACTGCAATACCTTAGGAGCTGTATCGTCAGTATCAAAACAGCGCCTCCACTAGATAATGTGGACTTGGAAAGTGTTGTTGACTCTGATGAACTGCCAGCTCAAGAAAGTCAAGGTAAGTTTAGTGATTATATTTAAATAAGTAATAATATAAAAGAGACCCACACTAGGACACAAACCTTTATTGCAGAACCATACTCCAAGAACTTAGGGTCTCAAGCCAACCTCACCTGCAAGGCGCATAGGGTTCCTACCAAGAACTTAGGGTCCCAAGTGTACAATTATTTTTCAAATTAATTTCACTTTTGTTTTCTTTGCAGCTAATGTACCAAGTGAATCACTACAAGGTATGGGAGTTTGAAGAAAAGGAGTGGAAGGAAGAGGAACATAAAACAAAACAAAAAAATAATATTAAATGAATAAATGTTTATTTTGTTTCTGTCATTGCCATTGATTGCAATGTAATGTAGGATAATGCAGGCAACTATTATAGCTTGCACACAAGCTATAATTTTAATATAGGTGACATTAAAATTAGCTATTAGTTGTCTAAGTACAGGTCATCTATTCTTGCACACAGTAAATCATCGTTCAACTATATTCCCTATTCCTATTATGTCTCATTAAGTTTTCTGTGAGGGATGATGGGTTCAGAAAGGGTGTCAAAAGATATTGCTTTACTCATATCCGCTATCACCAAGAAGTAAGCCATCTTTAAATTGACCAGTTCCAAGTCATTGTTTCAAAAGTGAATTATTGAATATTATCTGATCATGGACAGATCCTGGCAATTTTGCTACAAAATCCAACTATTTTAATAGCCTAATGCAAAACCACTTGAACATTAATCGACAAATTTTCCTTTCTGTTTCTATAACTTCACCTGAATCACCTCAATCAAGTATTACTTTCATTTTAATATTGTTCTAAGCAGGTATACATATAAGTAAATTAACATGTTGTGTCCTTGTCATGATAATGTTAAGAAATACCTCGCACCAGGCGAGTACAATCTAGAGCTATGACATTTCATAAAAGCAATCTTGTAGTGTAGCTACTTCAGACGTCAGGGAATTATAACTAAGTGTAGTTGAGCAATAGCTGCAGTAACTTTCATAACAATACAGCATGCCATTGGTGGACTGTCACCACAAAGATCAGCCACGCTTCTTAAGTGGGATGCAGTACTTAGCGAGATACCTAAGCCTAAGTATTGAGGGCTTCACACACAGCAGCTATAATGTAAAGATGTACATTATAGCACGATACATCTCATTACATCTTTCCATAGAAATCGTCAGGAGACCACACACAACAGCTATAATGTATATTTTTACATCTTCGAATCTTAAGATACAGAGCGATACGAAAATATACATTTATAGTGCGTCAATCGGGACGTATGCCAATGAAATGAAGGGAAATAAACATTACATTACCTGTTGTGTGTGTGATACATAAGCTATACATCCCGGCATGTAATATACATTAATATACATTATAGCTGCTGTGTGTGAAGCGCTTTATACTTGTTATTGTGGAAACTGCTTGATAGGTACCTAAATAAATATTTTTATTAGGGAAGTACCTAGGTACTTCATTATTGTTGTAACAGTAAACTAATGAGTTGGTGTAACTTCTTGTTTAGATGTAGGTACAGTAGATTTGATAGGTTGTATTAGTAAAATCTGCTTACTGCATATTTCGATAGGTACACGAAATCTGGCAGAAAAATAATGTTTCACCTAGGTCAGTAAAATAATACCTACCTAATAATCACGGAATGTAATACTTTCACGAATTCTAGGTAAGGTACGTTATCGCTACGTCATAAGATTACAACATCTTCAATCAAGTCAAATAGGTAAATACATTTTTATTGATAAATTATATAGAGTAATCATATTATGTTTATGGAAAATGACAACGGACAACTTTCTCAACTAGAAAATATAAACTTAGTAAACACACTAATATTGGTATTTGGCACTTGGCAGATGTCTTGGAAAGTAAGTGTGGAGGATAAAGGTGTGGTGTTCCTCCAACTAGAGGGAGGAGCCTCTAACCAAGCTGGGTGGTCGCGCTTGGTGGCCTGCAGGCCGACGGATATACTTTTGAACTTGTATATATGCCGCTTGGCTCGCGAAAGTTGATATCGCGGTTGAGGATTTTTGAATTTTTCCCGCGTTGTTAGGTGGCGAGTGTCGAGGTAGTTCTTTCGTCATTGGCTAGATGGCGTTGTGCGGGTGTTATGTAGCTGGCCGCTACATAAGTAAGTAACTGGAACGCGAATGTCGTGAAATAAACACATGAAGTTACGGGTGCCTTTCAAATTTCTTTGGTGCCTTTACATTTAGGATATTTCCCAATAAATATTGGATTTGATACCTACCGAAAAAGGATAATCTTCTATATACCACGATACCTGCCGCTCATTCTGAAATGGCGGGAAATTAAGTATCAAATAGGTAGGCTATTTGATTTTCATTCAATTCATTTATAAATATAATTAACTATAGGTAAAAAAATAGTTCGAGTAACAATCTGATGCTATATGTAGCTCTCGATTATGTTTCCACAACAATTATCGGATTTTGCTGTCAACCTGCGTTATCGAAGCATTCTGAATAGCATTGACTTACGATAAGTATCTAGTTATCGGGCGTTATGACGTCACATTCGATTCGATATCTTTGACGTGATTTTAACATTCGAAACGGTTGTTCTGAATAACAAACTGAAGTAATCGTACGATATGAAACCGAATCGTACGAAAACTGAGTTATCGTGACATTCTGAATCGACCTGCTGTGCCTCGAAAAGCACGTGTGATCGTCGATTCCATGTCATAAAGAATTAAAGACGCGTCATTGTCGAACTGACAGTTCGTTACGGTAAGTGTAAAATAAAGAAATAGTGGAACAAAGCCTTAGAATACAACCTAAAGGAAGAATATAACCTAAAGGAGTTCCGCCAAGTAACGCCTGATTCAATCAACTATACCTTAGAATATACTTCTATAATATAGCTATATCTTTGAGTTGAGCTATATTCAGATGACAGTACTGTAGCTCTATTAAAAATCATATAAGTATTCTGCAAAAATACTTAGATGAATGACGCAGATCTTGGAAGCAACGATAACACTAGGATGACGCTGATGATTAATAACTTTGCCTACAAAGCCCTGGCTACCACACAAAAAATATTAAAACTCACAAAGATAGTAATAACAGTCACGCCGATACAAATCCGTGGGTTCTATACTATCGACACACAGAAATAATAACTGGAGTATAAACGTGATTGGTCGGTTATCTGCGATACCCCGCGTTATTACAGCATCAAACGCTTCCGTCTGCGTCACGTGCAACTACACTTTTATAACTGCCACTCCATAATATTATGGGTAATCTACGCAGCACTAGCTTCTGTCCACGGCTCCGCCTGCGAGGATGACGGCTATTGCCACAAAAAGTAGCATGTTATTCTGCGAACCGATTCTCGTGTTTCGACGGACATTGACACTATTTTAAACGAAATGTGATAAGATTTTAAATAGACTTGCAATATTTTGCAGTCTAATTTGACACTTATAGATCGACGTTGACACATAGCTTGACACTTTGATCTATTTATGATCCAGTCGCTATATCATACGGGAATTCAAATTATCACACTGACACTAGATCAAAACTGCATTTTGAACAACTATAGGTAATTATGACGAGAATTAGCTTTCTGATGTTATAATACTTTAAAGTTTCATGAAACTTAATTCAGTTCTTTTCCACTTATACGACTTCTAGAATTTACGACACTAGACTGTGAATGTTTTCCAACACATTGTACTTATTTTGTTACTTCTGAGAACCATTTAATTTTAAAGAGAGTACCCGCGGATCCTAAGATAACCTCTAGGCACAACACAATTACTTCGGTATTACAGATACAAACGTGTACAGAGTAAAGTTTTCTTTAGGCTCACAGGTTTTTAGAAAGAAACTGTTACTTTATAGTACTGCAATGGCGAGTAGAGTCTATCATAGTAATTATTAATATATCCTGTGGACTCAATACCTACACAAATACTAATTCCCTACCGTGCTCGTGAAAATAAATCAAAACAAATAACTAAGGCGGCAGTTGGTACTGCCCGATGACAATAAATGATGCAAACGAGCAAAATAAACAAAGCGTTGATATTTCACCAATAACCTCCTAAACTGCAAGCACACGGCGCGCACTCAATAAATAAGAAATGTGCGCGAATGTGGATTAAATCAAATACTGAGAAGGCCTGCGCATGAGCACTCAACGGGTAACAATGTTGTTGTAACGACTACATTTTTGATGAACATTTACTGTTCGTGGGATACATGATATTTTTGCCTCTTAATTTTTTCTATTGAAGAGCTATTGATTCAGCACCGCACCGTAATACTTTCATACATAGATGGCCTACCAATGATAATGACGGAGTTGCTTATCTAATTTAAGTGATGTTTTACGAGAAATTGTTATTTTTAAATAATCTGTATAAATAAAAAAGGAATAATAAATCTAATATTTATTCTATAGTTCACAATCTATAGTATCTCATGCAACGTAAAACTCATAACGTAAACAAAATATGATCTTAAGCCTAAGCTAATTTAGCACTTGGCTGAAAACCAAACATAAATACAAAAACACGTGCAGCTCGTCCTAATTACACCAGACACAGAATAAAATCCTTTCATAACGTCAAATAATAAACAAGAAATTCAACATAAATAAACAGTGTTGATCGTTTGAATGTTCGCCAAAAGCTCCGGATTTCCGATTCCAATTATTTATTTGTTCGCGACGAATCTTCGCATTAATCATGTATTGGCGAAACAGATGTGAGATTGTGAGAAAGTTGCTGAGATACTCGTAAGCCGACGTTTCGTGAAATCACTTGATATTTGATGTAAAAGCTCATGAGATTTTATTTCTGTAGGCTGTATAGGGGATAATCCTTTTCTGTACCTACATATTGTAATGTATGCTCGAGAAACAGAGACTTACTACTTAAATTAAAGTCACACTTATTATCTACTTAAATTTAAGCCTAAGTTCATGATCGTATTATTTAAAACATAAATATTTTTTTGTTCAACTAAATATTGTAACTGATGACGTAGTGATTTGTTGTGAAATGTGCTGAACTGTGAATATGATCCCAACAGAGGACAATGATGTGTGTTTAAAATCATAAATTTCAAGTCTAATTATTCTTAGAGTCCGATGTGTAAATGTAAGTAAAATCCAGCACGATACAGGATAAAAAGTGTCAACACTTTTTGTACTTTTGCCCTAGGAAACACCTTTACTCATTTCATAAAATACCCAGGAATTTCATAAAATAACCTAACTAATGATGCATAACCATGGCTTGACATAAGAAAGAGACGGTTTCAACGTTTCAAGGACAGTGATAAAATATATGTTATTTTGTAAATATATCCGACGACGTTGGAATCTAGAACATCATTGACACATGGTATTCGTTAGAATACTCACATTAGATTAGTAAAAGTAGCAAGGTGGTCCACAGCTAAATTATAAATAAAAATTGTTATTTCATAAACTGTACTGTCAGACAAAAATAAGGCATTATGAACTTTAGATATGGAAATTAATAATTTATTATGTTGATATATGAGAGTTTTTAGACAATTACCTAAGCACTAGTAAATCAGGAATATTATTCTTTGTTGTCTAATAGTACCTAAAAACTAGATAAAATATGGGTACATAGGTACTACAAATATTTTTGGAAACCTTATCATTCTAGACTGTCTCGTTGGTCTCGCGGCATAAATGTACGCGTGGGATTGGGAGGTCTCGGGTTCGATTCCCGGGTCGGACAAAGTGTTATTGGGTTTTTCCGTTAGGAAATTCTCAGTAGCAGCACGGAGTCTGGTAATGTGCCCGGTACGGCAATAGGCTTACGTGGGACCTAAAAATTCATGGCGAAAATATGTGGCTGCACCTCTGCCTACTCCTTCGGGGATACAGGCGTGAGTCTTATCATTCTGGCGTCTCACTTTAGATCCTAGAACCTAAATTTTTTCTTCGTTTCCCTTCCCAAACAACTTTTACACAAACATTTAATCAAAACACAGAGGGCACTCAGGTTTGAAACAAAAAAATATCCTTGTGGTTATCGAACACACAACACTTGGCATTGTATTGGGGCCAAGCTCACCTCAGTAGTGCAAAACAGTTTTAAAATTAAAAGTAATGGAGGATGCTCTTGTTACCTACACGTACTGCGGTGTCAGCATGTTCTATTTAAAAGAATTTAATTTAATTTTAACGCCAAAGCAGCGCGTTTTATAAAGAATATTTTTGAATTATACTTACAAAGGATAAGATTCTGTCCTGAATTAAATTTGTAAACCGTGTGGTGGTGGCATATTCATTCATTAGTTTAAACGAAGATATCGGTAAGAAAATAAGATGATGACAGTCTACCGAACAAGTTAACTTTAACCTTAAAGCGAAAGTTGCATTTTCAAATAAATTTTATGTTAAACATTATCGCAATATTTACCACGTACGGTGAACCCTAAATAGGTATAGTAAAAGTTTTAATGCATAGAATAGATTGTTTTTATACCCATAGAAAACATATCAATTTATATTAATTTCACACAGTCAGCTATGTAAATCTCAAGATATTTTCAATTTCGTGTCCATCTGAATTCAATTTTGGCAGTTTTCATCTAATACCGTCGAATAAAGAATATGGACATTTCTAACTTCGCTTTGGCTATTTGAAAAGAGAATTGCTTTCGTCCAAAATCCCTTAAGGTACCATCACTGTAAAATGAGCCCCATTTAGGAGCTTAGTGATAAGCTTCGCAGTGGATCCGAAAAATTTAGTTTCTTTATAAATGTTATCTACGGGGCCAATCTTGGATTGAAAAATTGAGATGGTGGATGGATCTCACTTTAGTCACGCCATCATTTTTTGCTGTTTATCTGAGCACGTCACTTAGGTTAAGTTTTTGATGACAATTTTGTCTATTGTTTACGTACTTAAAAACAGTAGCAATGTATGAACATAATAACTAAAGATACTGTGTATTAAAGAAAAATACTGTATACTAAAGTAAAACTAAAAAATAAATCAAACTACAAAGAGGAAACAAAATTTGACAAACATAAGAACTAAAATCCGATAAATCTAAAAACCGCCCAGTCAATATGCTTTGTATTTATTTATAAAATTCAACGTTTTTATCTTCATAAATTCCAAAACATTGTAATAAAAAAACCTTTTCTTTGAAATAAAATAAAAGGTAAATAACTTTTCAAAGGGTAGCGAGTTTCAAGGGAGCGTCCCTTTCAGAGTAAACTTGGTCTGTAGTAGACAAATAACAAAAAAATTGTGCTAATTGAGCACTTTGGACGTTCGATTAAGTGTTCATTGTTCGCTTAATGAGTCGAACAAGTTTCGGTCAAGGTTATGAAGAACAAGCTTAACGGATTCCCGTTAATACCTTTTCCGTGTTCTACAAAGACCGGCACGAATTGCGAATGCGAATGGGTAAGGCAAAATGTTAGTGGCTGATTTTCTGTTAATACTGAGAGTATGAGCAATTGTTAGGCTTGACAGGCCTAAGTGACAGCGCATAAAATAATTCCAAAATAGAAAATTTTGATTACTAATCTTTTGACACCCCATTTATTAAAATCGGTTTTGTAGTTTAGGCGCTACTGTGGAACATACAAACATACATAGACTGCCAAAAACATTACCCTTCCTCTTGGTTTTACCGTAGTCGGGTAAAAATTGACAACTCACGTCATTATGTAGCACTGTCATTACCACAGAAGAATAACTGAAGCATGGAAGGAACGATATTTTTAAGAACAAATTGAATATAGCTACACTCTTCACTCATATGATAAATTAGAGTTGCCAGAAGAAGATGGCACTATGTTCGTCAGTTAGGGCTAAAGACAATTTGAACACAAATATCGTAACTTTTTAATTTAATAGTGACTGTGCAAATCCGCTATCGATATCGATTAAAGTTTCAATATAGGTTCAAAATCAAACGGAATTGTAAAGTATATTATTTATATGTTATACATTTTAAATTCCGTAACTTTATGTCCACAGCAGTCAGAACGCTAGTTGATGGACAGTCTTTAAATAATTAATACACAAACTTGCATTTTTAAACTGAAATTATATATTTTTGTTTCAAATGGTACTCAGTAGCACATAATCTTTCGAGGCGTTATTTTCTAATTTTCATGGTATTTTTCTTTACGCATCAACAGCCTTTTCAAGTCCACTGCTGGTCTTTAACCTTCCGTGGTGGAGGTTTGGTCTACTATAATACCACACTAGCCAGACGTATTCGTATAGGGTTTTATTTCGAGATTTCCTTCTCTTGTTTCTCTTAGTCGCCTCATACGACACCCTCGGCATAAATGTTTATTTACACTTATTTATAGTTAGTTTTTCACCTGTAATGAAAGCTGTAAGTGGGATTAATAAATATCAAGTAAATAAATCATCACCCCCTACTCTCTCTCTAATCTCAATAACATATTTTTATTAGAGAAAGCAAATAATTAAGATAAAAGCAAAACTCATTGCTTAAGCATTATGATAACTGAGAATGGCATATCCAAAATAATTCTTTACAAGGATAGGAGATAGTCGACATGGATTTTATCAAGCAAAAAACATAAAAATTTACTTAAAATAGATAAATCAAACAAAACCTTGAATAGTGCCCAAAGGTTTTTTATTGACAATAATCACTTTATTGAAATTTTCTCATTACATAATACAATACAGTTCAAGCTGTACGCTTGTGGAATACGTTGCCACTAAATATTAGACAGGCTAAATCCCTACCAATTTTTAAAAACCTCGTCACTCAACACTACTTGACATTTTGATCATTACTGTTATTGTATGTATAATGTTAATTAAATAGTAAATAGTTTCTAGTAATGGTTTATTATATCATAAGGTATTTAAGTATGTATTATAGTGGATATATATATATGTATATATTTATATACTTTTATATAAATATATATGCACATTATATAATTATATATATCATCTTTTATAGTATCTATAATTTTATTAGTATAGTATTAATTATGTATGTAGTATTGAGTATATAGTATTTATGTTAAAGCTATTTAGTACGAAGATTATCTATACAAATAATTGCTAAATATTATGTAGTACACCAGTAGCTACCCGATTTCGCTTATTATAATTGAATATAGTCCATCAGGTTGTCTGGAAGAAATCGCAACCTGCGATAAGACCGCCCATGTACAACTAGACCTAAGTTTGTAAATGTTTTTTCTGTAATTATTTTGCCTCTGGTGTACAATAAAGCATTTTCTATCTTTCTATCTATCTATCTACATAGTGTAGGTAATACAAATCTATGTGTAAAAAAATTATGTGCGGGATCGGACACTTTTCAGTCATACATGTGACACACAGAATATTTAGAGAGAAAAAAATTGTGGCTAGACTAGCCCTTCGATTTTATCTTGGGATCGGCTCATTATTAGTCCACTAGTCGAACAAGAACAACCAAGTTTTGGTCTTTGGGTAGATGACATTTAACAAAATTTCTTTCAAATGAAGATTCCCTTATTTTGATGCATGTCCACTCAGTAGTCGTGACTATGAAAGCAGACAATTCTTATCAAACCTTCAAATTACTGTCCTTTAAATATTACTGTCTTTGTAAAGAAAGATCAGATTTTTTCTATAGGTGCATTAATTTTTTTTGTAATATGATGGATTCTAACAAGCTTCGGAATTCATTACTGTTGCTGATAGTTTAAATAATAGCAAGTAATTATTTAAGCACTCACACTGATATGTTTAGAAGGGAGGAGCCATCTGTCATTACTATAAAAACATTCCGCAGTAAAATGCTTGGAACAAATTCTATGGTGCTTTCTAGGCACCCAATTTTCTCCACGACATACTGCAGCAATCCACTTATTTTATAAATTTTTATCACGTGCACATATAATCTAAAAAATAACGAGGTAAAAATATACGGTGGATAGACATATCGATAAGATTTTTTACAACACTTGAAAAGTCGATATAAATATTATACGACTAAATTCAAAATCATAATAGAACTGTTATAAAAGAAAAAAACACTAAGGTTATATAATTTGATAGCATAATATTGCCTAAATTGTATCTTACACGTCAGTTAACTGTGTTCAATTTGGGAGTACTAGGACGGTCTCTATGTATATTATCCAATCTCTTTGGTCATTACAATCAAAAATTTTAGTTGCCTACCAGATATTTTGATAAAAGAATGGAGTGTCAATGGAATGGTTATATTATTGTAATGCAATTGTTTTCTTTTGTGTCTCACCCATCCATCATTAACTTCTTCACAACATACAGTTTTTGTGCCTATAAGTGCCATCTAAATAATAAAAAGACTATCACAGTATATTTGCAAAGTGCGATCATGGCCTTAAATGTAAACTATCGTACAATTCCGCATCCCTATATATCTTCCCGCAAGTCCTCTGGCTGAATGCTAAAAGTCAAGGATTCGTCGACCGCCGTCCTTGCTTGAAGGCTATGGGGATCAGCTTTTTCACGTTGAGAGAAATCAATTAAATCGACAACATGCTGAAGGACGATCTATTAATTAAACGGCACCGAACTAATAAGTGGTTATGCTATGATCTGCGACGCAGTGGGCGTGATAGTCATAGTTTAGGACAATATGATCCTTATTTACTGTTATCCCAATAACTTGTGGAGGTCAGCTGTTGTAAGTCACTTTGTTGGAAACTGATATTGAGTGATCAGATTTATAGTTATTGGAGCATTTAAATGACCTCTCTATAGACGAATAATGAACAATGGTGTAGACTTTTATATGAACTGTATTGTATCTAAACAGTTGGGTGACTAAGAATTTTTACCCAGCTATTGAATGGATAAAAAGTGTTTCATACCAAGTAAGCATGTTACAAAGTATATATATCGCGAATGGGTTGGCTAAAAAACCTGGCCAGTCTTGGACCTGACCGACCTCCGTAGCAGCGCGATGCAATCCTAATTGACAGTTTACGAAAATATCAATAGGTTATTGGAGTATTTTTTATTTAATTATTTATTAGTCTCTGATATAAGATGTTAATTCAAACAAATATATCAATGTGACAAGTACAGCTGAAAAAGTTATCATCATCAGCCTTTAACAGTCCACTGCTGGACTAGGCCTCTCCTTTGAAAAGGAGGAATTGGCCTACTATACCACGCTGGCCAAACGGGTTGGTATAGGGTTTGTATCAAGTTTTCTTTCTCTTACAGTGCAGTACTCTGCATAATATGCTCCCTTCGTCCGCTCTTACGACACCCATGGGATGATATGGGGTGATGACATTCCGTATTCTTAATCCGTCACCACACGGACAATGTTTAAAAAATTAAATTTTTGAAAAAGTTATAGGCTAGTAAAATGAGTAGGTACGAGATCCATATTTTACACCCGTCTCACAAAATTATAATTATTCGTACGGATTTAGCTATGCTGTTCTCACAGTACCTTAAAGTGTTTAGTATTTTCAACTGAGTGTAAAAGTAAATAGGTCTGAAAGCCCCTTGTAGCAGATGCTACGTTCTAAGATGCTACGTGCTACGTTCTGGCGTAGATCAGTTTGGTAGATCGCTAGCTTCGGATCCTATTGCGTTGCGTGACTCGTCGTCGTTCAAGCTCAAAGGATACAGGTGAATAAGTGTACTATCTCAAAACAAAAGTGAGAGTTAGTGTGTAATAAGTACATAATTTATTATTATTACTTACTGCATATGCATTCTTCGTAACAACACTAATATATAATATACGTATCCTTAGCCAGCTAATTATACCTATTTTAGGAACATTTCCTGTGTTGATACTAAATATTTTAATACCATGCTATCCTGGCATGCCTAAGCATACGTAGCAATTCGTAAATACCCAGCTTTATTATGTATCCATATTTTAATAATATGAGGAAATATAATTTCCAAAATGCAATAAAATAAAGCAAAGTACCTCTAAAATTAACCAGCAGACTGTAGTGTGTGTCATATTATTTTACTGCAAAGCAACGCATCAAGCATTTATTGTCGTCCCGAATAATCCCGTACCACTTTTCCCACATAAACAAAAAAACTATCACAACAAACGTTCTCCTACGTAGGCCGCGCTATCTGATTGACAACCGCGAGCGTGTAACAAACAAAACATCACGGGTATTTTCTGTCAGCATCGTCGAAAAGCCGCCTCTGCAATATATCACATACTTAGGTACATGAAGGGCGGTTTCAGATTAGCTTATTTTTCTGCGCGTATACGGTCGTTTCAGCATACGCGCACGTAGGCACGTATAGGCGCGCCGTTTGGCACACGCGCAACCCGTAAGAGCATTGATGCGCTTCTAAGCTCGTATAAGCGCGAATCCATGTTGATACCGACACGATATCACTATTGTTTCGAGCGAACACGCCGGAATATGTCCGTTACGCGAGTCGTTTTTGAAGCGTGTAAGCGCGTATGCTGAAACCACCGTATACGCGCAGAAAAAAACGCTGGTCTGAAACCGCCCTAGAACGAGTATCACACATCACATCGATTCAGTATAAGCATGCGATCCATGACAGCTCACATGCCAGTTTCGCGGACCATTGGTCGGGATAACAGCGTAGCCTTTCGTTCCTATTATTGTTTACTTTTCATTCGACATTCATTCGTTCAGTTGTCACCACGGTCGAGGAAAGTATCGGCTCAATGTGTTGTTGGGTATGAACCTGGTTTATTGAAGATACTGAGCTTGGCAATTGTTAAAGGATACGCGATTTTTACCTTCACGTCACAACGATTTAATATTTCTGTAGATATGTTCATACTTACTACAGCTGTAGTCAGAATATTTTACCAGAATGTTTGGAATTTTCCTCAATTTAGAGGCACTCAAGTTTCAACAGGTCAGCAATATTCTACAATATCACCAAAAACAGTAGAAATCTATGATTCTGGTCCTAAATAAATTAATATTTCGCTCCTAATTCATCTTAATCGAAACAATTTTTTTTAATTATTTTCTTATTACGTCCCGTTGCATTTAAAAAAGTTGCAAAAAAGAGATATTAATAATCTCGATTCATTTACAGCTAGTATACCTCTCCATCACACCCTATCTGTATCCAATATCAGTTTGTTGTGATTTCGTTTATACCCACATTTTGTTTGGAATTTTAATCTTTAATTTGTTTACGCTAGAGCCCGAACACACGTTTTAATTTACCCAACGATACGTTGAAATGTTTACAATTAATTTATAATTGTGTGCGTAATGTGTAAAAAAATATTTTTTGTTTGTTAACAATCGGTATTGGTCCGTTCACGAAAATAGATTTCACTCATTACTATCGATGTTGTGGAAGTGGGCCACCAGATGGCGTTTCGTCGCCTCTAATGACACTTATGGGAAATAGTATGGTGGTTTATTTTTAGCGCAGAACTTCAGAGTTTGAAAGTTTGTCGGTTTGGTAGTGAGTTCGATACCCCGCTGGGGACAAATATTTCGTACGAGCTGCGGATATTTGGCCTCGGAAGCAAGTTGTGTAGACCGCAGCTAATAATGAGTTACAAGTTTTGAACACGTGCTGCTCACGTAATTGTGAACACGAGGACAATAATTTTATTAAGTTATATTATTATGTGTAGTGACAGTGACAACTTACATGTATGTATGCAGATTAGAAACTTCATTAAAAACTTTAACATCGTTATTAAAGTATAATTGAAATTAAATTCTTTATTGATAACTAAGTACATAACATGTTTTTTTATTTTTTATTTATAGTCTCACGCATATATTGCCGGAGGGGTAGGCAGAGGTGTAAATATTACACCCACATTACCCCAAGAATTAATTAAATTCACTTAATATGTTATCGTAAGCATATCTACAAAACTTGATGAGCAAAACTTGTTACACTTGTATCATGAATTTTATTAAGTTTGACCAGCAGAGACAAAGATAGTCATAAAAATCAGCGCTTGTTTCTTCTATCTTCTTCTGTCAAAAGCTGACTCTAGCGCCAAAATTAACTTTTCTATCGCAGAACACTCATGACTCAAACTTAAACAACAACAACAACAAACACTTGGCTATAAATGTGTTCCCTCCGTTTATATGAAATTAATTTCTGCTCCATCAAGTGCAGACAGTTGACAAATAGTTTCTACGTCTTGTCTATTATTGCAAACTGCAGCACAAAATTAAATTTACGCAACAAAAAAATTAAAAATAAATGTACCTAATACATATTGTTCTTTTTTCTGTGAAGAACTGAATTTACTACTGCGTACATAAGCCAAGTACAGTTACATATTATCGTATTAATAGGTCCACAACCTAAATTTAAGTTACAAATGTATCCTTCTATTGACCAGATTAAACCTATAAGTAAATTACGTTTGTCCATTAAACCAGATAAGAGGCTCAGAAGATAACAAAGGGCTCTCCACCAAAACATAAACACAATCCAAGAGCCGCTCTTTCAGTATAGTTTAGTAGTCGCTACTAAACTATATTACTGTCTGTCACATTATTATTGCTCTTAATCTGCGCCCGGTGACCCAATCTGCCATTAGTCCCGATATTGATCAAGTCCGCCTCATCTGTAACTACTGCGTTGTCTTGTTAGGCTTGGCTCATACTTGATGCAGCGTTCATATTTAATAAAACGCGCTGATCCTACATCGCGCGATGTTTATGTTCTTGCTAGGGCTTCACTTCAGAATCATATGTACTGAATAACGAATGTCGCATAAATCAGATTTCAGCAGTGATTTTTAGGGTTCCGTACTTAAAAGGTAAAAAACGGGACCCTATTACTAAGCCTCCGCTGTCTGTCTGTCACCAGGCTGTATCTCATAAACCATGATAGCTAGAAAGCTGAAATTTTCACAAATTATGTATTTTGGTTGCCGCTATAACAACAAATACTAAAAAAAGAAAAATAAAAATATTAATGGGGGGTCCCAAACAATAAACTTGTTTTTTGTTTCGTATTTTCTGCTTAAAATTACTAACGGTAACAGGTATACGCTTAAAATTTTCACATAACATGTAGTTATATATTATCTTTCAAAATGAATAATTAAATGAATAAAAAAAGTAAATAATAAAGGGGGGCTCCCATACAACAAGCGTAATTTTTAAGCAATTTGTTATTCGATCTTTATAAACAGGTAGAAACTTAAAAAGTATTTAAGTAAACATACAACAAACGTGATTTTCTTTTATAGATGATGGTACGGAACCCTTCGTGCGCGAGTCCGACTCGCACTTGCCCAATTTTTTATAACGATGCTGTATTGTGTTAAACATCTGCTTCCGCAAAAGAAATCAGTGAAACAAAACATCTTATAACTGTAGCGTTCAAATTGTTGATCAAATTAACTTTAATGAGTTAATTGATGTGTTAAAATAAGCAGTTTTTTTGTATAATGTACTATACTAACTGAATTGACAATTTCACAAACACGCTGCTATTATTATAGCTTATACGTTAATAAATAAAATATGCCAAAAATACTTCTAAGACTTGTAAGCTAAAGATTAACAAATTCAAAAAGATTGAAGAACATAATTCGCTGAAACATCACAATTTTGAGCTAAATCAGTAACTTAATTACGCGTATTTTGGGATATAATCCTTTAATTGCGTCTCACCGCTTCGTCAAGTTTAAGCTGACCCTAATTCCTTCAACGTTCAATATGATATGACTTTAGAACATTGACATCTATGGCTTCAAATTAGAGACTCAGATGACGAAACGGGGGATGAAATTATGTAGCCCTTTGTTTATTCGCTTATCTTTACGCTCCATTTCCTATAAGGGGATGAGCTGAATTGTAAGCGGCATTAATGCAGGGTAATGTTTGGGCATACGACATCCTTCAGTGATATTGGCTTACCACATGGCCGTGTGTGATGGGAAGAGAAATTGTTTCCCGAGGGGTTACTTGCGTCACTCAATTAAGTGCGTCCTATTTCCGTCGACAAAAAGTACGTGTTGATTGTCCTTTGCACGTGAAGGGTTAATTGTTTTTTGAAAGGTTAACTTGATCAACGTGAGTGAAATAAATAAGTTTATAAATGTCAGAAGATAAGGTGTTTTGTATTTGATAAGATGTTGTGTAATGAAATCAAATAAAATTGATAACATTTCCGTGATCTGATGTGATTCGTGTTCCGAGTTAACGGTTCTTAAATTGCTTTCAGATGTTTTGTACGAATGAATGCTTCCGCAGGCAATAAGAAAAGAATGCAGAATTTATGCGTTTCATATGAAGATGCAGTCGTAAACCTATATAAGAACGTTTCCTGTTTATACTATTACCTACTGATGTATAATATGTTTAATTGTTTACATCTGGTTTTGAAACATTCGTGATTTATACATTCAGTATTAACAGCAATGTTAATTTATAATAGCGATGTTAGATTTTATTTGTACAATGTAATTCGACAAAGCACACACACACCTACTATTATGCATAACGTCCCCAATTTACTAGTTAAATATTCATGTTTTTGAACTAGTCAATGATGGCTTAGTGGCGAGACCAATAGGCCTGTTACACAAAAGATGACCGAACTTTAGAAGTTATGATGTGCATGATTAATTGTTACTTATTGCGAAAACTTGCACGTCCGTGAGTTTATTTTAATTTTATTTATAGACTCATGCCTGTATCCCTCCGCAGGGGTAGGTTGAGGTGTAATATTAGGGTGTTTCCCGTTGGTTAGATTGGTGGTTAGGTCGATCTAACCATTGGGAATTTTTATTCCCAATGGTCAGACTGATATGACTGCTAGCGATTTAGCAGGATGACAACTTCAAAAAGTACATTTAAAGTCAAAACAGTTTTGCTTTTTATCATTTTTATTGAGATATTGTCAAAGAGACCGTTTATAATAACACTACAAATTCTTTTATAGCAATATGAAAGGTAGATACCATTGATTAAGGCGTGTAAGAATGTACTTATAAAGCCTTTTTGAGAAAATTGCCATAGAAAATTATAAAAAAGAAATAATTCTAAAGCATGGCAAATAGAAAAGTCTAGCCGAACGTTTTTGTGTTCAATTATACTTTTATATGTCAATAGCAGATCTGAACATCGGGAACAAAAGTTCCCAATGGTTAGATCGGTCTAACCTAAGACTATAGAATAAAAGGCAGACAGAGCGCGCGGAATACTTGCGTGAGGCCACTAAAGCAAATACAAAATTGAAAAGCGAATACAAACTCGACTCAGTGCGCTGCGAAGCATCGAACAGTTCACACGCCACGATCGATCCAGCTTTTAAATTCATAAAATGCCGTCCTGCGTTTTTAAACATTGTAAAAGTTGTTTCTAAAAGCAAATACGGGAAGATGGAATATATTCTTACAGATAACTATGGATTATTTGACCGTTTTATAATATTATTTCGATAAAATTCGTATTTCTGCAGAAAATATGTAAGTGTTGCCAGTTTACGTCGACACCGTTTTCCCTGAATTAGGGAAAATGCACTTGTCAATTGATTATGTAGGTAATAATGATTGTCATGTTAATGAAAAATACATTAACGTATTGTAAAAGTATATTGTAGATTATATTTTTTCTTATAAATATACTAATATGATTTCCATTAGTATATACATTGTTTTGAGTTGGATCCCCAAACGATCCAAATATTCGTGTACACGCGGCTACTTGTCAAGCTATACACTTTGACCTTTGTACCGTTGTTAGACCTTTGTACCGTTCTTATGGCGTAGGGAATAAGTATCAAAATCGTACTTCGACTATTTAGCTTGACTTGGCGCCGTGTGTACATTAAGTACAGAAACAGAAATTATTGATTGTAGCCATTATTTATTTTTAATTGCAATTTTTTTTGGTTACGATTTATGATTATGATATTCATAATTTATTGTATGCATGACAAAATGTTTTTAGCTAATTAATATTTATGACGCAAGCCTATCTATTTATTTCTCAATTTACGAATATAATTAGTTAA
Source organism: Euclidia mi (assembly GCA_944739405.2). Lineage (NCBI taxonomy): Eukaryota > Metazoa > Arthropoda > Insecta > Lepidoptera > Erebidae > Euclidia > Euclidia mi. The sequence goes on along the minus strand of OX123188.2, from coordinate 582,459 downwards.
AACTTAACTCGGAGCCTACATTTTTTAAGAAATGTATTTATAAAAGCATACTTTAATGGTATCTTTTATTTGAATAATTTTCACAACAGCATTACATATTAAAAGCATTAATTACATCTATGGTAAATTCTTCAAAACCACAAACGAATATAAAATATTACCTATGTAATATTTTTATTTTCGTTTGCAAAAACTATATGCAAAATAGTGGGAAATTATTCATAATCTGGCAACTTTACACACACACAGACGCGCGTGTCCGTACAGTGCCAGTCGCCAAATGTCACGCACACATAGCTGTCAACGTGCCTCACTTAGTTGGACGAATACGCTACATCTGGTTCTTGTTTCATCTGTGGGTCTAACCACCAATCTAACCAACGGGAAACACCCTAATATTACACCCACATTTCGCCATAAATTTTTAGGTCTGTGAGTTATCTAATATAAATAATGTTCTCATAAGATATAAGAAATCTGCCAACTCGCTCTTGCCAGAGCAGTGTCTCTACTAGTCTTATTTACTCTTCTCATAATGAGAGGGCGCGGCCACAGCAGCGGGCTCAGCTACAATCAGCACTGATAATATTTATTTATATTCAATTTTAAACCGTTATACATCCAACTTTTTCTTACTGAGAATCTACAGTCTGCAATATTTTGTTTGCCAAGAATCTATAAAAATATCGATATTTATTCGTAATGATGAAGCGAGAATTAAATTTAACTCCTAATGAGCTATTTCTTTACAGGAAACATCGATATTTTTTGTAATGATATTGCCTGTATGGAAATAGCTACTTAATTAAGATATAAATATAGTAAGATATAAATATGTGTATTATTTATGCAAATATTTATAGACAAAATAATTGTGTGTAATATGCGTGACTTGAGACCCCAAAGTACCCGAAAGGATTATTTTATATTTAAGTAAAAGCACCAAGACCTAGAATTACATAAACAGTGAAAGTAGTGACTTTGATCTCAATGCATAGATTTGACTCCAGTGAAACTTAATGAGAGAAGGATACCACTGAAATATAAACATTCAGTAACCTTAAAATCGATAGTTTTATTCATTATATTCCCCTGTTTTAATAATCATAATTTAATTGAATACCGTCTTCCCTCTTGATTAGTGGAGGTAAAAACGAGACAGGTATAGATAAAAGCGAGACGCCCCAATTTGCAAAATGCTTTCCCACTTTCGTCAAATCTCATTCAAAACGCATAAACCATAATTTGAATGTCATCATCTCAAGTTGAAGTAAATTAATGTTTTTGTTGATCTCTCGCTGTAGAACGGAATGAATCAAAAGTTACTTATTGTAGCACCTGCACTCGTAACTTAGATTGCGTATGATTAATTACAGGGCAATTAGTCTTAAACTCTTAACTGCCGACGTGTTATGGGAGAGTCATTTAAATTATAGGAAAATGAACCTTATTGATGAATATGAAGTGATGAATTTTGTGTGAATGTGGTATTGCCAAATTCGTTGGTGCAATTATTTTCTTTTCAATCACACATTAGTATTGTTTAGTAAACAATATAATATTTCGCCCAATAACCACACTAAGTTCCAATTGCACCACTTCTTATTTCTTATCACACAATCACATTCACCTTTGAATTCATCTTTCTTTAATTCAAAATTGGAACGCATGGATTATCTGACGAGCTAATTTAACGGGAACTTATCAGGCAGCAGTGAAACTGGCCATAAGTGTCAATGAATATTTATTTAGGACTCGTTCGAGGCCGCTCTCTCTTTTTATGAAATACTCAGCCACTTTATCCCACCATCTGTTTATTCTTTATAAAAGATAATTAGCTTACTTAGCTAACAGTATCTTTGGTCTTCACGTTTTAAGATTATAATACACTTTCCATAGTAGCTTTTTAATTCACTAAGCCAGTGTATTTCTTTATAATCAGCAGTAAACGCGTTATAATCCACAGAATACGTTAGCAAAACGCAGTTTTAGATTAGAAAAAATAAAGACAGTAATAGACAAAATTAAATTTTTGTTAACACAAGAAAAATCGCTGCCTCCATCAATTAAATTGCTCTCAACAGAAATTGTTGGAATGTTCTTTCAAATGAAAGTAAAATTTCTAAATGTTAAAACGTTATTAAGAATCTCTTACGTTATTGCTACTAGATCTGTAAGAAATTAAAAGGTCTTTGCGGAGACCGCACATCACCTATACCTACTAATCGCGATTCGCTATGAAACGTTGTCGTACTACACTGTGGTCATGTGGTGTGTTTAGTAGGTAGGATGCCTCCGGGAGGATTTTTTTCTTCTTTCTCTCTCTTCTGCTTGTTTATTATTGTTAACGTTGTATGTGGGTAAGTTTTTTAAAGAATGTGACTCGATAGTTATCAGCGAGAACTTGTAATTGACCTTATTGTATGTTATAATCTTGTGTACCATTTTGTCTAGCTGTAAATTTTCCTATAAATAATAAAATAAGATAAAATAAATCTGCCCTTGTGAAGATAGCAGTTAGTTTACCCAAAGCAACCCATAAGTGTATTCTCTATTACAATTTTTAACTTACCTATGTATTATACAAGGTTTAGCGGTTCCTACTCGCAATAACTAAGATACTTTAAGGTATAAATAGCTCAGGATTTGCCGTCGCTTCGACCGACTTATTCCGGTCGTGGTCGCGGCGGGAGTCGCGCCCAAATACTGAGGTATTTATGCCTTAAATATCTTAATTTTATCGAGTTAGACTCGCTAAATAACCTTATATAATGTATACAAATCGCGAGAGTTTAAAATCTTTTATTGTTCACCTATCATGTAGTCATCAAATGTAGTTTACTTTTAAGATCTCGTATAACAAGTATAATAATAATTTTTATCTTTAACGTGTGATTAAACGGCGCGTCATGCATCGCGCGAGATAAATGACGTTCGATTAAAATTCATGACACATTATAACGCTCAGATTTATAGGCGACAGCATAAATCATACCTACATTTCTTTTATTTTTGAAATCCTTACTGCTTAGTGTTTTTTATTTGACTTTGTCACACAATAATAATAATTAGTTTCCAGAGTAATTAGTTTCCATATAAGTAGCAATAGGCCCCCACCTGCTGCGGCTAACCCGTGATTGTACTTAATAGTGCGGTGATAGAGGCGCCTCACTAGGTGTTCCATTACATTCTAGATTAAAACTCTCAAAGGGCCTCTGCGCGTTGGACCTATGTCTCCGTGTACGCCTGCCAAAGGGCCGGGTATTGTTCTAACAAATTAGAATAATACCCGAGAAAGAGAAACAAATAATAATATTTTTATTGGCAAGTAAATCATTGTAGTACATTACATGTTAAGTAGTTACAGTATCAAGTAGTTTACTTACTGTTTTCCTAGCTAGGCTATGAAATAGCCTGTATTAAGGATGAACAGCTCCAAACCCGCATTAATACAAAATACATAATATTTAACGACACTAGTTGCAATATAAAAGAAGGTATGTAAACTACAGTTTTAACACTTTTTGTATGAAATAACATGCATTATTAAGACAATAGGTGGAGATATTATGCAAAAATTTATAAGTTGTACTGTATAACCTACGCTAAGCATTGCTTGTGGTGCCGGTAGTTAGTCTTGAACTGATTAAGAGTCTCGGGACTCCAGAATGTAAATTGAAACCTAATCATTTTGAGAGACTTTTATAAAAAAAGAAATACATAAATAACCCGTCAGGGTAGACAGAGAAAATAGAACGCCTCTTGCTTCAATCGTTACAAACCTCACGCGCTTCCTCTACATACATGCTCGCTGGTTACGGGTGCTTTGGACTTTTCCGTTTTCAGGACGTCCAAAATAAACTTTTTTTTGCTGGCAACACTGAAAACGTCAGACGTAAAATTACGTAGCTCCGTGCTTTTAAAATTTTTAATAAAGTTTAAATCAATATTAAACGTTTATGTTTCACTAAAGTTGTATTTATGCCAAAAGAAGTGTGAAAGACATTGAGTTTGGTGTTTGAAAAGGATTGAAACCTCGCTGCCGACAGTTCTTGGCGGACAGATCAACTACCCAGTGTCAACGGACGGATTTCAAATCATCATCCTGAAACCCGGGGAGTATTGTACTTATTAACTTACACTCCTCATCACATATTTACTCGGCTCACATAACGTGAGCTTCGTCCATCACACACTGGCACAGTTTCTGTCTCCTTTTGCTTGACAAAAGTGGAAGCAAAATCGAGGACTGAACAAATGCCCCATACAAACACCCACTACACTAATCACACTTCACAATTATTATTTTAAGTGTATATGCATCAATTTCATTTCATTTAATTAGTACCTAGTATAATAATAGCTACAGCCTACAGCTATCTTAAGTACCTAGTGTACTTAAGATTGTCCAAGAAACTAAGATATTATAAGTAATATAGGTATCTAGTAATCAAATTACCTTTCTAGTTCCTTTGTTATTCTTTTTCTGTTCAATTTGTATAACTTTTCTTATTATTTTTTTTTTGTAACATACCTACATCACTGTACTTTCTTAAAATATTTCTGTCTTTCAACTTTTTCTGAGTATTTGTGATATTTATATATTAAAATCCCTTTCCCCATACCCTATAATATTTTTCAAATAATTCAGCTGTTTTATTTTTCTTCTTTTAAGGTAATTTGGGTACAAAATATGTCTACACACACTTTGATGACCCGTAAGGCTTTGGCAAAGGAAACGGAGCACAAGTTGAAGATTGCACTATTGGAACTCAAGAAATATAAGGAAGATCATAGTCAACTGTTGAAGGAACGAATTGACAGTGAAGAGGAAATTAAGTATGTTAATGACAAAGTTTCACAACTGAAAGCACAATTGACGGAACTCCACATAGAACATATGGACATTCTGGACCAGCGGAACAGACTGCAGGAAGAAGTCAGATCATATAGTAGCTGCGATGATACATATATGAGGCAGCTCAGTCGCATCATGGAGTTGGAAACAAGCTTGAGTGAAGCTCAATCCAAAATAACAACCTTGGAGAATTCCATTCAGTCACTAAGCAGCGCAGCAAACCAGGACCTGTTCTCTGAAGTCATTGGTGGAAAGGCAAATATTTTTAAATCTGTAAAATATAATTGTAACTTTACATATAAGGTGTCAAATGGTAAATTTAGGAAATTGACAAAATTAAATAAATTAATAAAGCGACTTGAGTTAGGCTATAAGAGGTCAAAGAAAATTGTAGATTTAACACAAATTAACCATGATTTAGTTAAAGAGAGTGAGTTATTAGTTTCTAAGCTTAAGGATAGTAGTGAGCAATTAGCCTGTAGCCGATTACAATATGAACAACACACATGTGAGCTGCAAACACAAATCACATCATTAAATGCACAGCTCAACAAATTGATAATAGATCATCAAAGTGAAACACAGGAATATATATTGAAATATGATGAAATTAGCAGAGTTGGTAGAGAAAATCTAAAACAACTGCTCTCTATGACCAACAAAGGTAACTGTTTAAATTGTTCAAATCATAAGTTAGAGGCTTCACCTAATTGTACAACCAAGTTATATAGTGACTTTCAAGATAAATATCCTTCGAAAACATGTCATGGTTCTGACACATTGTTACATAATGAAAATAATAAGGTTTTAGATAACAATGTTTTTTTTATTTTTTCTGACCAATTAGGAATTGGTATGGGTAGCCTGATTAATAGTTATACTGATCGGTCAATACAAAATATTTGTTCACCAGGACAAGGAATGTCTATGTTAATTAATAAATTAAAGTATGCTAGACTAAATAAACATTCTACAGTTATAATTTTATATGGGGATAGCCTACTAGTTACCAAGAAAGAAATATTAGCTTTATCAGATATTATGATAGAACAAAGTTCTAAAGTGGGGTGCAACTTTATTGTCTGTGCATTACCATATTCCAATAACTTATCTTATAAAGAAAATAACCAGATAGGTAAATTGAATCTATTATTATATAATAGCACTTGTAGTCATAGTGTATATTTTATTTTTTGACTCTAATATTTTTATTAGTAATTTCTTTTTAACAAAAGATACTATGTATCTCTCTTTTATATATAGGCGACAACTTGCTAAATTATTAGCATTTAATTTACATAGTGAACGCAGTACTACTGGAGTACTTAGGAATTTGGTAGATAATAGTTATACCAATAGTAGTATTGACAAATCTATTAGTTTAAACTACTAGATGAGACAACAGATAGGCATTCATGTGTTTTAAACTTAGCTCATCAAAACATACAAGGCCTATCTAGCAAAGAATTAGAGATAGATTTATTTTTAAAGAAACATAAGTTGCATGTATTATGCATTACGGAACATTGGTTAAGAGGTGACCAATTAATATTCAATAATGAATTTTATACAGTGATTAGTGCATTCGTAAGAAAGAACGCTATTCGTGGTGGCTCTCTCATATATGTTTGTAATAGTATTAAATGTAAAGAACGAAAGGACATAGCCGAACTTTCTATCGAGCGCACCGCTGAGATATCTTGTGTTGAACTTGAGCAACACGTCATAGCCTGTGTATACCGACCACCGCAAAGTGACTTTAGCCAATTTGAAAGCATCATGGAGGACGTCTTAAAACACTTAAGTTCCAGCAGGAAGTCAATAATCGTATGTGGTGATTTTAATGTTAACTTGTTAGAACAATCACCAACTTGTACTAGGTTAGTTAGTTTATTTATGTCATTTAATTTGAATGTGTTATTTTCTGAACCAACCAGAACTACCTCACATTCTTCTACATGCTTAGATAATATTTTTTGCAATTGTTTGTACTTAAGTAAAGCTGTTTTGAGTGACTTGACATCGGATCACTGTGGACAAAAGGTTGTAATTCCAACTAATACAACCCCTACAGTACAAAAAATCACATGTAGGCCTATGACCTCTGCTCGCCTTAATCGCTTTAGTGATGATGTTGCTGCTAAGATCGCCAGCATTGACTTAACTCACGATGATCCAGATGAATTATATAAGTGGTTATTTGATGTTATTAAAAATGAGTACAATAAAATTTTTAAGCAAAAGACATTTACCAAGAGCTCTAAAGTTAAATTTTGTGATTGGGCAACAGTAGGAATATACAAAAGTAGATCTAGGTTGTAAGATCTGTATGGTATGAAGCAATACAATTTTAATCCTTCATTTATTGAATATGTAAGAAATTACTCAAAAGTTTTTAAGAGAGCATGTGCGTCAGCTAAGTCTATATTTATAAGTAATAAAATTAAAGAATCCAAGAACAAAATAAAAACAACTTGGAACATTATTAACAGTGAGACTGGTCGAGCTAAGTTAGTAGATAATAGCTATGAATTAAAATGTAATGGAGAAATAGTTACAAAGAAAATTGATGTTGCTCAGGCTTTTAACAACTTCTTCATAAACATACCAGTGAAAACAACCAAATGTTTAGACTCATGCCCAAGCAAAGCAGAGATGTTAGTTAGGGGCAATGTGAATGAGTGTGATGTGCTGTTTAATTTTAAATACATTGACACCAATGACATCCTCAAGACATTCAAGACCATCAATATTAAGAAATCTATTGACTTATGGGGTATTTCAGTTAGTCTTGTTCGCCAAATCATTTTTAGCATAGCTCCATATTTAGCTGCAATATTTAATAGATGCGTGGATAAAGGGGTATTTCCTGATTTAATGAAACACAGCAAGGTGATACCACTTTTCAAAAAAGGATCCAAGAGCGACCCTAGTAACTTTCGGCCAATTTCTATCTTGCCTGCAATCAGTAAAATTTTTGAAAAGGTTATTTTGCATCAGCTAGAGAGCCACTTTCTCACAAATAATTTATTGCACAGTGAGCAGTATGGCTTCACTAAGGGTCGCTCCACCGTTGATGCCGGTGTAACTCTATTAAAACATATCTTTAACGCTTGGGAAAATTCGAAGGATGCCATTGGTGTTTTTTGCGACTTGTCAAAGGCTTTTGATTGTGTTGAACATGATACACTTTTACGTAAACTCAACCATTATGGTATTCGAGATAGCGCACTCAATCTTGTTGCCAGTTACCTTAGAGATAGAGTTCAGTATGTAGATGTTAGTGGAAGTAGGTCTCAAGGTTTGCCAGTGGGAATGGGCGTTCCACAGGGCTCTATTCTTGGTCCGTTTCTTTTTTTAATATATATTAATGACTTGCCATTCTTTGTTAGAAATCTATGTGATATTGTTCTTTTTGCTGACGATACTTCACTTATTTTTAAAGTTGATCGTAATACAAGTAACATTGACAGCGTAAATAATTCTCTTGCGCAAGTACTACATTGGTTCACGACAAATAATTTGCTACTCAACTCTGGCAAAACAAAATGTGTGAAATTCACTTTGCCGAATGTCAAAAATGTTCTTACTAATATAATTTTAAATAACGAAACAATTAACCTAGTTGATTCAACTGTATTTTTAGGTTTAACTTTAGATTGTAAGCTTCAGTGGGGTGCCCAAATATCCTGTCTGGCAGTCAAACTTAGTTCTGCAGCATTTGCAGTTAGGAAAGTTCGCCAATTCACAGACGTAGATACTGCTAGACTAGTTTACTTTAGTTACTTTCACAGTGTAATGTCTTATGGGATACTATTATGGGGTACGGCGGCCGATATTCAGACAATTTTTGTTATTCAAAAGAGGGCCATACGTGCAATATATAAGTTAGGTGCTAGAGATTCTTTACGAGATAAATTTAAAGAAGTAGAAATATTTACAGTTGCATCGCAGTATATATTTGCTAATTTAATGTACGTTAAGAAAAACTTAACTCTTTACCGTAAAAATAGTGACATGCACAAAGTGAACACAAGGAATAAGCATAAACTAGTGGGCACTAACTACCGTCTACATAAAGTTCATAACTCTTTTGCGGGACTCGGTATACAATTCTTCAACAAATTACCCCTGGAAATAATGAATTTACCTCTGCACAAATTTAAAACCACTACTAGGAATTTTCTTTTAAAAAGGGGTTATTACACTATTAAAGAATTTCTAGATGACAAGACATCATGGGTCCTGTTGCTTTTTTTTAAATTCACCATTATTGTTATTTTTATGACTGTGTAAAATACTCTCTTCTTAATTAGTAACATGTTAAGTGGAGGTGCCTCGTGAACACATGATTTTTGCAGGATTTGGATATTATTAAGATTTGTTGAATGTAGTTTAACATTATTTATTCCTGATCATATCGTTGTTCACTTGTCACCTTCACAAAATTCTTTCTACATTTGCATTCCTTCACGCGGTCCACTGATTTATGTTCATAATAACGATCTGGAAAATGGAGGTAATTGGCGGTCATGGTCAGTATACCAATAGATTGTTTCTTACTGCCGGTTCGTATACCGTTATCGTCATGCTCACTCAAATGTCATTTCTTGTGGTGGCGTCGTGTGTCGGGTCCTCCCTGTCCCTCTAATATGGCGAGAGGGATGATGGCTGGCACATGCGTCATACTCGTGAACGGGTGCTACTTGCGATGACTGGTCGATGACGGTCTTGCGGGCTGGTATTAGATTTTAATATTTAACTGCATCATTTCCATCATGGGTCTGATCACTTTCGCGGATTGCCTGCATTATTAGGTATATATAATGTAAGTGGATGCTCCTGTTTCACCATGTCTATTCTGAGGAGACTAAGCAAATGAACATCAAAAGTATTATGCTTGAGTATTATTATGTACAGTAAATATATACAAGCGATATAGAAGGTGTAACAGTTGCAGCACCTTACAAAATGTAAATTATGTGTATTATGCAAAACCTGGCGTAGAAAAAGAGTGACCGTGAGTTTTATTGCCCGTTCTTTCTCATGGTTCTACCTATTGCTTTGCGAACGTGGCAGTAAATGTAAATGTAGAGTCTTTAAGTAATTATTTTATAAATTTATTATTTTGACGTTCATAAGCGTCACATTGTGACCCAAATGAATAAACGATTTTGAATTTGAATTTGAAACAACAAAAGGAAATATAATTGGAATATGAATAGAGGTGATCACACTTATTCTCGTAATATACTTAAAAAAGTCACTGCTCAACGTGTCATCACGGTCATCATCCTAGCGTTATCCCGGTTGCATCCAAGAGACTTGAAGCCCAAGGACTGATTACTAGTCTAACCTCCTCCTTCCAATGGGTCATTCATTATTTAAAAATATGCGTTCAATATTTCCAGAACGCCTCGACATTTTAAGATGGATAGAAATATTAAAAAATAATAAGGAAGGCGCCAATTATAACAAGTATCATCGTTTGATGAATGAGTCGATCCAAAAGACTATTTCTTTTTCGACCGATTCGATATTGACAGAAAATAAAAAAACAAACGTTCAATTATAATGTGTGTTCGTACACGAAAGACAAAATATCTGTAATAGACACATTAAACAACACAACATGAGCCAAATAAAGCAGTTAAAATAGCTTATCTGTTTGGAGCTCGCTCAGACATAAGATCGTTCTAGATATTAAAGTATCTCAGATCTTAAGAAAAAATTTATCTCGATAACATCACTTGGCAGTTTCATATCTGGATGCTATAGCCACATTTATTTTACTCCTGCCTACAATTGTTTGTTTTATATGTATATAACTAATTTCAATTATTTCTTTTCTGTATTTTATGTCTAGACTAGACATAAGAGCAATATGAATAATTACTCTAATGGCAGCATTCGCTATTCAATCTATTGTATTATAGAGATAACTACAGCTCTAGGAATAAATCCTTTTACGTAGGGGACTATACAAACATTCAAGCAATTGATACAAAGTATGCGCAGACTCGTCACAACAATTTGTGGATCACACAGTGGTATATCGTATGGGTACTACAACACTAGGCGGGTAAACGTTTGTGCAGTCTTTGATTTGATTCCTAGTTCGACTTAAAGGACTTACAGGTAGATGCTATAATGAAAACCTTAATGTGTAAGATTTTTATTACATTGTAGTAACTAAAATCTTATACAATTATACAATATGCGCGTTACAACGCTAACAAAATGTATTTGTCACCTGTCCATTAAATTTTCAGAGACGCGTATAATCGCTTTGGCCTAGTTTTCGTATACGAAAGCAAGATTCTTTGTATTTATAATCTTGTTTTTATTTTATATAATCTCATTCTGTTTCGCAGTTCTCAGGGATCTAGAACTGACTGAGCGAGCAACAAAGGATTATAGTTTCTTTTTATCTTGCATTTGAATAAAAGCTGTAAAAATATATTTGTTTTGTGTTAAAGTCTCGCAGTTGTGAAAACGTGATATTACTGAAGTTATAATTAGACTGTATTTATTCACATTCGTAGTTATAACATAAGTTTACTTATATTTAAGTATCAATTTGGAGGATAATCGCCGAGCTGCACAGATAGAAGGATGGATTGATGATTTATGTAGCGCAAATGAAAAATTGATCTATTTAACTCGGATGAAGCCACTGGCTCATAAGAGAATCGAAGAAAATCATTACTAAACATCCTAACAATCAAGATAAAAAGCTTTTTTGGCATTGTGTATCATGGAAACCCAAGCAACTACCTCGATATCGAGCAATATAGTACGTCATTTCCAAGACTGTGAAGAAGCCGCATTAAAAGCACCAGAAAAATGTGTACCGCGTGCAACAAGTTTACATGTGCGCATCGTTTAAAGAGTATGTGTCAATCCAGTGCAGAAAATCAAATTCAGTAGTTAGATTTTCACACAAAAATTGTGAGTTATCTCAATTTGAGTAAATAATGTCATATTTATGCTTATTTAGAGACGATTTTTGTTTTGGTTAATTATTTTGTAATTTAGGGGTTGTGATTAGGTTTTGCTAATAAAATGTTTAAAAATAACCACTACTGATAGTATTTTTATAAAAATAATAAAGAGTTTTTTCCAAATATTATTTTAATATCAATTTTAAAATGGACTACGTATGTAATCCGAGCGACGACTTAGTTACTTCTAGATGCGCGACTACTGCAGGGTTAAAAATGCATCGAAGTTTTATTGCGACGAATGCGCTGAAGTGACAATCTTCGACGTTTCACGATGTATTCGCTAAGTCTAATGCTTGACCATGCAAGAAAGCGAGACATCCATGAGTACACTTCGATAACATTCTCTCTCTCTCTGTGGTCGGTCCCTCATGACTGAGGATCGTGGTCATCGGCGGATGTGGATGGTTTGCACCTGGTTTCGATGATCTGCCTCCACCGGTGCCTGTTCATTGCGTCTCGGGCGACAGAGCAAAACATGGTTGATGATGGGCCTCTCACTTGATCACTCGATAACATTACAACATGTAAGCTTATCAAATACCACAATTGTCATATCGCATTATTTGGACTCACAATTATATTAAGGGTGCACAGGGTTCCCACCAAGAACTTAGGGTCCCATGCCAACCTCACCTGCAAGTAGTGCACCTGCCAATCAAAGGACGAGGCTCTGGCAAACAAAATATCCCGATAAGCGGCAATAGGCTCGCCACCTACTACGTGGGATCAAAACACTGGCGAAAAGTGGGCGTTTAATATGCCTCTGCCTACCGGGGAAACAGGCGTGAGTCTGTGTATGTATGTATCCTATGTACAATTTTATTACACGACAGTCTATCGAAGTAAAATTTAATACTCAGGGCATTTAGAAACTCAACATCAGTCTCTAATAGCATGACGTAGAATTTCAAAATGGAATTATAGAAATGTATGTATACTTTAAACTTTCACGACTTGTACATACTTACACATTATTACGCGACTAAGACCCGTTTCATATATATAAGTATGATGAAATATAGGTGACAACACCATCTTTTCGAAAATCTACTAACATTTCTTAAAAATACACCTCTACAGCATTTTTCTTACAACAGTTGTATGTTTTACTGTATTTTAAGTGAATCCTCAGCCTATTATTGTTGAAACCATGAAGGTTCGTCTGAGCTAAGTAAACATCTAGTATGAATGTACCTATAATGTACATTCTAGACATGCGGTATTGTGCCCGGTAAGTTATTTCGCAATCTAGTTTGTGCAAACGCGAGTTAAGCACTGAGTTATCAACTGTGGGCTCAGTGTTCGCTGATTATTATAAACTTTGTGCCTACGTGCATATGGGCGCACTGGAGATGGTTTGTTATATTGTAGATCTAAGCATAAACGTAGAGCAGAGCCATCTAGATGACTAAATGATAACTAAACCGGAAGTTAATATTATTTTAATGTAATTTTAACTAAATAACCAGTAAAATATTAATTAAATTTGCTTGTAATTAATATTATATAAATTGTGTTACATTTCTGTATTTACATATATTTCTTAACACAGTATTGGTTGATAGTTTGGCTAACTTTGTTGCCCGCCAACACATTTTTGTAATTTTATAACTAATTAAATTTATCAAGACGTATTTCGACGCTTTAGCTAAAGGAACTGTAATTCTATATTGTTTCTTAATTATAAAGATTAATTGAAAGCTCTAACATACGATAATTTAAATATTATGTATTATTGAATATGTTTTGATACTAAGTTATGTTGATGCGACGGCGGGCGGCCATCACACTTTTGGTTCGGACATTCGTAAATCATATCGTATCGTGATTCAAGAAATATATTGCAGTTAACAGTGAATTTAACTAGTTTCATTTATGGTTCCTGGGGTGTCCTGACGAGTGAGGGTGCCCAGGCGCCGATAGCAGCGGCGGGATCAGCGCTCCCTAAGAGACATCGAGAAGGAAATACATTTGGCGCGAAAGTACTTAATGGATTTCTTGGCTTGGCCGCCAATTCCAATGATGCCCTGAAGACTGATGCGACAAGCACTTGGAAGCCGTGTTTGGCGCTTGTCAACCCTGTTCGGAGACCGCACGGTGTGTCGGAGTTATCGTACGAGCGAGAGCGACTACGCAGTACGCCGGTCACCGGGGTGAGGGTGTGCTGTGGCGCGAACGCTGTTCTGCTTTGAGCTCTACCAGAGGTTGCAGATGCGGGTTGTTGATGCACTGACAGAGGTATTTTTCCAGAGCTGATTTGATTAGAGTTTTTGAGAAGCATCCTTTAACATTTTATAAATCATGGTGCTGTTTGTTTACATGATGTGAAAATCCATGTCTCTTTTCCCATTTAGCAGTATCTATTCTTAGCAAATAAGAGTAATTGTATGAACTACTCATGCTTTTTTTCCAAGTCAGTTATGATTAGAGTCAGTTTGAGTTTATTTATTCAGATAAACAATTATTAGTTGTGTATGAATGAATAAGAATTACATTAACATCACATGTTAACAGTTTAAAATAAATATTGACATTATTTAGAAATATCTTAAATATAATGTCAAATAGATATAAACTCACCACCATATTTACTAAACACATTAATAAATAATAAAACAAAATATAAAATTAAAGTTGAATTACCTAATGAAAGAGTTAATGTGTAGAGAAATCATAAATAAAAACATTTATTTCAGAAAAGAAAGGTCTATTTATATAAATAAAATGTTGAATTCATTATAAAATACCAATATCTGAATGACTTTATTAACTTTTATATTATGGTTGATCGTAGTAAATTCCTTTACTGAGCGGAATCATTTTTAGAAATAAGAAAGCACTAATCTTTCTTTGAAATACCGGTATCTTGTAAATTTCTCTTTTATGGCTCAATGGGCAAACAGAGAATTTCACAGCTTGCACTATACTTAAAAATATTCAATAATGGATTCAACTTGTTCTTACATGAGTAATAATTAAAGAACTGGTATTTTTGAAATCCTTGAATCTACAACATGGTTTGAAATCATTTCATATTTATGATCATCATCCACAGTCTGACTGTTCACGGCTAAACATAGGCCTCTCCTTGTTATCGCCATATTGTTTTCCTGTTTGATGTGAATAAAACTTATTTTGAATATATTAAGTTTTAACTGTTTTATCAAAATTACAAATGGGTATCCTGATAACTTTAATATTCGATTATCTAAAATGGCACTGTCAGACAGAACCTGAGAAAATTCAGTGTCTTTAGTATTTTACCTTAGGTGTAAAATATGGGCTCCAACACTGTTGTAGCAAAGCTAACTTACAGACCAACACACATGTTGAACATGCCTGATATATAGATATAGCCTAATAGGCCGCACCACTTTGCAAGAGTAGAATTTTATTTAATCTACAGTTACAAAGGTTCATGGAACTAATACTTGGGTGGGAAATGTTGCCCACCACCTGCCTTTTGAGTGTTACAGGTTGAAGATGACATCCTGGCAGATGACCTGGACTTAGCATGAAGAGAGGATGGACGAGCGGTCCTTTACTGATTAATATGTATGGATGACGGTGGCCCACCCCTTTGACGTCGGTTGTTTCGTCTGTGGGCTATGCGCACACATGTCGCATGAGCGCTGTACTAAGCTAGACTCCAGCATTGTTTACTAATCTTTGTTGCTGATCAATATCAACAACTCTATGAGCAGTCGACCGTATGGGCGTATAATGACTAAACTGAATTTTTTGTAACTGTGTTTCATATGACTATGCTTTATATAAGTTACTGAGTTTTATATAACTGCTCTATATAACCGTGTTTTCTATAACTGTGGTTTCTATAAATGTGTTTTATATAAATGTTTTTTATATAAATGTTTTTTTTTAATATAAAATAATGTTTTATAGAACTGTGTTCTCCGTAACTGTGTTTTTGAAACTGATTTTATGACAGTGTTATTGTATTTGTGTTATTTTTCTGTGCTCTTTTAATTGTGATATTGTCATTTTGTTGAGGGCTATATCCCAGAATGGGTGATGCCTGTTGTTTGAATGGCTAGACCCGGGATGGGTGATGCCGTTTGTGGGCTAGATCCCTATGTTGGTGATGCCACAAGTTGGCTTAGCCATGGGTGATGCCTGATGTTTGGGTGGCTGAACCCGGGATGGGTGATGCCGTGTGTTGGCTAGATCCCGTGATGGGTGGTGCCGTGTGTTGGCTAGAACCCGTGATGGGTGATGCCGTGTGTTGGCTAGATCCCGTGATGGGTGATGCCGTGTGTTGGCTAGATCCCGTGATGGGTGATGCCGTGTGTTGGCTAGATCCCGTAATGGGTGATGCCGTTTGTGGGCTAGATCCCTATGTCGGTGATGCCACAAGTTGGCTTAGCCATGGGTGATGCCTGATGTTTGTTAGGCTAGATCCGAGGTGGATGATGCCTGTAGTTTGGAAGGCTAGACTCAAGATGAGCGATTGCCTGTTATTAATGTTGTAAACTATTTGTTTGAATAGGATGTTTATTAATGTGAGAATCTGTTTGAGAATTGAACTGTCCCTTGTGGTTCAGTTGTTACCATCTTGTTTGTTAATTTTATGCAAGCTATAATTTTTAACTTTCGTTATTATGTGTGTGTAAACATATAATTGCAACTGAGATAACTGTTTGATAATATTGTACTGTCTGCTGATGATAAAATTGTTTACGTTTTGTGTATAAAGTACTTTGTTAAAGCTGCAATACTTCATTTGTTTATTGTGATCACAATATTAACTTGGAAGTTTACTGTTTAAATCTAGAGAACTATTGCTGATTTTGTATTGTTTACTGATACCACATTGGTAACTGCCAGTAACTGTCTGCTGATAACAGTTCACTGATAATAACTGTGTGTTGATGTCTAAACTGTTTACTTTTTCGTTTATTCTATACTTTTGTACAACCTGTAATTCATTTTTGTATTGTCATTGTATGAGGATGTTATTGTGATTGCTTGCTTTAGCATGATGTGACTGGATAAGATTATATTGTGATAGTAACTTGGTGCTTGCTCTAGCATGATGTGCAGTAATTTGTTAATTACCCACCTGAATGTAGAGTCATAAAAACTTTATAATTTGTAATTTTCAAGCGCAGGGAGCGCGCTTGTTGTCAGTATGGCCGTATGGGCGCACTGGAGATGGTTTGTTATATTGTAGATCTAAGCATAAACGTAGAGCAGAGCCATCTAGATGACTAAATGATAACTAAACCGGAAGTTAATATTATTTTAATGTAATTTTAACTAAATAACCAGTAAAATATTAATTAAATTTGCTTGTACCTAATTAATATTATATAAATTGTTTTACATTTCTGTATTTACATATATTTCTTAACACAGTATTGGTTGATAGTTTGGCTAACTTTGTTGCCCGCCAACACATTTTTGTAATTTTATAACTAATTAAATTTATCAAGACGTATTTCGACGCTTTAGCTAAAGGAACTGTAATTCTATATTGTTTCTTAATTATAAAGATTAATTGAAAGCTCTAACATACGATAATTTAAATATTATGTATTATTGAATATGTTTTGATACTAAGTTATGTTGATGCGACGGCGGGCGGCCATGACACTTTTGGTTCGGACATTCGTAAATCATATCGTATCGTGATTCAAGAAATATATTGCAGTTAACAGTGAATTTAACTAGTTTCATTTATGGTTCCTGGGGTGTCCTGACGAGTGAGGGTGCCCAGGCGCCGATATGCAGTTACTGGAGCCGCCACAAGAGCACAGTTTACAACTGCTTATTGAAAGAGTATAGCGACCTATTCTAGTTAAAATTTCGTTTAGAATCGTGCCCACGGTTAGTGCTGGTTACTATTAGTATGTTTCTGTTGACCACGTTTCAAATTCATTACATTCAGGCGTTTTCGTAGTTGTAAGGAACTAATTGTACTTTTCCTAGCGCGATATCTGAAAAAAATTGGTAAATAATAACTACAGTAATTTATGTTTGCAGATGTTTACCATTTAAAATCAGTAAATAAGGCAGTGAATAAGTCATCAATCGATTTTAGAGAAGGAAATTAAAACTAATGGATACGTTATAGATCGTTTTTCCTCGCTTATCATGTATTGTAATCAATGTTGAACGAATAATTGCCCTAACGAGGCAAGAACCACAAATTAAAAAACAGCATGATGATAGCAATCCTTATGGTAAAAATATAAAATGGTTGTATATAGTCTGTATGTCTCTGAAGTAGTTCCACAGAGTACTTGCATGATTTGAGTAAACATTGCCTTAAAACTACAGAATATTTACCCAATAGTTTGAAATGTTCCTTAAGAACCAATTTAATATCGTATCAGTTTCATCCCACACACTTATCTCATGTATAAAGTAGCAAAACTTTGCCTCAGCGATATTGGTGTTTGATCGTAATTTCGTATTAATTAAACGTATCTCCATCGTTTTAATTAAACTATCTCGATGTAATATAATAGATACGGCTTTAGATTATTTTTTTACAATATTGAATCAATAATCTTTATATTATGTAACGTAATGTATACGAATATTGACTGCGCGAATCGCGTAAGGCATTAAACGGCCGTCTCGCTTCGCCTTTCAACACTCAGCAGTGAGTTGTGGGTTCGATTCCCACACGATACAATATTAAGTGAGATTGATATTGGTCTGCCGAGTATGATTGTTTTAGTGTCTTTTACTAGTTTGTGTGCATTTGTGTTTGAATATCTACGTTCAAATAAAATTGACTAAATGACGAATCTTGGTAACCGGTTAATGAAAGGCTAATTATTATTTCAGCATTAGCGAAGAAACATGATAGCCCTTTGAAGTTAGAAATCCTTAGCCGAAAAAACCGAGAAATACTAAGCGAGATTTTGCACAAAGACTTTTAAGAGCTAAACTATATTAGCGGATGTTGAGATTCTATAAAAGATTAATTAGCTGAAAGGCGGCTAATTAATTAAACTTTCATAGAATTTCAACAGCCTTTTAGAATTTTACCAGGTAATGTTCAGGACTTCCTTAGCGTACCTTAATTATCATCATTCATAATCAAATAGTTTGCAAAGTATTTGAGATAGAGGCACTTTTGGAGATTTTCGTGCCACTAATTACGATCTATCTCGGGCACCTAGGGTCAGCGTAACGTAATTACGGGACATAGGGACCAAAAGTAATTGAACCTCGCTCGGTTTTCATGGAAACTTAGCAATTCCAGCACCAAACCTCGGTAGCACAAAGTAGTTTTGGAAAACCCGGTGATTGATTAGAGCTAGTGTTATTTATGCCGAATTGTATAGGTACGTTTTCAACATAGGTAATACGCAATCGTAGTCACGGGCAGATGCTAATTAATGATATATCAACCCCATCCAGTTTTACTACATTAAACAAACCCACAGAAAGATTAGTGATGACAGTAGTATTTGGTAGCCCCATCACTGCCTCAGTGGCGGATACAAGTTTGTGATGCGAGTCATAAACTAGTGTAAAATACGTATAAATACGTTTTTAACTCACATAAATAGTATAGATATACGTTTTTAACTCACATGAATAGAATAAATGCGTGGATTCAATCTGAAACAAAATAATTAATATCAGAAGTTGATATACATACATACATACGTAACGTCACGCCTTTTATCCCCGAAGGGGTAGGCAAAGGTGTACCTATTTCTACACCCACTTTTCGCCAGATATACTTTAGTCCCACGTAATAAGGGGCGAGCCTATTGCCGTACCGGGCACATTTCCAGACTCCGTGCTGCTACTGAGAATTTCGTGACAGAAAAACCCAATAACACTGCCCGACCCAGGAATCGAACCCGGGACCTCCCGATCCCACGCGCACATTTATGCCGCGAGACCAACGAGGCAGTCGTATAGGGTTTGATGTCGAGTTTTCCGTCTCTACGCAAAGATGGTATTTGCATTGTGTTATCCTTTAGTCGCCTCTTACGACACCCACGGGAAGATAGGGGGTGGTGACACTTGTATTCTATGCCGTCAACCACACGGCAGTAGAAGTTGATATAAAATATATAATTGACGCTGTTTCCAAAAATGCTGTCCAAAGTTCCAACTACATAAGTTTCGACTTATTGACCTAATCCAATATTGAAGTTAGTTCGTCAAGCGAAGACATACTCGTGCAATAACACCGATATCATAAGTTTAACAGATCTGTTTAGTTTCAGTTGGTTTGTAGCCGAACCTGAGTTACGACTATGCTCGATACGACTTTCAAACATCTCTGATTAAAGTGGATATTTTTTCTTGTGAAAGTAAGTGAGGTAGAAAGGTATCAGAAAGTTTTATAACAATAAAGTTACTTAATATTTTCAAAGGTCAATGAACTTTACTTTGTCAAAAAATAAGAAACATACTGTGTATTTTTTTTGGTTTGATCTAACTGTAAGTAGTTATTGTGAGTTTCTACAGGTACGCCAATAAGTGGTTCATGTTCACTCGATCGATTTGGTTCGTTGTGTCTTTTTAATTCTTATAAGTATATCAAGAGCCCTTAACAGTTCTACAAAGCCTATTCCCATAACGGTTGCCCCATTATAACTACTTCAATCAAATCAAATCAATTAGCCTATCGCAGTCCACTGCTGGACATAGGCCTCTCCCAACACGCACCGCAGTACACGGTCCTCAGCCTTCCGCATCCAGTCTGTTCCAGCCACCTTTTCCAGGTCGTCGGTCCACCTAGCCGGGGGCCGCCCTACCTTACGCTTACCGAGGCGTGGTCTCCACTCTAGGACACGCTTGCTCCATCGGCCATCAGTCCTTCTACAGATATGGCCAGCCCACTGCCACTTGAGCTTACTGATTCTGTGAGCTATGTCGGTAACTTTGGTTCTTTGCCGGATAACTTCGTTTCGGATTTTATCCTTCAAAGAGACGCCAAGCATAGCCCGTTCCATAGCTCGCTGCGTGACTTTTAGTTTTTGGACTAGTCCCACTGTGAGTGTCCACGTCTCGACTCTAATTCAAGATTAATTACCATTTATAACTACTTATAAATGGTAATTAATCTTGAATTATTAAATATTCGATCGTAATCTGTAATTAAATCTAGACTACTTCGTTGGTCTTGCGGCATAAATGTGCGCGTGGGATTGGGAGATCTCGGGTTCGATTCCCTAGTCGCGCAAAGTGTTATTGGGTTTTTCCGTTAGGAAATTCTCAGTAGCATTACGGAGTCTAGTAATGTGCCCGGTACGGCAATAGGCTCGCCCCCTATTACGTGGGACCTAAAAATTCATGGCGAAATGTGGGTGTAATATTACACCTCTGCCTACCCCTTCGGGGATAAAGGCGTGAGTCTATAATAAAAAAAAATATAATAAATCTAGATTAGATTTAATCTAATACGAAAACCTCATACAGTAAGGAAAAATATTTTCTGCTAATTGCTGTTTTTAAAGTTTTAAATGTAATAAATAATATTTTATGGGGTAGGTAGTTGTATAATTTTCGTTTCCGTAGATCAAGTACAGAAATAATTGACCTTGAAATTCTTTAATTTCAAGATTTCATTTAAAAATTAAGTCAATTTTATTGAAAAATATGAACGCCCAAAATAATCAGCACATGAACGTCCTTCATTCACAAACGATAAACTTTCTTGTCCAAAAATTACCGTATTGCTCAGTACTGACACACGGTTTCACTCGATAGTTATAATCGAAAACGAGTAAAAATCAACGTGTGGACTGCAAAACTCACACTTTGATGACATCAAATACACTGTAATTTTACTCTAAGCAAACCTTCGAGTCTGACTCGATCGAGTAAAACTGTATGTGAGTACGGAGCTTGAGACGACGTAAATTTAAACAAACCTCTTATATCTCGACCATAAACAAGAAACTGAGAAAAAAAAAAAGTTAAATCACATATCGCACTATCAAAAACCGTGTAGCGTGCTTTTGTATAATGATTCTTGATATTAATTTTATGCATACGATCCTTTTGGGCCTGTAATCAGAGAAAATGACATAAGTTTTGATTGGGTGCGGTATGTTATCTGTTGTGTCATCTTATTTATGCAAGGAATTCGGGCCCGATTGGTAAAAAAAAGAATGCATGATATATTTTAAATATTATTTTGTCTTTCGATAATTGAATCTTAAGAGAGTTAAGCTTACATAAGTGTTTATTATTTACGACCTCTACCAGAAAAGATGAACTTACTAGAAAATATCAATATAATTCTTGGTAAAGACTTCGGTATCGAGAATTTTACAAAGTGAATCTAGATTTTTTTTATACCTTGGTTCGAAAGGGTCTTACATTTTTCACACGAAGCAACACTTAATATGAATAACATATTCGAGGTATCAGTTTAGCAAGTTCTCAGTAAACAAACTAATCATCTAGGACTTTAGACATCCTTTTCTTTAGCCTATAGTGTCACACTGTTGGCCAAAGGCCCTTGGATTTCCATAAATCTCTGTTGTTTTAGAAGTCATACAGTTTTATTGTCCGTTCTTTCTCGTGGTTTTACCTATTGCATTGCGAACATGGCAGTAAATACAGAATCATCTAGTAATTAACTCAAGTTTTGACGTTCATAAGCGTCACTTGTCGCCTAAATGAATAAATTATTTTGATTTTGACATAAATAAATAAGAACTAGACATAACTGCACACTGTGGTCCATTCCTTAGAATATTCCTGACAAGTTATATCCCTCCGATATCTATACTGTATCGTCTGTCCGGTCGTGTGTCGTACTGTTTTAGATTTATATAAATTGATCGTAAAACCGTATATGTTGGTGACGGAAGCGCTCGTCTCTCTTGACGACTCGTGACTCGTGAGTGTCCAATGGGACGTAATTGGCGTTATCTCACACGCTTCGTACTGTTCAGTTGTAAATCACTGGATATTATCTTAGATTGTTCTTGCCAACAGGACTGTTACTATACTTGTACGAGATGCGAATATTACGTCCAAAGACGACTAAAGGTTCCGCATAATATCCTACAAAATATTTGCCTTCTCTTTTCTTATGCTTACTACCAAGTGAAACGTCTTGCCTGAGTTGTGTTAGCTGGTGATTAGAAGTCGCGTTGAATAAGTAACAAAAGTTTTATAGATCAGACCATTATTATACTAATCTAACTCCAATCATATAATACTTGGCAAAATGTTAACGGCTAAAGGAACAAGATAGAGTTAAACGGGGTTCAATAAAAGATTTCTGCGTCCAGCAGTGGACAACGAAAGACTGATAACGACGAGGCGTGGAATATTTGTACATTGTATGGCTAATAAAACCATACGTACGTAGCTCATAGGCTGATTAACAACCTAACATCTTATTACCCAACATACGCAGTACTGAAGAATAAGTATATTCTATTACGTCTTCGCCAATATCGGTCCCCCGAGGTCCCAGAAGTTCATTTAAAGTGCAATAAAAACAGCAATATTACTCGTTGTGACTCGTTTCCCACACATTATCTCTGTTTCGTAGTGTTTTCTGACGGCCTGTGTTTTTGTGAGACAACGTAAAAGCTTTGCATTGTCTCGAGTTCAAGTAAAAAGATAAAATAAGCAATTTATTGATAGAAGAATTTAGGGTGCTCTGCCACTAGTGATATGCTGCGAGGATGCGAAATCTAAGCTGCGAAACCACAAAAAGTTTCATGTGTATAATTTTGAATGTCAAACTATTGTATAAAATATGCATTTGATGTAGTGCTTAATGCGTTGAGTGTTATAGCTTCCTTCCTGGACAGAATAAACTGTGCGATCCACATTGTTGTTTTATTGCAGGCGAGCTATAAACCGCGTCTTATTTGCGCGGCCATTAGGTATATGTACTTACTCTTGTGACGTATTTTTATTCTTCGTAAATTGTCCTATCTATTTTATTTATTTTTTGTTTATTTTTTGTATCACCTTTGTTTCTTTTTTGTTCATACAAAAACCATTTTTAAAATAAAATTTCTAGTACCCACTAACCCTCAATATTGCGCCATTTAAAAAAGGTAGGATCTCACACCTTTCAAAGTACATCGCAATATTATATTTGTCAATAATTACTCATGTTTAGATATTCAATAACGCAAAGAGGCCTAAATGGATTTTAGTTAGGTAAATTGGTACGCCACTAAGTAGTTTATTACCAAAAATGGCACTAAATACTTTTATCTTTACAGGAACTACTTAAGCAAACCCGCGGGCGCAATACTCATTACATCCATACACACATAATATATCTGCAATATATGTTGTATATCAATGTTTTTCCGTCAATTCCCCACAATTGGTTTATCCGAACACTCTCCATATCTGTGTTATCGACACGTTATCTCTGCTTTACATTATTCGCACTTACAGAAGCTCGCAGCCTTCGCCCTAATTGATTGGATGAATGGTTAACACTGAAATAGTGGTTTGTGAAACTTGCTTGTATTTTCTACATCGTAATATTGCGTAAATATTTTTACTTACTGTTTTTATAGAAGTGTTTGAGAAACCAACCCGCTTATACTACAACTATATTTGGCCGTTTTATTGCACAACTTATTAGTTGTTATTAGTTGTGAGAAAACATTTTCTAGGTAGTACATACTTGTATCCATTATGTAGTGTTGGTTTTAATACAGTTAGACTTACATCTCCCCCAAGACTCTCCCAACAGACCGATCGCTTTCGAAGACGTATAGTTTATGTACCTACCTTATGCTAGATTGATTAGGAATTACAATCACATGTGAGTGAGGCCTAAAACAGCCATAGGCTATTTAGAACCGTGTTTATATACATAAGGAAAATTTAGCGTTAGGTCCTGACCAGCTACTTAATAGCGACTTGTCACCGTTTACTTGATAATGAACCGAAACTACTCCCGTATCATTATAATAAATACTAACGACCGACCATTTTACTTTAATAATAACTATGATCTATAAGTATGTAGTGCTCATTGCTTGAATAGCCGGTTGTAATAGATCGGCAAAGTTAAGGAAAACCTGCATAGGTCACCATTTGGACCAAGTGGGTGACCGCTTGTGGCTATTATGTCAGAGCGTTACCTAACTTCCGAGGGCACGGAAACCGCCATTCTCGGTTCTTCTCTCTTACACAAGAATCGCCATGTCTTTGGACGATTTAAAATCTCTGACGTCAAAGTTATCCACACACTCACACGAAAACACAGAAAGCAGGAACAAAACAACAACATATTTGCAAGTAATCTCAATTCTCATTGGACAATTTGTACGAAACGTCCGAAATTTGCGTCCGGTGACATAATGAAGCATCCAGTATATGTCAGAGCTAAAACGTCCAAGCGCCAACATCGTGTAACGTACGAATATCTGCGAATACCAGAGCAGGCAGCACGTACACGTATTTGGTATCATTCCTCAAACTACACGAGATATTGCTACAAAGTATTACTGAGACACTGTGGCAAAGCGCTGCAGGAGATTACAGCGGATTGTAGGTATTCAAATTTCAAATTAATTTAGGTCAACGTCCTATGAACGATTTTCTTACAGCCATTTTCGGGGTGAGAAGAATGCTATGAGAAGAACCTGCCTGGAAGAAACTTATGCCACCCATTTAAAGAGTAAGTGAAGTTATATCTTCGGTACACGTTATAGCCAATAAATATGACTGCACGGATGTCACAGTGGTTGAAACGGCTGCGTCGCTGTTTTGAATGTTGTATGTTCGATCTCCAAACATAACAATGTTTTATGCGATCCATAGATAGTTACCTAAGTATGGTTGTGCTATGTCGTCGTACTTGAATTTTTGTGAAGTCCATAACGATAAAGAACTTCTTCCTAGAGCGTAACTTGGGTTCCAATACACGTTATAATTGCATTTTTTTGTATATATGGTTTATTATAATTTGAATAGAATGAATTTTAAGGTTTTCAATTATTTCTTATATCGGGGTCTCATGTTAGCCTTATATAATGCTGGAGAGATGCATTTCTTTTCATTACTTTTACTAGATGTAAGACTATGCATAACGACTGGCACTTCGTAATTAACAGTTACGTTACGATACATACGAGTTCGAAATAAAACTAACATTGATGGTACATTTACCAGCAGCTCTGCAGGTAATTTGATTTTCATCATCGATGATTACTCTACTTATCGCTGGTTCAGAATGCTACGAGTACATCACAAATATTTAAAGGTTACATCCACTTTAAATAGTTTACAAGTAAGTATTTTATTTATGTACGCCTGCAACACGTGCTATGAATTAGTAGATAATACGGTGGGTATAGCATTTACGAATTAAAAATTGTCAATATATATACTAGGTTACAGAAACAACGTGACTATTTTTTACATTTATATAGCAGAACTTGTTGGCAATAGTAAGCTCTATTATTGTAGATTATTGCTAGAAACCTTTGTAGTAGACCCACGTATTACTCAGTTTCTAATGTGTATTCAGACGTTTGCTTTGTGCAGGGTATCGTTTATTTAGCGATCAATCTTTCAGGGGAGTACGATATAGTTTGAGTACCAAAGAGTTCAGGCACAAATTATTACCACCAATTAGGTTTTAAGTTATTAACGAGTAATAACTTAATCCACTAAATTGTATGAATTTTGAGGGCAATAGTTGAAAATTGTGTTTGAATCCTTGTAATAAAAGCTACGGAACGCAGTTTTATTCGAAGCTAAACAAACACTTGTTTTCTTCGATGTTCTCCTTATCGTTATATTATCTTACACAAGTACCTCAATAAATGTCAATAAACCAAGGAGTATATTGCGGGGTAGTTATCGGCACTTTGCACTTCGGAGATAAACCACAAGTGGAGGCACTAATTGGTGCCATCGTAGTGCCACACCGTCACACACACAATGGTTTAACCTTCATAATCACAATTGTGGGCGAACTAAACTACAAACAGTTTCGAACTCAATACAGGGGTGAAAGCACCAAATATAATTGCTACACATTCCAATCCCATACATACTGGTGCTATGAATGGTACTTATAGTTTGTTTGTTCGTTATCACTCATTCAGGTCGCAACGCAATGTTATGGTCATGATCCTCCTAACATTATCCAAATTGCAGCTCGGGGTCCGCTTAGTAGCCCATTTGACTGAATATTAGCTTTTCAACTGATCGATTGCCGGTCTGACCTCCACAAACCACTTTAAAATCACAGGGCAAGCGATAATTATCAATTTAATACGCACTTTACTTCGAGTCAGTGGTGCACGCCGTGGATTGGAACCCTATACCCTGAGCAAATAAAATGTTTCTAAAATGTACCGTGTATACACGACACATTTTATTACGCAAAATTTCCATATCAATTATCAATTTGTTATTTTACTAGACGCCGCCAGCGGCTTCGCCCGCGTTAATTATACATATAAACATTCCTCTTAAACCATTCTATATTTAAAAGAAAACCGCATTAAACTTCGTAGCTTATTTTTTAAAATTAAAGCATACATAGGGACAGACAGACAGAAGACAGACTTTGTTCTATACTAGGTAGTGATATTCAGGTCAATTCTACGGAAATGTATTGTAAAAGTAAAAAAATATTTGTATTTTAGAACAAGACCTCGCCCGCGGCCCCGATTGTGTGGGACTCAATAATTATACCATAACATCGTTCCGTTGCGACGTAAAAGAAAGAACAACAATCAAAAAAACAAATGACATTATTTGGAAATTATAATGTAGCTAGGTATGTTGTAAAACCATTTATAAACAATATGAAGTAAGTAAGTATATCTACAGTATAATAAATATTACGATTGATGAAGTGACCAATTAAATGAAAATAATCCTTCCGATGACGTTTATTTTATCAACAGCCTTCAATGATGGCACTATTCCGTGCCGCCTTACTTACTTCGTATTCTAGATGTTATTGACACTCTCTCTAATGTAAGCGAGGCAATTATTCACCTAACTACATAAATACTAATAAATAACTCTTATCAAAAGAAAACACCAGTAATACCGTATTTCTCTCAGCAGAAACTAGATCACCTTGGCTCGAGTACTCGTGAAGTTTCGAGGTGAAATTAAAAAAAATATTTTCTAATTGGTGCGCTCATTTCAAAGATTCTGATATCAGCAAGACATGTTTTAAAAGAACGCCTCGCTAGGCCGTAATCGTCGCGGCAAACTATGCTAACTGTATTCGAGATATCGATGGACTGCGGTGGTTTAGTGGATAGTCCTAAAACGCCTGTAGGTCTCTGACCTACAGGCGTTTTGAGACTGGGCGTCAAATACCATATTTGTCTGACCCAAGAGGACAATGACGACGATGTTTCCATCGCGATGAAAAAATAATTGCATTAATAATGATTGCAAGCTGCTTCGAACAGCCCACCGCCACCATTGGCACCAATTATTAGAAAATTATAACAAATAAAATATCACAACATACTGATTATAATCTATACTTATAACAACATCATAAAGCCGAAGAGTTTGTTTGGTTGAACGCGACAATCTTAGGAAGTGCTGCAGTAGATTTGATTTGAAAAATAATTTTAGTGTTGTATAGCCCTGTTATCGAGAAAGAATATAATTATATAAGATCTCACTATGAGTCAAGGACGCGGTGCAGAAGCCCTAAATAACTTATATGTACAATCGAACAACTTTCCGCTACGCCTCCATAAGGGCGAGAATCGCTCAGCAAGACATCTTCGCTTCTAGTGCTACTTTACACGCACATTTACACTCGTATACAAAACCAGTTTCTAGTGGGCCTCGGGTCTATGAACGAGACAAGGGATTCTTTTTCAAACTGGTCCAGCGCCAACTTATTTGATTGTACATATGTAACCACGGGCTCAGTTACATTTGATTTAAATAAAGAGTATTATTATCCATTTATAACATTATTGCCTTAGAATGTGGACATTTATGGTTTTACCTAAGGTAAAGGCTCCTAATACCGAGGTAGTCAAAATCGGCTCCTAATTCCGAGGTATTTTTGTTTTCGCTCTTATCTTTTGAATATTATTATGTAACTAGGTACTTAAAAACAGGATTCACTCATTCGATGTTTCAAACTTGCTCACATACGTGAGGTTTGTAAGTGTAACCCCGGAGCAACTAGCTAAAATCAATCAGTCTCTGCCACGGTGTCGACGCGAGTGGTTTTTTCATACAAACACGGATCCTGTTAGGTAAGTGAGCTCATTTTTTTAACGTAAGTTTTGTTGTGATTTTAACATAAGGTACTGAAGGTAAGTAATTTGTCAGTATTTTGTGTTATTTTACTTGCCATTATTATCAAGATAATTTATGTTTTAAATTGATGTAGTATCTAAAAATATAAAACAAAATACCACGGAGCACAGTGTTTTATGAAGACCCTTTTTCGGACACCGTCATTTTATTAAAGAAGCTAATAGATATATTCAATAAAAAGAAATATTTCGTATCCCCATTAAGCTAGCATCTCTAGTTTTATTGAAGCTGCTTTGACTGTTTTTGCTAGGGTTTTCACATTTGTATTCCGGGTTTTAATGATAACATTTTTATTCGATATTGATTTTATAACTAAATTATATGTTGTACAGAAATCAATATCGAATAAAAATTTAATCATTAAAATCCAGAATATAAATATGAAAAAACTAGCAAAAACAGTTATATGGAATAACTTCTACATTTCATGGATTTGGGGTCTGAAATTTATTGAGTAGATGAGGAAAGTAAAGAGCATCCTTTCTGTATATATAACTTTTCCACATTTGGTAGAATCTTCGGGAAAAGTAAGAAAATCTAAAAATCCAAAATCTCGCTTAAATTTGAATCTAGTCAAGTTAAGAGGTTCATTTTAACTGTAAAATGTGCAGTGAAAGAGACGCTATCGGTGCTTGTAACATTATTATTGCGTATCATGCTTAGTTTAAGAGGAATATCTTTTTTTCTAAATATCCGCTTTAAAATATGAAGATTTTCAAAAAAGTTTTCTAAAAAACTAGAGATGCTAGCTTAATGGGGATACGAAATATTTCTTTTTATTGAATATATCTATTAGCTTCTTTAATAAAAAGACGGTGTCCGAAAAATGGTCTTCATAAAACACTGTGCGGAGTTAGGGTACGTTTTTTAAGCGTAGTTCCTAATTCGGATGTACCATCGGTAATAGGAGAAACACTACATCGTATTCACTTGCTTATTACCTTTAATACAATATTTTTTTTATGAGGCGTTTGTTCATTTAAAATTATTAATATTCTTTCGAAGTAAAAACCTAATTCCGTGGTATGTTTTATTGGATAGAAATCTTATTAAATGTTGTCAAACATGATCCAGAAAACAACATTTTCTTTAAAAGGCCTAAATAAGAAGTAGATCTTTAGTCTAATAAATTGTAATTATTTTGTACAGATTTTGACTGATATTAACTTTTCAATCACAGAAATGTTGGTACCAGTAAGAATTGAATAAGTTATTTATTCGGCCGAATTTTTACAGGTCGGAATTAGGATTCCAAATTACAGGAATTTCTCCTAATTCCGAGGTAGGATTTTTGTATACCTCGGTGTTAGGCTCTATGAGCTCCTAATACCAAGGGTATGCCTCCGTACAAGGATCTCCATAGAGCCTTATACCGAGGTATGCCAACCACAAATAGTATTTTAGGGTTCCTTAGACCAAAACTTTCACGTCATATCGGAATCCTTTATACACGCGCCGGCCGCCCCGCTACAATTTAGCGTTTGCGCTTAGCCGCATTTTGGATTTTCTTGATACCTACCTACTAAGATATATTCAAATTTTATATATGTGTGTTATTAATAATTTAGAATAAGTAAACTATCTACTTGAAATTTAATCAAACCTTTTTAAAAAAATATAATTTTATTTAAAAACTCCTTTGTGACTAGAGTAAGAGCATATTTTTAAGAAATAGCACTACTATTTTACTATTATTATTTAACTTGTAAAATTGCTGTACGGAACCAATTAACTCCTTTTTATTCTACCTCGGAATTAGGAACCGACTACCGCGGTATTAGGTTTCAAGCCTGAAAATACCTCGCAATTAAGGAAAATCGACTTTGCTATAAAACTATTTTTTTTCATGAATAAATCTTGAAAAGTCACATAATAATAGAAGTTATACAAATGTCCATTTTAGCTGAAATAATATTTATACATAGGCTAAAATATTTACAAATGCTTATTTTTCCTGCTTGCTTCCAAATGTCACGAAATACCTCGGTATAAAGAGCCTTTACCTTAGTACTACTTTTTTAATACTTAAAAGTAAATGGAAACAGATACCTAGCTTCAGTCTTAGTAGTCTCAGCTGCGCTTATCAGTAAAGGAATACGGCGAACAATCCATTCCGTGTGAAACCATTAGTCTACAGAACATTGTTAGACAAATAAGCGCTGTGCAACAAAATTATTCACTTTGCTACAAACTGACTAAAAAAAATATGTTCTAAGCAACTAACTAGACTAGAAAGATCTTTGTTTACTTTTATACTAACTAGGTATGTCTGATCCGTGTTTGCGTTTATTCACATTAGACTTTAATAATATGGTGCGTACATATTTATGCGAAATTACGCATACTTTTAGGTTAGACCGGATATGGCATATCTTATGATTCAATTAAAGAACACAGGGTTTAGTCTTTAAATATAATATCAACATATAACACACAATAACACAGAATCACCATTATTATTAGATTATTGGTTTGTGGTAGATGCCATACCCAAAACAAGCAATACGATACGAATGTTGACACCTTAAACGGTCTATAAATAAGTACAAATCATTTATACTACAAAGTCCAAATTTTCTTATGACCCAACAAAACAAAACTCTTCCTGTCACAGAAATCATAACTAAGAATCAAACCCATGCAAATTCAATAATCTTGTACAAGCACTGCCTCCGTGGTCCAGTGGATAGCGTATGCGACTGCTAATCGGAGGTCCCGGGTTCGATTCCCGGGTTTTGCAAAAGTGTTACTGGGTGTAGTCGAATTCTCAATAGCAGCACGGAGTCTGGTGATGTGCCCGGTAATGGCAATAGGCTCATCCTCTATTACGTGGGACCTAAAAATTAATGGCGAAATGTGGGTGTAATATTACACCTCTGCCTACCCCTACGGGGATACAGCCGTAAGTTTATAAAAAAAAGTACAAGCACTACACCGAGAAAGCTAATTATAATAATGACTATTATTATAATGACTGAGACTATTATTAAATTAAATGTATGTAATAGAAAACTGCCGCTAGAACAAGTAACACTCGTGCCTACGTAAGTGCTTTAATAAACACTTTTTCCACGGAGCTAATATTTGGCCCGGTCCACCGGACATGCTAGTAAAGCGTAAGATAGACCAGCGAGTTTGTAAGGTTTACCAATTAATATTATCCAAAATAAAATGTTAACTTTTTTGTATATATGCTTGCGAGTAATAAGCATTCATTAATCAACAACAACAAATCGACATTCAGTTAAACATTCATCACTAAACCATACTAAACGTTTCATTTTGAATTGGTAAAAAAAAATATATTCATATGCGCAGAACAGATTTTCTTGTTTACAAAAATCCACCAAGGAGCAAGATGAGTACCTGAGATAGATAGCTATTAATTTAGTTAAACTTCTAATAAGCTCACTTGCTTCTTTATAAGAAACAATTTAATTTGCCATGCGAAATGTTTTATAAATAGCTTAGTACGCTAGTAAATACTATGTCCTATGTTCAGCAGTGGACGTCTCTAGGCTGACATGATGACGCTAGTAAAATTTAATAATTGGAAATGATATTACATTGTCAGCAATACTCGTGGGTAAAAATCAACCATTATAAAATGTACTCCAAGCCTAAGTATAACATGTGTAGGCATGCGTAACCAGTTACCCGCGCCATCGCATCTCGCTAATAGAGACCAGCTTGTCACAAACAACCTCTGTGCTATAATTTAATCTAAACCTGCCATCGATTACCACAACACTATCATTTGTACATTGATACACTTTTAAAAGATGCCTTGTTTGATTCTCTATTGCTAGTTTTATTTCTGCAGAAACAGTGGCGGTTTAGGTTAGATTTGTAAAAATATCCTAATATGTAATGTAGATATGTGTATTTATTGTGTCCGTTAGTTGTGTGTGTTGTAAAGTCCCCCGCGACACGGGATTTATTCATAGGGCGTGAGTTGTCCTTTAAAAATAAATATGAACTTTTAACTTGCCGTGTGGTTGACGGCATAGAATACAAGTGTCACCACGCCCTATCTTCCCGTGGATGTCGTAAGAGGCGACTAAGAGATAACACGATGCAAATACCATCTTTGCGTAGAGACGGAAAACTCGACATCAAACCCTATACGACTGCCTTGTTGGTCTCGCAGCATAAATGTGCGCGTGGGATCGGGAGGTCCTGGGTTCGATTCCTGGGTCGAGCAGTGTTATTGGGTTTTTCTGTCACGAAATTCTCAATAGCAGCACGGAGTCTGGAAATGTGCCCGGTACGGCAATAGGCTCGCCCCTTATTACGTGGGACTAAAGTATATCTGGCGAAAAGTGGGTGTAGAAATACACTTCTGCCTACCCCTTCGGGGATAAAAGGCGTGACGTTATGTATGTATGTATGAACTTTTAACTGAATTTCAATATCTTACTACTGTAAGAAACACGAAAATTTGTGAGGATGGAAGGATGTATCTGTCAGTTTTAGTAAATATACCTTAACTGCAAAAATATCCGCTGGTGAAGCCACGGGTCAAACAAGTTACTAGATCTTAAGTCGCATCTTAACCTGTGACCCAGGGTTCGATACCTAAGTCAAACACCAATTTCAAAATAAGAAATATCTCTACCAAATTTTTATAGGCTCATATTGAGTACGGGCTAGTTTTATATACTTACTTTCACTAATAGTCAAAACAAAAAAAAATGTTTGTATTAAATAATCGGCGGTGGGGCGTATTCGCTCTTTAATTATATTTCGTACAACTTTCATGCGCTCGGTAGGTTATAAAATATGGTAACCCAACTTTTCTAACTAATTCTTCCAATGTCAAAAACTTGGTAAGTTGATAATTTAGAAGAACATAAACATGTCTTAAATAGGAATTTAGGAGCTTCGGACTTGGCAAACACTCACAGAGTCCTACGGGCACAATGGTAAATGCGTCGCGTCTCATTGGTTTCTGAGAATAGAACCTACCTAACCTTATTTAAATAATAACAAAGGACAACTTATACTCGGTCAACTGATCCTAAACTAAACGGAACCCATACTCGGTAACTAGATAACTGATAAACATACTGACTTATATACATACATACTAGATGAGCCCGCGTTTACACCAGCGTTATTTAAGGCTACTGCGCACCTCCCGTCGCTTATAGTGCGATGTTATATAGCCTAAGGCCTTTCTCGATAAATGGACTATCTAACACTGAAAGAATTTTTCAAATCAGACCAGTAGTTCCTGAGATTAGCGCGTTCAACCAAACAAACAAACTTCAGCTTTATATATTGGTATATAAGCACAGAATAAAGAATAGTACTAACGTCACAGAATAAAGAATAGTACTAACGTACAGAAAATTCACTTGTCAAACCAATTTATTGAATTTGCGACTCTTGCTACAAAGCAACAAAGTGCAATTCAACTCGCATAAGCACTCAGTGCCTAATGCGATATTAACCTAACCGTTCCCTTTCTTTTCTAACACATAACGCTGTCACTGTCTGGCGCGGAGTGGCGCGCTAGGGTTGTCGACTTGCCGCTGCAACTATAATATTTATTCATCGTCTATCTACCTACTTGACCACGTACCTAATAATAAATAATTATCGTATAAGTATCCTATCCCACTATTTGAGCTCGTAGAACAAATACCACAAAAATTCTGTTTGTTTACATTTTTACTATACTGATTCTTAGTTATTTCCTAAACGCGTGGACCGATTTACATGATTCAAACAGATAAAATGGTTTTTGAACTAGATCTTTAATTTGACACCATAGTCGTTAAGATATCTCAACAAACAAAAAATCAAATTTTCAAGTTGCTCTCGTAATATAAATAAAATAAAATCAAATTTTCAAGTCGTTTTCGACACACAGTTAATTGAGCAATACTTTGCATTAGACTTGTGATGATACATTTTCGTTGTCAAAGGCGTTTAGGTATATAATTTGAACAGTGTATGAACACGGCGCGTGAGAATACGGAGCGGTCGCACTCGTTGCGTTGCGTGACGTCTGATGTGAGCGGCGCGCGGCAACCCACTAAATCCAACCACGTCGACGTGGTCGGCCGAGGTACTTGTAAGTTTGTACCTAAAATGCGAAGTGCGCCAGGCCTGATATAAGTTTATATAAAAATATACTTAAACACTCATCACACAAAGAGTTTGTCTCGGTGGGCATTGAACCCACAACCGCCGAGTTAGCAGTCGGGTTCAGTACCACTAGACCTATAGAACAGTCAGCAAATGTGAACGTGTGCCTGTGTTGTAGGTGCATTATCGTTTATTAGTCCCATGCGAATAACGACGAATCGAATGACGACCGGTTGGCGTAGCAGTAGTGTAAGCGACTGCTATGCCGAAGGTCGCTAGTTCGATTCCCGCTCAAGTCATACATTTGTGTGCATGAACATGGATGTTTGTCTTGGTCTGGGTGTTTCTATGTATAATATGTAGGTATGTATTTCCAAAATAGAAGTATATATGTTTATAAATAATCTAGTACCCATAGTACAAGCTCTGCTTAGTTTGGGACTAGATGGTGATGTGTGTATGTGGTAGAATATTACCTTAGAGACGAAGTATGAAAAAATCCTTCCTTAACCCTGAACTCGAATTACTTTAAACTGATTAGTGTAAGAACTACACTTGTAAAAAACACGTCATCGAACTACAACATCAGAGGACTCAGCTTAACATGCAGCACTAACTTTCTCAATTATTTGGGTATTACAAGTTCGTTAATTATTATAACTTGATTTTGAGGTACAACAAGTTCATTACCGCTGGTTCAATGTCAATAAAATAGTTTCATAATTAACTGAAATAGTTTTAGGTGCATTGCCTGCAATTTTTAAATAGCAGTTTCTATGTATAATATGTATGTATTTACAAAAAATATATATATATATATATGTATGTTTATCCATTATCGAGTACCTACCCATAGTACCTACAAGCTCTGCTTAGTTTGGGACTAGATGGTGATATGTGTATGTGGTAGAATATATTATTATTTATAACCTTTCATATTGTAGCTCAGAGTCCGTTTACTGGTAATAAACAGATTTTACAGAATATTTCCAAGACCAACAGAAGACTCATTAATTGTACCTATATGCTTTTATTATTGCCAGTAGACTTTGTTTCCCTAGTCGTAAACAAATAGCGTTCTAAGAGTAGAAGTTTTTTTCATTTTACATCAAAAATAAGGTTATCAAATAGTTGTTATGAATGTTAAGAGATATCTTTTTGGTGGCCCGTATAAATAAAGTAGAGTGTTATCGTGTGCGGGGTCCATGAAACTGCATAGTGACACACAGGACGTCGTATCTACTGCTGTTCTTATTATAGACATTGCAATTATTGATTAGAACCTGATAAAAAATCAACATTGTCATATTTATATAAAAGTGGTCGTAACCATCATGGCTGCCAATAAAATTCTTTACATATTACAAAATGAAGTCCTCTTTCATTTTTGTATGTCTGTATGAAGGTGACAAACTCAAGAATTACCGAGCGGCTTTTCATACGGCTGTCACCGAGTGATTCTTGAGGAAGGTTTCAGTGTAACGTTAATATGGGCCGGCAGCGAAGTCTACTAGGTACTTAGCTTTAAATAGTTAGTTAAAATTTAGTTTGAAGTTGATAAAATAATAAGAAATTGAAGTAGGTAAAAATCAATGGGGGTCAGGTACTTAATATTTATTTAAATTTTCTTGCCAAATTATTTTATATCAATATTAGTGTCATATTATAAGTAAATGATTGATTTAATGACAATATTGATTGCTAATGTATAAAAATCGTAGAAATAAGTTTTGATGCTGTAATATAATTTATAGTTAGCCATGTCCCAACGATATAACTTTAAAACCTTAATAGATTCAACCAAATGAATTAATATAAACTTCTATCTAATAATAATCTACAAAATGTCATTAAAATATTTACCATATATATTTTAATGAATAAATATAAATTACTAATTTAGTAAACTCCTACTTAATTATATATGTAAGTAGCGTCTAACACCAGTCCGTGGGTATTTTGGGTTACCCTTTAGATGTAGATACATACACAAATGAGTGTCTAGTGAACCCAAATTGTAGCCTACTATAATAAAATTATTCGGCGTTACCTGACAATTAATTACTCCTTCACACTTGCTTACAAAACTAAACAGGAGGCTATTATTGAATACACATTTGCATAGCGTTTCATCGTAAACTTCAAAACGATCTAATTGCTCATTCATATTAATTGTTGATACAAACCGCTCATTTAAATATTGTCCATTGAAACAGAAGCCAATTGTGATTATGTAAA
Source organism: Euclidia mi (assembly GCA_944739405.2). Classification (NCBI taxonomy): domain Eukaryota; kingdom Metazoa; phylum Arthropoda; class Insecta; order Lepidoptera; family Erebidae; genus Euclidia; species Euclidia mi. The sequence continues at coordinate 544,998 of OX123188.2, read as the reverse complement.
TTACAGTACTATATGATTTTTTAAATGTTTTATTTTATCCGAGTTGTGTGGGCTTTGCCTGAGATAGCTATGGTTTCGTATTAATTATGAATTAAAATAATATTACATGTTTAAAATTATAATTATATTATTAAAACGTATTTTGTTAAAGAGGCTGTAATTGAATCATATATTATTACGTACATATCTAGATTCGAATGTTGATCTCCGTTTTATGTTTACATATCCAGTGACGTGAAGTTAATTTATATTGTATCAATCGAAGAATGTAATTAATAAAATTAATTAATAAAAGCGTATTCTGTTTGTATATTTTATTTGTGTAAAAAGGTACTACTCATATATTATAAAGCTGAATAAAGAATTTAATAATTCTATTAATTTTAAATCTACTGTATTACTCCTCTACCGAATTTAATATTAGGTACAAATTATGCCCATGGATATTAAAATCCAAACTCAACATTATTTATTTCATTTAGGTCACAGAGTAACACATCAAAATAAATATTTACTTAATATTTATAAAAAAGATCAGTTGTCTAATATATTGTACAACAAAGTAAGTATACCGCCTATTGTGAGTGCTATCACAGAATAGATAGTACTTACGTAGTACTATCCTCTTCGTGACAAGTGCGTTCGACGCACTACGAACACTACGATGATGTGTAAATGAGTAACATTTACACTAGTTATACTGTACTACTGCGTTTATGAACGGCAGTGGCACTCGTCTTTTAAAGTATTGTTATATTAATGATTACGAATTAATTGAATAATGGAATAAAAATATAGTTAAATCCACAATTACCCTTGAATTGACTATTAATTGCTTATTCCGGAATCAGTTTTGAAGAGTTGTTAAAAAGTAACTAAGAAACACTAACGCAACTTCTTCAAGAAAATCATTCTGATATCACAATGTGGTAGTAAGTTTATTGATTTTAAATTGAACCTTATTAATGAACAAACCGCACATGATACCGAGGCGACAATATGTCGAACTCTGAAACTGTAACAAGAATGTGCCAACACAAATTAAGTTATCGCTCCGAGCTTTGCAAGTTTATAAGTGTCGTAACTAAGAATAAACGTGCAATAAGTACGCATTAAATAAAGAAACACAAACATACGACGATAACATACTCGTAAATATTAAATCACACCGCTACGGTAATGCACTCACAACGACTAATTTTTTAAATGTAATCTTTTGAAGTAGGTACACGAAACAATTTCACAAATATCATTTCTCTTTTCAGAAATATTTCCTCCATTTTTAAAGGTAAAATGCTTTTTAACAGACGCATTTGTTGCTACTTTAAAGTAATTACTCGTAAAAAGTAAACACCTCATAAAAACTTCCATATTTACATACCGGTAGTTTTATAATTTCCTTCTTACACAGATTTTAAAACAACCGAAATAATAACATTTCAAGGAATTCAGGTCATTAAATTGTTCGTAAAAGTTAAAAATGTCGTTCTTAGTTTTATTATAAACACAATTACTTACTTTGCCGCCTTGACTCCAACATTCAGTACGTGCAAAACATTAAAAACTCACATAAAACAAAAAAAAAACAACTTTTTAAACACACTTTTGTAAAGTTCAGAAAAGTTTATAATCAACTTTAAAAAAAGATAAATAGTTATAAAATAAACTGAGATTTAAGTCACGTCAATTTGGTACTGTAGCATTTTTGGCGGAGTTTTTTTTTATTTATTTGCGAAGTTTAGCACGCGCGTCGTTAGCTTCGCGTCGGGCGCGGGTACGGCGCGTTCGTTCGCGGCCGCGGTGACTCGACAAGTGAAATGTGCCGAACGCTGCGCTCCCAGTCTCTCAGACTATCAAACTCAAACGCTATCCCATCATTCCCATCATTCGCAACATCGCGTGTCAATTCAACAACTGGACAACGAACACTTTTAGAGTGAAGGCCGTCTCTAAATTGGTTTTTCTCACAACCCTTACTCTTTGTTTTGCCTCCTAAGTATCTTCTTAACGCGCAATCTTTTCTAAATGAGATTGCATTTCCTGCTCGTACCGCAATTATTTTTCTTTTCAGCGCGCACTGACTCGGTGACGTAGAATCCTGTAGATTTTAATTAAAGAAGCCGTGTTAGACAGTGTCTATATTTATTTCATTACGCACGTAATATAGGTACATAGCTTTTGTATCATAATCATAACAAAATGCTTACGTCTTATTTCAGAGATGTTTAAAACCGCATTATAATATATCTGTAGCATACTACAGATTTTTTTAGTACTATTTCAATTCGATGTGAAGTACTTATCACTAGTGAGCGCATTTGCAAACTGCCTTAGCTACATAATTATGTAGTAAAATAAACTTCATCGAGCCCTTTTATTTATTTATTTATTAGCACAACCACATCATATATATTTATACAGTTAAGGTAAACACTTAAAAGGCATTGCATCTGATATATATGACAATTACGGTATGCATAGCACTGACAATAATAATGTATGTAGTAAAACTATTTTAAATGTACTTAGTTATTTTACAGTTAAGAAAATAGCGGAAAACTAAAAAAAATAAAAATGGAATAAAAGTATGCTTAATAGTCCTTGAGTTCAACTTGAAGTAAATACTTTTAACAATTTAACTTTAAATTTACTGTAGGAGTCATTAAAGATGTCAATGTTGTCATCGCGAGTTTGGATAGTATTGTACTGATTGAGAATTCTATGCATTGGTGATTGTAGACCCAAGTTGGTTCTACAAAAAGGTATATGAAATTTTTTTGTGATTTTATGCTTGGGATATGAACGAGGAATGGCTAGAGATACTTTATCTAAGAGGTTGCTGCACTGTATATTATTATTTATTATTTATGAAGAAAGCAAAGTTCAATGATACGTCTACGATTATTCAAGGTGATCATATTAAATTTGGATATTCGTTGATTGTATGGGTTTCGATGGGAAAAACCACTGCATGAGAATGCAAGACTTCTTGTAAAGTATCTTTGAATGCTTTCAATCCGTTGCGAACTAACAGCATAGTATGGTGACCAGACAACACTAGCGTATTCGAGATTGCTACGTACAAGAGTGTTATACAGAGACAATTTGGTGGCAAGATTTTTAAACCCTATTGTATTTCTTCTCAGGAAACCTAGCATTTGCGCAGCCTTTTTGACAGTTTGGTCAATGTGTGTTTTAAAGCACAGTTTCGTATCCGTATGGTTTTAATTGAACGATAAATTTTTAAGTCATCGGCAAATATTGATATTTAGCAGTGCTTGATACGAGAGCTTATATCGTTAATGAATATAAGAAAGAGCACTGGTCCTAGGTGAGACCCTTGCGGAACACCCAATAAAGCATGGTAAACTTCTGATTCAAAGCCATTGATGGCTACTTTTTGAGATCTATCGCGCAAATACGATTCAAACCACCTTAATAAAGAACCTTCCACACCGTGAGCATGTAATTTTTTCAATAGAATCACGTGATTCACCCTGTCGAAAGCACTACTAAAATCGGTATATATTGCATCTACCTGGTGTCCGGTATCGATTTCCTGAGTTAGATCAGTAACAAAGCCAACTAAATTGGTTAAAACTGATCGACCACTTCGAAATCCATGCTGATGTTCTGAAAGACTATCATTTACTAATGCTGCAATTGAAGGATACAATAGCGATTCAAATAATTTTGAGAAGCACGAAAGTATGGATACAGGCCGGTAATTTTTTACATTAGCTTGGTCTCTTTTCTTAAAGATGGGTATGATACGTGCCTTTTTTCACTCTTCAGGAAATGTTCCCTCCGAAAGAGAACTATTATAAATTAACATGAGTGGCAACGCAAGCGATCGACCACACCGCTTCACAAATATTGGAGGGATCATATCAGGTCCTGCACCTTTTAGGCCATCAAGTCTGTTTATCGCACGCTGAATATTGATTTCTGTAAATTGTAATTTAGATATGAGTTTATTAGTGGAGGAATTTACTGTATATGCTGAGCTAATGTTGCAAATGTTAGAGTACACAGACCGAAATTGAGTCGCAAAAAGATTCGCAATACCGTTTCCGTTTTGTGCGACTGTATTGTTCATGAACATTTTAGCTGGTAGTGTAGTATGTCCACCGCGTTTGCTTTTAATGTAACTCCAAAAAGCTCTGGGGTTTGATTGTATATTAGTCTCTATTGTATTTTTATAATTATTGTAGCATGAATCATACAGTTTATGACAGCGATTACGTAGTAATGCAAATCCTATGACTTAAGCTCATCATCACTATTGTTATACTGTTCTTTATCTTCATCATCAGCCCTTTATACTGTCCCACTGCTGGGCACCTTCCGGGCTCTTTATCTTATTAAGTGGTAAAACACCAACCGATTAAATGTACCTATATTTTATGTTCGCAGAGGTACTGCGCAATTTATAGCACCATACACGATATTAATGTTTCCGATTACTCACATAAGCGTAACTTTCATTAGATGAGTACCTAAACTAGTATGACAATATATTTTTATTTATCTTGAAAAAATGCTTGTCTTTGGCTGTTATGTTTAAGAGTAGCTAAGCTCGCGGTTACTCCATTAATTAAAGGTTAATGTTCTGCACCCGTGGCTCACGTCGTGATTTTATATAGCCTGTAGCGTTCCTCGATATTTTATTTTATTTTTCGTGTGAGTGTGTGGCCAACTCTGGTGTCGGAGTTTTCAGACCGCCCGAAGGCCTCCGACATGGCCTAACGATTCTTATCCTGAGACAAGAACCGGGACCGACAGCTTTACGTGCCCTCCGAAGCACGGTAGCGCTCAGATGTAAATGCCACACTTGGTCACCCATCCAAGTGGCGACCTGTGCAAGCGTTGCTTAACTTTGCCGATCTGTTACGAACGGCAAGCCAAGTCTCGCTATGAGCGCTTCAGCGTTCCTCGATAAATGGGCTATCCAGCACCAAAATGACAATTCAAATTTTTTGTTGTTTCTTGAAATAACGCGTTCAACCAAACAAACAAACACACTCTTCAGATTTATAATATTTTTATAAATTAGATTTCTAGTTAATTTATTACATTTTCATTGCATAGAATATATGTAGAATATATGTATAGAATGTATGTAGAGTGTATGTAGCTTTTGATATGCGGAAGGAAAAGTCTCAAAAGTCTCAGCACTGTAAAATCCACTTGCAATCTGCTATGAGTTTTCCACCAAAGTATTCTTGTCAAAATGTCAAGTTTTCAAGGTTCTCCTGGGACTAAAAAAGTGTTGCAGGTGTGTCCAAAAATAATTTACTAGAGTGTACTCCAAAATAAAAGTTACTCAAAAATGTAGAGAACGAAGAATCAAAATGGCAAATGCAGCCCAGATGTGTACAAAACGAAGTTTAGAATATAGTCCTTGTTGTCAAAAAAAATTTTTTTTCTGTTTTTTGTAAGGAATGTCGTAAATAGAATTGTTATTATTGATAAAACACAGTTGAATATAAGACTGGGGGGTGACATGGGTAGCACTTTATTTAATTTTCTTTCTTATTGCTATATGCACCTTCAACTGACACTAGTCTAATTTTTTTATTGGTCTGCGTCTAAACCATGGAATATCGCTATCCCTTAGGATTGTGGAGGTCAGACAGGCAGTCGCTCTGTGGAAAAGCTAATATTCAGCCAAATCTGGTTAGACTAGTAAGCGGACCCCAGATTGAACCTGGGATAACGCTAAGAGGATGATGATTGTTATATTCACCTTGTTGCCCTTGCATTGCGAACCTGGCACTAAATGTATGTTTAGAGTAGTTAAGTAATTAACTTACAACAACTAAAGGTAAGTTTAAAGTCATTAAGTAATTAACTTTTAATTTTACGTTCCTAAGCGTTATATTGTGATCTAAGTGATTAAATTAATTTAGTCTTTGACTTTTGGCATTTATTTTGTTAGTAGTTATTTGTAGTTGTTCTGTACAACTATAGCCGGTATCAGGCACCTATAAATCAATGTTTAACAATGTTTTGTCATATATTGCAACATTGCGATTCTCACTTGACTTCTTCATTTATTATTTTGTAATCTATTATTAAATTAATTAAACTAAAATTAATTGCTGATTGAATATTGAATTTCGCACATCGTTGCAAAATTACCTTGTTTTAAATTAAAATGATTAACTAAGATGTATATCTTTCAACGTTATAAAGTAATAATCATAATTCATTTCATAATAAGGCACTTTCTGCGTTGAACATAAATGTATTAAAATAAGTAGAAAAAGTTAACAGTTTGTTGTTTGTTTAAAAATTTGCAAAAAAAATTACGATAACTTTAAATTATTTCTTATAACTACCACCTTAGCTTAAATCTACACTAATATTATAATAAAAAGGAAACATTTGTATTTTTGTTTGTAATGGATAAACTCAAAACTACTGGACCGATTTTAAAAATTCTTTCACCATTAGAAAGCTACATTATCTGCGAGTAACATAGATTATATTTCATTTTAGAAAAAATAGGGGTCCGTAAGATATTTGGGCTTTTCGGGTACGCGAAGTAGTTCCCTCAGGAGGCGGGTGAAACCGCGGGAAATGGCTAGTAATATTAATAAAATAAAAGATTAGATATAATAATCAAATCTAATTAAGATAGCACCACTTTCAGTGTTCCGCAAAGGTATCGTATCATATCAGTCCATCATTATCTTAATATACGTAGGGTAAATGTGGGATAGATGCCCAACCTCTACAAATGTGCTTATAAAGTAAAAGGGATAAGTATTTAAAAATATAATACTTTTGTTATGTATAGTGTATTTATCGATGAAGAAAATGAATAAGATTATTTATTATTATCTTCTTTATTTGTTTTGTAATAAACGAAACAAAAAAGTCTTATGAATGAGGATAGATGCCTCATGTGTGGGTTAGATGCCGCAACGAGAAAATGACCTGAGGGATAGTTGCCCTGAGGGAGTAATGAAACAGTAATTTAATTTTTTAAACTTTAAGCGATCTCAATCAAATGGCACAATTATCTTTGACAAGTACTAAATTAAAATTGTAGTCTTTAAGAATTAATAATTCTACATTTTCTTAACTTTAATCAATGGCACAATCATCTTAGGTATTAATTTTTTTTTAATGTCAGATATTATTTTACTTTTATTTTTGGACGTGTGTATTACGTTTTCCCCAGCATTTCAGGCTTCTAAAAATACTTATATACTTATTGTTTATTTAATTTTTGTTTTTTTTTCTCTTGTCTCAATTTTAAACGCTGACATTGATTACAATAATCACCGTACATAGTGCAGGTTTCGTGCAGCCATTTTTTACACATGACACACTGTATCCAGTCTACATTTAACTTTGTCTTCCCAAAATCTTCAAAACACTCAACACATTCGTTGGTCGCATCCGCAGAAGAGTCTGATGCAAGATGTTCTTCGTCGCTTTTGTTAGAATCGTTATAAATTTGTTTTTCAGCTTTGCGAACAGGACGCTTAATTCTGTTACTTCTCTCATCTCTTTCTTTATTTCTATTTATTTCAGCTCTTTGATCAAAATCAGGCTCATTTTCTTTGACTGAATCATCCGAATCATAGGTCAAATTTCTGTTTATCTCATCTGAAGCTGCTCTAGCCCTTCTTTTCTTGTTTTTCTGTCTGTTATTTTTGCTTGATAAGTTTGGAGTAGTTTTTCCTCTACTTGTTTTGTTTTTCGTAGCAGGTCTAGTTTCTTTTTCTTTGAATGAATCATCCAAACTTTCCTTTATCTCATCTGAAGCTGCTTTGGCCCTTTTTTTTGTAACTTTTCTGGGTTGTTTGCTTCTTTTGTACGGTATGTTCGGAGTAGCTTTTCCTTTAGTTTTTTTGTTAATAGGATCAGTTTCTTTTTCTTCCAACGAATCATCCGAAGCACAGGTCAAACTGCCCTCTGTGTCCTCTGAATCTGCTCTAGTCCTCTTTTTCGACAAGTTCTTTGGTCGTTTGCTAGTTTTGCTTGGGATATTAGAAGAAGCTTGAATTTTACTTTTTTTAGCACTAATATTCTCCTTGGTGGTCAATACTGCAGCTGATTGCTTTCCTCTTTTGTATAAAGGTACCGGAATTATAGGTACAGGAGAACATTCTTGTAAAAACTTGCTTGGCGTCTCCATAAGTAACTCTGCACTAGACTGTTGATCAAGCAAAGATGGTGAATCGGGGGGATCTTGCTTCTCTGTCAGACTTACAGTAGTCTCATTATATATAACTTGATCTATTGGCGTAGAACTTCGCATTTGAGCCAATGTTGGGCTCACACGAATTTCGTCATCCAAACATGCTAAAGGCTGATTATTAAATGAGGGAGCAGGCAAAGCTTGACTACTATATGAAGGACCAGGCAATTGCAATATGTCACGCCCAACAGTGGAAACATTTTCCTGTTCATTGTGGGGTTGGGATTTTGAAGACAAATCAGAGATCGCAAAGAAGCTGTCTGGAACAGCCGAAGGATTAAATGGATAAATTCCACAAGCTTTAAACCCGGAAACAGCATTAGAGGGTGTTGCCGCTCGTATCCATGCATTACCAATCAGTTTACCAGCAACTGCACGATTAATTTTTCTGTCTTTATTTGCAAGCATCCAGTTTCGAGTCTCCGCTGCGTAAAATGTTTTGAAGGGCTTGAAAAAGCTGCGATCCAAAGGCTGTAAGGCTTGTGTACTATGACTTGGCAAACAAAAGAGAATTATATCATTCTTCTCTGCAATCTCTAACATATCTGCAGAATTGGTGTGAGAAGAATGTCCATCTAGAAGCAAAAGGACTTTACCTTGAGGCTTTCGAGGAACAAAATGCTGCACCAGCCATTTCTGGAATAACTCCGCGTTAACATAAGCAGACTTTTTGTTCATGTAAACATCTGATCCAGGAGGAAGTCCATCTTGAAATTCTGGCTTTCTAATCACTCCTTTTATGATAACAACCGGAGAAAGAAAATTTCCAGCGGCATTACAGCAAGCTATTACCGAAATCGTCTCACCCTTTTCTCCAGACGTTACAAAGTGAACAGATTTTGCACCTTTTGTAGCAATGACTTTTCCAGGGTTATTATTTAACTGGACACCAGTCTCGTCTATATTAAATATACGTTCTGGCTTGTCCAGCAAATCGTTTTCTGTCAAAATATGGAGTAAGAGCTCAAACATCTTGTTTACTTCTTCACGATTAAGTCCCTGAGCTCGAGCAAGGGATAAACCTTCAGCTTGTCGAACGCTAAGTTCTGTGTGCCGTTCCATAAAGGAGCGTAGCCAATGATGTCCAGCTCTGCGACTTTCTTGGTCAAAATTATGTTGAACGCCAAGTTTTTCGGCGAATTCAAAAGCTAGTCTTCGTAACATATCGCGTGTTACAGGAAATCCCGCTGCCTCTAACTTTCGTATGTGTGCGACGAGCCGCTTTTCATTGTCGAAGTCCAAAATTGGGTGTTTCCCTATAAATAAATCCATACGAATATTAATTACAGGAAAGGCAAAAAGAACTAAAAAAATATAACCTAGGTTCAATTTACAATTATAAATTTACTTAGTTAGTAAGTAGGTGTACTTACCTAACGTTAATTTTTGCGTGTCTTGTTTTTCAAATCGTCTTCTTAAAGTTCTGGAAGGAATCCCATAACGCCGAGATATTTCATTTACAGGGCATTGGTTTTGTCTCAACTCTTCAAAGGCAGCTTTAAGAGCATCTTCAGTCCACACGGCTCGGGGCTGTGCACCTACTTTGCGCATGTACTTGCGTGGCATGTCTAAAACGAAAGAAAATAATTTCATAAGGTCATTATGGGATAGATGCCCCTAAGGGCATCTATACTCACAAATAGTGAGGCATCTATCCTTTGTCTTAGGGATAGATGCCTTTAGGCTTACCAAACAAAACATATTAAAACATACCAAAATTACATTAAAATTTATATATTTGATATAACAACAGACCATAAATGGAAAAATATTATCACTTACCCAATAACTTTAAGAATTCCGGGCGCGTAAAGTTTATACCTAACAAAAATTCAACAATATTTCGCCGTCGACAAAGTGTTTCGCGCCAAAACTCTCGATACGTCTATCCCAGTGAAACGCTTGGCGTCGACTGGCGGGAGGGAGGGGGTACGCTTGTATTTAAACAGTAGACTATGAGTGTAATACTCGCACAAGTCGCTACGTGTTTACTTAGGCATCTATCCTACTAGGGCAACTATCCCACATTTACCCTATGATGTAAGCAGTTTTTGCAATTGAATGTTTAAGTTAATTTTTACTAAGATTTTTCTATTTTGTTATTAATAAGTTTTATTTTGTATGTTTTTATTTTATACTTTGTCATTCCGTGACGCCATTCAATGGACCTGCAAGAATACCAGCGCTGCGGCAAAGTTTGTCGCAGCATTAGCTGAGGCGGGCTCCAATTTTGGCCTCACTCATGCTGATGCTTCTAATTTGTTATTAATTTAATATTATTTTATTTGCATAGTGTTTTCTGTCATACATTGTTGTGAGGCACAAAATAAAAATTTTCTTTTCTTTTCTTTTTTTTTCTATATATAAAATCCTTGCGTTACTTACTGACTGACAGACACGCTACAGCCGAAACTAATACAATGAACACCCAGACTCGAAACAACAATCTATGGAACACACAAAGTGTTGTCTCGTGTGGGGATCGAACCCACAACACTCGGCGCCGTGTCAAGCGGCGAGGCGACCGCTTAAACCACTACGCCAACCGTGCAGTCAACAGTCGAAAAAAGTGCAGGCGTAGCTGCTGACGTCCTCTAGTTATCTTATATTTCATTCTTATCACAAGCTCCATACACAAGTCATCTTCAGCTTTTCGCAGGCCACTGATGGACATAGGCCCCACCTAATTTCTATCACGATGACATTGAGTGTCAAAAGTCAAAAGGATTTGGTCCACTTAACTAAGCTGACCAGAGAGGTTGTTACAGGGTTGGACGACGAGTTTTCTGTCTTTTCGTAAACATACTATTTGGTTCTTGTGTCTCCCTTACTTAGCCTCTTGCAATAGCCTCGGAATAGGGCAAATGTGGTAGTGACATTCGTATTCTTAATCTGTCACCACAAAGACATGTTTTTGTGGATAGTGAGAGTAGTTATCGCCGTTTTAAAGGATACCTTACTCATTCTAACCGGGTACCCAGAAGTCCATATTTCTATCAGACACCTCTTATAAAATGGCCTAGAGCTTTCGATTGAGTCAGACAAATAACAAACTTACTTTTATTTTGTCGCTACATACAAAGAAATTGGCTAGCTACTTATCTAAAAGAGTCGGGTTTTGTATATACTAAGTCACCATCAAAAGCTACGCACGTGCTCATAATAACAGCAATGAACCACAAAAAACAGATCAAGTGTGATTGAACAGTCTTTATTTGTACAGAAGCCGCGAGCCATGTATAAATTATAACTAATGCCAAAACTGTTACGGTAATAAATAATTATTTCACATACCTATTTTATGATTGGACAAGCGCCAGAGGATGTGTAACTCGTTCTATAGGAAGTGACGGCTTGTTAGTCAATAGACACTTTGTAACTTGTGATTGACAATCCCGTAAAATAGCAGCTGGAATTATAACTTATTTTTTTATTTACAAGTCTAATTTGTGTCCCACTGCTGGACAAAGACCTCCCCATCCAACCTCCACCTGTCGCGATCACATGAACGTAGACAAACTGTTGGCTTATTAATGCATTGTTTTGCTAGATGACAAGTTCGGTAGGGTTGGCTGGTATAATAACACGGTAAGCAACGACTGCAGCATTTGCCTATTGCTGATATTGCAAAAATGATGTTTTACGTCGTCATTGCAATAACAATATCTCACAAGGGCTAAATGAATCGTTATTTTCATAAGCGTCTGCCCAGGCTGGCCAAAACACAGGTTTAAAACAGTAAATAGTCAATAATTAAATATTGTTTTGAGTCAATCCGTATCACAATACTAAGGATGTGTACTACATGAGTGTTAGCATTCACCCTTTTGTCATGTCGTATTAATTAAAATTCTGTAAATCAAAGTGTGTTCTGTAAACAATGTAAAGCCGCAAATAAATAATAATAATAATAAAGAAGACAGACTGAATACATTAAGAGATTTGTCACAAAATTTGATGATTCATAAATTCTGCGTAGGTAAATGGATGCAACAATACTACCATAAAATAATTTATAACTTTCCATACGAGCTATCCTCGCTCTGCTATCTCCATTAGCTATGATCTACTTCACTAACAAGATGACTTATATGTCCAAAACTATTCCTCCACCGTTATCCAAATAAATGGCTCCCAGCATCGATTTATAGTCAAAACATCCAATACATCACAACTTCCTATATCAGAATATACACCAATAGTTTTCAACTCCTGTTAGCCCACTCATCATAAAGATATATATGCCGAATAATACTGTGTTGGTAAAAAATGTGTCGTTTGTCGCTTTTATTTATATTACCTTAACGGTCATAACTGTGCTCGTAAGAAACAGGAAGTGCTGTAAAAAATTCAGTACATATATGTTTAGTCTGTTATAAGAGGGTTCATAATATTGCTTTGCATATCAGTCACCCTTCTATTGAATAGGAAAACTGGTTAAGATAGCCAATTTTGTGACTTTAGGAAGTTCGAAGTACTTGACGGGCAATTTAGCAGATTTCTACAAAGATCTGAAATTGCCACACTGTTACAAGCGCCGTGCTTATATGGATGAAGCGATTTAGATGAAAGTGGACAACTTTCAAAGCAAGTAAAATTGTCTATCCGTTTTTCACTAGTTTACCTATTGTGTGGAAACAACATCACTATTATTTCCTCTATACTTGAACTTGACCATGGTATAATACACTCATAATATCAGTTCGTTGTTTTGGTTTTATCCGTTACGGTTCTTCACTCAGACAAAAAGAACTGGATTCATTTTCGACAGTTGAAACCCACCCTAGCGCCGAGTGTTGTAACTTCTCTGTGTTCGTTTGTTGTAGGTTTGTAAAGTTGCCCGCAATACAAGCTTATGGTTGGCTGGAAGAAATTGCTTGTAGGGATAAGGCCGCCTATTGTACATTTCTGAACTTAACTATCTAAGAAATTTGTCTCTGTTGCAAAATTCGGTGGTCAGTATCTGAGGTGTGATTGCCGATTCTTGGGGATCATTATTTTTGATGCTCTGATGTTGCTACTCCAAAACAGTATGTATTGCTTCTTCAAGAAAAACTGTTATTTGGATGTTCGTAAGTATTACAGTATTATGAAAATTGTCTTCGTCGTCGTCGTCGTCTTTTACAAATGCAAATTAAGGCGGGCGTGTTGGATTTTATTCATCTCTTGATTGATATGGAGACCCTATTTACCTTTGAGTATAAAGTAAATGCAGTAACGGAAAAGGTTAATGTTTATCAATAAAATCATCATACAGTCTTATTCATCATACAGACTTTTTAGTCCCTAGTTATCGATGGCCTTTGTCTATTTGTATTTTGAAACGATAGGGAGGTAATTTGTTCTACTATACCTACCAGGCTGGTCAGCCGAATTGGCACAGGGTTTGAAGTTGAGATTTCAGTCTCTTCCTCAAAATACTATTCTTTCGTGTAATTTCCTTAGTCGCCTCTCACAACACCCATACAATGAAATGGGTAGTGACACTTTGTATGATTTATCTGTCACCACACACACCACTGAAATATTTTCATGTAAATGTTTTCCACGAATCAATTATCGGCGGTAAAGTGTGATTCTAGGTTCTAGCTTTACATCACTTGTTTATAACTGACACGGGTCTTACGCAAAATTTACAACAAACCGATATGAAATGATGCTATCTTTAACATACGAGTTTGATCAGCCTTTGCCCTCATAGCTAGAAAACTCTCGCCGAGTGTTCGGTTCATACGTTAGGAATGTTGTGAAGATACAATCAACTTCTACGAACGCAATATATCCTTAAAGCGGCGGCGTAGTGTTTCTACGAATACAATGACATAGATGTTATACTGCTATATTGTAATACACGAAAACATTCTGATTTGATATTCATGTAACTCTCTATTGGGTCCTTCCTTTGCCGCAAGAGCATCATATCGGTAAACTTTATATGCATTCGGCAACGGTGCATATATTTTTTATTTGATCATTCTTTTAAATGCTATTTATGCGTCTGCAGACCATGTGACGTTGGATGCTACGCAGCGGGTCTCGGGTTCGAATCCACGGCACGCACCAATGACTTTTCTGAGTTAAGTGCGTATTAAATTGTTAAGTATCGCTTGCTAAACGGTGAAGGAAAACATCGTGAGAAAACCTTCATGTCTGAGAGTTCTCCATAATGTTCTCGAAAGACATGTGAAGTCTGCCAACCCGCACTTGGCCAGCGTGGTGGACTATGGCCCTTGTACATTGTTATCGTAATGTCCAGACAAATGTCCAGCTTTAACCATCTACCTTTAAAGTTAAATTTATAAAAAGAACTAGACGTCGCCGGTGGCTTCGCCTGGGTCATTATACATATAAACCTTCCTCTTGAATCATTCTATCTATTAAAAAAACGCATTAAAATCGTATGTAATGATGATGATGTGCATAGATGCCATGGAATTGTGAAACCGAACGATTTCTGCCGTACCTAGGTGAGGCTTTTGCATATCCAGAAAGAAGGCTTATCGGCGTTATTCAATAAAAGAGCTAGCTGTGTAATTAAACCGCTGTTCAAACCATTTGGCTGTGGCGTATAAACTAGACAAAAGATATACATGGCTTTCGGTATGTTTACGACGATAGGTACGAATATTAAGTATGATTATGTCGCTCTAACTTTTTTACGACAGATCGTGGAGCATGTCCTCTGCTTGCAAGCTTAAGCTAGATTTTGCCAAAGATTTATGCATTTATTTTCGTACTTTCGTGAACTCGCATTATTGTTGAGCCGCTGTCGTTTAGAGACACATGGAGCAATATTTTATATCTTTAATTACAGTTTGACTGGACATTTTAATGTTATATATATTAAAGGATTTCGTACACCTATTTCACTTCGGTGCTTATTTGAGCCTTAAGTATTTTTAAATGTACTATTATGTCTGCAATATTATCTGAAATTAAAACATAATTGTCATGGATGTCACAGAAAACAGTCAAATAAATTCAGGTCTTATGTTCGTTGTTGCTTACATTTTCGTAAATCTAAGTAATTACGTGTATTTATTTGAATACATATGAATTAATTAATTTTGTACTCAAAAAAGTAGAAAGTAAAAGGCTTAGGTTATACCTAATAGTAAAATGAATATCAAATGGTATGTAATTAGACAATTTGTTGACGGTTAGCGAAACTTAGCATGAAATTTAGCTAATGTCATTTCATTATTTATAAAACGGTACTATTTATATGTTGTAATTTTTTCTACTATACTGTAATATAATATCCAATTTAAAGCGATCGCAAGGTGAATACACTCCCAACATAATATAATGTTTAGTGCGATCAAACATTAAGCTATCTCATTTACCGAGCTGCCGACTAAAGAGGGTACTTTCAAGTTTCATTAATCTTTTCAACTCAACGTGTATAGAGCAAAGATAGTGTAGATAACACAGAGGGAAGGAAACGAGATACATTGTTGGGAAAGCCAATGGATTAGAGAGCTAATGTGCCTGAAAAAATATATGTGATGACCTTGATGACCCGGAGAGAGATTCTAAACGCGATCCTTTGAGCCTGACACTTTACTTACTTGTATTTGTGTTCGGAAATACAAATTATTCATCGTTTGCGCAGTGTTTTTTAAGCTTAAGCATTTCTTTGTCACTACTATAAAAAGAGACTATTAATAGCCTTTGGATTCTAATTTGAGTTATTAAATATTTTGATGGCCCCACGGAATAAACGTGTAAGTCGCCACAACTTTTCAGGAAAAAATAAAAACGATTAAACTTAAATAACTGTTGTTTGGTAGTATATAGGGTCAAACAAATTATATCAAATTGAAGATAAAAAAATATATAATTAATTTATTACATTAAATATGTAGGTATATATTTTTTAATTTGAACGGTTTTCCGACAATTTATTAAAAAGCATTTTATTTTTGTGAATTTCTATGACTAGGTAACAGTAAACTTTCATTACACGGTTATTCGTGTAAAGTGTCAACAAACAAAATTAATAATATTATATTACACTATTATTCGACAGAAATCAAGTTTCTTTCATACCTAGTTACAGGCATGAGCACGCTTGTTTACAGTAACTTGCTGTTTTGTTTGATTATTGTAAAGATAAAATGCATTTATATCAATGTTTATAAGATCGATTCTCATTTATGTAATATACTTTTGTTATTACATGATGTAATAAAGTAAACTTCATTAATTATGTGAAAGGTTGAAATTAAACGAAAAAGTTTTAATAAAATAAGAATATAATCAAGTAACTATCTATCGGGTTCGAATCCACGGCGCGCACCAATGACTTTTCGGAGTTATGTGCGTATTGAATTGTTTATTATCGCTTGTCCCGTGCCTCGGAGAGCACGTTAAGCCGTCGGTCCCGGTTGTCATGAAGATCTTTGACAGTCGTTACAGGGCGTCAGTACCTTCTAAATAAACTGACACTAGTCTAAACCATGGAATATCGCTATCCCTTCGGGTTGCGGAGGGCAGACAGGCAGTCGCTCCGTGGAAAAGCTAATATTCAGCCAAATCCGGTTAGACTAGAAAGCGGACCCCAGATGGAAACTGGGATAACGCTAAGAAAATACTGATGAAACAAGTTACTATCTACTTGTATAAACACTAAATAATAATCACAATTTAAACAATTTAAATCTCTTTCATGATTAGGAAATAGCTACCTATTAGCTTGAACTGATAACAGTGATAACAAAAAAACCGAATCATATCGTAATCTGAAAAACTTAATCATCCTCGTCACTATCATTGGTGACAGAAATCGAATTGTCTAAATCTAAAGGAACTAAGTTTCTATAAAAAGGTTGGTAATGGTCTGGTATGGCTCCTGAATCACACAAACTTATCAAATCCTTATGTAAAGGAAGAGGTATAGGGAGCAGTTCAGCGTATGCAAGTATTCAGTTTTCAGGATCTTCAGTAGGTACTCCTCGCCGCCTTCTTGAATTAGATCTTACTATGATTTGCATCTCCCGTAATTCGTCTTCAAAACTATACCTGAAATAAACTGAATCAAGATGCTCGTGAGAGAAGTTTACTTCTTTTATTTTACTCCAGTAAATTCTATCGAAGTTGGTAGGTATATTAATGTCTGAGTACGATTATTTTTGCGATCTACTGTAATTTTTTTAACCTGCCTTCACATAATGAGCAATGAAATCCCATTATCTTTCATGATCGCCAATATTCCAAAACTTCATAAAAATTTTCATTTACCGCTGGATGTTTTTCTCGCGTGATAGGCCGCGTCATACGTCTTTGTACCTGGTATCCGTTCTTCCTGAGTACCTTCCTGAGTACCTTAGCCTTACCTCTAGCTTCAAATGCTCAGGGTAACAGAGGTCTTGTTTTTTAGTAACGTCACAAGGGATTGCAGGTGTCGAGGGTGGTGGTGCGACGTGGCGTGTAGGTATCTATCTGTGTGTGTAGGCTTCCGGTATACGCAGTGTGTTAAGGACCCATCTGGTCTCACAGTCACTTTGACGTCCAAGAATGACAACGATCTGTCAGTTTCCATTTCGTATGTGAACCTCATTTTCGGGTGAATGGAGTTAAGGTGTTGCACATATTGATCTACTTCCTGCTTACCCCCTTTTACGATACTAAAGATATTGTCCACGTATCTTTTCCAAAGCCTGATGGTCCGATGCTAAGCGCCTTTTCCTCAAAATGTTCCATCCAGATATTAGCCACTACTGGGGCTACTGAAATCCCCATTGCGACACCATCGATCTGGAGGTAATATTGGCCTTGGAAGAGGAAGTAGTTGCCATCTAAGCAGTGTCATCGGCCTATCACGCGAGAAAAACATCCGGCGGTAAATAGACAACCGACCTACATGCCCTACATTAGAGGTGTTACGGATAAAATTGGAGCAAAGTTAAAAAACTACTCCATTCCGACCCTATTTACACCAGGGGCCAAAGTATACAACATGGTGGGCACACCAAAGGATGTTCTGCCGCTACAAACCCCAGATGTCTATAAAATCAACTGCAGCTGCGGAAGTTCTTACATAGGGCAAACGAAGCGGACTATCGCTGAACGTATAAAGGAGCACATCGCAGCTGTAAAGAACCGTCAAACGAACAAATCGGCGATTGCGGAAAATTTACTTTAATCGGGCACCAATCACCGGATTGAATTTCATCGTCCCCAAGTCCTCTCCACGGAACGCCACTTGTACCCAAGAGTTGTGCGTGAAGCGATCGAAATCAGAAAACATAAAAATTTCAATCGGGAAGAGGGCTTCAAATTGTCATCGGCGTGGAATCCAGTGATTCGACTAATAACACCCCACTTTAATGCGCAGTCGGCGAATGTTCATTATACAGATACGGTTAGTGTGTTTTGCGCCGGTACTTCGAAAATCAACAACCCGGGGGTAGAAATAGAATCTTCTACCTCGCGCTCGTAGACGTGACATCGCAACACGTGGACGTGCAACCGTCTCGAAACGTCAAGCAAAATAAGGTATGTAAATACCAAATGCATGTTCGCGTTAATTCCCGTATATAATATATACTAGCTGACCCAGCGAACTCCGTATCGCCTTTTTAAGAGTTTTTATTTAATTCCCTTTTTCCAAGCCACTTTTCCAAAGTTACCATTGACTTAGCGCTTAATCTCTTATCATTCCAGGGTCTATAAATGATGCATGAAACAAACATAGATTTTTATATAATATTGAATTCCCCATTCCTTAAAATATCGGAGACGATACCCATATCGACTTTAAAAAAATCCCGTCCGCCATCTTTGATTTCCTATCCGCCATCTTTGATCACGAAATAGATGTGGTATTTAGATTCGCCATCCCTTAAAACATCGGAGACGATAACCATATTGATGTTTTAAAATTTTCTCATCCACCATCTTTGATTTCTCGTCCGCCATCTTTGATCTCGAAATAGATGTCGGATTTGGATTCCCCATCCCTTTAAATATCGGCGACGATACCCATGTCGACTTTAAAAAAATCCCGTCCGCCATCTTTGATTTCCTATCCGCCATCTTTGATCACGAAATAGATGTTGTATTTAGATTCGCCATCCCTTAAAACATTGGAGACGATAACCATATTGATTTTTTAAAACTTTCTCATCCGCCATCTTTGATTTCTCATCCGCCATCTTTGATCACGAAATACCATCCCTTTAAATATCGGCGACGATACCCATATCGACTTTAAAAAAAATCCCGTCCGCCGTCTTTGATTTCCTATCCACCATATTTGATCACGAAATAGATGTTGTATTTGGATTCACCATCCCTTAAATCATCAGAGACGATACACATATTGATTTTTAATTTTTTCCCATCCGCCATTTTTGATTTCCCATCCGCCATCTTGAATCACGAAATAGATGTTGTATTTGGATTCCCCATCCCTTTAAACATCGGAGACGATACCAATATTGATTTTTTAAAATTTTCCCATACGCCATCTTTGATTGCCCATCCGCCATCTTTGATCTCGAAATAGATGTTGTATTTCGATTATCCACCCCTTAAAATATCGAAGGCGATACCCATATTGATATTTAAAATTTTCTCATCCGCCATCTTTGATTTCCCGTCCGCCATCTTGGATCACTAAATAAATTTCATATTATTAATCAGCGTCCCGAAAATCTCGAAAACGATACCCATATAGATTGTATCCTATTCGTTTAGCCTTTTTTTGCCTTTGACCCAACCCTCCCCCTTCTCGTTTGACCATTTTATTATTTTTGTCTGGCCCCTAAAAGTTGTGGCGTAATTTTATATAGCCTATAGCCTTTCGGAATAATTGGGCTATCATAGGCAATAACAATTTTTAAAATCCGACTGCTAGTTCCTGAGATTAGGCGATATTATGTTTTAGCCTTTTTAGCCTTTTGCCCGGCCCCAAAGGGTCGAAGCGTTATGTTATATAGCCTATAGCCTTCCGGAATAACTGAGCTATCGTATACAAAAAGAATTTTTCAAATCCGACCGGTAGTTCCTGAGATTAGCGCGTTCAAACAAACAAACAAACAAACAAACTCTTCCGCTTTATTATATTAGTATAGATTATTATTCTTATTAACATGCACTGCGAGTGTTTAAAAGGTTCAATCGATTTTTGTTTTTTTTTTTCTTACTTTTCATAGCTTTGACCAGATTTTTTTAATATTTTGTTTTTGTTATCTTTCCATAAGTCTCTATTTACTTTTCTCTTTCGTGAAAGTTTCTTAGTAGGGGTTGTCATTCGTGTTTCTGACTTTTTAGGCACAGCATCTGGTGAATTGTTATGTTTAAATAGAACTTAAAATACCTACCCTCCAAATTAGAAACGCAATTAGAAATGCCACTCGCATTGCACCCCCCACGCCCCTTTCTAATATTATGTACAATTGCATGGAACAGATTGTTGAAATATTTTGTTTTATTGCTATTACTATGCATAAACTTCAACTATTAAGATCAAAACACTAGTATTTGAACACTTAATGCTGTAAACAATCCGATTAAATACCCTAGGAGGCAATGCAATACTTTAATTATAAATAAAAAATATTTTAAAACTTTCATTCCACAATAATGACACATTAAGAATAAAAATTGTTTGCTTTATTAAACGAATAAACGTGTATGCTGCTATTATACAAAGTCGAAGAAGTGCACAAGTCTTCTCAAAAGTTTGCTTGTTTTAACACGTTTTTTTCGTGTGAACTCGGGTACCTAAAAAGTGTTTAACAATAGCATATACTTTTATACTTGTGATATGATTCCATCATTTTTCCCTAGAATAAAGGAATCAAATGATATAATACGCGTTATATGAGTCAAAAATTTATAAAAAAAAATTAGACGGTGCTGCATAGGTAAAAGAAACGAAAAATGCAACGAAAAAAAAATTGTGTAAGAACTCTTGCACGTTTATTCTGTGGGGCCATCGATTTATTAGTAGGTACATGAGTCAAGTGGGACTTGATTAATTTCTTTTTAATACCTTTAAGCTAGATCTAATGAATGCACAGATTAATTAATCCCATACTTGTTTTAATTATCTTACTGTAAGGTTTAAATTTTTAGTTATATCGATTCTCTTAATAATGAATAGAAATGATCAAAGTGTATAGACACCCTTTGATTTAACATTGAATGGAATAATTGATTAAAGGTGAATGGATATCTAACGTATTATATTAAAATTCAGCTTCACTAACAACTTATTTTACACTTAAACGCTGCCTCATAGATAACAGGCAGTTTAAAAGAGCTTTGTGATGACCGTCATCATATACATATATATAAAATAAATTGCAATTTATGTTTTTTAGAGTAAATAGTTAGAATAAACAATAATAAAAATCGCTATTTCTAAGAAACTTGATGGGAGTGAATGAAGCAAGAGAGGTATGTCAGGATCGTTGCAAATGGCGTTCCGTAGTCTCTGCCTACCCCTCCGGGAAACAGGCGTGAGTCTATGTATGTATGCTATTTCTAAACTTGTGAAGTCAAAGACAAGTAAAATAAAATTGATACACACAAATAAATTAATAAAAACATAAATGTAACCATATTTCGCAGATGCTTGTTCGTACTTATTCACTTAACTTGATGAAAACACAGCACAAAGTTATCTGTTAGCTGAATTTTCAAACAAGATATCTCGTTCATTATGTAACAGATTCAAAAGAAACTTGGGGACATGTGTGATACATGATTTTAAAGTTAGATCTTAGTTAAGATACAGCTTTATGAAATAGATTTCGCGATTCTGACTTTGACCCTATATTCTATGAATATATTCTTCAGATTCCTACGACCTTAAACTCTCAACTAACTTCTAGAGATTAGGAATCACATCGCGCATCTCTTTAGATTAAGACATCAGTAATTCATTAGGTAAGCTAACATTCAGCCGAACCTACAAATATCAGAAAGCTGGGTCATAAACTCAAAGAAGTCTTTGATAAATTTCCAACCAACTCTACCACCTTAATAATGAAAGTATACAGCGGCATATCACAGAAGGTAAACAAACCAAAGCAAACTGCCAGTGCAGCCATGTTCCGAATGAAGTATCGGATCAGAAAATCTTGCCAACATAAATTCTAGAGATTTAGTAAATCTTTGTCAAAATATTACATATTTGCCAAAATGGTACATAGTTACATAATCAAATTTACCAAAAATCTAATTTGGTCCTGAATAGACGCCACTGCACTTCATTTCTCTTTTATGACACCCAAGTAACTTGAATGCTACTACGTTTGAGAACAAAAAGATAAATCCGTGCATCACGCAAAGGTATGACGAACTGAAAACTCTCATAGCGTTACCAGAATGAAGGTTACAAATCGCAGCTACAAAACATGCATTATAATTAAGCAGTCGCGTTACAAAACGTAAGTGTTAATAAGTTCTTGTACTAACACGAGTTCGTGTTGTCTCTGTGTGATGACGTCACAAGGCACAAACCTCACAACACAAAGTACAACTTTGTTTATAAATTGTGCTTTGGTAGTGATGAGTTACATTTGATGACTAAACAATATTGTGTTTCAGTTACTTTAGTACAGTCTGAATCTGTGCTAAACTTGACGGCATGAATTATGAAAGTTCAAAATGTTCCATGTCCGGACCATTCTATATTTTATTATAAGATTTTGTAATTCTATAGGTGACCTATAAACTCAAAGTTCGCTACACATTCAGGAAAACTATAATAATAAATAAATATATAATATAATACGCTTTTTGATTAATAGTCTTGTGAAATTACGATGACTCTTCAAATACGACCAACCACACATCTTCAATAAGCTTTGCACAACGAATCTATACGACAAATTCATTTTATTATCACGTTTCAGTGGAAACATGAATATATCACGTTAAATGTTCGTAGTGTATATTCACCTAGACCCGAAAGGCTTATCACATTATTTTCATCCTTTCTTCCAGGAACAAGGGCGTTGTTTATTTCTGTAAGGTTACAGCCTAGCGGATCTGAGCCTACGCCAAACGTAGTACGAGCTGCGAGTTAACATAACGTGACTACTTTATTGTGAGGCTTCTTGAAACAACGTGTACTCGGCCTGTTTCAATTTGAGACAACCTCTACTTTATGGTAGATAAACAACAACCTTCATCTCGCTTTTATTTCCAAGCATTTTTCCGAAAGGACCTGTTCATTGCAATTTCGAACAATTTTATATTTTTACTGTCCATTTTCTTGATATGAAACCCGTAAACTGCATTCAGAAAATAAGTAAAGCTTCAGATTTGAACTCGTAAAAATATGAGAACGCTACCAGTTTAATAATATGTAAGAGACAGAGCCTAACAAATTACGTGACTTTACATAAAATATATTTGTCAATGTGACTGTACGCTTTTATTATTTTGTGTTATAGAAATATTTGTAATGATCATCCTAAGCTTGTTAAATGGCAATCGTCTGGGCTGAAATGTTCTTTGAATCTAGAATTCAAAGAAAAATTAAGTTAGACAACAAAAAGCTCGTGATTATTACACCACACTTGTGACTGTCAAGTTTAGAGCTGCGTTGTGAAATTAGTTTTTTAGCCAGATCATTTATAATATTTGTTTGTTTTAGACTGCTTTCTCAAAAAATAGGCGGTGCATCTACTTTTTTATATCTATCGGAATTCTGTCTCTTCTGAAGTCACATAATACCGCATTTTGCTACTTACCAGGCACATTGCAAAAAAATTTTAATGATAAAATTAATTTATCTTTAGGCATTGTTATGTCTAGGCACTAATTTATCTGACAAGATTTCTCGATCTACCTGACTCTTAATGTTCTTTAGATAATAAAGACACTATTTATTATTTATCATTATGACAAATTGCTTGGAAAATACTATAACATTAAATTTACCACACCATCCAAAATCATGATGTTTAAATAAAAGTAAGAGAGAGCGATGGAGCGAGAATCATAATAACTCCATAATACATAATTTCTCGAGACTTAGATAGCAAATATTCACGCGTCATCAGATATTTATTGATCACATCATACCTATGATCCCTGAACAAAGATAAACATGCTCATAACTAACATAATTATGCGAAAACATTCAGCAATAATTGATTTTTTTCTGAACATCGTATTCTGTATTCGACATCGCTATTGTTTGTATAATGCATAATAATGCATAAATTATAGTGCAAAATTATTTTTCTTCTGAAGTTATAGATAGTCTACATTTAGAATAATTGCTTATCTGTAGATTCAATTACTTATCTGGTAAAATTCATACCAATGCTGTCACTATTCACAAAATTATAAACGTTACGATTTAGGTACTTCATTCTACAATAATCAGTCAAGTTCCAAATCATCAACAGATTTTTTTGTATATATCATCATCGCCGCAGAGCCTTCCGCAGTCCACTGCTTGATGTAAGCTTGTTCTTATTAGTACGGAAATAGCATTATGAATCAATAACAGTTTTGGCCCACTATACTGCGCTGGCGTTTGGTCAGCGCGGAGTGGTATAGCGTCTGATTTCAAGGTTGCCGTCTTATCTCAAAGGCTGCTTCGTGTTTTTAGCCTTAGTCGCCTCTTTTGACTCCCGCGGGGTAGTGACATTTGGTAATCTTAATCTATCGCCACGTGGAGAATTTGCATGAATGCACATTTGTATGTGTGTGTATGTTGATAGCCGAAAGTGATATGAGTGTTAGTCGCGAGGAGGGACAGTGGCTATCTTATCAGTGACACAGGTGCGTGGGAGCTGCCGCTAATTAACTGTCAGTTCGTGCGCTGATAACTGCCTATTTGTGCTTCACCTGCGCCGCCTACCTATGTCACATAGTAGTAGACTACCATATAGGTACAAGTTTATTTAAGGGAAGCTATAAATAGTTCAATTTTCTTCTCCGTTTCGACCAGCATTCAACGGTCATGGTTATGCTGCTAAGCATTATAAGTCCATTCAATCTTAGATACAGCTACGTATAATATTTTAGTCAGTTGCATGTACCTAGCACAACAAGCTCAGTGCACACTGTCAGAAGGACTACTTGTATGCTATAAGTAATATTAATGACATGGGTGTCAAGTGGGTAATTAGTCAGTAAGCACATGCCTCATTCCAGGTAGAGTAAAGTCTATAACGAATTTACAATATAAGTATTTCTGAATATAAAAGGTAAGGAACCTTTAAAATAAAGCCTACTTTACTTTTAGACATGAATGAAGTAAGAATATAACAGTTAGCTATTATACGTTTCATACCAAACTGTAAACTAAACGTCCGCTTCGCATTCTTGACATCGAGTTAAAGTGGTGAATCAGAGCGCGATTCCTAAAAACAGACCAAGTACTCGAGCGATACTCAAGGGTGTACTACACACTACACATTACACACTACACACTACTCAGGTCAACAACACACGGTCATCACACGGACGATTGCTGATGAATAAACACTTTTTGTGCAGATTAACTTTAAGGCCCCAATCGCACGAAAGCTTTTTTAACGCGCGTCAAAAAGGCGTTCAAATAGAACAAAACATTCTCTAGTATGCGCGCTTTTAAAACGTGATGCTTTCTCGACGCTGTGTGTTGAGCGTTAAATGGAATAGACCTTATGGAACTGGAGACAAGAGTGATTTTCAAGCGCTAGTATGAACGCTCTTATCGAAAGCGCCAACGCCAGAGTTAAACTCTAACGTAAATGTAGAATCATTAAGTAATTACACGAAATTTTGTTACGTTCATAAGCGTCACATTATGGCCTAAATGAATAAATGATTTTAACTGTGACTTCGACTTAGATTTGAACGGTTTTTTAACGCGCGTTAAAAAGGCTCTCGTGCGAATAAGGCCTAAGAGCTAGGAAGCGAGATTGTTAATGATTCCTCATTCATCAAAGGTTTATTCATCCAAGAATGTGTCGCAGGTCACTGACCGACTGCGGTGATAATTTATTAAATTGGTATTTTGATTGTATTCTGTGTTTGTTATACATATTGTGTGACAAGATAGCTTAATCAGAAGAATGTCATATATGGTGAGGCTGGTTCCCTACTGTGTATGGCGACTTAAAGACGGCTGCCTGGTGTAGTGTAATTTTCTCTTAGATCTTCGGTAAGTATATGTAACTACATGTATTGTTTCATTAGTCTTCTTTTCTGCCACAAATTTTCTTTATTATGTGCCATTTTTAAGAACATTGAGTTAAAATCATGTGTTTAGTTACGTAACTTGAAACTGTTTCTGTTAAAGTTCGGAACACAACTACTATCTGACAACTTTGCATCGCCTTAGGTTGTTCTTAGTGAATGCCATTGGTATAAAATCCACCTGCGTCTATTTAAAATTATGGAATGAGCTGTCACCTGTGGTATTTCCGGACCAATGGGACCTTTAACCTGGCAAGAAAAGAGCTTACTCTTTTTTTAAATGGCAACGAACTTGCGTTTCCTCGGAAGTTCACGTGCGGTAGTGGTCGCTTACCTTTAGGCGTTCCGTAAGCTCGATTGCCTCCTATATCATACAAAATATATACATTATTATGTTTTTTTAAAGATTAAAAAATAAAAATTTCGTATCGTGAGTTTAACTTTTGGTGATAAAATAATTGCCTTCCTCTTTCAATTAAACCAGCACAAACAAACGAGAGTGCAGACACAATGCACTGAGATTTTCTCAAGAGACCTCAACATTATTTTGTTTATAAGAAGCCTCTAATCCTATACTTTACACCTGAAAATGCATGCGTGTTCCGTCTAATAAGCCTGTGATGCTTTATTGCTATTTTAAAATGGAAAGCATATTCGGGCGTCTGCGTTTATCCGATGCGATGGGATAAACCAAGATGCAGCAGTGCCTATTGACATGTTTACGTAGCGTAAACTCAATATTTATTATAAAAGCCACAATTCCTACAGGCTATCTTTTCCCAAGTGCTCGAGACCTAAATAAGTTAAACAGTATAATCCTACTGTGCTGAGAATAGTGGTAAGCAGTAATTATTTATTAAAGCCTCTCATGATATGAACGCGGGTTATGCCCGGGGGGGAGGGGAGGGACTGTGCACTGTGCACTCTACACACAATGCAATTATTGCTCCCGACATTGATAACTGTGTTAAAAACGCAAACAAGAAATAAGATATCGACCCAAAGAAATAACCTCACCGTTGTTGAGGGTATACTTCCTAAATATTTATTCCTTTGTCTCCAATACATAGTTATGTGCAATACTGGGTTTAAAGAACGGCGTACTGAAAACTAGTACCAGCGATTTAGTACATGATACTGAGGATCTTGGCGGTCAAATTTTTATATTTTTTATAGCTTCGATTTACAATTAATGTTATTTCAGAATAAATTACAATTAACTTTTTAAAGTCGACTAAAAATATAAAATTCATCTAATATTCCCCGACCTATAAAATATTCTATCTGCCTAAAGCCTAAAATAAAATTGGCTCTGCGAACTTTTCATATTTATAAATCTAAACGATATCGTACAGGTGAAATATAGTTTCCTTGGTCTCAGTCGGATATAAAGTAAGATATTGGAGCGAAAAATAATATTCGGAACTCTTTGTAAAATTGCTTAGGTCCGACCACTTTCATGTTTCACGCAATAATTACGAGGAACAAAAGTCTGCTCGCTATTGCATAAAACTTCTTATTTCTTTAATATAGTAGAACCTTGTCGTTTTCAGTATGAATGGATTGGTACGACTGGGTAAGTTTTTTTTTAATGTTAGGCAGCAATCAAGCAGACGGATCGCCTGATGGTAAGCAATTACCGCCGCCCATAGACACTAGCAACACCACAGGAGTCACAAGTGCGTTGCCGACTCTTGGTGTCGGGAAAACGGATAGGACGAGAAGTGGGATGAAGGAGAAGGAGTAGGGGAGTGCAAGCGCTACCATCTCACAGAATATCAACTTAAAGCAGCAGTAGGTATTTATACTGTCACGTTACGTTCAGTGAGCGATAGAGCCAAGGCGACAGGGTGTCTAATCCCTTCTTCCTTCTTCCTCATCCTGCTGCTCCTATTCCATTTCCCATCCCACAGGCTGGCAACGCACATGTTACTACTCATGAATGTACTAAACACTCAATCACTTTAGTCACTTTCACTTATTTTCTCCACTATCCGTTGTCCTTATATTATAAAGTCTACTATGCAGGTATGAGCCTCTCAGAATGGCTAAGCATCTTCGAGGTAGAAGAAATACTTCAACATTTTTAGTCGGAGGTCGTGTAAGTACATCCCAAGTGCCTCATAGTTGGAATGTAGAGAGAATATGTACCACCTACCTAAATAATTATATGTAATTCTGTAGTTGTGTACTTGTTTCATTTGTATTTATTCTATTTACCGAACTATTGCTGCTACAGTTTGGTTAGCAATTTACTTTTTCTTCAAGATGTTGTGGGTACACTGCAGACATCGCGCAGCAAACAAGTACCGATCACACCATTTCACATCATATCGTCTGTAGTCGTGTAATTATGTTACACAATATGAAGACTGCACGGTTGGCGTAGTGGTTTAAGCGGCCGCCTCGCCGCTAGACACTGCGCCGAAGAGTTGTGGGTTCGATCCCCACACGAGACAATACTTTGTGTGATTCATAAGTTGTTGTTTCGAGTCTGGGTGTTCATTGTGTCCGTTAGTCCCCCGCGACACAGGATTTAGTCCTAATGCGGGAGTTGTCTTTTTAAAAAAAAACCGTAGCAGATAGCCATTGGACGAAGATTGTAGCTCTCGCGTTGAGCTCACAGCCCTCCTAGAGAAATATCGGTACCTAAACTTAATCACTCTACAAAATCGGCAAGAACGCTGATTTGTCAATTTCCATCAAAGCGAAATTATAATTTTTAAAATATGGTGCCCTTCGTGAAAAAATTCAGCAAATAAAGAGTCCATATATGATATGTCCAATGATGAATAAATATGATAATACGTGTTTATTGAAAACCAAAATAAACACAAAACACTAAACACACAAAGAACTTTACATACGAAGCTCTGACCTCCAGCACTAAACTTTTATTGTACTGAACATGAAAATTTACGACATTGGATCTTATTATTTGAGGCGTGAACATAATGCTAGTGTTCTCGTAAATTCTAAGCTCCGATCACATATCTGAATAGTACATAAAAAGTGCGATGCCGAACCAATATCTTAGATTTATTCTACGTTGGAGATGAATGATCGTATATTTAATTTTATAAATTTAAAAAGAAAACGTTTTAACGTCTGAAAACGTTTAACGCCCATGTATGAATGAATTGAGAACATCACAGACATTCAAAAGTATTGAATCCTGGAGTCTACATTATTATTTCTACCAACATTTTATTTTTATTCGGTTCTTTATTTTATTGCACATTCAGTGAAGTGAGTGTAAACATGTATGTAGATATGTATTTCGTATGTGATTAATGCCTCATTTGAAACCTAATCAAAAGATTTAACACGTAGGTACAACAATAGATATCGTACAACTGCTGGGTACGGGACGGGCTGCTTTCCCCTATACAAAAAGACTGAAGTCGCCGTTTAACAAACGATAAATTAACAAATCACTACAACCCAAAATTTAAAATAAAGATTAGTATAAACACAAAGTTGGAAAAGCTCTATGAAATATATTATTAAGTAAAAGAAAATTCGCATAAAACAGTTTGTAATAGTAAATCAAAAAAGTATATAAATCAATTTTTGTATTAAAGCCCTGTTGAGTCAGAGCCAATCCCAAGGATCCACCATACTTCTCTATGCCTTGCGATTTCTGGCCTGCTGCAATCTTGTGACAGACTGATAGAATGTGTGAACCTCTGAAAACATTTCATTTCTTAGGGGCTTAATTGAACTCATCTACAATGACCGCCTTTATAGATCATTTGCAAGATGTTTAGAATAAAGAAAAATAGATAGACACCAAATGAAGCGCATCATTCAAGATCAGTTTCGGGAACAATAATATTTCAATTGAATTTATTCAATTCCAATAAACTGTGTTCTGTACAGAAGGCCTTGTAAAGATAATCGCAAGCCAGTATCGTCCCATTTTTCTGAGTACTACAGAAGAAAACGGACATCGTTTTCATAATGTAATCGTAATTAATTAAATTATATTTATTCAGCGAGGGATCTCCCACGTTCATGAAACACTGCGACACAGATAAGAGCGGCATGCGGGCGACCGTCAATGATATATGTACATAATAATGTTTTAAGAATTTTATTGTAAACTAATTGTGACCCACGACTTGGTTCATACAGGGCTTGAAGCCTAGTGGAGCGTAGTGGAGTTACCAACTATAGCAGACTGCTAAGCACAGTATGCCCGGTTCACACTCGCGGAGCGCACCACTGACTTTTCGAATCATCCTCCAAGTGTTATGCCACCCGGGGTGCGCTTAGTAAACTAACTGGATTTGACTGGATATTAGCTTTTCCACAGAGCGACTGCATGTCTGACCTCTGAAACCCAAAGGGAGCGATATTCCATGCTTTAAACTAGTGTCAGTTTATTTAGAGATACTGACTCCCTTTAACGACTGTCAAAGATCTTTATGGCAACTGGGACCGATGGCTTAACTTGCTCTCAGGGGCACGTGGCAGGCGATAATTAATGGACACCATGGTATCTTCAGTAATTAAAATTTGTACAGTAAATAAATACTAGAGATTAGTCATTCACCTTCGTAAGGCCCAATTAAAACAAAATGATCTATTTGAGAAGTGATCGTGGCCTAAGCACACATCCGGAACACTTCGTCTTATTGCCTAGGTACAAAGTTTATTGACTCGAATTAAGGCTTTCTGTCCAATAGAGTAGTGTTTAACAGAGCTGTGTCAATACGACTAATAGAAATGCGTACAAAGGCCACTACAATTTTTTTATCCGTTTATACAGGCAGTCTAAAGGCGGAATACAGTTATATTACCTAATATAATAATAAACATACTTATTGGCCATACTTAAAAGTACAACATATAGCCAGATCACCAAAATTTAATTTAACTTGGTGTAATGAATAGTAATATCGTGCGTAGTTATCGCAACTAAATCTTTGGTAAATAGCTAGATACTATATGTAACCCATTCAATAGCCGAAATAAGACCAATAAGAATTTAAGAAAACATTAAGCAATACAAATGAGTAAATACATGCAATGTAGAAGTTACAAGCACATAAATCTCATTCGCAGTGCGCCGTGATTACAGAGAGCAAACTTTAAGAGTCTCTCGCTCGCCAGATCGATGTCAAAAAGACATATTTTAGTAAAACTTTTCTCTTTTATTGTTTGGGATTAATCGAACAACAATGAGTGCAGTACTTGAGTATTTAGAGTAGGTCGGGTCGTACGTGGGCTCAGGGCCTAATTGGATGGATGTAAGCTTTAAAGGCGATAAACGCACAAAAGTTTGATTGCGCTACACTGCTACAGAGGCGTGTCGTAGCACATTAATTCGCAACATAAAATACATTGTATTATTATTTACTGAACATTGATATAAAGTTAATGCTTTTACGAATTTGATGATGATGATGATAGTCTGCCCCCAGACCGACAGCATCCAGCATGGAATGTTAGACGGACTCTGTCGCTCGAAGGAAAGACGTGAATTTCGTGTGTTGAGAGGCGAATTTGAAAAGTTTGCGCTGGCTACTAATTGCGGTCTCCGACGAATTCTGCTGTTCTTAAATTTTTCTAGGCAAGATATTTCGGACCATTACTTAGTTATTTTTTGTCACGACATTTCTACCTTATCTACCGAAACATTTGAACCTTACAAGGAACTCAAAATATGGGATAGCGCTACCGCTGCTGTCTGATGTGACCTATCATAAGTAAGTGTAGGCAAATTCAAACCAGACAGTTTAAATTGGTGCAAGGAGGGAGACTTGTCTAATGATATATGTGTGTGAATCTTGCGCCAGCAAATTAGCGAAGTGTGAGACAGTGTATGCCGTGCGCCGTCTGTGCCCACCCTTATGTGTCTGCGAAGTTGCGCCGTATCTGAGAGATTTTTACGAGCCTTTCACATTTTGGACGGTAAAACATCAAAAGTTAAAGTAGAGCTATATGCCGCTGAACTAAAAGCTATTATTGCTTTTGTTCTAAAAATTGCGTATAGTGCGCCAAGTTTGAACGCTGGCGATTTTGTTACAATGAGTAGCTTGTGAAATATTTACCTAAATGATTATGTACCTAAATGCTTTTGCGGCATCCATCTTTTGTTAGATCTGTACGTATTTAATGGTTGGCACAGAGCTGATAGCTGTACTGATCGGGCTGTGTGTTGTGTGTAAATGTTTAATTTAGAAATTATGTTGTAATATATGAAATCCTTGCGTTACTGACTGACTGACAGACACGCTACAGCCGAAACTATTGGGCGCAGGAAGCTGAAATTTGGCATGTGTGTTCCTTGGGGACCGTAAGGGTGCACTAAGAAGGGATTTCCCGAAATTCCCACGGGATCGGCCAAAATGGGTAAATTTAAAAAAATTGCAGGCTTAGCTGCTGGCGTCCTCTAGTGTTGTAATAAGTCACTGTTCCAGACAAATATTATATTAAAATTAAGAATTTAACCAACTTTTTAGGCGTCCGTTTTTAAACCGTAAAGACTTTTCATAATAAATATTCGAATGACTTCTCATAATTTTAATTTCTTCAAGCTTTTACTCACCAATAACTTTTCCGAGTTAAATGCGTATTAAATTGTTAATTATCGCTTGCTAATCGGTGAAGGAAAACATCGTGAGGAAACCTGCATGTCTGAGAGTTCTCCATAATGTTCTCGAAAGACATGTGAAGTCTGCCAACCCGCACTTGGCCAGCGTGGTGGACCATGGCCTTACCCTTCTCATAGTGAGAAGAGGCCCGTGCAGAACTCTAACCTTCTTCTCACGTTCTTGCAGCGATAGCCGAGTGGATATACCAACAGACTGCTATGCAGAGGGTATCAGGTTCGAATCCACGGCGCGCACCAATGACTTTTCGGAGTTATGTGCGTATTAAATTGTAAATTATCGCTTGTCCCGTGCCTCGGAGAGCACGTTAAGCCGTCGGTCCCGGTTGTCATGAAGATCTTTGACAGTCGTTACAGGGCGTCAGTACCTTCTAAATAAACTGACACTAGTCTAAACCATGGAATATCGCTATCCCTTCGGGTTGCGGAGGTCAGACAGGCAGTCGCTCCGTGGAAAAGCTAATATTCAGCCAAATCCGGTTAGACTAGAAAGCGGACCCCAGACTGAAACTGTGATAACGCTAAGAGAAAAAGAGAAGACTTATTTTGATCTTTTTGTGGAATAATTTTCAAAATATTTGTAATAATCTATCACCTGCGATTGCTTATCCTATATATCCTACCATTAACTTTTAATTAAACAAATCATACACTGTTTAGGTAAAAAAAGTTGTAAAAGTAATGTGAAGTGTAACAATACGACGGCAATTGTCCTTGGAATGCGACGTTCGCATGCAAGCTTCTCACGTTCGTACAAATTCGTTTAAAGCTGAACTTCTTCCATAAACTTGTTAGCTACGGCCGGCGTTCCTTGCACTGCACTGAATCTGTTTATGCTCTAAATATACGCCAGAGATACGTCTGCGCAAGCACAATAAACATGAGGCTATAGTTCCGGTGAAACTTTCATTCCTTCAAGTGGGTTACAATATAGATACGCTAAAAGCATTTAACGCAATAATTTCGCATCATACAAACAGTAACACGAGCTTAGAGGTGCATGATCGTAAATAGGAATGCCTCAACGCTTGTATGTTATACCTGTGGTTATACACAACTCGCTACAGAAAGAATGCAGGGCGTTCTACTTCGTAGAGGTAGTAGCACGGCCACTTAACAACGTTCAGACATGTAGGTACGTATGTAGAGGCCACGTATTGTACATTTTTAGAACACTAGAAATGTGCAATATGTGTTATAGATGAGTGTGCAATTTGCTATAAGTTGTTCTGTTGTGATCCAGGTTAGCCATACATAGGTTGGTTGTACCTTGTAAAAGTAATAATAACAATATTTGATTATATGCAAGTAACAATAAACAGAATTGACACAATTTTGAATAACTGTCTGTATCGTGACTATCATATAAGTAAAATTCGTGGTTTAAACAATGTTTTTACTTCCTGGTATTACTGCTAGTACTTACTGTACTTTTAAGTGAATTTTCTTAGTATTAGTTGGACATTTGTAGACCTATTTCGGGACGTCCTGAGAAATGGAAAGGTCCGAAGCACCCGAAACCGGCGAGCATGTATGAACATATATAACGAATGTACCTACAGCTTTCTCTACATTAGCGTGAGGTTTCAAAGGAAAGAAACAAGTGGCGTTCTGTTATCTCTGCCTACCCCTACGCGAAAAAAGCGTGAGTATATGTAGGTAGTTGGCACAGTCTGGTGGTCTGTCTGCTGGTTGCTAATTTATATCAGTTCCAATACTCGACTACTACAAACTGTAAGTGCACAGTAAAGTTTCAGCCTCACGTGCAACTGTGTTTCCGAATGTAGAATATTTATAGATACCTACTTAGTAACATCTAGGTACTATGTTTTCTGTGATTTTTATCCGTACTTTTAAAAAAGCTCTATTTCAGAAAGGTTTTTGTATTTAAATGATAAAACCATACCGTGAATAATGCCTTTGCTACCACTACGAGTACTAGTTATTAGCTACTATAATCTACCTGCCTAATCTATATCTATATTTAGATTTTATTTCTAAACCTATCTCAAACATCAACCGCGATTCTTATAGATCACAACACACGTATGTTTAACTCGTTTACATCGCTCAATTTCTCACACCGATCCTCTATCTACCGAGTGAGTGCGCGACGTTCGGCCAGAGATCACAAACAACAAGTGTCTGCTCGACGCTACACGTGCTCCCTCGCTACTCGAATAAAAACGTTCCCGAGATTGTCCACCGTACGTGCCGCGAATACACACATTATATAAAAATAGAATTATTTTATATTAAGTTTCCACTAGAAAAGGTTTCATCCCACTGCGTGAGATTAGGTATTAGTATAGTAAGAGGTCGTGATGAATTTTATGTGAGTGCGTTTGATGCACTGATTGTTGGGAGTTTTTTGGGATTTTGATCAGTGGGACGTTAGTCCCACGCCAAGACTGATCAAAATCCCGAAATATCTTGAAGATAAAGGTCAACTTAAAGTAATCTCTAAAATATAATAATATTTTTTTACATATTTTAACCGGAGAAGGAAATGGCATAGAAATAACGTACACGTTTCTAGACATACGTTATTAATAACAGGTAAAACTTGACAAAGGCATATTTATTTCAGCATTTTGATTGTTTACAACACTAATATACAAGTCAAAACCCCATTCTAGATAATGCCAGTTTTTCCTAACTACATGACTTCTTGAAAAGAAAAGCCTGCAAGAAACTCAGAGTTTGCTTTTTTTCTGTCAGTTCATTTTCGTTCATGATCTCTACATAAAACTGCCTACTGTAACAGTTAGTTTCAAAGATTACTAAAACTTTTATAAGTTCAGTATAATGATTGTGTAATGCGATATACATATAATAAACCACTCTACTTTAGACCAGTTCCACTCTTATTCCCACTGCAGTGTCACCTGTGTAGTCAGACTTAGTAGTTACCATAGAAGTAACCGAGTGGACACTCGTGTCCCGCGGAAAGTTGCTAAAATAAATCCTGTGTCGCTGGGGACTTTACAAACATACGGATACAATGAACACCTACACTCGAAACAACAATTTATGGATTACACAAAGTGTTGTCTCGTGTGGGAATCGAATCCACAACACTCGGCGCAGTGTCAAGCGGCGAGGCGGCCGCTTAAACTACTACACCAACCGTGCAGTCACACGTAATCTTTTCATTTTTATTCCATTAGAAGTCTTTTGAAGTATATGAATGAACAAAGGAATGTTAAAAAAGATAGAAGAGAAGATCTTCATT
Source organism: Euclidia mi (assembly GCA_944739405.2). Classification (NCBI taxonomy): domain Eukaryota; kingdom Metazoa; phylum Arthropoda; class Insecta; order Lepidoptera; family Erebidae; genus Euclidia; species Euclidia mi. Next base: position 508,764 of record OX123188.2, on the reverse strand, counting down.
ATTAAAATATAAACGAATTATTATTAAATATTCTACTTAAGGAAAATCTCTGTCATGCTTAAAATGTAAAGTTAAATGATAAAATAAGTAGCTTATTTAAATGAAAGAAAGTACAATAATCCAATCTTAATATCTCCAAAGACTAGTCCTGACATATGAGCTAACATCTATAGTTTCTATTACACCCTGTACACGCAGTTTCATGTTCAACTACATAGCATTAGTTGTAATGGGAAAAAGTAGTAATGTGTCGTCTCACTCCTCCCATATAAAATGAAAGAGATAGAGTATGTGTATACTTGAACTTGAATTTGATAGGATTCACTGATAATCATTACTAAAGTAGGGATCTATATTTTTTTATAGTCTCACGCCTGTATCCCGGAAGGGGTAGGCAGAGGTGTAAATATTACACCCAAGTAGGGAATTACGGACATTTACGGACATACAGATTGTAATCTAATTGCTCACACCATTTCATGGTTACCCATTAATTTTTATTCGTTGTAATAAAATCCCAGTTTTCAGAAGCAACAGAGTGGCGCAGAAGACGAAATGTTAATATTTTGTGCTTACTTGACCAATCACCACGTGATATCGGTAACACACCATTATACAGCACCTACTACGTATCAATGAATAATTGCTCGATATGTTTAGCCGCTCAATAAATCGATGCACTTACGTAAATCTCGTTAAGTATTAATACATCACATTTACCACATTCGACCGATACTAATGGCCGCTGTAGTCAGAGGATTTATATTTCAATTCCGTAATCTGACGGTAATGCCAATATCTAGATAGACATGAATCTGAAGTAGGTATGAGATTGTTCCGTATCTAAATTGAAAAATAGAATAAGTATGAGTCTATGAGAATATACCAAAAGACTGCTCCGCAGATAGTATCGCGTTGAATCCACGGCGCGGACCGTTGATCTTTCAAAGTAATTTTTCTTACTTTTCGTGTATTTGCTAATTATCGCTCGCCCCGTGCCCCGGCGAGCACACTCAGTACCTCTGAATAAAGTGACTAAGGTCTAAGCTATGGAACATCGAAAATATTTCAATATCTCCATGATTTTTTTTACGTATAAGTCGCAAACAGAAGCAGCACTACTAAATCACAAAGTTGAACATAAGTATTGATAACAATAAAACACACGTTTCTTTGTTTGTTTATATCATAAATTGTATATCTGTGGCTGCATGTGAATCATAATCCGTTTCTGATTTACAGAGGCGATCGCTGCAGATATTTATTGGTTGCAAGCATCATGGAATAATGGTACTCGGCAGATAAGTGTGCCATGATTGTACCAAGTGCAGCGGGCGGCGCGGCGGCAGGCGAATAATCGAAACTCCTTTGTGAATGAAATTTTATTGATGGCTTTATAAGCTTGCGTTTAGAAATGGCACTTTGATTGTCAGTTTCGTATAGTGTGTTGTTCTTTAGCTCTTCTGTTGATTGTTGTTTTGATGGCAATGTTTTAAACTTAAGTCAAATATCCATGGACACGTGGTTGTGACTGGAAAGTCCGGAGTTTATTTGGTTTGTATTCTAATATAACTAAAACCGTCTGCCGAAATGAACGATATTCTATGTCTTATACCAATATCAGTATATCTATGTATACAAACCGCCGTACCGCACCTTATAACGTCCATCACAAAATCATCATGACAGGTAGGACCAACGCGCGACGGCTTTGCGTGCTCTGTTTCCAGCACGGAGCAAGCGATAATTAACAATTTAACTTTCACCTAACTACGAAAATTCTGATATCCGCGCCAATGGTTTGGATCCGATACCTTCTGCATGGCAATCTGCAGTAACTCCACTAGAAGCTTAAATCAAATATTTAGCTTCAGTTAAGGATGTCTTCATTCGAAACTGTTTACGACTAAAGTTCAATTGGTTTTTACCCAGATTTTCCTGTTAAGAGCTACAACAGTGTACTGAAAATTGTCTTACATCAGTATTTCCACCAGATTACAATATATAGCTGTTCTCAGTAGAACAGTTTCTAAGAAATTCATGATATCGATCTTGAGAACTCTGGGTACAAGTTTCAGAGCAAGCCGTACTGAATTTCAATTACAAGTGTAATTAAGTAGCTGTATATGTTGAAATTAAACTACAGTTTACGGATTTTATCGCGTTATATTACTTTCACTGGTTATTTGTTATTACATTTAAACCGAAAGATCTAGAAACTACATTTTTATTACTAGCCGACGTTTCGAATTCTTTACAGGATTCATGTTCACGGCAGACTGAGGTGATATTTGTCTTTGTCTTGAATTTAAAAGTTATCTCAAAGTACCCGAACATTTTTCAACTATTGGTGTTACTATCTACGCAGAATGTGCTCACTGTGTCTTGATGTCTTCTGGTGACTTTGTCCTTTTTGGGTTTCATTAGCCTGATAACAGGGTCCTAAGCTGGAGGTACATTCCAACCATCTTCCCTATTGAAATTAGGATGTACATATTTTAATTTCAATAGCTTCATGTATCATTCTTGGAATAAAGCGTATATGTTTCAAGCTGTATATGGTTCAAGGAAATATCATACTAACTACTTAGATCTCATAAAGTAGACACCCATAATTATAAATTTTGGCGCTCATAGCGTAACTTCATTTGGCGTTCGTAATAGCTCAACAAAGTTAAGCAACGCTTGCACTGATAACTTTACACACTGACATCTTTGGGCTGTCTAAAACAAACAAGTCCGTCACTAGAAATGGCTACTAACTCACAGAAAAAGAGACAGACATAGGAAGCATCAAATTCCAAAGCTACCCATGCTTTGGCATTTGATATGAATTATTTGGGGCTCTTTATTATCCTCATCACTTCACCAAATCACTTGCCCTGACTGACATCATAGTTCCTCTAGGACTACTGAAGCTAGAAACATATTTGGACAGTGATCCTTTTTATGACGTAGGCACTCGCTAAAGAAAGTTTTTGTATTTTCTACAAAAGCTAATTTTCAAGCTAACTCTATTAAGATATAGGAAGCAATAAATTTCTTAAATATTTCGTATGCTGATATCATAAATCATCGCGTATGTAGGCTCAAGAAATTGAATTTAATTCCGTACAAGTTTCCATCAGAACATTGTGGAGCACAATTAACTGTTTTACTTACTTACTTAGTTATTATAACATTATAGTAGAATACTGCCGCCGTTGCCTGGAGAATTTGTCGACGAATGAAGCCTTATGTTATACTAGGAAACTCTCACTCTCTGTGTTAAACGTAAAATAACATTACGCTTCAACGTTCTAGCAGGTAAGGCAGAGAAATAACACGTACCATAACCAACACAACTAAGAATAATTATCTACACACGGTGATCAGATGCAAAAACAAACAGATATTCGACTACGACGACCAGATAACTGATAAATATACCGAAACATAGAACAAATAATCGTACATGCCTACTAGCCAACATGTTTATATTACAGATACTTGAAAATACCAATATCCTGAAAATACATACTAATGATTCACATGGATTCGTCTAGTAGGTACATTTTGCTTCTTAAATCGTGTTTCATCTTCGGCCGTCTCATCGCTTAACACTTGATAAAAAAAGTAGTTTTACCCCAAATCGAACTAGAAATCTGTACATATTGCAGCGAAGTATTAATCATTGTAAAGTTGTACCACTCGTGAAGATGTTTTTGCAGGGTAGACCCACGATCTAATAGATCTGTTTATACTTTGGTTTAACTATCTCTAGGTTTGAATGAACTTATGGAGTAGTGGTAATAAAGGCCGCCTCTCCGAATAAGAATTGCACGAGTTTTGGTGGTTCGATCCGAACATGAGACAAGACTCTAGCCGCTAATCATTGCATCTAATTCTACATTGTGTTATTTGATAGAATAATTACTAACATCATGCAGCACATGATTATTCTTAGCACGGATATCGCCTTAGTAAAATTAAATCTACTTCAGCAGAGATTCTTATGAACAAGAAGTGACTAGTATAAGGAAAACTCCACGTGTTAAGTATCTGTGTTGCGGTGTATCCAACAAATCTTGAACGAAAACAAACATCGTGCGTTGTGTTTATGTTTCATACCAACACCGGCGCCGCCGACGCTCGGGAGTTCGAAAATCTCAGGAATATGAGTAACAGTTCGGTACTTGGTACGCGCGTATTTCTCGCGCGTTTCACTCAGCTGCTTGCTTGGCTCTGGTTTGTCTAGGAAAGTTTATGCTCTTAGCTGTTGTGCTTAAGAGTTATTGTATTTCACAAGAATTTGCCTTCGGTATAATTAAATGTAACAAATAAACTGACAACATAACCTGTACCAACTGGTATAGATGGCAAAAAAAAAATTATGAGCATCTGTATAAAATATGACTTTAATTCTCCTTACTAAATGAATATACGAGTATAACACGATGCAAATACCATCTTTGCGTAGAGACGGAAAACTCGACATCAAACCCTATACGACTGCCTCGTTGGTCTCACGGCATAAATGTGCGCGTGGGATCGGGAGGTCCTGGGTTCAATTCCTGGGTCGGGCAGTGTTATTGGGTTTTTCTGTCACGAAATTCTCAGTAGCAGCACGAGTCTGGAAATGTGCCCGGTACGGCAATAGGCTCGCCCCTTATTACGTGGGACTAAAGTATATCTGGCGAAAAGTGGGTGTAGAAATACACTTCTGCCTACCTCTTCGGGGTTATAGGCGTGAGACTATGTATGTATGTATGTATGTAAATGAATATAAAAGTTTTAAAACAAGAGGAAGACTGAAGGTACGGTTATCACACCAGCAGTAAGCTGGCTCATCCGTCAGCGCTGACCGCGTATATGCGCCCGCTACGTGATTATGCTCTATTATTTCTATGTTCCTTTTGCAAATTTTACTCACGAAAACTCAATTTTGACTATCTAGCAAGCTGTAGTTCAATTATGAAAAACCTGGATATTCATAATTGAAATGTTACTTTGGAGACGTGGTCATAATGACAATGAGTCATACCGTGACCATGTCTGACTCACGTCTTATATAACCCATGCCAGATCAACGAAGCATCAAACCAAATTAAATGTAATTTTACTTTATATTCAAATTATGACTTAAATTTTACTTTACATAAATATTTAAAACATACATCATCATCATCAGCCTGCGACAGTCCACTGCTGGATATAGGCCTCACCAATAGCACACCACTGAGCCCGATTTTCGACTTTTCGAGTCCAGCCGCTGCCAGCCACTTTGCGTATCAACATACAATACGTCCTTCAGTCTTCCTCTAGTTTTTAAAACATACATAGCAAAGACAAAAGAAGACAAATCTTTGTATAACCTAGGAACTATCTATTCACATATAGCCAGCCTCAATTACTTCAAGTCTTTCTTACAGAGAAGTCCAACGACACCACATCAACGAGCCACTTTTTATTTCACTTCGTCCTTCAAGACAAACGAACATCAAATATATTTTACTGTCGATCGGTCGCTGCACTCGTTGTTTTTCACGTTCAATTAGCCATCTAAGCTTACCATCTTCTAATGAAAATATATTTTACATTTGATTTATCTACCTCTGCCTACGCTTCTACGAAATACGTAACTGCTTTATGGGGCAGTGTATACGCTTCTATATGAACTGCCTCGTTATTGTAAGGAAAACATCGATAAATAAGTTTAAATTTACTATTAAAATTAAATTGTATTTAGAAGCATATTATAGAATATCAGACTATGCTATAGATGAAAAAACGCCTGGGATTGATAATCATCGTCCGAGGTTTATCCGCTAAATGGTCTAACCAGATTTGGCGGAATATTTGTTGCTACGAAAACGCCTAGGATTGAGGTGCTATCTATCTATATATTATCCACACCAAAATAAAATAAAAAATATTATCTTTAAATTTTAAAAAAGTTTTCCGGTTTGAGTTTCTTGTCAGTTCTTGACAAGAGTCACGTCGAACTTCTGGCAAAACTTAAAAAAATAAACGAAATAAAGAGCCAATTTATTTTAGTCAATCTGGCCTATGACTCTTGTATTACATTAATATTCACGATGTGCGTAATTTGTAACTTTTACAATAACTAAGTCATAGTAACAATAGTTCAGAGCTATTTGTTTAACCGATCGCGTGACGACCTTTCACTCACCCTCTACCCCTGTCGTGCTTTCAGACAAATTAGCCCACTGAACTAGGTATCTAAAGTTGCATTTATAATACTCATTTATTTACATTTATGAACTGTCTTAGGTCATGACTATAGTTACATAATTAACAACAATTAACACATCATATTTCTATTTTAAAACTGAATTGCAAAATTAGTTAACGTCACTTAAGATTAAGGTAAAAATGAAGAATAATTTTAGTCACGAAAGCATTGTCTAAACTAAATAAAAATTCGCACCTATCCTGCTTTATATTGAATTCATTCATTCATTTATATACATTGTGTTAGTTATGTAGTTAATGAGCATTTGTGATTTGAATGCATAGTGCAGTGTAAGTGGCACCTTTACAGATAAATGCCTTGTGGATTCTAACGTGCAACTGAGCTGACTGATTTATTTTATTTTATTTTATTATCACACAAAACAGATTACAACCATTACAAAATTATAGAGAAAACATTACAATTTTATATCAATCCGGGTTGCAACCCAAAAAAATGTGTGTTCATACAAATATATCTTAACAAAATTTATCTAGTATGGTGTAAGAAAAGAATTAAAACTAGTTTTAGTTTATAAGCATGCAAAATATAAGCTAGTTCTTAGATATTTTGTTTATAGTAAAGGATATCCTTTAGTGTTTTAATAAACGAAATTAGGTTATTGTTAAAAATATCGAACTCTAAGTTGTCCTTTGCCACTTCGTTACACTGACGAGCCATTCTAGTTAGAGGGTTATAAAAAGATTGAGAGCAACCCAGCTAGTATCAAGAGTCAGGCTACTTTCCCTTACAATCCGTACAGAAAAAAGTTACCCAAGTCAGATCTGCAATCTGCTGTGCTCAAACACACATGAACTTTCCACACTACGAGTAAATTAACAAGCCTCACGCCTTTTGATATCACTAAATATCACGTCGTATCTCACGAAAATTTCATTGATAAAAGACATCTAGAAGAACATCCTAAATAGACAATGATAAAAATAAATTCATCGGATCGTTCTAAGACCGCTATGTGGTGCTTGGCTTACAGTGATATCTCCACTGCGCTATAACTCAAAGCTTCAAAGATGATCGAGATAGTGGTCCATTTGGCTGCAGCGTTCAAAACAGTTGAAACTGTTGGAGGGTAGTGACATTGATGAGCGGAGCGGACTGAAGATGACCGGTCATGGCTCCACGAGATCGAACGACGGTTTACGAGCTCGCCAAACTTTTTATTTTCGGTTGATGTACTCTAATTTGAGAAGAGGAATGTTGTGGTTTATTTTTGAACTAAAGAATCGATATCACTTTACGAAAATGCAGCTGAGAATTACTTATGTTCACTACGCGTGTTTATAAGATAGTGCACCCTTCTGCAGTAAAATCTTACAAACTTTTAAAGAATGAGAAAAAGCTGAATCACTTAGGTATTTTTCAGTTCAAGAGAATCGGGTTTGCATCTTTCAACTCTTCACATATAATTATCGCCTTCTATCTGCATCTTAGCACTTTCTTTGTAAAGATAATTGGAATGGCGCTCACTGCAATTTTTTGATGACGCGCCTTTTGAATATTCTTTGCCTGTAACAAAAATTTCACTGTAATTTTAATCATGCATTATATTATAATATGATGTATTGTATAAAAATAATTCAAATATTTAACATTGGGTCGGCACATATCTGACGAAGATGCGTCGCGTATCATCCGTCGCGTAACGCCAAAACAGCCAAATATATGATAAATCATTCAATCTTTCACACCTAACCGATGATGCGTTTGTGCGTCGAGCATACAGCGTCTGCTCCGTTGCCGTCAACGTATCGTCGGTCGACGTCGCACGCACCACGCACCACTTGTATTTTGACTGACGCGTTGGACGACGTCTTAAAATTAAATGTCATACAAAGCAACCGCACTGTAGTTGCCGAAAGCAGAAACTGACTAGACGCGTAATGTTGCAGATCTAATTTCATGGAATAAACGCAACCGATGCAGATACGCTCAACGTATTTTCCGTCAGATATGTACCGACCCATCTGACGGAATAGACGCGACCGATGATACGCTCGACGCATCTTCCATTCTTCAGATATTATTATGTGCTGACGCTAAGTAGGTACTTGCGAGATTTTTATGATGCACCGGACTCTCAAATAAAGGTAAAAAGATTTTTAAGAAAAATTTACTTAATGTTGTTCTTTACAACGTTTTTTTCCAGATTAGTAAGTTACACTAAAGCCGTGATAAAACGAACCAAACAAAACTAGCGCTCCCAAAAACTTGTGAAGGAATGCTCCACCGAATAGTTTCGTGATGGACAAATTACTGTGTACATACAAACTATGGAATTTTCTTCACTACTCGTACTTGTACTGGCTGCACTAAATTTATCAGCTAATGAAAGCTGTTTCGTTTTATTTTAGAATCTCAAGTGTTTTGAGCTGAGATTCCGATCATTTTACGTAGAACAATCAGAACATGCCTGTATAGTACTGTATCTGTGTACTATATATAGGTATAGTTAGTTAGCTTGTTGTGTTACGCCTACGCGTCGTGTCGGTGAAAGATACGCAGCGTCATCAAGTGTAACGTCATCGTTATCAATTATTTATCAATGTCTATTTTCCTTTAGTGACTTGTTGTTCTAAAAAAGTTACATCCGTATCCTAAAAAAAATATCCTAAATCAATGTCATGTTGTATCAAAGAAAAACTATTTCGTAGACATATGAGTACACTCATGCTGACTCAAATCATTCTGGTTCAATGAAACAAGAGTGGTTAAAATACCTTGAGCCATTTTTGAAGAGTTATAGCAACTTCATTTCGAGCGAGTCTAAGCATCAGCACTTAAACAAAGATGACATATGGGCAGTAGCATTGAAAAAGAAGTATAAAAATTCTCGCAAACATTGACTAACCATCATAAATGACATGCACGTTATCCTATGGAGACTCAAAGCAGTCAGATATTTAACGTGTAGATTGATGATTTGGAAATATACTCGTAATTGGAAGTTTGAAACACAGAGGTGTTTGAAACATGGGGCCCAATTCCGCTAGATAAATATAGTCTCGATATCATGTCAGTGTCATACTTACGTCACAAAAAGCGTATTCTTCTAAATTATATGATATTTGAATGAAATTGTAACGAGATAGTATGTGTCAACGACGAACTGTTTATTTTAAATTATACGATAATGACATTAGGGTATCAGAATACCGCTTTTAAATCCATTCAAAATATAATATCAATGTCATCTAAAAATAGCAGAATCGGATGATTGCCATTGTCTCAATCGTATGGTTCTCGCACCTCACTGGCAAGCTGTCTAATCGGTTAATGCAGATGCATGTTCTGCCTCATATATCTATAAATATTATTAAATGAAGTCCCCTTTTCGTCCCTGTATGAACGCGATAAACTCAAAAACTACACAACGGTGTTTTGTATATGCAAATACAGTGTTTTCTGAGGAAGGTTTGGATGTATTATTTACGCCGTCGAAGTCTAGTTATATCTATTGTATATAGGTTATAACGAGAACTACTGAAATGAAAACATAATGTTGCGTTACTCTTATTCATTCTGTGAATCAAATGATAAGATTCTTCATGTAGCTAAACTTATTTTAGGTGATTACATAAACGACGAATTCATTCATGAAATCGTCTTTATTGTAGTTGGTGTTTCACTCATCTCGCACAACTGACTGTGAAACAAACAAACAAGTTTCCTCATTGTGTTGTTATAACATTAGTATGATTAATTCAAGATACATAAATAACATTGAACGAGTTTTTTCGCAAACTCCAGCCGCCTACGATTCCCGCTCTCTATTTTCAGAACCTTACATAACAACAAGATGTATACAATGCTCGATAAAATGCCGTTGTAATGAAGCAAGAGGAAATACACGTTTAAAAGTATGTAAATCTTGTGTGACGTCATGGAACGCGTTGGTTTCAGTGCAGAAATAGTAAACTTGTACTCAGTTATAGTGAGTGATGTATCAGGTTGCGAGGAGATACTCGGAGTGCATGCGTCATGAGATGTGTTGAGTGTGACCATAGCGGATGGATTAAGTGTGTGTATATTCAGTTTGGTGTTTAAATATGTGGAATCTTACAAACTTTGTCTGCAGGAATGGCGTAGTGGTTTAAGCAGCCGCATCACTACGATAGTGGATAAAGCGATCTCATACAAAACGTACGTGGAAGAAGCTGACACGAGCCTATAGACTCCCGTGAAACAATGGATGGTCCCATCAACAATTGTTTTGATGACAACATTTGTTTTGATAATATTTATATATTTCAATAACGTTGAGGAAGTGGGGTGACTACGCACTTCGCTCAACTTACTCAAAACATCACAAATTAATGTTCACCCACGCTTCGTCTGGCCGGCTTGAATTGCGTAAGATAAAAAATATAAGGGAGTAAAATTGAAAGGACTCGAATATAAATTTTATATGATATTATGTCGAAGTAAAACTAACTTTGGATGAATGAATGAAAAACATTTTTGTATTCATTCTTGTAGTCAAATCACGTTTTAGATAGTTTGATAAAATAAATCGTGAAGTGAAGAAAGCTGAGAACATATCTCAAAAGAGCGGTGTCTTATCCGAAGGATTTCGCGATCCACTAGATACCTACTTAGTATTATGAGTCACCACATTGTGTCTTTCTAAAAGCTTGTCCTTTCCTTCCTCACTACCATATCTTTGCCTTTGTTGATCGATTGATTTAGTGATACATCCGTAATCATGGGTTAAGCCTACTATATGTGAGATCTGCTAAGAGTCTTAATACACTGGTTGATTTTCAGACACTTGATTTGTTTAACTCAAAGCCACATTCTTCATTTTAACAAAACATTAACTCGTTCGCGGTTTGGTTCTCAAACTGTCTAGGTTTCGACGAAAGGTGTATGTACTTACTACTTACTAATAATTTTCTAATCTTTTTTTGTTTAATGTAAATTGTTTCTCTTATATTGTTTATTTACTCTTAGACTAACAGACAAGTAAATTAGATATCCAATTGTGAAAACATGTTAATGGTGAATAGTTTCCAAATTTGTTAGCAACATTTGTTAAAAAGCACTGTATGTTTTCCGAAAAAAATAAAATAAAATAAAAAAATACCACGGGTTGATACAGGGTTTGATGTCAAGTTTAGCGTATCTTTGCAAAGATACTAGGTATTTGCCTGATGTATTTTCTTTGGTCGCCTTTTACGAAACCTACGGGTTGAAATGGGGTAGTATCACTTCGTCATCATGAGGACCCGTGTTTAAATACTTATACGACGTACGATACTTAATTCTTTTTGTCATTTCATTATATTTATTGAAATACTGATACTTATATGGTAACACTAGTGCACAAGTGCGGACTGGATGCCCACTTAGTATGGTAATAGGAGGATGATGAGTGTGGGGTGTCGGATGACCACACATGTGAGACACGTGTCACGAGCGAATAAACTGCAACTTTTCAATGGACCACAGTGTTCATGATAGTAATTATGTTTACGATGTTATTTTTTATGACACTGAAGATTGATGTGCGAAGCTGGGGGGTGGTCATTGGTGGTCATGTAATAGCGATGCGGAAGTTTGCGAGTGTGTAGTGTCGTATTTGTCGATGAGTCATATTTCCTTTCAGGTGAAATATTATTAAAATAACAATAACAAAACATCTTAGACTCTTCCCGGTATACCTTTGTTTCGACAACTATTTTACTTGCAGGTTCTACAATAGATGTATGATTTATAATATTGAACATGCTAACAGCCCCACATTTCAGCTTCAAGACTCATAAATATCACACTTTTTAGTTACGTAAAGTTGTTTTTCCAACACCAAACACCTCTTTGGGCGTTGTCACATCTACTCGTTAATATAGTCAGTTTTTATTTTTTGACATAGACCAACTCGCTACGAAATAACATTAAGTTATTTTTATTCCTACATACTGACAGCTTTTTATTTCCTTTTTATACACAACAATCTACATTATTACTTACAGACAAGGAGCAGAATGTTTTTATAGACCAAACTACGAAAAACATTAACTGAAAGCCTCGTTTCACTCACCAACAATTTAAGGGTGTTTTATTCCGCATAAAAGTTCCTAAAATGATTGAACTGAGTAGCTGTTAATAATCTAGCTGCATAAAAAGTATAATATCTGCCATTAAAGTGTTACACCGAACGTCTTACACTGGCAACAACCATTCCGCTCGACTCCGAGTAAAAACTTCATTGAATATGTAAATGCGCGAACATTTGCACCCCGCCATGTTGGAGTAGGCTATGGCTTTTAACTGACTCAAATACCCCGTTTGTTTAGAGATTACGAAATGTAAGGGTCGAATGTTAAAGATGTCATGTACGCGGTAGGATCAAGCCCTTTTTAACTTATAAACTGTAGTTACCTAGTACCCTTTTTAGACTTCTGTCTAAAGAAGGTACTATACTATACTATACTATACTATACTATACTATACTATACTATACTATACTATACTATACTATACTATACTATACTATACTATACTATACTATACTATACTATACTATACTATACTATACTATACTATACTATACTATAGCTTTTATTTGTAATATTTTTATAGAAGACTCTTTCGGTTTCTTATTATTTTTTATTTATCTACTTTCTTTAGGTACCTCAGATATAGACTTTTATTTCATTGTACACCAAATAAAATACACAAAACAAAGTACTTAAGAAAAACAAAAGTACATTAAAGAAAATAACTGTGGAAAGGAAACATTACTGTGAAAAGGAAAAACTTATAAAAAGTCCAATTTAATGCTGTTTGGCACGTGCCCTCCGTGCTTACGATCTACTGTAAGCACGGAGGATATGTGCCAAACAGCATTAAAACAATCTGACTCGATTCTAATCACAAAGTTTTGTAAACAAACTGCATTAAAACTCTAGTACCGATATCGATAAAGCGCTTCATACTACAATTTATTCATAACGACATCATATCAATCATCAGTCTTGCTCATAATCTGTTCCAACGCTGGGCATAGGCCTCTTATCATAATGTGTAGGATTAGGCCACACTCTTCCACGAAGTGTGCGTTGGTGGACTTCATAATATATATAGTTGATTGAATCAGGCGTTACTTGGCGGAACTCCATTGTAACCTAATGGAAGGAAAGAGGAACCCACCACGCACCCTCGCGGGCAACGACTGTCAGTCAAGAAGGCTCAGTCGTTGCCCATCGTTCCTGAGGATGCCTCGTGCAGAGGCGAAACACGTGTCGAAGAATAGTCGGCGCATACAGCGGGATACTGCTAGTCAGGTATCTTCCTGGAACCCATACCATTCCTATATCCCTTATCCTTTTAGAGGAGTTCGATATTGTCAACCTTTTTCTATTGCAATAGTTGGGGTGGTCAATTCGAGGGTGCGTAGTGGTTTCCTCTTTCCTTCCATTAGGTTCATAATATATGTCTTTCGAGCACATTATTGGAGAACTCTCAGACATGCAGGTTTTCTCACGATGTTTTACGATACTTTTGCGATAGTTAACAATTTAATAAGCATTTAACTTCGAAAAGCCAAAAGTGTGTGCGCCATAGCCGTGAATTGAACTTGAGACCCTCAGCGTCCCAGTCTGCTAGTCTCTCCACTGTACTACCACTGTACACCTCTCATCGACTTATATTATATGGTTGCAAACATACCACTTTTATGCTAAAAATCTACACCACCTAACAACAAAATCCAATCCGTTTAAAATAATGTAATTGGTAGCGCCATCTACCCTTCCATCGAGAATTAATCACATCAACGTCAATCGTTCCACGCTTGCTCGTCCAATACGAGCGATCCTATTGTCTCCTTCCCTCGCTACCAAGGCACGCCTACGAACAGTCTAGAAGAATCCGTGTCGCGACGAAGACAAATCGCACCGCCATATTTTTACCGCTCCCGCTTTATACCAAAAACTAAACAAACCGCCCGCGAGTGAAGTGATTGTGTAGTGGAGTGATTCAATGCAGCTTCAGGATTCCCGAAGACACCAGGAGGCTGCCATTTGCAAGGAAAGAGGACTGACGTACAAGGTAAGGCGTGTTCCCACACCCCGTCTATTCGTCTCCTATCCTTTCCATGAACCCATTATCATTCACTTCCTCATTTCCTAGTCGATAAGAACCCAAATCCTACATTCCACAATATTAATAGTTTTCCCAAATCGACTAGGAACATTCGGTTCGCCGAAACAGTAATAATTGACATTATTGAATACCCTACTTTTTGATACTGGCTTTTTTCCTTCTGTTTTTGGTTTTAAGGTAGGTCGTGGATGCACGTCTATACATACATAGACTCACGCCTGTTTCCCCGAAGGGGTAGGCAGAGGCATATTAAACGCCCACTTTTCGCCAGTGTTTTGATCCCACGTAATAGGTGGCGAGCCTATTGCCGCTTATCGGGATGTTTTGTTTGCCAGAGCCTCGTCCGTTGATCGGCAGGTGCACCACTTGCAGGTGAGGTTGGCTTGGGTCCCTAAGTTCTTGGTGGGAACCTTATGCACGTCTATAAAAAGTAATATTGTTTTTTAGTCCATAAAATCGGCACACGTACACACGAACCTACTGCTGCTGCCACAGGCGAACACGTAGAAAATTGCAGAAAACTGTTTTAACACATTGTCATTCTTACTGTTTCAGGCTTATTAAAATTAAATTTCTTACTGTGTATATTTTATACAAGATTTTGTCTTTTAGCTTCACCCGGAAGAGTGGTTATTGGGGTAGAAGGTAAACCATGTTCTATTCTAATGTATAAAATATCATTATCATCATCTTGAAATTTGATATTCTGTCATATCTGGTTAGACCATTAAGCGGACCTGGGGCTCCATGGCGTGCAAGTCTTGGTTGCAACCGGAATAACGCTAGGACGATCATGATGATGATGATGATCACCATCATCAGCCCTTAATACTGTCCCACCGCTGGGCACGGGCGGTTGGCAGACTGCACATGTCTTTCGAGAACATTATGGAGAACTCTCAGACATGCAGGTTTCCTCACGATGTTTTCCTTCACCGTTTAGCAAGCGATTGTTCTTGGTGTTGTTGCCTGTTGAGGGGCTTCCCTGGTGTTGTTGCTGTTGAACGAGCTGCTGCAGTAGGACTGTTAGTGCCTTTTGTTGTTTTTGTTGCGCGGTAAGGAATGCCGCGAATTGTTCAGCGTTCATGGTGTTTACTGAACAACACAATTTGCCTCGTCGCCAATAAAATAAAGGCTTTTTGCATACATTATGTTGTTTTTATTTTATTTGTACCGAACGTAAGTTAGAATACAGAAAGAATGAATGACGTTAGCTATGACAGTAAAGAATATAAAATTATTAAAAAGTATTTAAGATACAACTAAAGAGTCTGTAACACTCCCCCTTCTCGTTTGACCATTTTATTATTTTTGTCTGGCCCCTAAAAGTTGTGGCTTAATTTTATAATGGCCTTTCGGAATAATTGGGCTATCATAGGCAATAACAATTTTTTAAATCCGACTGCTAGTTCCTGAGATTAGCCGACATTATCTTTTAGCCTTTTTAGCGTTTTGCCCGGCCCAAAGGGTCGAAAAGTTATGTTATACAGCCTATAGCCTTCCGGAATAACTGGGCTATCGTATACAAAAAGATTTTTTCAGATCCGACTGGTAGTTTCTGAGATTAGCTCGTTCAAACAAACAAACAAACAAATTCTTCTTCTTTATTATATTAGTAAAGATAAAGATATTTTAATTTTGTTTTTATATTTGATACAAAGCTCCTTTATTGGGCGCATACATCCATAGTTGTCGTTTTAGCTGTTTAAGAAATATAACTGCCAAAAGTATTTACACATACAAACTACTTAGTAAAGACTGTGTTATCCGGTATCTGTGACGTTTCGCTAGATCGGCCAATATGGCGACTGTGATTTGTCTGTCAGAACCAAACAAAATTTAACAAAATACTCGACAATCCAAATTTTGCGGATATATGTTGTCGACTCGATATCTTTATTTTTTAATGTTTTATTTTTCAGGTAAGGTTTCGATGTACTCCTTGACGAAATAATTATTATAAGATTTGACACTGCGATAGCAGTGCAGTCCGTCGGTTCCAATGTGAAACATTCCAAAATCCACAACTACTTACAAATTAAATTAATAATTTGCAATAAAATAAAATTGCGACTATAATTAAAGATCTAAGCTATCCTATCTCTCAAGTTGGACCAGACTGCTCACGGTGTGCCAATTTAATTTTAAATCGGTTAAGTAGTTTAGGAATCCATCGCGGACAAACATCGTGACAGGAGATTTATATATATTAAGATTATATATTAGTACTAGCTGACCCAGCGAACCCTGTATCGCCTTTTTAAGAGTTTTTATTTAATTCCCTTTTTCCAAGCCCCTTTTCCAAATCTCTTCTCTTATCATTTCAGAGTCTATAAATGATGAACAAACAAACATAGATTTTTATATAATATTGAATTCCCCATTCCTTAAAATATCGGAGACGATACCCATATCGACTTTAAAATAAATCCCATCCGCCGTCTTTGATTTCCCATCCGCCATCTTGAATCACGAAATAGATGTTGTATTTGGATTCCCCACCCCTTTAAACATCGGAAACGATACCCATATTGATTTTTTTAAATCCATCCGCCATCTTTGATCACGAAATAGATGGTGTTTTTGAATTCCCCATATCTTAAAATATCGGAGACGATACCCATATAGACTTTAAAAAAGTCTCGTCCGCCATCTTTGATTTCCTATCCGCCATCTTTGATCACGAAATAGATGTTGTATTTGGATTCTCCATCCCTTAAATCATAACAGACGATACCCATTGATTTTTTAATTTTTTCCCATCCGCAATCTTTGATTTCCCATCCACCATCTTGAATCACGAAACAGATGTTGTATTTGGATTCCCCATCCCTTTTAACATCGCAGACGATACCAATATTGTTTTTTTTAAATTTTCCCATTCGCCTTCTTTGATTTCCCATCTATTTCGTGATCAAAGATGACGATCTTTGATCACGAAATAGATGTGGAATTTCGATTCCCCACCCCATAAAATATCGAAGGCGATACCCATATTGATTTAAAAAAAAAATCTCATCCGCCATCTTTGATTTCCCGTCCGCCATCTTGGATCACTAAATAAATTTCATATTATTAATCAGCGTCCCGAAAATCTCGAAAACGATACCCATATAGATTGTATCCTATTCGTTTAGCCTTTTTTTGCCTTTCACCCAACCCTCCCCTTTCTCGTTTGACCATTTTATTATTTTTATCTGGCCCCTAAGAGTTGTGGCGTAATTTTATGTAGCCTATAGCTTTTCGAAATAATTGGGCTATCATAGGCAATAACAATTTTTAAAATCCGACAGCTAGTTCCTGAGATTAGCCGACAATCTCTTTTAGCCTTTTTATCCTTTTGCCCGGCCCCAAAGGGTCAAAGCGTTATGTTATAAAGCCTACAGCCTTCCGGAATAACTGGGCTAACGTATACAAAAAGATTTTTTCAGATCCGACCGGTAGTTCCTGAGATTAGCGCGTTCAAACAAACAAACAAACTCTTCCGCTTTATTATATTAATATAGATCATCGATGTTCGGGGTAACACAAATCTCCTTTATTGGGCGGCTACTTTATAACTGTAAAAAGTATTTACACATACAAACTATTTAGTACTTAGACACAGTAGTACTCAAAATGTTTTCCGGTATCTGTGATGATTCGCGAGATTGGCCAATATGGCGATTGTGATTCGTCTGTCAGAACCATTAGAATGCAACAAAATACTCGACAATCCGAATTTTGCGGATATATGTTGTCGACTCGTAATCTTTTTTTTTATGTTTTATTATTCAGGTAAGGTTTCGATGTACTCCTTGACGAAATTATTAATATAAGATTTGACACTGCGATAGCAGCGCAGTCCGTCGGTTCCAATGTGAAACATTCCGAAATCCACAACTACTTACAAATTAAGTAAAATTACATTTTCCAGTGGACTAAATTGTGAATCTAAACCATTCTCAGGTTCCCTTGAACACACACAAAAAATTTCATGAAGATCGGTCCAGTCGTTTAGGAGGAGTTCAGTGACATACACACGCACACAAGAAATATATATATATTAAGATAAGATGTTCCGAATTGTGACGATTGTTCTGCTCTCAGCGCGACCTAGAGATGAGGTTATAAGCTTATTAAGGCGCTGTTATACCTCAGAAGCCGTGAAACACCTAATTTTTCGTCGCGCATCTAGCCATAACGGTACATATTACAAACTAGCAAAAAATAGAGCTTAAAGTCAAAAGTCTGAACAAAAGACTTTTGAAAGATTTTTTTATGAATGTAAAATAGAATCACGGTAAAAAAATCACAAAATCGAGGCAGAAAATAATCTTTCATCTCACTGTTTGCAATATTTTGATCGTAAGCTGTCATATTTTATTTGATAATATTGTAGGAAATCTAATGAACTAAAGAATTACTCTATTTATTTTTATAGTATAAGTGTATATTTTGTAAAATTAAATAAAATCTGCCAAACGTCTATGATTTTGACGCTCGGTAGATCTCATCAATATCAAACGCTTCAGCAATTTAAACCTTATTAGCATAAGCGATGTACTGAGTGTCAGTTGCTAGTTTACGCCCCGCCCAGACCTCATCATTCGGCTATGAGCCCTGTGAGAGATAGGTCATGTTGCTTGCGTCTCCGCTGCACGAAATTTTACGTAAACCTGTTTGTTATTATAATACGCCGACTTGAGTTCGTAATTTCATGTTTTATGTTATAGACTGAATACTTTGAATCAAATAGGCTTTTCATGTAACTATGGGCACATATAATTAGGACCTAAGTTTATACTCTTGTTGGGTTTAATGTGTTATTGTTTCTGTGCTTATAAATATATAATTAGAAGAATAAAATATGGACAATTAGAGAAATGAAGTTCTATGAAGGATTTGTACAAGAATGCGTCGTAATAAAATAGAAATTCATCCATTGCCAAGTGATTATGAAATATGTAACATTTTTACACAAATTATTTTCATAAGAGTCTTTTATGACTAACTATGTTATAGATTATCGATTATGCATAATATAATTATATAAATTATTCTCACAATACATAGTTGCCACAGTTTTCAATTTTTGAAAGAGTAATAACATAAAATCGAATCATTTTATGTACCTATATCCTATATTGCAAATTCATTAGCTTGTCACTCTTGTCAGAGCGCCTGGAGCGCTAAGATGCCGCCACGCTACGGCGAACAATAAACAGCGCTAATATGGCGCTCCGCAATCCGCACACAAGCGGTAACGAATGTTGTATTATTGTGTTGTGAACATAAACCTATTTAGGTACATCGGGTAAAACTGTGATTATTCATAAACTATTAGGTATGTCTCAGTACATCTAATATCTTTTTAATTTCTAAAATCAATCATTTATAAGTAAGAAGGTGACTTCTCTGTTTGCTATAACACAAGATAGAGTATTTTTTTAATAATAAAGTACGTAACTAATTATCTTTATTATAATTACAGTGAAGTTAAAGATAACAGTTCTGCAACGTCTTACACACATTTGACTGCAGTCATTCCTAACACGATCTGTTCAAGAGCTAGCCAAGAAATGCCAAACAATTTTTTTAACTAATTTGACTCAAATCCCGTAATGATAAGCAAAAATTACAAGAGGGATAGCAGTGACTGGTTCGAATTGCGTAAGAATATGTTGACAGATTGAAATTTTGGTAAAGTGGTAAAAAGAAGAGATAACAGCAGTAAAGCCAACTTAGTAAACGATAATGAACAACTGGCTTTGCAACAACTGGCGAAGCAAGAAAATGTAACAATCGAGCCTTGTGGATTATCCGTTTATTGGTGCCACGCCAGATGGATTAATAGGTCCAAACACGATTGTGGAAATTTAATGTTC
This sequence comes from Euclidia mi, assembly GCA_944739405.2. NCBI lineage: Eukaryota > Metazoa > Arthropoda > Insecta > Lepidoptera > Erebidae > Euclidia > Euclidia mi. The sequence goes on along the minus strand of OX123188.2, from coordinate 488,538 downwards.
TATAGTTGCCTATAAGAATGGCCTGGAAAATAGTATAAGAGCAAATAAAATACAAATATGTAAACATGATAAAAAAGTGAACTGACTAGTCTAAACAAATATTGTAATTGTTATTACCAAATTCAGGGGCAACGCCACGTTACACGGAAACAAAAGTGTTTATTTGCTGTGTGGAGTGGCGAAAGTAAACCACTAAAAATTGAAATTATAGAAAGAGATGATGTTTTCTGGGAGAAGAAAAGCTTGTGGTGTTTTATATGAATTGGCAGTTGCCTGAATTTGTCGATTCTCGTCAAGCTCAAGGGATGGCATTGCGAGATCACGGAGAGGAAAATGTTTCATAGTGCTTGAAATTTCTACAATACCAAGCCGTAAAAGGAAAGTAAATGAAACTGTGCCTCGTGAACAACAGCAAATAATAAGTATTGAAGCCTTATCACCTCACACACTGCCTTTAACATTCGATGAGAATAAAGAAAACCTGCCGGGTTGTAGCAGAAAGCTAACTTTTGATGAGCTGTAAACTCTGTATTTCGTTAATAAATGATAAATGAATATAAATAAATATATTTTAATATTTATTTTCTTTGAAACAACACATATTTGAAGCGAAAGAAAATTTTTATATTTTTCCATACAAACATGTATGAGGAGACCTAACGAAAAAGCAGTAACTCAAATTCTAATTCTATAATTTTCTAAGCGACATAGCAGTATCTCATGAATAAGGTATATCCACATATATTTTTGATGTTTCATCTATTTTAAAAAATAATAATGGGTTGGGTTTCGAAACGAGTCGCCTGAATTTGAGGGTATTGGTAGTGTAGGGGGCTTAAGGGAGTTCGTTTTAATCCCCTAAAAGTAATTTTGGCTGCCGGAGTTGCATCTAAATATTTTTAAACAATTTCCAAAATTTCACAAATACTTCGGCAATTATGCAAAACGGAACGTCGTTTTTATACTTTAGTACAGTTTTACAAATGTCATGTTTTATGTGAAAAACGTGAAACGAAACGCAAAACTGCCATCTTGGTATGATCATATTGACAGCTAAAGTCAAATTTGTGCGTCATTGCTTTAGAGTGCCTAGGGTTAGGTGCGACTGTAATAAGTAACTAAATAGGTTATGTTAGGTTCTCTTTTAACCCTTAAATGAAATGAAATGAAATGAAATTATTTATTTGCTTGAATATCGTGTTACAGATGTCATAATTTACATAATATTGCTTTCGGCATATTCTGTCCAATGGGACGTGCAAATGGTACAAAAAATATCATAATGGCATTACAAAAGAAAATTAATACATTTTTAGATAATTATATAGTTTTACAATAATAATTAGGGTATGAATCTGTCTTCGAAATATTCCTTAATGCTATAGTATGTTTTACTTAGTAATAATTCAAACAATTTCTTTTTAAACACTCTTATGGGTAGTTCTCTTATATATTGGGGGAGATGGTTATATAATTTAATTGCCATGCAGTATGCGTTTCTTCTGTACAGTTCTAAATTTATGTGAGGTAATTTAAATTTATGTTTGTGTCTGGACGATTCGTCGAATTTCGTAAAGACTGCCGTATTTCTTTTAATGAGTAGGCATAATATCTCCATTATATAAAGGCATGGTACAGGTAAGATTTTAAGTGTATTAAATAGGGGCTTACAGCTGTCCATTATATCTACGCCGCATATCGCACGTATGCATTTTTTTGTGTTCTAAGGACTTTATCAACGTCTACGGAGTTGCCCCATATGACAATACCGTATCTGATCACGGAAGATACGTATGCGTGGTATGCTGTAAGGGCTGTCTTAATATTAACGGTTTGTCGGAGTTTTTTTAGGACATATACAAACCGATCTATTTTGTTGGTCAACTTTTCTATTTGGGATTTCCAGTTACAAAATTTGTCGACTGTGATACCTAAAAATTTGCATTCATCAACGCAGTCTACCGGATTTCCGTTGTATTTTATGTTAAGAGGGGTTTTGTTAGCTGCATATGTATTCAATTGAATAATGTTTGTCTTTGTCATATTAATTTTAAGATGGTTGTGTTCTAGCCAGTGAACAGCATTATCTGGGGCTATGTTGATGTCATTTTCTAAGTTAGATTGGTTTTTATTTTTTATGATTAGTGTGGTATCATCTGCAAACAATATGGAACTATGTGTAAATGCGTCTGGAAGGTCCTTGATATATAGTAAGAATAAAATTGGAGCTAAAATACTGCCTTGTGGGGTGCCATAGTGATTGTGTTTAAACTGTGATCTATATTGTAATTGTTCCATTTTTACAGTTTTAGTGATTTCCACACATTGCTGGCGGTTATCAAGATAACTTTTAACCCATTCCAGGGCAATTCCACGTATACCATAGTTTTGTGACATACGAAGTCAAAAGCTTTTGTCATGTCTAGAAAGATACAAGCGACTTTTGATTTATTGTTTAGTGTTTCCGTAATGTGCTTTATTAAGTTAAAACATGCCAAGGTCGTTGAACTTTCTTTTCTAAATCCAAACTGTTCTTCTTTTAGGATATTACATGATTTTAAGAAAGTCTCTATTTTATTGTACATAACTCTCTCGAACACTTTAGATAGAACCGGTATTAACGTTATTGGCCGGTAGTTATTTAAGTCAGATTTGATCCCTTTTTTATAAAGTGGCTTCACAATGCTTATTTTAAGTCGATCGGGAAATTTACCTTCCATCAAGGACAAGTTTATTATGTGTGTTAGTGGAGGGGATAAACACGTCGCGCAATATTTAAGTACTCCAGTGCTTATCTCGTCGTATCCCGTAGAGTGTGTGTTCCTTAATGTAGTTATTATTTTGAAAGTGTCTATTTCACCAATTGGAGAGAGAAATATGGTTTTAGGATTTTGGGCTATGGTAGTGACATTTATTTGGTTATTTTTGTGCGGCGGGCTTGAATCATTGCATAGCGATAATGAGTATTCGTTGAATAGTTCACAGATCTTTTTCGGGTCATAGTACAGTTGATTGTTGAGATCGATACTTTCTATCTCACTTTTTAATATCGGGTTATTCTTGTTTTCTTTTATAATGCGCCATGCTGCGGCGCAAGCATTTTTGGCCTTTTTAATGTAGTTAGCATTATTTATTTGTTGTGCTTTATTTATACATCGTTTTAATATTTTAGCATAGTTTTCGTATTTTATTTTGTTACTTTTTTTATTATTTTTGCAATATTGATATTTGAGATATAGTATTCTTTTCTTGGTACAACATCGTTTTATGTTTTTCGTTAAGGTTCTATTTTTGACGACTTTGTTACAACAATATTTTATTTTTATTGTGGGAAAGCATAAATCGTAGAAAAGAATAATGGTATCATGTAAGCTGTTAAAGGCCTCGTTTGTAGTTTGGATGTTATATACCTCCGAAAATGACAGACTCGTTAAACAATCTTTGAATTTAGTCATGTTTTCAGCACTCAGATCCCTAATTTTTTTAAATTTATGACTAGAAAAGAAATTATTATTATAACTTACTTCAAGTTTTACCGTTATTGATTGGGCCGTTTCGTGGTCGGAGAGTGCTAGGTAATGGATATCATGTTTACCGTTTTGGATGTTGCTTACTATGAGGTCTAGGCATGATGTCTTCCGAGTTGGTAAAAGAATATAATTTTTTAAATTGTTATTTTTAAGAATAGACAGTAGATCACTTGATAATTTGTTAGTTTTTAGGGTATCAATATTCCAATCGCCGCATATATATATATATACATACCTTTTTGTTAGACTTTTTACAAAGCTTATCGGCAAGTGCTTCAAATTTATTTAAAAATATTGTTATGTTTGATGAGGGTGTCCTATAGATGCATACAATTATAAGTTTACAGTTAATTATCTCTATTGCACAGCACTCAAAGTGAAGAGGCACAGGTGGTGGTAGATTCTTCACTTCTTGATATTCCAGATCCTGTCTCAATAGGATACAGGAACCACCTCTGCGCTGGTTAGGTCTCGAGAAGGATGACACTAATTTGAAATTTCCTAACTTGAAGTTCGGTTCAGAGCCACGTTTAATAAAGGTTTCTGTCAGACATATAACACTTATTTTACCGATGGTTTTTACTAGATCCGTTAATGCCACCTCGATGAGTTCTTGTTTACTTAGTGCACCTGCGATGTTCTGGTGGATTAATGTGATGTCTTCTTTTTTAGTTTGGTTAACGAAAAAATGTTGTATTTGGTTTATTTGGTTTTGTTACGGACTCGCTTTTTCTCGAAAAATATGTTGTAATTTTTGTTTGTGTGGGTATAGTCTTTGGTTTTTGTTCTCGATGCGCATGTTGTTTGATCGGATGATAGTCCGAGTTGCTGGGTTTATTTTTATGCTTGAATTGATTTATTATTTCAGTATGGTAACGTTTGTAGTCTATTTCTGTGTTTAGTTTTAGACATAAAGGAGAAGTTGCAACTTCCATATAAAATTACCCCACGTCCGACAGCTGAGAAAAATATCTCAAATAATAGATAAAATTTAGTATTAATAAGTTGCATACCTCTGATTGACATCCTTACTGGCTATCATACTTAGAAATTGCTCCAAATATTGTTTCAGGCGCAGTATTAAGTACTTATCTTAAAAATATTATACTTTCAATCATGCATTTCTCTAACGACCATAAAAAAGTGAAATAAAGATTAAACAAATGAACATATTTTTTATAGACTCTAGCCTGTATCCTCGAACACATGAAAATTTCTAAAAGCGCCCCTAACAGAGAGTAGCTATCGATAGAGTCCGCTAGGGAGCGCATTTAGAAAATGTATGGAAATTGTTCCCGACGACGACTAGGCTATCGTCCACCGTGACGATCGAGTGCAAACTGGTACTAGACCCTCTGATATCATAATTAATTCCTCATATGTCTCGGAAAATCATATTAACTTCTTCGCTAGTTGCTTCCAACCTCGCAAAGGGAACTCTGCTGGTTTAGATTATGTTCTTCGACATAATCTGCTAACAAGTTTGGTTTAAGCATATTTAGTCCTATTGTTTGACAAAACTCTTCAGTATGTGTGCTTTATTACTAACGTAGTATAATAACTATTATCAAACGTGAGTCATTACAGTGTTTAATTGCTTTTTAATCCTATTCTAAAACTAAAATCAGAAATTAGTATATTACAGGTTTTCTACTCCTAAATTAATATTTAGAGCAATTTTTTTATATGTTAGCCAGTAAAGATGATTACCGGAAATATATAAATTTTTTATACTGATTTTAAGCGATTTTTTGAGATACTTATCGTTGCAGTCGGAAGTGGGGCATTTTTGCTACTTCTTCTTTAGAAGCAGTGTTTTGTGATTTCTAAAATGCGAGTTTTTTGTGTAGTTATGGGTAACATACGAGTGTTTGGGTATATCTAGGTATTTACACTGTGTATAATTTTTACATATTAATTTTAATTTATCATTTAACATATTTTCATTCAAAAATGGATTGTACGAGACGCTCGTTATAAGTATCGTGTAATTTCGTAAAGTATGTAGTATGTTACATATTTCGGATAAAAACATATACGGCTGCTTGTCGTTGGAGCCTAGGACTAAAACTATGACGTCGTCGGGACCCAAAGTCTGCCGGAAAGCTTCATTGCAGCTGCTTAGAATTTGTGCACTCGTTGCATTTGGTTTTATAATCGAGGTTATCTTATAACAATCGTTCCACTTATTTGATCTGCTTCTCATCAAGGTTTTATTGAGACCAAGAGCATTTTGGTCGCCAAATACAAAGATATTGCGTTTTTTAACGTCGTTTTCTAGGTCGTATATTCCCGTCTTATCCTGTACTGATTGAGAGTTGGTTTCTCTTTGTTTAGAAGTGTTTTCACCTTGCGCAGTGTCCTTTTTGCTTGTTTCTTCAATATTATTGTAGGTACTGCTAACGCCATCTGTGGTATCTTTCGGGAGACTGATAGATTTTAACTGTAGATCTTCACTGCTTGTATTTAATTATCGAATAGTTCGTGTTACGTTGCGTATTTTCTTGTTTTTTTCATGGAAGCTGTAATTTTAGGGGTGTATGGCGAGTTGGTGCATATTTGTTTTAGTTGCTGGATTTGTTGTTCTTGAGTGAAAGCTTGTTTTTTAAGGTTATTAATTTCTGTAAGAAGATTTTCGATTTCCGTGTGTGCTATTTCTAGTTGCAGATTTAGTTCCGTTATTTGTTTTCTATAATCTTCGATGTCTTCATTGAAGAAGTAGCCCGCATTTAAGTCTGGAAGACTTTTAGCAGATTCTTCGGATGTGGTTGATGTGAGGGAGAGGTTTAGTGACTCACTCGTGTTCTTTTTATGCTTTCTTAATGTAATATTCTGGTATTCCATGTTTTAGTAATTGTTTTATGATTTATAAGTGTGCAATAATTTTATTTGCACAGCGTCCTCTATTGGTAGCTTCGTTAAGTAGTAAGTGAACGTAAGTATCCGGTATTCAAAGCTGTTTTGCTATTGCATGCTAGATGTCGCCAGTATTCCAATGGTTAGATATTCTTTCATTCATCTATTATCCGCTCGAAGCGCTACTTTCGCAAAATTTTAAAAGTTAATTTTCACTAACGGTTGCGGTTATGTTATTATAGCACTTAATGATGGTATTTGCACCACAAAATACAGTTTATGTTGCGTACCTGTGATGAGTAGGCGTCCCATGTACTGCTCTGTTGCTTTTTTGTGGTTTTTGTTGTTTTGTAATGCGTTCACAGGATTTTGTTCGTCATTTCAGTTCTTGCACTTGGATTTTCTTAATCTTTATACAATTAATCCGATCTTAATCCGAAAATAGCAGCCCTTCGCAGGGCTCCGTCAACCTTAGTTTATTAAACTAGTGTGATGAATGTGGAAGTTGGCAGTGCCATACACACCATGTTTGGAGATATTTTTTTTTCAGAGGAAACCAAGTATTTCCGGCAAGTGAAAATGGTGAAGGGGGTTTCAAGACCTCCCCTCCTCCCTCTCCAATCACTCACAACCCCTAAAAACGGCGACGTATTTCGAAACCTTTACCGTAATAATTACACCTATAATAACAATAAACATCCATAAATAAATAAAATAAATCAACTTTTACTAAACTTCAATTATCTCGTAACTCGCTTTAGTTGAGATACGGCTTTTGCGCTTAGTAGAGCAGTATTGTGTTTTTTAGGGTACCGTAGCCAAAAATTGTAAAAACGGAACCCTTATAGATTCGCAATGTCTGTCTGTCTGTCCGCCCGTATGTCACAGCCAATTTATTGCAAAACAGATTTGAAAGCTGGCAGGAATGGAATTAGATGTAGGTATTCTATGAACTGCTTCACTATTTTTATACAAAAACAAAACAAACATAATAATGGGCTCTCCATACATGGAACTGACCTAATTATTTTTATCATCTTACGGCACGTAGGTATTTACCTACTTTCGTCTACTATTAATACCTATAACGTCTAATTTAAACCAGTTTTGCTCATGGCTGCACTGAGAACAAAAATTGCTCTATGCCTATATTGTACAAACAGATTGATGTATGTAATATAAATTTTAATATCAGTATCTCAATAATTCAATATGCTAAAACGTTTTGCTTGCGATTTTGAAATATTGGAATACGGATGTCGCCAGAATACGGCCGCACGCGACGAGAATGAAGGGGGGCGCCCCGCAGTAGACGGAGCTAAGCTCCCTTCACCTCCCCTGCTTCACCCCCTCATTTACCAAAACAGTCGCTTAGGACAGCGCCTTAATTCTTTTTTTTTTCTTTTTAAACAACTCCCGCACTAGGACTAAATACTGTGTCGCGGGGACTTTACAAACATACAACTAACGGACACAATTGACACCCAGACACGAAACAACAATTTGTAAATTACACAAAGTGTTGCCTCGTGTGGGAATCGAACCCACAACACTCGACGCAGTGTCAAGCGGCGAGGCGACCGCTTAAACCACTACGCCAACCGTGTAGTCAAATAATAAATTGTACTTCTTTAAAATGATGTCCCACTAACGTGTAAGAGCAGGACAAAAGTTTCAAGAGATGATTGCAGTTGTTTTTTTATCTTTGCATATTTCCGTAACTTCGTGAAAACGTTTCCGCGACCACAATAAAACAGGAGTGATATTTTTATTCTCCTCACACAAAGATAGTGCACGAGTGTTATCAGTGGTTGGCAGCCGACAGCGCGGCGATGCTGCAATGTACGGCTCAGATAAATAGTTTCTTCTAACTTTTGTAGCAAATAAATACACACGAAGACACAATATTTACGTCAACTTTTATCAATACGACCCACTTCGAAACAAACAAATTTGGAGAATAAAATATTAATGCCAAGAAGAAAAGAAGCTTTACCTAAGGGTAAAATTTAAGTAAGTACATCAACATAGTCTCTTTAGAGACTTTATTGCCCTAATTATCAAAATCAAAGGACCATGCCCATCTGTGCCCCAGAAATGTCCAGAGAAAGATACAAGATCGGCCTAATAAATTAAAACTAGAATTAAGTTGTTAATTTTGAAACCTATCAAGCACTGGATAAAAAACGAAAAAATAAAGACTTGTTTACTTTGCAGTACCTATGATAAATAATGTTTCATTCATTCATGCACTAAAAGTGCAATTTATTGCGGTCTATAACCACGTTCTTTAGCCGATTTATTAATTCCTTGTGATAGTATCGCGGTTTTACGGAGTACTCTTTCCATGTTATTATTTATTCAAGTACCTACTTAAGTTTTGTATCTAACCAAATTGTTTTCACATTTATATAGATGGAGATACTATGGAGACAGACTATATAATTCCAAATAACTGAAATGTTTACAGACATATAGGTAAGTATATAAATGAACACTGATTTGGTCTAACTTATGTGATGATTATGAAGTGCCTAGTGGAAAACTAATAGCAATGCTGTTTGTAAACGATAAAATGTATAAATAATAGGCGTTAGGCAGTTATCATGTCTTGTTTAACGTCCAATAACTATTCAACCAGTGCTTTATATGACATTAATACTAGATATCATAGAAATACTGTTAATAAGTTATCGTATGACATAGACTTGCAATTTGGGAAATGCCTAGCATTGACGGCATTGCTGGGTTTCGCCTCCATACTAATATGGGCATGGTCCTTTAATAAACAGATCTTAGTTAGTTACAACTAGTTGCATCTAGACACGGTGGTACCTACACAACTAGATATTGTTCTAATTTTCCTTGAGAAGTTGGATTCTACAACATCTTTTTCAATTACCTAAGTACCAACGCCGTACTATCCACCACTGGCCCATATCTACCATTTCGGCCCAAATTCAGTGACTAAAATTTCTCATAATACCTGTATAATATATTTAGGTGTTGTTTCAAAAATCCGGGGAAGTGTTCGAGAGCAACTACGGAACCTACATACATTGTGTGTGGCCCGACATCCGACATGCAGCTGCCCGGCATTTATGTACTTATAATATTATTGTTGGTACCTAACTACTACGCCTAGATACCCCTCTGAGAAACAGGCGTGAGTCTATGTATGTATGGCATGCTCTTAGCCGATATAAATCTAGGACTATATCTCCAATATATACCTACCTACAGGCCATGTTTTGTAACACCTAGGACAAATTTATTTAATTCAAATAAAATGAACCATCAATCCATAGGTACTTGGCAACAATGTGTACTAGTGCCTACACTCCCGGTCCACGTGTAGGAGAGCTGTTCCTCGAATTAACGTCAATTTCGCCAAGCTTTTAACATAATTAGATGAAAAGGTACTTCGCTCGAGCAAATACTTCGCCATACGCATACGAATTAATGTCGGTCTCTTAAGATAGAAATTAACGTGTGTTGTGCAATAAGTTAATGGATACAGGTGCATATTTTCTTTATATCAATGCCCACCCCGGCCTAAAATATGTCCCAACGGTTAGGTACTTAGCCACTGTAAGTGTAGTTATGACTAAGTTTTAGGTAGGTATGTAAGAACATAAAATATATGCTGAATATTATTTTTTAAACTAATAAGTGTAAGTTAAAAGTAGAGCTATGAATTGCTGTAAGTCGATTGAGAATGGCTGCATCGTACCTAATCACAAAGCTAGGTAGGTACGCATTAATAAATTATCGCCTGACTGTTATCAAATGGAAGATTACGCAAAGCTTAGGTTATATGTGAATTTGTCACTTAGGTACCTAAAACTTATGATGACAATCATTTATAAAACTCGTTGCTTATCTAACTCATAAGAAGTTATAATTAGATACCTACCTTTAAAAAAGCCTTAGGAATTTTATTAACGAAAATACGTTATTGGTTTCAGGGAGGAAAATTAATTGCCGATTCCGAGAACTATACTCCATTTGGTTAGGTACCTACTTAACTAAAAGTAAACAATCTTGATGTGACTTTTTTGTCTAAAATCTGTTTAAAAATAAAATAATGCTAAAGATCAATGTAAATACAACAATAATGATTACTAAATCAATTTAGCCTTTAGTTTAAGCAGTAGTTTATTTATTTAACACGTAATATTGTAAAAAGTCACATCAAGATTATTTACCTTAAGTTAAGTACCTGCCTAACCAAATGGAGTATAGAAATTATTTTAGATGGTAAAATAATGCAAGTCTGTCCCGACTCGGTTATTCAAATGATGATGCAATATTTTATGTAACACGCTCTGTAACAGAAATGACGTCTAAATCACGTGACTTCGCGCGTTATTTTCTAAGAAATGTCGGTAATTTTCATACACGGTAAAGCAATACTGTACTCGCAAGTCACGCTAATAAATTGCATTGAATTTATGATAAATGAGAATTTTCCGGGAGATTTGTGCTTTATGCAGGATATTAATCTTGCAAGCGCCTAGTCTAAACGCAACAGTAAATCATTGTTAGGCGAGGAGAAAAGTGTAACGCTCCCATTGTGTAAGTGCATTTGTACGATAGCAAATAATGCAAAGTGACATGTTTTGTTCTCTATTTCACTGTGAGAACTTGAATTTCATATTAAATTAAGTGTTCATTACGATTTACGAGGTGCGCGCCGTGTGTTTGAACTAGATAGAGCTGCCATCCGTCCGGGTTGCCCTGGATTTGTCCTAGTTTAAAAAACTTCCGGGGCCCGTCCAGCAGGGGTTTTTGGAAGACACTTTTGTTGTCAGATGAAATCCAATTTATTGCGATAGGTAATTGGTACTTTTCAGAGGAAAAAAATGTTTGGCCCAAATATCCAGGACTTTTGCCCTGTTTATCCGGTGTCAACAATTTAGGTAATGGCAGCCCTAGAACTAGAGACCCTCTGTGTACCAGCCTATTAGTATCTCCACTAGGCTATCGCAGCTTACTTTACCCAAAATACAGTAACAAAATGCTTAGAAGTGTTTAATAAAATCATACACTATTATATTAGAGTGTGACCAACACGTACCTATAGGTAGGTAGGTACAAGAGCGGAGGACATCGGCCATCACCGGCCAGTGCGCGCAAGATGGATGACGTCCGCATTGGCGCCGACAGATCTCCGATACTAAGTAAATGATAACGTCTCACATAATATATTGCACACCTAAATATTATTTGATCACATTTGACCTTTTCTTTTGGAGTACCACAGAGTAAAATAATAAGCTACTAACATCTTATTACCTACTTACGAAGAGTTTTTGATATGTTGTTGCAAACTGTAACAAACATCTGCAGTGAGAAACATAGGTCGCTCTTTTATACACTAAGGCACCTATCTAATAGATCCATTAGTATTTCACATTATGATACTTTCTTATTAAAGATCGAATCGAAAATTCGAAGACCACATAATACCTAGAAAAACATAAAATGGAACCAAATCGTATAAGTAAGAGGTTTCGACCCCGTTTGTGTCGTTTATCACAACAAAATGTACTTAGTCCATACTAACCACATATGGTTAGTCTGATGTTCACTATATTACTTTCTACAAAGTTTCATCGAAATTTGTTCAATACCTTTCTAGTTCATGAGTGAAAAGTACAAACATCCATCTATGCATCGTCACAAACCTTCGCATTTATAATACTCAGTGGTCAGATGTAGGTACAACTGCGCTTCTATGTAAATCTGTATTCACTGCCGTAACCCTCTATAACCAATACACCAAAGAAACAATAAATAATTCATAAAATCATTTTATAAGGCCCACGATTACTGACCAATAGTGATACTTACGTCAAACAAACGGATTGATTTGATCCCTTTCCCGACGCAAAGTGCCCTTCCATGCCCGCACGGCTTAACTAAATCCCTGTAGAATGCAACGCCATGACTTCCCATAATAAGTTGGTTATAACTTGGCCAGAATCAGGTCACCTATTTATTCCGACAGCTTAGGGGACGGCACATATGGAACTCATTGTTGACTCCAATGAGAACATTTATCATAATATTTACATTTATTTACAAAACATTTATCCATGGTGAGCTCTTACGTGGCGTTACTATGATTACTGCGCTCCGTTAAGAAAATCAACTTTGTATGATTTAGTGTGTCTAAATAGTGTAAAAGTCCCGTGGATGTGAAGTTCAGTTCGGTGAAAACCTGTAACATTATTAGTGTAAAATATTAAACCATAATAACAATAAAAATCTTAAAATTCAATTGAGTGCAAAATCAATCTGACATTGTCTCACACATTTGACAGTGTCACTAGTCATAACTTTAGTTTTGAATACAAGGCTTTTTTATACAAAAGAGTATATCTATATAATATATCGCTACTTCGGACTAACACATTAAACTTTATAAGAGAACAATATGCCGCTCACACACTCGCCTCGGCGTACCTCAACTGCGACAACTGATGTCACCACCAAGCCTAAAGGATCTACCCCAGCGCCTCAGGCCTATGAATTGGATATCGCATCTGAGCGAAGTTGTAGCGGATATGTCAATCTTGAACCAAGACGCAAACGTGAACAAGACAACTATAAGGAAATTAAAAGTTTGATCTCCTCCTTATCAGCAAAGGTTGACCAGAACTTTATGGAACTCAAACTTAAGAATGAGGAGCTAAAAGAAAGCTTGCAATTTATGTCTGATAAATATGATACTATTCTTAAGACGCTAAGCAATCTTGAATCAGAGAGAGTAGAAGACAAAAAGACTATACAGAGGTTGGAGGAACAGATAGAAAACTTTGAGCGTAAAAATAAGTCTGCTAGCTTGGAGATACGTAATGTGCCCATCCTCCAAACAGAGAACAAAAAAAACGAAACAAAAGAAGACATCAGTGAGATAGTAAAAAATATATCGAAGACAATAGAGATGGAAATTAAGGATAGCGACATCAAAGATGTGTACAGGATTAAGTCACCCAAAGAAGGTAATAAACCTATTATTTTAGAACTAAATAGTGTCATAAAGAAAGATCAAATCATTCAAGGCGTGAAGCATTTTAATAAAAAGAAGACAGCAAACGATAAATTGAACACCAGACACCTGAATATCCCTGGACCTATCAAGCCTGTGTTTATATCAGAAGCTCTAACAGTTAAAGCTCAAAAATTGTTTTATTCTGCTCGTCAATATGCACGTGAAAATAACTACTCTTATTGTTGGACTTCACGAGGCGTGGTATATTTACGTAAAGCAGAAGGCGAACCTCCAACACGTATTGAAACTGAAGCAAGTCTTACTAAACTAATCAGTAAAATATGACTATTTTGTTGGCACCTTATTTTATTATTTAGATTTTATAATTTTAGTATTTTCAGTATATTAGTAGAGCTTAATAGTTTAAAATACTATAAAGTTATAAGCCCGTTGTTAATACATTTCTTATACCAAGTAAACCATCACCAATTGTACAAACCTTTGCATAAAACAAACATAACTATTCACTACATAATAATTCTGCACTCAACACTACACATAAAGACTATACACCAAAACAAAACGCTCAATAACATGAACAATTTATCTCTCATTTGGTTACTGCAGTTAATAACTCCTCTCAACACTTTCAAACAGTGGTCAGATACTTGGTTCATTTACTATACTTGTTTTAAAATTCGATACTATACATAATCATTTGAATATTATTGATAACTTCGAAACATCGGAATCTCTCAGGTGCGACCCAGAACAATGTGCAAATCTGATTACAGTAAAGAGTCTTAAAATTTTAACCCAGAACATACGTAGCATCTCGGCGAATATTACTGGCTTGTTGACACTATTATCCAGAATGTCTATATCACATGATATTATAATCCTCACAGAATGTTGGTTAACCTGCAACCCTTATATTCCTACACTGGACGGTTATAAGTACACTATAACTGTTAATACTATTAACAAAAACGATGGCGTAGTCGTGTACATTAAGAATAGCATAACAAATATTACTGTACTCGAACAAAATCTTTTGGACGCAAGCTGTCTACAAATTAAAATAGATAATGAGATATGCATATTTGCAATTTATAGACCCCCAACATTTAAAGATATTTCAAACTTTTTAAACTCCATGGACCAAGTATTATCCGCTAATCGTTCATTTGGAACTACCATGGTCATAGGTGATATTAATATTGACATTGTGGATGGGAACACTGACATGAGATCACAGGAATATTTGGATTTACTAGCTACACATGGCCTCCTACCAGCTCACACCCTAACTACTCATAATAAAACCTGCCTTGACCATGTATTCCTTAGCACTAAATCATCTGCTAAAACTATTGTCATCGATTCCACTATTACTGATCACAATGCCATCTTAGTTACCCTTGATAAAGTGAAAATTGATCAGCAGCCAAACATAAAGACTAAAATAGACTACTCACAGCTAGAATATCACCTGAAGAACATTGATTTTTCTAATATTTATAAATATACAGATGCAAACATAGCCCTTGAATACTTTGTTAATTCTTTAACTAAAGCACTTAAAATGAGTACCACCACATATGCTGTGCCACATCGTTTGAGAATCATCAAACCATGGATTACTCCGGGTGTGCTGAGATGTATGAAAAATAGGGACAGAATGTACATAAAAGTTAAACGGTCCCCAAACAATGAAATATTAAAGATTACTTTTAAAAGGTACCGCAATTTCTGTACTTCTATAATAAAAAAACTTAAAACTGAATATGAAAGAGATGAGTTAAACAAGGCTAAAACTAATCCTAAAATGATGTGGGATATTATTAAGAAAGTTACTCACACAGAGAAAGCAACGACGTCAGCCACTGCCTTACTTAAAATTAAGGATACCATTGATGAATCTATTAATGAAGTTAATGTAACCTTTACCAGTATAGGAAGAGATTTGTCCAGTAGAAGCACTATAACTAACAATAACGATACACCACCCTATTCGTCACATCCTCACTCACTTATATTCTTGGAAACCGATGAGGCAGAGATAGAGCGTATAATTCTAACATTGCGCACTAACTGTGCGATCGGGATTGATGGTATATCTGCCAGCCTCCTTAAGCAATACAGAACTACACTGATTCCTCCTCTAACTTATATTTTTAACCTCTGTATACACCACGGTGATTTCCCATATTTACTGAAGAGGGCAGTAGTTCATCCTATATACAAGTCGGGGGATAGAGACCGTGTCTTTAACTATCGACCTATCTCCGTGCTCCCAGCATTATCCAAAATTTTGGAGAAAATCATGAACAGTAGACTTAAAAAGTATCTTGATGTTAATAATATCTTGTCTAATAACCAGTATGGTTTCAGAAATCATATGTCAACCAATGATGCTGTTCATGATCTCACCAATCATCTTGTAGAAGCATTGGATAACGGTGACAAATGCTTGGGCATTTTTCTGGATTTGGCCAAGGCATTTGACACGGTCTCTATTCCTTCACTACAAAAAAAACTGGAAAGAATTGGTGTAAGAGACAAGCAGTTGAAGTTGTTTCAGAGCTATTTAACTGACCGAACCCAATGCATAAAAATAGGAGAGCACCTCAGCAATTATCTGCCAATCGAACATGGCGTGCCCCAAGGCAGCATACTGGGACCTATACTTTTCCTGATTTATGTTAACGAGATGTGCAAATTAAAATTAGAACATGGCAGACTTTTTGCATTTGCTGATGATACAGCCCTTATCTTTACGGGACGCACTTGGGAACAAGTATATAATGCAGCACAGATTGGTCTTGATAAAATAACCCATTGGCTTGCTCTAAACTCTCTGTCACTGAATGTGAAAAAAACTAAATATCTATCATTTAACATTAAAAAGCCATCGGTACCATTGGACAATACAATATACTCTATTACTGCACACAAACACACATTGAATAACCATTCCACATGTGAGTGCCCGAAATTAAAAAACGCTACAGCCATAAGATATTTGGGTGTAATTTTGGATGATCGATTGAGTTTCGTACAACACATTGACTTATTGACGGGCAGAATTCGTAAACTTATCTTTGTATTTAAACACCTAAGACATGTGGCAGAGCCTGATATCCTCAAGACGATTTACTATGCTCTTTGCCAATCTTTGATAGGCTATTGTATCTCCTCTTGGGGTGGGGCACCCAAAAGCCATCTATTACGAGTGGAACGAGCACAGAGAGCAGTATTGAAAGTATCCACTTTTAAACCATACCGACACCCTACCAGGGAACTATATGAATACTGTCAGGTCCTAACAGTAAGACAACTTTTTATTCAACAAATTGTATTAAGACAACACTCATACCTCTCTAAATCCGGCCCTTCTACCTCATCTTCTTTTCAACAGCCAAATACTCGCAGCCATCAATTCCCACTTGATGCGACCCGTAGAACTTCATTCAGCCAACGGTTTTTCTGCTTTCTTGGACGTTTTCTTTACAATAAATTAAATAAAGTACAAACAATAGTTTACTATAACAAACATGACTGCAAAACCATCATAAGTGAATGGCTTCAAAAACTACCATATGACGAGACGGAGAATCTACTCCACCTCACCATTTAACACAAAGTCGCACACACACGCGCACACACACACACACACACACACACACACACACACACACACACACACACACACACACACACACACACACACACACACACACACACACACACACACACACACACACATACACACACGCACACGCACACGCACACACACGCACACCCACACACATTCAAAATGCAAGGTTAATTTAAATTTAAATGTGCTGAAGGCAAATATTATGCTTAAATTAGTTTACTACTTTTTATTTGTTAAATTTAATTCTTTACTATTGTTGTATATTGTAGTGTCTTAGTAATTATGTAAGTTATTTAACCGTGTCATCGGAAGGATGCTGGTACTTAAGGCTCAGGTTTTCCTATTTTAAGTACCAGCCGCACATAAATAGTAGCAACTTCATATGTTAATAATATAAATGTGTCTCATAATTGTAATAACTTGTGAAACAATAAATAAATTTATTTATTTATTTATTTATTTATTTACTCTCACATTTTTTCGCTGAAAAGAATTACTCCGATGCATCGGAGTGAGTAATTCTTTTCGGCGAAAAAATGTATGGTCAGTGGTACTACTACCCATAAGATGAAGGATTGTAATATTGTGTTTTAACGTGGATGTAACTGAAGGGTGTCTGAAACATTAATATGAAATGCTGATACAAGTAGGTATTACCTACATACTAAATCTACATAATTTGTCTCTCGATTATAGTTGGTACAAGAACTAATCTACTCTCTATAATAGCAAAACAAGTAGGTACTTGTCATCGTTTAACACAATTACATACATACATATCGTCACGCCTTTTATCCCCGAAGGGGTAGGCAGAGGTGTATTTCTACACCCACTTTTCGCCAGATATACTTTAGTCCCACGTAATAAGGGGCGAGCCTATTGCCGTACCCGGCACATTTCCAGACTCCGTGCTGCTACTGAGAATTTCGTGACAGAAAAACCCAATAACACTGCCCGACCCAGGAATCGAACCCGGGACCTCCCGATCCCACGCACACATTTATGCCGCGAGACCAACGAGGCAGTCGTATAGGGTTTGATGTCGAGTTTTCCGTCTCTACGCAAAGATGGTATTTGCATCGTGGTTACAATTACTTACCTATATTTCAAATTACTTGCGAGGCTCTAGGTAGGTAGTCGAGACGCAACTACTAAGGCACAAAAGCGAGTGCTCAGCAGAACGAGCTGTGTCCACAGAAGTACTTGTATATATTCTGTGCCACAGATTCAATTTGCCGGAGTGTGCTCTTTGAGAGAAGGAGGGGCTATTTATTTTCTGTCAATACGACATCTAGTGGTGCACCAAACGTACCTAACGCTTTGTACACATCTCTTCAGATAAATGTACCAGATACTTTACTACCTTCAGAGCGAATCAACGTTCAGCACAGAGGTAAAGTAAATAAATATCCAGCCATAAAATAAGAACGGATGTAACTTACTTACCTACCTAAGGACATTATACCGCAGCAAGTTAGCTTAGTGGAGCCAACGGACTGCCATGCAGAGGTTATCAGGTTCGAATCGTCGACGCGCACCACTGACTTTTCGACATAACATAACACATAACATAACTTCACGGTTTTTATCCCCGAAGGGGTAGGCAGAGGTGTATTACACTCCAGTTATGTTTCGGTTCCAATGTAATAGGGCGCGAGCCTATTGGCATCTGACTTTTCGAAATAATGTTAATGATTGCTGGCCCCGTGCCTTGGAGAGCACGTTAACAGTCGACCCCGCATGTCATGAAGATCTTTGTCATCGTTCGGGATGATCATTATTCATCGTCGTTACGGGATGTGAGAACCCTCAAATAAACTAATACTAGTATAAACCATGGAATAGGTATCGCTATCCCCTTGGGAGGTCATACAGCAGTCGCTCTGTGGAAAACCTTATATTCTGTCATGTCTGGTTATGCTAGTTAGCGTACCTTGGACTCCAAGGTGTATAAATTAGTCTTGGGTTAAAGCTAGGGCAATGAAATTTTAACGGAAATGGTCAGCAATGCTATGTATGGACAGCTACCGATACGATATCGACTTTATAAGTGGACACCTTTTCGCAAACGGCTGGTAGTTAACAAGTTAACATGCTCTCACTGAGGACTCAGATTAGTTTCAGTCTTCAAGAATATATGTATATACTGTACTTTCAAAGTTTCAACCCAATCCCGGGGGAATATCGGGTAACGCCTTCTTAATAGTGCTCATTTACCTACGGTCCCCAAAAAACATACATGCCGAATTTCTGTAGTTTTGGCTGCACGTTGTCTGTCAGTCAGTCAGTACCTAACGCAAGATTTTTATTTATACAGATCATAGGTACGCTTCTATTTTGCCAGTTACTAGGGTCATCAAAAAATTGTGCCATTTTGTGGATCACCCAAATCGTTGCCTCGTGTGAAAATTGCAACCACGGCACTCGACGCTTTGTCAAGTGGAGAAGCGACCTTATAGCACAGATTATTAAATACATAGTTTTATAGTGACAATCTCTAACAAACATTAATTATGTACCTAAGTAATTTGTGTGTGCGTGCATGTTGTAAACATTGTTAGTTAATTGATGTTGGACATAATAGTCTAGGGCAGTCTAGGCTCTAGGTTTAACTCCCCCCTGTGGGATCTCCACCTTATCGTGGTGAGGGGGCTCAGTAACCGTGGATTGGTCACCCGCGGTGAAGCTAAGAGGGATCCAGGAGGGGACGCTCCGCGTGGGCTTGGAGGGGCCTGCGCAGGATGCGTCCAACGGTGCGGGTGCGGGGGACAGTTCTGTCTGTCCCTCGCAGTCGGGTGCGGTCGCGGGAGGAGAGGCGTGTCGGAGTTACGTTGCCGCGCGCCCTATCTCCCGCGACCAAATGGGGGCGCACCATTCGATGCGTAGCGGTAGCCCGCAGAGGAAGAGGAGATGCGGTGTTGCGTTGCCGTCCTCCCTATCCTCTGCAACCGCTGGGTGTTTTGGCGGCGGAGCCCAACACCTTAATCCGCCGCCCAGGGGGTTTTGTTCGGGGCCCGCCTAACCATCTGGCGGGCCAATGCCCGTCGGAGGGTGGCGACGAATGCTTCGGCGATGCCCTACCCTCCGACACACGGGTACATGAGAAAGTCGAGGTGGTTTTTAGTGGAAAAAACACATACTCCGGCTCTCATTTCCCCCAAGAGTCGGAGATCCGAAGGGATTTTCCACCTCGTAAAAATAAAGGCTCTAAGTTTCACTGGTTTAACTAACTGCAGCTTACAATCCCTGCAACTAGATGGCGCTACTAGTCACTATGCGGGGGCGAATTCAATAATTTTGTTTTCATTTCATTTAAATGTTAATAAAATAAAGAGACTCATATCATGAACTGCTTAAGTGGTAGAGGATAATATATCGAAGTATATTAATGAGTTAAATGTAACGCAAGGTTTATTACTATCGGCAATACTCGTATCTAAATGTCAACTGTGTCCTACTGAATTTGACATAGGTTTTGAATGTACTTTATATTGGCGCTACTGTCTACGTGAATAACTAAGTTGTTCGATCTAATAATATAGTTTCACTTTTTGTCCACTACATAAACAAATAATTGCATTCTACAAGTTAGAATGTCAAAATTGTCAAATTGTCATCATGTCAACATTCCACCTGTGCGATTTGTTTTTATAAATTGTGACAGAATAGATTTATCTAAAAAATAGTTCATAGATGATAGAATAGAATAAGTGAAAGTTAATTGTGCCAAAAATGAGCAAGCAGGAATACAACTATGTCTATAGTCCGTTGAGGGGTGCAGATGGGTAAGTTAAACATGGAAATAATTGTTATTTATTTACCTTACTATCTTTGTTTGTTTATAACAACACATACATAAGTACATTTGCAATATATTCGTGTGTACTTATCTTGAGACCTTTGTGAAATTACAATTTGTTACTGTAATTACAAATTCATAGTATTTAATAATTAATATTAATAAACAGCAATACAATACTCCTCTAAAATCTGCTCCCGAAAAAGGTGAGGTAAGGTGAAAATATTAGCAATTGGCACTTAATTTTATTGCCTATCAATCAAAATAATTAAAACTTTTACATGCTACGGGCTGGAATCAGCCTCCCTGCTGCTTTAAGAAAAATATTAAATATACTAGCTAAAACATAAGTTATAATTTTTTTAAGTGTAAGTCCTAACTAGTTAGCCTATTTAGAAGTTTGATTTTCCTATTCCTTTTTGTAGGATTTTGAGTATATAGTTAAACTTAAAGTATATACATATACTTAATGCTGAAAATCTCAAACAAGTATAAAGTAGAGTTATCACTAAAAAGTATTTTTTCTGCTTCTTACACTCATATTCACCTAGGGAGTCCAGCATCATCAGTAATATTAGATTAGAGCTAGCTTCTTTTATCTCTCTCTCTCTCTCTTTTTAAAAAGACAACTATCTCTTTAGGTAAATCATGGTAAATCCTGTATTCTGGGGCACTTACATTCAATTAAAAGACACAAAGTGCACTTGGACTTAAAATAACAATGTACGGGAAGGTTATTCTATCAAGGTATTGAGAAAATTATTTATTTAATAGTAATGATGTGCATTTAAAACATACCTATCCAAATCCTTAAATTTGGTGACCAAGCTAAACAATGGCACTGAAAGTTGCCATAAATAAATTAAAAGAAAGGAATCATTTAAACAAATCACTTTAAACAAATTATGAGAAATTCAGCCAATTCAGAATTCCATAATCCGAGACATTTAACGGTAGTAGAGTGCTGATTTCAGCATGAATGGGCTGGCGCGACCGCGGAAGTACTACCCTCTCACAGAAAATCGTTGTAAAGTAACAGTCCCTAAACTGTTGCGTTTCGTTTGGTGAGTGAGAGTGCCGGAGGCCCTATCCCCAATTCCTTCTTCCTCATCCCACTCCTCATCCTTTCCCTTTTCCCAATCTCAAGGGGCTGCAACGCACTTGTGACTCCTGTGGTGTTGCTTGTGTCCATGGGCGGCGGTAATTGCTTACCATCAGGCGATCCGCCTGCTCGTTTGCCGCCTATTAATATAAAAAAAAACTATACATTAAAAAACAGGTGTGTGTTCATAGAGCAAACATGTATGTACATTGTACAGTTGTGCACACCGTGTATACTAGTGAGGTAGTGATTGCACAAACCTTACTATCACTGTTAGCTTGGTTAATGCAGTGACAACTACCTGTGTACCACTGACTCTGATAACTGTGTGTGTCCATTGTATTACTTGCCAAAATATTTTTATTTATATTTATGTTGGTACACACAGCTAGATTTGACCTTTATGCCATACTAGCTTTTGCCCGCGGCTTCGCTCGTGTAAATTTGGGGTTCTTTGGTTATAGTATATCATCTATGTTCAGAGTAACACAAATCTCCTTTTATTGTCGTTTTAACTCTTTAAGAATGTCAGCTCTTGCAATGTGGTGGCTCTCAACCTCTCTTTTGGAAATATAACTGCAAAAAGTATTTACACATACAAACTACTTAGTACTAAGACTTATTATTACTCAAAATGTTATCTGGTATCTGTGGCGTTTCGCTAGAGTGGCCAATATGGCGACTGTGATTTGTCTGTCAGAACCATTAGAATTTAACAAAATACTCGACAATCCGAATTTTGCGGATATTTATATTGTCGACACGAAATCTTTATTTTTTAATGTTTTATTATTCAAGTAAGGTTTCGATGTACTCCTTGACGAAATTATTAATATAAGATTTGACACTGCGATAGCAGAGCAGTCCGTCGGTTCCAATGTGAAACATTCCAAAATCCACAACTACTTACAAATTAAAATTAAGTAAAAAAACATTTTCCAGTGGACTAAATTGTGAATCTAAACCATTCTCATGTCCCCTTGAACACACACAAAAAATTTCATCAAGATCGGTCCAGTCGTTTTGGAGGAGTTCAGTGACATACACACGCACACAAGAAATATATATTAAGATATGGTGTATCTTATGATGAAGGTAATAAGGATTAAAATTGTACTGCAACTTTAAAGCTTGACTCGTCACAGTCTTCACAGTATGTAAATAATATATTTTTGTATGTTTGTATGTCACTGGATTGTTTAGGTTCGCTATAACATCTGATAGGTGGCTCTAATATCGGAATACAGGGCACACCAGGTACTTAAGGCCCCCCTTTGGGATCTCCACCTTATCGTGGTGAGGAGGCTGACTAACCATGGTTAGGGCACCCACGGTAAAGCTAAGCGAGATCCCGCGAGTGGACGCTCCGCGTGGGCTTGATGGAAGCCTGCGCAAGATGCGTCCAAAGGTGCGGCTGCGGAGACAGTTCTTTCCTTCCCTCGCAGTCGGCCGCGGTCACGGGAGGAGAGGCGTGTCGGTGTTGCGTTGCCCCGCGCCCTATCTTCCTCGATCGAATGGGAGCGTACCATTTGTTGGGCCGCAGAGTAAGAGGAGATGCAGTATTGTCAGGTTGCCGTCCTTCCTATGCTCTGCGGCCGTTGCTTACGGATTTTGAAGCAGTGAGATACACTAGTAAAGTGAAAAAAATTGTATATTATTTATCAGGTCCTTATCTAGTAAATCCATAGACAGATTCATGATTGGAAGTTTTTCGCTTGATAGAATTTTAATTTGAAAAACATGCTTTCCCTAAATATTATTATGGTTATTTTTAAAAATACTTAACTTTTCGACTTAAAATTTCTACTAGCTACTCACACCAATTTCTCTAAAACGATTATTACTTGTGTTTTGAACGAAAATCAGGTTTCAGACATTTTCGGGCTTGTACGCAATGACAGAAATCGTGCTATATTCAACTTTATAGCTAACACTTAGCGATGACCTGTGAACGAATTTCGGACTTTCGAGGTAGCCTCTGAACTTGGAACGTTGTGTCACGTAACCGCACTACGCTAATAGTTGTTGCTGTGGCACTTGGTTGGTTGGTGTTACGAGGCTTAATGCAACGTGCCTAGTTTCCCTATATTGACTGCACAGAATGCTTGCTGTGGACAATATACATTACGTTTAGAACCTAACGTAACGACCGTCTACTGCTGGGCCTCCTTCGAGGCACTCTTGAGACGCCTGCATCTAACCGCATTCCGCAATCGCAACAAGAGCATTCGACCACCTGAAATAGTGCCTACCCCTGCGTCGTCGTTCGGTATGTAGCTGCCATTCTAAGACCTACCAACCCAACGGCCATCAGTCAGTTCTTCTAGAAATGTGCCCTGCTCACGGACTCTTCAGCCTATTCGGAGACCTCCGTCAGTGACTTTGATTCTCCTGTCGATTTCCTCATTTCTGATTCCTTCTCGCAGGGCCAAACATGGCTCTCTCCATTGCTCTGTTTGAGTGAATTTGAGCCTTCTTAGCTCAATAATAGTAGCTTAGTATAAACAGGTAAATAGGCTTGGTAACATCGGTTAATACCCATCTTCAGACGATTATGGGAGGTTCTGTTTTGGTTTGGAACAACAGCGGAGTAAGCATGCCGTGTTCATGATTATATAAAAACCGTCCTACCTACCCATTTTAATTCACCAGCAAATGCTCTCGGATCAAAACTATGCATTCCAATACACAATAGGTACGTAATCTTAATATATAAAATCCTTGCGTTACTGACTGACTGACAGACACGCTACAGCCGAAACTATTGGGCGCAGGAAGCTGAAATTTGGCATGTATGTTCCTTGGGGACCGTAGGGGTGCACTAAGAAGGTATTTCCCGAAACTCCCACGGGATCGGCCAAAACGGGTAAATTAAAAAAAAATGCAGGCGTAGCTGCTGGCGTCCTCTAGTTAAAATATATGGTTTGATCACTATCGTATATCACCTACATATCAACAATGTACAAAATATAAAACCATACCCATCTCTTAATTCTGTATCCTTCATGAAGTATCCCTCATGGGACTGATCTATAGACGCAGACAATAATATAATTACACCCTCGCGCTGATAAGGTCAAGGCTTTCTAAAGTCGACGCGTTTTTGCAAGGTCGTGTTTAATTCTAGTTTAATTTAGCAACCACAGACATTGGTCTGTTGTTACTATATTAAACTTTCATTAATTATTGTTAATTTATTGAAATTACATATAATTTAGAAGTCATAAACGGTCGATCCCGGCTGCGGACTGAGTCAGTACCCTCAAATAAACTGATACAGGTCTAAACCATGGAATATCGCTATCACTTTGGGTTGCGGAGGTCAGACGGCAGTCGCTCTGTGGAAAAGCTGATATTCCGTTATATCGGTTAGACCAGTAAGCGGACCCCGAGCTTCAAGACGTGTAAGTCTTGGATGCAACCGGGATAACGCTACGACGATGATGATGATGATGAATTCAGAAGTCAAAATGGTACTACGGCTCAAAATGGCAACTAAAGTAATACCTACATAATAGTATTCGTAATTTTTTGCCATAACAGTCACTGAGGAAAATTTGTTTTAATCTGCTTAATTGTTGACAAAGGTAGTACACCTTTCACAACAATTGTTTACTGCCAAGATACACAAGTTCATTCTAATCAATACGACAAGGATACCATTTCTTGGAGTCCATTATCTGGTTCCTAATAAGAATATTATAACGTGTAAATCAGTAAAGGCTGTTAATATCGTGCCGTGTGTAGTAATGGAGACATAGAGGCTAGTGGGGGTGCGTCGCGCGAGTGGGCGATCTGCCTCGCGGCGATAGCGCGCCAGTTCGCGGCGAGAGGCGCGGGCGTCGAACGACTAGCCGGCCTCAGTACCCACCGACATTCACCTCTGAACCCGACAACGGAAACAGAACCTTATCGTGCGACAATAAAGCACCATTTACTCAGTCAGTGGTGCAACGAAACGTGTAACAGTGCCACCTGTTGAATATATATAGTTGATATTTAGGTGTGAAGTGTTGTGAAAATGAACGAAGACAACTCAGTTTCCGATGACTTGAAGCGGCAGGCTGCTATGTTTTACAACAGCACCCAAAGGTTAGTTTGTTACGAAAACGCACCATTGTTTGGAACTGCCAACGGAAGCGTGTACTTTCTAGTTTCGTATGGTGAATTCGAGCATGGCTTTATAACGTTCACTCACGGTGCATTTTAGCTTGAAAATTGGTTTGCCATTTCTAAAGTATCAACGGTTCGTTGTAGTTTGTGGCATAATTATATGTAACTACGTGTCGCAAAAAAATTGTTTCGGTACACTTACATATTGTAAATGTGTGATAGTCACACCATATTAACTACTAATAGGAAAGCTGCCGCTTAGTCCATCCATCCATATCGTCACGCCTTTTATCCACGAAGAGGTAGGCAGAGGTGTATTTCTACACCCACTTTTCGCCAGATATACTTTAGTCCCACGTAATAAGGGGCGAGCCTATTGCCGTACCGGGCACATTTCCAGACTCCGTGCTGCTACTGAGAATTTCGTGACAGAAAAACTCAATAACACTGCCCGACCCAGGAATCGAACCCGGGACCTCCCGATCCCACGCGCATATTTATGCCGCGAGACCAACGAGGCAGTCGTATAGGGTTTGATGTCGAGTTTTCCGTCTCTACGCAAAGATGGTATTTGCATCGTGTTATCCCTTAGTCGCCTCTTACGACACCCACGGGAAGATAGGGGGTGGTGACACTTGTATTCTATGCCGTCAACCACACGCCGTGTAGTCAATTTGTGTAATTGTGCCCCGAACGAGAAACTTATTGGCCAACATATGAAATCTCACAAACCGCGAGCCGACATACCTAATTATGTAGCGGCGATGTTAAATAATTAAAATGCACATGATTATTATCTAATTATTGCTAGAACGGTCTCGTTATACGAAAATAACTTGGGTACAAAAAAATATCATCGTCTTTTTGGGAGGTGTGAGAAGAAGAGGTTTTCCTGGTGACAACAATAGCGTCTCCGCGGTTGTTTGGTCGGTCGAGACGAACTACACAACTAACTAAAGACAGGCCTGGCGCACTTCGCATTTTAGGTACAAACTTACAAGTACCTCGGCCGACCACGTCGACGTGGTTGGATTTAGTGGGTTGCCGCGCGCCGCTCAAATTAGACGTCACGCAACGCAACGAGTGCGACCGCTCCGTATTCTCACGCGCCGTGTTCATACACTGTTGAAATTATATACCTAAACGCCTTTAACAACGAAAATGTATCATCACAAGTCTTAATGCAAAGTATTGCTCAATTAACTGTGTGTCGAAAACGACTTGAAAGTTTGATTTTATTTTATTTATATTACGAGAGCAACTTGAAAATTTGATTTTTTGTTTGTTGAGATATCTTAACGATTATGGTGTCAAATTAAAGATCTAGTTCAAAAACCATTTTATCTGTTTGAATCATGTAAATCGGTCCACGCGTTTAGGAAATAACTAAGAATCAGTATAGTAAAAATGTAAACAACCAGAATTTTTGTGGTATTTGTTCTACGAGCTCAAATAGTGGGATAGGATACTTATATGATAATTATTTATTATTAGGTACGTGGTCAAGTAGGTAGATAGACGATGAATAAATATTATACATAGTTGCAGCGGCAAGTCAACAACCCTAGCGCGCCACTCCGCGCCAGACAGTGACAGCGTTATGTGTTAGAAAAGAAAGGGAACGGTTAGGTTAATATCGCATTAGGCACTGAGTGCTTATGCGAGTTGAATTGCACTTTGTTGCTTAGTAGCAAGAGTCGCAAATTCAATAAATTGGTTTGACAAGTGAATTTTCTGTACGTTAGTACTATTCTTTATTCTGTGCTAAAGAGAAAATACGGTCATAGTTGACTAACGTCACGTGTAGCTAGATAATAGGGCATCTAAACAATAATTACATTTGACGGGGTTGTCTGTGTCATACGAAAATCTATTAGACTATTAAACTATACAAGTTATTAAACTTTGTCGAAAGTGTTTGTGCTCGGCTCTCAAACGAATCTGAGACCACGAGGTCAGTCACGGGTCACGGAATAGTACCGAAGTATTTATGCATTAGCACAGATGAGAAAATTAGTATCAGATAGAGCGCATTCGTCCAACTAAGTGTGGCACGTTGACAGCTATGTGTGCGTGACCTTTGGCGACTGCCACTGTATGGACACGCGCGTCTATGTGTGTGTAAAGTTGCCAGATTATGAATAATCTCCCAGTATTTTGCATATAGTTATGTAATATTCTTATATTCATTTGCGGTTTTGAAGAATTTACCATGGATTTAATTAATGCTTTTATAAATACATTTCTTAAATGTAGGTACCGAGTTAAGTTTTAACTACTTCGTAAATCTGTATATATAAAATCCTTGCGTTACTGACTGACTGACAGACAAGCTACAGCCGAAACTACTCGGCGCATGAAGCTGAAATTTAGCATGTATGTTTCTTGGGAACCGTAGGGGTGCACTAAGACGGGATTTCTCGAAATTCCCACGGGATCGGGCAAAACAAGAAATACGAAAATATGTGCGTGCGAAGCCGCTGGCGTCGATTAGTTGAGAAATAAATAGTATGTATGTACACACGGCACCAAGTCAAGCTAAACAGTTGTTGTACGATTTTGATACTTATTCCCTATGCCATAAGTATGTATGTACACACGGCGCCAAGTCAAGCTAAACAGTTGCTGTACGATTTTGATACTTATTCCCTACGCCATAAGTATGTATGTACACACGGCGCCAAGTCAAGCTAAACAGTTGCTGTACGATTTTGATACTTATTCCCTACGCCATAAGTATGTATGTACACACGGCGCCAAGTCAAGCTACACAGTTGCTGTACGATTTTGATACTTATTCCCTAAGCCATAAGTATGTATGTACACACGGCACCAAGTCAAGCTAAACAGTTGCTGTACGATTTTGATACTTGTTCCCTACGCCATAAGTATGTATGTACACACGGCGCCAAGTCAAGCTAAACATTTGCTGTACGATTTTGATACTTATTCTTTACGCCATAAGAACGGTGCAAAGGTCAAAGTGTATAAGCTTGACGAGTAGCAGGGTGTACACGAATATTTGGATCGTTTGGGGATCGAACTCAAAACAATATTATGTAAGGTATATACTAATGGAAATTGAAATTCTATTAATATATTTATGAGAAAGAAGATATATCTACAATATACATACTTTTATAATACGGTAATGTATTTTTCATTAACATGACAATCATTATCACATAATCAATTGACAAGTGCATTTTCCCTAATTCAGGCAGAACGGCGTCGACAAAAACTGGCAACACTTACATATTTCTTGCACAAATACAAATTTTATCGAAATTAAATTAGGAAACAGTCAAATTATCAATAGTTACCTGTGAAAAGATATTCCATTTTCCTGTTTTTGTTTTTAGGAACAACTTTTACAGTGTTTAAGAACGCAAGACGGCATTTTGAGAATTTAAAAGTTGAAGTGATCGTGACGCGTGAACTGTACGATGCGTCGTAGCGCACTGAGACGAGTTTGTATTCGCTTTTCAATTTTGTATTTGCTTTAGTGGCCGCACGCAACTGTGCCGCGCGTTCCATCTGATACTAATTCTCTCATCTGTGTGCATTAGTATTAGTATACTTACCTATTAGGTAGGTACCTACTTACAAGCTTTTTCAATCATTCTATTCCTAATTTTCAGGAATAGTATGCGACTTCGCTTGAATTAGCATTAACTTATGATTTGCAGGTACTTAAACTGTACAAAATATCCTAGCCCGACTACTTTTCCAATGATTATTTCCTTGTAATTCTGGACAAAGAGACCGTAGTCCTACCGCATTATATCGTCGTGTTATTTGTTGAGATGATTAGATGAAGCCGTTGTTATCAAACAAACGGGCGGTGTTACGCACTGAATGTCTTGCTAAACTATTGTTCATTATTGTAAATGTACCTACCTTTTATTTGTTTTCTTGAATGACATATAAGTTGACATATAAGCTCGACGAATGTGAGTGTCTGCTTTGATTCCATTGCTGGTGCTGGATCAGGCTAAAATCTTAAGCGCTCTCAGAAAGAACCGAATCAATATTTTATAAATAATGTCTTCTGATCTTTGCTAATCGATGTTTTACTTGATTGCTTTCTCTGTATAATTAGATGCATAATTTTGAATAACATTCCAGTGTACCTGACATACGGGTATGTACTGCAGACTGCTACAGTATGCATGAATGCATAATATATGAGCCGATATGCAGCGGTTAACACGTTTCTAAAATATGTTCAATTACCATCAAGCGAGTTGGTTCACGGTCTGGCAAGAAAATTGCCTATCCTATGATCATCATCGCCCTAGCGTTATCCCGGTTGCTTTATAGGCTTTTATCCAAAATCGCCCTTACGGAAACACATCTATAAACACTAAAACGTGGCTACATCACGCCATTGTCAATTTTATTGTGACGATTAGTATTGCATCGAAGAGTGCTCTGGATCGAGTTAATTGTTATTAGGTTTGTAATAAAATGTAGTGGCGACGCGACGTGGAGTCTGGATACCCACGTCATGCTCTGTAATCAATCCCTTTAACACGCCTCCAAGTTGCTATTTTAATGTCTTGGATGACGTCGATTTGATTAATCATCACCGTCCTATCGCTATCTTGGATTCATCAAGACTTTCACATAGGAACCCAGAATCCTCTTTCTTGTCTAACCTGATAAAAAGTTAATTCATTCACTCTGGAATCTATTGCAAGGGGAATGATGCAAGGCTTACAGAGTAACAACAGAGGCAAAACTCTTAGTAGAAAACTACCCGATAACGGTGCATAATGTGCCAGCATTCGATGTCAGCTGACAGAATGTGACCTAACCTTACCTAGACCGTATCATTACAAAACGCCTTTTGTTTACACTTAGTACGAGCATATCAAGAGATCGCAGACACAATAATTCACCTCACGGAATGCAAACTACCTCCTTAAAGTAAACAAAACGATATATGCATAACAGGCGTAACATAATGAATATTATTACCGGAACAAAGAACAATTATTTGTACATTTGCAGTTTAAATGTAGATATCCCTAACTGCTCAATCGCTTCTCTGGTAAAAGGCTATTAACCACAGAACAGTTAAAATACTGTTCTTATATCTATGCACTATGCCATTAACATTTAATAGTAGTGATACGCAAATTTTGATCCTAGTCATGCTCAGCAATCATCATAATTGTAACAATTTAGGTTGTATTATCAGAATTCTGTTGATGTCCTGTTTACATATAGCTCACCAATCATTCCTGTCATTAGGGCGGCTACTTATACATCTTTATAATAGTTGTATGTATTCTAAAATATAAAAGTGTAAAGTGGACCCCGTACACCAGTATCGTCGTTTTTATAACATACCTGTTTGTGTTATTTTGTAGTTGTCTCATGTTTATGTAATATTTAACTGTTGTGTATGTTGTAAAAATAAATGCATTTTCTTCTTCTTTTTTCTTCTTCTTTCTTTAATACGAAACTCTTGGATGCAACCGGGAAAACGCCTGGACGATGATGATGTTAATGACCAGTCCCTATACCTTTTTGAGAGTGCCGGAGGCCCTATCCCCTATTCTCTCCCAAGGGGCGGCAACGCACTTGTGACTCCTGTGGTGTTGCTTGTGTTCATGGGCGGCTGTAGTTGCTTACCATCTGGCGATCCATCTGCTCGTTTGCCGCCTATTATCATAAAAAATACCTATATATAGTCATTATCATCCTTTATTTTCTACAAATTCGTGCTAAATACAGTATTCTCATACACAAGGAGCGATCAGTATGAAGCAGTATTTAGTAAACACGGACGGTTGGAAGCGCCGATAGTTCCATAAATCGCTTCAACAAACATCGCACTGCATTGTGCTAAGTGTAAAGAATTAGTCACATCGTATACCGGCTGATCAAATAGTGCGCAGTCTTTATGCATCACGCGATACATTCACTAGAAATTTATTCGTAATGTGAAAAATGAGGGCACAGATTTTACTAATGTCAGACCAACGAGGTGTCAAATATAGTGAGGTTTTGCTTGTCTCCCTATGCTTAAAAAACTTAGGAGAGGTTGGAGTTTAGCACGTGTTAACCGGATACAATTATATTAGACTAGCTGTTTCCCGCGGTTTCACCCGCGTCCTGAGGGAACTACTTCGCTTACCCGGTTAATTTATTTTTACTCCTTGGTACATTAGCTGTGCGCCAGTGAAAGTCCCGTCAAAATCAGTCCAACCGTTCCATAGATTAGCGAGAACAAACAGACAGACAGACAAAAATTTAAAAATTGACATTTTGGTATATGTACCGTGTATACATCCATATGCATTGAGTAAAAAGCGGTTATTTTAATATTACAAAATAATAGACACTCCAATTTTATTTATATCCAAGTGTGATTTTATGACTATCATTCATTGTTTCAGTCTAGTCAAATTGACGCCAAATTGGACGTTTCAATTAGTTTAGCGTCAATTTGCCAAGATTGACAAAATAATTAAATTTCTGAAATATCCAGTATTCAATGACATTAGACCTTAAGTCTACGCGTACTCAATCAGTTTCCTGTCATTCTGACCAACATCAGAGACTGGGTTGGTACCAAAATGAATCTGTAACCTGCGTCGTTTTGTAACTTGCTGAAATTTCGTTGTTTGTTGACGGTCTTGTTTATCACAGCGTGAACACTCTTCGCAATTATAGAATTACGAATGTTTTCGAAGGTGTACAATAATTGCACATTCGACACCGTAACTATGAACCAAAGATAAATTATTAAGTTGTTGTCGCAGCCAATGCGGGGGAAGATGGGAATAAACCAAATAAAAATAACCGTAAGATAAATTATTAAGTTGTTGTCGCAGCCAAATGAAGGTTCTATACGTGCGGAGATAACAGTTAGCTCCAATATTTACCAGTATGCTAAATACATATACGGCAAATACAACCAATGTTGACTTTAGCCTTTCGCAATACAAACTGGTTTGGAATATTACGGTTTGTGAGACACTATAAGCAAAGGGTTACCTATTCCATTTATAGGTCAAATCAAAGAAAGCAAATTATTAAGTTCGAGCCTAAGATTATCCAGGCTTTAGATCCATGCAGGTAAAGATAGTACAATTTTGTTACAGGAACAACGAATACTGCATTGAGCGTCATTGCTTATGTGTTGTACCATTATGTTAACCTTTATCATGCATCTTAGCGTCATCGTCATCTCGGCTGCATTCACCTCTTTTTCGTCTGGGATTCCCGGGGTCCACATAGGTCTCAATCCTATTTATTATTACCTTTTAGACCCAGCCAGCCCATGGATATAGCGAAATTCCATGGTTTAGACTAGATTAATATTAGAATCTATATTGTTCAAAATGTAACGTAAAACAGAATAACGTGCAGGTAATTGCTAGATTAATAACGAAAATATTTATCAATCAACTGTCCTTCTAACATGTACGTCATCAGGTAGCAATGCAGTCTTTGTCTAATTAGTAGTGCCTTGTTAGTTTTACGTGTAGTGGCGAGACTTTTTACTATCGTTTGCTAAACGGTTGAGAAAGAAGAAAGGAAGAAAGGTTCGTGAAGATACCTGCATGTCTGTGAGTTCATCGTAATGTTCTCGAATGACATGTGAAGTGTGCCAAGCCACACCCAGCGTGGTGAACTTATAGCGCAGGTATTATAATGAAAAGAGGCTTTTGTCCAGCAATGGCACAGGTTTTAATCAAGGCTGATGATGATATTGATGCTTGTCTCTGCTAAGGTTGTGCTTTTACCAAGTACTCCATTATCGCCCGATAAAACATTAAAAATTTTCAACATATTTAGGTACTTCATGTTCATACCGATTATCCTAAATCTAATAAGACAACACAAGTCAGGTGTACCACTGTCATCACTCTATGCTTAGGAGTTTTCATTGTGTATCCAGCATTCCAAGTAGATAAGTTATATTATTATGCTGTTCATCGCGTCCGATTACAATATATTACGCTTAAATCGATACATGATACATATGTGCGAATAGATTTGCCTTTTTGGAATTTCGATATCAATGTTCAAACATGCGTAGTCCTCGAATTATACTCAATTGATCTTGGAATTTTCCGGCCACTTCTATTCGACTTGGACTAAAAGCAAGAAAGTGGACCGACAATGTAACGTGGCCTCTGAGGTACTAAAACTCTAAAGACTCATTCCATAATTAACAGCTTTCAATTCAAGAAGCAACTGGTAAAAAACTGCTTAACCCAACTCTTCAGTTGGGTTAAGCAGTTTTTGCTATGCGGATTATATAACGGATACGGATATTAAAACCTGATGCAGTAGGAGCAAACAGACTTGGCTCATCATAGTAGTTTAAATGAACTTATTTTCTCAGAGACCCAGAACATAAAATAGATAATAGCAGTACATTCCTTCGATTGTCACGGCAACCATTGTTATAATAGCGTACATAATTATTATAACCTAAGAAAATGTCGTAGTTAAGACAGTTGCGTTTAATTGCGAATGTAAATAGATCTACTTTTCTAGAGATTTTCCATGATGTATTTTCTATTGTCATCATACTGTAGTTCGGATGGCACGTAAAGCGCAGGAGTCTTTAGGCTATCCGAGGTTTTCCGGCGCCGGTCAGTGCGTTTTAATATAAAATAATTTGCGTAAAATGCAAGTGTAGTTATACATAATGTCCGGTTAGTGTTGTGGCGGGGATTCTCAGGGCGGAGGTTCTAATCGCACTTGTCTATTCGTTTACTTTATCTTAGACGTCATCTCTCCATCCAATTTTGATTGCTATCTACCAATTGATTGTTTTTCCGCGCAATGTAATTAACTATGGGCAACAACAGACGATATGAAGCAAAGTTTAAGTTTAGTTTAAGTGAGATCCAATTCACTTCTTCGTTTAGTAGTGTCGCTCCATTATTGAAAGTTAGAGCCAGTGCCTTAAACAGTTTCTTCTCCAGAGCGAGTCTGAGCAGCTGTTTTTTAGTGTTATTACCTGTCCTCTCCCAGATTTAACGGATTGAAAGTTAGAGCCAGTGCCTTCAACTGTTTCCTGTCCAGAGCGAGTCTGAACAGCTGTTTTTCAGTGTTATTACCTGTCCTCTCCCAGATTTAACGGATTGAAAGTTAGAGCCAGTGCCTTCAACTGTTTCCTGTCCAGAGCGAGTCTGAACAGCTGTTTTTCGGTGTTATTACCTGTCCTCTCCCAGATTTAATGGATTGAAAGTTAGAGCCAGTGCCTTCAACTGTTTCCTGTCCAGAGCGAGTCTGAACAGCTGTTTTCAGTGTTATTACTGACAAGAAACAGTTGAAGGCACTGGCTCTAACTTTCAATCCGTTAAATCTGGGAGAGTGTCCTCTCCCAGATTTAACGGATTGAAAGTTAGAGCCAGTGCCTTCAACTGTTTCTTGTCCAGAGCGAGTCTGAACAGCTGTTTTTCAGTGTTATTACCTATCCTCTCCCAGATGTAACGGAGTACAACTTCTTCCACTATAGAAGACTCTATTTTTGGTCGAGATAGGTATCTTTCCGTAATTAAAGCGACTGAACAATTAATTAACCTAAATTACTTATACTTACAATATATTTGTATGTTTATTCATATGCGTTGTCTCAAAATTCATACCTGTCAGTTTAATTAGTACCTACTTGCGGCATTATATTATAACGTAATCAATTCGTAGTAGGTACAATCAAATCAATTTCTTATACAAATCTATTGCGTCACCAGTCCGTTAGATATTGTCCCTGTCAGGTACAGGCGCTGAAACTGCCACACTGACGTCATTAATGTTTATTGAGCTTCTAATCCATCTATATTTTATTACTTGGATTACATCGAGAAGTTTTTGAATAGCAGTACACTAGCGCTAGCATATCATATCGTTACTTACCTGCCGCAATAAAAGACATATTATGTTTAACGACACAAACATTAGTCGGGTTAAGAATTTCAGTCAATTTACCTACTTACTTATCAGGTACCAACGTCCATATTTCATATTCTATTATTATGATTAGAAAACATTTATTCAGAAATATGTGATAGGTTGCCTCACAAATTATTAAGAGACAGACATGAATCAGTTAAATTACATACCTACATAAATATGAATTGAACAGACGAGACTTCACTAGACAGTTCTCTATAATAAGTAGCTTTTTGTAGCAATTCACTTTGTCGTGAAGTCATATATTTTCAGCAGATGCTTTCAAGAAACCAATTATTCTTGGTTCTAGTCTCCCAGAAAGTCTGCCTCGTTGGTCTCGCGGCATAAATGTGCGCGTGGCATTGGGAGGTCTCGGGTTCGATTCCCGGGGGCAAAGTGTTATTGGGTTTTTCCGTTCGGAAATTCTCAGTAGCAGCACGGAGTCTGGTAATCTGCCCGGTACGGCATTAGGCTCGCCCCCATAGATATATTTAACTGTTCTGTGCTCGCCCCCTATTACGTGGAACCTAAAAATTCATGTCGAAATGTGGGTGTAATATTACACCTCTGCCTACCCCTTCGGGGATACAAGCGTGAGTCTATAAAAAAATAGCCTCCCAGAAGGGTAGAAGATCATTACTATACAGCGAAGTCTCACCAAAAACCTCGCCAGTTCCAAGTTTTATGTTATCCACTAAGTAACCTGTACTAAATATGAACACTTACTAAAGGCACGAACTGTAAACTATCTGTTTTAACAATCTGATGCGGTTTTCGCTTATTTACATATACCTACGCCTCAAGGTCGACAGCTATTTATTTGAATTAGTGCTGTTGAACGAAATATGTAGTTTTCATTGTATGTTCACACACGAGTAGTGACTTCCGCATATCCACAGTAAGGGGCACAATCAGTGGTGAGTAAGTAAGTAACTGGTAACCTCTCCAAGAGTTCACCCCCTCTCAAACGACTTTCTGAACTAATAATAATACCACTTGCCGATGCTAATGCCGTTAGTACTATTCTTTATTCTGTGCTAATGCTCGATCGGAATAGCAATTCAAGAGATGATAGTATATTGACAATAATAATACTTACCAGGTTAACGTAAGGTTGCATCACATTTGGTGAGGAACAAACACAAGACGCCCAAGCATTAAATCATCATGTTTCCTCAGAAACCGTCTTTTAGACATTGACTCATCGATCGTTTAAAGAACAGCAAGAAAATGCTTACGTCTAGTTCCGCTCTAGTTACTGATACTAAATTTATTCTGCTTAAAAGGAAATACCTACTTTACACCTTCAGTACCTTCACAAACATAACCAAAACACATTATTATCAGCTTAGCTGTTATTGACCATCATTGTCATCAAATTGTGGCTACAGCTATGGTTTTTCTCTCTATGTTTTGTATCGTTGTCGATCTCAAATTCGCAAAGTAGAGTAAATTAAGTATGTCAAAATTTTAACAGGTAGAGTCTTGCTGATTTCAGCATGAATGGACCGGCTCGACCGGGGAAGTACTACCCTCTCACAGACAATCGACGTAAAGTAACAGTACCTAAGCTGTTTCGTTCGGTGAGTGAGAGTTCCGGGGGCCCTATCCCCTATTCCGTCTCCCTCATCCCACACCATATCCTATCCCTTTTCCCAACCCCAAGGGGCGGCAACACACTTGTAACTCCTGTGGTGTTGCTTGTGTCCATGGGCGGCGGTAATTGCTTACCATCAGGCAATCCGTCTGCTCGTTTGCCGCCTATTACTATCAAAAAAATACAAACAAATATGTTGTAGTTATTCTGTCTTTTACTTGTGTAGACCTTTAGATCACTCTCGTCTTATTGCGCCTGTGTGTAAAGGATTCGCAGAACCATCCATTCAGCAATGTAATGTGGCAACACCTATGTAAAGAAGTATCACATACGGGTATAGCTTGTGCTACGTACCTACTTAGTTTTAAAAAGACAATGTCGGTATGAACGGTCGTATTCATTCACGATGCATGCGCCATTTGCTTTGGGCAAATAAAACTGATCCGTCACTCGTCCACAACATATTGTGTTTGTACTCGCTATGAGTGCATTCAGAGAGCAATATTAAAACCGCCGGCTCCACTGATGCACAAGAAATAAAATATTCAGCTTGAAGGAACGCACTTGCGGGAAAGTGCACCGACGATATTGTGGCTTTGAAAACGAGATATATTAACGTTACCTATGTCTTGAGTTACACGTACATAAAGAACCGTTCACACGGTAACTTGTCAAGCCACTTTGACCTTTGTACTTTCAACATCCTTTAACCCCTTGTATGCCGGAACGCAGATCTACGCGAGACACAATAGCTTTTTAATTGTGTCTGGCATTCCGGCATACAAGAGGTTAACCTCTTGTATGCCGGAATGCCAGACAAACTTTAAAATATGGTACACTGCTTTTGCAAATTATTTGAATTCAAAGTTAAAGCTAGCATCAAACCGGTTTGATATGTATGCTATAGATTATACTCCTTTCGATGATGCGCGTATTTAACATATTATTTATTTCCTGGCAAAAAAACATGTGCCTTGAAAATTTAACGACACGTGATTGAATATTGGATGAATACATAATCTTCTATTCATTCTATGTAAAACCAATATTTGAAGTAGATGTTTTAATGCGTGACATAACGGCATATAAAAGTATTATAATAATTCAAGATTATAAGGTAGGGTTAGCCTAGCGGGGTGAACAACAGATTGCTACGCAGTGAGTCTCGGGTTCGAACCCACGTCGCACACAACTGATTTTTCTTGGAGGTATATGCGTATCAAATTCTTAATTATTATTGCTTGCAAAACGATGAAAGAGAACTTCGTGAAGAATCCAGTATGTCTGAATTTCCTTTAATGTTCTCGGAAGAGATGTGAAGTCTGCCAAGCTGCAATTAATCAGCGTGGATATACCTATAGCCTTTTCTTTCTCACAGGGATAAGAAGCCCAGCAGTGGGACAGTTTACAAACAGCACTGAAATTATTATTACCAAATTATAAATAACAAATTATTAATAACACATACAGAAATTATGTAAAAGAGGATGGAGATTCATTATTTGTTCACGTGTGGCACTCGTAACGTATGCGTCAGTCAATGACTGAAGCCAGCACTGCTAGACACTCATATTAGGTTCGATCACTGTTTACACAACTAAGTATTTGCCATATCATGTCACGTAATTATACTTACCGATTAATCTTCGACAGTTGGTGACAACTTTGTTGTAACATTAGTTTGACCACCCTGTAAGTGTAACTCATTCAGTCTACAGACCACGTTACTTGAAACCATAATATCTCTGCTGCCCTGCTCACTGCGCCAGCCAGATATTCAGAACTCTAGTTATAATAATAATAATAAAATCTTTATTTCCATTTGAACCTTACAAAAATAAAACATTCCTATCCCACACACTAGGCATAGCCTGTCCTGTGGGGGAAACAAACGATTTACATTCAAAATCACGGCAAAATAGAATACAACAAAACAAACAAAAATTAAGTTGAAATTAAGTACAAAAACAAAACGCAAATAAAGTTATATTTTAAATGTCTTAAGGATATACAATGGGTGTTTATGTGTGTATGTGTTTGTGTGTAAGTCTGGGTGTGATTGTGTGTGTGTGTGTGTGTGTGTGTGTGTGTGTGTGTGTGTGTGTGTGTGTGTGTGTGTGTGTGTATGTGAATGTGTGTGTGTGCGTGCGTTAGCGCGTGTGTGCGCTGTTGTGTAAGAATATTAGATTGTGTGTGTGTGAGATTGCAGCAGCCTCATTTAATTACCCGCAGCACTTCTTCAGTCTGCGAATAACTCCACTTCAATAACATAGTCGTAATCAGTCTCTTGGTTTCTTTTACAGTGCAGTCTTTTAGATTTAAAATATTTGTGAATTTATTATATATAAATGGATAAAGAAATCTGCCAAAACGGTGCGCAAAAGAAGTAGCAGTACGTATTTTACTTAACTTAAAAATGCGTTTTTTGTATATATCGGTGTAATTGTCAGAATTTATCACATTTTTATGAACAGCAGACACTACCCTGGCAATGTACAGCTTCCGGACACTCAACACCCCAGCCTCTTTATATAGAGCGTCAGTGCGATATCGAAGGGGTTTTTTTAAAGCTGTTTTTAATACTCCTCTCTGGGCTCTTTCAAGAGGTAGGATAAATGATGTAGGTGAACCGCCCCAAGCTAAGATGCAATAATTAATAAGGGACTGGCAGAGAGCCATATACACCATTCTTAGTATTTTACCATTGATTGCATCACGTAAGTTCTTCATTACATATATAACCTTTCTCACCCTCCCACACATTTCAGCCACATGTTCCTTAAATGTGAGCTTCTCGTCTAAAACTACACCAAGATACTTAAGAGAATCTACCCGACTGATTACTTTGCAATCGCAGGTATTGCCTAGCACTTCGAACTTACAGTTAATTGAATGGATCTTCAAGGCAGTTAAAGAGAGAGGTGCGGAAGCAGCCGTCTTGTGGAAGCACAAAAACTTTGTTTTTGACGTGTTGAGGGATAATATGTTGTGATGCAACCAGCTGGATATTGTTGCCATGCCTCTTTCTACATTTCGACAGACACCAAGCCAAGAGCTGTCATGGAAGATAAAAGCCGTATCATCCGCATAACATATGATTTCCGATTTTTGTATGGGAAGGCAGGCGATATCGTTTATGTAAAGCAGAAACAGAGTGGGTCCCAGAATGCTTCCCTGTGGAATGCCATAGGTTACAGGTTTTAAACTACTAGTTACGTCGAAAAGCTTTACACACTGATAACGTCCCGACAAATAATCTGCGAACCAACTCAGAGCCGTTCCTCTTATACCATAGGCTTCCAGTTTCTTCAGTAGAATAGAAATTGGTATGGAGTCGAACGCCTTGGCGAGATCTAAGAAAACACCGATACATTTAGACCCTTTATCTAGGTGAGAGGCTACGATATCAGTGAGAAGAGTAACAGCATCCTCACAAGATCTCCCCTGCCTGAATCCGAATTGACGGTCGTTAATTACGTTATTTTTGGTTAAAAAAGCCACGAGTCTTTTGTTTATGATACGCTCAAGCAACTTTGAAATGCTACCCAGAAGTGAAATTGGGCGATAATTAGTGGGGTCCTCCCTTTGTCCTCCCTTAAATATAGGTACAACCGCTGCAGTCTTCCAGGTTTTAGGGAATGTGCCCGATTCTATGCTCAGATTGAATATAATAGAAAGAGGTTCTGCTATTAGGTGTCCTATACTTTTAAGTATATTGTTGCTTAAGGTATCGAGACCGGGCGAGCTGTCAGATTTAAGATTTTTTATGAGTGAAGTTATTTCTTCAGGATTCGTGGGAGTAATAAAAATTGAGTCTAATATTTTTTGTTTAATTTCAATTTTGTCTTTAAGGGATTTTTGAGAGACATTAAGTGTTTCGAATATGTTCTTAGCCAATTTTTGGCCCACCGTTGAGAAATGATCGTTACATGCCTCTAAGGATGCCTTCAGAGACCCTCGAATGCTATTGATATCCTCCAGAGAACTATTCCCCTTTTTTGATGGTCTATGAGAGATTTTATTTACAGACTGCCAAAGTCTCTTGGGTATATTTTTGTTTTTATTTATCTCTTTGCCATCGTGTTCGACTTTCAGATCTCTGAGAAGTTTGATGTAGAAATTTCTGTACCTACAATAGATCAGTCTTTTTGTGATATCATTTGGATGTTTCCTAGACTCAAGGTGTAGTTTGTCCTTATGTTTCCCGCAACGTATTAATCCAGGAGTCATCCAAGGTAGAATGTTGAATTTTGAATGGCTGATTTTGACTGTATGAGAATGTTTGGATATTGTGTTTGTAAGAATAGATGTGAAGTCATATACCATAGTTTCAAGGGAAGAAAGTTTCAAAAAGGACCAGTCCGTGCATTCAAGTTCAGACTTAAGACTGTCATAGTCTACTTTTATCCTGGTTCTATTTCTAGTATATGATTGCAAGGGCTTAGTGGTTATACCTAACATAGTGATACTATGGTCAGTGAGATCAGTGGGACACACAACTGTTTCCGCTTGAGAGTTGAAAGGGACGAATATGTGATCTATACAGGATTCACTATGCGTCGGTATGTTCACACCCGAGGTTAGACTGTGTTCAGATAAGAGAGTTAGATAGGTGGATGTATTTTCTTCAGAAATAGAGGAACCTATGATATTGATATTTATATCACCAGTAACAATAAGACATGGAGTTCTTTTAAGCGAGTTCAGATTTTGATCTAATGATGTCAAGAATTTTGAGGGGTTTTTAAATGATGGTGAACGATATACACCTATTATAGTGAGAGCATTTGGAATTTCAACACATAAGACATTTGCGTCATCGATATTAGGCTCAAAAGCTTTAGTATTTAGTAGACCATTTATTATTTACGTACACTATAACACCTCCTGCCTTATTAATATATTTCTTTGTATTGTATGATTTATAACCAGCAATCTGTTTAATAATGGAAGATTCTTTTAACCAGCATTCACTAAGGACCATGTAATCGAATGAAATGTTAAATCTAGCAAGAGTCACTAAAAAATTGTCAAAGTTTTGCTGCATGCTTCTAATATTTACGCTTAAACCCTTTATAGTGTACTTATTGATAATTTTGCCACACTCCTCTGGGGATGGTACAATATGGCATTCAACATTTAAAGAGTTATCTATATCAGTTAGTAGATCAAGGGTAGTCATAGGTTTTAAATGATACTTTTGATATAATTATGGAATATCTGTTATTAACGAATGCCATTTTTACACCGAGTGAGATGATCGTAGAGTTTAAATATGGGTTAACATTATTAGTGAATATAGAAGGCATGCATGTATATATGATGACGTAATAATTTGTAGTTTGGCAGTTAGATTTCGCACAGTGAAATAATGAAGCTGTCAAATGAGTAAGTGTTGTTGTATGTGATGGAATATTGTGTAATGTGTGTGTAAAGCAAGTATAACCATAATTTGAAAGAAAAGGAGTGTGATTGAAAATCAGTAAAACTATTTTGAAACAAAACAATAGAGTACAAGAGAGCAAAGTGCCTAAACTTAACTGGTTATTTATAGTCTTCTTTTTCCTCGCCTGAAGTTTGTCTGTTTGATAGTTTTTCCAAGTCTTCAAGATGTTGGATTTGCAACGGTGGAGAGCCTTCATGTCCTTCCCGTTTTCTGACATAGACACTACCGTTTCGCACCCAGCAGTACTTGTATCCGTGTTCTCGAGTCCAGTTGCGTGCAGCTCGAAAAAGTCGGCGAGTGTCATAGGTAAGACGTTCGTTTACAAAAACTTTTCTCTGCGGCCCCGAACCAACTATTTCTTGACTATCCAGCTTGCGACGGATTTTGGCTTCTTTTAGAACGTCTTCTCTTTTTGATCTTCTAGTAAAGGAGACCACTAGCGGTCGCGGCAGCTGATTTCCATCTGGTTTGCCTTTCGTAAGTGCACCAGCTCGAGAAACGTAATCTAGGTCCTGTTCTTCTAGCTTAATCCCGATTTTGTCCGCAGTTGTCAAGGCGAGATGGTAAGGGTTTTCTCCTGGGGTTTCAGTAAGACCTAGTATTTCTATTTCAGACTGAAGTGAAATGTGTGATTGCTTGTTTAGTTGGCCCTGCAGCTGGGCTATCTGCGTTTTAAGAATCTGGTTTTCCTTTTCCTTTTGTTCGAGTGTTTTTAGGCGTTCTTCATAGTCACTGAACTTTAACAGTAGGTCGTCAAGTCGTTTGTTGAG
Organism: Euclidia mi; assembly: GCA_944739405.2. NCBI lineage: Eukaryota > Metazoa > Arthropoda > Insecta > Lepidoptera > Erebidae > Euclidia > Euclidia mi. The sequence continues at coordinate 444,737 of OX123188.2, read as the reverse complement.
ATCGGACTGCATGTTCACCATACCCAGTCGTAGCGATCGAATCTCAGCAATCACTTCGTAGTTGGTGGGGGAGGATCCCGAGGTGGTCATAGTTTTCTTGCGAAGAGTAACGTTGTCGTTTGCACGGATGGGAGTATTTGAGTTATCGCCTCCTTTCTTGGTATTAGCGCGGCAATCTTCAATACAATACAATATGGTCTTAGATGCCGCCACAGGAACTTATTTCTCTAGATTCCGCCGTGAAATCTATATGCATAGGGTTCCCACCAAGAACTTAGGGTCCCAAGCCAACCTCACCTGCAAGTGGTGCACCTGCCGATAAATGGACGAGGCTCTGGCAAACAAAATGTCCCAATAAGCGGCAATAGGCTCGCCACCTATTACGTGGGATCAAAACACTAGCGAAAAGTGGGCGTTTAATATGCCTCTGCCTACCCCTTCGGGGAAACAGGCGTGAGTCTATGTATGTATGTATAAGACTTGATTATTTAGGTGTCAGTTCAGCATGTTTTGTGGAACAGCTTCCTGGAACATTTAAAAGCTAATATTTAAACATGTTAAATTAAACTTTGTGCCACTTCCTTATCATACACCAGTTAGTGGACAGAATTTGTTATTTATTCCGCCTTATAATAACTTGCATATTTAATTATAATATTATCACTATTTATAGAATTGCTTCCGTGTCAATGTAGAAAATAATTAGATGGAAAAAAACCTAAATAAAATGTTTAGATACTTATGTCGGGGCTATTTATTAATACGGTACCTATATCATGATTCATGAAAGACAATCATTTATTCTCCTTGAAGAAAATCAATCGAGTATTTTTAAATGTGCATCGGTATCTACTTGATATTATTTAGATTTAAATTGAGCATATTATTTACATTTAAATTACATATAAATATAGAAATGATAACTGTTCAGCGCTGACCAAAACTATAATTTACTTTACCCGTTTTTAGCCGACCACATCTGTAATTACACCTATAACATGATTACTTCAATGACTTATGGAGTATAAACTAAAACAAGTATTTTTTATTACCATCCAATGCTATTATTGCTATCCATCGTGAGGCGCACACACAGGTACAGTGCACACTTGTCAAGTCATACTTACACAGATTTCGGCATAGGTATATTTATCACGTGCAAAACTATTATTAAGTTGTTTACTGTTGCCATCCTTGATTTTCTTAGTTCAATCTTATACATATATTCATCTTGTTCATTACATAATTTCATATTTATTTTAATATTTAAGTATAAAGTGAAACTGCTTGTATAAATGTATACATTAAAGTCATAGAAACTATTGATAAATAAATAATCTGTACTAAAATTAAGATCGAGTTTTAAATTTTAATCGTTCTTCCACTAGTTAGTACCTATCAATATTTGATGAATTTCACCTCGGACAGTCGTCTGATGTTTATTGCTACTCGTAGGCCATAGGCCATCGGCGCCAGACAGACATCACAAGTGCGTTTCCAAAACCAGGAAAAGTTCGATGCGTTGGAACGATGGAAACGAGTGCTTGGGCTTCTGGCGCTCGCGATCACCACTCTAAAGGGCACGAAATGGCAGGCATATTGTAACTGTGTCTATTCTCTGAGAATGGGTTTCTAGTTTGCAATAACCAGTGCAGCGTGACTCTAAATGACTTGCGAAATATCCACTTCTCGTGCAAAAAAGCACGTGTTGCCGAATCTTTAATTGCAAAAAATATACCTAATGGTGTACTTTAATAGTGCGCTTAGCAGTGGACTAGTGTGCGAGATGAGGGTCAGAGAGCTGACGCGGGGTCATCGACCCCTCGCCGCGGTTACCTCATATATTGCGATCTGCATTTTTTCTTTTCTTCTGATTGGTTATTATATTTGCATTTAATTATTTAGTTTGAGATTAAACGATTACAATAAATGTATTTTTAGCCTGCTCACGTTTGGAATATTCTTTTAAGTTGACGTCAGAATTTCAAAACCATGATGAAACCCAATTGGATGTATAGCCGCCAAAGTTTTTACTATCCTTTAACTTCTTGTATACATCACTCAAATTTATATATTATAATTTATATACTTAAAAATTCCGCAATTAAACAAATCTCATGGCAATACGGCGACAATGTCATCCTCCTCTTAGCGTTATCCCAGTTTCTATCTGGGGTCCGCTTACTAGTCTAACCGGATTTGGCTGAATATTAGCTTTTCCACAGAGCGACTGCCTGTCTGACCTCCGCAACCCGAAGGGATAGCGATATTCCATGGTTTAGACTATATTTTAGAAGGTACTGACGCCCTGTAACTATTGTCAAAGATCTTCATGACAACCGGGCCCGACGGCTTAACGTGCTCTCCGAGGCACGGGACAAGCGATAATTAACAATTCAATACGCACAATATAACTCCGAAAAGTCATTGGTGCGCGCCGTGGATTCGAACCCGATACCCTCTGCATAGCAGTCTGTTGGTATCTCCACTAGGCTATCGCTGCCTATGCTCGGCGACAATGACTGAGAATAAAACCATACACGTGAACAAGCTCTGTCAAACGCTATCACAATTAGGTATGTGTCTTATGAAAGAAGTCAAAGGGACCGTAAAGTGCTCTAATAATATAATATTAGGATGAATGTAGACTTAAAAAAACCACCAACTTCCACAAAAAGCCCGTGATATAACTGCACTAATCCGCTTTAATACTAATGGGTATAATCAATAAATAAATACATACCTACAAAAACCAACTAATGGGTATAATCAATAAATAAATAAATACCTACAAAAACAAAAAAAATCCAAATTTCGTTTGCTAATGGCAGCGTCAGGTACCTAATTCAAAAAGATAGAGCCGATTAGACCATCCAATTTGACTGGTTTAATGAAGAGCAAAACATAGAAGCTTCTACAAATTTTTATTTTTGTATAACGAAATATAGGTTTGTCCAATCAATTAATCATCATCAGCCTTTAACAGTCCACTGCTGGACTAGGCCTCTCCTTTGAAAGGAGGAATTGGCCTACTATACCACGCTGTTCAATCAATTAATATCTCATACAATAATGATAACATTTAGTAACCAACAGAAGAAGTACTTACCGTTGTTTTTAGTTAGTCGTAAAAACGTGGTTGGTGGGTAAGCAGGCAGCCTCGACCTGATCTAACAGGAAACGAGCCGACTGCAACCTTATTATTTGTACGACGGCAATGACATGCTCGCTCCACGCTTAACGCTCTGAATCACTAAATATTTGTACTTAATTTGCATAAAATATATTTAAAATAAGGTTTAACAATGCTTCGTATTTCCAGCCATATTTACAATGCTTCCAACTTGCTAGACACACAATATACAATCCGGCTTGAATCTGGCAAGAAGCTGCCATAACAAGATGTTTAATTAGCTTTGGCTAAAAGAACTTAGTACTTAAGAGAGATCACGAAACCCTGCTCAAGAGTCAAGATAATATTTTTTTCTAGAATTTTTATTGTTTTGTAGATTCGGCATTTCTCGACTACAACAGCTCTGATTGCCTCATGCTAGTGACACTCCACGAAATTGGAATGAGTAAACAAGCCAGTTTAATAGAATTTTCGATAAACCTCACAATTTTCTTCATACTCAATGCTTAGAAATCTACCAGTTAGTGGATAAATGTTTAATATTGTAATCGCTCAAAATTACAATTAGTACATTACAAAGTAAGGAGGTGTAAATAAGTAAGTAGCATATATGAGTAGACCAAACATTAGGGTTGCCAACCGTACTCTAAAATAGAGTATTGTACTCTATATCTTGTAACCGTACTCTATAATCTATAGCACTAATAGAGTACGCTAAAATACTCTTTTTTACACAATTTTAACTAAACTAGTGCCAGTCATATAATACTATGCAAAAAGTAAAAACCCATAATCAAAACAAAAAAACGTCGACTATTTACTGTTAATATGTTGGTATCCCCAATTCCTCAAATCACATTCGGACATTTAGTAGTGATAACTGGCTATATTCACTAAATACAATATCTTTAAGAACTAATGTTGAGTTTAATCATTTAGAAAAAAAATTAGAAGGAAAATTTTATTTACAAAGACTAAAAATACACATGGACAGTTTATATTCAGAAGTTATAATTTTAAAAGAACTGCAAGCTGAATTGTTAAATAACACAGATTTTATACAAAAATCGACTGCAGAAAAATGGCAATTTATTTTTAAGAAGTGTCCTGAAGAATATGATTGTTTAAAAAAATATTGGTCATAATAATATACTCTCTGTTCCCGCCACTTCAGCATTTACTGAAAATGTCTTGTCGGTCATGAATGTGAAGTGGCGAGAAGAGGGAACCAGAGCTTCATTGACATTAATTAAGAATGAGCTCTTGATCTACATAAATTTAGAGTTAGAATGTTTGGACTCATACAATTATTTTAAAAACAATGAAAAATTGTTATGTCCTGCAAAAAGTACAAAACAATCTTTTAAAAAATATAAAATAAATGATACTCTTTTTTTAAGTTCATACTCTTTATTTACGTCCTTTGAAATCAGATATACTCTATTTCTTCTAAAAAAAGTTGGCAACCCTACCAAACATTCAAACAACTTAAATTAAAACGACATTATTAGCCAATGCAGGAAGTTATTTAATATTTGAATGCACTGTCTTGTTGTAATAAACTGTGTCTGTGCATTGAGACAAAGCGCACAGCACACGGTGCACGTTACGAAACGCTCAGTTTGATTCGCACGCCCGCGCCCGCCCGCGCGTATTCTTTTACAGTGCGCTTTCAATGGCGCATTATGAAATATAGCACCGCACCTTCACCTATAAAATACGTTTGCAATGTTTGCATACCTACAGGTATGGCTGCTTCATTTGCGAAATTATTACCTAAAATAATGTTCTTGCTATTATTCTGCAGAGAAGCAAAACTTGAAGGATTCGTCTCTACGATACTATGGCTTATTCGTAAGGAGATACTAGAACCTGAAAGCAAACGGGAAGCATTATAAAACTAATAAGTCACCAGAACATTATTTCCAATCTAATTCTAAATGATTTTTAATAATAAGAACATAATACAATAATGTTTTCTTCCGTATCAATTGTATAATTTAATTTATATTGTCAACCGGATGTCACCTGCGTTAATTTTTTTTCTTTAAGGTTAACGTTACAAAATGCCAAATTGTACGGTGCGCTTACTCTCAACAACTTTTACATTTTCCTTTATTATATGCTATTGTTAGATGAGTTACTTATTTGAGGCCATTTGTTACGGAATTTTAAACAAGTAATGTAGTCCATTAAGCGGTAATATAATATAATTATGTTACAGTAATGTTCCATTCATGATGTAACGTTATAGCAGTTATTCAGATATAATATACAACTATTGTTACGTTGGTTATACATATATGCGCGCTATGATTACTGTTCACCTGTTTATACCTCCCTATGTGATCTCTGTGAGCATACAAAATATTTACATACATAATAAAAATACAAAGGCCATCCTATTTGTATTTAACTACCAATTCCTTTGTGGATGAGTGGGCTCAGTATATTGAATTTTATATTACTATGCTTTCCGGGCGATATCGCGATGTCCCGGATGATATTATGAAGAGAACCATTTGTAATACGATATCAAATTGCCCATTCCCCTTGTCCTCTGCTTATCTTTTTACAATCGTGATTATGAAAATGATAACTGTACAATAATAAAATAAGTCTAAAATATAAAAGGATATTTCAATAGCTAAGCATGAAGTAATAAACGTAAAATCCGTAGGTTTACAACTGTGAACACTTCTGCCTGTACCTACTAAGTACCTTTAAAAAAAAAACAGTTTTCCCTCTACATATTATTATGAACCTACACATAAATTGTGGCGAGTTTCTGCTTTCATGCTTCCTACTTTCAGGTGCCCAAAAACAGCAAGATTTTCGGAACCATTACTATCATAGAATACTAGTAAAAGGCAAGTTACTACAGAACCAACTTGTTAAACATATAAAGTAAGTAAAATACCAATGATTGTCGCTGTAGGTCAGTGGTTACAATCAACTAAATAGTATAGTTTGAGCCGCTTGAGGGCGTGCTTGCCTTGTCCAGCATGCAAACACAATCGTTTTGTGAGGAAACACACTAGTGTGTACTGGTAATTTAATAATAGTTTACAGTGTTGGAACAGCCTTGCGTATCAGGCATGTTTACAGATAAATATTTGAGCATGGTCCTATGGTTCCTATAGGTCACCTTACCTGAGATTTGTTCCATTATATGCATGCATGCTTTGTAATGTGCTGTAATATAACGTGTTGTAACAAAAAAACAGTAATAATACGGTTTCATCGTCTGTAGATGATATTCAAATCGCTTTATTATTATTTGTATAATGTTTTTTTTATAACTAAGTAATTATCGGCAGACGAGCCAGGCGGTCATTAACAGTAAAGTGAAACCTCACCTCATGGGTATGACTGTAGAACTAATTCCGTCAAAAAAGCTACTTCTTGATTTACCTACGAGTCGAGGCGGCCATTCATGAAGAAACTAGTCAGGCTCTACTAATACTGATTTTGAAATTAACCGTTTTAAAAAAACACGTAGCCTACAAAAATCTTTCGACGCTAATCATAATGGCTGTGTTAATAGGCTACATTGACTACTTGGCACTAAAGCCAGAGATTTTTGTAGCTTAGTATTACCACATTTTGGTGTCTCAGACATTTCTGGCCAGCTTTCACATCTTATGAATAAAATATAATGTATTATCAGACAAGTCTCGCCAGATTTGATAATATATATTAGATATATTTATTTGATAATTTATATTTATATTCTATTGAATATTAAGTATGTATTATTGAGTACCTGATTAGAGATGGCGTGAAACCTGTCTTATCTGTATTGCACACGTGTGCCCATTTACATGTAATGTAATCTCCACACAAGTCTCCGTGCGACCGCTACATTTTAAATACATTAATCACCTTTATGGTGGTAGGATAAACACATACTATAGATATATAAATAAAATCCATGATCTTAAATTAGAAATAGGATCACTAGAAGATCAAAGTGAAATGTAATGAAGTTTTTGTTGTATAACCAAGCCGTACGTAACGTAGCTCGTATTTTACCCTTTTCATTCATTTTATTGTTTCATCAAACACTTATCGATATTATTATAATATGTTAAACACATCTTACGGCTAGAAGAACAGATTCGCTGAGCTAAACGCTAAAGATAACACAAATATAGGGAAGCATCAAGCCCCTAATCTCATAATTATACTGAATGGAAATGTCAAAAAACAATCGTAAGTTAGAAGTAATATGATGAAATACAAATAATACGCAATCTCGGCGCTAAAAGAGATCACATGTGCGATGTAACTAACCTTCTAGGAAAACCCCCGGCGGAGGCTTTTTAGAAAATGTATGGAAAATACTGCCATCGTCGAACGACTCGAATGCGATCCATTCGTGTGCCACTCGGACTAAGCGCCCGACAATCTTCCATTCAAACATTAATTATGCCAAGTTTCACATTAACGAAGCACACACTATTATTTCATGTATTGATATATTATGTGTTGCTTGTCGTATCTATCTTAACCGATCAAGAAACAGGTGTGAGTCTCCTGCGTGCAGCGTGGTGTGAACAAGTGATTACCCTCACCGTTTGTGACATTGTATTCCTCTGCTTGAAATTACCAACCAGATAATAATAATATTATTATATTCATTGATACAATTATTATAATTACGTGCCAAATTCTGAAATATTTAAGATCGACTGTGTACTTTCGGCATTTATAAAATCTTTAAACTGACTCCCCGCTATTCGAACAATGTATTGCTTTAAACGTGTTTGAGCATACATTATAAAATATGTATTATGACTGAGTGAACACTACATTTTGTAGTTGACGTTATCTAAAGATCTAAATACAACTAGTACACAAAGGTCGGCAGTAAGGCATGCGAACAAACCACAAATACCGGAAAAGCTGAAATATTTAGTAAACGTCGTAATGTGCTTTAATAACTAGTTGTTGAACTTATCGCAGAATGTCGGATCGACAATCCCAGGGAAATATGTTGGCGTGTTACGTTCATAATTGAGCCAATTACACTTCCATCAGGGTTTCGTGTCGCCGCCGGTCCCCCTGGACTTACACGGATGTACTTAATTCACTAGTGGACTAAGGAACATCGCTCCTGAAACACTTTTGTATTGTTATAGTTAGATAGACAGGTCAACTTACACTGGTCGCACAGACTGCGCTCTAGCTGCAATTAGCTCTCTTAGATTTCAACTCAATTAGTGTAAACGAGAAATACAAGTGCATTCAATTATAAGAAATACAGCTTATACTCTATTATTTCACTGTTTATCTGAAAAGACAATGCTTTGAATCTGCAAAAAAAAAAAACAACATTGAGATTATATCAATCAACGGTAAAAATATACTGAGATTCTCCTGTTTTTTTTTAAGTCGATTAAGGACTAAAATCGTAAGATACAGGGCTTACGTAATCCGATCCTTTACAAAGGAAAGTAGTAAGTCCAAAGAAGTTGTGAGTTTTTCCTGTTGCCATAACCTTTTCTCCTTTATTGTGCCTTCTGACTTTATGTTTCAAAGTGTTCGCGGCACTTCCTTGTAATTATTTCAGAACGTGACATTGCATTCTTGCGCACTTGTCTGCGAAATTAAATGGCTCAAAAATGTAGCAAAATATCTGCACCCGTTCGAGCGAGATTGTTTATAAAAGTTTGTTTACAGTCGCGGCGCAATGGTCCGTTTGAATTCTGCTTTCAGTTAATGAGAACTAACCTTCGAAGAAAGTGCTTTACAATATTCTATTCAGCGGATTCTTGCCTTTAACACATAATAGACTTTGTTTAAACACTTTCTGAACAACCGCTGACCTTTAGCATCCCTCAGTCCATCCATATACGTTTTAATACATCGGTTTCAAAGATTATATTTAGATAATAATCTTGTAGCACTTGCATTTAAATTGCAAATGTCTTTAAACCACAGAAAAGCGTCTCTGTTGGCACAATAATGGAGTCATCACGCGTAATGCTATGTATTCTGAGAATACTAAATATGTACATATATTGTTCGAACACGTTTGTGCGATTGTGTCAGATCGTATGCAATCCAGTGGAGCCATTCATATTCACACAGGACTTAGTAGCCATCTTTTAGGTTTGTTCTTAAATTAAGTACTTGTGCTTTTCCATAGAATGAACCAATAGTTCTACTATAAAACAAAAAATATTTAAGTAAACCTTGTATTGCTTCTCGCCGCAATGATTGGACATTGGCCATTACTTAATAGCATGCCTGCCAAGATTTACCATTGCATTGGAAGAAGGTGTAGCATCTCGTGCCCTTTTTATCCAAATCCCTTACCTTACCATTTTCCGTTTCTCTTCCTGTGTAGTGAAAGAATTAAGAGTGCGTGCTTGCGCCCAGTTCTCTTCGAACAAAATCGCAGCGATATAAATACTGCTCCCACGTCACGAGAGGGTTAATCGTTTCCCAAATCACCTCTAAGTCTAACCAAACTTATCCATTGCTGTCGTAATGGCTCTACCACTCAGAATATTTATGTAAGTAAATAACTATCATAGTGCTAAGTGCCGTAAATTGAACATGAAAATATTCGTGCATTACATATTCACATAATCTGAAGTAGTGAGATTACGTTCAAGGTCACTATAAAGTGAGTCCCGAGCGGCAGTTAAAACGATAGACCCTCGACATTCGTAAACTTTGAAATTGCCTCTATTTCTGACATAACGGCTGGGCAGATTGTAGGACTACTAGTCACTTAGAAATGAGATCGGCAATGAATTATGTATACCTACAATGTTAAGGAAACTAACTGCAAAAAAGTTATTACGTAAGAATACTTGAAATAAATTAATTTATATTATGTGAATGACGAAAGGCTGACCAAGAAGTTATATAAGGCAAGTGTGAATAGGACAGGAGGAAGGGGAAGACCTAGACGGACGTTCTCTGACCAGATAGAAATTTGTTGAGAGTGAATGAAGCAAGAGAGATATGTCAGGATCGTTGCAAATGGCATTCCGTAGTCTCTGCCCACCCTTCCGGGAAACAGGCGTGAGTCTATGTATGTATGTGTGTTAGCTTCCGCCCTAAGTCTTATTTCGATGTTTCCATTAATCTGTTCAGAAGTTTTCGCGTGAAAGGGTTACAAAAATCCATACACATATCACCACAAACTTTCAGGTTTATAAGAGTAATATGATAAATCTGTTTTATACCCTGGAACTGAAATTCACCTCTTATCTAATAAATAACGACTGCAATAGTCGAGCCGGCATTAATTTTTAATTGTTTTAATTAATATATTATCTTACGGTTACGTGAATGTTACGCAATTAAATTGTAAACTGCAATTTACTAAGTATACAGAAGATGTATTTTTATTTGTTTACCTTTTTTATTTTCCTTATCATGTACGTCACTGCCTTATTTAATATTATCCCAGAACGTAAAGTTATTTAGATGGCATATTACTTATGTAAATAATTGCTGGTTTTTTGTATGCCATACAGCTTGATAATACTCTAAGAGTCAGACAATAACCTACTCTTATAAAATAAGACCAACACAAGGAATAATATATGTTTGTTTTTCGTGTGAGTGTGTGGCCAACTCTAGTGTCGGAGTTTTTAGACCGCCCCACGTCGGAGGCCTTCGGGCGCGCCCGAAGGCCTCCGACGTGGCCTAACGATTCTTATCCTGAGACAAGAACCGGGACCGACAGCTTTACGTGCCCTCCGGAGCACGGTAGCGCTCATAAACCCTATTAGCCACAAAGACTTAAGAATATTGCACTTGGCGTGTGTACCTATGTATTTCAGTTAGTTTAACACACAACGTAGTTATTCATAATTATTATTATATTTTAAGGTTCCTACGAACAGTGTTCATATTTGAATGGAAATAAGGCAGTTTTACTGTATAAATCAATTTGTCACAGTGTTCGTTAAATCACTTTCACTTGGTAGAGAAACTGTAAACTGCAAATTAAATATGTTTTTGCAGTTTTTGCATGAACATTATTGGTCTGATACTCGTAAACTTCTCTGTTCAAACTGCTGATCAAGGAAGAAATATAAATAAGGAATTGAAATCCATCAATATACAGTTGTGAGCTGTATAAAACTGGTAAATCTAGATCGACACACAAGTTTAAGTGTCGATAAAACCGCGAACATTGCCCAATACTGCTGCGCTTACACATTGTTGAGAAAACTGGTTTCGCTTTGATTCTCAACTAACTGTTGTTCACGGCTTCCCCTCCCTTAAACTTTCAACACTTATTTCTACCTCCATTAAGCATTCCAAACTAGGGTGGTATCGTCGCAAATAAAAAATTCTCCTAATTTCATGTTTCTAGCTTCAGAATTGTAGCGTCTAATGATATGTCGGTCAGTGATCACACTGATCACAAGCGATTAAGGAAACGCCCGGAACGCGCGCCGCTCGCGTAAATTATACACGAAAATCTTCCTCAAGAATCCAACTATCTAATGGTGAATACCTACTAACCGTACAAAATCAGTTTGGTAGTTCTTAAGTTTATCGCGTATATACATACAGGAAAGAGCGGGGACTTCATCTACACTAATCTTCACTAATATTATAAAGAGGACAAAATTGAATTTTTGTTTGTTTGTAATGGATAAACTCAAAAACTACTTTTATTCTTTTTTTTCACTATTAGAAAGCTACATTATCTGCGAGTAACACAGGCTATATTTTATTTAGAAAAAATATCCGTAAGATATCTATTTGGGTTTTCCGGGTACGCGAAGTAGTTCCCTCAGGACGCTGGTGAAACCGCTGGAAACGGCTAGTTTTATAATATGTATAGATAATATGATGATGTTTAACTATGTTTAGCACTATATTGCACGTTTATATAATCGTCAGATTTTCCGCGAGCAGTCGTTAACTGTACAACCACGACGAACATGCAACGCGTGACAATGAATGTAGGCAAGTTTTAAACATAACTATGTTTATATTACGCTGTGGAAAAATTGGCTGAATCGATTCGACTGTGGTCCTATTACAGAGCAACTACGATTTAAACTAAGACAACCAGGACTAATTACCACCACGGCCTTTCGCAGTCCACTGCTGGGCATAAACCTTCTCTTATTTGCGTCACAATAACATTCTGATTCTGACAATAGGAGGATTCGGTCTACTATACCACTTTTTTTTAGTACCTAATAGGCGGCAAACGAGCACACGGATCGCCTGATGGTAAGTAATTATCGCCGCCTATGGACACAACCAACACCACAGGAGTCACAAGTGCATTGCCGTCCCTTTCTCTATCAATTGGGGTTGGGAAAAGGGATAGGACGAGGAGTGGGATGAGGGAGAAGGAATAGGGGATAGGGCCTTCAGCACTCTCACGCAGCGAAAACACGCAACAATTTAAGTACTGTTACTTTACGTCGACTTTCTGTGAGAGGGTCGTACTTTCCCGGTCGAGCCGGCCCATTCATGCTGAAATCAGCAAGGCTCTACTACCGTCAAACCTAAAGTCGGCTGTTACTCTTACCACACCCACCGAATGCAATGGGAAAAACTAGCTATAAATTGTATAAAGCCTGGTTTAGTCCAATAACATAGACAGTTTAAAAATATCGTTGTTTGTTTATCACAACCATTTTTGTAATGGATTAGGAGACAGACACTAGTGAACTAAACAAACTGATTAAATATAGTATTTATTACTGCTTTGTAATAAGGCCCAGTGTGTTTCTAAAGAATGTCAGGAAAATAGGTAAACATCGAAGATATTTTTTTGTACTTTTTTTAAAGGCAACTCCCGCATTAGGACAAAATCCTGTGTCGCGGGGGCCTTTACAAACATACAAACAACGGACACAATGAACACCCAGACTCTAAACAACAATTTATGAATCACACAAAGTGTTGTCTTGTGTGGGGATTGAACGCACAACACTCGGCGCAGTGTCAAGCGGTAAGGCGGCCGCTTAAACCACTACGCCAACTGTGCAGTCTATCAATTGGCAAATAGATAAAGTTTGTAAATGTATTTATTTCATCACATTAGGTATATTCATGGGTATCACCAAGTGATAGTCGTGTTGTATGATGTAAATAATACTACATTGGCTTATAAGTATCTTATACTAATATATAAAGCTGAAGAGTTTGTTTGTTTTTTTTGTTTGGTTGAACGCGCTAATCTCAGGAAGTACTGGTCCGATTTGAAAAAATCTTTCAATCTTAGATAGCCCATTTATCGAGGAAGGCTATAGGCTATATAACATCACGCTATGAGCGACGGGAGCAGAGCAGTAGCCTTAAATAACGCGGGTGAAACCGCGGGCATCCTCTACTATAATATAATGCGGTTTTACATTTTGACGCAATCCTGGATTGTGTTTATTATATCTTAAAAGCCTACCTATATGTAACACAGCTAGGTATATATACATGAACTTTTGCATTTTGTTATTTTCTGCATATGGTAGAATACTATTACTTAATTTGATATAAATATTAAATTCTTCGCTATGACTATCGTTCTATGCCACCTTGTTCGATTAAAACAAATATTTTATCTAGCATGCAACGTCTATCCGAGTCGCAATTACAGCTATAATTTTCATGGGTCTTATCACCCATGGAAGAATTAAGGCGCGATATCGTCACGACGTTTCGCATATTTTAGCAGCGAGCCACGATTTAACATGGTGAGGAGCCAATGATAAACGAGACGTCCAGATATCTTAATATATAAAATCCTTGCGTTACTGACTGACTGACAGACACGCTACAGCAGAAACTATTGGGCGCAGGAAGCTGAAATTTGGCATGTATGTTCCTTGGGGACCGTAGGGGTGTACTAAGAAGGGATTTTCCGAAATTCCCACGGGATCGGCCAAAACGGGTAAATTAAAAAAAAAATGCAGGCGTAGCTGCTGGCGTCCTCTAGTTATTTATAAGAGTGCTTAGGGAAGGAAAATGTCGCGCGTCCAATTATTTCTAAAACTGCACTTCATCTTGCCTTGGTTTGTGATTATTATCTACCAAATAAAATGAAATCTTGATGTATTAAATTTAACTTAATTCAGTAAAAATGACCGTAAAAGTATTTTCATCTAATTATGATTCGCATTATAAATTAATTATCGCTCGCTTAATAATGTGCCCGTGCAATAGGCTCGCCCCCTATTACATTGGGACCGAAACATAACTGACGAAGTGTGGGTGTGTAATACACCTCTGCCTACCCCTTCGGGGATAAAAGGCGTAAAGTTATGTTATGTTATGATTGACCCTCAAATTTTAAAAGATGCTGTGTACCTCTAACTAAAATCTGAGTCCCAATTCTCTTAATTATATTTGTTCAAAATGCAGTTTTGATCTAATGTCAGTGTCGTACTCACCATACGCAATGTCACAAATAGTATCGTGAAATGCTATCGTGACTAGATCGTCAATTGAACAATGTGTCAACGTCGAACTAAATAGTAGTAAAATTAAACTATAGTGACATTAAATTAGCAGAATAAATTTTGAGTCAATTCAAAATCTAATCTCATTTCGTTCAAAATATAGTTTCAATGACATATATATTTGTAGTACTTATATCTCTACATTCTGACATTTTTGATTTGACATTTGTAATTTTATTAATTTTGTTTTGACATTGTTTGATTTGACATTGTTATTTTCTTTTGACATTTAAAATTACTTAAGTAATATATTATTATTTTATTTTTTAGACATTCTTAAATTGACATTCAATAATATTTTCTGACATTTAAATATATGACTTTTTATTATTTTACATATTGTTTACAACATGTCTTTTACTATGTATTAGCATGTAAAGTTGTGAGTACGATGTGGGCATTATTAAACATATAAACAAATAGTTGTGGCAACCTGTCTGATGGCTTAGGCTGACATGCTTATGCATACACCTTCTGATGGCGTGGAGGCATAGTGATACAGATCGTGTTGGCTCCCTCAATCAAGGTTGAGCCGTACGATTGCTGTTGAATGCGGGCCATCAGTGGACCGAGTCAGTCAAAAGCGTCAGATGATTTCCTGCATTGTACTTGCATACTAAACCCTTTTTTTGTCTGGACTTTAAAAGATGAAGAAAATACTAAAGATATTGAAGTGACAAAAAAAATAACTCTGAGTTTGTTTCGGCCTTTCTTCTCAA
This sequence comes from Euclidia mi, assembly GCA_944739405.2. Lineage (NCBI taxonomy): Eukaryota > Metazoa > Arthropoda > Insecta > Lepidoptera > Erebidae > Euclidia > Euclidia mi. Next base: position 429,429 of record OX123188.2, on the reverse strand, counting down.
TAAGTCATTTAGCTAGGAAAAGCCGGCATCATCTAGAATAGGGTTTTGACATGTATAAGTGTTGTAAACAACCAAAATGCAGAAATAAATATGTCTTTATGTCTTTATGTCTTCATATAAAATACAAGAATTGGCCTTCTGGTGGCATTTGGTACTTATTACTTCGAAAGTGACAAACCTAATGTTAACCCTCAAAATTAACTTAAAAATCATGCTTCTACTTGCGATGTCCCTTTGTGAATGTTTAAAACAAAAAAGTCACCAAATTGACAATATTCTCAGTTTGTAGCTTAAGCCATTTAGGCTCTACATTGATGGATTAGTCATGGCTATTTTAAACGATAACTTATAGCGTCCCAATCTTCATGTTGCGTTTTTCTTCTTCTGGCCTTTTTCGTTTGAGCCTGTGGCCAACTCTGGTGTCGGAATTACCAAAGCTTCCTAACAAGAAATTTGATCTAACGCAACATACATATAAAGAATCTGCTGAATCTGCAATGATAGCCATCAACACTGAAATTATACAAGATCTATAATCTCGGTGCTGTGAATCGACTGCTTTTTAATGCGTTCATTCGCTCAACAAATGTATCCAGATAGTGAGCGGCTGATAAGTGGACAGCTCACGAAGGTTCACCATTCATCGTCGTGCCTGATGCGGGCACACTTTTTTGTTGTATACCTTCGTACTATTCACACATTCAGGTTTTATACATACAAAGACTCACGCCTGTTTCCCGGAGGGGTAGGCAGAGACTACGGAACGCCATTTGCAACGATCCTATCATATCTCTCTTGCTTCATTCACTCCTATCAAATTTCATGCATGCTCCTCGTTTAAGGGTAAGTACTTCTAACCTGTACTTTTTGACAGGTTTTATATGCATAGTTAAAGTTATTGCTAAAGTTTAAAGGTATTCCGTTCACTCCGAATGATCTGGATGTTACTTGATGCGGATGAAATCCAAGTTGAGCTTATTTCAACTTTGAGTGATTAATTTATTATCATTTATTTCATTAACTTTATTTAAAAAAATGTACAAGTTAAGAGGCGTGGTCTTGAACATTTTTGGCTCAAGGCTGCAAGTAGTTCAAAGTAGTAGATATATTTTTCACGTTGATTGATGTTTTACTACGGAATTCAATATTCGGTCTATAGATAGATCTGTAGATTTTAGATTCGTTTTTGACATAAGCTCCATACAAAATATGTCAAACACGAATCTCGAATCTTAAAATCCATTTATGGATCGAATATTGAAAATGGCCGTTAGTGGACCTCTTTATCACGCTTACCGCTTAATTCAATATCCGTTCTATCCATACATTAAGTGATTTGAGATGAATCTGAAACACGTGTGACATATTTTGTATGGAGCTTATGTCAAATATGTATCTCAAATGTCCAAATCCATGGATAGATCGAATCGATCTAAACCGGCCGTTAACAAATAGCGTCAAATCAGATTAGATTTTTAAAAGAAACCGTCTATCTTATTATGATAAGAGAAACTAAATATCGCGTGGTCGTTCCACAGCGAGACACTAGTTATTTGCATAGATATCTTAACATATTCATGCGATACCTAACTAACCACAGCATTGCAAAAAAAAAAGACATTGTAATGCAGAGTTCGCTTCAAATAAATTATTTTATTTGTTTTATTTGAATGATGACTAACTTAATGCTCATGGCTTCGTCAACCTTTGTATGTAGATTGCAGAGACAAATCAACGTAGAAGCATATTTAGTGTATCTAATCTTTCTAAGAAATTATATAAATAGTTCGGGATAAAGAACAATGGCAGAATTTGGTCTGGGTTTGTTGTGGCGACCTTAAACTTCATAATATGAACAAAATAAATTGTTTTTTTTTTCTACGATTTTTAATATTTACAATTTGTCTCGTTAATGCCGGAGTATTTTATGATGATAAAAAGCATTCCAATTGATTACGAACTAGGTACCTACTTAATTATATAGGATCACTACAATTCGCAATAAAATACGCACGGATCACTTGGAAATAATCGGATTTATTCTACAAATTTATTACACAGAGTGGTACAGATTGTCGAACATCGACCGTTCAGTTCAACACGCGGCGATCAACTGCCGTTTCGGTTGTGACACTGACTTATATAAACGTCATACAATCGTTCAGCAACCAATAAACTATTCATCTACCCTCATGTCGTACAAAGTAATTTACCAATGCAAAATAATGACCGTTAGTATAATCTATTCTAACAGCTCGGCCATCCTCTTCTGTGGTGTGTCCTCACACCATGTTACATTCTAGTACTATTTACTAAGTAACATTCTTACAATAATTGCGGTTAAAAAATACCATACAAAATAGGTAATATGACATTAACTTATTTATAGATTTGTATTATAAATGTTTATTATTCGCACAGTCTGCCACAATCAGAGAACATCAGTGCGATACCGGTCTCGGTATCTCTCGTTTCTGCACTGTTCGCTCATGGCCCATGCTTCAAAATTAAATGAACCAGGTTGGTGTGATCTGCGATCATCTATGCCCACTGGCACTGATCGCTCACGGTCCAAACCGGTGTAATAAAGGTATTTGTTAATCGCATCACATGAATATTTAACGAAATCACTTGAACCGAGTTTGTGTGATCTGCGATCATCTATGCCGACAAGCACTGATCGCTCACTACTACGGCTCATAACAATTATCGGTCCTATATGTATATTCATTTTTCATGATCTGGAATCGTTTGTTTCAGACTTCTTAATAAGATAAACAGGAATTTATGATGTACAGTCTGTCGCGATCTACGGCATCTATGCACCGGCACTGGTGCTCGCGACCCATACACCACACATTACTGTTTTTTTTTTATAAAACGCAATAATCACATGGGTATTAGCAGTATGGTCTGTCGCGGTCTGCGTCATCTATGCATTAACACTGACACTCGTAACCTATACGTTATAAATAATCCAACGCGCACACTTGCTACATCTATACGAGAGTCACCACAACGCATAGTCTATCACGATCTACGTCATCTATGCTCTTGCACTGACGCTCGCGACCCTTGCGATACAGATCATCACTCAATGCATCGTTCAGCATCAGAATCTCCATAACGTACAGTCTGTCACGATCTATGTCATCTATGTTTTAGCACTGACGCTGGTGACCTATACGCTTGATACTACATCTTAATTCATAAATCTAAATTCAAATGTATATTCAAATGTAAAATACAAATTCTAAATCGTTTCATCACATATGATACACTTTATACATTCATTTATCAGTTTCATTATCACTATTTTCACCGTCGGTGTCGTTTTCGCTTTCGAGTCCTTTAAAATTAAGCCAGGGATGTAATTTATCAATGGAAACGATATTTTCGTACATCTTATTTCCCTTTTTAGTCAACGGAGTGTCCTTCACTACATATCTATCGTTAGGCAGTACTTTAACGATCCTATACGGGCCATGAAATTTAGGCATAAGCTTCTTAGACTTGCCAATCCTATCTTTATCAAACATTGTCCTCTCGACTCTGACTAGTGTACCCTCGCTATACTTTGTCGGTAGTTTTCTACGTTTATCAAAACGATCCTTTGCAATGCTTTGTTCTTTCTCCACCTTCTCATGTACTTCGTTTCTCAAGTTTGTCAATTCATCACCGCTAACTCGATCTATCGTCTCGTTTATCACATCATTCAGTATGTTTACCGAAGTATTTATAATTTTATAGCCAAACAGCATTTCTGAGGGACTTTTACCCGTAGTTTTATTCGTCGATGTGTTCATACCTAATTGGATTTCGCCTACATGATCGTCCCAGGTGTTGTCACTCTTATCATGACATGTAGTGCTTAAGGCGTCTAAAATCGTTCGATTATAGCGTTCTACCTGCCCGTTCGCTCGCGGAGTTGCCACTGCGTTTAAAATGTGTTTTATTTTAGAAGAGTTTGTAAACGACTTAAATTTGGCACTCGTAAAGCATGTTCCTCTGTCCGTAATCAGTCGTGCTGGTGCCCCAAAGTAACTAAAATGGTCTTCAAATATCCGAATTGCTGTTGTACTTTTTGTGTTCTTAACCGGCTTAATATTGATAAATTTTGTGAAAGCGTCGACAATCACTAACAAGTACATATTGCCTCTCCGCGACCGAACAAATGGGCCTAAGTGATCTGCATGTATGGTATGAAATGGAATACTTGGTTTAGGAATAGGATGTAGTAATCCTTCTTTAGGTCCTCCAGGGTTTTTGTGGAACGCACATTCCAAACATGCATTAACATACTTTTTCGTGAATCTCCTCATTTTTGGAAACCAGAAAGAATCCTTGAGTCTCGTTAAGGTTTTGTCATAACCGAAGTGCCCCGCGTCATCATGATGCATTTTTAACAATTGCCATCTGACTGGTTTTGGTACTACCCAGCGTAATCCACCTTCGACTATCCTGTAAACGTGACTACCTTTCAGCTGATAATTTTTATGTACGTCAACAATAAATTTCGTGTCCGCATCAGACAAAATCTCTTTAATTCTTTTGATCTCATCATCATCACTTTGAACAGTAGCTATCCAGTCTTGAATATTTACAGTAAGTACATCGATCACATGCATTTCATTAGATGTATTGGACTCAGCGACAGGAGCACGACTCAGAGCATCCACATGCGACATCTTTGAACCTGGTCTATATTCTATGTCGCAGTCGTACTCCTGTAGCTGCATCCACCAGCGTCCTATTCTGGGAATTAAATCTCTTTTTGTTAACGTTGTCCGGAGTGCGTTACAATCTGTTATTATTTTAAATTTTAAACCCAACAAATAAACGCGAAACCTATTCAGAGATGCGACTACGGCCAACGTTTCCAAATCGAACGAGTGCAGTCGTTGTTCATCGGCTGTTGTCTTACGACTATAATACGCGACTGGCCTCATTATTCCACAATCGCCCCGTTGCATAAGTATCCCTGCGATGCCATATTTTGACGCGTCTGTGTGTAATTCGGTTTCGCAACTAGCATCGTATAACGCAAGTACTGGTCTTTCTGTCAATTTATTCTTTAAAGTCTCAAATGCTATCTTATGTTCATTAGTCCAATTCCACGTAAACTGTTTTTTTAATAAGTCCGTCAGTGGTCGTGCTATTAACGAAAAGTCTTTGATGAATCTCCTAAAGTAGCTAGCTAAACCAATAAAGCGTCTAATGTCGTGAACATTCTTTGGGATTGGGAAGTTTGATACGGCGGATATTTTTCTGGATCCGGGTCGTATGCCCGTACCGCTGACTTCAAAACCAAGAAAATCAATTTCTTTGTAAAAGAAAAAACATTTCTTTAATTTAAGTGTCAAGTTAGCATCGCGAAATACCCTCAAAACTTCTTCTAGTCTTGTCAAACCTTCATCAAATGTACGCGCCGGAATTAAAATATCATCCATAAAAACCAGTACATAACCAATATTCGATAAGATTTTATTCATTGTTCGTTGAAATACGGAAGGCGCGTTTGCCAAACCAAACGGCATCCTTTTAAATTCATATTGGCCGTCAGGAGTGACAAAAGCAGTTTTGTCTTGGGACTTCTCGCTTAATTTGATTTGATAATACCCTGATGCTAAATCTAAACTAATGAATAGTGAGTTACCAGCCAACCGATCCAGCTGATCGTCAATCAGTGGTAAAGGGAAATGCTCCTTTTTTGTACGACTGTTTAAAGCACGATAGTCAATACAGAGTCGTTTATCTCCTGTCTTCTTTTTAACTAACAAGACAGGGCTAGCATAAGCTGAAGTAGACTCGCTTATTATATCAGCATCGAGCATCTCCTTCACCATCGATTTAACGAGTTGTCTCTCCGGATAAGGTAATCTATAAGGCCTGTAAACTACCGGTTTCTCGTCGACAAGTTCAATCTCCATTGTCTCTACATTTGTGTATCCTAAATCCATCATATTGTGTGAAAAGCACTCACTATATTTCTGAAGTAATTTTGTTAATTCACTAATTTCACTGCTAGATAAATGTTTGTCATAATTTAGATCAGATAGTGTGTTTGAATCACAAAAGTCTAAGAAATTAACATCTATGCACCCGTTGATACATGTAGCGCGGGTTACTAGTGAACCTCGAACCAATTGCAAGACTTGCTCGGAAATATTCTGCACTAGCACTGCACCGATCCCATTGGCTATACTATATTCACCGGGCATTAAGTAATATTCCCTCCCAGGGACACCGCGTATGGATCCGCTAACATATACGCTACCTGAATATTCGTTGCTATCAGTACTAATTTTAATCATCAATGTATCATGAGGCATAATAGAAACGTCATCGCATAGTAAAAGTTGTAACCTTTCCGGTAAAATCCGTCTAAAAATTAATGCGTCGTTGGTTTTTGTTATTGTTATACCGGGTTTTTCAGTAAAGCTATGACCAACCAGTATAGAATACTTCACCACATCATCCTCGACAACGTAAATATCGACTGATTCTGTTATGCCTTGGATTTCGATCTTAACATTCGCTTTTCCTAATGGTAAGACAATATTATTTCCTATACCACGCATTGTAGGTAGTTGACCTTTTGACCATCGAACTCCTAACCTTTCAGCTTCGGTACGACGTAATAAAGTACACTGACTCCCTAAATCTACATATCCCTGCAGAGGCTGGTCATTCAATTTCAAATTCAGTAAATATTTGTTATTACTATTACCACTCATTGTATCCAATGTCATGATATTCTTTTCTTTGTCTGTATCCAATTTAGATTTATTATTTGGCAATTTTAGACAATCCGTACTCAAGTGGCCTATTCTATTACATATAGAACATTTTAAAATCTTTTTAGTACATTTGTAACTGTAATGACCAGTCTCGTTGCAGTTGAAACACGTAACAGGTCTCGTGTCAGTCGTCCTTATAGGTCTGGTACTTATTGAAGCGCCGCTTAGATTATTTACACTCGCGTTAACCCGTCTATCAAAATGGGATTTCGTTTTGTTATCCGAATCTCGCGGCTGCTGTTTAACAGATTGGAAGTACTGCAAAACCCGTTCTGGCTCATCGCATTTAGTAGCTTTAGCTCCCAACCTCAAACTACGGTCCTCTATGCCGTATAAAAGGCAATCCACAGCGCGTTTGCCCTTAATCTCGCAACGATTCAATAGGTTGATCTTTTCGTAATAATATAACTCTAAGGCATCGTTATATTTAACCTTTTTGTTTAACATTTCGGTTAAAAGCTCCGCGTAATCATCACTAGATGGGAAGGATTCGGACAATTTAACTTTCCACTCAAGCCACGAAAACGACATCGACGGTAGAGTTTCATACCATGTTTTGGCTACCCCACTTAGCTTAGGTAATGCATAATGAATTATTTGGTCATCACCCCATTTATATAATCTGGCGCATTCCTCAACTTTACTCAGCCACATATTAATCGTCTGCCCCTTTAACATGGGATTAAACTCAGGTATAACGTTGCCTAGCATGGGAAACTTGTTCCCTTCCGGACGAGTATTAGTAATAGATTTGATCAGTTCAGTCAATAATAATTGGGTATTATCACTTTCAAAATTGGAACGACTCACGTGACCGCGTACACGAGGTGTTTCTAATCTGCGATGTCCATCAGCATGATGACTCGTTCTCGTACGCCTCCTCGATCCACGGCAGTTGTCCATATGAGCGTCTCTGCCTTTCTTCTCGCCCTGCTGCTCGTCCTCGCACTCGCCATCATCAGAGTGATTCGGTCTTCTCGAACGCCGGCCACGATCTCTTTTGCTACTTGTGGCGGTGGTTTCACTCGAAATTTCGTCATCGTGTGATTTTGTACCGCGACGATTCCTTTTAGACCGTTTCTCACAAATTTCGCGTTCACTACTAGCACTGTGCGATTTTTCGCGAGTCTTTTGTCTACGGTGACGTTTTCGCGACGATTTTTTTCGTTTATCACGCACGTGTTCGCACTCACTGTCCATAATACGCGTGAACAAAAATTGCCGATCAGGATGAACTTTGAGCAAAAATAGTAAGTGGACCTTGTAAATCCCACTTCTGAGTTATAGGATCACTACAATTCGCAATAAAATACGCACGGATCACTTGGAAATAATCGGATTTATTCTACAAATTTATTACACAGAGTGGTACAGATTGTCGAACATCGACCGTTCAGTTCAACACGCGGCGATCAACTGCCGTTTCGGTTGTGACACTGACTTATATAAACGTCATACAATCGTTCAGCAACCAATAAACTATTCATCTACCCTCATGTCGTACAAAGTAATTTACCAATGCAAAATAATGACCGTTAGTATAATCTATTCTAACAATTATTTGATTGTTGTCATAGACAGGAATACACGTGAATGCTATTGATCTGTATCGATTATTAAATAAGTAATGTATACGATCGACCTTTAAAGGGTTGATTTGGTTTAAAGTATAATTATTAAAATGCAGTTATTTAATCTTTAATCAACAATATATCAATAAGCTAATATTTTTGAAGCAAAACAACTTTTAAATGAAATAAAAACGTCACAGCATCGTTTTAATATTGTATCAATTTCACATAAAATCGATTTAAAATGTGCAGCTTTGCTTTTGTCTTTGGCTGTGACAATTAGATGCTTAGACTATATATATAGTCCAGTCACTTTAGGCAAAAAACGGGGTCAATCTCGGAATTTGAGATAATAAGCTGGAAACTTGTATACAGCTTCATTTTGGCGTTCTAAAAGTTGTCTCAAAAGTCACATATTATCTCGTGTCTGCGTCGTAAGTTATTCGAGGTCAAAGGTCACGAAAATCGGTTTTTTGCAATTATCTCCGTTTCTATGGTTCCAATCACTTCAACACCTATTATAAAAATTGAAGATAAAAAGAATTGCCACAACTTTTGTCTCAACTCTTTTTCTGTACGCTCAACCCTTTTCGAGGTAGGGAGCGGAGAGCACCCAGCGCTCAAGCATATACTGTTATACAAGGTCACGCTGCGGATGCAGAAAATCGGGCTTGCAATGCACTTTAGCTTGCGGACAATGCAATGGACAAGCTTGTCTCAATGCTGTTGTATTGCAAGACGATCCTGAGGAAGAAACTGCATTTGATACAGAAATTTTAGGTTTGGAGACAAATAAAAAATCATGCAGGTAAACGAAGATGATGAAGATGAAATTGAAATTTTCAATTTCCCAGGAGATGATGATGAAGAAGAAGAAAATTGATATTTTTGAACTTCAAGTTATTGAAGAATTTAAATGTACATTTAATTTTAATTGTAACAAAAGTACAGCTACTAAATAAAAATTAACTTAAATTATATTTACTTGACTTATTTCTATATACAAGGTATTATTCACCGAGATTCACGGTTGACCTTGTATAACAGTATATATGCCTGAGCGCTGGGTGCTCTCCGCTCTCTACCTCGAAAAGGGTTGAGCGTACAGAAAAAGAGTTGAGACAAAAGTTGTGGCAATTCTTTTTATCTTCAATTTTATAATAGGTGTTGAAGTGATTGGAACCATAGAAACGGAGATAATTGCAAAAAAACGATTTTCGTGACCTTTGACCTCGAATAACTTACGACGCAGACACGAGATAATATGTGACTTTTGAGACAACTTTTAGAACGCCTAAATGAAGCTGTATACGAGTTTCCAGCTTATTATCTCAAATTCCGAGGTGAATCCCTAAAGTGACTGGACTAATATATACAGGGTGATTTCTAATTGCTCGTATTCCCTTCGGGAGGTGATTCTAGGGTCATAATGGAGTATTTTTACTCCCTACATATGGTGGTACAAAATGCACCAGTTTGGAATAAAACGGTTTTTAAGATTTTTTGAGCAAATTCCAAATTTTTGTTATAAACATCTTCAAAAAATTATTTTGATTATAACTGGTAGCGAATTGAGCCTTATTTAATGGACAATTAAACTGTCCATCTTTTAAAATAAAATAAAGCTACTAACTCAGCATGGAATTTGAAAATAGAACCAAAAAACATACAAAAAATGTTGGAATAAAATAAAATGACGCCACAAAAATGCAATTATTTAAAAAAATATATAAGTGGCATGTTATGTAAAGTGTTGGAATAACTTTCTGGTATTACCTGCTATCCAAAAAGGTATAACAGTCTTAGCCAGTTGGTTTAAATTTGGAATTAATAGCCGCTTTTGTTCAAAAAAGTGCTTCTGGATGACTCGCTCGGCAGAACATTTTTTCTGTATTTAATCTTAAGCTTTGCAATCAGCAGTGACTTACTTGTAGGGAGGCCCACCTTCTAAAATGTAGAGGTTTTTGGGTTCGAATCCTTAGCGTAAATCACTCTTTTGTACGTTAAATGCATATTAAGGTTTTAATTCTCACTTGTCCCGCGACTCGAAGAGCATGTTCAGTCAGTTGGTAGACGTCATATTTATCTTGAAAACTCTTTTAGGGGAGTCAAAACCCTCAAATAAATAAATAATTGAAAGAAAAAAGCCGTGACACTTAATAAAACCATAAAATATCCGGATTTCAGATGGGATCGCTCTGTGGCAAAACATAAATTACATTAAATCTTGTCGAATCAACGTTGTTACTCTGAAATATGTTATCTTTAGTGAAAAAGAGATTATTACGAAGGCTTATTCATAATATAAGGTGCCGGTTCTGTTGGAAGAAGTTCCGCTGGATGTGCAATGATGTATGATATTTTGCCCAGCATGAAAACCGCCCGTACTGGGCAGAAAACCATATCGCCAACGTGTGTCAAAAAACAGGGAAAAAACGTAATCGCCAGACAGTGGGTGGACCAACAATATTCACAATACTAGTTTGGTAGGAGTGGAGTTCCTTGGCCTGCAAAATATCACGAATCTAATTAAGTATTTATTTGAGGGTTTTGACTCCCCTAAAAGAGTTTTCAAGATAAACATGACGTCCGGTACCAACTGGCTGAACATGCTCTTCGAGTCGCGGGACAAGTGAGAATTAACACCTTAATATGCATTTTACGTACAAAAGAGTAATTTACGCTAAGGATTCGAACCCAAAAACCTCTGCATTTCGGAAGGTGGGTCTCCCTACAAGTAAGTTACTGCTGATTGCAAAGCTTAAGATTAAATACAGGAAAAATGTTCTGCCGAGCGAGTCATCCAGAAGCACTTTTTTGAACAAAAGCAGCTATTAACTCTAAATTTACAACAACTGGCTAAAACTATTATACCTTTTTGGATAGCAGGTAATACCAGAAAGTTATTTCAATACTTTACATAACATACCACATATATATTTTTTTAAATAATTGCATTTTTGTGGCATCATTTTATTTTATTCCAACATTTTTTGTATGTTTTTTGGTTCTATTTTCAAATTCCATGCTGAGTTAGTAGCTTTATTTTATTTTTAAACATGGGAAATTTAATTTTCTATTAAATAAGGCTCAATTCGCTACCAGTTATAATCAAAATATTTTTTTTTAGATGTTTATAACAAAAATTTGGAATTTGCTCAAAAAATCTTAAAAACCGTTTTATTCCAAACTGGTGCATTTTGGACCCCCATATGCAGGGAGTAAAAATACTCCATTATGACCCTAGAATCACCTCCCGAAGGGAATACGAGCAATTACACATCACCCTGTATATCTTTACTTTATGGTTAGATGCTACAGAATACTTCTGCGTTTTGACGTCAGTCTGACATAATTATGTCATTTGATAATTCACACGTACCTTCAATGTTAAGTCTTAACTTAAAATTAAAACACCGATATCTTCTTTTTCCGGCTTTCCCGAGTGAAAATAGAATCATTTATAGACGTTGTTACTTATGCCCAAATTTTTTGATATATTATTACTGTGCGCTTCAATTTAATTTAAGACATTTCGATGTATGGAGATCTGCCATTGTCCTTTCGTTTTGTACGTTCCACATTAATGATTAATGAAGTAACGATACATGTTTAGATGTCCGATATCCGTATTACACATGATTTTGCGCGATCTTATGATTGTGTGTATATTACAACCTCGAATGTGAAAGTATTGACACCGTATGTAATTGTTAATCACACACATTACGATGTGCGTCTGCGAAATGCTTTATTCCTTTCTGACAATATTGTCTGAGCAACCAGTTGAGAAATATTCATCATTGTTCTTACTATACAGAAATCGCATCATTTCGTTACATTATGTAGGTAGTTAATATCTTTCTCTATAGTAAAGACGGCAATCTCTTTGTAAAGAAAACCCTTATCTTTTCGTTCCACTTAGTTGCGACAAACATGTCGTGATCGATGTGAACATAAATCATTGTAAAAGTCGCATTCTAAGTTACTTGTTGATAGATTTATACATAAGGTATCTCTGAAACATGTTTTGAAGGCAGATAGAGTGCAGCACGCATAGTACATTGTTCTCCGGCTCAGCCGCCTTAACTCCACCTTTATGATACTTTATGTTACGGACTCCTCAGAGCCAGAATGCTGAACACTAGATAATGATACCGCTAAACTCCTAAGTTACGAAATGGTGCAACCACCCTGTAAACTGCAGTCACCGCGTGCTATCAACCGGCGCGGTCGGTTTATCTATTTATTTATTTATTTATAGGTACATCAACAATATACATACACAAATGTGTTAAAATTATGGCACTCTAGATACAACCTTACATGTATATCAATTACAGACGTACACAACATTTTTTCAAAGTATATAAACACAAAATTAAAACTTACTTAAAATAATTATAAAAATCATTCTCCTAGCGTTATCCCAGTTTAAAATCTGGGGTCCGCTTTCTAGTCTAACCGAATTTGGCTGAATATTAGCTTTTCCACAGAGCGACTGCCTGTCTGACCTCCGCAACCCGAAGGGATAGCGATATTCCATGGTTAAGATTAGTGTCAGTTTTACTGAGAAGGTACTGACGCGCTATAACGACTGTCAAAGATCTTTATGACAACCGGGACCGACGGCTTAACGTGCTCTTCGAGGCACGGGACGAGCAATAATTAACAATTCAATACGCACATAACTTCGAAAAGTCATTGGTGCGCGCCGTGAATTCGAACCCGATACCCTCTGCATGGCAGTCTGTTGGTATCACCACTAGGCTATCACAGCCTTACTTAAAAAAATGTATATAAAAATACTATAATAAAATACACTTTCCGCAAAATTAACAAGACAATAGAAATCAAAATAAAAATCAAAATAAACAACAAAAGATGAGATCTTTTAAAGCATTCCCTGAATTATCTTACGCTTAAATTGCTTGAACGAGTAGTGAAAAATGTCAAGATCACCTGAATGTCCGCAATGAATTATATTCACGACAAATACGCACTTTTGGTGAGTGTTTGCCAACGTTTGTTCTGCAAAACGGATTATGAAACGTTTTAGTAAGAGGGTGTCGCGGAATTCTACTTGGTACTGTTAATTTAATATTACTTAGAAGTTGACTGCAGTCTAAAGCGCCGTTAACAATTTTATGTAACAATAAATCTATTTTGGCTGTAAGCTGTACCTATTGTTATCAGGAAATAATTTTGAAAATAATCTGTAGGCTCGCACTATATGCAGTCCGCTTTCTAGTCTAACCGAATTTGGCTGAATATTAGCTTTTCCACAGAGCGACTGCCTGTCTGACCTCCGCAACCCGAAGGGATAGCGATATTCCATGGTTAAGATTAGTGTCAGTTTTACTGAGAAGGTACTGACGCGCTATAACGACTGTCAAAGATCTTTATGACAACCGGGACCGACGGCTTAACGTGCTCTTCGAGGCACGGGACGAGCAATAATTAACAATTCAATACGCACATAACTTCGAAAAGTCATTGGTGCGCGCCGTGAATTCGAACCCGATACCCTCTGCATGGCAGTCTGTTGGTATCACCACTAGGCTATCACAGCCTTACTTAAAAAAATGTATATAAAAATACTATAATAAAATACACTTTCCGCAAAATTAACAAGACAATAGAAATCAAAATAAAAATCAAAATAAACAACAAAAGATGAGATCTTTTAAAGCATTCCCTGAATTATCTTACGCTTAAATTGCTTGAACGAGTAGTGAAAAATGTCAAGATCACCTGAATGTCCGCAATGAATTATATTCACGACAAATACGCACTTTTGGTGAGTGTTTGCCAACGTTTGTTCTGCAAAACGGATTATGAAACGTTTTAGTAAGAGGGTGTCGCGGAATTCTACTTGGTACTGTTAATTTAATATTACTTAGAAGTTGACTGCAGTCTAAAGCGCCGTTAACAATTTTATGTAACAATAAATCTATTTTGGCTGTAAGCTGTACCTATTGTTATCAGGAAATAATTTTGAAAATAATCTGTAGGCTCGCACTATATGCAGAACTTCAATAAGTTAATAAGCCTGCGATGTTGTTAAACAAACCCGCGCCATGAATGTCAGTCACCGGCGACCGTAGTACTCGCCGACCTCGACACTCCTGACACACTCTGCTATTTGTTAACACCATCTGTATTTAATGGCTATGCTATGTAATGGGCATATAATCATTTCTATAGTACTGAACGACAAATATGCAGCTTTTATGAGTAGAAGCAATATATTATTATGAAATATGCAAGCAAAATGTTTAAAAATATACCAGCGCCGGTATACCTGGCCTGTAGGTTGGTGTGTCCTCAACATTTGTCGTGTTGTCCAGACGGGTTTAAACCCATCGATAACCACCGTCCATGCTCCCAATACTTGCGCGATACAAATGTTCTGTCACAGGCACTGCTTATACCGATCGTTTATTCAACTGATTTATGAAATACCAAGTGTATGCGACTGCATGTATTACTCACAATACTTCGTCTTACAAATATTTATAGACTTTGTTTTATTTATAGATTATCCCCTAAGGGGTAGGCAGAGGTGTAATATTAGGAATATTACACATTTCGCCATGAATTTTTAGGTCCCCCGTAATAGGGGGCGAGCCTATTGCCGTTACCGGGCACATCACCAGACTCCGTGCTATTACTGAGAATTCGGAAAAACCCAAGTAACACTTTTGCCCGACCCGGGAATCGAACCCGGGATCTCCGATCAGCAGTCGTATACGCTATCCACTGGACCACGGAGGCAGTCACACAAATATTTAGTAAGGAAATAATATGTCTTTTGTGCTGTTTATGTACATGTCAAGTATGTGTTTGTATTATTTAGGCTAAAATGTCATTATTATACAGTGTATCTTATTAACAAGCTATAGTGGTTACTCAACTAAAATTTAGCTTCAACAACAATCAACTCAGTACCATTGACACAATATGCGACGTATGGTTCTTCATACGCCGAGCACTGCCTCAGGTGATTATAATAGACAAACACAAATCATTGAGACTTGAGCAGTGTGGGTGGCAAAGCATGAACGCAGTTCGTTGAAGCTACAGGTTCATGGCCTTTAGAATAACGGCAAATATTTATTTAAAAACGTACTATTTAAGTAACGGGTAAACATAAGTGACTTGTAAAGGACCGATAGCACATGTATGAAGTATGATTCTGTCGCTTCATTCACTTACAATACCGTCTTCGTTAGGCATTGTGCAAGTTTTTGCGAGATTCAACGATCAAAACACAATTGTAAATTTAACGACTGCCCAATGATTGGTTCGTATAAAAAAGTTGTCGCATTAATCTACCAAATCAAACGATTTGTCGTAACGAAGGCTTTAAAATAGTAATTGGGTCATGGTGTAATTAGGTCGATCGACAGCCGCACCGAACATCTTATGGTTGCCATCGAATTAATGTTACCACAGGGAGCTCTGCTAACGACATAAGCCACGGCGCGGTGGTCGGAGGAGAAAATGAGAGCCTCGGATGTCTGAGGACCCGTTTGTTTACAAAAAGCCAGTATTTTTACGCCGTCGTCCCACTTCTGGTTTTCGCTTGTTGTTATATTCTTTTCTTACGAAATTTTGCTCTTGTCGTTTTGTTGAGAAAATAGAATGGTGCCGTTTATTGGTTGAGGGTAATTGTTCGCAATAATATTAATGGATTTATTTTAGTTGTTTACAATAATAAATTGTTATTAATATTCGCTACTAACCCGTTTAAGTATACGAGTACCTAGTGTTCTTGCATAGCATTTGTTAATGATATTTTTGGGAATTTGCGCCACGTCTGTGGTGTTTTCAGGATACACATTCTAAACATACTAGGTACATAAGAATTGATATATTTCGGTAAGATATAAAATCATACATTTACTTTATAATCTAAAGCTTGAGAACATAGTGTATTTTATTAGATGTTTAACCTGTTTGTTTGTTGTTACACCTCATAATTTTCCATTTAAAAATATGCCAGCCACGTTCGCGAAGCATGTCTATAAGAGAATTGCGCACGTGTTTCGTCGTTACCAAGCGCCAAGAAGTAAATACCTGTTTGTGTTCATTATTACCTAATATATTATTATTGTCTTAGCACCTTGATAATTACAAAAAGTGCGGCTCTAGTGCACCGGGCACTCGTCACGATGACCGTGACGAGCGCCCGGCCACGGCAGCCTAATTATCATGATTAATTACATGTTTTATAAGTAATTATAGGAGAATTGGACAGGCCACAGATTGTTCTGTAGTCTTAGGGACAGGCACTCATAACTGGAGTGTAACATCACGCAACACGGCTTAATGCAGATTTAGTTTGGACGTAGGTAATAGCATCCGCCTGCCATTTAATATAAGCCTAGGCACTTAACCTGTTCTAGGTAAAGGCTTTATAGTTTCTCGTTATTGATAAATATATTATTTATTGCGTGACGATTACACTTTACTGCTCTTTGGTACATTTACTTGGTACCGATTTATAAATATACATTAGAAACTGTTAAAATTGCTGAATCGTGATAATAATTATATTTTCTATGAAATACAGTTATTATCTGATAGTGCAATGATTACATCTGCCAATTAAAATCTTGATTAAGTATAAAGGTTAGATGTTCAAACAAGTAGGTATTCCTTTTTTTGAAAGTGTACGTATTTTTTGGCCTGACATTAACTAACATCAAGTCAAGTAAAGTTACCTAAACTTAAAACTTGGTCAATCTTATTACTTACAACATATCTATTCGTATTAGTGTCTAAACACACTATGCCGAACTTACGCGACCGAAGTTCTGCGACCTAATTTAGCGTATTCGGCTGAAGTGCCGAACTAACGCGACCGAAATTCTGTTGTGCAACTTTATGTAGTATCTTTATTGACAATCGTAACGAACTTCGGTCGCGTATAATGTGTGCTCTACTACAAGAAAAGTTGCCGCCGAACTTACGCGGTTAGGCCCGACTGAAGTTACGCTGTACGCTATAACGCAACGTAAGTTCGGCATAGTGACACACTATGCCGAACCGTCAGTAATTCAAATAGCATTGCAGGCGTAATCGTGCCGAACTTCGGTCGCGAAAGTTCGGTATAGTATGTTTAGACTGTATTTTTCTTTAGAGTCACTATTAAATAACTAGGTCAAAAAGTAGACGGCTACTAAAAGGTCTACATCGCGGTACCTTAATAATTACAAAACTATTAGTGTTGGAAACAAGAATGCGGCTTTGATTATATTGCCAGTTCGCTTGCAGTTATGTACAAAAGCCAAGGAAAAATAAAGCATGTTCTATTGGAATGAAGGAATTAAAGGGCCACACATTACACACATATTTCGAATTACGTCTAATATTATTGCTTCAATTTTACCATCAAAGCGCTCAGTGCTTTATCATCAATGATTTATGAAACCATGTAGGTATTTTTATCACAAACAGCTTGCATCTGATATATGTGACGTAGGTACACAACGTAGACAAATGTTTATAGCGCTGAATGCAACGTAACGGCATCACATGTGGTTGTTGTGTTGCCAATGACTTGTTGTTTATTGTTAGACTGACCATTGTTTGTCGCAATTAATGCTTACCCACGCATCGTACAATGAAGATAATAATTTACTAAACCGAACGATCTTACATTAATAAACTTATTTGCTGAATTTATTAGGAATTTCTGATAAAACTATCGCTCTATGTCGCGCGAATGTTGCCCTATCAACATTTAATTAACAATGTGATTATTACTATGTACAATGTTATTTTTTCGTATAATGTAATTCTCTAAGGGGGTGATTGTACTCAGCTGTTTCATTCATATTGTCTTCTAGGTCATGGTTTCGGCAAAAGCCCCCAAACATTTGTTTATAATAAGACCGAGCGCATACATACAACCGTTGCATCGACTAAACTGTTTCGTCGAGTTTTGTACTTTTCGTGATTTCTACTCAACCAAACAGTTTAATTGATGGAAGTGCACATACAATCGATTTTTTTATCTCCTCAAATCGACCAGTCTTTATTCAGCAACGCTCGAGTCAAGGTGTTTACAAACAATGTCAATTAACAAGAAAGTTTTAGTTTGTACTTTGCTTTATAGAAATTTTAAGAGAACTAAAAAAAGAAAATAAAGACGTGGTGCCGCTTCAAATCCTTATATGAGATTGGCAGTCGTGGTCAGTCGCGGATCGACTGTTTAGTCGATGGTCTGCGCACATCAATACAATGCAATACAAATTGAGCGCTTGATCGATAGTTGTCCAACTTTTAAATCAAAAGCAAATCGATAAGCTTTTTGACTTTTTTTGTCGAGCAACTATCGAATTGACAATATGTGCGCTTAAATATATTCTTTTAAACATATGATACACAACAAAATAGTTGTTCAACTAAAAGTTGTATGTATGCGCTAGCCCTAAGGAGGACAATCATGGTGTTGGGGTTTGCACTACACCAAGAACACATCATCATCATAGCGCTGCTCCGTTTGCGATGCAAGAACTTCGCCTCGGAACCCGGGCTCCGAATTACCTATCCACCTCGTCCAGTTCGCACGGTCTTCGACATCGCTGGTAATCAGTCAATTGACACGCATATTATCCCTTATGACGTCAAGGCAGCATTTGTTAGGCCTTTCGCGTTAACCGAGGCCCGGAGGCCTGACTAGACATTTGTTACCCACGTAACATGCAGGTTGTCGTAGGAGTACACTACACCAAGAGCGAAGTTGTAGAAATCCTATACCAGAGAAGGGGTTTAAATGAAATAAGAAACGACTTAAACAAACTCGCGACTTAAAGAACAGTATTGCACCTTAACTATTAAAGTGTTTTAACAGCTACCTGCCTTGTGCAACTATAACTTGCACTAAGGCTCAGTTCACACCGAAATGGCAGCGGCTGGAAGCGACGCGCAGCGGCCGGCATCGAAGAGAAGGCTTGCGGCTATCCGCGACTGCTCGCGCCCGCGCGCGACTGCTCGCGCAGCTCACGTCACGGCTCAGGCTCACACTATTCCTATGCGCAGTTTATATTCTACATATAACGAGGAAACACGTGTGTAATGAGCTGTGAAAATGAATATTTTGGATTTAATAGTTATTGCACGTATAATTGAAAAAGAAGAAGAGGAAACGCGGATTCTTGGGTACACGGCTGCCCGCGCCTTCCCGCGCATGCTCGCGGCCGCTCGCGCCCGCCAGAACGGTCGCGCGCGGATTGTCAAGTGATTCTATGTATTATAGTCATGGTGATAAAGACTAAAATTATATGACACTGAAACTGCTCTTCGCTTCGCTTCCGGCCGCTGCCATTTCGGTGTGAACTGAGCCTAAGTCACTACGGAGTGCAATTTGCATAATAAATCCGATAGGCGCTCCTTCAATTGCGCTGAAGTCACTGCGCCTGTTCGTTACCGCTCAATTTACTATTTTATATTTCACTGCATGATAATGCATACGATTTAAAGTAACGATTATCTAGATAACTAGCACTGCCATCTGTCCCTAGCTTCCGAGTATAAGTACCTTCTGAATGAATTATTGCCTAAATAACCTGCATGTGATTTGCGCATGCTTGATAAATCAAGAGATATATACAAATATATTTGGCCGCCAACTTCTTGAAGAAATTAAAAACACCAATTATTCCAATTATCTAATATAAAAAAACCATTGATATACTCTACACTGTAGAGTATATCAATGGTTTTGTAGAGTGTAGGTGTGCTGTAGAGTCTACAGCATTCAAAGTACAAGTAGAGCATTTAAGTACAATTATTACTTAGATATTGCTTTCTTGGTTTGTCTAATCCTAGTTAAAACTAACCTTATAACGTACCTACTGGTTATTGCACGGTATGTCAGATGTACTTACTTACGATTTTATTTTATATATGTGTAACCAAGTGCGATGTAATTAGAAGGGACTGTGTAATAAGTGCTTATTGAACGTCGATGTCGTTCTTGTCGTCATTAGTATTTCTAATATGTTAGGTATGTATAAATGAAGTTGAGCTCACGGATATAAACTTACTAAAGTCTGTATATGCAGTTCTAAGAAGCACGTACGTACCTACTGCGATACAAAATAATAGTAAAAGTAAACATCGTGAGGTAACCTGCATGTCTATGTCTGAGAGTTCTCCGTATAAATATTCTCGAAAGACAAGTGAAAACTGCCTACTGGTGAAGTGGTAGATTACAGCTTAACTTTTCTTTTAATGAGAAAGGCCTGTGCCTGGCAGTGGGACAGTGCCGTGCAGTGTACTGTAGAGCAACCAGTTGTTACGTTTGTTTTTGTATTTTATTCCACGTTGAACGGTTTGGATGAAATTTAATCACAAACAGATCGTGTCTGCTATATGTATGTACCTTACTCATCAAGGATGCTAGCTCAGACGTGGTGCGTGGCAAAGGTCAATAAAACGACCTACTCGTAAAAACGTTTCCAAAACGACTTCCTCTCCAAACATTTATATAATTCACAATAATGTCAATTATGTACAAGGTGGTATACGGTGTATTGTACGTATGGTTCCAGTCGACTACTCGTGTCGACGCGACGTAACAAAACCACCTGTATTCAGGTTACTGTGTCCTATTGTAATCGTGTACAGCGTTTGGTATTGATTATGGCACTTTTCTCACTCACAAGGAGTAATGTACGAAATTCACCTGGCACCTAAATCAATTATTTTAAGCCAGTTCGATTACAATTCATCGCCCTAGCGTTATCCCTGTTGCATCCAAGACTTCGACTTCGACAGATATGACAGAATATCAACTTTTTCACAGACCTCTGCAACCCGAAGGGATAGCGATATTCTATGGTTTAGACCAGTATCAGTTTATTTGAGGGTACTGACTCCCCGTAACGACTGTCAAAGATCTTTAAGACCGCCGGGACCGGGACATAGAAGTTCAAATTATAATTTTAGCATTTACTAACTTGTTAAAAAAATGATCCAAACTTATCTGAAAAATGTGCCACGAAAGTTAGAACTAAAATGCAGTTGGTTAAACCAACTTTTTACTTATTTCTTACTTATCGTTAGAAAAATACCCGCGCCAAACCATTTAATTTTAGTTATATTTATCAACATACATACATACATAACGTCACGCCTTTCATCCCCGAAGGGGTAGGCAGAGGTGCATTTCTACACCTACTCTTCGCCAGATATACTCTAGTCCCACGTAATAAGGGGCGAGCTTATTGCCGTACCAGGCACATTTCCAGACTCCGTGCTGCTACTGAGAATTTCGTGACAGAAAAACCCAATAACACTGCCCGACCCAGGAATCGAACCCGGGACCTCCCGATCCCACGCGCACATTTATGCCGCGAGACCAACGAGGCAGTCGTATAGGGTTTGATGTCGAGTTTTCCGTCTCTACGCAAAGATGGTATTTGCATCATGTTATCCCTTAGTCGCCTCTTACGACACCCGCGGGAAGATAAGGGGTGGTGACACTTGTATTCTATGCCGTCAACCACACGGCTACGTATTTATCAAGTAATTTTTATTTTCGTTGATTGTGTTCGTAATAACAAATAATCTGTTACGTGGCCAATATCACGACGTACGTGCTAACTGTGATCAATGACATAATACAAAATGAAACATTAAAAATAACAAGTGACATAGCAGCCACATCACGTAATTAGTTACACTTTCCATTTCTCTGTCGCGATATCATTTAACAAACGCAACGATTTTTGACTGAGCTCGTTTGGAATTAAATGTATTCATATGCATCTCAGACTATACTACTACTATTCAATTTCTTGCTTTACATTTGGGAAGATCATGTTTACAATGTAAAAAAAACATCCTACCGAAAATATATTAAATTCATCTTGTGGGAGATAGATTTGTAATGGCAGTTATACCGCAATGTAACTTTACCTTACATTATCAAAAATAATTGATCTGTTTTGTATTACAGTTGCGATTTTCCTTCTGCCATTATTAATGCGAAAGTACCTACTTACTACATACTTAGTGAATTTTGATGAAACTTTACAGTAGATACTTAATATAGCTTATACATCAGAATAGAACATTTTAGCTCTATCATCACGAGTTGCAAATTCAAACCAATCAAATGTCTCACGCAAAGCAAATTCAAAATATCATAGAAAAACGGCGTTTCGCAAATAGTTTTAGTATGTGTCATAAGTACTTACACATTGTTAAACCAAACAAGTGTCCGGTGACTATGTTTTGGCTGTCTTCCAGTTCAGCCCGACGCGACGCGACGCCTCAAATATTAGCGCACACGTATACAAAAACACGGAGTGTCTTCTCACGTCGCTTTGTCGCTCTGAGTCTACACACGCCACTTAGCACTAATAATATTTAAACAAGAAACATTTATTCATATTATGTATCATAGACATGCGAAAAATATGCTATTGTGTATAAAATGTAGTCGTATTTCGCGTAGGGTTTTAAATATATGTATGTTCTTGAAATGCTTTCATCATCTCTCATTCTCACAGAAAATCGACGTAAAGTAACAGTACCAAAACTGTTGCGTTTCGTTCGGTGAGTGAGAGTGCCGGAGGCCCTATCCCCTATTCCTTCTCCCTCATCCCACTCCTCATCCTATCCCCTTTCCCAACCCAAAGGGGCGGCAACGCACTTGTGATTCCTGTAGTGTTGCTAGTGTCCATGGGCGGCGGTAATTGCTTACCATCAGGCGATCCGTCTGCTCGTTTGCCGCCTATTACTATATAAAAAAATCGTCTATAACTGCAGAGAAGCCAGTTGCCTTGAAGACAGAAATGGTTGTCGCATATCAACATGATTGCTCTACCTTTACTCAAAAAGCAAAAGTATCGACCGTATTTCCACAGTAATGTTATACAGTTATTATTACCGTGATATTGCTGTCTAAGAACCTAAAAAATATACCAACTGTTCTGCATTAGGAGTTCACAACACGCAGAGCGTCTGAATTACGTGAAATGTTACAATGTCAGTGCTGGTTTGCATGACTACTATGAGATAGCAAATTAATCGGAAATATAATATTGACTTCAGTATTTGAAGGGGAAGGAATAGCACACGAATGCGAGGAATAGTTATGCCAAGTGTGCTTTTACTGACTGAAGAAGTTGGTATGAAGTTAACGCCATTACACTGACAGGAAAATTCAAGCATGTATAGTGTATACG
This sequence comes from Euclidia mi, assembly GCA_944739405.2. Classification (NCBI taxonomy): domain Eukaryota; kingdom Metazoa; phylum Arthropoda; class Insecta; order Lepidoptera; family Erebidae; genus Euclidia; species Euclidia mi. The sequence goes on along the minus strand of OX123188.2, from coordinate 405,849 downwards.
ATAGTTAAGCGATAGCGTTGTATATTGGCGAGATTTACAAAAATAGTTAAGTAAACAAGTATTAAGAATTCTATTAAAATAACAATACAGTAGGGAATCGTGGCGTAACCAGCAATGTCACCTAAATGAAGCCTTAAGCCTCGTATTCATTAGGGGACATTTGTCCCGCGACCTTGTCGCCCGACACGAATTCTACGTGTTGAGCGACGTCGCGGGGGACATCGCCCGACATCGCAGGCGACATCTACGTGTCGGGGAACAAGTCGCTTGTCGACGGTCCGATAGCGTCGACCTTGCGCGACTTCGTGTCCCGCGACAGTTTCCGACGGCATTTGACTTGTGAGGACGTGTGTTGCTATTTGTTCCGTGACTACCCGCGATTATAGCACACTTCGTTGGTCCACACTACCAACGAAACTGTGTTAACACATAGGCGACATCTCGATCACAATGCCGGTATGTGGACGAGCGAAATGTCGGTCGACATTGTCGCGGGACAGTCGCACGTAAATGTCCTGCAACTGTTCGCGATAAGTCGAGCGACTTTGTCCCCTAGTGAATACATGGCTTTATTATTAAACCTCCCGATGACGTATTTAGTTTGACGTAGTGCCTCAAATGTAGCGCGCCACTCTAGCTGATAATGTAAGTGGTTCTTTACGTAGTACGTAGTAGGTACGGTAAATAAAAATGGACGATATGATATCATTTTATTATGATATTGGATGTATTCATTTAGGGTTGTTATCGAATTAGTTTATCGTACTCGATCAACTATCATACTTTCAACGTTACGTCATTATAGTATAGTATACTTAAGTATCGACACAGTTACATGCTTATATATTTTTTTATTTATTCAACTTTTTGCTCAATATAAAAAGTAGGTACTTAGTTTAATGCACAAGACAACCTTTCAAGTGCTCGTTGGACCACGCAGTAATGTTATTCCGTAGTTGACCTTTCCCTATTTTTCTAGAGTAGAGGGACTCAAGTACATTCACATTTTACTGGCCCAAAATAAACTTTTAACTAGTCGAGTAATAACTCGTTAATTAGTAAGTAAAGCCTAATTAGCGGTAATAATTTTCCTTTAACTTCATTATAATATGTCGCTCTTTAAAATAGTTTGCACGTGCCGCAACAAATACGGTTTTGTAAATAGAAGGTAGGTACAACATGAAAACGACTTTGCTCAAATAAACGAACATATAAAACCCTCTAGCGTTTTTGTAGACTTATCTAACGATACCTACCTGATGTAATTGAAAATTAAAGAAACCGCATTCAAAGTGTATGAACGCTGCAACCACAGAAATAAATAGTAATAGAACGGTGACATCGGCGTGGTGCGCGTGTCAAACTATTGCACTATAGCGCATGTGTTTACACATGTTGTACAACATTATTCTGCCTGACAATCAGCAATGGTCAGTTTTCATATAAACAATAACATAATTTCATTTTCCACAGCTACATCACACACACACATCGATAATAATTCCTTAGTGTCCCCTCACTATCTATACGTCACTGTGGGCGGGGGTTGCTCAAATGTGGCACGCGCGAAATGTACGCGATGACGTGACATTCACCATCCTATTACTATTTATTTCTGTGGCTGCAACTGTGAAAATCAATTAGGCACGAAACATTATTATGCATTTTGGCAGTATAGTCGTATGCAACCATGCCAATATTTCGTTCTCTAGTACCTGTAGCCGCTGAGTAACACTGCAAATGGACCATAAGAGTTCCTAGTAGTTCTGCAGTACCCTAAAAAGCTGCTTAATACGTACTTACTGCAAGTTACTTAATACATTAACACTTTCTGCATTGTGATTGACCCGCGCGCGCCGAGCTCTCCGCCAATCACAACGTTGATCGTCGTGCAAGATAACGTACATATGGGCGCAAATTAATATATAATGATTATATTGTTACGAAAATGTTAATAATATTTAAGATTGATATTTAAATAACTATTTGTGAACACAGAACTGAGAACTTCGCTACTTTACAATATTAGACACTGTATTGGCTGATTAACTGTTTTATAAAGATTGAGTATTTAATTTATCGCTTAGTTATTAAGACAACTCCAGAAACTTTCAAAGTAAAATCAATTAGTATTAAATAACATTATTCTGACACTTATTTTTACGGTAATAAATAACATGCGTTTATATTTGCATCTTGTTGATAGCGCCATCTTTTGACAATGTTGTAAAGCAGCGTTTGTTTAATAAAATAAATTTGTTATTCGTGTAAAATAAATAATTTGGTGATGTGCAAAATTCATTACAATATTAATGTCGATTTTTGATTAGTTTATAATTAATCGTACAGTGATTTCAATTATATGTTGAAAAGGAGTTGTTAAACGTTACATTAAGTGTAATGACGGTTAGTTTATAAAAAGGACTGTAGTTCGCATTTTAATTCAATTCTGTGCTAGAAATCAACTGATAATAAACCAAGTAATATTACGTGAGTGTTTTTATTATGGAGTCTGGACACCATAACCCTGGCGTATCGCCGACATACACAATACTGGCACATGTTTTTAAAAAGCAAAGCTGCTTATGCTTATTTGGTTTTTAAACAAAACAAAATACATGTGCCGTATTTCGTCATATCTATAAAGCTAGTCAGTCGTAGTAAATGTTATGTAAATTAAAACTGTCGTTACGGCACCTGCACTCTACCGGTTTGGGCGATGTTTCATCGAAAGTACCGACGTCCGAGTGCGATCCGAGGCTCAAACCGGCTCCGAGCATGTAAGTGGAGCCATGCGCTATTGTTTTGCCGGCAACCGAAATAACTTAGCGCTGGCATTCGAGGTCTCAGGCCAATCGCGGTAGTCGTGCTGCCGAGTTGCGAGGGCTTGAAGGTCGCACCATTGATCCAAGTGTTTTGTTTTCTTGTGTACAAACTTTAAGTGACGACGGTAACTATTTGTGCGGATATTATTGCGAGATCTTTGTGACAACAGTGGCCGGTGGACGCAGTGATGCGCTACCAACATGATGCGTAAGTTTCAGTAGGGTCGTTACGTCGGTTTTCGGCCTTTTAGTGGAGTTGTCAACTTTATGGCACTAGAAAAAAATATTGCTATTATTTAAGCCTAGTGCTATTGCTGTTAATTTATAGTCTACATAATGTAGTTTTCGTTTATATAATTCATTGGTTCCTACAAAAAAACCTCTTTTTTATATAATTTTTTAATGTGCAAAATGGGTAAAACGCCTGTTTTCGGCCACAAATTTTAGATTTCGGCCCACAAGAATTTGGTTTTCGGCCACTGGATTAGATAGATAGAAAGGTAATACAAACTAAATACTTAAAAATAAAATGTATTTCTTCCTGTATTTTTTATTTACAGTCTTAACAATCAAATTAGTATTAATCAGGTACCATCATAATTGACGACAATGCAAGAACATTATCTATAAGGCTCTAGACAGACGGACCGCATTTCAACTGCAATTGCAGTTTGAATGCAGTTGACACGACTGCAATAGAACTGCAAACCAACCGTGCAGTTCGATTGCACGCCGAGCGCAATTGAACTGCAATCGGACTGCGTTTGGTTTGCAGTTCTATTGCAGTCGTGTCAACTGCATTCAAACTGCATCCGAACTGCAATTGCAGTTGGATTGCAGTTGAAATGCGGTCCGTATATCTAGAGCCTAAGTCTTCTGTTATTTATTCATAATATAATAATTTTAATATCAGTCGAAAAAAAGATTCTCAATAAAGAGTCATCATAAAGTTATTCTAATCATTAAAACATAAATTAAAAATATTTGGTAACAATCTTTATAAGTTCGATAATATCAACAAAAGCTTCGTTCTCATATAAAAATAATAACTATACCTAATCATAATCAACATTTTTCTATCAATAAAAATCTGATAAGCATTTGGCAAAATAATCTGCAATCAAATATAATTTAAAGCATAATTATAATTATTGTAATTAAGTAAACTGATTACAAATGCAAGCATTACATTTGAAGGGTTTATCTTGTACTTCTTCATACTTTAGTCCAGCGAAGTCTGTGCATCTTAAATGATACCATTTGGTGCAAAAATCACATCCTATATTTCTTTCAGAATCTTCTTCTGTATCACTTATTAAAATATCTTGACACAGGGCGCAATCTACTTTAACTCTTTCGTTTTCCTTCATGGGTTTCTTGGTCTTCGCGATTTTTCGTTTTGTAACTTTAGCATTTTTTAACTGTTCTTTTTCTATTCTTTTCTTTTTCAAAATTTCTTGTCGCTTTTTTCTCAATTCTAACTTCTCTGTTTTAACTTTTTCTTTGTCTTCATAAAATTTCCGATACTCCGCCGATGAAATTGCCGCAGGTAAAGGTGTACGTGTAGTGATAGATTTTTTTGCAGGTTGCGGTTTAAACAAATGTTTCTCTATAATATGTGTTTCCTTTGTTTTACTACTTTGTATAGGTGTACTAGTCTGTTTTATTGGAGTCTCAACCAGCACATTGCGTCGAGTTATTGTATTTTCCAATGATTCAGAGGTCTTGCTTGATATCATGGGTGTTTGTGGCAGTAATACTGTAGAATTGGTGGTTATCGTACTACATTGAGTGGTTATTATTGCATCGCGGCAATCTTTTACGCTTTCAGACAGTACTGTTGTTGTTTGAGTTGGTATTATAAGAACATCATCCAGCGATACTAAAGAACCAACATCCAAATAACTTCCTGACAAATGAAATGTGGAAATGTCGTTATCAATCAACGATTTTGATGCTTCGATAGATGAATCCTTATCTAAGTGACTTACTAGAACACCATGAGTTATTGGAACACTTTTATCTTGACTTATGCTGCACAGACTTTCTGGAGTTTTAACAGGACTAAGTGGTCTTATATTGCTCGATTGGAGAAGCAAGTCTTCGTCAGCCTGGCTTTGTGGAATGGTTTTAAAGGACACCATTTGAGTCACGTTGATATCATCTAATTGGCTGGTCATATTATTATCTTCTTCGACTATTTGAGATGTTGTAATATTTACTGTTGAGTTCGTTTGGTCTTCCGAGCATGTTTCGTATAAAACGTCAGCAAATTGTATCTGAGAAGACTTTCTTTTCAGTTTCTTCATCTCCTTCAATATAACAGCCACGTTTATGTTTCTTTCGGCCAGAGTCGATTTTAAATGTTTCAAAACCTTTCTTGTGGAAACAAGGTCTGCGTTAGTTATTTCTTTAGAATTTCTTTCGGGTGTCTTTGATTTGTTTAATATTTCTAGGGTATTCTGGACACATTTCGTGTAATCCACTGCATCAGGATCAAATGGATAAAGCCCGCATTTTCTGAAGCCATTAATTATATTTCGCTGCATATTTGTATTTTCCAGGTAGTCTTTGAAAAGAGCGCAAAAATTTGTCTTGGTAACAGAAGAGTTTATGTTTTCTGGCTTCGTCAAAAACTTCCTAACTACTTTTTTCCATTCTGATTTCAAATGCCCAAAAACACTGACATCTGCTGGTTGAAGTATGTGCGTGGTATTAGGTGGCAGAGCGTAAAGAATTATTTCCAATCGCTCGCACATTGCGCTCAACTCAATTGACATATGGGATTTGTGTCCATCAACCAGTAAGAGGATGGGTTTTTTAATTTCGTTACTCACCAACCAATTATTAAAATCATTCGTAATGTACTAAAAAATACGTCACTTCGCATCCATCCACTCTCAGACCTTGCGAGGACCCAATGTGGTGGCATGCTATCTGCTATTTGTTTTGGTGGGCGAATATATCGAAAAACTATTAGTGGAGGACATAATTGTCCGTTAGCATTAAATGTCACCAAAACAGTTAAATTGTCTTTTTCACTGCCATTTTTTATTTGGTAAAGATTCCGGTACCCTCGAGGACCAAGGACCTTTCCTGTTTTAGGGCAAAGGGCGAACCCTGCAGTGCTAATGGTATCTTGAGTATACGGTGCATTTCTTTTTCTTTTTTTAATGATATCCTTACTCTTAGGAGGAGCCATCTGAAGCAAAAAAATATCTTATTGAAAGATATTCCTAAAAATGCATCATGAAATACTTTATGTTTCATGAAATGGCTGAAAATCAGAGCGCCGTCCGGTTTTCGGCCGCCCTATTATTCATACAATTTTAAGTGGGCCGAAAACTGAATAATAATTATAGACTCACTCTAGTTTTCGGCCATCACCGAAATGCGTATTTTAGTTTCATCAATAACCGTTAAAATTGCAGTATTTTGATGGCCGAAAACTGAAAACTAGAGTATTCGCAAGAATAAGGTTCAATATAAACGAAGAGAAGTCTACTTTCGTCTATCCAATTAAATAAAAGAGACAAAATTATATAGGCTAAACGTGAGCTACTTTTCGGCCGCATGGCCGACAACCAAACTTTTGGAGAATTTATTAAGTCACTTTCCGGCCACCTAATTTAACAACTATTTCAATAAAATATTGCACTTATTATTGTGAAAATACAGTACTAAGTAATTAATACAGTGGAATATATGCACATTATTAGATAATCATACTAAAAACAACACAAAACTAACTTTTGAGTAGAACGCGCGCCACTATATTTTTCGCTCGTTCCCCACACGTCTTGACAGCTCCTGTGCGGGCGTCGTACTAAACAATTTATTAAGGTGGATACAGACATTGCGAGGCATGCGCTGCGCACGGCGCACAGCGCATGCCTCGCAAAGTCTGTATACGGCTTTAAAAGTCGCGTGTTGTGTTTACTCGACCAAGTAATGTTGCCAGATATAATGCAACCATTTGTAAATGTATTTAACTTCATTTCGTGCTTTAATATGTACTATAATCTTTATTAAATCAAATTTACTGTAACACCTAGTGCCAAAGGCCGAAAACTAGACCCGGCCGGCAAACCGGCGTAATGACCCTACCTTACGTTACTCAAGTTTACTTTAACAATAAATGCGGTTTGGATAAACACTTCTCGGTATTTTACGTTATTAGATACAGTTCTGGCTTATACCAACTTATTTCTACCAGCTAATAGCAAAATGGTTTAATTTGTTGGAAAATCGTAAAGTGTGCACTGTATAATACGCGAGCCGGACTCTGCTCTGTAGTTGAAGTACTTTTCCATTCATTACTTATACTACTTATAAACACGATTTAAAATACATAGTTTATTTCAGAATTGTTGTCTTTATATGTACGTAGTTGTAAACTGTAAAGGTAATGTTACAATCATTACCTAATTATTAAAATTCAATAATCATGCATGTTTGTAAATTATATGCCACAAAAACTTCCTTCATGGCCATGACATTAGGCACTTCGTGTAAGATTTGTATTATATTATAAAAACACTGCATTAAATAATAATTTTCCACACTTACATTCGAACTACTCGAATAACCTAAAAATATTAGATAGGTACCTACACAAAATCATCACTTGGGATTCAGTCGCTACCAAACAGTTTTGTGAATTCCTCGTAAAGCGTGAATCACGGCTCCTGACTCCTGGCATAATCATTTAGTTTTATTCTGTGCTCTTTGGGTAAGATGTCTAGATACTGTAATGAAGAATTACCTACCCACCAGTAGAAACTGTATCTATTGCAAACCTGTGATTGTGGTATACCTTAAATAATAAGGAAGTTTCCTGCAAGTGAAATAAATTATACAAGTATTTTTATCTAGTGAGACATGTCAAAATAATAGTAGTTTCATTCATCAATTAACGTTAAAACTTAATTTAACATTTTTTATCGTCAATTTATTGATAATAAGTATTCTACTTGACAGCAAAACAGTTCGGCGCCTCTTATCTCTGCCGTACCATTAAGATGTGGAACTCTTTACCAGCCCACGTGTTTCCCTCCACTTATGATCCCGGGTCCTTTAAGCGGGGCGTGAAAAAGCTTTACTCAAGGTGAGGGCCATCATGCCATAATGCCATGCTGGCTGCTGGGATGATGGCCATCACCATGGGACTTCACTGACTGTTTAACATCAGGCAGCGTGGAGTCAATTTGTTCAGAAAAAAAAAACACTATGACGTCACTACGTCATATTTCATACAAAACCCTTGGCAAAGGTCGTTTTTGACATTTCATTAAAAGTGCTTGATTTGACTAGTTGGAAACAACCCTATTACAAATCGTTTTTCCCTACATTCGTCACCCCTCAGCATACAAACAAAGCTATCTAACGAACTTACTAGTATGTCTTTGACAGCTCTGAATGTAAGTGATTATTGTAGCTATGTCCTAATTTCATAGGGATCCTGATAGGAATTCCATCGCATACAGCTTGTCATGCTGTGTGTCAAGCCAATATTTGACTATGAACATTCTTCATTTCGATCGAAATCTATGGCAAACAAACTACAATAGAAATTCGAGCTATGTCTAATAGCATTTGAAGTATAATTTATGACTATATATTTTCGGTATGCTTTCAACCGTTTTACAAATAACTAGAGAATGCCCACAGCTAACGCACATATTTTTTTATGTGAGAATTTCCGGCAATCCCATCTTAGTGCACCCCTACAGCCCCTGAGGAACATACATGCTCAATATTTTTGGCTGTACGTTGTCTCGGTCAAAAACTGAACAATTTTATAATATAACTAGATGACGCCCGCAGCTACGCCCGCACATTTTTTTTATTTTACCCGTTTTGTCCGATCCCGTGAGAATTTCGGGAAATCCTTTCTTAGTGCTCTCCTACGGTCCCCAAGGAACATACATGTCAAATTTCAGCTTCCTGCGTCTAATAATTTAGGCTGTAGCTTGTCAGTCAGTCAGTCAGTAACGCAAGAATTTTATATAGGTACACAGATATGCAGATCTTTATATTCTATCTGAATAATTTCACAGACAGAGTCAATAACTCACTCAATAGTAACAGCAAAGTAAAATCGGCTATTTGCGTATAGATTTTCCTGTTCCACTGGCGTTAGTTGTGAAACAAAGCTGTTATCGCTGCGTAGCGACTCACAGGGAAAGGTCGATTGTGCTAAGGCACCAGTTTTAGGACGACGAAACTAATAGCCAAGCATAAATACTTACTTACCTATAAACATAAACAAGTTCACAAGTGAATCCGAGTAGAATTAAGAGTAGGTGCAAACTACCTTATGTCACCTTGGTTTACTAATGTTTGCCATATTTTCATATGCCATACTGGTATTTGCCATAATTTCATTGTAAATAACGCTTCAGTTGCCATAATCGTGAAATGACATTAAATGACTTTCACTAATTCGATTGGTCATAATCGATCAAGTGTCATAATAATTTAAATCCATAAATGTATTTGCTATAATTTTCGTTTTCAATAATGCCATTTTCCATTACCTATATAACATTAGTCGTCAATTCACTATTAGTCGTGTCGAGATGAGTGAAAGTTGTGAAGTGTTTAAAACTACAAAAGGTGGCATTAAATTAAATGTTTACGGATTCACGTACGAAAAGAATAGAATAGTAAAAAATACGTATTATTGGATATGTGAGTTACGCAAACAAAATACATGTAATTCTCGAGCAATAACTAAGTGTGTTGAACAATCACAAGAACATATTATTGTTAAACGAGACAACGTACATAACCACGAACCAAACGCAAACAGACTCAAAACAGTGAAATTATTAAATGAAATTAAGTTGAAGACTATTGAAAGTCTCACTGAAAAACCTAGCAAAATATTACAAAACAGTATTTCAACTCAAGCTGATATTACATATGCACCATCGTCATTATATATGCCCTCAACAAGCGCTTTGAAACAAGTTATTTACAGGGAAATGAATAAACGTAAGGAAACATATAATGAACCTCAAGATTTATACTTCAAAATTAGACACGAAACGTTACAGTTAAACAACGAGAATATTATAATGAAGGATGAAATAATTAAGGAAAATAAACGGCTAATAATTTATTCAACTCAAAAAATGATGGATTTTTTATGTAGATCAGATTTGTGGATATTAGATGGAACATTTAAGGTAGCACCCAAAAAATTTTTGCAACTGTACACAGTACACGGTAACATTATGAATGGATACAATAAAACTGTACCCCTTCTATTTGCTTTGTGTACACATAAAGATAGAGTTACATATAATCAAATCTTTAATTTTATAAGCGATTATAGCAATGAAAATAATATCACATTGAAATTGAAAATTTTCATAATGGATTTTGAACAAGCAGCTATTCTTAGTGCAAAACAAACATTTAATGATATTAAATTAAATGGCTGTTTCTTTCATTTATCACAAATTATTTATAGACAAATACAATCAAATGGCCTAATGAATCTTTATGGTACTAGTTGTGCTTTTGCTCTAGATATGAAATGTTTATTAGCTTTGTCTTTTCTGGAATTTCAAGAGATACCTACTTATTTCAAAAAATGGAAAGAAACTATAATTCCAGCAAGTCAGCACATTGTAAGTTGGTTTGAAGAAAATTACATTTCGGGTACTGATAGCAAACCACCCCGTTTTGCACCTTCGTTTTGGAGTATTTTACATTTACATAATGAAAAATTACCGCGCACGCAGAACTACGCAGAGGCCTGGCATCATAGGATAAACACAATTATTGGCAAAAGAAGTGATGCTTTCCATAATTTCAGCAAAGAAATTATAAAAGAAGCTAAAATTTCATTGATGAACATTGAGTCGATTCTTAATGGAGAACCAGAAAAAAAGAAACCTAGAATATACATAAAAAACAACGAAAGAATAAACAACATTATAAAGAACAAAAATAATTACAGTGAAGAAGAGTTTTTGAGAGCTTTGGCGTCCAATTTAAATTTAAAATAATGTTGCTTTCAAGAAAATAAAATTTTTATATTACCTATACTTGAATTATGTTGATTAATAAATGATTATACGACTCAGATTTTTTATTCACAATTAAACCTAAAACTAAACCCCATAATTATGGCGTCTACTAACTAAGCTTTCGCGGGGCTCCTACTTCTGGGTGGTTTAAAAAAAAACCACGAAGACTAAGATTAAGTCTTCTAACCTAACCTATCCGAGTCGGATTGCACTGAGTCGGGGTGTTAACGATAATTTATTTCGACCTAACAATATTATGTATTATTTTCATAATCATACCTATCAAATTTTGATTATGTCAAGAGTCGATTATGAGATGTGTTACTTATGGAAACTAATCATTATGACATAATTATGTTGTTATAGAAAGTCATTTTATGGCAAATAAATGTTATTACTGTTGAGTTGTTAAGGCAAACGTTATTAGTATAATAATAATAATAATAATAATAATATTCTACCACATACACACATCACCATCTAGTCCCAAGCTAAGCAGAGCTTGTGTTATGGGTACTAGATAATGGATAAACATACATATATACTTTTTATTTTTGTAAATACATACATATTATACATAGAAACACCCAGACCAAGACAAACATCCATGTTCATGCACACAAATGTTTGACTTGAGCGGGAATCGAACCCGCGACCTTCGGCGTAGCAGTCGCTTACACTCCCGCTGCGCCAACCGGTCGTCAAATGTAGTATAAATGATAATAGTGCAAGTAAATATTATGATCGGGGATGATTATGGCAAACAATATTAGTGCAAATGAATTTATGGAAAACGAGAGAATACCTGTCGCCTTATGTATGCCCGTGGTTAGCGTAATAGGCGACTAAAAAAAATACACTAAGTGAGTATATTTGGGAAGGGACTGAAACCTCTATAACAAGGCCAAATTCTCCTACTCACTCACAATGCTATTGTAACACTGATCAGACTCTCCTAATCTGTTTCCAGCAGTGGACTGCAAAAGGCTGTATACGTAATGAGTAAATAAGTCAATTCCGTCGATAGGACAAGTGTTGGTGGACTCATGAAAATACATAATACAAGTTGTTGGTGACACATACGGTACTTTTCCGTGAGACAACAAACTGGTCGCAACCGTTTCTCCAAGCTAAAGGTCGCATACTTCACGTTTTTCGACGATCTCAAGCTTTTTTGTGCCCCATACTAAAGTTCTAACCTTCTTTGTTTTTACTATAAGTACAAGTATGAATTCCATTTTTGTATGATTAAAGAAATAAAGTTACCTAACGTGTTATAACATTAAGCTTAAAACCGAAAGGCGAAACGTGGCTAGATTGCAGATTATCTTTAGTACTAAAAGGTATTAGGGTCAACACATAATTTGACTTCGCGGCTGACTGTTTTTAAGCCGGTTAGAATTAACAAATAACACAGGAATCATCATAATACGATAATGTTTTGTAACTGTAATATAAATTAAAATGGTGTAATCAGATTTTTCAAGAAGCACCTAAGGAAAATACCTACACGAATCAATCATTACAATTGCGAAGAAATGGAAACTCCACATCAAACCCTATGCCAACTCGTCTAACTGGCCTAGTATGTACCTATAGTAGGCCAAATCCTGCTGTTGCCTCACAATGCTATTGTAACGGGAATTCGGCGAGCTTATGTGCAGCTGTGGACTGCCGCAGGCTATAATTATGTTTATTATGAACTAGAGGACGCCAGCAGCTACGCCTGAATATTTTTTAAATATACCCTTTTTGGCCGATCCCGTTTCGGGAAATCCCTTCTGAGTGCACCCCTACGGTCTCGCAAGGAACATACATATCAAATTTCAGCTTCCTGCGCCCAATAGTTTCGGCTGTAGCGTGTCTGTCAGTCAGTAAATAACACAAGGATTTTATATATTAAGATTGTAGCACGATGGTCACTAGTTGTGGTGGACGGTGTACGGGCATATGTGACTGTGTGTGCGGCGCAGAACGACATATCGTGCGAGAGCCACATAAAGTATCTACGAAATAATTATGCGAAAATGTACCTAATTAAAAGTGAGGTCGCGGTACACAAACTAAATGAAACACATACCACAGCTAATTAGCGTGAAATGAACGCGTGAACATTTTCTTTTTAATGCGTATTAAGAAAGTATGACGCACTGAGAAACTCTTAGTTACCTACGATGGTAAAAAATCATAAAATTTTCATTTGATGCTGTGATTGTGTATGTGTTCGTCCTGAGGTATAAGTGCGTGACTTTGCTTTAGGTCAACTGACACCTAAAAGTAATATTCAAGGCAACAAATTATACCCGAATATTTTTGCAATTTTGCCAATCTCATTTAAAATCTTTTAGAAATAACAATCGGCCACTTCTTAACACAGTAGGTTTTTAAGTAATAGATTGAGCAAGTCATCGCCTCCCTCAGTTGATTGTTATCGCGTAAAGCCTCTTGTTCCCAATACTTGAAATAATGGCCGCCGGTAATTAACTGTTCTCATTTATTTACCTTGCCTTTTTGTGTTACAGATAACGAGGCAATCTTTACTAGGTACTTTTGTTATATTTGTAATTGTAAGGCAAATCTCAACTTGAAAGCTTTGGTTATAATGTTGACTTGAATGTGATGTAAGGCCACTGCATAATTATGTAAGTTATTAGAGCTTAGCGGTAATATTCTGAGGGCCGATTTTCCCGTTATATAACTGCTTGTTTATAATTATACATGTTTCACAAGTGGTTCCACTCGTCACAATAGAAATGTGTATGTAGGGCAAATACCTAGAACAAGCATATCGGACGTGATCGCGAATTTGCCACACTTAAACGTAACCACCTTTATAGGCATACAGTACGTACGCCGCTTAAAACACGGTTAGGCGCATATTTTATAAAATAATAAAGAATGCCCTACCAAGCTGAAGTGTAACATTAGTAACATTACACCCACATTTCGCCATGCATTTTTAGGTCCCACATTAATAGCGGGCGAGCCTATTGCCGTTACCGGGTACATCACCAGACTCCGTGCTGCTACTGAGAATTCGGAAAAACCCAGTAACACTTGCCCGACCCGGGAATCGAACCCGGGACCTCCGATCAGCAGTCGCATACGCTATCCACTGGACCACGGAGATATAGCTTTCTAATTTGCGTCAGAATTGCCTTGTAGGTCAATAGAAAGATTTGGCATATTAAATGTCGCTGACTAGACGTGTTAGCATACGGCTTGACACTCGAGGATGCCGTTTCTCCCTAAATATAATATTTGCTTCGGGAATTTTCCTTAATCGCCTCTTATGACACTCAGAAGAAATGAAATGGTGTAGTGACACTAGACTTTAGTTAATTTATGAATATATCCCAGAATAAAATAATCTATATATTAAAAGAATTTGTGTTTTATAATACGAGTCGGCCAGCCCGTTCTACCCAACCGATTCGGATAATTTAAAAAAAAAATGAAAGCTCTCGCTGCATAGATTTGTCATCAAGCATTAGAAATTATCTCACTTGCACATTCATCAAGTTATATGCAAAAACAGTTTTCTCCCATACATTTTTTACTTTTTCGTAGCCGTAGTCAATGACTTTCTGCTTCCATATATCTGCTTCTTATTGAGGTAGGCGTTTCGTTATAGGCCTAAAACACGCGCTGAAAAGAGCTCTTTCATTTGATGGTAAGCTCATTTAAATTGGGTAAGTTTGAAGGAAGATAGGTGTGGACATTGAACTTATTTTTCAATATTTTCCTATTTTCTTAAGATTCCATTGCTTTCCATTTATATGCTTTCTCTCTACATGGACGGTTCTAAATTCAAAAATATTTTTATGGCATCTAATAAGTTCCTTGCGGTAACTGCCAGGAAAAACCGTTATGCCTCCTTTCATACGGGTGTGCCGAAGTTGGTAAAATTATCACTATAGTGAATTTATCGCTGATGGCAGGTAATATTCCCCGAATGTTACCAGTTAACCTTAAGGAATTTTCCCCCTTTTTTTGTACCGCGATGAAATCCAGTTACGGACTGTTTCTCAAAGGGACCCCTCCGCCAACTCTGTACCGAGTTTGGGGCAGGTGGAAGGGAGGTGTGTGGCTCGGCTCTCCCTCCTAGATATTAGGGGGGCATACCCACTAAAACACCGCGGTGTTCCTGTATCGAACCTCATGACGGGGTCGCGGTAACGACGTCAGTATACCCGCGACCCGAGGAATTTTCCCCAAATGTAGTGAAATTTCCAGCTAATGTTGGGAAAATCAACCCTACAGACGGGTAAATTGCGTTTTATGTTAGGAAAATTTTTGTGTTTTTAAATTACGGACTTTCTTCGAGCATCTTAATTTTTTATCTCATCATCAGCCTTTAACAGTCCACTTGCTGGACTAGGCCTCTCCTTTGAAAGCAGGAATTGGCCTACTATACCACGCTGGCCAAACGGGTTGGTATAGGGTTTTTATCAAGTTTTTCTTCTCTTACAGTGCTGTTCTATGCATAAAATGCTCCCTCTGTCGGCTCTTACGACACCCATGGGATGATATCGGGTGGTGAAAATCCGTATTCTTATTGCGTAACCACACGGATTTTTTTTTATGTGGAACATATTACAGCGGTTCATAGTACTATTGTCATATAATTATATTACAAGTGGTAGTTATGGTAAAAAATTGTAGATTTGGTAAGAACAATAGTTTTGAGAGAAAAGGTACTTTGGACAGAAATAGTAGTTTTGAAAAAATCGTACATATGATAGTGTTAGTACGAATAGTAGTTTTGGTACAAATAGTAGTTTTGATAGAACTGTCACTTACGATTGCTACCAAAGCTACAATTCCTACCAAAACTACCGTTTTACCAAAACTACCTACCATTTTAGCAAAACTGCTATTCCTATGTAAGAGCTTTTTTTATAATATGAAAATATGCTGTGGAGCAGCATGGGTCCTCTAGTAAACATATTATGTTGTATTGTTCCAGGGACTACCCCAAGGAGCACGAGCTGACATGGCACTTCTGGCGGCGGCGGCGGCTGGTGGTGGCTCTGCTGGCGTTCTTCGGCTTCTTCAACTGCTACGCGCTGCGGGTCAACCTGTCCGTGGCGGTCGTCGCCATGACCGAGCCCGTCAACACCACCCTCGACAACGGCACCGTCGTCTTTGTGAGTGTTCACTCGTTCAACTGCTACGTCAACTGTGTGTGGCAGTGGCCCTGATGAAGGAACTATACCCGACTTCCAAAACATGTTCAGTTACGCACCAAAACAACCGCGGTTCTCTCGACATTCCTCAATCGAATACCTCGAATCTTCCACAATGTGGTATGTGCTGTAGTCACCATGACTGAGCGGGGAACAGCTAGTGCCCAACTGTTTCAAATCTGAAGCTAGGTTCGCGTTTGGTCAACTACTTAATTAATGCTTTAGTATAAGTTTGTATATTCCGTGTGGTGACGGATTAAGAATACGGAATGTCACCACCCCATATCATCCCATGGGTGTCGTAAGAGCCGACTGAGGGAGCATATTATGCAGAGAACAGCACTGTAAGAGAAGGCAAACTTGATACAAACCCTATACCAACCCGTTTGGCCAGCGTGGTATATTAGGCCAATTCCTCCTTTCAAAGGAGAGGCCTAGTCCAGCAGTGGACTGTTAATGGCTGATGATGATGATGATGATGATAAGTTTGTAAAGGTTCGACAAACAAACTTACTTTTTTCATTATGTCAGCCTAGAGACGTCCACTGCTGGTTATGACCAGCCGCCCCCAAAGTTCCCCACACAGACCGATCTTGATCCGCCCGCATCCAACCGCTTCCCGCAATCTTAACCACTTTGCGGGAGACCTACCCCTTCCTAACATCCTTTTTTACTTTTCCTTCATTTGAAAAATACTTTTGCAAGTGTACATCGTCGTCATGGTCGACAAGGCATGGTGTTTAGATACCAATTCCCCTGCCGATAGCTTCGGTGCATTAAACTAAATGAAGCTATTTCAAAAGGAAACTGATAAAATGTATCTCGTGGAAAACTGATAAATTTTCTCTTTGGTACTTTTTAATTCTATTAACGCTTATTATTACGGTTGCCTTGCGGCGGAATGCAACCGTTCAGTACTGCCAGACAAGCTCTCAATAAAAAGCTTTTAACACATTAAATATTAATTGCTTCCATCGCTTAGAATATGAGACTAAGTGTATCTCATTTATCTTGTTAATAAGTCAACTTGAAAGGTAATGGCCTTGTTATAGAGGTTTCAGTCCCTTCCCAAATATACTCACTTAGTGTATTTTCTGTCGCCTATTACGCCAATTCTGTTTGTCTTAATGACTATTATCGGTAGTATTTATGCTTTTGCACTTAGCACCAATTCGTGATGAAGAACTGTTTAACTTATTTCTCAAGTATTTCTTTATGTATAGAATTGTCTGTTTGTATATGTTTGTGTGTTCTCGACTGTCAAGGCTGGTTACCTTCATCATCATCTTCTTCATTCCAGCAGTAGGTATTCCAGTTACTTAGTTTTCCGAACTCATGGTCTATTACGACTAATATATCTAAGACTGTATAGGTTTCCCACCAAGAACTTAGGGTCCCAAGCCAACCTCATCTGCAAGTGGTGCACCTGCCGATCAACAGACGAGGCGACGGCAAACAAAATATCCCGATAAGCAGCAATAGGCTTGCCACCTATTACGTGGGATCAAAACACTGGCGAAAAGTGGGCGTTTAATATGCCTCTGCCTACTCCTTCGGGGAAACAGGCGTGAGTCTATGTATGTATGTATCTGAGACTGTATTTAGTATCTCTGTAATTGTTCAAATGTCGTAAACGTATTACGAATCACGAATGTGATAGCATAATTTATGCCGCAGAGTTCGACAAGAAATCATTTATCTTTTAACAAAGTATCAGTTCCAAGTAAGTACGTATTAGTACCTATCCTTGCATATGACTCAACGAGTAAGAAAGACTCGGGCGCATGTAAGTATAAGATACAAGCGACTCCCTAATCCATCTTATTTTTCTCGCATGGGCAGTGGCATACACATCGGTCAGGATATTTTTCTTTGTGTTATTTCTCTGTATAACATTTAAATTCGATTACCATCTATGAGACAATGTCGTCTAATTAAATTTCCATACCTATCTAGTTCCTTTTTTTGCACGTTTGTGCTGGTTTATTATTGATCATGTTTGTGGCATTGCATTTGCAAAAGACCACACTTCACTTTGGGTTAGGTTGCACTTTAGGCGCTGTGCTTACCATGTACCTAGTTACCTATGATTTCTATAAAGAGATTCGCCACGCACTTAGCGCCACGCAGCCATGTTTGTTAATATAATGCTATCGATAACGTCTCGGCACCGATAAGCCTCATGGTGTAACCATATTGCCTTTTATATAACACTAGAGGACGCCAGCAGCTACGCCTGCACTTTTTTTTTAATTTACCTGTTTTGGCCGATCCCGTGGGAATTTCGGGAAATCCCTTCTTAGTGCACCCCTACGGTCCCCAAGGAACATACATGCCAAATTTCAGCTTCCTGCGCCCAATAGTTTCGGCTGTAGCGTGTCTGTCAGTCAGTCAGTAACGCAAGGATTTTATATATTAAGATTAAGATGTATTGTTAGTTATTGCGACTTAGGACGTAAACAACAACAAGCCATTGAGTTGTTTATGTTATGTCACTGCGTCGATCACAACAATGCATTTATTTTACAATATATCCTATGCCGACGTGCATAAATAAAGAAATAGTTACTTACCTACATAGATATAATTATATTTTTCATCGTAGCACTTAAATCTTCTCAACCTTTCCCCTTTTGCAATAGGTGGGATGGTGAATCCGAGGCTGCGTGGTGGGTTCCTCTTCCCTTCCATTAGTATGAAGAGACATCTATAAATTCGCCTTAGTAGACGGGTTTACTACAACTAAATTCTACGCTACAGTTGTATTAATTTGGTGTACAATAAAGATGATTTGTATTGTATTGTTATAAGTTACAGTTGACAGCAGGTACACTGTCTACATTTTCAATGTCGTATATTACTAAGATTTTATGATACACTCGCGCATGGACTCATGTGCCCATTAAGAAGTAAATGAAGTAGCCTATAAAGATAAGCATAATGATTTTAGCATGTGAACATTAATTTGATTTAGCTCTTGCATGTAGGCAAAGTCGGTAGGTAAAGCATAATTAGTTCCATGGTCTTCTTACACTATGATCTCGACGCCGACGGCGACGCCTAAAAGCGTCTGTGTTTTAAGCATAGGTTCACATGCTACGAACAGTTCCGAAGATGGATTTATTGCCCTAAGAAATCTAGTTTGCAGTCCGATAGTCTACGTCTAGCCTGTAACATCTTGAAACTTAAGGCCTCCCTCACATTGGCCGTGCGCGTTCCTCGAGCGTGCGCCCGGGCGTTCGTTCCCAGTGCGCCAAGTCACGCTATAAGTGTTACAACAAAATTCTCCATCTATTCTTATTATAAAATTATGTCCGGTTTTCGTTCTGTCTGTGTGTATGAACGCGACATACTCAAAAATTACCTTTTCAACAATAGATAGTATAATAATATAATATACCTAAGGTATGGTTCCAGAGAAAGGTTTAGGTGTATAATTCACGCAGATGAAGTCAAGTAACGTATGATTTTCAATATCAAAATAATAACGCATCATGTAAATGGCTGCAGGTACCGGAGTTCGACTGGAGTCCGAGCGTGAAGGGGCTGGTGCTGAGCTCGTTCTTCTACGGGTACATCGTGACGCAGCTGCCCGGCGGCTGGCTCGCCGCTAAGATCGGAGGTAACAGGTTCGTTCCGTTTATGCAACAAACACTAAACACCACACCACCGTTATACCAGACAATCATCATGTCAGCCTAGAGACGTCCACTGCCGACATATGCCTCCCCCAAGGTTCTCCATACAGACCGATCTTGAGCCGCCCGCATCCATCCGCGGTCCACCTTGAGAATACGTTACAGCAAATGTTTAGTTTTTCGAAAGATTCGTAGGTAGACTTGCTAATTCCAGATTAAGGGTTGAGCTACATCTGTCAGCATGGAATCGCATTTGTTCCGCCTGTGCTTCAGCACGCTATAGCGTACTGACGCGTGCTACAGCACTCCATAGCGTGCGATCGTATTTGTGTGCTGCGGAATGGGAACGCACGCGTCAGCGTGCTATAGCGTGCAGCAGCGTGTAGCAGCGTGAAGCATTCCGCAGCGTTCTTTTGACTTTTGTTTTGGTCACATTATAGTTTCAAGTTCGAAATGGATAGCACAGCTGAAGAGAGAGCAGTAGTAATAGCATGCCTTTTGCAAGAAATGCAAAATAACAAGAGTAAAAAGAAAAGAATTCGAAAAATCTATACAAATCGGCACCAGCACGCGGCAGCACATCGCCGCGCGCGCCAGCATGCGTCAGCGCGCGTTCGCACGCGATCGGCGGCGAGAAAATGCTATAGCGCGCGTAAGCGTTCTGACGCGCGCGTCAGCGTCCCGTCGCCTCTCAGCATGCTATCGCATTTTTTCCGTGTTGCCGATCGCCTTTTCGATTCCGCGGCGTGCTGACGCGTTCCCTCTCTCTTTCTCGCTCTAGTAAATGACGGTCCTAAGTGACAGAAAAGGATAGAAGCATAAGAAAGTGCGATGCGGTGCTGATAGCCGGCCCATTTAGGGTTGAGCTACTCAACCCTAAATGGGCCGGCTCAACCGGGGAAGTACTACCCCCTCACAGAATATAGACGTCAAGTATCAGTATCTATTCTGCTGAGTTCATTCGGTGAGTGTGAGTGCCGGACCCTTCCAAAACACATCCCCTTTTCTACTGTCTCGAGCCGCTCTTACTCCTATTCCTTTTACCATTACAAAACCTGATTTTACACGTCTCCATGGGCAGCAGTAGTCGTTTACCCACAGACGATCCGTCTGCTCGTTTGTCTCCTACAAAAATTTATATGTATCTATTATGTGTCCGTCAAACCATAGCTAGTGTCATCGGAACCTCAGAGTAAACCAAGTTTCTTGTCCTTCGTTCTTTGCTTAGTGCCTTACATACTTTAAAGTCGTTAAAAATGGAGGCAAAGGGGGGTTATTACTGCGATACATTATGAGAGTTATGATTACCTAATGGCATAGCCGATAAGCTGCCGCCATAACTCACTATACAGGCAGTTCAATGTCAGGTACATTTTTAAAGTTACCTACTTTTACGACGTTAGAAAACTTCGTACGCTGTACTATAGGTACAATTATGTGATATGACGGTGATTTTATATAGGAACTATATTAATTATTTAGGGCTACCGATCCGCACTCATGGCTGATAGCGTGATATTATATCGATAAATAAGTTATTCTACACAACAGAATGCTAGGATAGGTAATAGATAATAGATGAAATCTAGCCTTGACAATACTTCTGCGTGATTAAGTTCAAAAGCCCTTAAGTGACGTACAAGTTGGACAGTTGGGGCAGATCAGTGGTACAGCCTGGATTATTAGGCGGATTTGAAGTAAAAGTGATATGGAGGCTGAATTTCTTAAAAACAGAGATCATCAGTGCGAGTAGTGTCAGTGATTTACTCGTGATATTTTTGGAGCATCCTTGATCCCAGTAAGGCTCAGTTCACACCGAAATGGCAGCGGCTGGAAGCGACGCGCAGCGGCCGGCATCGAAGAGAAGGCTCGCGCCCGCCCGCGACTGCTCGCGCCCGCGCGCGACTGCTCGCGCCCGCCCGCGACTGCTCGCGCCCGCGCGCGACTGCTCGCGCCCGCCCGCGACTGCTCGCGCCCGCCCGCGACTGCTCGCGCCCGCGCGCGACTGCTCGCGCCCGCCCGCGACTGCTCGCGCCCGCGCGCGACTGCTCGCGGCCGCGCGCAGCTCACGTCACGGCTCAGGCTCACGCTATTCCTATGCGCAGTTTATATTCTACATATAAAGAGGAAACACGTGTGTAATTAGCTGTGAAAATTAGTATTTTGGATTTAATAGTTATTGCACGTATAATTGAAGAAGAAGAAGAGGAAACGCGGATTCTTTGGTACACGGCCGCCCGCGCCCTTCCGCGCTTGCTCGCGGCCGCCCGCGCCTTCCCGCGCTTGCTCGCGGCCGCCCGCGCCTTCCCGCGCATGCTCGCGGCCGCCCGCGCCTTCCCGCGCATGCTCGCGGCCGCCCGCGCCTTCCCGCGCATGCTCGCGGCCGCCCGCGCCTTCCCGCGCATGCTCGCGGCCGCCCGCGCCTTCCCGCGCATGCTCGCGGCCGCCCGCGCCTTCCCGCGCATGCTCGCGGCCGCCCGCGCCTTCCCGCGCATGCTCGCGGCCGCCCGCGCCTTCCCGCGCATGCTCGCGGCCGCCCGCGCCTTCCCGCGCATGCTCGCGGCCGCCCGCGCCTTCCCGCGCATGCTCGCGGCCGCCCGCGCCTTCCCGCGCATGCTCGCGGCCGCCCGCGCCTTCCCGCGCATGCTCGCGGCCGCCCGCGCCTTCCCGCGCATGCTCGCGGCCGCCCGCGCCTTCCCGCGCATGCTCGCGGCCGCCCGCGCCTTCCCGCGCATGCTCGCGGCCGCCCGCGCCTTCCCGCGCATGCTCGCGGCCGCTCGCGCCCGCCAGAGCGGTCGCGCGCCGACGCGGCGCCGATTGTCAAGTGATTCTATGTATTATAGTCATGGTGGTAAAGACTAAAATTATATGACACTGAAACTGCTCTCCGCTTCGCTTCCGGCCGCTGCCATTTCGGTGTGAACTGAGCCTAATCCTTATGTCGCTCCTGTAGCAGATGTTGTCTTCTTCAAATGCTTCGATGGTAGTGGCGTAACTACGGGCTACCATGATAGACAAAAAGCCGCGGGGTCTTGGCTAAGGGCGTCCATAGACGAAAACATTTGCCCCATTCCCCCTCCCTTCGCTCACGACTGCCAAAATCAGCGGCGGAGTCATTGGCCCCCAAAAATTACTTTTTGGTGCTTTCTTGGATAAAACCTTTTCTCACCAGGTTCAAACTATCCCAAAAACAAAATAACCTAGCATCCTTCAAAACGAAATCCCAGATCCACTACTGACAAAAAATCTACGCCCCATCATCTGACATAACGTAAGCAGTCTAGGGCATGAGACTTGTATAATATAAACAAGCAAAATCCAGAAATAGGTAAATATGTCTTTATGAATTTGCCCCGGGCTTTAATATCATGGTTACGTCACTCGCTGAAGATCTGCTGATCGTCTCCAGATATATAAGTGTGTGTCTGGCGGTCGATTCCCTGCTGCTTCGTCTGCAGGTACATGAGTGTGTGTGTGTGTGTGCAGGGTGTTCGCGCTGGGCATCGGCGCGACGTCTCTGCTGACGCTGTTCACGCCGCCGCTAGCGCACACCAGCACCGCGCTGCTCATCGCCGTCAGGGTGCTCGAGGGACTCTTCGAAGTAAGTAGCCCTTCCCATCATACAGCTTTTCACACCCTGCCTCCTTATACCATACAGTCTTTCCCACTCCAATGCTGGACGTAGGAGTCTCATAAGTCCTAATTTGCTTCGCAGAGGGCCTCATCCCCTTTTCCGTCTGCCTCAGCCAGCTTCCCCTCCTATTCCGTTTCCCATTCAGGTCGACAACGCACTTGTGACTCCTCTGGTGTTGCTTGTGTCCATGGGCGGCGGTAATCGCTTACCATCAGGCGATCCGTCTGCTCGTTTTTCTCGTATGCTATAAAACAGAAGACATTACGAAAATTTGGCTTACTATACCACGCTGGCCACATAGGTTGGTGTAGGATTGGATGGCCAGTTTTCCGTCATCATCACTATTAGCTTTAGTCAGTTCTTGCGACAACCATAAAATGAAATGGAGAGGTGATACGTTGTATTTTCAATTCGTTATCAAACTTCATACCATTATTATTGGAAAAGCAGTGTCAACCCAGCTTTTGTTATCTGGTTGACCTAAGGGTACAAGTTCGTAGCCAACTGCAGATAGCAACAGCAGTTGACGTGTCACCGCCTCATATTGCAGCAACGTGTCGCCGCGTCATGTCACCCTAGTTATGATGTCGAACCCAACCGGGAGCGCCGTATTACTATTAGTTCTGGGTTTTCAATGGTATAAAATGTCGGTCTTGAGAACGTTATTCTACACCATGCGACGGCACGCGGCAGCCGACGTGTTGCGGCTTTAAGTCACGTGCTGCTGTATGCGTTCGACCGCGAGCTCGTACTTTACTACATGTGTGTGTGTGTGTTGTTCAGGGCGTGACGTACCCGTGCATGCACGCGGTGTGGTGCGTGTGGGCGCCGGCGAGCGAGCGCGCGCGCCTCGCCACGTTCGCGTTCAGCGGCAGCTACGCCGGCACCGTCGTAGCGCTACCGCTCAGCTCGCTGCTCGCCACCTACACCGGCTGGCCCGGCATCTTCTACGTGTTCGGTGAGTGTACTGCCACGTTCGCGTTCAGCGGCAGCTACGCCGGCACCGTCGTAGCGCTACCGCTCAGCTCGCTGCTCGCCACCTACACCGGCTGGCCCGGCATCTTCTACGTGTTCGGTGAGTGTACTGCCACGTTCGCGTTCAGCGGCAGCTACGCCGGCACCGTCGTAGCGCTACCGCTCAGCTCGCTGCTCGCCACCTACACCGGCTGGCCCGGCATCTTCTACGTGTTCGGTGAGTGTACTGCCACGTTCGCGTTCAGCGGCAGCTACGCCGGCACCGTCGTAGCGCTACCGCTCAGCTCGCTGCTCGCCACCTACACCGGCTGGCCCGGCATCTTCTACGTGTTCGGTGAGTGTACTGCCACGTTCGCGTTCAGCGGCAGCTACGCCGGCACCGCTCCAGCTCTAAACAGCTGACTGTTTAAGCTGTGTGTCCAGTAGAGGCAGGCTCGGTTCCAGCAACAGTCTCCTGTCGGAGCTGCACAAAAGGAGACGCTACTTTATCCTTATGACGCGTCGAGCTCGACAGAGCGTCGTCTCTTGAGTTGCTGCGACTTGAAGCAGCTGCTCGAACCGAGGCTAATTCTAGCTTTACACTTTGCCGAATGTGTGTACTGTAGTTAATGCCCACATGGAAAAATATTTTGGTTACACTACAAATTGTTGTTTTGAGTCTGCATGTTCATGAATCTGTGTCCGTAGATAAATCCGTGGAGACTTCTCCATCGAGTAAAATTAATTCCTAGAATCCTAGTGAAAATATAATGTATTAGCATGTAATGTTGCAGGTATAATGGGGCTGGTGTGGACCACGGTGTGGTGGCTGGTGGTGAAGGACTCTCCCGAGAACGACCCGCACATCACCGCCGCTGAGCTCAAGTACATACAGGTACGCAGAGCATTTCACACTTTACTGATGCCAGCTGCCGTTCCAACTTGACTTCGAAACTCTAATACAGTTGCCACCGCAAGGAAAAAAAGCATATAAAGATAAAAATCGATTAACAATACCACGTATTGCGGACCAGTCGGCATCCTTTATTGTTATAGTTAAGAATGACTGTCTACGACACATTATAGACACTCGTAGTAACCATCCTATATTTGATATCTGACCTTTAAATGATCCGGCTCGAAGGACCATGTACCAAATAAAATATGTTTTTCTCGCTTAGAGGACTGCTGGACTGTATTATTAACGTAGCTCTGGTATGGTTCGTTACAAATGCACAACCCGACAATTGTGTAGTGCTGTGACTTTAGTAAGTCACTATGTGTGCCTGTGATGTTTCAAAGACAAAGACCAACTAATATATGCCAGATCTCGTATATTTTCCAGGAGTCCCGCGGCACGCAGGCAGTGGAGGGGTCCCGCATCAGTCACCCCTGGCGAGCCATCCTGACGTCGGCCCCGGTCTGGGCCATCGTCATGGCGCACTTCAGCGAGAACTGGGGCTTCTACACCCTGCTGACGCTGCTGCCCACCTTCATGAGAGGTCACCCTCACACTCCTCGCCCCGCTCACACACCCTGCACCTTGCCCTTACCATCACATCGTGATCACTAGTGGTCGGAATGGGTAGTGCCATTCCGCGGGATTCGATCGACAGTCGTGGCATAACATGGACAAACCTATTTACATAATTATCTCAAAATCCCAGGCTTTTAAAGATTACTTTCGATCAACCAATATCCGTAAAAATGTCTAATTGACTGCAGTCCGACGGACGTATTGTAGAACTTGTATACATTGTCATCATCAACGAACTTTGCTTACACGATTATTGCCTTCATGACTGTCTTAGCTGTCGGACGATAGATGGCCTCAGTAGTTTGTAGCTACAGTGCAATCGTTTGTCTCCCGTTACGTTGATCCTTGCACCCACTTTTATCAACATGTATGTACGTGTATATTCCAGACGTGTTTGGGTTCGAGCCGGCCCAGTCAGGCTGGCTGTCTGCGGCGCCGTACCTCGCCATGGCCATCACGCTGCAGCTCGCAGGGCACCTCGCAGACTGGGTGCTTGTGCGGGGGCTCATGTCCCGGACTAACATCAGGAAATTGTTCAACTGTGGTGCCTTCCTCTCACAGGCGAGTATTGTGTATATACAACTGGTTCGTTATTGACTGATAGACAACGTACGCCATAGGTAGCTGGTTCATATCCGGCTCGAAGGACCATGGCCCAATTTCCTAGGTAAGGTAGGTAAGTATGGCCGATCCTGTTTCCTTTTCTTGACCCCTAATATGATATAGTATATACAATAATAAAAGTGTGTGTTTGTATGTTCCAGTCGGTGTTCATGATCTGCGCGGCGTACGCGAGCTCGGTGACTATGTGCGTCGTGTTCCTCACCATCGCCGTCGGGCTCGGAGGGTTCGCCTGGTCTGGCTTCAGGTACCACACGTTATATCATACCTAGTTGTAACAGTGCTCCAACATCAGACCATACGGTATATCATATTTAGTTGTAGTTTTTTCTTTGTGAAATTGGAGGCAAACGAGCAGACTGATGACAAGTGATTACCGCCGCTCATGGATACATACAACATCTAAATAGTTACAAGTAGGAAGTGGACGCATAATTATGGAATAGGAGAAGGATTGCGATGAGGGAAAGGAAATGAAAAAGAGGTCAACCGTCGAATCCAATTCGGTTAGGTGGCGTCTGAACAGTGTCACAAGACAAAATTCTTCGGTCAGTGTTTGGTCTCAGTATTGACACACGAATCTCAATTAGGGAATGCAATCTCGTCGAGATCTCGGCCTTTTTTAGCGAGATTAATCTCGGTCAAAAAATGGGCGAGATCTCGCGAGATTTACGAGATTGCACTCGAGCATAAAAACATCTTATTCGAAGCGCGAACTGACACGGGCGAATCGCAATCTGTCGGTATCGGCATTAATAAAAAATGAAATGAATTTATACGAGTCCGGGGGATCAAAAGGCAAAATTTTGCAGTTCGTATATGTCTGCCTGAGAACTGCGGTTTCAATTAGCGTTGAATCAGAAAGGGCCTTCTCAGCGGCTGGTTATCTGGCCAACAAAAAAGGAAGCTGTTAGCAGACGATTCTTTGGACATTTTGTGTTTCTGAAGGAGCTCCTTTGAAAATAATTCGTAATAATGGCTTGTGATTTGAACTGAACCAATAGTCCCTTTGATTGATATATTTTGTTAATTAGGTTCTGTAATTTCTAATAATCTGCCTTATTGGTATAGTTTGTTAATTAATCTATAATATCTAAAAAGTCTACTGAGTAGATATAATTTTATTTACCTAATTGATATGATAATACATAATACCTCAGTTTAGCAACATAGATGATAAGTAGGTAAATTTTTTTTGACCTCTCGTTGTTTTGTTTATTATAAAAGAAATGTTTTATTCTTAAAGATTTTTGTTTGATATTAGAAGCGAAGACTTGTTGTTTCTTTCATTTCTTATTTGACAGATCCGTACGTAAAAGTTTACTTCATAAAAGTTCATTAAAAAATTATAGACAGATAGGTACGTCAAACAATTTTTGAAGCATAAAAGTCTATTGAAAAGTTCGTGAAAAGTAATGTTTATCTATTTAAAATGGTTTTTATTTATGTCCTAATTTATTCAAATATTGCGATTATTTACAAAAAAACATACAAAACTGTCAATCTCGGGAGATCTCGAAATTGGCGAGATCTCGCGAGATTGGCTTCATAATCTCGCGAGATCTCGCTTGAGCCCAAATCTCGCGAGATTTGCATTCCCTAATCTCAATCGTAGTCGTTTATTTAAATTATCTTAGAGGACGATCGAAAGAGTTATGCTCGGAGTTTCTCTGCGAGATCGAATAAGAAATGAGGATACCCGCAGGCGAACCAATGTACGGTGTCGAGGAGGAGGTAAATGATACGATCAAATGCTTGAATAATACTGAATATTTATTTCAAATACTTAATAGATGATATATAGGGTTAAAAATAGAAAATAAAGAGTAAGTGGCAATGGGCGGGACACAAGGCTGTAAGGATCGCTAGCCGCTATGGGGCAGGGACAGACAAACTGTAGAGTGGGGAGCATGTACCGTACGTTGTAGCAGACGTGGCCAGCAGTGCACACATGGTCTACTGCACAGCGGCGACTACATCGCTTTGTGAGGGAAGCCATGGGGAACGTCTCTGTTCTACACTAATCTATCATAACCTATCATTAGCATAATGCTGGTTATACACATACACACAGACCGTCAGTAATGTATTCTAATGTATTCATGTGTTGTTTTGCAGCGTGAACCACCTGGACATAGCTCCGCCGCACGCCAG
This sequence comes from Euclidia mi, assembly GCA_944739405.2. NCBI lineage: Eukaryota > Metazoa > Arthropoda > Insecta > Lepidoptera > Erebidae > Euclidia > Euclidia mi. The sequence continues at coordinate 377,255 of OX123188.2, read as the reverse complement.
CGTGCTGATGGGTCTGTCTAACACGGTGGCCACACTACCTGGCATCGTCAGCCCCACGCTGTCCAGCGCCATCGTCACTGACAAGGTACTGCACACTCCACATTCACTCACACCCCACACTCACCTCAAACTCGCTCTCACCCACACTCACTTACACTCCACGCTCACCCCACACACACTTACACCCCACACTCACACTTACGCCATACTCGCTCACACCCACACTCACTTACACTCCACGCTCACCCCACAGACACTCACACCCCACACTCACTTACGTCCCACACTCACACTTACGCCATACTCGCTCACACCCACACTCACTTACACTCCACGTTCACCCCACACACACTCACACCCCACACTCATACTTACGCCATACTCGCTCACACCCACACTCACTTACACTCCACGCTCACCCACAGACACTCACACCCCACACTCACTTACGTCCCACACTCACACTTACGCCATACTCGCTTACACCCACACTCACTTACACTCCACGCTCACCCCACACACACTCACACCCCACACTCACTTACGTCCCACACTCACACTTACGCCATACTCGCTTACACCCACACTCACTTACACTCCACGCTCACCCCACACACACTCACACCCCACACTCACTTACGTCCCACACTCACACTTACGCCATACTCGCTCACACCCACACTCACTTACACTCCACGCTCACCCCACAGACACTCACACCCCACACTCACTTACGTCCCACACTCACACTTACGCCATACTCGCTCACACCCACACTCACTTACACTCCACGCTCACCCCACACACACTCACACCCCACACTCACTTACGTCCCACACTCACACTTACGCCATACTCGCTCACACCCACACTCACTTACACTCCACGCTCACCCCACACACACTCACACCCCACACTCACTTACGTCCCACACTCACACTTACGCCATACTCGCTCACACCCACACTCACTTACACTCCACGCTCACCCCACAGACACTCACACCCCACACTCACTTACGTCCCACACTCACACTTACGCCATACTCGCTCACACCCACACTCACTTACACTCCACGCTCACCCCACACACACTCACACCCCACACTCACTTACGTCCCACACTCACACTTACGCCATACTCGCTCACACCCACACTCACTTACACTCCACGCTCACCCCACACACACTCACACCCCACACTCACTTACGTCCCACACTCACACTTACGCCATACTCGCTCACACCCACACTCACTTACACTCCACGCTCACCCCACAGACACTCACACCCCACACTCACTTACGTCCCACACTCACACGTACGCCATACTCGCTCACACCCACCCTCACTTACACTCCACGCTCACCCCACACACACTCACACCCCACACTCACTAACGTCCCACACTCACACTTACGCCATACTCGCTCACACCCACACTCACTTACACTCCACGCTCACCCCACACACACTCACACCCCACACTCACTTACGTCCCACACTCACACTTACGCCATACTCGCTCACACCCACACTCACTTACACTCCACGCTCACCCCACAGACACTCACACCCCACACTCACTTACGTCCCACACTCACACTTACGCCATACTCGCTCACACCCACACTCACTTACACTCCACGCTCACCCCACACACACTCACACCCCACACTCACTTACGTCCCACACTCACACTTACGCCATACTCGCTCACACCCACACTCACTTACACTCCACGCTCACCCCACACACACTCACACCCCACACTCACTTACGTCCCACACTCACACTTACGCCATACTCGCTCACACCCACACTCACTTACACTCCACGCTCACCCCACAGACACTCACACCCCACACTCACTTACGTCCCACACTCACACTTACGCCATACTCGCTCACACCCACACTCACTTACACTCCACGCTCACCCCACACACACTCACACCCCACACTCACTTACGTCCCACACTCACACTTACGCCATACTCGCTCACACCCACACTCACTTACACTCCACGCTCACCCCACACACACTCACACCCCACACTCACTTACGTCCCACACTCACACTTACGCCATACTCGCTCACACCCACACTCACTTACACTCCACGCTCACCCCACAGACACTCACACCCCACACTCACTTACGTCCCACACTCACACGTACGCCATACTCGCTCACACCCACCCTCACTTACACTCCACGCTCACCCCACACACACTCACACCCCACACTCACTAACGTCCCACACTCACACTTACGCCATACTCGCTCACACCCACACTCACTTACACTCCACGCTCACCCCACACACACTCACACCCCACACTCACTTACGTCCCACACTCACACTTACGCCATACTCGCTCACACCCACACTCACTTACACTCCACGCTCACCCCACACACACTCACACCCCACACTCACTTACGTCCCACACTCACACGTACGCCATACTCGCTCACACCCACCCTCACTTACACTCCACGCTCACCCCACACACACTCACACCCCACACTCACTAACGTCCCACACTCACACTTACGCCATACTCGCTCACACCCACACTCACTTACACTCCACGCTCACCCCACACACACTCACACCCCACACTCACTTACGTCCCACACTCACACTTACGCCATACTCGCTCACACCCACACTCACTTACACTCCACGCTCACCCACAGACACTCACACCCCACACTCACTTACGTCCCACACTCACACTTACGCCATACTCGCTTACACCCACACTCACTTACACTCCACGCTCACCCCACACACACTCACACCCCACACTCACTTACGTCCCACACTCACACTTACGCCATACTCGCTCACACCCACACTCACTTACACTCCACGCTCACCCCACACACACTCACACCCCACACTCACTTACGTCCCACACTCACACTTACGCCATACTCGCTCACACCCACACTCATTCATATCCATATTCATTCAAGATTGAAGAGCCTTGCTGATTTCGGCATGAATGGACCGGCTCGACCAGGGAAGTACTACCCTCTCACTCACAGAAAATCGACGTAAAATAACAGTACCTAAACTGTTACGTTTTGTTCGGTGAGTGAGGGTGCCGGAGGCCCTATCCCTATTCCTTCTCCCTCATCCCACTCCTCATCCTATCCCTTTTCCCAACCTCAAGGGGCGGCCACGCACTTGTGACTCCTGTGATGTTGCTTGTGTCCATGAGCGGCGGTAGTTGCTTACAATAAGGCTATCCGTCTGCTCGTTTGCCGCCTATTACCATAAAAAATATAAAAAAAATCACACCTCACACTCACTCACACCCCAAACTTACTCACTTACTCACACTCACACTTACTGACAGTCACACTCACTGACACCTACACTCATTGACACTTAAACTCACTCCACACTTATTCACACTCTAAACACACACTTATTTACACTCCAAACACTTACACTTCACACTTATTTATACTCCAAACACTTACACTCCATACTTATTCATACCCTACACTCACTTACACTCATAGAAAATATCGAGTAACAGTAATTATTATGTCTTTCCGTAAACCCTTGGCGAAAAAAAGCCTGTGTTTTTAGGGTTCCGTTCACAAAAATGTCTGTCTAATTCGCCATGTCGGTATGTTTGTCCGTATATTACTGGATTTATTTTTCAAATACAAAATGTGATGTGATGTTGTATATTTCCAGACGGCGGAACAATGGCGAGTCGTGTTCTTCATGTCGAGTGGCATCTATTTAATAGGCGCCATTGTATACGGGCTGTTTTGTTCTGCCGAGCGAGCCACATGGGTGCGGGAGGTGGGAGGGGACGCTAGCTTCGACACTGATGCCGCCTCCGTCACTACCGCGGGAGGGGTAGTGGGGTATACCAACAAGGCCATGGACCATACTGATGATATGTAGACTGACTAACCTGAGTACCCGGTGAGCGACGTCACGGGTCGCTCGGACTGTGACTGGTCGGCATGGGACCTACGCCAGGCCTCTCATGTATGAGAATACATAGATATAAAAACAGGGCAGGCTGGATTGAATATGATCTAGTACTCCCTAAAATATTAGCTACCGTATCGAAATTCGGGTCTAGACGACTAACATCGCGTCACGCCATAATTTTATGAAAACCTACGGGCACCCTGAAAAATAACCCTGGGTACATCCATATAATCCAGGTGTTGACAGTCCAAACCTCTCCAAAACGAGATCCTCCAAAATTAGTACCTGGCCTGCGAATAGATGGCGCTAGCATCGACCCCATTATTTATGTTTTCATTTTGATTATACAGCGTCGCCGGTATTCCAGGGTGACCTTATCATTTTAACTTATAGTGAATAGCTTACAATTTCGTGTTATCACGATTCTTGACATTTCTATAAAAAAATGTTATTGTCCTTCGTATAACATCAAAAGGCCTAACCCGAGTTTGTACACGAACGGGTCGCAATTGAGTCGAATGACAGTTGGTATTTTTTTTTTTTCAATTTTTATACATCTCTTGTAGATACTCTCCTAGCTACAGCAACTATCTGTTACAAAACGCTATTGACGCTTTTAAAAAAAATATCGAAAATTGTTCCAAATCGTCGAACGACTTCCATGCGACACATTCGTGAACAAAATGGAAACTGTAAATAGTTAACGCTCAAATGAACATTCCCAGTGAAATTCCTTAGTTTTAATGATCTCAGAATTGTAGCCCGTCCTTCATTATACATCCATTTTGTCTTTCAATCCTACAAGCAGTAATGTAGGTGTATGCCAATAGTTTAATAGTAAGGTCCATTCAAGTTTTACGTGAGCACTAAAAAGTGACAAGTCTTTGCTTCGCTTATTTTTGATGACATAACGGTCTGGATATTGATTATGTCAGTAATATTTTTTCTCCTTTAAATTACATGTGATAGATAAGTGACAAAATATCCCGATAAGCGGCAATAGGCTCGCCACCTATTACGTGGGATCAAAACACTGGCGAAAAGTGGGCGTTTAATATGCCTCTGCCTACCCCTTCGGGGAAACAGGCGTAAGTCTATGTAGATAAGTGAGAAATTTGCTTACTTATTAATTCAAAGCAAGACTTTATAATCATAAAAAATGCTTACCTACTACTTGAAGGCCTAATACCATAATTAATCATTATTTAAATAATACATAATCACTTTAACATATACGTGTTCATTCGACATTCCTAAACAGTGAGAACAACACAAAATATATTATTGTAACATTGTAGAAAATTATATTTTGGAAAACAGTGATAGGTAAATGTTATTTTTATTTTAGATGTTTTAGTTTTATTTTTGTATTTTAATAGCAATATAAGTGTGTAGTTTGTTATATGTATACGCATAAATGACTCAAAGTCAAAATCATTTATTCATCTAGGTCACAAGGTGCCGGTTATGAACGTCAAATTTTAAAGTAAATTACTTAATGACTTAGTGGTTTATTTGGTGTCGTAGCCTGGATTTGATTCCTAGACTAAACAACACATACATTGTAATTTCGAGTCTGGATGGTGTTTGTGTCCATAGATAGAGTTTTTGTAAAGTCACACAGGATTTATTTCTAGTTGAGAGCGGTGCAATAAAAAGTACCAAAGTTTGCATGTACTATAAACAGCCATAGAAGAAACAGTCAAAATGCGGATAATATAAAATGAACTACATGCGTATATTGCGTCTGATACTGTAAGTAGATAATAAATTGTAAATGCTTACTGAATGAAAGTGGAGCTCGAATCATATTTGCTATTTGGAAAGCGCATTTTGATGGTTGTTCACCATTGTTAGTAAACAGGTATCCAAGTAATCGATTTTAAACTTTCGTGATTTGTATACATCGTACAATTTTATTAAAACGGGTCTTATTCGACTTATGTTTTACCGACGTTTGGGCTGTCTTACAACAGCTTTAGTCGCGGCAGGACTAACGCTGTGGCGACCAAGGCTGTTGTAAGACGGCCGAAACGTCGGTAAAACACAGGTATTTATACCTTAAATTAATTAAATATCGCGAATAAGACCCGTTTTAGTAAAATTGTATGAGGTATCCAAGTATATTGTGAATTGTTGTGAAGACACGCAACTTGTTTGTACGTGTGTGTAATTGTGTATGTGTGCGTCGTTAGACAGATCTGCTTACTTGTATTAAGTGAATGTGATATTGTATAGATGTAAGTGTACACGTATTTAGCCAATTAATGAATTTCCTTATTATATTGTACAGTGTGAGTTGCATTCCTATGTTATCATTATAATATAAAGTAAAGACTCAGTGTTATTGTATTCAGATGTATGAGACTATTTGACAACTTGTGTGGATGTATTCTATGCTCTGTTCACGTTAGCCTATGGCGAAATATAAACAAACCATAAATAAGGTTCATTATATACAGGGTGTCACAAGACCCATCACCAAGCCGAAGTCTACTCATTATGGACATCATGCCAAGTCATACTAAGCAAAAATAGTACCTGGGAAACGACTTATTTTTTTTAGTATTCACTTATTTCAAGTCGCTATAAAAAAGCGCGCGCGCAATTTTCGAAATACCTACTAATCCATGGGTGCATAGGACATCTATAGAATAAGTTGGCGAGGTAAATGCATCGGTTTTGTACCTAATTACAAAAAATCCATAGTAACTTTGAGCCTCAATATCTCCTGAACCAGTAATTTCCCTAGTATGATGCAAAAGCAAGAAATGTTCGTAATGATTGGTACAATATAGGCTTTCGGTTTTCGTTAAGGGTCTTTTTACACCCTGTATTGATTACGACCAAACTCAACCAGTAAGATTTTAACATTATTGTGGCAGTCAAGCCTTGACGCACAAATAATTATATTTGGTGTAAATCGTAACAATACGTGCCAATTGTATGTTTTATTAGCTAAGTCGGCACTGTCTGTGTTGTTATAAATAGATTATTTGATTACTTTTGATGTAGCCTCTGAGATAGATATTTTGCTCTGACACTTTGTTTTTCTTTAAGTTACTGTAGTATATACAATATTTTTATACCCCGTCTTGCCACTTCTCGATAACATTACTTCGCAGATAAAATAATTAAAGTTGTATTCTATTTGTCATTTTCTATAATGTTAATGTTTATTAAATTCATCCAGAGATGGTGAGTTTGGCCCATTGTCATTGTTTGTGAGACAAAAACATTTATAGCTAATGTATAATTATCTAGCTTTGTACAACTCATAATATATAAATTAAATGTACGTATTGTGTATGGGCCGGGAGCCACTAAACTTGTATCATACTAGTGTACTGACTTATTGTTTTGTATATCTATGAATGTAACCGTATATTAAAAATGGTTTATTTGAAATTTGTTTTTTATTTTCTTTTGGTTTTCACTAATAAAATACACGGTCTGTATTTGTACGTCTGTATTTAGCATAGCGCTTAAAATAGCGCGTCTATTTCGTCATAATTTTACTTAGTATCTAGTTACTAGTGGATATCTTTGCCGCTGGTGGCACTGCTGCTGTTATTATAACTATCAATACATTATGCTAGCAGTGTCTCATCATCAGCCTTTAACAGTCCACTGCTGGACTAGGCCTCTCCTTTGAAAGGAGGAATGGGCCTACTATACCACGCTGGCCAAACGGGTTGGTATAGGGTTTGTATCAAGGTTTCCTTCTCTTACAGTGCTGTTCTCTGGATAATATACTCCCTCTGTCGGCTCTTACGACACCCATGGGATGATATGGGGCGGTGACATTCCGTATTCATAATCCGTCACCACATGGCTAGCAGTGTCTATGCTAATGGAACTATATAGTACATACCATTATTCGTATTTAAAAGTCTCGGCCTTATCCAAATCTTGTCATATAAAATCACTGCAAAGTTCACGATAAGTAAGCGACTAGTACAACAGTTAATTATGATCATAGATGCAGCTGCGAAAAACTATTCAGAGGCTAATGTTACGCTTCTACTACGTTCAACATTACTAACATTATTCAATGTTTGAGTTAAACAGACCGCTAGCAATGAATACAGATTTACATAAAGAAGCGCATTTCTTAAGGATTTCCTGTGCCGATTCCAAATAGCGAGTTGGCGACTGTCGTCAGTATAGTACGTAGTTGGCGGCGCTGGCGTCGTTCTTCGTCTCTCTTGCACTCATAGAGACAGCTGTCACAGCGTGACTGCCACGTCGCCAAGCGTCAATTTGTGTCACAGAAAGTTTGTCTATCGAGCGCCCATAAGAAATGCGCCTCTAATATCTATGCTCTATGCCACTAGTTAAAAAAGCTGATGTTTTGTCAGTATTTGCTTACCTCTCGCAGAATACCGATATGGAGTGATTCTCGGCACAAACCACAGTTTCGTTTCGTTAGTTAACATTAAAACCACTACACCTTACTTTCCTTATCCGTTATACTGATAGCAGTCAGGTGTGTGCTCCCGTAGTCCTCAGCCTAAGTCTCAGTTTGCACACAAAAATATCGCATGCGAGTAGAAGGCACATTTATTTTGATGTGCATTTAAAAGCACACCTAGCGGTTAAAACTCTACGAAGTGGCCACCAGAGATGCTTTTAGAAAATACCCCCTTCTGATAGTGAGAACAAACCCGTGCCCAAGTGCCCAGCAGTAGGACAGTTTATAAGCAGGACTGATGATGATACGTGCTGCCAGCGCCTGCCAACAAACGTATAGCACCAAGCACACTAAATGAAACAAGTCAAAATACTTCACCAGTAAAATAGTGATACGGTACGCTTGATAATGCCACGCAACAGCACAATCCTTCGTTGTTTTACAGAGATCTCGCTTTTTTTAATATTCTTAACATAATCATTGTCGTTATTTTTAATCTATCATCGAAACATGGACAAGAATACCGAGAGACACAGGCGCCTCTAGCGGACACTATTGTCCGTTACCACCACAAGGCAGTTTTAAAAAGTGTGTGGAAAACTATGTACTCGCATGCGATCCTTTTGTGTGCATCTCGGACGAGCCCCGCTGATCACTCTCTCGCCAGCTTATAGTCCATACCACACGCGCATACAGCTGAGCGCCTCACCGCCACTGTTGGCGTGTTTGGTTGGCCTGCGTAGGTATACATTTAGCTCTGTATCCTAACTGTCTACGTACACGCAGGCTACGATGGTGACAGTACAGAGTAGCAACCAGGGGGTCTACCTAGTCGGTCTCGGGTAAGCGATCTAGTTACTCCTATCGGATATTCACTATCAGTCGTTACCGCCAGGGGGCGCATTTCGAAAATGTATGGAAATTGTTCCCATCGCCAAGTCACTAATCACCGTGATAATCGATTGTAAACTCGGACTAAACCCCCTGTGCTGCACTAGTGGAGCAGTTTTTCGTCTTAACCGCCCACACTTCAGGCTGCAGAAAATAGTTTGTTATTTTCTTTTAATTAAATGATACCCTGAAAATGTTACTAGATGGCGCTATTTAATGTTTTGTCACGACGAAAATATTTCCCATGCGCCCTGCGCTATACAATTGTACATTATTTGCTGCATTTTTGGTGCTACGGCTGGTCAGTAATAGCAGTATAACATAGTAATCCTTGAATAGGTAGGTATGTAACAGCAAAACGAACAGAAATTTAATGGGACGTTTTACATCAACGTACTGAATACACAAATTTGTATATGTAGGCAAATTTTATGCTGTATCGTTTTGAGACCAATTTAATACTCAAGCTTGATTATTAGGCAAAGAAATAACAATTGTGTCACAAACATTATATCCTTAAAAATTAAATATTGAAGTCCAATGCCATCTATAAATTAATATAAAAAACAAAGCATCAATAACATTGTGAAATTAAATTTGAGAAATATCGCATCGTTCTAATGTGGTTTAAATATTTGTTTCAAATATTATTTAAAGAGTTTTGTTTTATTTTTGCGTTATACTTTATTGTAAACAAATCAAACATCTTTGTATCAAAGGAAATAATTTACTTCGTCAAGTAAAGTGCCGACGTCTACGCAACAATGTAGCCGGTGCTTTCAAAATGCTGACTTTTTCTGATACATAACACGATATTTCCATATATGAATTATTGCGAGTCCTGTAAATAAAATTCGAAGTATTTAATACCTAATACACATTAAAACTTTGTCACAAATTGGATATTTGAGATGATAATAAGCTCAAAATCGCGTGAGTGCGAGCGGTATGTGACGTCACACCCGCCGGCTGGCCGTTTGTCGGCACAACCACCTATATAAAACGAGCCGCCACTTTCAGGTGCCGCTCTTTGACGATCATTTGATTATCAGCGCTAGAGCGGCTAGTTGATTATTTGTGACGAGCTTTGAGCAATAATTAAAATGGTTGACCCTGGCAAGTCCATGACGCGCAAGCTCCTCGACCTGATGCAGGAGACGGGCTACCCGCTGGTGCAGCACAACGGACAGAGGAGGTTCGGCCCGCCGCCCGACTGGCTCGGCCCGCCGCCCGCCAAGGGATGCGAAGTCTTCATCGGGAAGCTGCCTCGAGAAATATTTGAGGATGAAATCGTGCCAATATTCTCTAGAGTGGGTAAAATCTACGAAATGCGCCTGATGATGGATTTCTCTGGATCAAACCGAGGATACGCATTCGTAACGTACACTTCGAGGAGCGACGCCTACAGGGCTGTGAAGGAGCTGAATGGGTACGAGATCCGGCCGCGGCGCCACATCGGCGTCGTGAAGTCCGTGGATAACTGCCGCCTGTTCGTCGGGAACATTCCGAAGACTAAGACCAAGGAGGAGGTGCTGGAGGAGCTGTCGAAGCGCGTGGGCGGCATCGTGGACATCATCCTGTACAAGAACTGCTACGACAAGCGGCTGAACCGCGGCTTCGCGTTCGTGGAGTTCACGTCGCACCGCGCCGCCGCCATGGCACGCCGCGCGCTCGTGCCCGGCTGCGTCAAGATCTGGGACCAGGAGATGATGGTCGACTGGGCTGAACCAGAGCCCGACATTGACGACGAGCAGATGAAAAAGGTACCTACTCTTTCAAGTAACTTTATTTATTCACATCCAGCGATTACTCGTGTTGCGAATTTTTTATATAAATTTATTTAGGCTATTGCGAAAGACTTTTATTGTGCACAATCTATAGCGAATTTTATAATTACGCATTGTGTATGTACCTATACATATAAATCTATATTATCCCTAGATTTAAATTCAAATCGCGACATCGAATCGAACAGGTGTTCCAAGCTATTAGTATCTCGTTACTTGTTTACGATAAGTGCATGTGATCCTATAAACAATCGTGTGGCGTCAATTTGTAATTATTGGCTGCTTGCAGGTGAAGGTACTCTATGTACGCAATTTCCAAATAAAGACTACGCCTGAAACGATCCAGGCTGTTTTTGAAGCTGCTATCAATAATCAAGTGGAACGCGTCAAAAAGATCTACGACTATGCGTTTATTCATTTCTATCAGCGTGAACACGCAGAGATAGCCATGAAAAAGTTGCAAAACGCAGAGATAGATGGCAGTGTTGTTGAGGTGCGATGGGCCAAACCGGTAGTACGTGAGATTTACCGCATACAGAAGATGAACAGAGGCAATGCTAAGTTCAACAACTGTTTCAACTTGTCCCAAACATTGTTGCTCTACAAACAGCAGTTGGAGAAGAAAGAATACATCAGCTCTGTGAAGGATGACGAGGGAATCGGTTCGGCTTGTGCAGGAGAGTCTACTTGTGGTTCACCATCTAATGGGAACTCGCCTAGTTACACAAGTGCTCAGGAACAGTACTCGCTAGCCCCAGCTAAGCTGGATTCCATGTGTAAAAGGTAAGTAAATGTCATTCTGCCACTTTGTAAGTTTTTTTGTTGAAATATAATTATCTTATTGTATTTATATCTATTTCAGGTATATGTGGGCTCCTCCAGTCTACAGCTACCAAAAGTACACGGACATGAACAATGCTGAGGTGTGGATAGGAAGAGTAGAGCTGCCGCATGTCGGCGCTCCTCTCCTGAGCATCCCGCGTCACCTCGGTCCACTAGCAACACGGCCATGTGCATCTATGCAGCAGGCTCATGTTGAAGCTGCTGAATATGCATTGCAAACTATAAAGGTACCTATGTCGACTACCTTCAGTATCTATGTGCAAAGTAATAATTTTTCATTGTAATATTTTTTTGCTTGCTAATATATATAAACAATATAATTGATGCTCTAAATAAAACTTGAATTGTTACTTGAAACTTAATTATTAAAGTGCAACTTCCAAATATTTTCATTTTGTATTCAGTGATGCCTGGCTATTGATATATCTAACTTGTGTATCATTAATGCTGCGACTTTACATGCTGTTTGGAACGACTTGATGTTAAACTGTGTGCAAGCAGGCTCGGCTTAGATGGGTGACCTATCTGTGGAGTATTTATATTGGGGCTACTGTGCTTTGCAGCCTTACTAAAACTGTCCTCGGTTCCTTACAAACGTTATTGCCATGACTGACTGTGACCAGGTCTCCAGCCACTGGACAATCGGTCTGAAAACTGATGTTATATTTGTTGCAGATGCTCAAAGCAGACCTCATCCAGCAGTCGATGTCTGCGCCGATGCCCCCCGCGTACCCCGGCATGATGTCCCCGCTGGCCAGCTGCATGAGCCCGCTGAGCCTCCCGTACGAGTACTCCAGCTACGTGAGCGCGCCGGCGCTGGGCGTGTACTCGCAGAGACAGCCCGTGCTGCCCGTCACGATGCCGCTCTGGCGAAACGTCTGAATCTAAGCTCATATCATTTTTATTTATCTTCACAAATTTTAGTACTTATTTCTGTCGAAATAAGCTCTAAATTTCTTGTAACTCTATTGTTGACACACATAATCCCAGGCGGCAATTTTAAAGATTGCTCGCCTGTGATATTTTGTGAGCGGCGCGGTTGCCGACAAACATCTTAGGTTAAGCTACTTTACATTACTTTTGTGACTTTATTTTGACGAGATAGTTTATATTTTTGACCTTTTGTATCGGGACGCACGCGCACTATCCAGATTTTGTTGACTTGGCTAAACCTCTTGGACAACTGTAACTTTTATTACTTAATCAATATTCATTTGTATTCAACTTATATCAATATTAGGATGTCTAAATAACTGTTTCGTTTAAAATTGAATTTTAAACTCGTTAATTAACCGTCGTGATATTGATATAGATGGCAATTTTTTGATTTTCGGTACTTATTTTGTTCCACATTTTATTTGGCTATAATTTACATTTTGTAAAGCTGCCTGCTCGGTGCTTCCTTGTGCCTATATTTCGATATATTCAGAGAGAACGCACCGCATATTCTAGTTAAGTTTGTTAATCTTTACGTTTGTTTTAGACGAATACATGTATTATTCATATTTGGTTTTTCATTTGTTACCAAAATAGAACTCCTACACTGTTGTAACAAAACATTTTCCATTGTGTAAGAACAATCAAAATATCTTAATCGTGTTCACAGATTTAAGACTCAGATGGAGCGTATTCGTCCGACTAAGTGTGGCATGTTGACAGCTATGTGTGCGTGACATTTGGCGACTGGCACTGTACGGACACGCGCGCCTATGTGTGTGTAAAGTTGCCAGATTATGAATAATCTCCCACTACCTTGCATATAGTTTTTGCAAACGGATATAAAAATACATACATACATACATACATATCGTCAAGCCTTTTATCCCCGAAGGGGTAGGCAGAGGTGAATTTCTACACCCACTTTTCGCCAGATATACTTTAGTCCCACGTAATAAGGGGCGAGCCTATTGCCGTACCGGGCACATTTCCAGACTTCGTGCTGCTACTGAGAATTTCGTGACAGAAACACCCAATAACACTGCCCGACCCAGGAATCGAACCCGGGACCTCCCGATCCCACGCGCACATTTATGCTGCGAGACCAACGAGGCAGTCGTGTAGGGTTTGATGTCGAGTTTTCCGTCTCTACGCAAGGATGGTATTTGCATCGTGTTATCCCTTAGTCGCCTCTTACGACACCCACGGGCAGATACACACACGGCATATAAAAATATTACATATTTTATATTCGTTTGCGGTTTTGAAGAATTTACCATGGATTTAATTAATGCTTTTAATATGTAATGATGTTGTGAAAATGATTCAAATAAAAGAAACCATTAATGTATGCTTTTATAAATACATTTCTTAAATGTAGGTACTGAGTTAAGTTTTAACTAATTTTATTCGTAAATTGAGAAATAAATAGATTATGTTTTATGATTAAGTACAGAAACAGAAATCATTGATTGCAGCCATTATTTATTTTTAATAGCATTTTTTTTTGGTTTTGATTAAATTTATGAATCATAATATTCATAATTATTGTGTGCATGACAAAATGTTTATAGCTAATTAATATTTAGGACGCAAGCCTATTGCAATTGACCAAACATTTCCAGATACTATACTGAGAATATCTAAACAAAAAATAAACATATTCGCCGATCTAAGATCTGAACCCCATGATTGGTATTCGTAAATATATGTAGTTGGTATTATATAAGTATTTCTTCTGGATCGAGGGTATTAATGTACACACGGCGCCAAGTCAAGTTAAACTGTTGCAGTACGATTTTGATACTTATTCCCTACGCCATAAGAAAGGTACAAAGGTCAACGTGTATAAAGCTTGACGAGGAGCCATGTGTACACGAATATTTGGATCGTTTGGGGATCGAACTCAAAACAATGTATATACCTACTAATGGAAATTCTATTACTATATTTATAAGAAGAAAGATAATCTACAATATAATTTTACATTACGTTAATGTATTTTTCATTAACATGACCATCATTATTACATAATCAATTGACAAGTGCATTTTCCCTAATTCAGGGAGAACGGTGTCTACGTAAACTGGCAACACTTACATATTTTCTGCAGAAATACGAATTTTATCGAAATAATATTATAAAACAGTCAAATAATCCAAAGTTATCTGTAAAAATATATTCCATCTTCCCGTTTTTGCTTTTGGAATCAACTTTTACAATGTTTAAAAACGCAAGACGGCATTTTATGAATGTAAAAGCTGGATTGATCGTGGCGTGTGAACTGTGCGATGCTTCGCAGCGCACTGAGCCGGGTTTGTATTCGCTTTTCAATTTTGTATTTGCTTTAGTGGCCTCACGCAAGTGTTCCGCGCGCTCTGTCTGCCTTTTGTTCTGTAGTCTTAGATCGTGTTACTTGTACTCTGTAGACTAAGTAAGAAAATTATTTTTTCATCGAAAATACCCAGCAAGTATCCTTCATAGCGTAGGATCATACAATTTGCTCAATAGTTCGCCATCCTCTTAATTTAAAGTTTCATTTTTATTATCCGAACATTTCTTTTTCTGATTATTAAATAATCTAAATAAAATACTATTTACGCAGAATAGGCTCACGGTGCCCTGGTGTCTTTAGCCTTTATTGGGTTTCATTGGATGACGGGTCATCAGGTAAATGAAGAAAATAATTATGTCAATTGATGCTTAAAACGCCTGTAGACCGCCTGTAAGCACTTTCAAACAAGGTATTTTATCAGGCGCTACCTAATACATTAGTCACGCCTGTTTCCCGGAGGGGTAGGCAGGGACTACCTACGGAACATCATTTGCAAGTTGCAACGATCCTGACATACATGCCTCTCTTGCTTGCTTCATTAAAACCGGCCAAGTGCGTGTCGGGCCACGCGTAATGTAGGGTTACGTAGTTGCCCATAATGACTTGCTGCAAAAGCTATTAATGTACAACAAATCCGACTGTTTATTTTACTGAAAAAATAATTTTAATAACACTGTTATAAGAACCTAAGTTTTGTTTAGAAAAATACTAGGTATGTATTCAGTTATGTATTGTAAACATAAAATGTGGTTTCCAAGATATACCTACTACTACTATACATACGTAGTACCGTAGTACATTACATACCAAAGTACGTATAATAATATCTTTAAGGTTAAGCCAGCGCGCCCAATGTAAACTCGCAGAAATAGGTATTTATAAGTTAACCGACGATTACTTGTTCTACTTAGCCGTGATAGTTTTCCTTTTAAGTTCGTTATATGTACTACATTTGTGATTTTTTTCACCTCTTCCAAATTGATAGTTTAGCCGGCAGAGGGGGGGGGGGGGGGACACTTGAGTCTAACAATTTTTTCACTTCAAAGCTTGATATCTGACAAACCAATCACTTGATCGAAAAATGATTTGAGCAAACTAATAATATGTTTTTAAAACCCATCCAATGATACCCCACATGATGGAGTACTCAACAAGAAAAAAATTCAACCCTACTATATATGTAGGGGAGATAACCTTAAAAATTTTTTTCCTAAATTTTATTCTAGTTTTGTTGCAATATCTTATGTCTATATTCATGTCAAATATCAGCTTTCTAGCACCAGGCGTCTTTGAGCTAGGCTGCGGACGGACATGACGAAACTATAAGCTAGGGTTCCTTGTGGATTACGGAACCCTAAAAAGGGTAGTATTAAGTAAAATCAAGTTTTGAGTGGCAATAATGGCTAATTTGGGTTATACTATTACTAAGTGAACAACTGACTGTAAGTGATGAACTCATGAGTTGATGACAAATCGACAGAACAGCAACTTACAAACATTAATTTGAGTTACATAAATTATAAAATAAGAAGCTTCATAATATTTGAGCGATTTATGAATATGAATTATTGCAGTGAAGCCGGGTCTCCACTAGGCAACAATTGACGCGCAACATGTAGCACAGCAAGTTGCCCACCATGTTGAAAGTCAGCGCGGAACTTTTGTTGAACAACGTTCTGTCTACACATCTACTACTTTACGTCAGTCGTCGACAACATGGCGCCAGGGGAACTTGTGTTGATTTCAGCGCCAGTGGTTATAGAACGTCGCGCGCTGTTGTGCAGCGTTGCCGTACATGTTGAGCGTCACGTGTCGCGCGCCAAATGTAGCCTAGTGGAGACCCGGCTTCATAAAAAAAATGCAGCGATAGTCGAGTAGAGAGACCGTCAGACTGCTACGCAGAGGGTCTCTGGTTCGAATCCACGGCTCGCACCACTGACTTTTCGAAGAAGTGCGTATTAAATTGTTAACTATCGCTTGCATATCGGTGAAGGAAAACATTGTGAGGAAACTTGCATGTCTGAGAGTTCTCCATAATGTTCTTGAAATAACACTTCGGCCATCCCGCACTTTGCCAGCGCGGCAGGGCATTGGACTATGGCCTTACCCTTCTCATAGTGAGAAGAGGCCCGTGCCCAGCAGTGGAACAGTACATATACAGGGCGGATGATGATTGCAGTCATGCAGTGGACCCTTTATACACAAGCTGTGCGGTGAATAGGTAGGCGTGCTTGCAGTGGCTGCGGTTAAAGTTGCGAAAACGCTAGTTAAAATTAGGTAACTATTTTAATTATTAATAACTAGCCGTTTCCCGCGGTTTCACCCGCGTCCTGAGGGAACTACTTTGCGTACCCGAAAAACCCAACTATCTTACGGACCCCTATATTTTCTAAAATAAAATATAGCCTATGTTACTCGCAGATAATGTAGCTTTCTAATGGTGAAAGAATTTTTAAAATCGGTCCAGTTGTTTTTGAGTTTATCCATTACAAACAAACGAAGAAAAAAAGTATTTTTTCATAATATTACAGTGTGTTTCATAACCCCCTGTCCGATCCCGAAAGCACATATTACTGAATTGCCACGCATACTAGGAAAAATAATGAAAAAAATGCAGGTCTTCATCAAACATCACAATTTATTTCCTTAGTACGAGTACACAATCACAATTTATTTCCTTAGTACGTATTAACGAGAAACATTACCCCGAAATTAGGGAAAATTCCCCAAACTAGCAACGTGGAGTGTTGTGTCAGCGGCGGTATCCTTTATGATCCTCTATTAATTCCTTTAAAATAATGTCGGCTTTTCGTGTCAAAGGGCATGCCGCCTTTAAAATAGTGCAAGTTTACCGACAAACGAGCCGCTCGACACAATACCGAAACGCGGTAGAAATGTTTACGTTCGATATCAGATAATATCGATTTAATAAATTTTAACATGAAATGTGACAGAAAATTAATTTTCAAAGAATTATTACATTAATAATATTACGATATCGACACATTACGTAAACAAGACTTAAATAATACTTTTGTGTTACAGAACTTAGTAGATCATGGACAAAAGACTATGATCTACTTATTTCGGTAACCTAAATCAAATAAAAAAGTTAGGTACATAATTTTTATCTTATAATAATAATTTAAAAACAAACAACAATTTTGCGTTGGATACTTGCCCATCTCTATATTTAAAGTAGATAGTCATAAGAAAAGTTTTAACAAGATAATCAAGTGCCTAAATGGTTTATTCTAAGCAAAAAGTCAAATTGAAACCCATAAAAAACAAATGTACTAACTATAGTCCGTTCACAGTTATTTTACCTCTAGCTGTTAGATTGGCCAACCTGGGCGTTGTGTTGCTATATTTGGTATATAATACTCCCATTTTAAATATACATTATTGCTAAAAATGTACTTATTTTTTTATTGCCTAAGCGATCGTATTAAATATTTGGAAGTAATGTTTGTAACAAAACCTCTTGATATTGGCATGGCTATATGCATGTACATTTATTTTCTTACGAAATAACTAATTTCCTATGAAGATAAGTAGTTATAATAAAAATGTTGTCTATTTAATATATAAGGGCAAACGCATCATAATTACGTCAACATGAGGTTCTAATTATCAAATACAAAAACTGCAAATTTAATTTTCATATTTATTTTGAATAAGAATGATGTGGGTGTAATATTACACCTCTGCCTACCCCTGCATGGAAACAGGCGTGAGTCTATAAGAATGATCAATGTGGACTGCCAATGTTATGATGATTCGTAACTGCTGTCATATTCTGTATCAGACTCAGAATTTAAATCTATTATGAACCTGTCCATTTCAGCATCCGTAGACCCATCTGTTTCACGAACCTTGTCTTCAATGTGGCGCTCATGTTTGCATTGTTTTTGTCAGTCTTCTGCAGTGATAGATTGAAAAGCTTCTTCAGCTAAATTCACAATGTTGGTTGCCTCGTGTCCTAAATTTTTGCTTGTGACTCGCCTTTTAATGAGACTCCACATAAGTTCAATTGCGTTTAGCTCGCAGTGGTATGGCGGTAATCTAACCACTTTGCGGCCATGAGCTTCAAGCATTTGAATTTTTAAAGCATTTCCACTAATATTGGGTAAAATGTTATGCACGGGTAACCCTATTTTACATTCCTGTCATCACAGAGTACAATTCCAACATAAAGAAAATAAACACCGACATCTGTCAGAGGTAAAATAACTGTGAACGGACTGTAAGTTTGCTCTGTCTAATGTCACAAACCTTGGCCCTTACTTAGCTTTAAATTATTTCTTTTTTTTTATTTCACATGACTCGAAGTTACATTGGGGTGCGCACATGTCCTATCTATCAGGGAAACTTGTCATAATCGTCTCTGATAATATGATATTTGTTATTAAGGGACAGAGGACATATTGCTCTGGCCTATCTTGTGTTATTCATGTGTTCAACAAAATATAAATATATACCTACTTATAGAATAGCGATGTAAATGCAATAGGTACTACAAACTGACATAAGTGATGCGTTCCGTATTTTCGTTTGCGCAACACTCATATAAATCATAATTGTTTTATAGGGCTTGGTACACGTATTTACAAGTAATTTAGACTTGTTGCTTGGTTCCTTTCAGGCAGGTTATTAAAAAATATTAATGCAGAACAAAATTAAGAATAAACCATTGGATTATTACCGACAGAAACCAAGTACGCGCACGAAATACACACCGTTCATTTGGGTCAGAATCTGACCCAATCGGCAGCCGCGTTGTCTGTCGTCCGAGTCGCACGCTAGCGTAAGCATCTCCCGCAAAATAATCGAAATTATGACATATTGTACAGTGTTTTTGTGCCATAATGCTTCAGAAAAAGATTATAAGGTTGCTGGAGTATCATTGCACCGGTCAGACATAAATTTTATTACGAAGATTATCTAATAATACAAATACAGTGAATCATAATAACTAAATCTAAGTACGAGCGGAGTGTTGCCAGTTGGGTGCGAAATTGTCCCAGTTTAATTTACACATTCCTTACCAAAATTTATTCTATTGACAGTAATAATAAAAAAAAGGAATTAGGTACTTACATATATAAACTTAACCTTTCAAACACCGCTGGTTGGTACATACTAATCGCTTACGTCAAAGGACAATGGCAGATCTCCATACATCAAAATGTCTGAAATTAAATTAAGGCGAACAGTAATAAAAAATATATCAAAAAATTTGCGTAAGTAACAGAGTCTATAAATGATTCTATTTTCACTCAGGTAGGCGGAAAAAGAAGATATCAGTGTTTGAATTTTAGTTAAGAATGAACAATGTAGGTAAAAGGAAAGTTATAGCAAAGAGTATCCAAATACTACGTAAGGTTATAGTATGAAAGTTAAACAATGTAGGTAGGTACGTTTGAATTATCAAATGACATATGTCAGATTGACATCAAAACGCAGAAGTATTTTGTAGCATCTAACTGTCACAGCCAAAGACAAAAACAGAGCTACGCATTTTAAATCGATTTTATGTAAAATCGATACAACATTAAAACGATGCGGTGACGTTTTTACTTGATTTAAACGTTGTTTTGCTTCAAAAATATTAGCTTATTGATCTAATGTTGATTAAATATTAAATAACTGCATTTTAAATCAAACCAACTCTATAAAGGTCGATCGTATCGATTACTTATTAAATAATCGATACGGATATAGCACTCGCGTCTATTCCTGTCACACCATTGTCTATGGCAACAATCAAATAATAAAGTATTCGTAATCAATTGGAATGCTTTTTATCATCATAAAATACTCCAGCATTAACGAAAAAAAGTGAAAATATTAAAAATCGTAGAAAAATAAAACAATTTATTTTATTTATATGAAGTTTAAGGTCGCCACAACAAACCCAGACCAAATACTGCCATTGTTCTTTGTCACGTCAAGCTCGGCTAAGACGAAATCGTCTCAAAGCACTCGATTTTCCCGTTTTTGTATTGAAAAGCTTGTATCTAAAGTCTAGTATTGTCTTGTAATGTAGGTACGCGTAACTAACTTCGCTGTTGAACGAATGATCTTACCGACCGAATTATATTATAATTTTTAAACTTGTCGCCTTTTTTTGGTCACCATAGCGCACCGGCGCGGCGCACACATAGTACTCGCTGTTGATTTTTGTAAATTTTTTCTCACAAACATACATAAATACTTTTATGTAGGTACTATAAAGAGCAAACTCAAACTCAAAATAATTTATTCATTTAGGTCACAAAGTGACGCTTATGAACGTCAAAGATTAAAGTTAATTACTAGATGATTCTACATTTACATTTACTGCCACGTTCGCAATGCAATAGGTAGAACCACGAGAAAGAACGGGCAATAAAACTCGTGGCCACTCTTTTTAACTGCCAGTATAATTCTTTTACATGTTATATTTGTAAGGAGCTGCAACTGTTTCACATTGTGAGTTATCTACTATTGCAAAAGTTTATAGTTATTGATATCATACTCAAGCAATAAATTATGTTCATTTAGTAAGCCTCCCAAAGTGAATATGGTGAAACAGGAGCATCCACTTACGTCTTTTGATGTAAGCAACTCGCGAACATGACTGTTCTGATCTATGGTGGAACAGTATGTTCCGAAAAGTAATGGTATATGAACCTGCAGCAATTTACAATCTATTAGTTAGCAGTTCATGACCACGAGTTACCCTCACCTTACAAAGCCGATAAACTATAATAAAAAGAGTAGAACAAGAATGCAAATGTAGTATAAAAGAGAATACGGTAATTAACTACACTATAAAACTGCCTATTGACATAATAATAAAAAGAAATTGACCTAATAAAATAATATTTATTTCCAAGCGTACTTGTCGTCAAGATACTCATTTAAACTATAATATGCCTTCAGCAAAAGATTATTTTTAACAATTGTCTGAAACGACCTTAAAGGCAAGTCCAAAATATTACTTGGTATCTTATTATACATTCTTATACTAAGCCCAATAAAAGAGCTATGCGTTTTGTGTAAACGGAAATATGGTACACATAGTTTGTGCCTGTTCCTAGTATTAATATTGTGTATGTCACTATTCATTTTGTAAGAATTTATATGTAGTCGTACATGCACAACACTGGCATAAATATATTGTGATGCTACAGTAAGAATACCAATATTTTTAAATTTTTCTTTAAGTGAGACACTTGTCTTCAACTGGTAAATGGCCCTAACTGCCCGTTTTTGTAATATAAAAATATTTTCGATGTCAGCGGCCCTACCCCATAATAATATGTCATATGACATAACACTATGAAAATAGCTAAAATAAACCAATCTAGCCGTATCGACATCAGTCAACCTACGAACCTTCTTAATGGCATAAGCAGCTGAGCTAAGTTTCCCTGAGAGATATGTAACGTGCGCACCCCACTGTAATTTCGAATCAAGTGTTATTCCTAGAAATAATGTAGATTCAGATGTTTCGAGAACATCGTCATTTAGAGCTATACTAGGACCAAGGTTTCTGACATTAGGCAGAGCAAACTTAATACATTTTGTTTTTTTGGCGTTCAGTACTAGATTGTTTACTTTAAACCATTTAGTTACTTGAATGAGCGCACTGCTTATTTCGTTAAAATGTTCCTTATTTCTATCTACTTTGAATATCAAAGAAGTATCGTCAGCAAACAGTACAACGTCACAAATGTTTTTCAAGTAAAAAGGTAAATCGTTTATGTAAACAAGAAACAAGAAAGGCCCTAGGATGCTGCCTTGCGGCACTCCTAAATCAACAGGTAAGCCACTGGATTTTGAGCCGTTTATTTCAACACATTGGATTCTGTCACTTAAGTATGACTTAATGACTTCCAATGCTTTAGTCTGTACGCCGTAATGTCTAAGTTTGCATAAAAGCGTTTCATGGCAGACACAATCGAATGCTTTCGAAAGGTCGCAAAACACACCAATAGCATTTTGGGCATTCTCCCATGCACTGAATATGTGTTTAAGTAACGCTACTCCTGCATCTGTTGTCGAGTGACCCTTGGTAAATCCATATTGCTCACTATGAAGGAGGCTGTTTAGATTAAAATGTCTAAGTAATTGCTTGAGTATGATCTTTTCAAAAATCTTACTAAAGGCAGGTAGTATCGATATTGGCCTATAATTACTAGGATGTCTTACTGCCGGATTTGAAAAGAGGTATTATCCTACTGTGTTTCATAAGATTGGGAAAAACACCTGATTCAATAAGCTGCTTAAATAAGGAGCTACTACATCAATTATACTTTTTAAAACCTT
Organism: Euclidia mi; assembly: GCA_944739405.2. Taxonomy (NCBI): domain Eukaryota; kingdom Metazoa; phylum Arthropoda; class Insecta; order Lepidoptera; family Erebidae; genus Euclidia; species Euclidia mi. The sequence goes on along the minus strand of OX123188.2, from coordinate 353,762 downwards.
AACAGAAATGCCCCAGCGATCACCTGTATTCTTAGATTCTAGAGATTGAAAAGTACTTATAATGTCGGTAGAATTAATACAATGGAACTTAAATAATACATCACATTTTCCTACACTAGATTCTAATAGGTTTTCTGCGACTATAGCTGATGATTTTAATTCTCTAGTAGTAGTAATCGGTATGCTAGCAAAGAATTTATTAAATTTGTGTGCGACTTCTTTGTCATTATGAATTAATCTGTCACTATCAAATAAACTAAAACTATTACCTCTTAGTGTTGTCTTACCTGTTGCTTCATGAATAGCTCGCCAGGTTGCCTTAATTTTATTCGAGGATTGTTCAATTTTGTTCCTAACGAATAATGCCTTAGCTGTATTGCACACTCTTTTAAATATCTTGGAATAATTCCTAACATACTCAGTGAAGTTCGAATCAGAATTGTATCTCTTCATACCGTACAACTCGTACATCTTTGCTCTGCTTTTGTAAATACCTGCAGTAGCCCACTCACTAAAAGCTCGAGATTCCTTATGTTTGAAATAGAATTAGTTTTTATTATAAGTCAAATCGATTAGATCGATTGAGTAACATTTTGTTTAGTCTATTGAAAATTTCTGACAATGGTCACACTGAACTGTCACTTCCGTTCTTGCCTTGAAAAATTACCACGTTGTCGTCTCGTACGTAAAATATCGCCTTTTGAATTAACGCGAATTGAATTAACTTGTATAATTGAACTAAATTGAGTAAACCGTCTTGAATGCCGCCTGATCTAGTGCTGGCAACGGTAAATTGTGATAAAAGACATTGTGAACTATTGATTGACATAAATTGATCGCCCCTTTGAAAGCACATAAACCAGCTTCGCGAATTTGTATTGTGAATTCTTACCCTGCCGCCTTTGGTTTGCCCGGCAAAAGTTGAGTTGAACATTGACATTTGTAAAACTGAATTGTGATTTGTGAATCCTGTGAACGTGCATCGTGCCCTCGTACCAACGGAGAGGACATCAAGTTGGAAGGAACAGCTAAGTGGATAATTCATTCAATCTATCGTGGCCACCTTAGGTTTGTTTGTTTTTCCCTAACTTAGTTCCACTCCTGGCATCAGTAAGAGTTGGTAAGACATTTTATTAATATTAGGTGTAGTTAGGATTATAATTCATCGCTGTGCAACGCAGTGCATTGTGTCTGGATCCTTGTCTATCGTGGTCAGGTAGATGTATTACCCCTTCCACTGCAACTCTGTTCCGAAAATCCCTACCTGGCTACGGTAATTCTAGACATAATTTTTGATAGCAAGAGCGTGGTTAACTGTGCCTATATTGTAAACTTGTATCTGAGCTAAGCATCTCATTTCTTAACAGGTTAACAGTGTTGTAGTGTTCTCAGGTCAGTATTGTCTAAAATACATAATATTTAATTGTATAAGTTGACCTAGATAATTTGAAACACATGTCATACATAACATCAATCAGTAATTGTTGATTTGTATTGTTGAAATCTAACTTAAATTTGTTGTTGCATTAATAAGTCACTTTGTTTGGATACATAACAGCTGTATGTATTAATAAATTTAGTAAATTTAGTTTATCTCATAATTATATTAAGTTTGAATCATTACTTATAACAACCAAACTTTGATAAACCTTTGTTTGTTATAATATATAGATAATATTGCTAGGTAACACATATTCTGTGCTTACTTACTATTGTATATCTCAAATAACACAGCCAGTCTGTCTGTTGCAAATAATTCATTAATTAATTTGAAGTTCAACTTTTAATTTGTTATAAGTTACAACTTTTGATAACTTTTGTGTTTGTTTCAATATATTGAAACTATTAATTTTGTTGGACAGTAGATACCTGTCACTTGCCTGCACTTGCAGTAAACAGGCTAATACTTTGTTGGTTTCAAAGAATTAAGAAAAATTAAGTTTTGATTGTTAATATTACTTAACGCTTGTCCGGGCTCTTTTGAATTTTGATTATGTCAGCTATCAAGGACTTGCGTGCGGCTGCTGGTGCTATTGCATCAGATTTGCGCTGGTTTGCCTCGGCCAGTGCCTTAGTGAACCGGCCTGATCGCCAGCAGGCCTTACTACAAAGGTACGAGCGGATTGACGATCGCCTGGCAAGTGTGGAACAGCAATTCCGCACTTTCAGCACTTGCTGTCTTGAAGTGTCAGTAAATGAATTCACCGCTGACCAGCGAAATAAGGTCAGCGAAGACTATGCCCAGGTCTTAGACCTGTATGATGCTGTCTCCAATAGTGCGAGACAACTAGTTGCCAATAGGGAAGGGCAACCCGGCCTGAAGCAGGAGCTTCCTAGGTCAGCACCGGGGCTGGTGAGTAGGCTCCCTAATTTGGACCTCCCCCATTTTGATGGCTGCCTAGGAAGCTACCTGGGTATCGTTAATTTGTTCGACAGCCTGGTCAATGACAGGGCTGACCTTCGGCCAGCACAAAAATTGGCATATTTAATGTCGGTTCTGGATGGGGAGGCTAAGGGCCTCATCCAGCATCTGCCCGTGTCTGACGAGGCGTACCAGACGGCTCGGGACCTAATTACCCGTAGGTACCATAAGGCCGCTAAGACGTAGGCGCCCAAGGTCAAGGAGCAGGCTCGCGGTCACACCCGAGCCAATGTTGACCTGCGCCCTCCTCGCTTTGCGGTCACGCAGAGCCCAGCGGAGTGCTCCTACTGCAAAGTCACAGGGCACAGAACGGCCAGTTGTAGGGCATTCTTGGACCTTCATGTCGCCTCTCGTAGGCGCATCGCGAATGCTCGCCGCCTTTGCTTCTCTTGCTTGGGGTCCCACTACCAGCGAGACTGCCCAAACTCTCGCCCCTGTCCTCACTGTGGAGGACAGCATTTGGACATTCTCTGCATGAATGCCAGAGAGGTTGGCCGCTTGTCCAACCAGCCGACGCCGCGCACTGTTTTGCGCGTAGTACGTAGCGAGTTTTAAAACTATTTTTCACAGCTGAAAAACGTTTATTAATTTACACCCGAAATTACATTGACTAAACTAGACCGAACTCAAGCTTTCGCGACCGCGAGATGTAGGATGTTGGCGCGGTAGATGAATGATGCGAACTGGATGATAACTGTATGCTAACTGTGTGCTAACTAACTGGCCGCATGGCGGTAATGGCTTATATATTAATTATAATATGCTTACATTGCATTTCCCTTTAACTAAATTCGGTTATAACACGTCCCCCCTTGAAGACGAAGCTTCATCTTAAATAAGATGAACGCGAAGTTTAATGAAAACAGCGTGCAAGAGCTTGAGTTTTACAATTACGTACTTAACTACTTATTATATTAAGACATAGAAAGTAGTATAAGGTATTAAGAAAATAGTAATATAAAAACAAAGTTTTATATGATTAAAATCATTATAAGTCGAGATTAAAATTATATAAACTAAGTGGAGAGTACTCCTAAAATAAAGATTCTTATAATAATAATTCGATATAGTATAGAATATGGAAATAATTGTCATACATAACTAATAAATGCTTAGATTACGATTTGACTTTTCAAACTGCCTAAATTTTACATTTTTATTTAATTTATTAATTTCGATTTCTGGCAAACTATGAATTGACGTTCTGTCGAATTCATCAGAGTTTTCAGATATGGCAGTTAATTCCATAGGATGGCTTATTGAAGTTTCATTGCTACTTTTACTGTCATTATAACAATGATTGTATATCTGTATACAACAGGATGGGTTAACACATTTCGCAAAACATTTTTTATATAATTTATAGAGTGCATAAACAATAATTGTACTGATTATTATATAAGTTAATGTGGAATAATAATGTCCATATTTAACAATATGAGATTGATTTTGTACATTATTTATTTGGTTTTCTAGGCTATCTAGTTTATGCGATGCTAATTTTAATGATTCTAAATCTACGTTTGTTAACGAGATAGGAGAAAATTCATGAAAACTGTTATTTAAAATCTTATTAAATTTACAACAATCATCTTCTGTTATATCATAGTTAATTGATAATTGACTTGGTAAAATTCTTTTATAATTATGAGAAGGATAGAATTGTAAAGTTTGAAAATACGCAATACATTCATTTTTCAAGGCTAATAGACCAGTACCTTGCAGAGTATAATCCTTAATATCATGGTTACACTTTAATGTTAATTTACTAGGCTTAGATTGGACAAAAATATATTTTCCATCATTTAACTTCTGCCAAATATTAATATTACCATATATTAACTTATTATTACACATCCGGAAGAGATACAGTTACTTCCCTTAACAATTTCGACTCACAAGATGGGTTATTGATTGTCGACAGAACAGAAGGTAAAGGGCATATTAAGTACTTAGTATTGACATTCTTACAACTAGAAATATCATCTAATAATGCATAACTTAACCTATCGTCAGTTATTGCTATAAAGAGTTTAGAGGGATGAATTAATGCATAAGTTAAGAAATTATCTTCTTGAGGAGTAGGTAACGGTAAGTTTTTATAAACATTAAACCTCATAGGATTCACTAACGGAATCTGAATTACAAACATTATTTTGTTATTATAATAATATGCAGTTAATTGCGACAAATCTATAATACTATGTATATTTTGTAAAGATAAAGAGACAGGAAACTCGATATTTGATTTAAATTGTTTACTACTTGAAAGTTCATTGTATAATTTTGTGGGAGTTAAAACATATGGATGTAAAATATTAGCTTTTGCAAATAAAATTGAATTTAAAATTGTATCTAGAATGTTAGAGATTGACAACAATGATCATTCAAGGACATTAAACAAGGAATTAATTTTCTCAATGTTAATTAGATTAGCATTCGTTTTAGAATTTTCTGTAAATATATAATTAAGTTTTGTATTTGTTTATCTAGTTTAATTTCATTTTCATTTAATTTATGCATAGAAATATTAAAGTTATTTATTGTGGACTGAACAACGTGTATGTTGTCCTTCATAAAGAAGAGAAAATATATGATTTTCGTTTTCTTGACATGCTGAAATGGCCTCGTCATATTTTCTAGCGTCATCCGCGTCTAGAGTGCCGAAAAAGAACTTTAATATTTCGCCACCGAATTCGAGTGACCTTTTAGCACGATCATCAATCTTTTCTGAGACCAGGTGAGATAAAGAATTATATTTAAGAGAATTAGCATAAATTAATATTTCTAAAGGGTCAATCGCATTCTTACAATCTAAAGTAACTATAGCTAAATTTCTTGCTTTTTCACAGAAAGCAGATAAATATAAAATAGATTTTTGGATTTTATCCAAATAAGGTTTGATAGGGACGACTTCGACATAAGTAATCACGTTCCAGAAGTCATTGTAAAAATACGCAATTGATATCGGGTCAAAATATATGCCCGGACTGTGAGAAATATACTCAATGGGATCAGCAGAAACCAATCTGTAACAATGACAAATCACGCCGGTTTAATTTCGTTAACATGGTATTTCATGTGTTTTCTGTTAATACTTAAGGAGACGTTATTTTTACCGTGCACTTTGACTATTTTATAGGGTCCTTTCCAAATGGGAGATAAGGGTTTTCTTAATCTATGGTGATGACTTAAATAAACCATATCACCGACTTTGTAAGTTTTAGAACTGGCATTTGCATCATAATATTTCTTAGAGGTTTCTTTACTTTTAATTATATTTTCTAATGCTCTTTCGCGAGAAAAACGCATTCTATACTGTAAGGCGCGAATATAGTCATGGTAAGTTGTGCTTTCGTTTGTTTCGTATAAGCTACTGGGTATAGAAGGCTTATGGCCAAATAATAACTCGAAGGGAGTAAATTCTGTTGTGCTATGGGGAGTTGTATTATATGATAAGATTGCAGTTGCTAGATAGCAATGCCAATCGTCGTGATTTTCGTTCACGAACGACTTGAGATACTCCTTGAGAGTGGCGTGACTCCTTTCTAGAGCACCATTGGTTTGAGGATGATACGGGGTTGAAAATAGGTTTTTGATTTTCAGGATATCAGTTAGTTGCTTGAAGAGATCGGAGGTGAAGCAGGTACCTTGATCGGTAAGAATCATTTTAGGAAATCCGAATAAAGAAAAGAAATGAATTAAGTTTCGAGCAACTTCATCAGTTGAACATGTGATCATAGGGTAAGCGGAAAAAAACTTTGTCAGATCATCCTGGAGGGTAAGTATGTATTTGAACTTTTGAAGGCCAGCTTCGGGCAGAGTACCAACGATATCTAAGGCTAATCTTTCAAAGGGTTTAGTACTCGAGGAGGTAATAACCATAGGGGCTTTATTCGAAGAGCGTAAGGGTTTATTTATTTGACATAATCTACAGTCTTTAACAAATCGTTTGATATCAGAACGCATCGATTTCCAATACTAGGATGCTTTTATCCTATTATACATTCTTTTAACACCTGGGTGACCAGCAATAGTGGTACCGTGATTTTCTTTTAGAATATTAGGGACCTCAGCGGGAGTTGGATATATTATTTGATTTTTATATATATGTAGGTATTTTGATTTGGGTGCCGTGAAAAATGTAAGATATCATGTTATAGATCTTAATGTAAACTAATTTAGTAAATGGCTCCGAAAAATCCGATATAGCTAATTCTTTTTCGTAGTTTTCGTTAGATAAGATTTTGTTACGCAATTCCATAAGTAATTTATAAATAATTCTATAACTAGTTTCATCGTAATGATGTATTTTCGTAAAAAGAAAATAAAATATTCTATTATTAGAATCTACAATGTGAACAGTTTCAAGTTCACGTTCACGGGCTTTTACAGCATTTTCGATGAGTGATAACAATTGCTCGCAATGCGGCATAGAGTAGTCGAAGTCCAGAGACATCGGACATGCTATATATTTTTGTTTGGCTAAATGAAGTGATTGACTATGCTCTTCTATGATTGTATCGTTATTAGATGTAGTTTTTAAGAATTGCTTTTTAAAATATTGTTCATAAGTTGATTTATTTAAATTAGAATTAGAGGTTAACGCATTTACGGGGTACCTGGATAAGGTATCGACATTAGAATTTAATCTGCCTTGTTTGTACACTATTTCATAATTATATTCTTCTAGTTTCAGGCGCCATCGTATAAGACGACTACCTGGGTCTTTAACATTGAACAACCAAACTAAGGGTCTGTGATCAGTAACGATTTTGAATTGGTAGCCATATAAATAGGGACGGAACGTCTTAACGCCAAAAAGAATAGCTAGAAGTCCTTTTTCCGTAGTGGAATAGTTTCCTTCTGCTTTGTTTAGGGTTCGTGACGCATAGGCTATCGGCTTATCCTTGCCGATTTCACCCTGGGAAAGAATAGCTCCAACGGCATAATTAGATGCGTCGGTGGTAAGTATGAAGGGTTTTGAATAATCAGGATATTGAAGGAGAGGTGCTGAGACTAATTTATGTTTTAGAGCTGGGAATGCAAGTTCTTGTTCTTGCGTCCAATGGAAGGCGAAATCTTTCTTTAAAAGGGAGGTGAGTGGTTTGGTAATTTTAGAGAAGTTTTCTATGAATCTGCGGTAATAACCGACTAGACCTAGGAATGATTTTATGTCCTTGGGGTTTTTAGGAGTTGGAAGACCTTCGATGGCCTTCACCTTGTCTGGGTTGGGTGAGACACCTTTATCGGTGATGACATGACCGAGATAAGTAACTTCGCGGCGTAAGAACTCGCACTTATCTGGTTGCAATTTTAGATTATGTTGACGGAACCTTTCAAGGACTAATTTTAGCTTTTCAATGTGACTAGGGAGATCTGGCGAGTACAAAATACAATCGTCTAAATAAATATAGCAGTGTAATCCTTGGAGGCCAGATAGAACTGTATTCATGAGGCATTGGAAGGTGCTAGGTGCATTTTTTGTGTGCGTCAGGATGGCTGGACCATGAGAGATTTTGGAGGTTTGAGCAATACCAAACTTTTGTACCTATTTTATACTATTTGGTACCAGACATCAAAAATTTTGTACCTCGCTAAAGAGGGAAAACTATTACGAGGAAAGTGGCCAGCCATTCTGACTTCAGAATGGCTGGACCAAACCGGTTTCACCTAGTTGTAGGCGTTATAACTAGTTCATCTTTAAGGCGTATCAGAAAAAACAGATTCATCTGTTATTCCCTTTGCAGCATTGTTAAGGTTCGCTCCTCTTTTTTTACTGATGATATTTTTTTTGTTTTCTGTTGGCTTTCTCCTTATAACACCTTGTTTTAATGTACTGATAGCTGTCTTCAATTGTCCCGAAATAGATTCTGAATGTGTTACAATAAATTCATCTACACGATATCTGTCTGTTTTTGTATTTATTTGACATAAGTATTTTTTTATCATTTTAAAATAACTTTCGACATTTGACGAAGTAGGGTCTGATATTTCCGACTCAAACGTTATTTTCATTATATTTGACCATAGAGGGAGCTGTCCCATTAGCCGCGTTAGCGTTGCTAGAAATTCTGGAAAATAAAATAAGTTATCGTGTGTTTTACAATCATCATCGGTAAGAGTAAGCAATAACTTTTCGCGTTCTATAGCATCCTGAAACCATTTAGGAACTTTACTTGAAACAATATGTCGTTTATTATCATCGACATTTAATTCGGTCTCAGCGAATAAAGATTTGTAGTCATCTGACACTTGCGACAATTTAGTTGCATCCTCTATTTTGATTTCAGATTCAGAGGTGTCTTGAAAAGAGGCCAATCTTTTTAATCGAATCTTAGCTTCTTCACACCTTGTTAATAATGCTTGTTCATCATGTCCATCATATTTACTAAGACTGTGACGTCGTGCCCCTCCGTCTGAACTGTGACGTCGAACGAAGGTGGGAGCGAGCGCCTCTGTCCGCGCGCCCCGCACGCCATATATAAGCGTGCGACGCTGTTCAATCTGCCCTCTGCTCCAGCCATCAGTTAAGTCTTCTTCCTATCAAGACCCTGGCCTTCGGAACACCAGTGAACACCAGCTATACTTGTCGGACCACGCCCTGAATTTACTCATGTTCTCAATTAGTAAAAGTCTTAGTTTTAAAGTAGCTGCATTGTATCTACCTATATAGGCAATTATATTGTGAAGTGTACTATTCTAAAAGTGTTTTCATTTGTAAGTAAAACCTGAGTTTCTTCCTTTTTTTGATCGGCGAGTGATTGAGTCTGGCTCACCACATACAAACCAATCACACGTGTGACAAGACAAACTGTCACCATATCAATTATACTTAATTCTTTTCACTACATCGTAATCTTCGCAGCGTTTGACTTCTTTTAAACATTTAATATAAAAGAATTTTACCCTCTGGTCTATGTGTTTGAAGCAAGAAAGGTTAAAAATAATTTTAATAAAGTGGCTAGTGTCGATCCGAATGTAGCACTCGTCAGGTATTTGCTGTTTTGTTTCTAATCTGATGTAACAGTCTTGAACGTACTCTGCCGTGGATTTAAATTGAGTAAATGATTTTACTACAGCACCAATTAATGCCGAGGAATCGTCAACGATGACTTCATTCGGAGTTGCATTATTTTGACTGCTACACCAAGTATCAAGCCATTTATATATCGAGTCTAAAGTATGACTATCTGATATCATGTGTGTTATCGGCACGCTACTTTCATTGTAAACGGACATCATCACGCATGAGTATAAAAACATCTGTTTAGTTAATACGAGATCTCTGTTAGCTCCAAATGGTTTAAAAATGCTTCCTGTGGCGTCGATACTCAACACAGTTCTTGCACTTTTTCTATAATCGTTATAGTATTGTTCTTGAGCAAGAGACCAATAGTAAATACAAAAAGGAAATACTGATATGAATCTAATAAGTGTATCATATGGAGGTAATCGTGTCATAATCCATAAGGCAATTATAGGATTAGGATCGTAATATGAAGTTTTTCGATGTTCATATTTAATTTGTTTTAAGCAGCCTATTGTAGGTAGGTAAGTGATTCGGTTCTGAATCATTAATGTCCATTATAAGGTCGCTCAGTCTATTTCTAACCGTTACAGCATATTCCGATTTTAATTCATCACTAAGCTCACAGCGTTTTGTGGGTGAAAGCTTAATTTTTTTTGCTAAGTTGTGTTCGAATTCTTCATCACAATCGCGTATGGTACAAATGCAATGAGCGATTTTTGCCGTTGGCCACTTAATTAAAACTTCCACCTTTGCTTTGCACTGCTTACAAGAACCAAAACACTTCACATTCACCTCTTTTTTAATTGAGTAATTTTTAAATGTCCAACTGCACGGGGAACGTACCTATTTTTTTCCAAATTTCCTCTCTTAGAAGGTCAGCCCACTCGTGCTTTGGCAGCAACGTTTTACAACGAAAATCAGATAGGCGCTTAGTGCGCTTTACGCAACGATCAATGGGCTTAATTTTGTTCCATTGATAAATATCCAGAAAAAAATCGAATGTTTTGCAATCAGATGGGTTTTTTATTATAATTTCTTCTGAAGATTCAGATCCAGTATCTTCTTTGTGGTTATAAAAGTATTCATAATTTCTTGTAAGCGATAAGTATAGTGATCTTTCCGACATTTTGTACGACAGTTCTTGGCTAATATCTTTAAACACCGGGTCACATGGCGAAGGAATATCGTTTTTCTTACGAAAATACTTCTCAAACTTCACAAAAATTTTCTTTTGTTTGTCTAACGGAACTACGCTTTTTCGACCTCTTCTTTTCATCTTGTAAATATAGAAAATAAACACTAATCACGTAATCACTACCGAACAACGTTTTAAAATAAATTTATTAGAGCTATCTTATAACGATGACCAAGTACGAACTAAAGTTATTATCATAATTATGAAAACAGGTAGGTATATGTTACGTATACCCTCATTTTTTTTAAATAATGTTCGACTGTGTTGTACTATCTATATCAAATTTAACTAGAGTTGAACGACAAATGCAAATATAAATGCTCGTATTGAGTAGTTTAAAATAATTATGTTGAGTAATACTAAACAGTTTTGAGGAAGTAAGGATACCATTGTATTAACTAATGAACAGTAAATACAGGACTATTTTTAAATCATTAACTAAATCAGAGAGTGTTTCTACCCATGAATATGAGCATATTCAGGAACCAACTGTGAAAGCCCAAAAAACCCTGCTATTTCTTACATTTTGGTCGAGTAGGTATTGAACTTGTATAATATGTAATAGGATGGCTGTTTTCTAGGGCTTCGTACCCAGAGGGTAAAACAGGGCCCTATTACAAAGAATTTTTACAGATGATTTATTTCTCTTGCCGCTATAACAACAAATACTAAAAAACAGAATATAATAAATATTTAAGGGGGCTCCCATACAACAAACGTGATTCTTTTTTGCTCGATATTGATAACGGCAACAGGTAGAAACTTGAAATATTCACAGAATATTTAGTTATATTCTCTTTAAAAATACAGGCAGCGATAGCCTAGTGGAGATACCAACAGACTGCCATGCAGAGGGTATCGGGTTCGAATACACGGCGCGCACCAATGAATTTTCGGAGTTACGTGCGTATTGAATTGTTAATTGCCTCCGTGGTCCAGTGGATAGTGTATGCGACTGCAGATCGGAGGTCCCGGGTTCGATTCCCGGGTCGGGCAAAATTGTTACTGAGTTTTTCCAAATTCTCAGTAGCAGCACGAAGTCTGGTGATGTGCCCGGTAATGGCAATAGGCTCGCCCCCTATTATGTGGGACCTAAAAATTCATTGCGAAATGTGAGTGTGATGTTACACCTCTGTCTACCCCTTCGGGGATACACGCGTGAGTAGATGATTGATGATGAAATGATGAATTGTCAATTATCGCTTGTCCCGTGCCTCGGAAAACATGTTAAGCTGTCGGTTCCGGTTGTCATGAAGATCTTTGACAGACGTTACAGGGCGTCAGTACCTTCTAAAAAAACTGACACTAGTCTAACCTATGGAATATCGCTATGCCTTCGGGTTGCGGAGGTCAGACAGGCAGTCGCTCTGTGGAAAAGCTAATATTCAGCCAAATCCGCTTCGACTAGGAAGCGGACCCTAGGTTGAAACTGGGATAACGCCAAGAGAATGATGATCGCTTTAAAAATAAGTAATTAAATTAAAATAAAACAAGTATTTAACTGCCTACTACCTGCCAAGTACTACTACCTACCACCTACATAGTCGTCAAGTTTTCTTAAATGTAATTTCAATTTCTGAACGCACGCATAAAATGTTTGATAGGTAGGAACAGTTTGTATGGGAAAATAAATATTTTGATTGTATTTCGATTTTCCATGCAATTTCACAATATTTTTTCACTACTGGCTTAAATAACACTCCTTTTGGGCTTCGCCGCAGTCGGGTAGAAAAAGCGGGCAAGTGCGAATTCTTCTTGTAGGTGTAACTTATTTACGGTTTATCGAAAAAATATAAGAAAAACATATGTTCAGGTACTAATTAGGTACTATATTTTAACGAAAAGATGAACTAGTTATAACGCCTACAACTAGGTGAAACCGGTTGGGTCCAGTCATTCTGAAGTCAGAATGGCTGGCCACTTTCCTCGTAATAGTTTTCCCTCTTTAGCGAGGTACAAAATTTTTGATGTCTGGTACCAAATAGTATAAAATAGGTACAAAAGTTTGGTATTGCTCAAACCTCCAAAATCTCTCATGGTCCAGCCATCCTGACGCACACCATTTTTTAAGCCAAAAGGCATTCGGGTAAATTCGTAGTGACCAGACGTTTCATTTGTGCCTACAATTGTGAATCCTGTTTTTGCCGCGTCAGCAGGATTTAAAGAAATTTGGTGGAACCCACTTACAAGATCTAAGGTCGTAAAATACTTAGAATGCCCTAGTTGGTCAAGGATATCTGTTATTAACGGTATAGGGTAGATCTCGGAGACCGTGACGTCGTTAAGGCGACGATAATCGATAACTATACGCCATTTTCGTTTCCCCGAGGCGTCTGCCTTCTTCGGGACAACCCATACAGGGGCGCTCCATGGTGATTGAGACGGGCGTATGATATTTTGTTCGAGCATTTTGGTTATTTGACTGTCTACTTCTTCTTTGTGGCACTCTGGAAAACGGTAAGACTTTACGTGGATTGGGGCGGCATTCCCTGTGTTTATAGAGTGATTGATAGTGCTAGTACAGGTGAGAGGTTCACCTTCAAGATGAAAAACGTCTGTAAACCGAGAACAACAGTCTAACAGAGTTGCTTTTTCTTCTGGATTTAGGTGAGAGGTTCGAATTTGATTTAGAAGTTGATTATGTCTATCAATGACAGGAAGTGAAGCTTTATTTATAGTCTCAATGTCTGATGATGTCAGACACTCTGTGAAGTTATTTTCCATACGTGTAAGATTAACGGAATAGTTATTTATTTCGATCTCGGATTCAGTAGTATTTAGAATAGAAATATGGGTATGGTGACGACGCAATTCGCGACATAAACGCCTTCAGAAATCTTATGGTCGAGAACTAAGGCTTCTTTAAGAAAAGGTAATTCATCACTATTATTTGACACTCCACATTCAATTACAGCTTCAGAACGAGCTGGGATTTTGTAAATTGGCAACTTGAAACGTAAAGGTAAAGTATGATTTTGAATTATTAAACATTCCTTGTCATAGTCTATGACTGCTTTAAGATGACCTAGAAGATCTGTGCCTATTATGCCATCATAATCGAGGCTAACATCATTCTTTACGACGTGAAATTTATAAGAATATACTTCCAAAGATAAGTAAAACTGCATTTGGAAGGTGCCTAATGTTTGACAAAACGTGCCACTATCATTGATTCCTTTAAGTCGCACTATTTCTGAGGATAGTTGAGGCTTTTTATAAAGACTTTCTTCTTTAACTAAAGAAATGGTCGAACCAGTGTCGATTAATAGAACTAGTGACCTGGTAGTATGCTTAGTAAATAAGAAAACATGTGGAAGTGTTACCTTTTTAATAAACGAATTCATTTCGTAAATTGGTATATCATTCTGATGAGACTTAGAACATTTCAGGCGTGACGGTGACAGATCATCTGGCGGATAAGAGGTAAGTTTGCTTTCCGAGTTACCATCACTATTCTTAAAAGGTAAGTTATGATTGCTACACGGTTCCGTACAAGATTTAGAATTAGTATAAGATTTGGTATCATGAGATTTAGTATAATCGTAAGATTTAGTAATATCATAAGATTTAGAATTATCATAAGATTTAGCATTATCATAAGGTTTGGTAAAAGATTTAGGATTATCATAAGATTTAGCATAAGATATAGAATTATCGTAAGATTTAGTATACGATTTCATATTATCATAAGATTTAGTATAAGATTTAGCATAAGATTTAGCATTATCGTATGATTTAGCATAAGATTTAGAAGTATCGTAGGATTTAGCATAAGATTTCGTATTATCATAAGATTTAGCGTAAGATTTAGAATTATCATAAGATTTGGTATAAGATTTAGCATTATCATAGGATTTAGTATACGATTTAGGATAAGATATAGTATTATGATAAGATTTGGTATGACTCAGATTCCTGTTTTGGAACTGAGGTGAATAAGATTTAGAAAGAATCGTGTCATTTTTAAATGCTGTGGATTCCGATAGACACGCACTCAGAATCCGATTTGGTTTAAAGGTTCAGAGGCTAATGTTTCATTAGCGTCTGAGTGGTTCACGGCCATATCATTCGTATGGCAAAAGTTTACATTAGCGTTGCCTCTGCGCGTATCACTACTCTGTGCCTGAGGTTTTTGTATATTACGGCGTTGATTATTGTACTGCCATTTGCGACACTCGGTTATCAAATGACCGGGATTTTTGCAATATGCGCAGATTTTCCGTGGGAAATTATTAGGATTTTGGGACGATTGAGTTTGCATGGGAAAACGATTTTGATAAGTATTAGGATTAGTAAAATTCGTATTATAAGATTTCACGTTTTTGTTTTTATTCCGAAAACATTCAGAAGACAAGTGACCTTGTTTGTTACAGGTCGAACATGTTTTTGGCGATTTTAAGGAAAATTTGGAAGCGTTAAATAATTTTTCTTCCTCAATAGCATGTGTGACGGCCTCGTTTAGCGTTTTAGGGTTACGACATCGAACTATATGCGAAAAACTCGGATTTAGACCCATTAGGAAAGTGTTGAGTGCCAAGTCTTCGATACCGGCGACTCTACCAACTAATTCATCCTTTTTATCACAGGAGAAATGCACATCTGATAACAAACGCGTTAAGCATGATTCAATTCGCAAAGAGTATTGTGAGACAGTTTCCGACGGCAAGTTTTGCTTGCAATTTTGAAGGTCGGACAAGAGATGTGTAGAATGTTTCTTCTCGCTAAAGTTTTGTTTTAGAAAATCTTTAAGTTCTGACCAGTTACTAAAAGTTTTTAAAGAACACGCTACTTGTGCCTTACCTTCCAATTGGGAAATGATAAATTTACATAAAATAGTCTACTGTTCGTCAGAGGCGAGTGAAATGTCATTGTCACAGTTTGTGAGGAATGCGGGGAGAGTCTCCCTTTTACCATCATATGGTTTAATAAATTTAGTAAGGAAATTCAGCGTTGTGGCGTTAGCCATTTTTGTAGGCTCTTTAATATCTTTTTCAGATTTTACTGAATATTCGGAATTCGTCATAAATGGTGAGTACTTTACAAATATTTAGATAACTTTAAGATTTAGTAGATATGACCTTAGGATAGATTGATTACTAATATAATAATTAGGATATAAGATTTAGTTTATAAGATTTAGTTTTTAGGATTTAGTTTATAAGATATAGAAAATAATATTTATTACAAAGTCAATTTAAAATACGTGCTTATAATTAGATTTTCCTTTTAGAAGTTACGAAATGACACACACGCTTTTTAGAATGCTCTGCTTTTATCACAAAACACTGCACAAACACAACACAACACAAAGAGTTTGGAAATAAGTATAAGACTTACGTTGATGTTGATTTCGTGTTCCACATGAAGACGAAGAGAATAAGGTGAGTTAGTTGCATCATAGGGTGCGGATGTCACCCTGTAGTTGAAGACGTCGAGCTGCTTTACACCCAGAGGGTTTTCAAAGCTCAGTAGAAGTTTTGGGAACGGTCTCGATCGGTGCGGCGCCGGCTCACGCTTAATAGCGGAGGCTGACGGTCGGCTACACTCTAGTCAAGGTCAAGGCTGCAAGGGTAAGCGCTGGCTCACGCTATAAAGCGGAGGCTGACAGTCGGCTAAGGGGGTGTACTTGCGTGTATCGATGGGGGCTCACGCTGCGAGGGGCGGAGACTTATCCTCTATCTGGTGTGGTGCGGGCTCACGCTATGAGAGCGGAGACTGATCGTCGACCTTGCGCTGCTAGTACACTTTCACTACGCATTGTTCAGATGCTGCGGTCTGAATACGGATCCAGAAAGCCAACAGCATCCCACTTCTGACACCAATGTTTTGCGCGTAGTACGTAGCGAGTTTTTAAAAAAAACAATTTTTCACAGCTGAAAAACGTTTATTAATTTACACCCGAAATTACATTGACTAAACTAGACCGAACTCAAGCTTTCGCGACCGCGAGATGTAGGATGTTGGCGCGGTAGATGAATGATGCGAACTGGATGATAACTGTATGCTAACTGTGTGCTAACTAACTGGCCGCATGGCGGTAATGGCTTATATATTAATTATAATATGCTTACATTGCATTTCCCTTGAACTAAATTCGGTTATAACAGCACGGGCGGGTGTTTTGAAGGTGGCAGCCGAGGCTCACCGGCACGTAGCCGAGAGTCGCCTCGCTCAGTTGATCGCCGCTCACCCCGCTTGGAGAACCTTAGCGTGCGCACGCCTCCTCTCTCTCGCGCACCTGAATGTGCTGTTCAGCGTCACCAGCACCATGACTGCTGCCCTAGGTACTCCCCTCCTTTGGCGGAGCGTCCCCGCCTTGACTCGCACCCACCTCGTTTTGGGCGGGTGCGTCATTATGACCCCCCACAGATGGCGCGCGGATCAAGTCATCGCGCTTTTGAGGACTTCAAGCCGCACCCTCGCTTTGACTTGCCCGGTCCTGGCCAACGGTCGCCGCCCAGGCAACAATAGGAAATTAACTCCTGCCCTATAACGCCAACCTCCCCCATTGAGACCGTTATCCTACCAACGGTTGCTGTTAGGGTCTGGGGACCCACGGGGACCTCTGTTGTTGTCCGTGCTATATTGGACACAGGTTCACAAGGTTGCATTGTTTCCACTTATTTGGTAGGGCAGGTTAAATTGAATATGGGCTCTTTTCCAAATTGTATACGGGGAATAGGTGACGTAACATCTAATGTTGAAGGGCAAGTTAAAGTTTTGTTTGCCCCTGTTGGATCTTCACACCCGAGGATTAAAACCTCGGCTATTGTGTTGAAGAATATTTTGGGTATGCACCCACAGAAACAGCTACCCGCTGCTGTGGTGAATTTGACGTCGGGATTGGAACTGGCAGACCCCAAATTTGACACACCGGGACAAATCGACTTGTTGATTGGCTCTGATGTCCTCGGTGGAATTTTGATTGGTGGGAAACGGGTCTTGGTGCCAAATGGTTTGACTGCCATCCCGACCATATTTGGATTTGCTTTGATGGGACCTGTACCTAGGGACCCCCCTCCACCCGAACTTGATAATTTGTTGGCTGTAGGCTCTGCTCTCTCTGATGCAGTTCAGAGGTTTTGGGAGGTAGAGGAGCCCCCTCAAGTTGCCCGTTTGAATCCAGAACATGAGGAGTGCGAGCTGTTCTTCCAGAACAACACTGGTCGACTCCGTTCTGGTCGGATTATCACGAAGCTGCCCTTTCTGTCTGTTCGGCCTCCGCTTGGTGAGTCACGACCTTTAGCCGAAAAGAGATTGTTGGCTATGGAGCGTCGCATGGGTCGTGATCCGGAGCTCAGACAGAAGTATATTGAGTTCATGAGAGAATATGAACAATTGGGACACATGTCTGTGTCAAATTTGGATTGGCGTTCGGTGGAGCATTACTTTCTCCCGCATCATGCGGTATTGAAGCCATCGACTGGCAAGCTGCGCACAGTGTTTGATGGTTCTGCGCAGACTTCAACAGGCGTATCCTTGAACCAGTGCTTGCATTCTGGTCCCAAGTTAGTCAAGGACCTTTGTGACGTCATCACCAGCTTCCGACGACATCAGGTTGTCTTTGTAGCCGACATAAAAATGATGTTCAGGCAGACTATTATCCTCCCTGATGACCGTCGCTTCCAGCTGATCCTTTGGAGAGAGTCTCCTCGCGATTCCATGGTCGTCTACGAGCTCAATACGAATACGTACGGGTTAAGGTCAAGCCCCTACTTGGCAATACGTTCTCTTTGGGAGCTCGCAGACCGCGAAGGCCTACGTTTCCCACGAGCCTCTGCCATCTTGAAGGACGATATTTACGTCGATGACATTTGCTCGGGCGCCTCCACAGCGGACGAGGCGATCCTCCTGCGGGACGAATTGATAGGTATTTTGGCCTCCGCTGGTTATGAGTTGCGCAAATGGATTTCCAACTCACCAGCGCTTTTGGAAGGCTTGCCAGAGGATCATCAGCAGGATCCACATTTGTTTGAGATTGTTGACAACCCCGCCATGATGGCTGTTCTCGGCGTTCAGTACAGACCAGTCCAAGACATATTTACATATAACGTAGACTTGAAATTGCCGTGTTCTTGGACTAAACGTCTCGTATTGTCTACTGTCGCCAGAACCTTTGATCCGAACGGTTGGATCTGTCCAATTATATTTTGGGCAAAATGCTTCTTGTAGAAGCTTTGGACAGCAGGATTGACCTGGGACGAACCTCTGCACGGCACTCTTGTTGAGGAATGGACCTCTTTTGTATCCTCACTTCCTGCCGTCAACGAGATCTCCTTGCCTCGTCCCATCCTTCCTCCCGGGAAGTACAAGGCCACCCTTCACGGGTTTTGTGATGCCTCGGAGCGTGGGCACGCGGCCGTGGTGTACTTGCGCACAGTTAGTGCCTCAGGTCAGGTGAGGGTTTCCCTGATCATGGCGAAGAGCAAGGTTGCACCCCTTCGTACATCTTTGACCATCCCAAAATTGGAGCTCTCGGGAGCAGCCCTACTTGTACGTTTATTGAACCACGTGTCTAACACTTTGGGTAAAAGCATTTGTATTAATGGGACTTACGCCTGGACAGACAGCCAAATTGTTCTTTGTTGGTTGAAGGCTTCTGTCCACACCTTGGAGGTATTTGTCGCTAATCGCGTTTCCCAAATCCAGAAATCCGAAGTCAAACTTGTTTGGAGACACGTGCCAGGTGAGCTCAACCCCGCTGATTGTGCCTCGCGCGGATGCTTGACGCCTAGTTTGATAGGTCATTCGCTGTGGTGGGGTCCGGAATGGTTGAGTCGACCAGAAATTGATTGGCCTCGAACGCCTGTTTTGAATACTTCTAATTTGCCGGGTCTACGAACACTCGCTCTTGAGAAGGTGGAATGCGCCTTAGACCCCGATTTTTTGTTAAATCGTTACAGCTCCCTCGACAAGTTGTTAGGTGTCACTGCTTGGATAAAGCGTTTTGTTTTTAATTTTAGGCACCCACAACAGAAACGACTGACACCGTTTCTCTCACCACAGGAACGACAGGAGTCTCTCACCTTTTGGGTTCGTTCTGTGCAATTGGCGCATTTTGAGAAGGAGATTGCTATCCTTAAATCAGGGAGATGGAAATTGTCGGGAGCTGTATCTAAATTGAACCCCTTTTTGGACGATACGGGTATCTTGCGCGTTGGAGGGCGTCTCAAGAACGCCAACCTCCCTTACGGGGCTCGTCACCCCTCTTTGTTACCTAAGGACGGTCATTTGGTACGCTTGTTGGTAACTGACCGTCACCTTAAAAATTCGCATGCTGGTTGTAATGCTTTGTTGGCCATTTTGCAACGCGAATTTTGGATCTTGTCTGCCCGAAGAGTTATTCGGAGTGTAGTCTTTCGCTGCATCCCTTGCTATAAGCTCAAGGCATGCAGCCGTTGATGGGGGACTTACCGGCAGATCGCGTAACTGAAAGCAGGACGTTTGACGGTGTTGGCACGGACTTCGCAGGTCCCTTTTTGGTGAAAACGTCGACACTTCGAAACAGCAAGACTGTTAAGGCCTACTTGTGCGTTTTTGTTTGTCCTTGCTTACAACCGAGGCGTTTGTAGCCACATTTGACAGATTTGTATCCCGCAGAGGGCTGCCTTCCTTGATCCGTTCTGATTGCGGCACTAACTTCAAGGGCACCTATAATTATTTGAATGATGTTGTTAATTTCCTTGAAATCAACAAAGCTGATATAGGTGATAGGCTTGCCCGACGTGAGATAAATTGGTTGTTTTCCCCACCAAATTGTCCACTCTGGGGTGGTATTTTTGAAGCCGCTGTAAAATCGGCCAAAACACACTTGCGCAGGACAATCGGTGAGTCTGTCCTTACATTTGAGGAACTCGCAACTGTGTTTTGTAAGATTGAGGCCGTTTTGAACTCTCGGCCATTGTGCCCGATCTCCTCAGATCCGAATGATTTGGAGGCCCTTACGCCGGGCCATTTTTTGATTGGTCGCCCAGTTTGGCCTTGCCTGAGTACCCCTATATTGATACGAGACCTGGTCGTCTCTCGCGTTTTGAATTGGTACGCCAGATTACTCAGAGCTTTTGGAAACGCTGGAATTTGGAATATTTGCACATACTCCAGCAGCGCGTTAAGTGGACCGACAAGACCGATCCACCCAAGATTGGTGACCTCGTTTTGATCAAGGAGGCTAACCTTCCGCCACTCAGATGGCGCAGGGGGCGCATCCTTCGTTTGGTAACTGGGGCTGATGGAGTTCCCCGATTTGCTGAGGTCTTGGTGGACGATTCGATTCTGAGGAGAGCGGTTGCAACATTGTCACGTCTACCAACCGATTAGCGGACCGGTAGGCCGGTCCGGGGCGGGCGGATGTTTGAAATAGAATTAGTTTTTATTATAAGTCAAATCGATTAGATCGATTGAGTAACATTTTGTTTAGTCTTTTGAAAATTTCTGACAATGGTCACACTGAACTGTCACTTCCGTTCTTGCCTTGAAAAATTACCACGTTGTCGTCTCGTACGTAAAATATCGCCTTTTGAATTAACGCGAATTGAATTAACTTGTATAATTGAACTAAATTGAGTAAACCGTCTTGAATGCCGCCTGATCTAGTGCTGGCAACGGTAAATTGTGATAAAAGACATTGTGAACTATTGATTGACATAAATTTATCGCCCCTTTGAAAGCACATAAACCAGCTTCGCGAATTTGTTTTGTTTGCCCGGCAAAAGTTGAGTTGAACATTGACATTTGTAAAACTGAATTGTGATTTGTGAATCCTGTGAACGTGCATCGTGCCCTCGTACCAACGGAGAGGACATCAAGTTGGAAGGAACAGCTAAGTGGATAATTCATTCAATCTATCGTGGCCACCTTAGGTTTGTTTGTTTTTCCCTAACTTAGTTCCACTCCTGGCATCAGTAAGAGTTGGTAAGACATTTTATTAATATTAGGTGTAGTTAGGATTATAATTCATCGCTGTGCAACGCAGTGCATTGTGTCTGGATCCTTGTCTATCGTGGTCAGGTAGATGTATTACACCTTCCACTGCAACTCTGTTCCGAAAATCCCTACCTGGCTACGGTAATTCTAGACACCTTAACTACTTTCTCCTTAGTCCTAAAAGTATTCTGAAATTCCTTGTTAACTACATTAAATAAATTATTGAAATTTTCATTTGGCGAATCAATCTCCATTAAATCAGGATTCATAGCATTCATTCCAATCAAAATTTTATACCGGAATTCATTAAACTTATGCCTAGGTAATGGCCTAACTAACACTTTCTGTATGATGCTATCACTATAATACGGAAACCTTGCTAATTGAGCACAGTGATCCGAAGTTAATTCAGAACTAACTAATTTATTCGAAACTTTACAATTACTAAATATATTGGCAAGACAGGTGGATGATGTTGCTGTAATCCTAGTTGGTTCAAGGAACAATTTTTTTAAATTAAATGATCTAGTAGTCATTACTGAATGATCAAGAATATTTACATTAAAATCACCACAAACTATAATACCTTTCTTATTGCTCCTAATTTTAGTAATTGCATCTTCAATAACTGATTCAAACAAGCTAAAGTTACTTAACGGTGGACGATATACACATATGATAATATGCTGCTCAAGTTCTACACATGACAGTTACACAGTGCGTTCTATAGACAA
This sequence comes from Euclidia mi, assembly GCA_944739405.2. Taxonomy (NCBI): domain Eukaryota; kingdom Metazoa; phylum Arthropoda; class Insecta; order Lepidoptera; family Erebidae; genus Euclidia; species Euclidia mi. Next base: position 331,455 of record OX123188.2, on the reverse strand, counting down.
ACTTGCTATGTCTTTCCGTTCTTTACATGTTAAGCTATTTGAAACAATAATCAAGGATCCACCATGAATAGCGTGTTTCCTAGAGAAGGCACTGTGTACCGTTTATTGCGAGTTATTTAAGAATTTAATTTGGTACTCTTTTAGCCAGTGTTCTGTAATACACATAACTTGTATACTGTGATTTTCTAAATATAAACTTAATTCTAAATCTTTGCCAGATAGACCTTGTATGTTTTTGATGTGCTACATTCAGTTGAATTTGTCTACCCTTTGTCCTAGTGTTAAGTTTAAAGAACTTGTGTCAGTATATTCAATAGAAGAATTAAGATAGGAACTATTTATTTTGTACCGCCATTTGTACATTCTGTTTGTGTTCTGTTTTTTATAATGTAATTTTTGTAAGGTGTACAATAAAGAATAATCTATCTATCTATCTATTTACAGAAGCTAAATTCTTGGGTACCCTACATGTACCTGTGTCATTTTGTAAATTAAAAAAGCCAAATCTCTTTTAATTTACAGAGAAGAGAAGAGATTTGGCTTTTCTGTTGAGAATTATGTGAAGAATTTGACGATGAGAGGCGATTAATCCAATAAGGTGAGGACGGTGATGGACAAGCATAATTGGTTGCTGAAGAAGACGGACGTTTACTTAGAATTATATGAGAAAGTGAAGACACTTACTGAGGACTTCAGTTGCGAAGCCGTCTTAATAGTAATCCATCAATATCATACATGATTTCTTGCCTCTTATTATATGAATATCTTCTGAGTTTGTTAGCAAGAAGCCTCCCATACAACTCGCAGTCGTCCTCTATTTTATTTTGTAGGTCTCTATTGAGCAAATCCTGGTTTAACGTATTAGAAGCCATTGACATGTCCATTTCTGTTTTTTCTAACTCAGGTGGTTTAACTGAACGTCTCCTCTGTACAGGGATTTTAATATTCATGTCCTTTGTTCCTGCCTCACTACTATCATCACTTGGAGTTTCCGTTTCTTGTTCTGTCTTTTCTCCAATACCTGCCTTTTATGCAAGCGATAATGAACTCTGCAAAAAAAAAAACTTTTTTTTAGAATCCCATAAGTCCTGGTGAATGGCTGGAAATAAGCAATTACCGCCGCCCATGGACACAAGCAACAACATAGGAGTCACAAGTGCATTGCCGCCCCGTGGGGTAGAGAAAAAGGATAGGATAAGGAGTGGGATGAGGGAGAAGGAATAGGGGATAGGGCCTCCGGCACTCTCACTCACCGAACGAAACGCAACAGTTTAGGTACTGTTACTTTACGTCGATTTTCTGTGAGAGGGTAGTACTACCCCAGTCGAGCCGGCCCATTCATGCTGCAATCAGCGAGGCTCTACTACCTTTGTAAAACCTAGTTGTAAATTTCCTGAAAGTAATTCTAATATGCCTTATGTTTTTCTGGGTAATGGCGCTTTTGCTCATATCATGAAGCCCTTTTCTGGACGTCATCTGTTAGGCACCCCAGAAAGAATGTTTTAATCAACAACTCTCACGTTCTCGTGCAGTTGTAGAGAATACTTTCGGGATATTATCGTCAGTATTTAGAGTATTTAACAGACCTAATCCACTAGATGTCGTCACAGTTGTTTATTACTAGATACATATTTTTTTTTTAAAAGAGCAAATCATCTCGCAAAATTTATACTCCACCCGGTACTCGGTAGTACATGGTAGTACTTACTGACAGATATATGATAAAAATTGGGCAAGTGCGAGTCGGACTCGCGCACGAAGGGTTCCGTACCATCATCTATAAAAGAAAATCACGTTCGTTGTATGTATACTTAACTACTTTTTAAGTTTCTACCTGTTTATTGAGATCGAGTAACAAATTCCTTAAAAATTACGTTTGTTGTATCGGAGCCCCCCTTTATTATTTACTTTTTTTATTAAATTATTTATTTTGAAAGGTAATATACAACTACATATTCTGTGAAAATTTAAATTGTCTACCTGTTACAGTTAGTAATTTTGAGCAAAAAATACGAAAAAAACACGTTTTTTTATGGGACCTCCCCTTAATATTTTCATTTTTTTATTTTTAGTATTTGTTGTTATAGCGGCAAGCGAAATACATAATTTGTGAAAATTTCAGCTTTCTAGCTATCACGGTTTATGATATACAGCCTGGTGACAGACATACAGGCGGACAGACAGACAGCGGAGGCTTAGTAATAGGGTTCCGTTTTTTACCTTTTAGGTACGGAACCCTAAAGGCTGCTACACACAGTGCCGGCGGCATGGCCGGCGGCACACAAAGCCGGCGGCCTGGCCGCACGAATGAGCCGCCGGCATGGCTGCGCGGGTAGGCCGCCGGCCGACTGCGGGTTGCAACTTGCTACTTGTGTGTGGTCGTTCTATTAGGGTTGTCAACCATACTTTATAATAACGATTCCTACTTTATTTTTGGCAATTATACTTTATAATTAAATTTGTATACAAATAAAGTAAGTATATGAAAATACTTTACTTCCAACCCTTACTGTGACGTGTAAAACCAAACACTAATTATGAATACTTATCTATATAACGTTACACATAATTTAAATGGATGATGGAAACTATTTAGGCTCAGAAAGTTCTAAAAGAAATTCACCACTGATGGTAAATATTTTTTACAGAAAAAGGCAATTGGCAATAGTATAGATTCACGCCTGTATCCCCGAAGGGGTAGGCAGAGGTGTAATATTACACCCACATTTCGCCATGAATTTTTAGGTCCCACCTATTAAGGGGCGAGCCTATTGCCGTTAACCCGAAGTAGCACTTTTGCCCAACCCGGGAATCGAACCCAGGACCTCCGATCAGCAGTCGCATACACTATCCACTGGACCACGGAGGCGATTTATACTTAAAATCATATCTCCGTATCCGTCCTCGCCACTTCAGAAAAGAGTTCAGTGATGATTCCAAAGTGGCGAGAAGAATCGAATTTGCAATAATGATGTATAAGTTTATTATTCATCAGCAATTAACAGTCCACTGCTGGACTAGGCCTCTCCTCTGAAAGGAGGAATTGGCCTACTATACCACGCTGGACAAACGGGTTGGTATAGGGTTTGTATCAAGTTTTCCTTCTCTTACAGTGCTGTTCTCTGCATAATAATAAGCTCCCTCTGTCGGTTCTTACGACACCCATGGGATGATATGGGGTGATGACATTCCGTATTCTTAATCCGTCACCACACGGAATAATATGTATAAATGTATAAGTTAATTAGTTTATAATTCGTGGACATGAAAACGAGTAATACCTACTTACTAGGTACCTGAATAAAAAATATTGAAATTTATTTATTTGTTTTACTTACACTTCGTTCAGCTGCAGATATTTATTATGCTTTTGCATGTATATTTTTCTTTTAAAAATGCCTCCATCACATCATAAAATACCCAAATAGGTGTGGTTAAAAAAAGTGGTTCTCATGACATGTCACATGTCATGTCTTTGTATTTTTTTCAAATAAATATTAGATAATAATAATGATAATAATTAACAAATACAAGCAATAATACAAGAAAGACATAACATAAGCAAGCGTTGTGTTTGAAATAAAACTAAGCTGTATACCTGTCCAAAAATTTGCAGAATTTGATAAAAGTAAAATTATATGCTCAAAAAAGACACTCCGTCTTCCGTGGCCTACTGCGTCTCGCAGCATCATTTGCAAGAAGAGCACAACTGAGCACTGAAGCACGTTATAATTATTACAATTCGGGCTGGCCGGCGAGGGGCTGGTTGGCCGATGAAAAACTATGCCGGCCTCCGCTAGCGTTCTGGCCGCCGGCTGCAAACCGCCGCGTCGGAAAATAAAAACTAATTAATTTGTGACAAACGGCAACACTTGTATATATTGTGTTTATATAATTTTATAGTTTGTTGTTTTAAGTGTTTTAAGTTTTTAAGTTTTCTGGATTATGTCGTGCAACGTTGGCAAAAGTGTTGCAGAAATAGGTGCCAGCCTACCTTGCACATCGACAACGCTGGTGCGCTGCCCTATTTGCTCCCAGGCACGTTATTTTAAAGGTGAGCGGGGCTTAAGGGTACATTTTGGTAAAGTTCATAAACACCAGAATGTACCTTCTGGCCCCAATACATCAATACACAATAGTACACACACTGAGCAAACAGTCTCCTGCGAAATTCTTTTTGGCAATATTTGGGTATTTACCCAAATATTGCCAAAAAGAAAAAAATCAGTTCCGATTATCAAACGAATTCCCCGTGGCGCAAGGCCTTCAGTGGCTCAAAATCTAGCACAGTGCATAGGCCTTGTGGTACGGGAGAATTCAGTGACGGCTTGGGAGCAACTTTTCACTTTCCCTTACAGAATTTTACACGCACAAGATGATCGGCTATCAAAAAAAACACTAACAACCAAAATAAAAGAAAACTGCAATGTTTCGGCGTCAAAATTACTGGACTATACACCCAAACCATACCGTAACAGTACTATCTACCACCACGTAGAAACCAAACTAAGGGAAGGTGACATCAGGGGAGCGTCCAGACTCCTATTTAGCAGCGATGTGGTGGCGCCTTGCTCTGCAGACACACTCGCGAGTCTCCAGAGCAAGCATCCAGCGCCAGGGGATAATCTTTCCTTTCCTGACCCACCTGACTCTGTTTCAGATTGCCTCAGTATTACAGCCAAGGACGTGGTTGCAGCCGTTTGCTCCTTCCAAAGCGGGTCTGCTGGTGGCCTCGACGGCTTAACACCACAGCATTTAAAGGATCTTGTGTGTGCAAGCGCCGGGTCGGCCGGCGACGCGCTTTTGAAGGAGCTTACGGCTTTAATTAATCTTATGCTCTCCGGTAATGTGAACGATGCCATCGTCGATATTTTGTATGGCGCAAATCTGTGCGCCTTGAGGAAGCGAGACGGTGGCATTCGTCCCATTGCCGTTGGGTGTACGTTCAGGCGTATGGCAGCCAAGATTTGCTGCCGCCATTATAACACCTCCATTTCTTGTAAATTTCAGCCACAACAGCTGGGATTTGGTTCCAGAGGGGGCTGCGAGGCTGCCATACATGCCCTGTCAACATACCTTGGCTGTAATAAGGGTGAGGTTATCCTGAAGGTAGACTTAAAGAATGCCTTTAACTCGGTTAATAGGGACACATTGCTGACACAAGCTAAATTAGAAACACCCGAAATTTTCAGTTTTCTTTGGCAGTGCTACAGGCACCCTTCAAAATTGATATATAAGGAAAATGTTTTGGAATCCGCCGTTGGCTGTCAACAAGGCGATCCGCTTGGACCACTACTCTTTAGCTTGGCCATTCACCCAATTATCAAAGAGCTAAATTCAAAATTTAACATCTGGTACCTGGATGACGGGACCCTTGCAGGTGACGTAGACTCAAGACCTGGCACTTCTAAAGTCGAAATATTTATCCATTGGCCTAGAACTTAATCCCAGTAAATGCGAAATTTTCATTAACGATAACTTAGACAAATCCGATATACTTTCAAAATTTCAACATCTTGCTCCCAATATTACTCACGTTGAAAAAAGTGCTCTTCGCCTCCTTGGGTCCCCAATATTAGACGAAGGTTTCGATTCATTTATACAAGAAAAAATTCAAAATTTTAGTGATATTTCAGACAGGTTACTCAAAATTAATATGCATTCGGCTTTTACTATTATCAAGTATTGTCTTTTTGTCCCTAAATTTACACACGCTCTTCGATCTTCCCCTTTTTGGAAAAACCCATCTGCACTCGCCCAAATTGACAAACTTATACAAATTACTTTAAGCAAAATTCTAAATCTAGCCCTGAACGACCGAGTGTGGCTACAGGCGTCCTTGCCTGTACGCCTGGGCGGCCTTGGCGTTCGCAAAATTACTGACGTAAGCTTACCAGCATTCCTGTCCTCGGTCCACAGCACTGAAGAATTGACCAGGAAAATTTTAGCACCCACACTGGTCAATTCTGAGGTGCCGTGTAAGACCGATGCCATGAATGCATGGAGAATGGCTTGTCCAAGCACCGAGTTACCCCGATTCCCATCTTCTCAGAGGCAGTGGGATGGGCCGCTTTGCAGCGTGGTACGAGAAAATCTCTTAAGTACGTCGTCCAATGCTGCAGAGCGTGCTCGTTTGCTGGCTGTGGGAGAGTGGGAGTCAGGGCTTTGGCTTCAGGCACTGCCATCGTCCAACATAGGTACCACGTTGGACGATACGACCTTCCGCATTGCTTCTTGCCTTCGTTTAGGTGCGCCATGTGTTTCTCCACATCGCTGTCACTGTGGAGAGGCTGTCGACAGCCTTGGTCACCATGGTCTGTCATGTAGCAGGAGCGCAGGTCGTATTTCACGACACGCCAACCTCAATGACATACTTCGTCGGGCTTTTGTCACCGCTGGCGTTCCAGCCCAACTTGAACCTCAGGGCTTGGCACGCGACGATGGTAAGAGACCAGACGGTATGTCTTTACTGCCATGGAAGCTGGGTAGGCCTTTGGTGTGGGACGCAACATGTGTCGACACCCTTGCGCCATCTCATCTTCCTAGCACAGCGGGTTGTGCGGGCGCTGCTGCTGCTTCAGCGGAGACTCTCAAAAGGCGCAAATACATAAATCTAGTAGGGGATTATGTAATTGAGCCGTTTGGAGTTGAAACGTTGGGACCATGGGGTCCAAGTGCGAGATCTCTTTTTAGAGATCTTTCAAAGAGACTTGTTGACACCTCGCGTGACCTGGGCTGGCCTGTATTTGGCACAAAAGATCAGCATTGCCATACAACGTGGCAATGCTGCCAGCATTCTGGGCACGCTTCCAATTGATGGCGATGTGGAGGATTTCCATGACGCCCTTTAAATTCTGCTTTTACTTTTTTTTTATGTATTTCCTTTTATTTGTTAGTTATTTAAGTATAGAAATTATTGTTTTAATGTATGTGTAAATAGCCACTTAGTTATAGTTAGTTTTAACAACATTTATATTTATTATCAAATAAATGTTGGCCAATAGGTGTGTAAATTTCTTCTTCTTCCATACCAGACCGGATCGAATCTTGTTTTTTTTTTAAATGCATCCGAAATGCTGCCATTTTCATTCTTTTTTTAAGTTCCGAAACAGAAATGGCAGGGTGTCTGCAATGCGATCCCAAGCATCATTGACCTGAAAACATCGTAGGTACTTACAATACTATACTATAGGTACCTACTATACTACTTAGTACTATACTCTTTTATCCTCTAAGTTCATCAGGGATAATAAAGATTTTTTCAAATCCGTTCATTAGTGTCGGAGCCTATACAATGCAAACAAACAAACAATCAAATCTTTCCTCTTTATAATACTAGTATAGAAGTATAGATAATATACGTTGTTTTTTTTTGTTTTACGAGGTGGAAAATCCCTTCGGATCTCCGACTCTTGGGGGAAATAAGAGCCGGAGTATGTAGTGTTTCCACTAAAAACCACCTCGACTTTCTCCATGTACCCGTTTGTCGGAGGGTAGGGTATCGCCGAAGCACTCGTCGCCACCCTCCGACGGGTATTGGCCCGCCAGATGGTCAGGCGGACCTCGAACAAAACCCCCTTGGCGGCGGATTAAGGTGTTGGACTCCGCCGCCAAAACACCCAGCGGCCGCAGAGGATAGGGAGAGCGGTAACGCAACACCACATCTCCTCTTCCTCTGCGGCCCCACCGCGACGCAACAATGGTGCGCCCCCATTTGATCGCGGGAGATAGGGCGCGCGGCAACGCAACACCGACACGCCTCTCCTCCCGCGACCGCGCCCGACTGCGAGGGACAGACAGAACTGTCCCCCGCACCCGCACCTTTGGACGCATCCTGCGCAGCCCCCTCCAAGCCCACGCGGAGCGTCCCTTCCTGGGTCCCTCTTAGCTTCACCGCGGGTGACCAATCCACGGTTACTGGTAAGGTGGAGATCCCACGGGGGGGATAGATAATATATACCTAGACAATTTCTGTCAACACCCAATTGTATAAAAAGTACTCTGTGGTCAACACTAAAATAGTATAAACCAAAGACATCAATGTTATTTATTTATTAAGGATAAATAAACAGTGACACATTATCCTTAGGCCCTGTTTCACCACCTCTAAGTAAAAATTAGAACGAAATTTGTATGAATTTATTTGCCAAATGGTTTAACCAGAACTTACTGGACAGTGGTGAAACAGGCCCTAATCTAATAGTATACACATAATTAGGGACATTAACAAGAGACATTGGGCCAAATTTTGTGATCCGGTACTTATTACCAGTGCAGTGGTAGATAATAAATAATAAGTTGTTTATTGTAATTTCGCAACACAAGTCACGTTTCTGTAATATAAATTTTACGAGAAGTATATAACATGACATAACTTCACGATATGGACACGATATGTCTTGATATTTGCACGACATATATATATCATATGCACGACGTGTCTTGATAGTTTTGCAAGTAATGTAACCATTCACCACTTAGGAATTTCAGACCATGAAACCGGGCAAACTTTAATAGTAAAGATCAATATAAAACGCCATAAGCGTAGTTGGTATGAGTATGTTAGAGATTTCAGTAAACAAAATATTGATAAATTTGCCTATTATACATAACTAGCTGACCCAGCGAACTCCGTATCGCCTTTTTAAGAGTTTTTATTCAATTCCCTTTGTTCCAAGCCCATTTTCCAAAGTTGACTTAGCGCTTAATCTCTTATCATTTCAGAGTCTATAAATGATGAACAAACATTTGATTTTTATATAATGTTACGAGCTGGGGTTCGACGATAAATTATAACACTATGCCAGAAAAAAACTGAACTTTATTTATACACAAACACTACACACACTTATTTACACAACCAGTAAAAACACACTTATTTCACACTTTTCCACTTCACTAATAAGAACAACACTAAATACTTTCGAATTACTTCCTTCGCTTCTTGTATTTCGCTTCGATATTCAATTGTTACTGTCCGTTCCGTTCCGTTCGCGCTCTATTTATACTGGCCGGATAACATCACTAGCGCATTCTAGATACTTCCACAAAACTGTCGAATAATCGCGAACAGCAACACCATCTAGTACAGAGTAGCTGAATTACCTTTAAACCACCGATACATTCAATCTCTTCTAGTACCCCCATTCACCGATAGATGGCGTAACACTGCCCCCCTCTTAAACGTGTTCGTCTCGAACATCGTTGGACCCATGGTAACGAGCCAACCGGTCCACATGAACTATCTTCGGTGCACCTCGCGACCCCTTCTGGATTCGATAGGTGACGTCGTTCATCCTGATAATTATGCGATATGGCCCGTCCCACCTGGCTTGTAACTTAGGCGATTTACCGTTGCTTCGTACTGGGTTATGAAGCCACACCAATGATCCCTCATCGGAGCCATTGTTGTTTGCCTTCCGGTCGTAGCGTGTCTTCATCTTCTCAGACATCTGTTGTCCAGATTCCCCTGGAGCTCCTACATTGTACACCTTCAATGCACCTCTGGTACGAGTGTGTGGCCTCTTGACAGCCACACAACTTGTGCATTTGCGGCACCAATCCTCGACGTCATTCCGATAGTGGAGCCAATAAAACCGCTCTCGGACCTTAGTAAGCGTCTTCTTAACACCCATGTGACTACCCGAAGCACCATTGTGATAGAGCCGCAGTACTTCCGGCACCTTAGTCTTGGGCACTACCATTTGCAAATGGCACTGGTTACCGCGAGCGTTTTCCCATTTGCGGCACAGAACTCCATCCTGGACAACCAAGCTGTCCCACTGTGCCCAATAACTCTTGGTGATGGGGCTCATCACTGCGATATCACTCCATTTGGGCCTAGGAGCGTCTGATTTCTTCCATTCAAGAATCGGCTGTAACATATCTTTGTCATCTTGCTGAGCTTTCTGCAAAGCTTCTCTCCATTCGTCGCTTAGATCCGTCTTTAACATCCTCACTAGCGCTGCCTGCTTTGCTTCCTGTCGGCTACAGTGCTTGCACTGGTCGGGACACGGCCTACGCGATAGGGCATCTGCGTTACCATGGGACTTGCCGCTGCGATGTTGTATTACAAAATCAAACTCTTGCAGTAGTTCAATCCATCTAGCTACTTGTCCTTCTGGGTCCTTAAATTGAAGTAGCCATTTCAGCGCTGCATGGTCGGTTCGCAGGTGGAATTTACGGCCCAACAAGTATTTGTTGAAATGCTGCAACGTCTTTACTACAGCTAAGAGTTCCCGCCTGGTGACGCAGTAGTTTCTTTCGGGTTTAGATAAGGTCTTGCTGAAGTATGCTATAACAACTTCTTGATCACCCTTCTTCTGTGACAGAACGCCGCCAATTCCGGTGTTACTGGCATCTGTGTCAACTATGAATTCATGCTCATTGTCAGGGTAGCCTAGAATAGGTGCAGTACACAGATGTTCCTTAAGCTTCTGGAATGCAACGTCACAGCTCTCATTCCAACAGAACTGCACTCTGTCTTCGGTGAGCTTATGAAGAGGTCGAGCAATGTCAGCAAAGTTCTTCACAAACCGTCGATAGTAGGAGCATAATCCGAGGAATGTTCTGACCTGCGTTTTGTTCTCTGGAACTGGCCATTCCTTCACGGCAATGATCTTATCCGGGTCAGTTTGAATACCGTTCTCCGAGACCACATGTCCTAGAAAGTTCACTTGCCGTCTGAATAACGCGCATTTCTTCGGACTCAGCTTCAAATTAGCTCCTCGTATCTTTGACAGCACTTGCTCCAAGTTTCGAAGGTGATCCTGGAAGGTGCGCCCCACGATGATGATGTCATCCAAGTAGACCAGGCAGGCATCTCCAATCAGTCCCATAAGCACTCGCTCCATCAGTCTCTCAAAAGTAGCCGGAGCGTTGCACAATCCAAAGGGCATGACGTTAAATTGCCACAATCCTTTGCCTGTGGAGAATGCCGTCTTCGCTTTGTCTCGAGGATCTATTTCCACCTGCCAGTAGCCACTTTTTAGATCTAACGTAGAAAACCACTTCATCCCCGTCAGCGTATCCAGAGTGTCATCGATCCTTGGCAGTGGGTAGCTGTCCTTCTTCGTGATGTCATTTAATCGGCGGTAGTCTACACAGAAGCGCATGCTGCCATCCTTCTTCTTAACTAGGACAACCGGAGAGCACCACGGGCTGGACGAAGGCTCGATTACGCCTTCTTTCACCATACCGTCGATCATAGCTTCCACTTCACGTTCCCGTGCCACTGGCACACGTCTTGGTCGCTGGCGAATCGGTGCTTCACTTCCCGTGTTTATTTTGTGCTGGACTAGTGCTGTCTTCCCTATGTCGGCATCACTGGTCGAGAAAATATCGGCGAACCGGTTTAACATCTTCTTAGCCTTGGTCTTCTCTTCTTCTGACAGGGTACTTTGGCAGTCCTCCAAAAGTGAAGACACGTCGAATCGTGCACCCTGAACCTTGGCACTGGTAGGTTGCTCTTGACATCTACGCATCCAAGCCGCTCCTTCATAGGTGCCCAATTCCGTCCCTTTCTTGAGCGACACTTCCTTGTCACTTGCATTCAGTGCGCGTACTGATGAAACTTTGGTACCCCTCACCAACGTTCGTGCAATCTTCCACGAGGCCTCTTTCTCTAGGCCTTCGATTAGTACGCAGCGGTTCCCTCGACCAGAATTCCCTGGTAGACAAACTGGTACAACCGTTTCCGACCGCGGGTGAAGAATGACATTCTTCAGGCAGTACACTTTTCCTGAAGTTGCACCTTCCATGAAGACTTCTTCCGAGCCACACTTCAAGACTCCCTGGTTAACATCGATCTCGCAGCGATACTTCCGCATGAAGTCTAGGCCCAAGATGCAGTCGTCCACTATATCGGCCACGATGACTTTGTGACGGTAAATTTTGTTGCCTAGCTTCAGATCCACCTCCATTTCACCTCGGACGGTTATGTGCTGACCGGTAGCTGTTCTCAGATTCACACATTCATTGTTCCTGAAGCAGCCCCGAAGAACCCGTCTTGCCAGATGGAAACCGACGACTGTCCGAGAAGCACCCGTGTCCAATGTCAGCTTGCATGGTGTTCTGTTAATTTCGCCTTCGATGATCAGGCTGTTCCCGTCGCATGATTGCGAGATCGAGATACTTGGGGCTCTTCCATTACCAGCCAGCACCCGCCCCGCAGTCCTGGCTTCTACTCGTTTCCCTGCTCTCGCTGCCTGGCAGGCACATCAGGCGACCCCTTTGGTGGAGACAGGGTGTCACCAGGCTGCCTACGCTTTGGGCAGCTCAAGCGGATATGGCCTCTTTCTCCGCAGTTGTAGCACCGAGGTGACGACACAACTTCCCTGATGCGGTGACCTCGATCGTCGCGTCGCACTGCTTCCACCTCCAGAGCGTGGGCTAAAGCGTCCTTGAGGTCCTTGAAGTGCCCAAGCCTCACTGCTGCTCTTACCTCCAGGTCCCGGATCCCATCCGTAAACGCCTGTACGAGGTTCCCGTCAATAAACGCAGGTGACGACTGGTATGCCTTCCTGACCAGCTTTTCCACCTCTAGAGCCCACTGCTGCAGAGTTTCTCCGGTGCGTTGTGTCCTGTCCTTCAGCTGAGCACGATAAACGTGTTCAAGGTGCGCGTCACCGTATCTCGCCTCCAGCGCCTCCAGGAGCTTTTCGTAGGTGACGTCTTGCCCGAGTGCCTCCAACACTGTCAAGGCCCGGTTGCGAAGGCCCAAGGTTAGGGCGGTTAAGGCCTGTTCTTTGGTCCACCCATTCGATCGCATCACAGCCTCGAACTGGATCTTGTATGCAGACCATGATGACGAGCCATCAAATGGTGGAACCTTAAATCCACGAGGTGAGGGCGCTATAGCCGCTGGTGTTACTTCGAGCCCACGCAATTTCTTCTCCACTTCAGCAACACAGGTCTCGTGGTGGTCATGTACACGCTTCTCTATAGAGGCGACGCGAGTCTCAAGCTTGTCGTGCACGAGCATCTCTACGTCGCTGATACGGGCCTCGTCCTGCTGAAGTTCCTCCTTGACCGCCTTCAAGTCCTTCCCCACTGTGGCGCTGAGGTCTTTCATGAGCACCAGCTGTTCCTCCAGACGGCGGGCGTGCTCTTCCTTGTCGCGCTGCAGCTGTTCCTCTAGGCGGCGCGCGTGCTCCTCTTGACGGCGAGCCTGCTCCTCTTGACGGCGGTCCTGCTCCTCTTGACGGCGAGCCTGCTCCTCCTTGTCGCGCTGTCGCTGTTCTTCCATGCGGCGCGCGTGCTCCTGCATGAACGCCATGAGAGCCGCGATGTCGGGCACCGCCATGGAGTGTGCGCTTGCAGGCTCCACTGCAGCCGCGGAGTCGCCTGATCCACCAGACGATGGAGAAGGAACGTCTCCGAAGCGTCTCTGGTCCAGGTCTTGCTGGCGCTGGTTCCGGGTACGCACTCCGTCAGTTTCTTCCTTCGGCATAACCGGCATAATTTATCCCTTTCTTCTGACACCAATTTGTTACGAGCTGGGGTTCGACGATAAATTATAACACTATGCCAGAAAAAAACTGAACTTTATTTATACACAAACACTACACACACTTATTTACACAACCAGTAAAAACACACTTATTTCACACTTTTCCACTTCACTAATAAGAACAACACTAAATACTTTCGAATTACTTCCTTCGCTTCTTGTATTTCGCTTCGATATTCAATTGTTACTGTCCGTTCCGTTCCGTTCGCGCTCTATTTATACTGGCCGGATAACATCACTAGCGCATTCTAGATACTTCCACAAAACTGTCGAATAATCGCGAACAGCAACACCATCTAGTACAGAGTAGCTGAATTACCTTTAAACCACCGATACATTCAATCTCTTCTAGTACCCCCATTCACCGATAGATGGCGTAACACTGCCCCCCTCTTAAACGTGTTCGTCTCGAACATCGTTGGACCCATGGTAACGAGCCAACCGGTCCACATGAACTATCTTCGGTGCACCTCGCGACCCCTTCTGGATTCGATAGGTGACGTCGTTCATCCTGATAATTATGCGATATGGCCCGTCCCACCTGGCTTGTAACTTAGGCGATTTACCGTTGCTTCGTACTGGGTTATGAAGCCACACCAATGATCCCTCATCGGAGCCATTGTTGTTTGCCTTCCGGTCGTAGCGAGTCTTCATCTTCTCAGACATCTGTTGTCCAGATTCCCCTGGAGCTCCTACATTGTACACCTTCAATGCACCTCTGGTACGAGTGTGTGGCCTCTTGACAGCCGCACAACTTGTGCATTTGCGGCACCAATCCTCGACGTCATTCCGATAGTGGAGCCAATAAAACCGCTCTCGGACCTTAGTAAGCGTCTTCTTAACACCCATGTGACTACCCGAAGCACCATTGTGATAGAGCCGCAGTACTTCCGGCACCTTAGTCTTGGGCACTACCATTTGCAAATGGCACTGGTTACCGCGAGCGTTTTCCCATTTGCGGCACAGAACTCCATCCTGGACAACCAAGCTGTCCCACTGTGCCCAATAACTCTTGGTGATGGGGCTCATCACTGCGATATCACTCCATTTGGGCCTAGGAGCGTCTGATTTCTTCCATTCAAGAATCGGCTGTAACATATCTTTGTCATCTTGCTGAGCTTTCTGCAAAGCTTCTCTCCATTCGTCGCTTAGATCCGTCTTTAACATCCTCACTAGCGCTGCCTGCTTTGCTTCCTGTCGGCTACAGTGCTTGCACTGGTCGGGACACGGCCTACGCGATAGGGCATCTGCGTTACCATGGGACTTGCCGCTGCGATGTTGTATTACAAAATCAAACTCTTGCAGTAGTTCAATCCATCTAGCTACTTGTCCTTCTGGGTCCTTAAATTGAAGTAGCCATTTCAGCGCTGCATGGTCGGTTCGCAGGTGGAATTTACGGCCCAACAAGTATTTGTTGAAATGCTGCAACGTCTTTACTACAGCTAAGAGTTCCCGCCTGGTGACGCAGTAGTTTCTTTCGGGTTTAGATAAGGTCTTGCTGAAGTATGCTATAACAACTTCTTGATCACCCTTCTTCTGTGACAGAACGCCGCCAATTCCGGTGTTACTGGCATCTGTGTCAACTATGAATTCATGCTCATTGTCAGGGTAGCCTAGAATAGGTGCAGTACACAGATGTTCCTTAAGCTTCTGGAATGCAACGTCACAGCTCTCATTCCAACAGAACTGCACTCTGTCTTCGGTGAGCTTATGAAGAGGTCGAGCAATGTCAGCAAAGTTCTTCACAAACCGTCGATAGTAGGAGCATAATCCGAGGAATGCTCTGACCTGCGTTTTGTTCTCTGGAACTGGCCATTCCTTCACGGCAATGATCTTATCCGGGTCAGTTTGAATACCGTTCTCCGAGACCACATGTCCTAGAAAGTTCACTTGCCGTCTGAATAACGCGCATTTCTTCGGACTCAGCTTCAAATTAGCTCCTCGTATCTTTGACAGCACTTGCTCCAAGTTTCGAAGGTGATCCTGGAAGGTGCGCCCCACGATGATGATGTCATCCAAGTAGACCAGGCAGGCATCTCCAATCAGTCCCATAAGCACTCGCTCCATCAGTCTCTCAAAAGTAGCCGGAGCGTTGCACAATCCAAAGGGCATGACGTTAAATTGCCACAATCCTTTGCCTGTGGAGAATGCCGTCTTCGCTTTGTCTCGAGGATCTATTTCCACCTGCCAGTAGCCACTTTTTAGATCTAACGTAGAAAACCACTTCATCCCCGTCAGCGTATCCAGAGTGTCATCGATCCTTGGCAGTGGGTAGCTGTCCTTCTTCGTGATGTCATTTAATCGGCGGTAGTCTACACAGAAGCGCATGCTGCCATCCTTCTTCTTAACTAGGACAACCGGAGAGCACCACGGGCTGGACGAAGGCTCGATTACGCCTTCTTTCACCATACCGTCGATCATAGCTTCCACTTCACGTTCCCGTGCCACTGGCACACGTCTTGGTCGCTGGCGAATCGGTGCTTCACTTCCCGTGTTTAT
Source organism: Euclidia mi (assembly GCA_944739405.2). NCBI lineage: Eukaryota > Metazoa > Arthropoda > Insecta > Lepidoptera > Erebidae > Euclidia > Euclidia mi. The sequence goes on along the minus strand of OX123188.2, from coordinate 315,446 downwards.
TTTGTGCTGGACTAGTGCTGTCTTCCCTATGTCGACATTACTGGTCGAGAAAATATCGGCGAACCGGTTTAACATCTTCTTAGCCTTGGTCTTCTCTTCTTCTGACAGGGTACTTTGGCAGTCCTCCAAAAGTGAAGACACGTCGAATCGTGCACCCTGAACCTTGGCGCTGGTAGGTTGCTCTTGACATCTACGCATCCAAGCCGCTCCTTCATAGGTGCCCAATTCCGTCCCTTTCTTGAGCGACACTTCCTTGTCACTTGCATTCAGTGCGCGTACTGATGAAACTTTGGTACCCCTCACCAACGTTCGTGCAATCTTCCACGAGGCCTCTTTCTCTAGGCCTTCGATTAGTACGCAGCGGTTCCCTCGACCAGAATTCCCTGGTAGACAAACTGGTACAACCGTTTCCGACCGCGGGTGAAGAATGACATTCTTCAGGCAGTACACTTTTCCTGAAGTTGCACCTTCCATGAAGACTTCTTCCGAGCCACACTTCAAGACTCCCTGGTTAACATCGATCTCGCAGCGATACTTCCGCATGAAGTCTAGGCCCAAGATGCAGTCGTCCACTATATCGGCCACGATGACTTTGTGACGGTAAATTTTGTTGCCTAGCTTCAGATCAACCTCCATTTCACCTCGGACGGTTATGTGCTGACCGGTAGCTGTTCTCAGATTCACACATTCATTGTTCCTGAAGCAGCCCCGAAGAACCCGTCTTGCCAGATGGAAACCGACGACTGTCCGAGAAGCACCCGTGTCCAATGTCAGCTTGCATGGTGTTCTGTTAATTTCGCCTTCGATGATCAGGCTGTTCCCGTCGCATGATTGCGAGATCGAGATACTTGGGGCTCTTCCATTACCAGCCAGCACCCGCCCCGCAGTCCTGGCTTCTACTCGTTTCCCTGCTCTCGCTGCCTGGCAGGCACATCAGGCGACCCCTTTGGTGGAGACAGGGTGTCACCAGGCTGCCTACGCTTTGGGCAGCTCAAGCGGATATGGCCTCTTTCTCCGCAGTTGTAGCACCGAGGTGACGACACAACTTCCCTGATGCGGTGACCTCGATCGTCGCGTCGCACTGCTTCCACCTCCAGAGCGTGGGCTAAAGCGTCCTTGAGGTCCTTGAAGTGCCCAAGCCTCACTGCTGCTCTTACCTCCAGGTCCCGGATCCCATCCGTAAACGCCTGTACGAGGTTCCCGTCAATAAACGCAGGTGACGACTGGTATGCCTTCCTGACCAGCTTTTCCACCTCTAGAGCCCACTGCTGCAGAGTTTCTCCGGTGCGTTGTGTCCTGTCCTTCAGCTGAGCACGATAAACGTGTTCAAGGTGCGCGTCACCGTATCTCGCCTCCAGCGCCTCCAGGAGCTTTTCGTAGGTGACGTCTTGCCCGAGTGCCTCCAACACTGTCAAGGCCCGGTTGCGAAGGCCCAAGGTTAGGGCGGTTAAGGCCTGTTCTTTGGTCCACCCATTCGATCGCATCACAGCCTCGAACTGGATCTTGTATGCAGACCATGATGACGAGCCATCAAATGGTGGAACCTTAAATCCACGAGGTGAGGGCGCTATAGCCGCTGGTGTTACTTCGAGCCCACGCAATTTCTTCTCCACTTCAGCAACACAGGTCTCGTGGTGGTCATGTACACGCTTCTCTATAGAGGCGACGCGAGTCTCAAGCTTGTCGTGCACGAGCATCTCTACGTCGCTGATACGGGCCTCGTCCTGCTGAAGTTCCTCCTTGACCGCCTTCAAGTCCTTCCCCACTGTGGCGCTGAGGTCTTTCATGAGCACCAGCTGTTCCTCCAGACGGCGGGCGTGCTCTTCCTTGTCGCGCTGCAGCTGTTCCTCTAGGCGGCGCGCGTGCTCCTCTTGACGGCGAGCCTGCTCCTCTTGACGGCGGTCCTGCTCCTCTTGACGGCGAGCCTGCTCCTCCTTGTCGCGCTGTCGCTGTTCTTCCATGCGGCGCGCGTGCTCCTGCATGAACGCCATGAGAGCCGCGATGTCGGGCACCGCCATGGAGTGTGCGCTTGCAGGCTCCACTGCAGCCGCGGAGTCGCCTGATCCACCAGACGATGGAGAAGGAACGTCTCCGAAGCGTCTCTGGTCCAGGTCTTGCTGGCGCTGGTTCCGGGTACGCACTCCGTCAGTTTCTTCCTTCGGCATAACCGGCATAATTTATCCCTTTCTTCTGACACCAATTTGTTACGAGCTGGGGTTCGACGATAAATTATAACACTATGCCAGAAAAAAACTGAACTTTATTTATTCACAAACACTACACACACTTATTTACACAACCAGTAAAAACACACTTATTTCACACTACTAGAACAACACTAAACACTTTCGAATTACTTCCTTCGCTTCTTGTATTTCGCTTCGATATTCAATTGTTACTGTCCGTTCCGTTCCGTTCGCGCTCTATTTATACTGGCCGGATAACATCACTAGCGCATTCTAGATACTTCCACAAAACTGTCGAATAATCGCGAACAGTCCGATGCTCGATACAGCAACGCCATATAGTACAGAGTAGCTGAATTACCTTTAAACCACCGATACATTCAATCTCTTCTAGTTCTTACCGATAGTATTCACCGATAGATGGCGTAACAATAATATTGAATTCCCCATTCCTTTATACATCGGAGACGATACCCATATCTACTTTAAAAAAAATTCCTTCCGCCATCTTTGATTTCCTATGCGCCATCTTTGATCACGAAATAGATATTGTATTTAGATTCACCATCCCTTAAATCATCAGAGACGATACCCATATTGATATTTAAAAATTTTTTCGTCCGCCATCTTTGATTTCCCATCCGCCATCTTGAATCATGAAATAGATGTTGTATTTGGATTCCCCATCCCTTTAAACATCGGAGACGATACGCATATTGATTTATTAAAAATTTTCCATCCGCCATCACGAAATAGATGGTGTTTTTGAATTCCCCATTCCTTATAGACATAAAGACATATTTATTTCTGCATTTTGGTTGTTTACAACACTTATACATGTCAAAACCCTATTCTAGATGATGCCGGCTTTTCCTAGCTAAATGACTTCTTGAGAAGAAAGGCCGAAACAAACTCAGAGTCATTGTTTTTTTTGTCACTTCAATTTCTTTAGTATTTTCTTCATCTTTTAAAGTCCAGACAAAAAAAGGGTTTAGTATGCAAGTACAATGCAGGAAATTATCTGACGCTTTTGACTGACTCGGCCCACTGATGGCCCGCATTCAACAGCAATCGTACGGCTCAGCCTTGATTGATATCGACTTTTAAAATATCCCGTCCGCCATCTTTGATTTCCTATCCGCCATCTTTGATCACGAAATAGGTGCTGTATTTGGATTCTCCATCCCTTAAATCATCAGTGACCCATATTGATTTTTTAAATTGTTCCCATCGGCCATCTTTGATTTCCCATCCACCATCTTGAATCACGAAACAGATGTATTTGGATTCTCCATCCCTTTAAATATCGAAGGCGATATCCATATTGATTTTTAAAATTTTCGTTTTAATTTTTAAAACGATACCCATATAGATTGTATCCGATTCGTTTAGCCTTTTTTGCCTTTGACCCAACCCTCCCTCTTCTCGTTTGACCATTTTATTTATTTTGTCTGGCCCCTAAAAGTTGTGGCGTAATTTTATATAGCCTATAACCTTCGGGAATAATTGGGCTATCATAGGCAATAACAATTTTTAAAATCCGACGGCTAGATCCTGAGATTAGCCGACATTATCTTTTAGCCTTTTTAGCCTTCTGCCCGGCCCCAAAGGGTCGAAGCGTTATGTTATATAGCCTATAGCCTTCCGGAATAACTGGGCTATCGTACACAAAAATATTTTTTCAGATCCGACCGGTAGTTCCTGAGATTAGCGCGTTCAAACAAACAAACTCTTCCGCTTTATTATATTAGTATAGATTATTATCATCACTCTCTTTCTCACAAGTGTATGAGCCAATGTAGATGAGGCATACCATGATTTTCACAATATATTTTCATTCATTTTTAATTTATGTTTTCCTACATTTAAAATAAAGAAAACAAATAAACTTCTTCAAAGTACATGGCTAACAAGAGGGTTAAAAAAGTGTTGTGTAAAAAAAAAGAAAACTCTATCTAAAAAGCAAACAAGTAGATGCCGATGAAAAGAAAATAATATATTATGGGCGTACAAAAATACTCTAAAATACTTCACCGCTGTATACACAAGTCCAGACAGTTAGCAAACCACAAATATAACAACACAAAAAGAAAAAATGTAAGGCCGTTTTAAATGAGAACATTGGAGAAATTGACAAAATATGTACAGAAATTGATAAAATATTAAGTACATAATAATAAAGTATATACATCCGCGAATGACATAAGCAATTTATTTAATGCGTTTTATATTAAATTGACGAATGAAAACCATTTTACATATAACATTGATGACATCAATAAAATTATAGGTATGGCTAAATTTAATTTTAATTATTTTTTTTAATTCCCACAGATTCAATGGAGATATTTAGACTAATTATTAACCTTAAGAACACAAACTCTGTAGCCTCTGTAAAAAATGATAATTATAACTTTGTGCACCATGTACAGGGTTACAGGAAAAGTCGTGATAGATCCGTTAAGGGCGTGGAGTACCCATCATTTCTGACTTATATCACTATTAAACACCCTACCGTTAACTTAACCCTTTTCGAGATTTTCGACTTTTATTTTTTTTATAAAAAATTGCCGATTTTTAGGCTACTAAATTTAATTTTGTTTATTTTGTGTGTCTTATTATTGCATTTTACATGTGTAATAAGATGCTTTAGTCAATCATTAAAAAGTGCATAAGTTAATTAAATAGGCCGTAGTAGACAGGTAAAAGTTCAGAACCAAATTAAAAAATATTAGAAAGTTTCTAGAGCTTGTGTGAGGATAAACGGGGCATACACTGACTGGTTTACCATCGAGAAAGGTGTTAGACAGGGATGTGTAGCGTCGCCGTGGCTGTTTAACCTCTTCATGGACAGTTGTTTGCAAGATTTAAAACATAGTGACTGCGGATTAAGGATGAATCGGTTACTTGTCAAATGCCTCCTTTATGCTGATGATCAGGTAAGACTTGCGTCTTCAGCGGAGGAGTTGCAGGAGATGGTAGCAATCATGCATGGTGCGTTAGAGAGGAAAGGAATGAAAGTGAATGTAAGAAAAACGAAAGTTATGGTTTTTGAAAAGGAGGAATGCGTTACGGCTTGTAATGTTTTGATCGATGGACAGCGAGTGGAACAAGTGAATGAGTTTGTTTACTTAGGTACGTTGTTTACAAGAGATGGTAAGAATGAAGAAGATATAGAAAGGAGAGTTAATGTAGGTAATAGTGTGAATGGAGCTCTGAAAGTGTTTATGAACAGTCAAAACGTGTCCAAAAAGGCACGTTTGGCTGTACATAGAGGTGTGTTAGTGCCTACCTTTATGTATGGTAGTGAAAGTTGGGTATGGCAGAAGAGATTTGAAAGTAAAATAAATGCTGTAGAAATGAGAGCACTGAGAAGTATGTGTGGTGTGTCTTTGACCGACAGAGTAAAGAATTGTGTGATACGAGAGTGGTGTGGGGTAAAAGAAGATGTAGTGACAAGCATTGAGAAAGGCATGTTAAGATGGTTTGGGCACATGGAGAGGATGGATGACGATAGACTGAGAAAGAAGATATATACGGCAAGTGTGAATGGAACAGGACAAAGGGGAAGACCTAGGCGGACGTTCTCTGACCAGATTGGAGACATCCTGAAAAAAGGACAAGTCAGAAGTACCCTTAACAGAAGAGCATGCATGAGAAACTTGATGGGAGTGAGTGAAGCAAGTGAGGTACGTCAGGATCGTTGCAAATGGCGTTCCGTAGTCTCTGCCTACCCCTCCGGGAAACAGGCGTGAGTCTATGTATGTATGTATGTAATATTTTTCTCTAACGGATAACTTAAAAAAATATTATGACAGTTGTTCGGCAGATGTTTATTTTTATATATTTGTTTTTATAGACTCACGCCTGTGTCGCCGAAGGGGTAGGCAGAGGTGTGATATTACACCCACATTTCGCTATGAATTTTTAGGCCCTACGATACGTAAGGGGGCGAGCCTATTGCCGTTGTGCTGCTACTGAGAATTCGGAAAAACCCAGTAACACTTTTGCCCGACCCGAGAATCGAACCCGGGACCTCCGATCAGCAGTTGCATACGCTATCCACTGGACCACGGAGGCAGTCAGGCATTCGGCAGATGTGTTTCAAAATGTCTACGTTTCATCAGATATCTAACGAGGTATAACAATCTAGGGTTTTACTTAAATGCATTGAAAAAAACTTAGTTTCATAGGCGACAGTGGAGAAGATAATTAATACTTAGCCCTAAAAAGTAAAATAAAACAATAGGTAAGCATGAAATGTCATTTATTAAATCAGGTTTTCACACATTTTTTTCTTATTCTACAGTTTATGTTCAACATGACCGCCTCTGCTTCTAATACATTGTCGCATCCTTCTACGGAGACCAGTCTTCACTACTCCAGGGGTCAACGTTGTCCTCATTTGATTTGCTGCATGCACAATCCTTTCTCTTAATTCTTCCACAGACGAAACGGGATTTGACTCGCTGTAGATAAGACTTTTCATGCACCCCACACATAAAAATCCATGGGACTTCTTGCTGGCCATGGCAACGGCCCACCTCGTCCTATCCATTTGTTTGGATAATTTGTGTCCAGCCAGTCTCTGACACTGATCCTGAAATGGGCAGGGCAGCCATCATGTTGGAACCACATGTCCCTGATCAAGTTGAAGGGCAGATCATCCAGCAAATCACTCAAGTCTCCTCTCAAGAAGTTTTCGTACCTTTCTCCATTTAGATTGTCCGGGAGAAAGTAAGGTCCAATCAAATATTAGTGGAAGTAGTCAGGTCCGCTCGAAAGCGTTGCACTATCTCATTGTCCTGTTCTTCGCGGTCATCAATGCATGGTCTTCCCATGTCTGTATTTCGTCTCAAAACAGAGCCTGTTTCTCGAAGTCTTCGATAAACTCAGTCAAAAACGGCCACATCCGGCACTCGACGACCGGGGAATCGAGTTCTATATTCGTTGCGAGCTTCCGCAGACACACCATCGCAATATCCGTAACAAATAAGCATAAGTATCATACAAAATAAATTAGCGTCTTAATCGCGTAGGTACAATTAAGTTATTTGAGGTATAAATATGTAGTTACCTATTTGTTTCCGACGTTTCGCTCGCCTTGCACCGAGCGTAGTCGCGGAGAGACCACGCTGGGTGCATAGCATATTCCTAAGGTGTGTCAGTGTGGGACGTGATCTTCTACACTTCCGTATCACAATTACAAATCAGAGTCCGGTTAACAAGCACAGTAGTCACAAACCAGAATTATTATTCCCCTAAGGTTCTCCACACAGACCGGTCTTGACCCGCCCGCATCCAACCGCCTCCCGCGATCTTGGCGAGATCGTCGGCCCACCTTGCGAGAGGCCTACCTCTGCTGCGTCCTTATCCTTGTGCAGTGCATTATTTGAGTCCCAGATTGCGGGCTCAGATTGATATAAATTAATAAACTTGGAAGTTTCTTAATTGCTCCACGATACTGACATTTTGGGCGATCAAATATTCAAGTACTAGCATGCAACAAAAAGTGCACTATCCCGGTCTGCGGTCGGTGACGAACTAAACAAAACAATGGGCCATTGTGTGAACACCACAGGCAACGCTACGCCACGAGCCACGATTCCTTTGATGCCGCGTTTCCATGCTTGCCAAGCCTTGATAAGCATCCACAAATCTCGCTTGGCATTTGGAAGTTGTTTACACGCTTGTGAATGCGTCAATCTGCTACGTACATCCAATCCAAGCATGGCGGACACCTAACTTGTATCGGCTATAACCTTTGGTTTAACCTACTTTTATTTGAAATACTCTTAAAGAAAAGCAAAACCAATTATTTAGTATGATGTAGATTGCCAGGTCCTCTTCCTTACCCTCTACGGAAAACCTTACCTACATAGCCTCGAAATATGATTGGTGCCATACAGGTTACGACATTAGGTATGTCAATACACCTGCATATTATTAATATGTTCCCTCGTGACATTCCTCTGGGAGCGATATAGTGCAAAATCATACAAACAAGCAAAAGAAGTTCGACCAGCCACTCATTTTGAGACAGAACTAGACGTGCGTACGTTTTGAGATCACAGTGATTACTAAGCGCTAAGCGCGCGCCAACGTGTGAACGCGTCGCAAGCGCTTGCCGCAAGCGCCCTTTGATCTGTGTCCAAAAACCGACACTAGACCGGATCCTGTACAAGCGTCCACAAGCTCACGCAAGCCAAGCCAGACGCCCTCTTTACACGCCTGCGCTTGTGGATGCTTGTCGAGGCTTGGCAAGCGTGGAAACGCGGCATGAGGTGCAAAACCGACAACATCCCGATTGCGCGCCACGATTGACAATTGTCCGCCACTTACTATAATTATACAGTACCATTATCCCCTGTACACAAAGGCGATCGCTTGAAGTGGGCCAGCATACGCCATTGTGTACTGGATGGAGCCATTTAGGAATCAATGCGTTACAAATGAAAAATAAATTAACCCCTTTTTGCATGAATTATGAAGGATGTTACAAAAAAAATATTTTTTGGTGAAACCATGTTTAATAATCTTTTGTGAACATAAATTAGACAAATAAAAAAATATATATGTTATTATATATGGATTTATATCACGAAGCCATATCTGGACTCGTATGCATTAAAGTCGAAATTATATGCCATATCTGGCTTCGCATGCACAGTTGTTACAATTTTTCAAAATATTTAAACCAGTTCCGCTTGTCATTATACCATTTATTTTGTATAATTGCGTATTTTTTGCAGTTTCTCCTTGAAATAACCATAAAACATGGCAGTATCCATTTCTGTATGGCAAAAAACAGGAACTCGAGTGCATACGAAGCCATATTTGACATACCTACACATTATTTTGACGGAAACGCATAGCAAGCCATATTTGGCGTCTGAAAAAACAGGTCAAAAATCAAATAAAAAAAAAAATATATACTAAAACAACTTACTGCTACGCTAGTCGATGATTCTAGAAGTAAAAAAAAATATTGATGATATCAGTCACCATAATAGGTAAGTAGGTACTATTATTATTTCACTGATACAAATTTAGCTAAAACGTTGCAGTTAACTTGCTCGCCCTGTCATGAAATAACATCAAATAATTTTGACACAGAAGACTTAACACGCACAAAAAAATTACATGGTTTTATCTATGGTTTTAACCAAAGTACGTTTACGTTTTATTCATCATCATAAGTTACAATTAATTTTGCTATAATTCAAATGTTAGTTATGTTGGAAAAAATAACAAACTTTAGAAACCACCAATGGCTTCGTAAGGCGAGGATTTCCGAGCGCTCAAAGCTTTTGAGGCTCCCCTCTTCCCCAGTTCGCGAGTATAATTACGATCAATCGCGATGCGAGACGCGACGCACCTGCCGCCATATTATGTAGGTATAACACTTTCGCGCCACAGTATAGAAAATTGAAGCAGTATATCAATTGAAATATAAACTTACTTATCGAGTATAAATAATTTGCAAAGTTTCTGTTTTGAATAAACCTTTATGAAATTCGAAAGTAGTTTTACAAAATTGCTTTTGTTTATAGTGACAATAGTAATCATTAGATAATTTATGAACATTATGTTTGTTGTTAATTATAAAAAAAACGTATGATCGCTCGCAATGCGAAAGTATCGCTTGTTCGATATCAATCTTAGGGAAAAGGATTAGATTAATATAAATTAATTAATTCGTTGCTACTGTCAGCAAAACAACGGCATAGAACCAATAATACACATAAAGGGTAAGATACTCATAGCTACTTTTAATCACCAATAATTACATTTTGTTATATTTATTTTAACTATGCAATCTCTAAGATACTACTCTGTCAAAAAAGTACCGGAAAAAGATCAATAATACACAAGATTTTTATTACAGGGCAATAGTTATAGCAATATATACTCATGCACTATTCTTTATTCTGTGCTCATGCAAACACACGTGCATGCATAATAAAGGAGATCACCCAGCCCCATACAAATTTAGGCTGTTCTAAAAGTGCCGGCCATCGATATATATGTACTAAATATATGTCAATGGTGCTGGCCAACTAAAATAAACTTATAGAATATTACGAAATAAACATTTTTTATTACTACACTAAGGTTCTAAGTGCAGTCTGTGAGATCATATTCCAGCTCAAAGAATCTATTCTGTTCCTAAAATAAATCTTAAAGACATAAAGACATAAAGACATATTTATTTCTGCATTTTGGTTGTTTACAACACTTATACATGTCAAAACCCTATTCTAGATGAGGCCGGCTTTTCCTAGCTAAATGACTTCTTGAGAAGAAAAGCCGAAACAAACTCAGAGTCATTATTTTTTTTGTCACTTCAATTTCTTTAGTCTTTTCTTGATCTTTTAAAGCCCAGACAAAAAAAAGGGTTTAGTATGCAAGTACAATGCAGGAAATCATCTGACGCTTTTGACTGACTCGGCCCACTGATGGCCCGCATTCAACAGCAATCGTACGGCTCAACCTTGATTGAGGGAGCCAGCACGATCTGTATCACTATGCCTCCACGCCATCAGAAGGTGTATGCATAAGCATGTCAGCCTAAGCCATCAGACAGGTTGCCACAACTATTTGCTTATATGTTTAATAATGCCCACATCGTACTCACAACTTTACATGCTAATACATAGTAAAATACATGTTGTAAACAATATGTAAAATTATAAAAATTTAAACAATAAAATGTCATATATTTAAATGTCAAAAAATATTATTGAGTGTCAATTTAAGAATGTCTAAAAAATAAAATAATAATATATTACTTAAGTAATTTTAAATGTCAAAAGAAAATAACAATGTCAGAACAAAATAAATAAAATTACAAATGTCAAATCAAAAATGTCAGAATTAAGTAATTACTGTTATTTTTTTGCCTAAAATAACGTGCATGTTGCAATTTAAATGGCATCAGGTAATGACAGGTAGTAAGCCAAGAGCGAAATATCTGATTGATAAGCATTACTGCCTCACAGAAAGAGACGCTGACGTTCCAAGCCATCACGCACCAGACTATGGGCAGGGCAGGTAGCGAGGATACGACTGTTAGACTACAGGGGGCCAATTCTGCTATTTTTATATGACATTGATATCATATTTTGAATGGATTTAAAAGCGGTATTCTGATAACCATATGTCATCGTATAATTTAAAATAAACAGTTCGTCGTTGACACATACGATCTCGTTACAAATTCATTCAAATATCATATAATTTGGAAGAATACACTTTTTATGACGTAAGTATGACACTGACATGATATTGCGACTATATTTATTTAGCGGAATTGGGTCCCAGGCCCATGTCCAAAATGGATGGGTCATATGAACCACCAGGTGACGTATATAGGACGATATAAAAGCATAAAATAATAAGATTCAGCACTATGCCGTCACTTGTAAGCTGTCCAACTGAGTACTGATGAGAATTCAAAAGTGCAGGTAGAGTGTGTACGCATTTTGGTCATATATTTTTGTACAGCATTATGACCTTCGATAGATCCATGATAAATAATAAGAAAGCGCGCAGTGCCATAAAAAATGGTGCGCTACAAAGTCGGTAATTTTTTGGAAATTGCCAGAAAATCAAATTCTCACCAGCACTCAGTTGGACAGCTTACAAGTGACGGCATAGTGCTGAATCTTATTATTTGATGCTCTTATATCGTCCTATATACGTCACCTGGTGGTTCATATGACCCATCCATTTTGGACATGGGCTTGTAGTCTATGTAACAATTGCCGCGATCAGTTTACGGCCAATTCGAAACATGACCAGTGAAAACTCCAGCGGAATAACCATTGCAGTAGGATGTACCCGATTAGAATTCTTCAATAAATAGTATATTATACCTAGGGCAAGAAATAAAGATGGGCAAAGCAAACCAAGTGAACAGGATTGATACACGTATCCATTTGGGTTGGGCTGCTTTCGATAAACTGGCATTTGCTTTTACGAAGCAACAAAAAGCAAGAATATTCAACCAGTGCGTCCTGCCAGTGCTCACCTACGGAGCCGAAACTTGGGTTACTACAGAGGCAGCGCCACAGAAACTTGATGTTGTTCAAAGAACAATGGAGAGAAAACTGGCAGGAGTGACACTCAGAGACAGAAAGAAGAATAAATAGCTCCGAAAAGAAAGTCTAGTACCAGATGTTGCCAAAAGAGTAGCGGCCGGACATGTAGCCAGAAATCCCGAAACATGGTGCAAGCAAATATTAAACTGGCAACCATGGGATTGTAAATGACTAGCTGGAACGGCAAATGAGATGGAAAGAAGACATCATAAAGATAGCAGGCAGTAATTGGTTGAAGACTGCCCAAAACAGAACGGAAAGGAATTTATTGTAGAGGTCTACACCAAAATGGTCGGAAAAGGCTTAAGATGGTGATGTTCACGGCGCTGGGATGCATAAGCGGGGCATTCCGCCAACATTTGTAGTGCCGTTTCTTGGACAGGGTTGCGGCTGCTGTCACTATAGTGATATCCAGGTGTTTCCAACTGGCCTTTTCTCTACAAGAACCGGCCGAAACATTGGAAAGTGAGAACGTCGCGACGCAACATCTCTTCAATCACATGGTGCCATGCCTGTACATCATGCAAGACATCTGTACCTCACCGGTCATAGACATTCCTACTAAAGGTTTAGACGATATTTTTATATTTGGTCCGGAGTATTTAAAATTATGTTTTTTACTTTTTTAATGAGTCCACTGCATTTTAAGGCTCACGTATTTCACGTTAGGCTGAAAACGTATAGTTGACTACCGTTACACCTCTTTGATTTAACACTTTTGTCAAAACAAAAATGCTCTACGGTACTTTGAGACATACATTCAAACCTAAATATTGTCTCAGAGAATACGCTTGTATCCTAAAATGTAATTAGCGATTGATTCGTTCCTTTATTAGATGTTAAACTGAAATACCTGATTTTTCTTCAAAAAACAATCAGCAATATTACTAATTACGGCTTTTTAAAAAACTTTTTGAATTTGACACGAAAACGCTGTAAACCATCATAGCGGTTGAGTGATATCACAAAGTACAAAACAAAACAATCCGTGAATGAAGTCTGGTCTGATGCACCCACTTTTATTTTGTTATATTCGATTTAACAGTTTGAAACTTTTACTTTTTAGTTGGATTTACTACTAAAACGTCAACAACATGAATGGTGGACGTACTGTTTGACGTAATGCTCTCTGATTGGTGTTCACTGTCACAAGAATAAGTAAAAACATTATTTTTTAGTTTTAGAATCCTAAAAATTACATTAATCTTTATCCTTTTTATAATAAATAATAAACTTTAATGACATCTTAAATCATAATGGACCTATAGATACTAAAATCAAACCGATTTATTCTTAGTGGACACAAGCCTATTGACTTAGAAGTTTGGTGTAATAGTTAAAATGTTGACAACAGTGTGTTCTATTAAAATAACACAATTTATTGATTGGCCGGCAAAATAAAAATAAGCCCTATTTGGGTGATCTCCTTTAGGCGCTGCCATCGGCAAGTAGTAGTGAAAAAAGTTAAAATTTTACATACATACATACATACGTACGAAATGATACTCTACACCCACAACGCTTATTTTCCGCCAACCAATAATAAACTCTAGTTTTCGTTATTATTTGTCGCTCAAATTGATATACTTACCTACCGAACACCTTACCTACCTTTCTAAGCTGTGACACCAGTGCATACTTCCTCGGCGTGATAAATAATTACTATAATATTATTAGGTGTCCATTGTTCCGTGTTTGGTAATAGTGTGGAAATCAATGATATTATTGGTGGAAATAGTCAATAGAATTATTGAATAGACGGAAATTCATTTTTTTTTTGTTTTTGATCGCGCTAGTCTTAGGAACTAGCAGGCCAATTTCTAAGATTTATTTGCTTGTCTAGCCCATTTGTTGAGGAAGGTTATACCAAATAACATCACGCTACTACCCACGAGGGTGGGGCAGTAACCATAAATACCACTAAGTAGGTAACTGCGGATATTTGTATTTATTTAGGTAGGTAGGTACCTATAAAATTCGCTTGTATAGCTTTTAGGTACATCTCACATTTTATTTCCGTATATAGGTACACAGAATAAAAGTGTGAATTATTGTATTAGGTAGGTACCCAATACAACAATAATACTATAAATCATCCACAATATACAACAAATCATTTTTTTTCTAAATTACTGTTACCTAACTATGCTGTTGTTATCAAGTCGTTATCTTGTCCAATAATCAAAACGATATTTTTAAAACTATACTTCTTACTTATATACACTATTATTACTTACTAAAAATTTACAATACCTATTTACAAACTAAACCTAGATGTAATATATTTATCAATAAGTGATGATGACATTCGTAACTGACGATAAAATAATTCGTAATCCTGCGGTGCGCTCTGCAAACTAGCGATACGTCCTGTCTTCATTACATCCCGCTCGGGACTGAACGACGCCGGAGAGAGCGCGTCGGCAGTAGGAAATTACGTATTTTCGGTATTATATTTTTGTATATATTAAAATTCATAATGTGATTGCCGAAATCCATCCGCTTTTACATGACCTTTCTTTTGGTATACTTTTGAAAATTCTAATCCCAATACAACTCAAATGAAACGGGAAAAGTTGTTTAAACAGACCTATATTCGCGATTATTTTCTATCGTATCAAATGACAGTAATCGTGTTTCGAATGGCCGAAATATAAAGATCTAATGCTGTAGAATTACATATATTTTTTTCCGAATTTAAATCTCTGTTATTTACAAATAAAACGCGTTTGGCCACGCTAGATAACACTGTATTTTGGGAAATCCTCGCCTTAAGTTCCCGCTTTGGAATTTCATGTTTTCCTATTTATTACTATCGCTTAGTAAGAATAAATACATATTTTCTATCCATCACGTCTCATTTCTTTCCGTGAGGATGTGCCAAACTTTACAATAAAAATGATTGACAACAAACATAATCTAATAAAATGTACCAGAGTTTATTTTTTATCATTTAGGTATAAAAGATAGGTAGGTACTTAAGTACAAGAAATCAATCTATACAGTCAACGTGCGGCAAGCATGCGAGCAGCGAGTTGTCAGTGTTGTCACCGAGTGGAGTGGTCCACGCCACAGAATAGATAGTTCTTACGTCCACGCGCCGTCTACGCGTGGAGGGCTTACGACAGAGGCGATCCGGTGACGCTACGGAGTTGATGTAGTGAGCGCATACCCATACAAGTCCGATATGAAGAATACTATCCGCACGAGGCGAGGCGGTGCGGAGTGGGTGCCGGGTGGCTCTAATGAGCTGTGACCTTCATGACGACCGGGACCGACGGCTTAACTTGCTCACCGAGGCACGAGGCAAGCGATAATTCACAATTCAATACGGCACATAACTCCGAAACGTCAGTGGTGCGCGCCGTGGATTCGAACCTGATACCCTCTGCATAGCAGTCTCATGGTATCTTCCACTCGCCACATTCGCTGCGTTGAACCAGCATACAGGGATACCTACCTGATTCACTCAGTCGCGACCGACACACGCGTAGGTACCTACCTAGCTACTCGGCAGTGCAAGTGACACAGGAACATGCAGGTAGAGTCCCTATACACAGCATGACAGCGGGCACTTGGGGCGTTATAGCCGTATATAACGCGAGGCCGGCGCGGGCGCGGAAGCATCACAACAAAGCAAGTGGTCGACTCAACATGCTCGCTACATTTATTGTGTTGTTTTCCTGCTGCGCGGCGATGTGCGGTGGCGCGGCCACCGACCGACCAGGTACGAACATACTTTGTTCTTACTCGATATTCTAATAATTATGTACTTTTGTCCCAACGTAACCACAGGACAAGACTAATGAAGACTGGTGTGCAAACCGTGTTTCTGTCCTGATCAGAACAACTGTGTTTGCAAGTCCTATAATAATAGTGCCAAATACCTAGGTACCCCGTCTCACCAACAGAATGAGCAAAAATGGTGTCAAACGTACTCACGATTGTCTATGAATACACAGTGACGATAATTTATATGGTAATCCATTAGATAATAATTATTATCCTCGGCGTCGGACAACTCACTTACAATCTCGGCAGAGCCTGTACTGTGGTCACCAGATAACTGCTAATCATACCTACCTATATATTTTCTTAAATAAAACACGATTATCGTAATTACTATAAGAAACTTTAAAACAAAGTGTTATAGTATTTTGATTAGGTACAACCGTTTTGATTTATGACATCTTTTTTGTATTGCTGTGTGTGTTATCAACAAAAAATGATCTTCACCTAACCAATCAACATAATTATTTACTTATGTAGCCTTGTCGGCAATGCCTTTAGTATAAAAATACATAGATGTAATGTTATATTATGTTAATAGACCTAATGTTCTGATAAAGAGTAGTAGGTGAAAGATCTATTAACTTCTCACAGTCACACTGCTTTATTACAAACCGTATAGGTACTTACTAAGTATCTAAGTAAATATTTGTGGACTATGGACTGTTTAAATAACTTGAGTCTAATTTAAATAAACAGCTGTTTTCTCAGTCTTTTTCAATCATACTACCTGGTACCTACCTATTTATTTGATTTTGTTCTTGTTTTGTATAAATAAGTCCAGACGGGCCGTAACTCGTACAGTACGTCTTTTTTGTAAAAAAACGTATTATTGTTATGAGGAAAATCTCTTTAATAATATCACGAACTGAGCGTAGTAATTTATATTTACATCAGGTCGGGGACTAACATTATTTAGTGACGTGTGTTCTACAACAACCAAGTGTCCAAACGTTAGCTAATTATATTCAGATGGGTTAGTTTGTGACGCGTGATGAGTGTGATGCCGAGCTAACAATGATGGTGAACATGTGCAGTGAGACAAGATGGCGGCGCGCCGCTGCCTGCGCTCTCGTGTGGACCAAACGAGGAGACTCGCTGCGTGCGCTCCTTCCCGCCCGAGCAGACATGCAGGACCCGCTACACGCGCGTCTACTGCTCAGCAACTTCGCTACAAGAGCGCCGCCGCTGCCGCATCCAGTGCGCCTGCAAGGACGGATACTTCAGGAACTATCTGGGAGATTGCATCACCGGAGAGCAATGCGGTGAGTGCTAGAGTTCCTTTTTTGCAACATTTGTGGCGCTGCGAGGTGCTTTACTAAGTATCTAACTTGTACCTAATCGCCGGAATAAAATGTATCGAGAGGGGAACAAATTAATAATGTTGCGAGTTACAAAACAAGAACTCAGCGCGTCAAGCCCTATTTAAAGATTTTTGCATCGCAAACTAAGTCTTATTAAACTATTACCTATAAAGTTGGCTACGGAGAATCAAACCTTTAAATATTATTCTGGAGCCGCCATCCATAACATATAGGTATTTAATTGAGTTCACGGCAGTTGCAATAGTCGTCTTGCCATCATCACGCCATCTGTGTTGAAGGTTTGATATAAACGAAAATATGGGTGTCTCAGGTTTCTCTTGCCCGTTGTTTCATGTATGTAAAGTCAGAAAATGAAATCCTTGCCAAAAATTGCAGACAGATGTGGCGGTGCGAACGAGTTCTACTCGTGCGGCGGCGAGTGCGACAACGAGTGCGCGACGCTGTCGACGCAGAACCGAACCCACTGCCCCATCGTGAACATCATGTGCAACCAGCGCTGCTACTGCGAGGACGGGTTCGCGAGAGACGAGCGGGGACTGTGCGTGCCGCAGGAACAGTGCCATGAGTGATAGTTTACCTGCCCACTCTCCACAATCCTTCGTAAAGAGAGCAATACTACAAACTAAGTTATGCATCCGGTCAAATATGACCAAAAAATTCGCGAAGAACCCATTTTAGTGACTTTTGGCCCCGATTCTTTCTCTTTCTTTCTAGATTTAGAGATTTTTTTTCAGGTGTCGTCGGATCAATGAAGACCTTTTAGAATTGATGTATAATGGTGTTTTGAACGATTCTAGAAAAAAAATCAGCTGGGTGTGAATTATTGTAACCTCGGATGTCTAAAATAACTAGACTTTAATTAAAATTTAGGAACAATAATAAATTGTCACCACTTTGTCCTGCGGATCTGATCAAGAAAGACAGGCCATTCGAGGTAACAGTTGTTTTGGCTGCTCTCACACCCAAAAAAGTTCTACAGCCTGACCAGCTGACGGTATAGACTGTTGACGTGGCGACTGGACCATGTCCGTCTTAGTCGAATATTATTTTCTTGCTAGTTAAGTATTGTTGTACATCGTCGATAATTGCGTCTGTCAGTTTTTGGACTGGCTAATATCGCAAGAGGAAGCCGGTTTCTTCAAGGGCAAAGAAACTCGTCAACAAATTCTTATCATTAAACTCTACATTCGCCAACGAATTGAAGAATCATACGATTTACTAATACATCACTTATTTTAACGATTTATTTAATTATTTGTGTATTTTCATTTTAGTTGTTATTTAATTATTTTGAAAATAAAATAATTTGACATGGCTACCTAATATAATAATACTTAAATTTCGAATTGGATTACTTTATAATTTGAATTCGACATAGATCACACTGTAACTAAAATTAAAAATAACATATTTGTAACCTACATTGAGAATGAATTAAATAGTGTATTATTAACTACATACATAAAAGCCTTTGATTGTGATATGTCGACTGACCACTGAAAAGTGAAAATATATTGGAGTGCCTGAGCATTGGGTGGCATTCAGACTCTTTATAGGAACGACCAGGGTATCGGTAAAACGACAAAGTGACATCGGCACCTTTCAACTTCGGCAAGGGTGTTACGCAAGGTACCATACTCTCACCCATACTATTCAACGCACAAAGAAAATATATCACTCGACGCGCAAGTGAAGACTGGAACGGCGAAGTTACTTTAGGTTTCACTAGGATTTCTAACCTCAAATCTGCAGACTATAATACACTTTTAGACGATAATGAATTTCAAATAGTTAATAACTTGGACAGAATAGAACAAGTCAGTATCGATATGGGTCTCAAAATCAACTCCAGTAAGACCTAACTCATGATATTTGATCGTAGCAACAAGTTGCAAACGACGGGTGCTCTCTCATTCGAAACTGATCAGGGTATAATTAATCTACGGGACTGAGAGTACTGAGACATGGACGATTACACGATTTCTTTGAGAACGGGTGCTGTATGAATATACGTCAGATGGCAGATTCCGTAGACAGCCTGCCGCTTAAATGCGTAGGTATAAATTAAGTGACCTTACCGTAAAGACCAGATTTTCTGCAGTGTGCCTGCGAAGAGTGCTAGAATATTCTGGTTACATAGATATAATACACACAACCTGCAGTAATACATGGTTACCGACAAGGTGGACGCCTAAAGATTGAGAGGACCCAGTCCTTTTAGATATTCGAACGAGATCCGCGCAACTCTGGACATCAAACTGCACGTCGCTCTCCATTCTGCCCAAGATAATATGCTAGCAGAAAATTATTCTACGGCAAGGAAATCGCTACCCTTGGCATAGATAAATATAATACTATACGTACCCTTGGCAATAAGGAAACGACGCATGGTGGAGGAGCTTACCTACTACAGCAAAGTTTCTGTGGTAGTAATGTTTAAATTATATCTATGTAACGGGTCTATAACTCTATGTATATCTCTATTTGAAAATATGGGGAAATATCTTCCCTTCCCGTGACCACGACCAAAACCTTGGGAAGAATATTACAAATGTATGTACTTACAGAATATTGAGGTTAATTCACCAATGTCTAAACAGTTGCATTTCGTACGGTGAGTGAGAGTGCGGGAAGCCTCATCCCTTTTTCCTTTTTCTCATCCGGCGCCTATTGCTATTTTGCCTTTTCCCATCCTCACGATAGACAGCAGCTGTACGAACGTGTCGCGAGTATCATACTCATACAATAAAATGTTCATCTGCATAGCTAGCTATTAAAAAATACATAATTAAAGACCTAGCTTGTACACCCTGCGTAAGAAAATCCACATCTCACACACGTCACGGCATTACTATACTTTAATTAATTTAAAAACAAATAAATAAAAATAATTTACGATTATTATGATATTACGACTAGATACCTATGTAGTCGGTTTTCCTGTTGTTGTTGTGCTTTTGTTTATTCAGACCATAATTAGTAGGTACGTGCATCTAATAATTTTAGATTATTAAAATGGTGGTTACATTATGATTATGTTTACACTCTTGACTACGCTTTGTGCGACATGTGGGGTGACGTCTTGAGAATCTCACAACGACCGGGATATTGATGTCTTGTTGTTGTTCCAGCCAAACCACGCACTTGCGAGGATCCAAACGAAGAGTAGGTACACAGACAGTAAGAGAAGTTGTCCTCCGGAGACGTGTATGTCGATCGTGGCGCGCTTCAAGTGCGACTCGGCGCAGCGCGGGGAGAGTGGCTGCGTGTGTCGGCGAGGGTACCTCCGTCACGAGTCCGGCGCGCCGTGCGAGCCCGTCTGCACCTGCCCCGAGGTGGCACACGAGCCCGACTGTCTCAAACCACTATAGATAGTTCATATGTATGTTCTAAATAATATGTCTCTGAAAGCATGTCGTGGTGGTCCGCAATTTTATATTTTTGTAATAAAATGATGAAGAAAACCTATTCCTTCTTTTTATTTCTCTATTTATAGCCATAATCAAGTATATTATTCTCCAAGTATATAAATTCGAACTACAGAGTTTTGCACAAGTTAGGTACCGTGTCCTGGTGTATGTATAATTATGCAACAAATTGACTATGAGTAGAGCTGACACTATAGTGTCAGCTCTACTCATAGTCATTACTCATAGACATTTCTACTCATAGACATTATAATTATACACTGAATAATTATGATTATTTTGTAAAAAGCAAATTCAGTTCAAAATGTAATAAACAAAAGTTGAACACCTTTCAGAGTTATTGTGGTACCTGTAGACAGTAAACTCTACAGTACCAACTGGAGCGGAAAAGACCTAAGTTTTTTACATCCAATCCTGTAGGGCCTTTCCTAGTCCTCTCTAATTTGCGTTCGTACTGTTATAAAATAGGAGGATTGTGCCTATTAAGCGACAGGTTGGTATAGGGTTTGATGAAGAGGTTCACGTTTCTTCACGAATACTCTATTTGCTTTATATTTGTGTATCATATGACACGCATGGAATGACGTGGGGTGGTGACACCTCACCGAATATGTATGTACCTCGTCCTCCATATTTAACTAATTGATTATGACTGTGTAGAGCTGACAGTACACACTTTATTATCATAAGTATTTTGTGCGTAATATGTGTAAAATCTGAGCAGTAGCAGAATTCTTACGCATTTCTTTTCGATGGATAAAGCTCGGTCTTAGTATGTTACACGGGTATGCACTATTAGATACCTAACTATTAGATTTATAAAAGTCGAAACGGATTATTGCTGCTGTTCTTTAGTGCGTTTTAGGTACTTTGTCACACAAAGATGTGCTATACCTATAGCTATGCTGGGAAGATATGAAAGCTACGCTACAAAACTGTAACCATTCCCACCGATTGTATGTCGTATGTAGCGGCACAGGACAACTAATAATGGTACGTAGCAGTGGGCCGGCGAAGATGCGCAACTCGAGCTGTGTCTACAACCTACAACTAAACATGTATCTATGGTGCAGCTTGTTATGAAATAACACCATGTTCGTCTCTAGTCACATTCAGGGTTAGGGCTGCCACATCCAGGCGTATCAATAACGGGACGTTTCGAGGGGAGGGGGGTGCATTGGCTAGTAAACAAACAATGCAACAATTACATCTTAAAAGTTAGTTTAGTGTCGTCATTACAGTGGTGGCGGTCCTTTATGATTTGGTATTAATTATAAACAAATAATTAAGTGACCTCAAATTTTGAAGTTTTCCCTTGCAATTCCTACTCAGGAGTAGAATTTATCAAGTAAAAATTTTCAGAATACTTTAAGATTAAAGTGACCATTTCGATAAAACGCCACACACTTGAATTTTTTTATCGAAATATAATTATATCTTTATAACTACACATAGCTTAACAGCGGCGGTAGCCCAGTGGTGAACGTAACGATGATGTCGGGTTCGATCCCCATGTTCCCCGGGCAAACACCTCTGACGTTTCGAAGTTATGTCATGTGTGCATTAAAAATGTTTAATTATCGCTCGCATAATAATGTGCCCGGTAGGTGGCAAGTAATGGCAATAGACCCGCCCCCTATTACATTGGGACTGAATCATAACTGGCTAAATGTGGGTGTGTAATACACCTCTGCCTACCCCTACGGAGATAAAGGCGTTGAAGTTATGAGGAAGAAGTTGTGTTATATAACCTAAACAAAATAACACGCTACTCGTATTTATGGTCAGGCTTTTATTTACTATTTAAATTGGTTGATCTTATATTTATTTTACGTCGATGTGGAAGGCACGGGGGCGCACCAGGATACGTTGGCCATTTGTGGACAGTCGCACACATACGTGTCGCAGGGAGAGTGGGCGTCCTTGCGCACGTAGTCCTTGATGCACACACAGCCGGGCTGCGGGGGACCCTCCTCACACACGTAGTCGGGGCTGAGTGACTCACACGTCTCCTTAGCGCAACTGCTCTTTGACGGCACGTAGTATTCAAAGTCGTGTGGACACGGTTGCGCTGTAATTAACATTCAAAATATCAAGGTTATTTTTTAACTTACCTACATTCATAAATATAGCTTGGTATGTAAATGTTCGCATCATAAGCGTACGTGAAATGTTTTGCATATTTAAAACATGGTTGAATATCATGCAGATATGCGCACTGAAGAATAGACCTAATAAGGATCCCTGGGGAACACCGGAGGGGATATTTACCAAGTCGGACTAAAAGCTTATTTAGTATTTGAATTAACTGTTGTTCATCCTGACGATTTTCTCAATTAATTTAAGACTAAGCAATTAGATGTACGACGGATTCATTTATCTCTATTACTACTGCGCTTGCTCAACATTTGCAACGGTATTCAATGACTGGGCCGTTCTGAAGTATTGCCGGATTTATGAAACAGTCAAAATATTTACACTTTTGAGTCATTTTAGTTGCTAAAACATTTCAATAGATACCTATAGTGTAACTTCATAAAAACATAAATAATCCGAGTTACTGAAGGGTAAGTTATTATTTGCAATTTTGCGAATTTTCCAAAGCATTTGATTGTATACATTACGACACTCCGGTTATGAAACTAGGTACCTAGGGTAAATACGCTAAATGTCGGCCACCCTACGGTTTTTCTGCTTTGGGATCGGTCTGGCACCAACAATTTGCAACGAAAGGATAGCTTCCGATGCGGTTTTGGATAGTTGGATAAATTTATTTCATGTTTATGGGCATAAGATTGACATTTCTGCTACAAGGAAAAAGTACTAAGGTTTATATGCGTCGAGAACGAAAAAACCCTAAAGTCGGCCATTCACGGCCCATGGTCGGTCGCGTTTTTCCCAAATGTCGGCCGGGTATAGGATGTTTTAAATTAAGACGGATAAATATTATTAATATGATTTATTTTGGCAGGAGTCTCACTAAGTATACGTTATTAATCGTATTTGTTTAATAGTAGGTAAAGTATTTTTTTATTTGCACTCTAATAATGTTAGGTATTACAATTTATAACAAAGTAAACATCAAAATAATTATAATTAGTTCTGGATGTCTTTTCAAAAATAATTCATACCATATTTGGCCCGGAGTATCATTATTGAATATATTTATATTTTTAAGCTAATTAACATGGGTTAAGGTTGCAAGTTCCAAAGAGCAATTTATATCTTATATTCCCATACCATAATAAGCCACTATAAATGTTTTCAATAATATCAACTCCTACATTTAAACTTAACTCTTTATATTATTAATAAATAAATGTATAATAAATATTCAATTTTGAGAAAATAAGAAAAGTAATCAGCCTGTATAGTTGGGCTCGAATTCGAGGCTGGTCGACATTACGATCTTTAATGTTTCTAAAGCCGGCCCCTATTTTGGGTACATTATTTCTCGAGATTCAACTAATATCACCCCGGCCGGTATTTGGCGATTAAACGTAAAATAGATTTATTTGCCTATATGCATTGCAAATTCTCTTATTAAACCAATGGAATTAGTACAATTGGAATTTATAAAACAGACTGCATTTACTTTTAGTCGGCCACGGCCGAGAATCCGGTTTTAATTCAAAATTGGTATTCTATTGGCGGCCTCCTATTTTCCCTTTAAAACAATACGTTAAACATTGAAAAAACTATCTCAAAATATAGTAAAAAACACTATTTACTGATAATAAAGCTTAAAACAATAAAAAAGGAATGTCTGACCGTTCTAATATCAATCCCCGAAGTGTGGGTATTCACAGCAAGTAAAGTACTTTAAATATGAAATTGACGCTTCGACGACGCAATCGCTACTGACGCTCAGTGTGCGAAGACTGAGTAACGTAATCGGAAAGTAACTGTTTGTACATATAGAGTATGAACTAAGATTGTAATTCGAGTGGCAAATTTGTCACTTCATTACGTTTTAAATGAACGCCAGCTGAAAATGTTCAGACGGCCGAAGTTTGGGGAGGGGCCGACGTTTGGCGTATTTACCCTATATCGTTGTAAGTTACAAAAACAGCTCTTGATAACATCTTGTTCGGGTCACTCAACAGGATCTAGAAGGTCGACATTCATTGTAAGACATTTTCAGGTTAAAACAATGGGTGTACCGCAGGGCTCAGTAAAAAGAAAGTTGTAGTACCGCGTGTATGTGGTGTGGAGGCAAGGTGTGTGACATCGATGTCGAGGTACTTACGGTCGCACTGCTCCCTAGGTATGCAGGTGCCGTTGGCGGCTCGCAGGTACCCGGCCTCACAGATGCACTCCGCCACACACTGGGACACGCCGGGACACGGCACGGATTTGTCGATATGGATGCACTCCTGTGCGTCACATAAGGCGTTAGCGCATTCATTCAGTACTTCGTGCGCTGGGCACTCTTTGGGTGCAACTGTAATACCAAATAACAACGATAGTACCATACGATTGGTCTAATGTTACACACGGTTATGTTCCTGATACCGTGAGACTACTCAACACGGTCGGTCGTATGGCGCCGGGCGCACACGCACATGAGTATTATGTACAGTAATTTACAGTATAGGTATTATTATTAGCACGCTGAAGTCGTAAGACGCTAGCGCCGCGGTACCATAACGTCCATAACACACAGTGAACTGCAGAGGAAAAAAAGGGAAAACGCGGCGCGAAGATCGCTGTCGTTGGACAAACGTTGTCGTGGCGTATGCGCGTACGCGGCACATCATACCTTCGCTCGATAAACGTTAAGTTGAAGTATAAACGTACCTACTCTAATCTAAGAATCTCTAATCTAAAAATCTAAGTGGATGATTAGAACAACTCACCTTGTGCTTGAGGTAGCGCGAGGCTGGCGGCGACGACGCAGGTGAATACGACGAGTGAAGTGATCATGTTGACACAGAGATGAGTTTTGTTCTTCTGTCGGTTCGTCTCGCTGTTATATATGTATATCGCTGCCGCCGGCCGCAGCATGTGTTTATACGACTCTACTCACTTATACCACAGTCAATCCACTGTGCTTATACCGAGTGTTGTTTACAAGCGAGCGAAGCCTGCACGCCGGGTTTGTCCATCTCTAACGCTAATCGCTAATAATAGAAAAGGGTGACGTCATCAGGTTTCCAAGTTCGTGCTTAATTATTTTAGTTTGCGAGAAATAAGTATCGACATAATTTACATTACTGGCGAAGTGTGGGTGTGTAATATACTTCTGCCTAGCTCTTCGGGGCAAAAGGCGTGAAGTTATATTAGTATCGACATTGTATTTGAAAATCTTAGTACACATTTACTGCCTTAACTACAAGAAGATAAGCGTTAATGCCGAGTTTATTACTTCTTTTCTGCGATCAATTATTATGACTTTGATTATATTATAATCAAAGTTATAGGTAAGCAGGAAGGATGTAGTTCGTAGCATGGCCTGGTGACGCGACGTACCTACCTAGTACAGTGTCCTACATCTTCTTGCTAGAGTTAGGTTACAGCAGCATGTGCGATAGTAGGAGAAAGGTGTACGAGATGATTCCCTTAAGGGAGAATGCTTGTAGTATAAATGATATTCTACTTATTGCAGATATAAATACGTTTATCCGTAGAAAATTTATCTATCTAATTGTTGTCATACTCAAAAAAAATTTTTTTTATGTTTGATTGTTATAAACACCATTTTTTTAAAACGTTATGAAAGGATCGTCTTGTACACCCCGGTGTCCAAGATGATCCCTGCGGTAGGGGCAAGATGATTCCAGGATCATGTGCCCATATGCACCCACTAAATTTGAGATTATCATAGGTTATAGCAGAATTAACTAAATAAAGTCATAATTAGGGTTTACTCTCTTTTATCAAGTCTGTTACCCTCCATTATAATTATAGTATTTTCGCTGTATGATGATATGCATGAAGGTTCTCATTTTACGTATCACGCATACTACTTTCAACTTATATTTTGGCTTTACTAAATAAATTGGCAAAAGAAAACAATTATTTAAAAAAAATATCTATAAATTACAAAGTAAATTGATACTAGTATGTCTCTCTCTATTTTTATAATTATTATTAACTGTAAATAAATTATTTAAATATAATAAAATATAATCCTCAAAATGTCAGATGCATGAAACGAACCCTCTGTCAGTAGAGATTGACACCATTGAATCGGCATGAAATCGATGAATAGGAGTGGCCATATTATGATCGAATACGTCAGTACGAGCGCCTTGTATGCGGTTTGTGATTCTGCCTGTTTGGCGTGTTATTTTTTTGTTGTGTTTTATTTGGTAGGTACAATGCCAAAAATAACAAAAAAGATAGTTTTAAACTCTCAAAGCCGTGAGTTAGTGCTTCGTTTGAGGACCTTCTTTGAACGAGAGCGTGCAAACGGGGGCCCGGTAATACCGATCGACAGTGTTGATTACAGAGTTGCGGCAGCTCTGCTCTGGACATCGGCAAGGCTTCAGTTTGTCGAATATCCAATGAAAAATTTGGAGAAACTAGTTTTGAAGACAAGAAGCTGTCCACTCCGAAGAAACGTGAGCATAAAGCTTCAATAACTGACATAGATAGTTCCGATGTGGTGGCAATACGAAATCCCTACATTGATAAAATTAATCAGTCGTAGAAATAACACAATCGACAATATGGTAAAGGTTTCGAAATACGTCGCCGTATTTAGGGGTTGTGAGTGATTGGGAGGGGAGAGGGGTAGGTCTCGCAACCCCCCTCACCATTTTCACTTGCCGGAGATACATGGTTTCCTCTAAAAAAAAATCTCCAAACATCGGTGTGTATGGCACTGCCAACTTCCACATTATTCACACTAGTTTAATAAACTAAGGTTGACGGAGCCCTGCTTCGCAGTGCTTCATTATCGGATTAAGGGTCAAAAGAGAACCTACTATAACCTATTTAGTTACTTATTACAGAACCCTAAGTACTCGAAAGCAATGAGGGCAATGACGCACAAATTTGACGTTACCTGTCAATATCATTCACACAAGATGGCGGTTGCGTTTCGTATCACATTTTTTCACATAAAACCTAAATATCGCTTTTATTGATTCCACTAGTTTAATAAAGTGAGGCTGACTGTGGTTAAGGGTCAAAAGAGAACCGAACACACCTATTTAGTTACTTTCACATAAAACCTAAAATTACGTTCCGTTTTGCATATTTGAATGAAGAATTCTTGGAAATTGTTTAAAAATATTTAGACGCAACTCCGGCAGCCAAAATTACTTTAAGACTAACTCCCTTAAGCACCCTACACCACCAATACCCTCAAGTTCGGGCGACTCGTTTCGAAACCCAATCCGACAATATTTATAGACTGGGATAAATATGTCCACCTCGACCGAATTTGAGATCAGCAAATAATTATCTCTGTTGGAGAAGATTCAGATATGAGGTTTTAGTTCGAGTGACAGTGAATAATAATAAAAAAATATATTTTAAAATTACTGCGTTTTATTTGTGAATATATTTGCCAAAACACTTTTAAAATGAATTTTATTTCGAAGATGTAAAATCGGTAACTACGTACGATTCCATGTCGTTTGTCAATTAAATCGATATTTATAAATAATCGATTAAATTTCCTTAGGTTACCTCACTGTAATTGTCAGTCATGAACTATCATGCATATCATGATACAACGAAAATACTATAAAGAATGAAACAAGAATCACATTGTATGAGATCTATGGTCAAGTAAAGGTTTAACAACATTAAATAATCTTTTAAAGTAGGTAGGTAAATAATTTATCTTCTAAAACAGCTAATCTAGTCAATCAAATTTTAACTTCTCAAAATCAACATGACATAAAAAAAATCCTCATCAATTTTAAATGAAATAAAAATGTATAGTTCTAAGCGCCTGTTTCCTGGCGTTACTTTATACCAACCCCATATGAATTCATACGGATAATCGCTATAAAAAAAAACAATAACACAAATGGTTAAAATGTTTCTGTAATACATAGTCAATATGATAATGTAAACGTTGTACAAGATGATCCACAGGGATCGTCTTGTACACCAGTAACATAATCATCTTGCCCCAACATAAACTTTTTAATTCAATGATCGATAACATAACATGAGTGGTTTCAACTGTTTCCATGCTGCTAAAAATTCAAAATAGAGTAATATACAACGCTAACTAATACATCAACCATGTCAATAAAGTACGTTAGAACACATTACACAATCTCAAAGACAACCTTACCTTACATCACAGTGGCGAAATTTCTGTTTTCGTCCTCAAAAAATTTGACTGTCGCTCAAGGCGCCATTACGATTGACTAAGGCGGGGGAATATTAGGGACTACATTTTACCAATAAACACAATTAGGTGGCACTACTAGTTTCGTTGCAATATAAAAGGATCATCTTCCCTCAATGGATCATCTCGTACACCTTTCCCCTATGTTAAGATGAGAAGTTACGTGATCTTTGTAAGTAGGTAGGGTCAAGGAGGCAACAGTGACTCGGATTTTTTCAAATGGGTGAATATTGAGAAAATTATCATTGGATTTATCTAAAACTTGTACACATTGAGGGTAAGGTATTATAGTTTAAAACTGGATTATTATAATAGCACTAAATATTACTAAAATAAAATGAGAGGCCAAAAACTAAACATCGGGAATTGAGCCACTGTGTACACCCAGGTGTACACAGTGGCTCAACCCCGTAGTACACAGTGACTCTAGTAGTACACAGTGACTCATCAGTAGAAATAAAATGAAAGATCAAGTCTTAAAATTATATTTTTATTGAAAATCAATAGACAGTATATTTATAAAAAAAAAAACAAAAACTTAGGATTTTCTACCCTCTAATCAGTTCACTTTTGGTTCTTACAAAGCTATATTTATCATTATAGAGATCAACAGTTACTACACATTTAATCAACGATGTTAAACTAATCATAATTTGAACTAGAGATGCTAAAGACTAGTAGATTTTTCTTACAATTTAACAGAAACTACAATTATAATTACCAAGCAATCATTCAGTCTTGTCAATTATAGTTAGATAGAACATTAATAAATTTTAAGAAAAGTGAAATCAATTGGAAAATTATATAATGGTCTGGTAGCAGTTCCAACCATTGAAGGCTTTGGCAGAATATATTTTATATCATCCTCCCTAATAAGCGAAAGATCTGGCTTATTAGGCATAAGGAACTTATTAGTGCCTGGCTTGCGTTTTAAAAATGATATGTAGTATTCCAGGTCGCTATTTTTTTTCTTCTAATACCTTCCCGATGTACAAAGATCGCTGTTTCTTTGTTGTCAACTCCACTATAACATATTCTCCTTCCTTGGGTGAATGTGGTAAAGGATTCGTCAAGTCTTCCTGTGTTATAATCATCTCATCATCAGCATTTATATCTTCTTCTGGCGATTCCAGCCAACAAGAATCATCATCAGAATCTGCTAATACAAATTCATCATGCTTTTCTATTTCATCGTCGCTATCTAGTATTGTGCGTGAAATTTTTCTTTTCTTGGTCTCGTTTCTTCTTTTAATCATATTCTTTTCTTGCTCTATCATAGTCTTTTCAGGTGTATCGGTAGGTATCAGGCTTCGTCCAGGTTTCCTTCGTTTTCTGTTTGTTTTTCTTGGTCCAGCTTTTATAGGGTCTCTAAATTCAAAAGGCGATTTGAAAGTAGGTTTTGCAGCCGAGGTAGATGGTGTTACAATATTGATCAGCATGTTTTCTACCGTAGATTCTGGTTCGTTTGCTACATCAGTCGCACTTTCCAAAATATGCTGCTCTCTGGGCGTACATTGGCTAGAGGCATCAGGCTGGTTTGCAGATGTTTCATTCAGCTGTTATGCATCAGATGTTGTTTGTCCAGGATTTTCAGTCAAAAATATTGAAACAGAAGGTCTGTCAGAACTTATTTCAGGTGCTATTGCCCGAGTAAACTCGTCAAGTAAACTTATAGAGTCAGGTGTCGAAGCACCTTCACCTCGAAGATCTTCTGGGTTAGGACGATCTGTTACCGAACTGGGTAAAAAATCTTCATCAGTAAAAATATGACGATCGAATGGGTAGATACCACACTTTGCAAAAGAGTTCGTTATATTTCTTGGGGTCATAGCTTTTTGAAAAGCAGATCCTATTATTTCACCTAAGTCGTATATCGTCACTGGTTTCCCAGGATTTCTCAACATCCAGGAGTCGATTGCAGCGTTATAGAATGTTTTGAAAGGCCCATAGATGCCAACATCAAGCGGCTGCAGTTTGGCCGATGTGTGAGGAGGAAGTGTCAGAATGTGCACTCCTGCAGTCTTTGCCAAGTCCAAGGCTTCTAAACTCAAATGAGATTCGTGGTTATCCATGATTAAAATACACGGATTTTCTTTACTAGCATTCGTATGTTTTAAGAAGTGTTTTATTACCTCTGGAAAGATCGCTGCATTCATCCATCCGGTCGGTGTGGCCAATCCACGAGTTCCAGGCGGCGTATTCTTAATCATGTGATCTTTGAAATTCTTCCTAGGAAAGATCAAGACTGGAGGCAAGAAATTCCCACTGGCGCTCACGATACAACATGTTGTTACCAACGTCCCTCTCTCGCCGCTTGTCACTTTTCCTATGGTTTTTCGACCAATCGGTGCGAGAACTTTTTGAGGTTTTTGCACCGTAGTCGTTGATGTCTCATCCAGATTAAATATTCTGGTTCCATCCGCAAAGTTAGGACTCCGTGAAATCAGGTTCTCTAAATTATCAAAAAATTTGCAGACGTTGCTTTTGTTAAAGGCTGTGGCCCTGGCGAGACTGCAGGGTTCTGGTTTTTCCAGGGTGATATTATGTCTGCGTCTGAATGAGATTAACCAGTCCTTGCCAGCCATTTCTTTCTCCTCCCATGAGGCAGGCATTTTCAAATTATTTATTTTAGCACTCTGATATGCCACCCTCCGGCTTTCTTTCGCGGTTAATCCATAAAACAAAAGAGCGCAATGCGTAAAATAGTTTTCAAGGACAGTCTCTTGTTCTGCTGTAAAAATTCTGTTGACTGAATAGTTGGGTTGCAGCTGTGAGGGTAACAACTCCTCAAGCGAAGGACTGTCTTTGGTTTTCCAATAATATCGCTTGAGTGTAGCAAAAGGAACATTAGCTCTCTTTGACGCCTTTCGCATAGATTCTCCATTCCTGATTAATTTCAAGCCCTCTTTAATGTTTTCGTGGGGAGTATTGCCAATTTTTCGCGCAGTTTGTGGTCGCGGCATACTACAAACAAAATTAAACGGTCAAATTACTTAATTAAAAGTGTTGTCTATATTTGGTTATTAAAAAAATATTACTAATTAAGAATCAATAACATGTAGCACACAGTGACTCAGAGTCACTGTGTACTTCTTAGAATTGAGTCACTGTGTACGACTACGCCATTTTGAATATATCTGATCACAGCATTCAAGTCAAATAATAATTACGATAAACAACTACATGAATGAGAACACTATAGTATTAACTAATTGGTGAATATAAAAGGCAATACAAATTATCACAACATGAAGTATGAAAACAAAAGAAACTCACCTCAAAAAGTAATTTCGTGGGCACCAAAACAAAAACACACTATCACACTACCGTACGACGCTTGACCTGCCGACCGACTGGTTAAAACTTGTTTGGGGTTCACATGCTAGTATTGTGTGACAAGGAGAGAAATATCTCGCGCGTTTTTCGAGTAATAACTTGAATGAGTCACTGTATCCGACTGAGCCACTGTTGCCTCCCTGACCCTAAGCGTTTTACTTCGTGTGCAATGGTTGGTGTTTGTGAATTGCTGGCAGGCAACCAATGTTGGATCCCGTACGTCCTTGCTACGGACTATATTATTGCTCAGAGATAGTGTTCACTGTCTAGCAAGAAGCCATATCGAGTGTTTGAACCGAAAATATCGTAACGCTTACTTTTGATGTGATCTTTCCATGTGTCATCTTATGGAACCAAAGGTATTCAACGCGCGCGATTGTGGAAGAATGTTTGGACCTAAGTGAACTGCAGCGCAAAGTGCATAATAATATGTGAGAGGGAAAGTGATGTGTTTTCGTTTTTAGGACGCGATAGAACTTGGTGTAACCAATCAATGAAAATTATATATTCTTCAAAAATACAACAAAATAATAGATTAATGAAAAAAAAAATGCAATACCTACAGACTGTATGACACATACTACACTTTAATTAGGTACTGCTAAGCTACACGCGGCCATGCAGCCATCATACGCATGTGTCGGGCTGCGGCGCTTGTACAATTTTTATTAAATACTAGCTGTACCCGCGACTCCGTTCGCGCGGAATTTGTCTTTTCATTGGGCTACAGAATTGATACCCAAAATGTTTTAAGTTGCATATAATACATATATTGAATAGTGTAGATGTCCTAAAAATTGCTCAAATGACTTTCACTTGTTCGTGCAAATCCACACCGCGAAGTTACCAATCGCGAGTAAAAGATCAGAGAATTCCTGTGCATGTTCGTTGCCTCATAATCATACTCGCATATTTAATTTCAAAATGCATAGCGATAATACAATCCCATCATCATCATCAGCCTTTATCAGTCCACTGCTGGACTAGGCCTCTCCTTTGAAAGGAGGAATTGGCCTGCTATACCACGCTGGCCAAACGGGTTGGTATAGGGCTTGTATCAAGTTTTCCTTCTCTTACAGTGCTGTTTTCTGCATAATATGCTCCCTCTGTCGGCTCTTACGACACCCATGGGATGATATGGGGTGGTGACAATCCGTATTTTTAATCCGTCACCACACGGATAATCCAATCCCATATTATCCAATCCCATACTTAGTTATGAACTCTTTAGACAGGCTATAATTTCATCAGCTCTTGTCTCATATTGTGTGGTGGTATAACAGACAGAGCCTAAGGAAAATCGCCACAAAAAGTACTGTTATACCGCCCATGGGTTCGTCATTTTGCATTCACACAATCTTACTTTGGCTTCGTTCCTTTGCCGAAATCACCTTGGTAGGAAAAGTCTTGCCGTTCCACCCGGAGTATCTACAAATAGTATTTTTCTCAAATCACTATTCACGCTACGACACACACGATCATAATTATAAACGCTCTTCTTCAGTAAGTCTCGAGAGATCATTTTTACACCAGCAAATGATGGTTCGTATCGGTCGTCGTGGTCGTTCATATTGAGTAATAGGATAGATATAACTATATCTACTGTCAAGCAATGGTTTATTAGGCGTCCATTACACGCTAGGATATTCTTCAATCAAAACCATCATGCAGGAATACGAATGATTGACCGTGATTGATGGAATTTAATCGACATTACACGGTCACTCTGATTGATCGTCAGTCGGACCCGATATTTCACGATGAACACACGGACAACATTGATTTTCATAAAAAAAAGGCCTGTGTTGCAATTTTGATTGCGTTGTCAACTAAAAAATGAGTGAAAATGAACGAAATAGATGTTGAATTTCGATTCCCTACCCCTTAAAATATTGCAGACGATACCAATATTGTTTTTTTTTAATTTTCCCATCCGCCATCTTTAATTTCCCATCCGCGATCTTTGATCACGAAATAGATGTTGTATTTCGATTCCCCACCCATTAAAATATCGAAGGCGATACCCATATTGATTTTTAAAATTTTCTCATCCGCCATCTTTGATTTCCCGTCCGCCATCTTGGATCATTAAATAAATTTTATATTAGTAATCAGCGTCCCGAAAATCTTGAAAATGATACCCATATAGATTCTAGAATCCTATTCGTTTAGCCTTTTTTTGCCTTTGACCCAACCCTCCCCCTGCTCGTTTGATCATTTTATTATTTTTGTCTGGCCCCTAAAAGTTGTGGCGTAATTTTATATAGGCTTTCGGAATAATTGGGCTATCATAGGCAATAACATTTTTTAAAATCCGACTGCTAGTTCCTGAGATTAGCCGACATTATCTTTTAGCCTTTTTAGCCTTTTGCCCGGCCCCAAAGGGCCGAAGCGTTATGTTATATAGCCTATAGCCTTCCGGAATAACTCTATCGTATACAAAAAGAATTTTTCAGATCCGACCGGTAGTTCCTGAGATTAGCGCGTTCAAACAAACAAACAAACTCTTCCGCTTTATTATATTAGTATAGATTAGTCATCATCATCATCAGCCTATAATAGTCCACTGCAGGACTAGGCCTCTCCTTTGAAAGGAGGAATTGGCCTACTATACCACTCTGGCGAAACGGGTTGGTATAGGATTTGTATCAAGTTTTCCTTCTCTTACAGTGCTGTTCTCTGCATAATATGCTCCCTCTGTCGGCTCTTACGACACCCATGGGATGATATGGGGTGGTGACATTCCGTATTCTTAATCCGTCACCACACGGACACACAGTATAGATTAGTGGTATCCCATAACTCAGGAATAGTCTCATATTTTAAAATAAAATCCTTTTCTGGTTTTAAAACATTAGAAGGAAGCGCTGGTGATTGGCTGCGCGATCTCGCAGGCCCAGCCGGCGCCGCCTGTTCGTCGCGTTGATCGTATTCTGCGTCCGACTCCATCGCTGCCCGCGCGCTGACTGACGGATGATTGACGAAATGCCATTACACGGTCACCCAAAACCATCAATCATGAGTTGCATGACGAAAATATCAAAATATCCAGATAACCGTCAATCACCGTCATGCAACCATCAATCAGTGCATTAGACGGCAGGTTGGTCGTCAGGCAAAGGTTCGACCATGGTTAAACTGACAGCAAAACCTATCGTGTAATGGACGCCTTAGATTGTTGTGGGAACCTAAAAATGTCCTCGGCCAATTTGTCTTCATATTTATGCCATACATAACTATACAGCATCTCAAACCCATGGTGTCATCGATGAGGACTTTTACTTATACTTGCTTCAGACAATGCCATCCCAGTGTTTATCCCCATCCAGTAAAATAAAATGACTCGCCACTCTTCAAACTGTTTACATAATTATACATGTGCGAATACGTCCAGCCTAAGCTGAACCCTATTTAATATAATTAATTATAGAGATTTAAGCTCAATTTAAATTGGAAGATCCAAATGTTCGAAAATATCCTGTTTATAGTCTTTCAACCATCGTAATTTTACATTTGACGGATCATAATATATTAAGTTTCAACCAATTCAACTAAAGAGTTACTTTTGTGGAACAAATTTTAACCGAACAACTGCATCGTAATGTGTACTTTGACACAACTTTTGTATATGAACCGATTCGTATAAAACAAACATCAAATCTTAAGTGGGGCTTACTACAATACATCAGTGAAAACCGCATTCCAATAAAATTCTATTAGCCGTTTCTGAGATTAGCGTGCACACAGACAGACAAAAATTTTAATAATTATATTTTTGCCTTTTCTTCTTTAATGTAGACCCCTTAAATAGATTTCTTCTGAATATCTTCCATGTACGGACATCGATCACTTACAGATTTATTATATTGTATAGACGGCCGTTTTGCGCGTTAAACAAAAATCAACCGTATAGCCGTACCCATACTGGCGCGGCGAGATTTGGAAGTTTTATTTCATGTATGTCTTGTGTGTTTATAAACCGATTTCTATATTTTTTTAAATATAAAATACATATTAATGTATACTTTTTGAATATGGGAGTTTGATAAAGATATATCATCTATGTGAAATACAATATATTGATGTATTTAATACACTTTGAAGAAATGCCTAACGATTAAACCCGTAATTGTGGCTAATTTATAAAAGATAGATATATACTATCAAGGACTTTTTTGTAGATCTTTTAAAGACCATTATCTTTGTAATACATACTTTTGGTGAATGATCAACGTATGCGAGGATAAGAGCTCGAAAGCGCATTTTCATCCGACTTGCTTCAAATTTAACGTCACTGCTCAGCTCCTATATGTCTTAGCGTTATGTTATATAGCCTATAACCTGCCCAGGAGTAAGGACTACAATCGTACCAAGTTTGGTTAAAATCCCTTCAGTAGTTTTTGACCCATGCGTGCACATACAGACAGACAGACAGACAGACGGACAGACAGACAGACAAAAAATTTACTGATTGCATTTTTGGCATCAGTATCGATCACCATTCATCCTCCAATATTAATTTTGAATATATGAAATGAAATGAAATGAAATGAAATACTGAAATGAAATACTTCTTTATTTCGTGTAAACTTTGAAAGTACTTACGAAACGTCATTAAAAAGAAATATTTAATACAATTATTTTTGTGTGTCGAATTAGAACAGCTCAGTCCCAAGCGTTTTGGTCGTCTTTATAGTCAGATATTTTATAATAGGCTTTTGAACATAATTTCGCTTTTACAATAATTTTGAACTTATTTATAGATAGGTCTCTTATATTATAAGGGAGCTTGTTATAAAAGCGTATACATTGCCCCATAAAACAGCTACTTATTTTGTGGAGACGAGTGCTATGAACTACGAGATTATTTCTGTGTCTTGTATTTACAGAATGTATATATCACATTTTTTACTAAATTTGTCAATATTTTTATGTACATTTAGCAGATTTTCATAAATATATTGTGATACAACAGTTAGAATGTTTATTTCTTTGAACTTTTCTCTTAGAGAAACTCTTGGACTGAGGTTATAAATTCCCCTTACAGCTCTTTTCTGCAGAACAAATATTGTATTTAGGTCTGCAGCATTCCCCCAGAGAAGAATCCCATACGACATTAAGCTATGAAAGTAACTGAAATAAACCATTCTGGCTGTTTCTAAATCTGTGAGGCGTCTAATTGTCTTAACTGCATAAGTTGCAGAACTGAGTTTGCCCGAAAGCCTTTCTATATGTGGACCCCATTGTAGTTTGGTGTCCAGCATAATACCTAAAAACATGGTTGTCTCGACGGGCTCAATCCTTTTTTTTTTTTTTTGTTTTACGAGGTGGAAAATCCCTTCGGATCTCCGACTCTTGGGGGAAATAAGAGACGGAGTATGTGGTGTTTCCACTAAAAACCACCTCAACTTCCGCCATGTACCCGTGTGACGGAGGGTGGGGCATCACCAAAGCACTCGTCGCCACCCTCCGACGGGTATTGGCCCGCCAGATGGTCAGGCGGGCCCCGAACAAAACCCCCTTGGCGACGGATTAAGGTGTTGGACTCCGCCGCCAAAACGCCCAGCGGCCGCAGAGGATAGGGAGGACGGCAACGCAACACCGCATCTCCTCTTCCTCTGCGGCCCCACCGCGACGCATCGAATGGTGCGCCCCCATTTGGTCGCTGGAGATAGGGCGCGCGGCAACGCAACACCGACACGCCTCTCCTCCCGCGACCGCACCCGACTGCGAGGGACAGACAGAACTGTCCCCCGCACCCGCACCGTTGGACGCATCCTGCGCAGGCCCCTCCAAGCCCACGCGGAGCGTCCCCTCCTGGATCCCTCTTAGCTTCACCGCGGGTGACCAATCCACGGTTACTGAGCCCCCCCACCACGACAAGGTGGAGATCCCACGGGGGGGGGGGACGGGCTCAATTCAATGTACAGAATTGACCTCTGTACAGTTTTATTATAAGTATAGATAATATTATTGGAATTTGAGGAATATTTTGAAAAAATAGTTTAACTATTCATATCTACTTATTCATATTTTCTTTTCAAAATTCTAATAGTTATAAGATTGTCTTGTTTATCGCTTTCTATATATGTATCTCGTGTCGTAATGTTGTTGTCACAGAGTACTTTATAGTTGTTGTTTTTACTTCACAATTTCACACCTTGATTTCACATACCTAAGTTCATGTTGTTGACAGTAATGACAGTACAGTCAGTTTGACAGATGTCAGAATAACGTATTACGTTCGGAAACTGTTTGCAATAATGTTTTTTCCCTTTTTTTTCTCTGTAATGTTTATTGTGCTAAGTTTACCTAGTTACATTTTATTGTTTGTGTGAGCTGGCGGGTGGTGCAGAGAAAACTGTGTTGCTTATATAGTATTCACAAATATTTTTTTTTAGGTACTTAATATCTTATTTATTTGTATTTTATATATATTATTATTTATTTTATTATATTATTTTATGGATTCTGATACATATTTATCGGCTAACGAGTCATCTGCTTCTTCCGACAATGAGAGTTTCTGCTCGGTGGATGGCACGTTAAACGAATGCCTTCATAAGGCATTTGCACATCAATCTGGCTTAAGCTTTAACGTTTGTCACATAAATGCACAAAGTATAGGTACCCAGCCATTATAGTGACCTGCTGGAAGCATTTTCTGGTTCAAATGCACATGTCGTCCTGGTTTCAGAGAGTTGGTTAAAACCAGTTCTTCCTTCTACATCATACTCCTTGCCTGGTTACATTCTTATACAAAATGACCGAGTCAGCAGGAGAGGCGGCGGTGTAGCTATCTATCTCCGCAGCACCTTCCCCTTTAAAATTCTTTCTTCATCTTCTGCCTCTTCTTCACCTGCGGAGTTCTTATTTCTGGAGGTAAATGTCAAGGGCTCTAGTTCTTGGCGTCGTGTATTGTCCTCCTACTGTTGACTATTTCTCCAGTCTCGTGTCGATTCTGGAATATTTAGGGTCCGAGTATACTCATCACATCATCATGGGCGATTTTAATACCGATCTCCTTTCCAGCCAATCCAGTCGTTCCTGTAGGTTACTTGACATCGTCCAGTCAGCCAGCCTTCAAGTGTTACCACTGCAAGCTACTCACCACAACAGCAACGGTGAGGATACCTGGCTGAACTTAATAGTAACTTCTGATCCTTCCAAAGTCACATCCCATGGCCAACTTTCCGCTCCTGGTTTTTCCCGCCATGACCTCATTTTCCTCTCCTACCGCCTGAAACCTCCTAAATCCCCACCTAAAGTTCTGCGCATGCGTTGTTTTAGTCGAATGGATGTAAATAAACTAAATAAGGATGCTGCCAAGTTAAACTGAAATAAAATGATGTCTGCCTCTACGGTGGACGAAAATGTTGATATATTTAATGACACAATCTGTAATCTATACGATGTTTATGCCCCAGTAAGACGGGTGAAGCTGAAACGTCCTCCTGCACCTTGGATTACGACGGGTGTACGGATGGCGATGCGTCGTAGAGACCGAGCTTTTAGGCGGTATAAAAAGGACCGTTGTGATGAGAACTGGGAGCTTTTTAGATCTGCAAGAAATCGATGTAATCAGATGGTACGCAACGCCAAACGCCGACATATTCTCGATAGCATAAATTTTTCATCACCTGCTAATACCTGGCGGTTCCTTAGAACACTAGGCATTGGCAAACAGCAGCACGACAATTGTGGGACTCTTCATCAGGATGATATCAACCGGTATTTCACCTCTTCCGTTTCGCTGGATCTCCAGATCACGAGTCTCACACTCAGTTACTTAGCGGGCTTGCCTCAATCCAATATTCAGTCATTTCAGTTTTCTCCAGAGTCTTCAGGCGAGATCAAAAAGTCAATCCTC
This sequence comes from Euclidia mi, assembly GCA_944739405.2. Lineage (NCBI taxonomy): Eukaryota > Metazoa > Arthropoda > Insecta > Lepidoptera > Erebidae > Euclidia > Euclidia mi. Next base: position 275,092 of record OX123188.2, on the reverse strand, counting down.
TCCATCACTTCTAATGCTGTGAGGTGTGACAACATCGGCCGCCGTATGATAACGACAATCTTAGATCACCTCCTGCCTGCAATATCCCACATCATTAACTTTTCCCTTACTTCCGGTGCCTTCCCCTCCCTATGGCGTAAAGCCTACATAATTCCCCTGCCCAAAACCCAAAACCCTTATATTCCTAACCACTTCCGTCCGATTTCTATCCTACCTTTTCTGTCCAAAGTGCTAGAGGCCTGTGTCCACAAACAATTGGATCGGTTTGTGCACAATAACAGATTGTTGAGTCCTTTACAATCTGGATTCAGGCCTGGGCATAGCACTACCTCCGCCCTCCTTAAAGTGACTGGCGATATTCGAGAGGCCATGGAAAACACCAAAATCACCGTACTGGTGTTGATTGATTTTTCAAACGCCTTCAATACCGTCAGTCACGATATCCTTTTATCTATCCTATCTCATCTCAGGGTCTCGGCTGGAAGTCTGGATTGGTTCTCATCTTATCTTCGAGGGCATCAGCAGTGTCCGCCTCAATGATTCATCATCGGGGTGGGCTGACACTACTTCTGGTGTTCCTCAAGGCGGCATCATTTCTCCCTTGTTGTTTTCTATTTTTATAAACCTCTTGACTCAAAATCTTCAGTGTGCTTACCATTTGTATGCCGACGACTTGCAGATCTATACTCATGTCAATGTGGAATGCGTAGCTGAAGCCATAGACAAGATAAATAGCGATTTGGCAGCTATATTTACCCGGTCGGACAAGTTTGGATTAGCTGTCAATCCTAGTAAGACGCAAGCTATTATCTTAGGTAGTCAAAGGATCTTAAAAAGACTGGACTACACATCTTTCACAGTCATTACATTTAGCGGTACTACTGTGAATCTGCATGCAACAGTAAAAAATCTTGGCCTGCATATAGATAGCACGCTAAATTGGCAAACGCAAGTAAACCATGTGTGTCAGAAAGTCACAGGTACTCTACGCGCTCTCTACCGCTTAAAAAACTTTCTCCTGCCCGAGACTAAAACAATGCTTGTGCAAACTTTAATTTTCCCTCTGATCGACTATGGTGATGTATGTTACTTTGACCTGAATTCAGATCTCCTAAACAAACTTGACCGTCTTCTAAATAACTGCATTCGATTCATTTTTAATCTTCGCAAGTTTGACCATGTGTCCACTTATCGTTCTCAATTGAATTGGCTTCCCATTCGTCAACGCCGTAGCTTGCGTGCTCTCACAACTCTCTATAGTATTCTTACGTCTCTCTTCTTTTACTGTACAATCAATCCTTCTCTGGAATGCTCTTCCTCTTGAAATCAGGATGGCCAGGACCAAGTGCAATTTGGTCCCCTCGGTCCCCTGGTCGTATTCCCTTCGGGATGTGATTCTAGGGCCAGGGAATTTTCTCAAAAAATCTTAAAAACCGTTTTATTCGAAAATGGTGCATTTTGGACCCCCATTTGTAGGGGGTAAAAATACTCCATTTTGGGCCTAGAATCACCTCCCGAAGGGAATACGAGCAATTACAAATCACCCTGTATATATTACCTATATATATTTATATATATTATATGTACTAGTATGTAATAATAATAATAAAAAAAAAAAAAAAAAAAAAAAAAAAAACCGTCAACAAGACAACCAAAATTTTCTCTTGGACCATTTTATTTGTATTTTATATCATTGTTTTGAGTCAATATATTATATTTCCAATAGTACAAGAACTCCTTTTATGATAAATATTATAATAAATACAGAAACCATAAAATATATTTAAGAAACTTATCTGCAAAAATATTGTGAAGATGACATCTAGTGTCAAAACAAACCCAAACAAAACATTTATAAACAAGAGATATAAACAAATAAAATAACTAGAAAATGTTGACGAGAGCAGCTGCTGCACGCCTGAGATCCCCGGACTTGTCGCTCAGCTCCGCCTCGCAGCCGCCGGCACCTGCACCAGCGTCGTCGGCGAGTGTTGAGGCGTCGAGCTCATCGAGCGACGAGTATTTCTCTCCGCCGACGTCGCCACCACCTGTACGTCGGCGAGGGAGAGGTCGGCCACCGACACGCTTGGGACCCCGAGACCCACCGGTCTCGAACAGGGCCCCCGCTACCGGTGGTGATGTGCACCGCATGAGATGGACTAGTTCAATGAATGAAAACGTCATGCGGGCATATTTTGTGGCCACAGAGGGAGGAACTAACCTCAGTGCGTACCGTGATCGAATGCTGCCTTTGTTTCAGGCGCTTGAGCCAGCTGTCAACGTGTCAACACAACGGCTATCGGATCAAGTGCGGGCCATCCAACGGTGTCGTCTGTTGGATGACACCGTGCTTGAGAGACTTCGCTCTGACGTGCAGAGAAGTCTCCCCATCACTTCTCCATCGCGAACTCGGACGGCGGTTGCACAACTGCAACAGGTTGATGTCGCCGATGAAGAGATAGATGACGAGACTTCTCATGTAAGTACCCAGTGCAACGATCAGTTAAGGAGTGCTTTGGAATGTGCTATTGCGGAATACCGATCCATGGACCCAAATGTTCGGCCTCGTTTGCCTCGTTTGCCCATGCATAAGAAAAACATAGCGCTGGTGAGTGCCCTAGATGCATTACTGCCAATTTATTTTGAGAATAGTGAAAATCTTGGCGATACACACTCAATCCTGTATTGTGCGGCGGTTGCGGCGTGTCGAGTAGCGGGGGTTAAATTTAATGTAAATAATACCGCTATTCGACAGACCGCTGCTGTGCCAGGTTGGCAACGTAGGATTGAGCGTCGTATCGCTGAGACTAGGGCACTCATTGGCAAGCTGTCTTGTTTTAGGATGGGCAATACCCGACCGAGAGTGATGCGCTTTGTAACTCGAGCCTTTGCGGGAACTAATATCAGTTCCCAAGATTATTTATCTCGGGTTACAGAGCGCATCGACACCCTAAAACAAAAACTCTATGCATGGGCAAACCGTATAAGGCGATACAAAAAAAGAGTGGATCGGTATTGCCTGAATCGCACATTCCAGAGAGACGAGAGGTGGGTGTACAGAAGATGGGAGCGACCCGAGTCCACGGCCGGTGACGCTGATGGGGGTCGACCGGATGATGATGCTACTAATACATTTTGGCGCAGCATCTGGTCGACGCCTGTCAGCCACACGGAGAGTGATTGGATTGGGACTGTTGAGCGAGTATGCGAACAAATACCAACAATGGAGCCAATATCAATAACATATGATGATATAGCCAGTGCAGTCCGTTCGTTACCAAACTGGAAATCAGCGGGACCGGACGGGCTGCACAATTTTTGGCTCAAATGGCTCCATAGTTCGCATACTTGCTTAGCATCTCAATTCCAATCATCACTGGAATCGGGGTCGCTACCAGATTTTCTAACATCAGGCGTCACTCACCTACTCCATAAGTCTGGTAGTGCCACGGACCCTAAGAATTACAGGCCGATAACCTGTTTACCAACGATATATAAACTCCTTACATCCATTTTGAGAACGAAATTGTCGAAACATATAGCTGATAATTCTATTTTATCTGTTTCTCAAAATGGATGTAGGAGTGGGGCCCGTGGCACTAAAGAACTCCTGCTGATAGACATGGCCATTAGCCAGCAGGTGCGCCGTAACCGAAAGAATCTATCGACATGCTGGATAGATTACAAGAAGGCTTACGACTCCGTGCCACATACATGGCTTTTGAGGGTGCTGGAGTTGTATAAAGTAGATACAACTCTATGCACCTTTTTAAGGTCATGTATGGGGCAATGGAGGACCGTACTATGCTATCCAGGGTGTCGATCGAGTTTGGGTTGCGGTACTCCAATAAGGATCGAGCGAGGTATATTCCAGGGCGATAGTTTGAGTCCTTTGTGGTTTTGTCTGGCCCTGAACCCCCTAAGTACCTTGTTAGAGGCTTCAGGGCTAGGCTATCGGTTAAGGAGAGGAGGTCATGTTACATCTCACCTCCTTTTCATGGATGACCTGAAATTATTTGCCCCCAACAATTTCCAACTGACAGCATTACTTAAGGTAACCGAAACCTTTAGTAATTCTATCAGGATGGAATTTGGTGTGGATAAATGTGCGGTCATGCATGTGAAGAGAGGCAGGATTATGGAATCTGCAGGGATACAACTCTCAGATTCCATACAACTTAGATCCCTCTCCCTAACCGAGACCTACAAATACCTGGGTATGTCGCAGTCTTTGAATATTGCTGAGACTGACATGAAACAGACGTTGCAGGCTCGGTTCTTTGGCCGCCTGAAAAAAGTACTTAACAGTCTTTTATCAGGTGGCAACAAGGTGCGGGCCTGCAACGGGTGGGCCATGCCAGTCCTAATGTATTCCTTCGGCATACTCAGGTGGACCCAGACTGAACTCGATGCCCTGGATAGAAAAGTCCGTTCAATGTTGACTGCATCTCGGATGCATCATCCACGCTCGTCGGTGATGAGGTTGTACATCCCGCGGAAATGTGGGGGTCGAGGCTTTTTATGTGCAAAGACCCTCCATAACCGCGAGCTGTACAACCTCAGAGAATATTTTCTGGGAATGAACGTGGATGTGCATCGCGATGTAGTTGCCGTTGATACAGGACTTACCCCGCTCGCTCTGGCTAAAGAGAACTGGCACAAACCTGCAGTACTTAGTACTGACGACCGAAGAGAAATATGGAAGGGCAAGGAGCTGCATGGACGGTTCTATAGAGCTTTACATGACTCAGACGTCAATTTTAAAGCTTCTATAGCCTGGTTACGTTTCGGTGATCTCTTCGGAGAAACCGAAGGTTTTGTCTTTGCAATTATGGACGAAGTTGTCATGACAAACAACTACCGAAAGTATATACTGAGGGATGGTACGGTTGACATATGTCGGGCGTGTCACCGGCCCGGGGAATCTCTCAGGCATATAGTATCCGGTTGTTCGAGTCTTGCCAATGGTCAATATTTGCACAGACACAACCAAGTGGCCAGGATAATCCATCAGCAACTAGCCCTTAAATATGATCTCATTGGTTCTGAGGTACCGTACTACAGATATGTGCCCGACCCAGTTCTCGAAAATGGTCGTGCATTGTTGTACTGGGATCGGTCTATCATTACAGACAGGACTATTGTAGCCAATAAGCCTGATATTGTAGTGATAGACCGAGCAGAGCGACTCGCAATGATAATCGATATCACCATACCGCATGACAGCAATCTCGTGAAAGCAGAAAAAGAGAAAGAGATTAAATATTTGGACCTAGCTCACGAGATTGTTGACATGTGGGATGTGGATTCGGCGATCATTGTGCCGATAGTCGTGTCGGTGAATGGATTAATCGCCAAGAGCCTCGACCAACACCTAAAGAGGCTCACACTAGACAGCTGGATCAAGTCTTTGATTCAGAAGGCAGTTCTTCTCGACACGGCACGCATCGTGAGGAAGTTCCTGTCTCTGAGGCCCTAACCACCGGTGGCTTGGTCCCTGTACCCGACACTGGTGGGTCTCCGTGGTCCCTTTTATATTTTTAAATGTATTTTTCTAATTGTACTTTAATAATATAAAAGTGTGCCAAGTGAAGAATAATAAATGAAGTGAATAATAATAATAATAATCTTTATTGTACACCAAATGAATTTAAGACAGAAATTATAGCAGATTAATACATGTTGCACAAACGGCGGCCTTATCGCTAAAAATCAAACTCTTACAGGCAACCCTTATGGAAAAGAGAAGTAAGGAGCCAGACATAGGGCAGTTTTGGCGTAGTAAGATACTAATGAAACAAAATACGAATACACACTATACTATACAAATAAACTAATAAATATACTATAACATAAATACATACATACATACAATAATATAATGGATTAGGTACTGGGAGTAGACAACAGTAAAAAAGGGGAGAAAAAGAAAGTGTGAGTTTGACAATGTTATGGAAAGTTAAAGAGATAAGTAGTGGTTTTTCACTAAATTTTTAAAAGATGTGATATTTTGAGCCAGTTTGATGGAAACAGGCAATGCATTCCACAACCGTGCCGCTTGAACAGTAAAGGATTTATCGTAAAAAGTAGTGGAATGCATTGGCATTTCCAATCTCAAATTTACCGATGACCTAAGACCTGATCTTGAATGAGAGTCACTTAGGAACTTGAAGCGTTCTTTCAAATAAGATGGAGAAGAAGGATTGAAGAGAATATTATAGAGTAAGGAAAGAATGTGAGTATTCCGCCGAAGGTGAATTGGCAGCCACTTGAGCTTATTGCCGAAATTAGAAACGTGATCATATTTACGTAATCCAAATATGAACCTAATACAGAAGTTTTGAAGACGCTCAAGCTTATCAAGTTGCTCCTCAGTGAGATCTAGATAGCTGACATCGGCATAGTCAAGGATAGGTAATAGAAGAGAGTTTGCAAGTGCAATCTTAGTGGCAATCGGCAGAAAGTTCCGCAGTTTTCGCAAAGTCCCCGCCGCAGCAAACAATTTGCGACTAACTTCGGTGATTTGAGGTCCCCAAGATAGAGTTTTGTCAATATAAACACCTAAGTCCTTCACGCAATCACTTATAGGTATTGGGATACCACCAAAAGTAATTTGGGGTAGCAGATTCCAGTCAATGCGAGAGATCATCCTGGGACTACCAACAACTATAATCTGTGTTTTCACAGGGTTGATCTGCAAACCAAATCTCAGGCTCCAAGCAGATATCCGTTCTAGATCAGAGTTCATGATGCGAAATGCTTCAAACAGCTCATGTGCCGGTGCCTGTGTGTAAATTTGAAGATCATCTGCATAAAGGTGGTAGGATGACTGAAGTTGATAGGTACCTATGGCAATATAAAAAAAAGCATAGCAAGATCTTATTGTACTAATACTTCAAAGTATCACATAGGTATGACATTATCGTAAAATATTGAAGATTGAGTTAGATCATAGTTACTTACATTCCTATTACAATTAAAATATTATTTGTGTTTCATGTGTTGTAACTGTATCATGAAGAAAAATAAAACTCATAATAATGTTAATAATGTTATTAACAATGTTGTTTTATTAAAGATATATAATTTCTGTACATGAATTTATTAAGGCGCTGTCCTATGCGACTGTTTTAGTAAATGAGGGGGTGAAGCAGGGGAGGTGAAGGGCGCTTAGCTCCGTCTACTGCGCTGCGGGGCGCCCCCCTTCATTCTTATCGCATGCACCCGTATTCTGGCGACATCCGTATTCCAATATTTCAAAATCGCAAGCAAAACGTTTTAGCATGTTGAATTGAGATACTGATATTAAAATTTATATTACATAAATCAATCTGTTTGTACAATATAGGCATAGCGCAATTTTGGTTCTCAGTGGAGGTATTAATAGTTGATGAAAGTAGGTAAATACCTACGTGCTGTAAGATGATAAAAATAATTAAGTCCGTTCCATGTATGGAGAGGCCCTTATTATTTTTGTTTTGTTTTTGTATAAAAATGGTGAAGCGGTTCATAGAATACCTACCATTCGGTTCATAAAACCTACATCTAATTCCATTCCTGCCAGTGTTCAAATCTGTTTTGCAATAAATTGGCTGTGACATACGGGTGGACAGACAGACAGAAATGGCGAATCTATAAGGGTTCCGTTTTTTAAATTTTCGGCTACTAAGCGCAAAAGCCGTATCTCAACTAAAGCGAGTTACGAGATTGAAGTTTAGTAAAAGTTGATTTATTTTATGTATTTATTTATGGATGCTTTATTGTTATTATAGGTATAATTATTATGGTAAAGGTTTCGAAATATGTCGCCGTTTTTAGGGGTTATGAGTGATTGGGGGGGAGGAGGGAGGTTCCGGAACCCTTCCTCACCATTTTCACTTGCCGGAAATACTTGGTTTCCTCTGAAAAAATTAAATATCCAAACATCGGTGTGTATGGCACTGCCAAGTTCCACATTCTTCACACTATAATAAGTTTAATAAACTAAGGTTGACGGAGCCCTGCTTCCCAGGGCTCCTGTTTTCGGATTAAGGGTCAAAAAAGAACCTAACATAACCTATTTAGTTACTTATTACAGTCGCACCTAACCCTAGGCATTCGAAAGCAATGACGCACAAATTTGACATTAGCTGTCAATATGATCATTCCAAGATGGCGGGTTTGTGTTTCGTTTCACGTTTTTCACATAAAACCTAAAAATTACATTTGTCAAACTGTACTCAAGTATAAAAACTATGTTCCGCTTTGCATAATCGCCGAAGTATTTAAGATTTTTTGGAAATTGTTTTTAAAATATTTAGACGCAACTCCGGCAGCCAAAATTACTTTTAGGGGATTAAAACTAACTCCCTTAAGCCCCCTTCACCACCAATACCCTCAAATTCAGGCGACTCGTTTCGAAACCCAACCCATTATTATTTTTCAAAATAGATGAAATACCAAAAATATATGTGGATATACCTTATTCATGAGATACTACTATGTCGCTCGTATGTTAGAAAATTATAGAATTAAAATTTAAGTTACTGCTTTTTCGTTATCTCTCCTCATACATATTTGTATGGAAAAATATAAAAAAAATCTTTCTCTTAAAATATGTGTAGTTTCAAAGAAATAAATATCAAAAGATTTATTTATATTTTTTAATCATTTACTTACGAAAAACAGAGTTTACAGCTCATCAAAAGTTAGCTGTCTGCTACAACCCTGGAGGTTTTCTTTATTCTCATCGAAAGTTAAAGGCAGTGTGTGAGGTCATGAGGCTTCAATACTTATTATTTGCTGTTGTTCACGAGGCACATTTTCATTTACTTTCCTTTTACGGCTTGGTATTGTAGAAACTTCAAGCAGTGATGAAACATTTTCCTTTCCGTGATCATCTTGAGCTTGACGAGAATCAACAATTTCAGGCAACTGCCAATTCATATAAAACGCCACAAGCTTTTCTTTCATTTTCGTCTCCCAGAAAACATCATCTCTTTCTATAGTTTCTATTTTTAGTGGTATACTTTGGCCACTCCACACAGCAAATAAACATTTTTATTTGTGTGTTACGTGGCGTTGCTCCTGAATTTTGTAATAACGATTACAATATTTCTTTAGACTAGTCAGTTCACTTTTTTATCATGTTTCCATATTTGTATTTTATTTGCTCTTATACTATTCTCCAGGTCATTCATATAAGCAACTATAGAACATTAAATTTCCACAATCGTGTTTGGACCTATTAATCCACCTGGCGTGGCACCATTAAACGGATAATCCACAAGGCTCGGTTGTTACATTTTCTTGCTTCGCCAGTTGTTGCAAAGCTAGTTGTTCATTTTAGACTCCATGCGCAACTGCTTTAACATTGCAAATATTTTATTTGTACAAAATATTTTTTACTAAGTTGGTTTTACTGCTGTTATCTCCACTTTTTACCACTATACCAAAATTTGAAACTGTCAACATATTCTTACGCAATTCGAACCAGTCACTGCTAGCCCTCTTGTATTTTTTGCTTACCACTAGGGAGTTGAGTCAAATTTGTTAAAAAATTGTTGGGCATTTTTTGGCTAGCTCTTGAACAAATCGTGTTAGGAATTACTGCAGTCAAATGTGTGTAAGACGTTGCAGAACTGTTATCTTTATTTTCACTGTATTTACAATAAAAATAATTAGTTAGGTACTTTATTATTAAAAAAAATACTATAACTTGTGTTATAGCAAACAGAGAAGTCACATTCTTACTTATAAATGATTGACTTTAGAAATGAAAAAGATATAAGATGTACTGAGACATACCTAATAGTTTATGAATAATCAAAGTTTTACCCGATGTACCTAAATAGGTTGATGTTCACAACACAATAATACAGACTTCGTTACCGCTTGTGTGCGGACTGCGGAGCGCCATATTAGCGCTGTTTAATGTTCGCCGTGGCGGCATCTTAGCGCTCCAAGCGCTCTGACAAGCTAATGAATTTGCAATATAGGTAATTTATGATTCGATTTTATGTAATTCTCTTTCAAAAATACTCTTTCAAATATTGAAACTGTGGCAGCTATGTATTGCGAGAATAATTTATATAATAATATTATGCATAATCGATACCTAATCTATAACATAGTCAGTCTTAGAAGAATTTGTGTAAAAATGTTACATATTTCATAATCACTTGGCCATGGATGTATTTAATCTATTTTATTACGACGCTTTCTTGTTCAAATCCTTCGTAGAACTATATTTCTCTAATTGTCCATATTTTATTCTTCTAATTATATATTTATAAGCACAGAAACAATAACACAGCAAAAAATATAAACTTAGGTCCTAATTATATGTGCTCATAGTCACATGAAAAGCCTATTTGATTCAAAGTATTCAGTCTATAACATAAAACATGAAATTACGAACTCAAATCGGCGTATTACAATAACTAAAAGGTTTACGTAAAATTTCGTGCAGCGGAGACGCAAGCGACGTGACCTATCTCTCATAGGGCTCATAGCCGAATGATGAGGTCTGGGCGGGGCGTAAACTAGCAACTGACACTCAGTACACCGCTTATGCTATTAAGGTTTAAATTGCCGAAGCGTTTGATATTGATGGGATCTACCGAGCGTCAAAATCATAGACGTTTTTCAGATTTTATTTAATTTTACAAAATATACATTTATAATATGGAAATAAATAGGGTAATTCTTTAGTTCATTAGGTATCCTACAATATTATCTTAATATATATAATCCTTGCGTTACTGACTGACTGACAGACACGCTACAGCCGAAACTATTGGGCGCGAGAAGCTGAAATTAGGCATGTATGTTCCTTGGAGACCGTAGGGGTGCACTAAGAAGGGATTTCCCGAAATTCCCGCGGGATCGGCCAAAACGGGTAAATTAAAAAAAATTGCAGGCGTAGCTGCTGGCGTCCTCTAGTTAAATATAATATGACAGTTTATGATCAAAATATTGCAAACAGTGAGACGAAAGATTATTTTCTGCCTCGTTTTTGTGATTTTTTTACCGTGATTCTATTTTACATACATGAAAAATTCTTTCAAAAGTCTTTTGTTCAGATTTTTGACTTTAAGCTCTATTTTTTGCTAGTTTGTAATATGTACCGTTATGGCTAGATGAGCGACGAAAAATTTGGTGTTTCACGGCTTCTGAGGTATAACAGCGCCTTAAGAATTTTTGGTTCCAGATTATAAACACAAAAATTTAACTCTATTCTCATATACTATCTAACTATCATAAATTTATATTAATTATCAAACTTCTTAACTATCACTTTTGCATCTACTAGCAAAGCAACTTTCTTCATACCGTCTTTGCAGAATCCTCACAAAACCACTCATATTCATATTCATGTTTGAGACGTATCTCAAACATGAATGAGTGGTCACAAAACTCATAAAGTAAAGTAGCAGAAGTTGCCCGTTTGGTTGAATTTTGTATCTGTAAGAGAGATAAGTAAATATTTATAAACACACCACTCATTACATCATATTCTTATATACTTACTAAGATCTTCTATACTATTAAATTAATTAAAAACACTTTTCATCATAATTCAGACATTATTGAATTGAATTATGTAAATTAGTTACAAGACTCCATATAGTTGTGCGTGAAGCGATCGAAATCAGAAAACATAAAAATTTCAATCGGGAAGAGGGCTTCAAATTGTCATCGGCGTGGAATATACAATATACAGATACGGTTAGTGTGTTTTGCGCCGGTACTTCGAAAATAAATGATCCGGGGGTAGAAATGGAAGCTTCTACCTCGCACTCGGAGACGTGACACCGCTACACCAGTCAGCTTGCGACCACGGGGCGTGCAACCGTCTCGAAACGTCAAGCAAAATAAGGTACCTATGTAAATACCTAATGCATGTTCGCGTTAATTCCCGTATATATATATTCTTAAGACTCCATAAAATGTAGGTAGAATATATTGATAAATTAGGAACATAATGTTCCTACATACATACAATATAATGGATTAGGTAATGGGAGTAGACAATAGTAAAAAAGGGGAGAAAAAGAAAGTGTGAGTTTGACAATGTCATGGAAAGTTAAAGAGATCAGTAGTGGTTTTTCACTAAATTTTTAAAAGATGTGATATTTTGAGCCAGTTTGATGGAAACAGGCAATGCATTCCACAACCGTGCGGCTTGAACAGTAAAGGATTTATCGTAAAAAGTAGTGGAATGCATTGGCATTTCCAATCTCAAATTTACCGATGACCTAAGACCTGATCTTGAATGAGAGTCACTTAGGAACTTGAAGCGTTCTTTCAAATAAGATGGAGAAGAAGGATTGAAGAGAATATTATAGAGTAAGGAAAGAATGTGAGTATTCCGCCGAAGGCGAATTGGCAGCCACTTGAGCTTATTGCGGAAATTAGAAACGTGATCATATTTACGTAATCCAAATATGAACCTAATACAGAAGATTTGAAGACGCTCAAGCTTATCAAGTTGCTCCTCAGTGAGATCTAGATAGCTGGCATCGGCATAGTCAAGGATAGGTAATAGAAGAGAGTTTGCAAGTGCAATCTTAGTGGCAATCGGCAGAAAGTTCCGCAGTTTTCGCAAAGTCCCCGCCGCAGCAAACAATTTGAGACTAACTTCGGTGATTTGAGGTCCCCAAGATAGAGTTTTGTCAATATAAACACCTAAGTCCTTCACGCAATCACTTATAGGTATCGGGATACCACCAAAAGTAATTTGGGGTAGCAGATTCCAGTCAATGCGAGAGATCATCCTGGGACTACCAACAACGATAATCTGTGTTTTCACAGGGTTGATCTGCAAACCAAATCTCAGGCTCCAAGCAGATATCCGTTCTAGATCAGAGTTCATGATGCGAAATGCTTGAAACAGCTCATGTGCCGGTGCCTGTGTGTAAATTTGAAGATCATCTGCATAAAGGTGGTAGGATGACTGAAGTTGATAGGTACCTATGGCAGTATTAAAAAAAGATCAGTAAGATCTTATTGTACTAATACTTCAAAGTATCACATAGGTATGACATTATCATAAAATATTGAAGATTGAGTTAGATCATAGTTACTAACATTCCCATTACAATTAAAATATTATTTGTGTTTCATGTGTTGTAACTGTATCATGAAGAAAAATAAAACTCATAATAATGTTAATAATGTTATTAACAATGTTGTTTTATTAAAGATATATAATTTCTGTACATGAATTTATTAAGAATTATTGGTTCCAGATTATAAACACAAAAATTTTACACTATTCTCATATACTATCTAACTATCATAAATTTATATTAATTATCAAACTTCTTAACTATCACTTTTGCATCTACTAGCAAAGCAACTTTCTTCATACTGTCTTTGCAGAATCCTCACAAATGTATGTCTCAAACATGAATATGAGCGGTCACAAAACTCATAAAGTAAAGTAGCAGAAGTTGCCCGTTTGGTTGAATTTTGTATCTGTAAGAGAGATAAGTAAATATTTATAAACACACCACTCATTACATCATATTCTTATATACTTACTAAGATCTTCTATACTATGCAATTAATTAAAAACACTTTTCATCATAATTCAGACATTATTGAATTGAATTATGTAAATTAGTTACAAGACTCCATATAGTTGTGCGTGAAGCGATCGAAATCAGAAAACATAAAAATTTCAATCAGGAAGAGGGCTTCAAATTGTCATCGGCGTGGAATCCAGTGATTCGACTAACAACACCCCACTTTAATGCGCAGTCGGCGAATGCTCAATATACAGATACGGTTAGTGTGTTTTGCGCCGGTACTTCGAAAATAAATGATCCGGGGGTAGAAATGGAAGCTTCTACCTCGCACTCGGAGACGTGACACCGCTACACCAGTCAGCTTGCGACCACGGGGCGTGCAACCGTCTCGAAACGTCAAGCAAAATAAGGTATGTAAATACCTAATGCATGTTCGCGTTAATTCCCGTATATATATATTCTTAAGACTCCATAAAATGTAGATAGAATATATTGATAAATTAGGAACATTATATAAAGCCAGGTCACTACATAGTCATTATTATCCTAATACTTTCATTCCCCATGTATAAAAACATTACCGTTCCTGTCAGGTAGGCAGTATTAAAAAAATTGGGCAAGTGCGAGTCGGACTCGCGCACGAAGGGTTCCGTACCATCATCTATAAAAGAAAATCACGTTCGTTGTATGTATACTTAAATACTTTATAAGTTTCTACCTGTTTATTAAGTAACAAATTGCTTAAAAATTACGTTTGTTGTATGGGAGCCCCCCTTTATTATTTATACGAAAAAAAACACGTTTTTTTGTATGGGACCCCCCCTTAATATATTCATTTTTTTTTTTATTATTTGTTGTTATAGCGGCAACCGAAATACATAATTTGTGAAAATTTCAGCTTTCTAGCTATCATGGTTTATGAGATACAGCCTGGTGACAGACAGACGGACAGACGGACAGACAGACAGACAGACAGCGGAGGCTTAGTAATAGGGTTCAGTTTTTTACCTTTTAGGTACGGAACCCTAAAAAAGATCAGCAAGATCTTATTGTCCTAATACTTCAAAGTATCACATAGGTATGACATTATCATTTACAAGCCACTGCTGGTCACTATCTATAGTCATCATTATTAACACTTCCATTCCCAATATGTAAAAACATTACCCTTTCCTTTTAGCTCCGCCACTCAGATGAACTAAGTTCATCTGGGGCCCAATTCTGCTATTTTAGATGACATCGACATCATATTTTGAATGGAATGAGATTATATTTTGAATTGACTCAAAATCGGTATTCTGCTACACAATGTCATTCTATTCTAATTTCGATATATTCAATTTAATGTCAAATATCCTGACATGAGTAGGTATTGCCATTAATGAAATAATTAACTTTATTGCTGGTAATTTGATGTTACAGCGTTGCCTGTGATTTGTTTTTTATGTAATATGCACGCAAGTACGAGTACGCTCTCACATTTTATTTCACTTTAACAGTTCCTTACGATCTGGTAGATGTTTCGGGAAATCTCTTCTTAGTCAGGGCACATGAGTAAATAAACCGAACAGAGAGACAGCTTCTTAAGAGCTTGTAAATTTGTAACCTATTTTGGTAGGCTTGTCACAATAGGTTAAGACAAATCGCTCGCTTGTTCGGTATACGACAGATACATATATACTTTTTTTTTTGTAAATACATACATATTATACATAGAAACACCCAGACCAAGACAAACATCCATGTTCATGCACACAAATGTTTGACTTGAGCGGGAATCGAACCCGCGACCTTCGGCGTAGCAGTCGCTTACACTCCCGCTACATCAACCGGTCGTCACTATGTATCTTTCTTATGTACATAGGCGACAACTTGTTAAATTATTAGCATTTAATTAATTTACTGATATGAGTACTACTATAGTACTTAGGAATTTGGTAGATAACAGTTATACCAATAGCTGTTTATTCTGTGCCAATAGTAGTATTGACACATCTATTAGTTTAAACTACTAGATAAGACAACAGATAGGCATTCATGTGTTTTAAACTTAGTTCACCAAAACATACAAGGCCTGTCTGGCAAAGAATTAGAAATAGATTTATTTTTAAACAAACCTAAGATTGATATCTTATGTATTACGGAACATTGGTTGCGAGGTGACCAATTAATATTTAACAATCAACATTACTCAGTTATTTAAAGTGCATTCGTAAGAAAGAAGGCTATATGTGGTGGCTCTCTAATATATGTATGTCATAGTTTGAAATGTAAAGAACGTAAGGATATAGCTAAACTTTCTATCGAGCGCACTGCTGAGATTTCTTGTGTTGAGCTTGAACAACATATTATAGTGTGTGTGTATCGATCACCACAAAGCGACTTTACTCAGTTTGAAAGCATTATAGAGGATGTCTTAAAACACATAATTTCTAGTAGGAAGTCTATAATCGTATGTGGCGATTTTAATGTCAATTTGTTAGAAAAATCACTATTTTGTACTAGGTTAGTTAGCTTATTTAGGTCATTTAATTTAAATGTTTTGTTCTCTGAACCAACCAGAATAACCTCACATTCGTCTACATGCTTAGATAATGTTTTTTGCAATTGTCTTTATTTAAGTAAGGCTGTTTTAACTGACTTGACATCGGATCACTGCGGGCAAAAGGTTGTAATTCCAACTAATACAACCCCTAAAGTACAAGAAATTACATGTAGGCCAATGACCTCTGCTCGCCTCAAACACTTTAGTAATGATGTTGCTGCCAAGATCGCCAATATTGACTTAACCGTTGATGATCCTGATGAATTATATTATGCTTATTTAAAATTTTTAATGATGAGTACAACAAAATTTTTAAACAGAAGACGTTTGCAAGGAGCCTTAAAGTAATTTTTTGTGACTAGGCAACAGTAGGTATATACAAAAGTAGAGCTAGGTGGTATGATCTATATGGTATGAAGAAATACAATTTTAATCCTGAATTTATTCAATATGCTAGAAATTATTCAAAGGTTTTTCAGAGGACATGTGCTTTAGCCAAATGCTTATATTTAAGCAATAAAACCAAAGAATCCAAGAACAAAATTAAAACTACTTGGAGCATTATTAACAATGAGACTGGTCGAGCTAAATTGTTAGATAACAATTATGAATTAAAATTTAATGGTGAAATTATTACTAGGAAAACTGATGTTGCTAAGACATTTAACAATTTCTTCATAAACATACCAGTGAACACAACCACCTGTCTAGATTCATGTCCAAGCAAAGCAGAAATGTTGGTTAGGGGCAATGTGAATGAGTGTGATGTGCTTTTTAATTTCAAATATATTGACACCAATGACATACTGAAAGGTATTCAAGACGCTCAACAATAAAAAACCTATTGACTTATGGGGCATTTCTGTTAAATTTGTTCAACAAATTATTCCTAGCTTAGCTCCATATTTAGCTGCAATATTCAACAGATGCGTAGATACAGGGGTATTTCCTGGTCTAATGAAACACAGTAAAGTGATGCCATTATTCAAAAAGGGATCCAAGAGCGACCCTAGTAATTTTCGGCCAATTTCTATCTTGCCTGCTATTAGTTAAATTTATGAAAAGATTATTTTGCATCAACTAGAGAGCCACTTTCACACAAATAATTTATTTCACAGTGAACAGTATGGCTTTACTAAGGGTCGCTCCACCGTTGATGCCGGTGTAACTTTGATAAAGCATATTTTTAATGCTTGGGAAAACTCGAAGGATGCCATTGGTGTTTTTTGTGACCTATTAAAGGCGTTTGACTGTGTGGAACATAATACGCTATAACGTAAATTGAAACTTTATGGTATTAGACATACCGCACTCAATCTTGTAGCCAGCTACCTTAGAGATAGAATTCAGTATGTAGTTGTTAATGCGAGTAGGTCTCTATGTTTGCCAGTAGGAATGGGCGTTCCACAGGGCTCTATTCTCGGTACATTTCTATTTTTTATATATATTAATGATTTGCCGTTCTTTGTTCAAAATGAATGTGATATTGTTTTGTTTGCCGACGATACTTCTTTACACGCGCGGGCACACCGGTGTGCCCGCTATTATTATTATATGTTCACCGATGCGCGGGCACACCGGTGTTCCCGCCGGTGCGATGCATTTAAAACCCAATTTTTAATACATTGGGTTCATTTTTGTTCAACGATTTTTTTTCATTGAGACCATAGATAAATTGTGCTTGTGTTTTAAAACGATTATAAGCACTGGCACCTTTCTAAGAGCCAAAAAAAAAACAAAATGTCACATTTCACTTGCGTACGAGGCGTGGCTGCGTCTAGTGCAGTGATGCAGTTATGATCGTTACCGCTATGGCAAAAGCCCTCTGCCCATTGAAAAAGCTGTCTTCTCCTTGTCTTTTGGGTCCATTTCCACTTGCCAGTAACCACTTTTTAGGTCTATTGTTGTGAACCACTTCATTCCGCATAATGTGTCTAACGTGTCGTCTATTCTAGGCAAAGGATAACTGTCTATCTTGGTTACATCATTCAATATTCGGTTGTCAATACAGAATCTAGTCGATCCATCCTTTTTCTTTACCAATACCACCGGCGAACACCACGGGCTAGTCGATGGCTCAATAACCCCGTTTTTCCTCATATCTTCAATCATATCCTCTACCTCCTTCTCTCTGGCAAAAGGTACACGTCGTGGGCGTTGACGGATCGGTTGTTCATTCCCCGTATTGATGGTGTGTTTTACTACTCCTGTCTTTCCGATGTCACCGTCGTTCTTTGAGAAAATGTCGACGTACTGTGTCAGCAATTTTTTTTGCTTTTTCTGTTTCGATTTCTGTTAGATCGTCTTTGCAACCCTTTAAAACACTATCCACGTTAACGTTAGTCTCAGCCAGACTCTTGGTTTCCTGGCATTTTCGTAACCAAGCGGCTTCTACGGACTCTCCTATCTCAGAACCCTTTTTCAAAACTTTAACCAAAAATAACAGCCATTTGTGAAGAAGCAACTACTACACATGCTGGCAACCATGGATCGTTATCTCCATTGTCTTCTATCATTATGCATCGTCGCTGACTCGAAGTGGCAGGTAATGTGACAGGAACAAATGTCTGTGACCTAGGTGCGAGCTTACTCTCCTTGAGGCACAAAACCTTTCCCGTGCCTCCACCTCTCATTGGAATCTCAACGTCTCCACACTTGAGGATACCACACTTAATATCCAATCTACATTGGTGATCTCTGAAGAAGTCTAGCCCAACAATGCAGTCGTCGACGATGTCTGCAATCAGTGCTTTTTGCCAATATAATTTGTCACCTACTTTGAAAGCCACCATTTGCTCTCCCCTGACTGGGATGTGCTGGCCGGTAGCCGTTGTTAGTCGAGGTCGAATTGACTGTTTTAGAATCTTCCCATTCTTTCTTATGAGATGAGTCCCTATAACAGTTCGGTGTCCAAGGTCAGCAAACAGGTAACGCCATTGACCACTCCATCAATGGTTAAGCTGTTCCCATCCGTGCTTTGTCGGATACAAACTTTAGGGGCTTTTCGTCTACCGGCCAGCGCTTGCCCCGCAGCCCTGGCTGGAATTAGTTTTCCTGGTTGTGTTCTGACGTTTAAACAGTAGCGTCAGTGTTACGTTTATGTTTTGGACAGCTACTGCTGAAATGTCCTGGTTCCCTGCATCTATAACATTTTGGGACAAATCTTCGGTCCGTTCGCTGCATTTCTGCGGCCACAACTCGGACTCGTCCACCCTTAATGTCTCGACGGACAGCCTCCACTTCGAGAGCATGCGCTAAAGCATCCTTAACGTTGTCGTGGTGCTTCAGACGAACGGCAGACCTGACCTCGTCGTCATAAATGCCATCAATGAACGCCTGGAGACGCATGCTTTGGACTTCTGCCGGGGGTGCAGACTGGTAAGCTTTTATTTTATTTTATTTTATTCGGAAGATTTACAGCGTTATATCTTAATAATTCACACATGTGTATATTTAGCTAAGCCAATTAAAAATCTTCACAAATAGGAATTACAATAAGTACCAGATACTCATTAACTTAAATAAAAGGTATATGTATAACAAAGAGATAATTAAAGGTGATTAATGCCCGGTTTCTGAAGTTACCAGATATACTCTCAACAGTTATTGATTCATTAAAGTTATGGAAAGGATAAACGTTGGTTAACTGACACTGCGTTTCTGAATGCGCACTGGAGCGTTCAATACATGGAAGAATAACTAAAGCATGGAATGAACGATATTTTTATGAACAAATTGAATATAGCTACACTCTTCACTCATATGACAAATTAGAGTTGCCAGAAGAAGATGGCACTATGTTTGTCAGTTAGGGCTAAAGACAATTTGAACACAAATTTCGTAACTTTTTAATTTTTTAGTGATTGAGCAAATCCGCTATCGATATCGATCAAAGTTTCAATAATATAGGTTCAAAATCAAACAGACTTGTAAAAGTAAGTATGTACATGTTATACATTCCGTAAGTTTGTGTCCACAGCAGTCAGAACGCTAGTTACATACATACATACATACATACATAACGTCACGCCTTTTATCCCCGAAGGGGTAGGCAGAGGTGTATTTCTACACCCACTTTTCGCCAGATATATCTACTTTAGTCCCACGTAATAAGGGGTGAGCCTATTGCCGTACCGGGCACATTTCCAGACTCCGTGCTGCTACTGAGATTTTCGTGTCAGAAAAACCCAATAACACTGCCCGACCCAGGAATCGAACCCGGGACCTCCCGATCCCACGCGCACATTTATGCCGCGAGACCAACGAGGCAGTCGTATAGGGTTTGATGTCGAGTTTTCCGTCTATACGCAAAGATGGTATTTGCATCGTGTTATCCCTTAGTCGCCTCTTACGACACCCACGGGAAGATAGGGGGTGGTGACACTTGTATTCTATGCCGTCAACCACACGGCGAGTTACAGAACGCTAGTTAATGGATAGTATTTATATAATTATTACACAAACTTGCATTTTTAAACGGAATCTATATTTTTTTGTTTCAAATGGGTACTCAGTAGCACATAATAATGAAGCGTCACAGCATTTTTTTTAACTTCAAGCTAATCTCACGTGTTTTGTCACCAGCCGCGCGTGAAAGGTATTTTTTAATAACACTGTTATTTTTTACGTGATCTAAAATTATCAAATCCTTCTTCACGATATTTTCGTTTTGCAAACTATCAAGTATATATGGGCGCAAATAAATATATAATGATTATATTGTTACGAAAATGTTAATAATATTTAAGATTGATATTTAAATAACTATTTGTGAACACAGAACTGAGAACTTCACTACATTAGAATATTAGACACTGTATTGACTGCTTCACTGTTTTATAAATATTGGGTATTTAATTTATCGCTTAATAATTAAGATAACTCCAGAAACTTTCAAAGTAAAATCAATTAGTATTAAATAACATTATTCTGATACTTTTATGTTAACGGTAATAAATAACCTGCGCTTATAGTTACATCCTGTTGATAGCGCCATAGTAAAAGTTTTTCTATTGTTTAGCGCACACGATTTTCATCGCTTCTGTACCTACTGGCGGAGAAATTGTAACTAACGTAGGCGCTTTAGTGCTGGTTGTCGGAGAAACAGAAGACGTCTCATTTATGGAAGGCGCACGCGTCCACTAAAGAAAGAAAAAAGCCACGTTTTAATGCAAAGCAGTATATTAAAATAAATAAGCATACCCTTTGTGTTTACCACCCTAGCAATCACTGATGATACCTGAAGCTTGATTTATAGGCCAAAGCCGATTGATAAAAAGTACCTTACACCTTTTTCTGTACTCCCATTACTCCCAGCAACGTGCATTGAACTTTTTATGATCGATTGAGTAGTCAAAATGTGAAAGCTTAACAAATAAATAAATTCACTTACATTTATAATAGGTATTAGTAAGGATATAGTAAAACTATGAAATGAGTGGATGTCTTATTTTTTTAAGCTACCACGATTTGTACACATATTCAAAATTATGTAACGGGTCTGAATCGTGTTAATAAACGAAAAGAAAGATGAAATACCTTTCTATTTGTCCCGACGTTTCGGCATGGGTTACACCAGCCGTGGTCACGGGATGACTGATGTTCGTCAGCGCTGCCTCCGAGAAGTGCGGGTTTTGGAACCTACCCTCACTTGGTCTTCACAATTATTAACATTATTATGTTCGGAACTGTCGGTACTTCGACTACGTAATATCACCTCGTCGGTGTCTACATTTGCTGATGACAGGATTCCAAGATGTAGATAAACGGTAACCATCCTCCCGGTTGAAATTTGCGTGCTTTTTGATTTCAACCGCTTCCCGTGCTATTCTTGAAAAATAGTGACGGTCCGTGGAAAGAACCTGGGGCCGATGTAGCTCAATCCAGTGATTGGATCCTGACTCCAACAAATGCTCAGCTATGGCCGACTTGGTGGTTTGTCGGTTTTTGACGGCCGTGATGTGTTCCTTAACTCGTTCGGCGATGGTCCTTTTTGTTTGCCCGATGTAGGAACTACCACAGCTGCAATCCACCTTGTACACGCCTGGTGTTTGAAAAGGGATGACATCCTTTGGAGTACGCAGGCAATTTGCTACTTTGGAGTACGGAATATATACAGTCTTAATGGAGTATTTTTGTAGTACTGTTCCAACTTTATCCGTTACTCCTTTTATGTAGGGCATGAACGCTGGCGCTCTGTTCACTTCAGTCAGTCTCCACCTTTTCCTTGAACCTCGCATATTGTGTTTGTAACCGTTTTGCTTGAGTACCTCCCGAACATGTGTGAGTTCACTATCTAAGTGTTCGGGGTCGCAAATGTCATATGCTCTGTTTGTCAATGAAGCAATAACGGATTGCAAATGTCGCGGGTGATGATGTGAATTTGCGTGTAAGTACCTATCCGTGTGTGTGGGCTTCCTGTAAACAGTGTGTGACAGGTTTCCATTTTCTCTCGCCTTGATCTTCACATCGAGGAAGGCTAACGATCTGTCTGTCTCCATTTCATAAGTGTAGTTGGATCCTTTCTTCAAAATGTTCCATCCAGATGTTGGCCATTACCGGTGCGACAGGGCTACCCGTGGCCACTCCGTCAATCTGGAGGTAACATTGCTCACGATATAGAAAATAGTTCCCGTCTAGGCAGTGTTTCAGTAGAACAATGTATTTATCAGACAGACCGTTTAACCTTAGTTTACTCTCGACCACATCAAGGCAGTCTTGAATTGGAACGCTTGTGAATAGTGACTCGACATCAAAGCTCACCATCACTTCGTCGGGTTCTACTTTCATGCTCTTGATGACGTCTACAAAATGGCGAGAATCCTTTACAAACGACGATGTCTTACCTACTAATGGTTGCAGACCGCTGCAATGTGTTTCGCTAGGTCGTAAGTGGGTGAATCGATCTGACTTACGATCGGGCGTAGAGGCACGTTATTTTTATGAATTTTCGGCAAACCATATATTTTTGGCGGTTGAACGGTCTTAGGTCTATAGAGGCGTTCAAACACATCGTCCGTGAAAAGATCTTGGTGGTCCTTGACAAGCGCTCGTATACGTTTTGTGACTCTGGCAGTGGGATTATATGACACCGGCTTGTATCTGGACACTTTGCTTAATAGATCCCGCATTTTATTATCATAATCACCGGAAACCGACGAGGTGATATTAAGCGCCAGTGTAAAGATACCATTAGTGTTGTGTGTCGAAGTACCGACAGTTCCGAACATAATAATGTTAATAATTGTGAAGACCAAGTGAGGGTAGGTTCCAAAACCCGCACTTCTCGGAGGCAGCGCTGACGAACATCAGTCATCCCGTGACCACGGCTGGTGTAACCCATGCCGAAACGTCGGGACAAATAGAAAGGTATTTCATCTTTCTTTTCGTTTATTAACACGATTCAGACCCGTTACATAATTTTGAATATGTGTACAAATCGTGGTAGCTTAAAAGTAGTTATTACAAACCGCTACGGGCCGGAGTTTGTAAATAAAATCAAACATCTAGAATTCCTTCGCGTAAAACGTGTGCGTTTAGAATCATCGTTAGTATTCTTGATAAAATGTCGCGATGCCAGTGTAGTACCCTCGGGAGTGCGTATTAAACCGCGAAAAGACATACCACACTGAGAAGGAATTCTAAAAAACGCGAGTGTTCGTCTCCTGAGACAATTAATTCGGAACTGTAGGTACAATGTTTATAGTGTGCAGTGTGAACTATACAGTTTACATGTGGAGTGCAGTGCTGTGTTATCACGTGAAGATTTTGATCTGTGCGACCGTGTAACATACAACCAAGCGAGGCGTATCCATGAATTGTATAGCATCAAACATGAGGCGAAATACACTAAATTGCTACGTCAGCGCGACAGGTATGTTCAAAAAAGTGGAGTGCGTAACCAAAGTAACACGGTTATTAATCTATCGAGCACAAACATAGACACAGCCACACAGAACATATTGGCTAAAGGATTAAATTACGCTATGACACCCAAACGGATTCCGTATGAAAATATCATAAGTGGCATCGAGGAAGTTATAATGCGCAACAAATTACCATCCAACGACGCTGACACACTGAGACAGGATGTTGCAGTTATCTTGCGAAAGTCGAAGCTACCGAGACCGAATGTTACTACGGAAGAGCGTCAAGCACTAAAAGCGCTACGTGAAAACACGGATATTTAAGTGCTTAAGGCCGATAAGGGAAACGCCACCGTAGTAATGAATTCCGGTGATTATGATAATAAAATGCGGGATCTATTAAGCAAAGTGTCCAGATACAAGCCGGTGTCATATAATCCCACTGCCAGAGTCACAAAACGTATACGAGCGCTTGTCAAGGACCACCAAGATCTTTTCACGGACGATGTGTTTGAACGCCTCTATAGACCTAAGACCGTTCAACTGCCAAAAATATATGGTTTGCCGAAAATTCATAAAAATAACGTGCCTCTACGCCCGATCGTAAGTCAGATCGATTCACCCACTTACGACCTAGCGAAACACATTGCAGCGGTACTGCAACCATTAGTAGGTAAGACATCGTCGTTTGTAAAGGATTCTCGCCATTTTGTAGACGTCATCAAGAGCATGAAAGTAGAACCCGACGAAGTGATGGTGAGCTTTGATGTCGAATCACTATTCACAAGCGTTCCAATTCAAGACTGCCTTGATGTGGTCGAGAGTAAACTAAGGTTAAACGGTCTGTCTGATAAATACATTGTTCTACTGAAACACTGCCTAGACGGGAACTATTTTCTATATCGTGGGCAATATTACCTCCAGATTGACAGAGTGGCCATGGGTAGCCCTGTCGCACCGGTAATGGCCAACATCTGGATGGAACATTTTGAAGAAAGGATCCAACTACACTTATGAAATGGAGACAGACAGATCGTTAGCCTTCCTCGATGTGAAGATCAAGGCGAGAGAAAATGGAAACCTGTCACACACTGTTTACAGGAAGCCCACACACACGGATAGGTACTTACACGCAAATTCACATCATCACCCGCGACATTTGCAATCCGTTATTGCTTCATTGACAAACAGAGCATATGACATTTGCGACCCCGAACACTTAGATAGTGAACTCACACATGTTCGGGAGGTACTCAAGCAAAACGGTTACAAACACAATATGCGAGGTTCAAGGAAAAGGTGGAGACTGACTGAAGTGAACAGAGCGCCAGCGTTCATGCCCTACATAAAAGGAGTAACGGATAAAGTTGGAACAGTACTACAAAAATACTCCATTAAGACTGTATATAGTCCGTACTCCAAAGTAGCAAATTGCCTGCGTACTCCAAAGGATGTCTTCCCTTTTCAAACACCAGGCGTGTACAAGGTGGATTGCAGCTGTGGTAGTTCCTACATCGGGCAAACAAAAAGGACCATCGCCGAACGAGTTAAGGAACACATCACGGCCGTCAAAAACCGACAAACCACCAAGTCGGCCATAGCTGAGCATTTGTTGGAGTCAGGATCCAATCACTGGATTGAGCTACATCGGCCCCAGGTTCTCTCCACAGACCGTCACTATTTTTCAAGAATAGCACGGGAAGCGGTTGAAATCAAAAAGAACGCAAATTTCAACCGGGAGGATGGTTACCGTTTATCTACATCTTGGAATCCTGTCATCAGCAAATGTAGACACCGACGAGGTGATATTACGTAGTCGAAGTACCGACAGTTCCGAACATAATAATGTTAATAATTGTGAAGACCAAGTGAGGGTAGGTTCCAAAACCCGCACTTCTCGGAGGCAGCGCTGACGAACATCAGTCATCCCGTGACCACGGCTGGTATAACCCATGCCGAAACGTCGGGACAAATAGAAAGGTATTTCATCTTTCTTTTCGTTTATTAACACGATTCAGACCCGTTACATAATTTTGAATATGAGTGGATGTCGTCTAACAGCCTGGCCACGAACGGCCGCGACACGCTAAGCGACAAGCGATTTTAATGTTCATGCCGCTCTCTATTCTGCCGCCGGCGCTGTCACCTCAGTGCAGAACTAAACTGCACAAATAAACATCGAAATCGCTTGTCGCTTAGCGTGTCGTGGCTTTTCGTGGCAACAGTGTAACTGCAGGTAGCTGGCTGAATATTGTTTATAACATACATACATAGGCTCACGCCTGTTTCCCCGAAGGGGTAGACAGAGGCATATTCCTTTGGTCGAGACATCGAATGGAGCCCAAGATCCGACTCCTGTTTGGCGCTGCTACCCTAATAAAAGTAAAAGCAAGTAATTATTTAAACACTCACACTGATACGTTTAGAATGGAGGAGTAATGTTGGCACAGAATTTTCTTTTAGTCTGCGCCATCTGTCATTACTATAAAAACATTCCGCAGTAAAATGCTTGGAACAAATTTTATGGTGCTTTCTAGGCACCCAATTTTCTCCACGACATACTGCAGCAATCCACTTATTTTATAAATCTTTATCACGTGCACAAAGAACCTAAAAAATAACGAGATAAAAATATACGGTGGATTGACATATCGATAAGATTTCTTACAACACTTGAAAAGTCGATATAAATATTATACGGCTAAATTCAAAATCATGATAGAACTGTCATAAAAGATGAATCACTAAAGTTATATAATTTGATGGCATTAAATTGTCTAAATTGTATCTTACACGTCAGTTGACTGTGTTCAATTTTTCAGTACTAGGGCTACCTCTATGTATTATATATCCAATCTCTTTGGTTCAATAACTATTGAACCATTGAACACTGTAAAGTATTATATTATCTGTGATTGAACCAATACGTAGTCCTTTTTTCTGCCACTAGATGACTCTGTTTTAAAAAAACGAGTTGAAAACTTATTTAAATATTTTTATTTGTCCGTTTAACTAGTTGTTTAATCATATGTTGTTTTTTTAGGAGTAAACCACTAGTTGCTCGTTATTTTACTAAAAACAATATGATAATGCCTCATTCGTAATGGCTGTACTCCTGCTAACTTATATACTTTAAAAAAATAAATGTCAAATCAGGCTTCGCTGTCAGAAGATTTGACATTTTATGATGATGATGATTTGTGCTTCATTGTAGAGCTTTTCTGCAGTTGTATTAGGATTCAAAAATGGTGTCATTCTGTACTTGCCACAAGGATAGGCACTGTCTCCTAGGATGTGACCATCTAGGTATCTCATTGTTATGCAGGCGAGCTCGTAGAAACGAATTATGGTACACTGTACTGTCATGAGTAGATCCATGCCAACGAGCATCTAAATCTCTGATGTATAATTTTGTATCACATACAACTTGTACATTGACAGAAAAGAAATCTTTTCTGTTCCTAAAAAGTTCTGGTTGCTCTCCTCCAGGAGAGAGACACAACCGAAAACATTTGGAAAACCAGCTATATTAAAAAAAAAATGCGCTTTAACTTCTCCCAGATCTTCAGAGTTTGGCATTCGTATATATCTTCTAGCTAGTTTTGCTATTTCTCTACTTACTTTATAAACCAATCTTGACACAGTGGTTTTATGAACATTAATACATACATACATACATATTGTCACGCCTTTTATCCCCGAAGGGGTAGGCAGAGGTGTATTTCTACACCCACTTTTCGGCAGATATACTTTAGTCCCACGTAATAAGGGGCGAGCCCATTGCCGTACCGGGCACATTTCCAGACTCCGTGCTGCTACTGAGAATTTCGTGACAGAAAAACCCAATAACACTGCCCGACCCAGGAATCGAACCCGGGACCTCCCGATCCCACGCGCACATTTATGCCGCGAGACCAACGAGGCAGTCGTATAGGGTTTGATGTCGAGTTTTCCGTCTCTACGCAAAGATGGTATTTGCATCGTATTATCCCTTAGTCGCCTCTTACGACACCCACGGGAAGATAGGGGGTTGGTGACACTTGTATTCTATGCCGTCAACCAACGGCCATGAACATTAATATCATCACCAATCACTACTTGAAATGTGCCTGTGAAAATAAGATGAAAATTTGTTCCAACATAGACAATGTATATTTGCGATACATAACTGGAGCTAAACTAATGCTGATCATATCACTTATGTGTAACACGGTGTCCTTATCAAAACGATATCTCATTTTAAATTCTTCATCCGTAAACATTTCAAAAGCATTTCTCCTAGATCTTAGGATTCTAGGAACTGATTTATTAGCAATAGACTCCAGCACTTCAAAATCAATCTCTCTTCTCACTGCAGAACTGCTCGAATACGACATTTTGTATCGGTTATGTAAAAGTATAAACACAAACCTATCATATCAAAACTTTCCAGTTATAATATATTAGTCTATGATCCAAACCTTAAACTCTTAAAAAAGGTAACACGTTTGACAGAAGTTAAACTTCAAATAAAGTTATGGAACCGATAAACGGCGAACATTGGTCGGTTAAGTTAAACTAAGGATAACTAGAGTTTATGTTGTGACGCGTTGTTCAGAAACGCATTTTCTTGAGTTATCGAACCAATAACGCTAACGTATAGATAAACCACCGATAAAAGTACCTCAGAAACCGGGCATAAGGTAATTAATTAAAAAAAATCTGTGCTAATGCTCTCCTTGCTGCCGACACACTTGTTGCAAATAAATCTATTTCGATAGGTACGCTGTTAAATGATCGTGATGCTCTGCTCATAAAGCTGTTTCGCCTATAATTGGTGTTCACTTTTGGTGCATGCAATAATTTCATATTTTTAAGCTGTCTGCTATACGTTCTTAGATTGATTTGGCCCAACAATTCGGGGCAATCTGTAAGACCTGTTGCAAGTTTCATAATATAAACTGCATCAGCGATGTTTCTCCTTAAACTTAGAGGTAAAATGTGAAAGTGCTTACACCATTGGCAATATGGGTCATAATAGGGTGAACGTAGAAGAGCTTTGTAATTTGATCCATGGCTTAGTTTTTTTATTATACAAATTTCGTTCATTTTATCAAAGAAGGTATTTGAAATGTAAAAAGTAATATTTTACCTAGTCTTTTCATAGCAATTCTGTAAGTCGTAAGCCATGTAAAAAATATTTTCATGGCTTTTAACTTGCGACGTGTTGACGTGTACACAGCCGTCGCGTCGGCTTATCTCGGTATTGTATTTCAAGGTCTGTTTATAGTAACTGATCATATCATTGTTCACTTGTCACCTTCACAAAATTCTTTCTACATTTGCATTCCTTCACGCGTTCCACTAATTTATGTTAATAATAACGATCTGGAAAATGGAGGTAATTGGCGGTCATGGTCAGTATACCAATAGATTGTTTCTTACTGCCTGTTCGTATACCGTTGTCGTCATGCTCACTAAAATGTCATTTCTTGTGGTGGCGTCGTGTGTCGAGTCATCCCTGTCCCTCTAATACGGCGAGAGGGATGATGGCTGGCACACGCGTCATACTCGTGAACGGGTGCTACTTGCGATGACTGGTCGATGACGGTCTTGCGGGCTGGTATTAGATTTTAATATTTAACTGCATTATTTCCATCATGGTTCTGATCACTTTCGCGGATTGCCTGCATTATTAGGTATAAATAATGTAAGTGGATGCTCCTGTTTCACCATGTCTATTCTGAGGAGGCTAACCAAATGAACATCAAAAGTATTATGCTTGAGTATTATTATGTACCTACAGTAAATATATACAAGTGATATAGAAGGTGTAACAGTTGCAGCACCTTACAAAATGTAAATTATGTGTATTATGCAAAACCTGGCGATGAAAAAGAGTGACCGTGAGTTTTATTGCCCGTTCTTTCTCATGGTTCTACGCCCTTGCTTTGCGAACGTGGCAGTAAATGTAAATAAAGAGTCTTTAAGTAATTTGTTTTATAAATTTATTGTTTTGACGTTCATAAGCGTCACATTGTGACCCAAATGAATAAAGGATTTTGAATTTGAATTCTCAATGGTTGATATACATATGCATAATATCTTTCTAAGTTCTTTGTATTTTATTTAAACACTAGATGACGCCCGCAGCTACGCCAGCAGCTACGCCCGCACATTTTATTTAACTGTTTCTGCCCGTTCCCGTGGGAATTTCGGGAAATCCCGTCTTAGTGCACCCCTACGGTTCCCAAATAAATAACATACATGCCAAATTTCAGCTTCCAACTTCATACATTGCAAAGAGAAACGCGAACTCGTTTCACAGTGGTCCGCGCGCCTAACGCGCTGTTTGAGACGCGCTGGCCGACGGCGCGTGCCGCGCGCGTCACTCTGAAACCAGCCTCACTCTGAAACCAGCCTAGCCGTAAGTATATAACGCGTAGCCGGCGGGCGCGGAAGCACAACAAAGCAAGTGGTCGACTCAACATGCTCACTACGTTTATTGTGTTGTTTTGCTGCTGCGCGGCGATGTGCGGCGGCGCGGCCACCGACCGACCAGGTACGAACATACTTTGTTCTTACTCGATATTCTAATAATTATGTACTTTTGTCCCAACGTAACCACAGGACAAGACTAATGAAGACTGGTGTGCAAACCGTGTTTCTGTCCCGGTCAGAACAACTGTGTTTGCAAATCCTATTATAGCGTCAAATACCTACTCCGTCTCACCAACAGACTTAGCAAAATTAATACACAGTGCACAGATGTTGTCACATCTGTGACACAGTGATTATAATTTAAATGGAAATCCATTAGATAATATTGTCCTCGGACAACTCACACGAGGTCATCTGATTCCAATCTCGGCAGAGCCGTGTGGTCACCAGATAACTGCTAATCATACCTATCTATATAATTATTTTCTTATATAAAACACGATTACCGTAATAAAATTACTATTGGCTTAGCGATAAAAAACTTTAAAACAAAGTGTTGGGCATGCTTTAGATTACAACCGTTTTGATTTATGACATAGTCTCTTTTTGTATTGATGTGTTTCATCAACAAAAAATATAAAACAGAAAAGATGATCTTCATCTAACCAATTAGCATATTTATGTACCTATATGGCCTTGTCGCCATGTCGGCAATACCTTTTGTATAAAAATACATAGGTACCTACCATCTAATGCTCTGATGAAGTGTAGTAGTCAAAGATCTATTAACGTCTCACACTGCCTTATTACAAAATATAGGTATACTTAGGCACAGATATGAGTACTTAGGTACTAAGTAAATATACCTATGCAGACTATGGATACATTTTGTAGACTATGGAAACTATAATCTTTAAAATTCGTTAGAATAAAATTACCTAGTAACACAGAGTCTAATTTAAATAAACAGGCAACAGCTATTTTATTCAAGACCTTTTTCAATCATTCTACCTGGTACCTATTTATTTTATTTTGTACTTGTTTTGTATAAAGGAAGTCTAAACTGATCATTTTCATTTTCAGTTAGTGGTTAGCGCTCGACTAATAT
The DNA here is from genome assembly GCA_944739405.2 of Euclidia mi. Classification (NCBI taxonomy): domain Eukaryota; kingdom Metazoa; phylum Arthropoda; class Insecta; order Lepidoptera; family Erebidae; genus Euclidia; species Euclidia mi. The sequence continues at coordinate 243,640 of OX123188.2, read as the reverse complement.
CAGACGGGCCACAACTCATACGAAAATAATCGTAATCCTTATTGTAAAAAAACGTTTAACTAACTGTTATGAGGAAAATCTCTATATCTATATGACGAACTCCGCGTAGTAACTTATATTCACATCAGGTCGGTTAATTTATACTCCTTATGACGCCCAATTCTAACTTGTACTCGCCGAAATAAAACGTATCGAGAGGGGATCAAATTAGTTATCACTTAACGCCAATAGCGCCAAACCTTTTTTTTTAAAATAGAAGCACTCATGCTTCTATTTCTATGAAAAGGTCTAACAGAACAGAACGACTCACAGTCGGGGCCCCTTGGAAACATTTGATTATTAAAATTTGATTGGGCCCCGACTGTGAGTCGTTCTGTTCTGCATTAGAATTCTAAACTACTAGCCTTGTTTCTTTCTTTTTAGTTTTTATTTAAGTTATTTTTGTCACGTATTTTTTAAATTATTTTTACGCAGTCGGGTTTTTTGTTTTTCTTTAAATATTTTTTTATATTTTATACTTTTTAGTTATTCACTGCTTTTTTATTTGTTTATCGTTTATACTTGGAGTAGAAACTTAAATCAATAAGTAACAACATTAGCGAGAATGATTGTTTTGTTAAACAACTTTAAATCGTTATATATCGTAAACTATTATTTTAAATGAAAAATGATAAAAGGAACCTAAAAATGATTTTAAAATACCTATTCAACGACACCCCACATGACATAGTTCATCGACATTTTTTTTTTCATTTTTACAATATGGCGTCTGGTTGACGCTGCTGTGGTAAATTTTGATAACTGTCATGTCTTTAGTGACACTCGCAGGGTTAAGACGAATCGATTGACGTAAGAATCATCAAAATCGGCCTACGCATTTGGTCTCTAGAACGCCACATAGAAACAAACATACATACATACATGCATAGACTGATAAACACATTACCCTCCTTTGCGTCGCGCAGTCGGGTTAATATGAGTACATTCAACATTCATGTTAGTACATTCAGTCAACATTAAATAGTTGTTAAACATTGCAGACCGATGTGGCGGTCCGAACGAGTTCTACTCGTGCGCCGGCGCGTGCGACAACGTGTGCGCGACGCTGTCGACGCAGAACCGAACCCACTGCCCCGTCGTGAACATCGTGTGCAACCAGAGCTGCTACTGCGAGGACGGGTTCGCGAGAGACGAGCGGGGACAGTGCGTGCCGCAGGAACAGTGCCATGAGTGATAGTTTACCTGCCCAGTCTCCACAGTCCTTCGTAAAGAGAGCAATACTACAAACTAAGTTATGCATCCGGTCAAATATGACCAAAAATTCGCGAAGAACCCATTTTGGTGACTTTTGGCCACGATTCTTTTTCTTTCTTTCTAGATTTTGAGTTTTTTTTCCAGCTGTCGTCGGATCAATGAAAACCTTTTAGAATTGATGTATAATGGTGTTTTGAACGATTCTAGAAAATAAAAAATCAGCTGGGTGTGAATTATTGTAACCTCGGATGTCTAAAATAACCAGACTTTAATTAAAATGACTTTTTTTTTATTTGACTTTAAACGGAAAGCCATACTACTGTAAAGTATTATTTTTATCTATGGCCATACTATTAGGTATTATATACGAGTTTATATCTGTTAGCAATTTGCAGCATTTCAATAACTTTTCATTTATTTTAATGTAATAATTTATGAACAATATCAAATTATCACCACTTTGTCCTGCGGATCTGATCAAGAAAGACAGGCCATTCGAGGTAACAGTTGTTTTGGCTGCTCTCACACCCAAAAAAGTTCTACAGCCTGACCAGCTGACGGTATAGACTGTTGACGTGGCGACTGGACCATGTCCGTCTTAGTCGAATATTATTTTCTTGCTAGTTAAGTATTGTTGTACATCGTCGATAATTGCGTCTGTCAGTTTTTGGACTGGCTAATATCGCAAGAGGAAGCCGGTTTCTTCAAGGGCAAAGAAACTCGTCAACAAATTCTTATCATTAAACTTTACATTCGCCAACGAATTGAAGAATCATACGATTTACTAATACATCATTTATTTTAACGATTTATTTAATTATTTGTGTATTTTCATTTTAGTTGTTATTTAATTATTTTGAAAATAAAATAATTTGTCTTGGTTACCTAATGTAATAATACTTAAATTTCGAATTGGATTACTTTATTATTTGAATTCGACATAGATCACACTGTAACTAAAATTAAAAATAACATATTTGTAACCTACATTGAGAATGAATTAAATAGTGTATTATTAACTACGTCAAAGCCTTTGATTGTGATATGTCGACTGACCACTGAAAAGTGAAAATATATTGGAGTGCCTGAGCATTAGGTGGCATTCAGACTCTTAATAGGAACGACCAGGGTATCGGTAAAACGGAAAAGTGACATCGGCACCTTTCAACTTCGGCAAGGGTGTTACGCAAGGTACCATACTCTCACCCATACTATTCAACGCATAAAGAAAATATATCACTAGACGCGCAAGTGAAGACTGGAACGGCGTACATACTTTAGGTTTCACTAGGATTTCTAACCTCAGATCTGCAGACTATAATACACTTTTAGACGATAAAGAATTTGAAATAGTTAATAACTTGGACAGAATAGAACAAGTCAGTATCGATATGGGTCTCAAAATCAACTACAGTAAGACCAAACTCATGATATTTGATCGTAGCAACAAGTTGCTAACGACGGGTGCTCTCTCATTCGAAACTGATCAGGGTATAATTAATCTACGGGACTGAGAGTACTGAGACATGGACGATTACACGATTTCTTTGAGAAGTGGTGCTGTATGAATATACGTCAGATGGCAGATTCCGTAGACAGCCTGCCGCTTAAATGCATAGGTATAAATTAAGTGACCTTACCGTAAAGACCAGAATTTCTACAGTGTGCCTGCGAAGAGTGCTAGAATATTCTGGTTACATAGATAAAATACACACAACCTGCAGTAATACATGGTTACCGACAAGGTGGACGCCTAAAGGTTAAGAGGACCCAGTCCTTCTAGATATTCGAACCAGATCCGCGCAGCTCTGGACATCAAACTGCACGTCGCTCTCCATTTCGCCAAAGATCATAATTATGCTAGCAGAACACTATTCTACTGCGAGGAAATCGCTACCCTTGGCAATAAGAAAACAACGCATGGTGGAGGAGCTTACCGGTTGTAACGTTTAAATTATATCTATGTAACGGGTCTATAACTCTATGTATATCTCTAACTATTTGAAAATCATGGTGAAATATCTTCCCTTCTCGTGACCACAACCAAAACGTTGGGACGAATATTACAAATGTATGTACTTACAGACTATTGACGTTAATTCACCAATGTCTAAACAGTTGCATTCCGTACGGTGAGTGAGAGTGCGGGAAGCCTCGTCTCGTCCCTTTTTCCTTTTTCTCATCCGGCGCCTCCTGCTATTCCTTTTCCCATCCTCACATTCCGCTACAAAAAAAAAAGGGGGAAAATTCCTCAACATCAGAGACCAGTTCAACCAACATTAAGGGTTAACTGGTAACATTCGGGGAATATTACCTGTCATAAGCGATAATTCACTATCGTGATAATTTTACCAACATCGGGTATAATTTTACACACCACCACACTCACGTCACTCACACCCGTATGAAAGTAAGGCAAAGTCACCTAACGGTTTTTCCTGGCAGTTACCGCAAGGAACTTATTAGATGCCATAAAAATATTTTTGAATTTAGAACCGTCCATGTAGAGAGAAAGCAATGGAATCTTAAGAAATTTACAGGAAAATATTGTAAAATAAGTTCAATGTCCACACCTATCTTCCTTCAAACTTACCCAATTTAAATGAGCATACCATCAAATGAAAGAGCTCTTTTCAGCGCGTGTTATTATAGGCCTATAACGAAACGCCTACCTCAATGAGAACTGAAGGCCAATTCTCGTATTTAACAGAGACTGACACTGAATTTTGACTGAACTGCGATTTAATTTTGAATTGACTCACAATTGGTATTCTGCTCCACTTAATCTCCTTATAGTATAATTTCGATATAATCAATTTATAATCTCTTGTTGATCTTAGAGGTAATGTCAAAAACTCAAAAACAAAAACATGAATTTTGCCATTGTATGGGAAAATACATTAATAGGAATGGTTATTGGATGCCAATACGTTTACATGCCAAATTAAAATTAATATACAACTAAGTAATAAAATTTCGGTAAGTAAATATATTGGTTCCTTGGACCGTGTGAATTATTTTCAATAGGTATTCAATAATTAAAAAAAATAATATTCAATAATAGAAATAATTCAGACATTATAAAGATTTTAACGATGGTAACGTACAATTGGGTTTTTTAATTCGTTTTTCCCTCCTGATAATTTTATCTCATTTGTTGAATTTCTCGAGCAAAAGTTTCGCGAATATTTCGATCTTGAAATAAATATTGTCAATGCTGGCAACGAAATACTTAACATGTTTGCATGTTGTCCACCAGGATCTCCTAGCCAGATCCCCCAGAGGATCCTCGTGAACTCATTAGTTGTGAAATTGTATAAAAGCAATTATCGTTTACAAAACCAGTGACTATCAGAAAGTTATCAGCCATCGATAGGATTACAAAACTCTGGTGCATGCGATTTTCGACCTTATTGACGTAACTCAGAATTTATAATTTTAATAACGTATCAATGTCAGAAAGCAAGAAAATACCAAAAAGAAGTTTATCATGAATTTTCAATAAGGTCGAAAATCGCATGCACCTGTTTTTTGTAAGCCCTATCGATGGTTGATCATTTTATAGTCATTTGTATTGTAGACATGAATTTGTCTTACACAATTTCTTTTTAAACTTATTTTAGATACCTATCCCCGTGGTAAAACTAGTGGCACATAATAGCTAAAGGCGATTCCTATGTTTATTAGAAAAATAGATCATAAATATTACCAGAAAAATATTCAACACTATTAGTGGTATCGTTGGGAATGTCAAATAAATCACGTCATCACGTCGTGTCCTTGGTAACAAATGTATATTTTTATTCCGTGCTTTTAAAAGTATCAGGTGCATGCTTTTTTGGTTCCACTCGCTATTTTATTTACAACTGTACTTCTGCCGTATAGCGAATCCGTCGAGTCCAAGAATCTGCCCAATTCACGAATCTGTCGAGTTGGGAATCTGCCGAATCACGAATCTATCCATTCCAGAATATGTCGTATACCGAACAAGCGATTTGTCTTAACCTATTGTGACAACCCTACCAAAATAGGTAACAAATTTACAAAAGGACGCGTTTACAAAATTAGTAGGTACAAAATCGCGTCACTACAGCGACACGGCGGCAACAGTACGTACTACGTACGGTAATTTGCGGAAATGTAGTTCAACTAAATAACTTTGAGACTTAGAATTTTTTGTGATATGTATCTATGTGTTATAGGCCTGGCTGTGCAAATTACGTACAAATAAGTTTCTTATTTTTATATACCTAAATGGACATTATTACTTTCTTTTTCCATTATGTTGATTCAGGATATATTTCGGTATTTGGATATTATTTTGTTTCTTGCGTTAAAATCTGGTAAGATTATGTAGACTGATGGTATACCATCCCATTCAAGTGTTGCGACTGGAACTCATAAAAGAGTAGACCTATTTATGCCAGATTGGGGCTCATTTTATTTGTTTTAGTGAGACCCTACCACTGGTACTAGTGAAGTAACCTTCCTTATTCGATGAGTCTTACTGGTACTCTTATGTGAGTAGAGCTGGGCATGCCGAGTTTGGGCTCATTTTGTTTGTACATAAAAGACCCTACCACTGGAACTTATGAAGTAACCTTCCAGGGTTATTCGATGACTCTTGCTGGATCTTATATGTGAGTAGAGCTAGGCATGCCGAGTTTGGGCTCATTTTGTTTGTACATAAGAGACCCAACCACTGCAACTTATGAAGTAACCTGCCAGGGTTATTCAATGACTCTTGCTGGTACTCATATGTGAGTAGAGCTAGGCATGCCGAGTTTGGACTAATTTTGTTTATACATAAGAGACCCTACCACTGAAACTTATGAAGTAAACTTCCAGGGTTATTAGATGACACTTGCTGGTACTCATATGTGAGTAGAGCTCGGCATGCCAAGTTTGGGCTCATTTTGTTTGTACATGAGAGACCCTACCACTGAAACTTATGAAGTAACCTTCCAGGGTTATTCGATGACTATTGCTGGTTCTTATATGTGAGTAGAGCTAGGCATGCCGAGTTTGGGCTCATTTTGTTTGTACATAAGAGACCCAACCACTGAAACTTATGAAGTAACCTTCCAGGGTTATAAGATGACTATTGCTGGTTCTTATATGTGAGTAGAGCTAGGCATGCGGAGTTTGGGCTCATTTTATTTGTACATAAGAGACCCAACCACTGCAACTTATGAAGTAACCTTTCAGGGTTATTCAATGACTCTTGCTGGTTCTCATATGTGAGTAGAGCTAGGCATGCCGAGTTTGGGCTCATTTTGTTTGTACATAAGTAACCCTACCACTGGAACTTATGAAGTAACCTTCCAGGGTTATTCGATGACTCTTGCTGGTACTCATATGGAAGTAAAGCTAGGCATGCCAAGTTTGGGCTCATTTTGTTAGTACATAAGAGACCCTACCACTGGAACTTATGAAGTAACCTTCCAGGGTTATTCGATCACTCTTGCTGGTACTCATATGTGAGTAGAGCTAGGCATACCGAGTTTGGGCTCATTTTGTATGAACATCAGAGACCCTACCACTGGAACATACCTAGCTCTACTCACATATGAGTACCACTAAGAGTCTTCGAATAAACCTGAAAAACCTGAAAGGTTACTTCATAAGTTCCAGTGGTAGGGTCTCTTATGTACAAACAAAATGAGCCCAAACTCGGCATGCCTAGCTCTACTCACATATGAGTACCAGCAAGAGTCATCGAATAACCCTGGAAGGTTACTTCATAAGTTCCAGTGGTAGGGTCACTTATGTACAAACAAAATGAACCCAAACTCGGCATGCCTAGCTCTACTGACATATGAGTACCAGTAAGAGTCATTGAATAACCCTGGAAGGTTACATCATAAAATGCAGTGGTAGGGTCTCTTATGTACAAACAAAATGAGCCCAAACTCGGTATGCCTAGCTCTACTCACACATGAGTACCAGCAAGAGTCATTGAATGACCATGGAAGGTTACTTCATAAGTTCCAGTGGTAGGGTCTCTTATGTACAAACAAAATGAGCCCAAACTCGGCATGCCTAGCTCTACTCACACATGAGTACCAGCAAGAGTCATTGAATAACCCTGGAAGGTTACCTCATAAGTTCCAGTGGTAGGGTCTCTTATGTACAAACAAAATGAGCCCAAACTCGGCATGCCTAGCTCTACTCACACATGAGTACCAGCAAGAGTCATTGAATGACCCTGGAAGGTTACTTCATAAGTTCCAGTGGTAGGGTCTCTTATGTACAAACAAAATGAGCCCAAACTCGGTATGCCTAGCTCTACTCACACATGAGTACCAGCAAGAGTCATTGAATGACCATGGAAGGTTACTTCATAAGTTCCAGTGGTAGGGTCTCTTATGTACAAACAAAATGAGCCCAAACTCGGCATGCCTAGCTCTACTCACACATGAGTACCAGCAAGAGTCATTGAATAACCCTGGAACGTTACTTCATAAGTTCCAGTGGTAGGGTCACTTATGTACAAACAAAATGAACCCAAACTCGGCATGCCTAGCTCTACTGACATATGAGTACCAGTAAGAGTCATTGAATAACCCTGGAAGGTTACATCATAAAATGCAGTGGTAGGGTCTCTTATGTACAAATAAAATGAGCCCAAACTCGGTATGCCTAGCTCTACTCACACATGAGTACCAGCAGGAGTCATTGAATGACCATGGAAGGTTACTTCATAAGTTCCAGTGGTAGGGTCTCTTATGTACAAACAAAATGAGCCCAAACTCGGCATGCCTAGCTCTACTCACACATGAGTACCAGCAAGAGTCATTGAATAACCCTGGAACGTTACTTCATAAGTTCCAGTGGTAGGGTCACTTATGTACAAACAAAATGAACCCAAACTCGGCATGCCTAGCTCTACTGACATATGAGTACCAGTAAGAGTCATTGAATAACCCTGGAAGCTTACATCATAAAATGCAGTGGTAGGGTCTCTTATGTACAAACAAAATGAGCCCAAACTCGGTATGCCTAGCTCTACTCACACATGAGTACCAGCAAGAGTCATTGAATGACCATGGAAGGTTACTTCATAAGTTCCAGTGGTAGGGTCTCTTATGTACAAACAAAATAAGCCCAAACTCGGCATGCCTAGCTCTACTCACATATGAGTACCAGCACGACTCATCGAATAACCTTGGAAGGTTACTTCACTAGTACCAGTGATAGGGTCTCACCAAAACAAATAAAATGAGCCCCAACCTGGCATAACTAGGTCTACTCTTTTATGAGTTCCAGTCGCAACACTTGAACGGGATGGTATACCATCAGTCCAGATAATCTTACCAGATTTCAACGCAAGAAACAAAATAATATCTAAATACCGAAATATATCCTGACTCAACATAACGGAGAAAATAAAGTAATAATTAATGTCCATTTATACAAAAGAAATTTACTTGTACGTAATTCGCACAGAATACGAGAAGTATCAAATTGATTTTAGCGAATATTTTGTATTCGTATATTGCTTTTTTCGTCTTCGGGCTGCAGCGACAAGCGACATAGAGTCCACTCCCGACGGCGCTCAAGCGCAGACTGAGATCTCATTGCAGAATTTGGATATATAAATCAAGAAAGTGGCTAAATAAAACGAACCTTATTGCCACATTTTAAGACACACGTATGCGAGCAAAATAGAAGAAAAATGTAAGATGATTTTTTGTTTTTTTTGAGTCAATTTACAATATTTTGAAAAAAATAATCAAATTGTTTTTGAGTTGACTATATTTACTACCCTATTCTATCTTTGAAAATCTAAATAAATGTAAAAATAGAGAGAAAATTGTACTCAAAAATAGCAGTATATGCCTATTTTTGATTTAAGAGGCCGTTTCGAATCGATTTTACATTAATATTAATTAAATATTTTTTATTTATTTTCAAATTGATTTATAGATAAAAAAGTAATCAATTTATCGTAATCATTAGTTTTATTAGTTATTATCTAAAATTGTCGTAAAATGTACCGGAAATATGTGGTTTTTTGATACAAGCGTAAACGCGTCCTTAAGTTCTCTGTTCGGTTTATTTACTCATGTGGTTATATTATGTACGATGGTATCATTGTGAAAAAACTAGAAATACCTTACCTGCTCTACTAATAATTAGCAGAATACCGTTCACACTAGTTCACACTTGGTTCAACTTTCGATGTAGTCCCGATCTCATTCAAGTGTCAGTTAAGTTACGAGAATACCATTTATGACGCCGAGACTAGATCGATATTGGAATTTGAACAAATATAATTACCAGAATTGGCCCTCTGATATATAGAAGCAGAAAGTCATTGACTACGGCTACGAAAACGTAACAAATGTATGACAGAACTGTTTTTGCATATAACTTGATGAATGTGCAAGTTAGATAATTTCTAATGCTTGATGACAAATCTACGCAGCGAGTGCTTTAATTTAAAAAAAAGCATGCGAATCGGTTGGGTAGAACGGGCTGGCCGACTCGTATTATAAAACACAAATTCTTTTAATATATAGATTGTTAACCATATATCCAATGCTATACTGAACGCATGCATAGAAACTCGCACACTGACGTCACCATAGAATAGCTTAACTAAACCAAACAAACGTTGATTTTGTCGAATGGATACCTACCCATTATTTCAAGTTGAATCTGTTGTTTTTTAAGTTGAATCTGATGTTTCACAAGCTATTTCTAACATTTGAAACAGTGAGAAGTTCAGCTTCCTGCTTCAAATACGATGGGTACCTAGACAAGAAGCACCTAGGGCGTGGTTTATAAACCGTGGTCGTTTAACTGCACTGACTGCACACACTCCCAAGAAATTTAGAGCATTATGCAGTTAGGAATAATGTGTTAAAGCTGTTCTCTTCCTACTTGCAAAATAGGAAATATTATGTCGAAATGAAATCTATATCAGAAGGAAGAGAATTAATACACAAATCGAAACTAATGTCAGTTACCAGAGGACTGCCCCAAGGATCGGTACTTCATTTTATTTTTAAACGACCTGATTGAGTATATAAATAGTATATACCCGAGTTCTGAAGTGATCGTATTTGCAGATGACACAAGTGCGAAAGATATCAAACATTTAGAACAAGAAGTCTATATTATGTCCGCCTTTGGCAAATGGTTTGATGGTAATAATTTAAAACTAAACATAAATAAAACGGAATGTAAGTATGTTATTTATTAAATAACATACTTACATTCCGTTTTAACGACAAAAAATTGTGAACAGTTGACTATTGTTTCGGCATCTAGTCAGGTAGAAATGGTGTTCAGTTTAAAGTTTCTTGGGATCCACATAGACGTTTTACTTAATTGGCAACCAGAGCTGCGAGATATAGTCAACACATTAAGTTCCGCTTCCTACGCCATTAAAAGTTTGAGGGAAGAATTGAATTTGGACCAGTTAAAAATCGAAATATTATTCTCTGGTAGAATCCAAACTTAGATATAATATCCTGTTATGGTGTTAATAGTTATAAGTATAATATAGACTCAGCATTTGTAATGCAGAAAAGGGCGATTAGAACAATGCTACGGATCGATCAAACGGAATCGTGCAGAAACAGCTTCAAGGAGCTCATTATATTAACCTTTGTCTGTAGGTACATTTTGGTGCTGCTGACCAATTTCATTAAGAACCTAGACAAATTTAGTTCTAGCCGTAGGAAAGATTTTACTAGAGTTATTCAGGCTTAATTAACTGTCCTACAACACAGTTCTGTAGTCCAAGCAGTAAGCATCTAATCTTATACTAATCTATGCTAATATAATAAAGCGGAAGAGTTTGTTTGTTTGTTTGTTTGAACGCGCTAATCTTAGGAACTACCGGTCGGATCTGAAAAATTCTTTTTGTATACGATAACCCAGTTATTCCGAAAGGCTAAAGGCTATATAACATAACGCTTCGACCCTTTGGGGCCGGGCAAAAGGCTAAAAAGGCTAAAAGATAATGTCGGCTAATCTCAGGAACAAGCAGTCGGATTTCAAAAATTGTTATTGCCTATGATAGCCCAATTATTCCGAAAGGCTATAGGCTATATAAAATTACGCCACAACTTTTAGGGGCCAGACAAAAATAATAAAATGGTCAAACGAGAAGGGGGAGGGTTGGGTCAAGGGCAAAAAAAGGCTAAACGAATAGGATACAATCTATATGGGTATCGTTTTCGAGATTTTCGGGACGCTGATTAATAATATGAAATTTATTTAGTGATCCAAGATGGCGGACGGGAAATCAAAGATGGCGGATGTGAAAATTTTAAAAATCAATATTGGTATCGCCTTCGATATTTTAAGAGGTGGGGAATCAAAATACAACATCTATTTCGTGATCAAAGATGGCGGATGGGAAAAATTTTAAAAAATCAATATTGGTATCGTCTGCGATGTTAAAAGGGATGGGGAATCCAAATACAACATCTGTTTCGTGATTCAAGATGGCGGATAGGAAATAAAAGATGGCGGACGGGATTTTTTTAAAAGTCGATATGGGTAAGTATCGTCTCCGATATTTTAAGGAATGGGGAATTCAAAAACACCATCTATTTCGTGATCAAAGATGGCGGATGAGAAATTTAAAAAAATCAATATGGGTATCGTCTCCGATGTTTAAAGGGATGGGGAATCCAAATACAACATCAATTTCGTGATTCAAGATGGTGGATGGGAAATCAAAGATGGCGGATGGAAAAAAATTACAAATCAATATGGGTATCGTCTATGATGATTTAAGGGATGGTGAATCCAAATACAACATCTATTTCGTGATCAAAGATAGCGGATAGGAAATCAAAGATGGCGGACAGGATTTTTTTTAAAGTCGATATGGGTATCGTGTCCGATATTTTAAGGAATGGGGAATTCAATATTATATAAAAATCTATCTTTGTTTGTTCATCATTTATATACTCTGAAATGATAAGAGTTTAAGCGCTTAGTCAATGGTAACTTTGGAAAAGGGGCTTGAAAAAGGGAATTAAATAAAAACTCTTAAAAAGGCGATACGGAGTTCGCTGGGTCAGCTTGTATAAAGCTGAAGAGTTTGTGTTTTGTTTGGTTGAACGCGCTAATCTCAGGAACTACTGGTCCGATTTGATAAATTATTTCAGTGTTAGATAGCCCATTTATCGAGGAAGGCTATAGGCTATATAACATCACACTATGAGCCACGGGAGCGAAGCAGTAGCCTTAAATAACGCGGGCGTAGCTGCGGGCGTCCTCTAGTCTTTAATAAACTGCCAGTTGACATGAAAGCTATTAATAGTGTTACAAATGGCGATAATTGAAAATAACGCCATTTATCCGTGAAGGATAGAACTAGAAGAGATTAGATGTATGGATGGGTTAAATCCGGTTCGTCTACTAGCTACTAGATGGCGTTGCTGTTATTACTAGAACATTGCCACGACGCTAGAATGTTTCGTCTGTAGCGAGAATGTTCGCGATTATTTCGACAGTTTTGTGGAAGCGTCTAGAATGCGCTAGTGATGTTATCCGGCCAGTATAAATAGCGCGCGAACGAGCGGACCGGATATAGTTACAATTGAACAGACACTAGATGGCGCCACTATCTAGTAAAGGTTGATATAAAACTACTCTGTGTTTATTTTCATAAAAAATAGTAAAAGTTGCATTTCATCAGCAAAAGTTATAACGACTGTGAAAATTTCATGATTCTTACCTACAAGTGTTATCTCAAACACCCATCAACTATAAGTGAAAAAACCAAGAAGAAGTATTTGTAAACAATTTATAAGTGAATACTACCGAACACCAATTAAATAAACCACGAACGGCCTGCACTCATTATTGGAACATCAAAATAAAAGGTACGCAGTGCATTATTACCAAGCAAGTTAATCTCTATTCTAAAATATCAAAATAAACAATATACAAGACCGTTGTGAAAAATATTTTCAAACTTGTGCCATACAAACTAGCGACGCCAATGACGAATAGCCAGAAACTCAGCACAATACATAACACTGACATCTAGCGCCAACTATGATTGTAATAGTTTATGTAACTGGATTGGACTGGTTTACGTTCCTAATAAATTACGGTTTTACTTCACTGTTTATTTGCTAACAATTAACTGCTAAATACTAGCTTAGTGCAATGTTTATTAGTTGATATTATTTGCGGCGATAGCCCAGTGGTGTACGTAACGGACTGCCGAGACGATGATCTCGGGTTCGATCCCCAGTTACCCCGGGCACACACCTATGACTTTTCGAAGTTATGTGTGTATTAAAATAAAAATATTAATTGTCGCTCGCTTAAAAATGTGCCCGGTAGATGGCAATAGGCTCGCCCCCTATTACATTGGGACCGAAACATATCTGGCGAAGTGTGGGTGTATAATACGCCTCTGCCTACCCCTTCGGGGATAAAAAGGCGTGAAGATATGTTAAGAGATATTATTTACCTACCTTACTAATGAATGTGTAGTGTAATGTTATCTTCAAATAGGCGTCAGTGAGTGCCGTGGGAGTCGTGGACGTCAACTCGAAACATCTACGTTGCAGTCCGTCTCCATACAAAGATAGCGCATCGTAAATTGTTATTTTTCTCCGGATTGTGTAGGTACGTACCTACTTATTTATGTGTTGGTGTTATTTTATTAAACTGACTGCATGTCTTTGTTTAAACTAGTAGGTACCTACCTACTTAATGGTAAGTTTACTATTATGAAGTTCTAATCATTAAATACACCGAGTGTTGTGGGTTTGATACCTACACGAGACAACATTTGTATGATCCACCTAAGTATAAATTATTGTATGGAGTCTGTTCTTTGCGTTCTTTAATCGCGATAGAACCCATCATGGATCCCCTTCCGCTACTTTTTATTGAGCTTGGGGAAGGTGGAGGGCGTATGTGGCACGGCACTCCCCCTAGACGGTCGAAGGAGCGTGTTCCTCGATTGACCCTCATGACGATGTCAATATCACGGGTCTACTTACGTTCTTACCGTGAGTAAGGACGTAAGTAGACTTGTGATATTCTAAAGTCCCGGGATACAGGATTTATTCCTTGAGCGGGAATTGTTTTTCAAAAGAGTTGTCCATTTAAAAATAAAGTAACCAAAATTTGATTTTGGTGTCATACTACCTACATTATCTTTCAATTTGTTTATATGCAAATTCAGATCTTCAGGGCTTCATCGTCATCATCATCGTCCTAGCGTTATCCCGGTTACATCCAGGACTTTCGTCTTGGAGTCCAGTGTCCGCTTTCTAGTCTAACCAGATTTGACTGAGTATTAGCTTTTCCACAGAACGACTGCCGTCTGACCTCCGCAACCCGAAGGTATGGATAACCATATTCCATGGTAAACCAAGTAAGTCTAAAGACCAGTACCAGTTTATTTGAGGGTACTGACTCCCCGTAACGACAAACACTCCCCTCAACAGTGGTATCCTTCAGGATTCTATTACCTATTAATTCTATTAAAATATCGTCGGCTTTCGCCACTTTCCGTGTCAAAGGGTATGCCGCCTTTTTAAAGTAGTGCAATTTTATCGTCAAGCGAGCCGCCGTACTCAAAGGGACCGCTCTAGTGATGTTTACAATCAACAGATAACATCGATTTATTTAATTTTAACATGACATGTAACAGACTGGTAATGATAGCCTAATGGCGATACCAACGGACTGCCATGCAGAGGGTATCTGGTTCGAATCCACGGTGCGCATCAATAATAATACATAATTAGTTAATAAGACTTTTCGAAGTTACGTGCGTAATAAATTGTTAATAAACGCTTGACACGTGTCTCGGAAGAGGACGTCGGATAAACAGTCATGAAAATTCTTGACAGTCGTTACGGGGAGTCAGTACCCTCAAATAAACTGATACTGGTCTAAACCATCGAATGGTTTTATTTAATAACAATACATACAAACATGCAATTACACAAAGCTAACATTTTAGGGGTTTACCTACCGATATTGTATGAGGTAAACAATAACAATTGTATAAAATATCGATAAAAACATTACTCCAGTGAATATTATCATCGGTTACATCTCTAATTATTTATTTGATTTACGAACAATTTGCCTACTTGACCACTCAGTCATTCGCGAGCATTTCTTTTGTTTAGACTTCCGGATCTGTGAAATAGTAAATTCTGTAGGTATGTCGTATTCAAACCCTGAATATTTTAACATGTTGATGTGTTTAGGTAGGAGTGAATTTATTATGCAGGAGCTCGTAGGGAGTACGAGGAACGGTATGTTAGACCACGGGGTCTACCCGTGCCGTCGGAACGCGCGTTTCGACGGCTTCAATTCGGTGTTCGCATCGTTGCAGCTTTTCAAAGTGCTAGCAGTGTTAAGCCCAGGAGTGTTAAGTTGTGTGTGTTCAGCGATGGTGCAAAGGTGCCGTAAGTGTCGGGACGTGAGCGGAGGACATGCGGAGAATGGCCGTAGCATCTTACAGCAAGTTGATATTTTTATCAATTTAAGGTAGGCACCTACTTACGTAAGATTAAACCAATTAAAAAGTTGTTATAAACATCGGTTAGTGTACCGTCGCGTCATAGCCATAGCTACGTTAGTACTATTTATTCTGTGCCATAGCGCGACTTGGCTTGCCGATCGTAATAGGTCGGCAAAGTTAGCAACGCTTGCAAAAGCCTTCTCTTAGATGGGTGACCGCGTGTGACTCTGAAAATACTGACATCAGAGTTGGCAAGGCACTCGCACGAAACAAACAGACAAACTAAATACCGCGTTTTGTTTTACCTACACCATCGAACCAAGAGATCAGCTGTTGCATCAAGTGCATAAAATCTGTTATACCTAAAATAATACTTGGCACGTGTAAAGGACGATGACTCGCGACTATAGTTGCAAAACTTCCGAAAAATTCGGAATAATGCCGGAATACTTCTGGGAAAGTTTCTTTAAATCAGAATTATTCAAATTAAATTTAATTAAGATTTATTTATTTTTTTGCTGAAATATCGACTGCCACGAGTCGTGCGTGCAGGCGATGGCGGTGCGGAGTGCGGTAAGAGGGGAGATGCTCCCCGGAGAAGTTTTCCCCCCCGCGAGAAAGATTCGTACCCCGCAATCGAATGTTTCCGCCGAATATTTCGCCTGAATAATTCAATGGGAATAAACGTGTTTGTTTGTGATGTGGTGGGTTTTTATATGTATTATAAATGGGGTTGAATAAGTATATTATGTTGATGTTTTGATAGGTAGATATGTTAGCCTGCGATTAACAGGATTTTTATACTTTTGTTTTTAGGTACCTAGGTACCTACTTATTTCGAAATCGATTGCTATTTTTATAAATGTTAGTTGTGGAATGAAAAACCAGGCCTAGCATATTTGATTTGTTTTTTGAAAAAGGGTTACCTACCTATGTTTTTGGTTAGTTTGTATGTAGCTGTGTACCTACGCATCGCGAGTATTCGCGAGTCGCATAGGTAGGTATTATTAATCCTTCTACTTAACGCGTATAATAGCCCAGTCAAAAAAAACAAATAAAGGCAAACCAAGCAAACAAAGATAATATATAACTTCCATGCTCGAAATAGTTAGTAAGGTCGATTTTCCTGTTTTTTTTTTTGACAGTTGAAATATTCCCAAAGTTTCGGAATATTTCGGAATACTTCCGAATTATTCGACGGGAATGATTCGGAATGTTTCTCGTCAGCATCTATACTCGCGACGGCAGCTTTTGTCAAAGGAGGCGGTCGGGTGGCCTATGCACTTAAAGCCGTCAAATGTTTATGAACTTTAGGTAAATACCTAGCTATTATCTATCTGATATGATATTATTTAAAATTAATTAAATTTACACAAATACCTTATCATTTTACGCTACTCTACAAGGCTACAAGTACTACCTACAACCCCTTCATTGATCGGACGGAGGGTTATGAAACCCTGAATGGTTTACACTAGATATGAGGGTACTGATTCCTCTAACGACTGTCAAAAATCTTCTGATGATAGCCGGGACAGACGGCTTAACGTGCTCTCCGAGGCACGGAGGGGTTTGTCTTTTTGTAGCCGGTCACCCATAAACTAGACGGTGCCGAACGCGCTTAACCTTGCAGGTCTAGTACGAGTTTGCACTCGATCGTCACGGTGGACGATAGCCTAGTCGACGGGAACAATTTCCATACATTTTCTAAATGCGCCCCCTAGCGGTCTCTATCGATCGCTACTCTCCGTTAGGGGCGCTTTTACAAAATGTATGGAAATTGTTCCCATCGACTAGGCTATGGTCCACCGTGACGATCGAGTGCAAACTCGTACTAGGCCCTACTAGGTTCGAGCGGTTGCCACTTTGACACGGGCCCCTCTGGCCTAGGACTTCATTATCATAAAATACTGGACTGCCAATTACTTAGTATAACAACGTAGTGTCTTCTTAACTAACGATGTTCTTAACAGAACACGTTTAGATTAATCAAAAATAATTAATCTCTTAATTTTTTGTACGATGAAGTGACAAGACAATGCTATTCTTTAATGAAACATCTAATCTGTACTAAAGATAAAGTAGGTAACAAATAATTAAACATGTGTCAACAGGCGACTATTTTTAAAGTAAAAACAGCTGTTGTCGTGTGGTAGGTAGTTATGTTGACAGAGACTGATCCCGATGGCTAAGGTTTTGATAGATCGTTTTCAGAATCTTTAGTCATCATCATTTCAGCCAAAGGACGTCCACTGCTGGGCATGCTATGCCTCTCCCGATCTTGGGCCGCCCGCATCCAACCGCTTCCCGCAGGGACTGATCCAGATGGCTAAGGTTTTGATAGATCGTTTTCAGAATCTTTAGTCATCATCATTTCAGCCAAAGGACGTCCACTGCTGGGCATGCTATGCCTCTCCCGATCTTGGGCCGCCAACATCCAACCGCTTCCCGCAGAGACTGATCCAGATGGCTAAGGTTTTGATAGATCGTTTTCAGAATCTTTAGTCATCATCATTTCAGCCAAAGGACGTCCACTGCTGGGCATGCTATGCCTCTCCCGATCTTGGGCCGCCCGCATCCAACCGCTTCCCGCGATCTTAACAAGATTGTCAGTCCAAGATTTAGTAATATCGTAAATAATCATAAATTTTATGATAAAGTATCAATCATTTTAAAGAATAAGATGGCACGAGTGAATAGTTTCGCCTCTTGCGCGGTTTGTACGTAAGCGTAGTAGTAAACTCGCAGTTGCGCCATCTACTGCCACTGACATTAAACGCCGCGGGTTTGACCTTACCGTGTCTCATATCATAACTCTCATAACTCCAGCGGCGTCGCCGTGCCACAAGTAAAAGACAAAAGTCCAGCAATGTTATTCCTTAATGAAACATCTGTACTGTACTAAAGATAAAGTAGGGAACAAATAAGTAATCAAACGTGTCAACAGGCGACTATTTTTAAAGTAAAATCAGCTGCTGTCGTGTGGTAGGTAGTTATGTTGACAGAGACTGATCCAAATAGCTAAGACGGTTTAGATAGATAGATTATTGTCAGAATCTGTAATCATCATCATTATTTCAGCCAAAGGACGTCCACTGCTGGGCATACCAACCGCTTCCCGCGATCTTAACAAGATTGTCGGTCCAAGATTTAGTAATATCGTAAATAATAATTATGTTTTATGATAAAATATCAATCATTTGAAAGAATAAGATGGCATGAGAGACTAATTTCGCCTCTTGCGCGGTTTGTACGTAGTAGTAAACTCGCAGTAGCGCCATCTACTGACACTGACATTAAATGCCGCGGGTTTGACCTTACCGTGTCTCGATGACAGCTGACGGCACGCGACGCGAGGTGTTGTTACCTCCTTTTAGAATTCGACATTTTAGTTGACGTAGTGTTTATTTTTTTTATTAAAACCCTTTCAGGCTGTTAACGTACTATTGTACGAAACCGAAGCAAAGTAAAAAAAAAAATTTTTTTTCTCAAAAAAAAGAATTCTAAAAAAAAAAATATATGGTTAGGGTCATTCTATATCACCAGCAGATCATGTGGTTCAAAGGAATTACACGACTTTTAAATCACCCTGTATATTACCATTGAGAACCAATTTGACTGAACAGTACTACTAGTTCCCACAGAACTCAACAGGTGGCGCTTACCTAAAAAGTCATCCAAACAATAAAATTATTCCACAAAAATGGATGATAACGTTACCCTCCGCAAACAACATAAACACAGCTCTCTAAATAATCTCAGCAATCATAACTCAACACTATTCGGCACAACGATGCTGAGCTTGCATGAAACATCACTAAATAGTAGCCAAACTTTAATGGATATGCAAGAAAAACTACACCAGATGACAAATGATTTACAAAGCGCACATATGGAAATCGAAAACCTAAATATTGAAAATTTGAGATTGAAAACCGATTTACAGAAACAAATTAATAAATAGAAACATATAAAAAGCTTGCTACTACTGACTCTTTCTGCCGGACACCGCTTTCAGGAACCAAAGGAAAAGGAAAAGCAAAAAATACAAATAAAAACTTGACGCCTACACAAATAATGGAGCAAAACACAGAAACACAACAGGTTACGTTCGATATGCATAGTACTACTAGTCAACAGATTGAACCAATTATAAATACGCCTGCAGAAGTTATTGAGCAAGAACAAAAAGGTACAAATCCACAACAAATTGAAAACAGAGACAATGACTCTGTTAATGTAAAGAAAAACGAGTATGAATGCTTCAACACTGTACAAAACTTTGAAAACTGCCAACAGCCAACTCAAAGGTGCAGCACAGCACTACTATCAACAAAATCTATACCAGAAACAAGCGCAAACGAAACACGCAAACCAGTACACGTGTATACAGAAAGGTCGCCTGATAAAAAGCATAGGGTAATTATACTGAGCGACGGGCAAGGACATGGTCTACGCAATATGTTACAAAAACTACTTGGATCTGAGTATAATGTATTCTCATACTTAAAACCAAATGCCAAATTAGAGAACATTTTAAGTTATCCCAAGAATGAAATTGTAAGCTTGACAAAAAATTATTATATAATTGTATTAGGTGGGTGCTGGGACAGAAATCCGTATGATATTGATATAAACCTACATCGGTGGCTGACATCAACTGCCAACACTAATGTAATTATCAGCGAAGTACCCAGAAACAGGTATTTAAATGAATCAAAAATTAATTACTTACTTCGATTTATTTGCAATAGATACAAGAATGTAAATTACATAGATATGAACTACTCGAGAACCTCACCATTTAGACGAAACTTTGTACTCAACCTTGCAAGGTCCCTACTAAAAGAAATATTATGTTTAAACTATCACTTTCAGGCTTCACAATATGAGTTCATATTAAAAAATAAGAAATCATTTGAAGACAAATATGTGCAAGTTAACTTTCCTTTTGACCAGCATTTATTGATTGACAATGTAAATAATAATCAATGTAAAAACAATATAATTAAAGAATATAACCAATCAGATACAAACAAAAATATAGATTCATCCAATTTATTTCGTGTATAGATTTATCAATGTTCTTCATCAGAATATCAATGGATTGCTTAATAAATGTGACATGCTCTCTATTTGCCTGAATGATTTAACGTCTAAAGGTGTTTCTGTTGACATAGCGTGTATTACTGAACACAACATGACGGACGGTGACGAAATATATTTTACAATGCCAAATTATAAACTTGTATCATATTACATGCGAGCAAACAGACATGGAGGTTCATGTATATTAATTAAAAATCATTTTAAGTTTCAACTACGTCATGATATTACCATTCTCTCCATCAGCAACACTATCGAATGCTCTGCAATAGAGTTACTCGAGCACAAACTAGTAATATTATGTATCTATAGACCACCTAATAATACAATTAGTTCTACCAGTACGTTTTTCACAATTCTAAATAAAATGTTAAATAAAGCGTGCTCAAATAGAAAGAGGGTTGTCTTATGCGGAGATTATAACATTGACACTATGAAACAAACTAAACTGGCAACAGAATTTAAGGAACTTTTGCTTACGTATAATTTAAAACTACAATTTAAGCAAATTACCAGGTTCACTAGCAAAACTTGCATTGATAATATAGCCCATAATATGAAAGCATGCAAAGGTACTATCAATGAATTAGCTTTATCAGACCATAATGCGCAAATAATAAAAATACCGGCAAAAAAAACGTGTACTGTGAAATATTGGTATATATCGAAACGAGATTACTCCAAAGAAAATCGAGGAATATTTATGAAATACTTAAGTCAGTTAAGCAACAACGATGTCTATTGCTGCATGGACCCAAATAGTGCTTTTAATACATTCCATGAGAACTTTGTTATGCTTTACGACCTCTGCTTTCCATTAGTAAAAATTAAGATTTATAATAAACCTAGACCAAAATGGATATCGCGTGGTCTTAAAATATGCAGCAAGCGTAAATGTGAACTCTTGTGGCAATATAGAAAAAAACCAAGCATTACAAATAAAAACACATTCAAAACATACGCGAAAAGGTACAAACATATAATAAATCTGACAAAAGAGTGCCAAAATGGCTACTATATCAATACAGCCTCAAACAAATGCAAGGCTACATGGAAAGTAATAAACGAGATCAAATGTAAATATCCAACCGAAGGTGTAACTCAATTAACTAAGAATGACTTAATTATAAATGGCCCTTTACAAATTGCTCAAACATTTAATCATTTTTTTCTTGACATTAATAATAAAACACTGACTAAATCAATCAATAATTCTTTTAATAACTTGACATGTAATGCTAATAATAAATTGACATATAATGCTAACAATAAATTAACATATTATCCGACTAATACATTGACATATTATTCTAATTCAATTTTATGGCACCGACTATTCCTGACGACATAAATAGAATTATACTAACGCTGAAGAATAAAAACAGTGTGGGCTACGATGGTATTGCTACAAATATTGTAAAAGACGTTTGCAAAATTATATCTGAACCGTTAAGCTACATTGTTAACCTATGCATAGAACGCGGCATATATCCAGATAAACTAAAAATATCAGTTATCAACCCTGTGCATAAAAAAGGTGAAACCACGGATATGAACAATTATAGGCCAATAGCATTAATATCGGTCTTTGCAAAGATTTTTGAAAATGTAATTTACAAATACATATACGAATTCCTTGAAAGCCAAAATATTCTAACGCCTAGTCAATATGGTTTTAGGAAAGGGAAATCAATAAATGTAGCAATATACAACTTTTTGCAAAAAGTATTGGTAAATTTAGACAGAGGACTACCGGTTATAGCGTTATACATGGATATGTCTAAGGCATTTGACCGTGTCGAGCATAGTACCCTTCTATGCAAAATGTATGCATATGGGGTCAGAGGGAATGTGTATGACCTCGTAAAATCATATCTGTCGAATAGAAAACAATATACCGAAATTCGTCAACTGAACCTACTGTCAATGACTGAAGAAGCCTATACATCTAAAGCTGGAACTGCACAGTTTGGTGTCCCACAAGGGAGTATCTTAGGCCCTTTGTTTTTCCTTGTGTATATAAATGACATGCCATTAATAACTAAACATGACATTACACTATTTGCAGACGATAGCACAATACTCTTTACCAATAATAATAAAAATAATTTAGAACTTGACATTAATCAAACCTTAATAAAAATAGTAGACTGGCTTACAAAAAAAAAGAATAATAATTAATATAGATAAAACAAAAACAATGAATTTTAAAATACGTACTCAACGCACAACTCCATTAAAAATCCGATATTTAGACAGTGATGTACAAGAAACCGAAGTTACAAAATTCCTAGGGTTACATATTGACCATAAAATTAATTGGAAGTCACATGTTGATTATGTTTGTAAAAAACTAAGCCAGTTTTCATATGCTCTAAACAGACTGAGAAAAATAGCTAATCAAGAAACTTTGTTGACCGCTTACCATGGCTACGTCAGTTCAACCCTTAGATACGGCGTCATATTCTGGGGTAACAGTACAGACAAGGACCGAGCATTCGTTGCACAAAAACGATGTTTGAGGGCTATGTTCAACCTGCACGAAACTGATTCATGCGTACCATACTTTAAAAAACTTAACATTTTGACTTTGCCATGTTTATATATTCTAGAGGTCGCATTATTTGTTAAAAATAGTACTGAACTATTCAATTATCGTACCCGATTAAGACATCAAGACAAATTAGAAATAGTTCCGAGCAAAACACATCTGATGCACGAAAGTTTATTTTGTACAGCGTCACGTATTTTCAATAATATATCGAGAGAAATCAGAATGGTAACAGAAATAATTAAATTTAAAAAACAATTACAGGACTTGTTAATCAGTAAATGTTACTACTCAGTAAAAGACTACATAAATGATAAATCACTGCTCCATTTCGCTACATAATATGTATCATTAGAATACCTGATCATGATGTGTTCAGTTTTCACTTCTACATAATTATCACTCGATTATTGTGATTTCTGTGACATTCATATTAATATTGACATAACTACTAAAATATATTAATGTACCTACCTAGTTTAATTAATGTAACTATTGTATGCCCAATGGGCGGGACATAGCTGAACTGGATTATTTTAGAAATTGTATCAACTGTATTATGTACATTACCTATTGTTCACAATAAATAATACTTTGACTTTGACTTTGAATATCGGAGCGATAAACATCAAGCGAAGTGAAGTAAGTCGGAAGTGTTTAGTGGTGTTTCTAGTGGTGTGAATAGTGTGTTTTATTAGTGTTGAAAAATTAAGTGTGTGTATCTAGTGTTATTGAATAAAGTGCAGTTTTTCTGGCATAGTGTATATCATTTATCACCGAACCCCAGCTCGTAACAAATTGGTGTCAGAAGAAAGGGATAACTTATGCCGGTTATGCCGAAAGAAGAAACTGAAGGAGTGCGCACCAGGAACCAGCGCCAGCAAGACCTGGACCAGAGACGCTTCGGAGACGTTCCTACTCCATCGTCTGGTGGACCAGGCGACTCCGCGGCTGCAGTGGAGCCTGCAAGCGCCTCACACTCCGTGACGGTGCCCGACATAGCGGCTCTGATGGCGTTCATGCAGGAGCAGGCCCGCCGTCAGGAGGAGCAGGCTCGTCGTCAAGAGGAGCAAGCGCGCCGCCTGCAGGAACAGCTTCAGCGCGACAAGGAGGAGCAGGCTCGCCGTCAAGAGGAGCACGCGCGCCACCTGGAGCAACAGGCTCGCCTTCAAGAGGAGCACGCGCGCCGCCTGGAGGAACAGGCTCGCCGTCAAGAGGAGCACGCGCGCCGCCTGGAGGAACAGCTTCAGCGCGACAAGGAGGAGCAGGCTCGCCGTCAAGAGGAGCACGCGCGCCGCCTAGAAGAACAGCTCCAGCGCGACAAGGAGGAGCACGCGCGCCGCCTAGAAGAGCAGGTGGTGCTTATGAAGGACCTCAGCGCCGCTGTATGGAAGGACTTGAAGGCGGTCAAGGAAGAACTTTAGCAGCACGAGGCCCGTATCAGCGACGTAGAGATGCTCGTACACGACAAGCTTGAGACTCGCGTCGCCTTTATAGAGAAGCGTGTACACGACCACCACGAGACCTGTGTTGCTGAAGTGGAGAAGAAATTGCGTGGGCTGGAAGTGACATCAGCGGCTGTAGCGCCCACGCCCCGTGGGTTTAAGGTTCCACCATTTGATGGCTTATCATTGTGGTCTGCAAACAAGGTCCAGTTTGAGGCCGTTATGCGAACGAATGGGTGGAATAAAGAACAGGCCTTCACCGCCCTAACCTTGGGCCTTCGTGATCAGGCCTTGACGGTGTTGGAGGCGCTTGGGCAAGACGTCTCCTATGAAAAGCTGATGGAGGCGTTGGAGGCGAGATACGGTGACGCACACCTAGAACATGTGTATCGTGCTCAGCTGAAGGACAGGACACAACGCACCGGAGAAACTCTGCAGCAGTGGGCTCTAGAGGTGGAAAGGCTGGTGAGGAAGGCATACCAGTCGTCGCCGGCGCTGATAGATGGGAACCTCGTACAGCTATTCACCGATGGGATCCGTGACCTGAAGGTTAGAGCAGCGGTAAGACTTGGGCACTTCAAGGCCCTCAAGGAAGCCTTAGCCTACGCTCTGGAGGTGGAAGCAGCGCGTCACGAGGATCGAACTTACCGTATCAGGGAAGTTGTTTCTTCACCACGGTGCTACAACTGCGGGGAAAGAGGCCATATCCGCTTGAGCTGCCCAAAGCGTAAGCGGCACGTTGGTACCCTGTCTCCCCCGAAGGGGTCACCTGACGTACCTGTCTGGCGGCAAGAGCAACGTAGCGCAGATGCTCTGACGCGTAGGCCTTACCCCGAGCAACGCAAACACTGTGCCCGATAGGAAGCGAAACAGGCAGCGTTAGTGAGAATGTTGAAGACGGATCTGAGCGACGGATGGAAAGAAGCTTTGCAGAGTGCTCAGCAAGATGACAAGGATGTACAGCCGATACTCGAATGGAAGAAATCAGGCGCTCCTAGGCCCAAATGGAGTGATGTCGCTGCAATGAGTCCTATCACCAAAGGTTATTGGGCACAGTGGGAACGATTGGTTGTCCAGGATGGAGTTCTGTGCCGCAAATGGGAAAACGCTCGCGGTAACCACTGCAATTTGCAAATGGTAGTGCCCAAAACTAAGGTGCCGGAAGTCTTGCAGCTCTATCACAATGGTGCTTCGGGAGGTCACATGGGAGTTAAGAAGACCCTTACTAAGATCCCAGAGCGGTTTTATTGGCTCCACTGTCGGGGTGACGTCGAGGATTGGTGCCGCAAATTCACAAGTTGTGCGGCTGTGAAGGGGCCACACACTCGTAGCAGAGGTGCATTAAAGGTGTACAATGTGGGAGCCCCATGGGAGCGCATAGCATTGGATGTCGCTGGACCATTTCCTGAGAGCCAGGACGGAAACAAATACTTCTTGGTTGTGATGGATTACTTCGAAGTGGCCTGAAGTGTTTGCAATCCCAAATCAAGAAGCTACCACAGTGGCCGATAAGCTGGTGCATGAAGTCTTTTGTCGGTTCAGGGTGCCCTTGGAAATCCACAGCGATCAAGGCCGGTTGGCTCGTTACTATGGGTCCAACGATGTTCGAGACGAACATGTTTAAGAGGGGGGCAGTGTTACGAATGGCGATAATTGAAAATAACGCCATTTATCCGTGAAGGATAGAACTAGAAGAGATTAGATGTATGGGTGGGTTAAAGCGGGTTCGTTTACTAGCTACTAGATGGCGTTGCTGTTATTACTAGAACATTGCCACGACGCTAGAATGTTTCGTCTGTAGCGAGAATGTTCGCGATTATTTCGACAGTTTTGTGGAAGCGTGTAGAATGCGCTAGTGATGTTATCCGGCCAGTATAAATAGCGCGTGAACGAGAGGACCGGATATAATTACAATTGAATATCGGAGCGATAAACATCAAGCGAAGTGAAGTAAGTCGGAAGTGTTTAGTGGTGTTTCTAGTGGTGTGAATAGTGTGTTTTATTAGTGTTGAAAAATTAAGTGTGTGTATCTAGTGTTATTGTGTTAGTGAATAAAGTGCAGTTTTTTGGCATAGTGTATATAATTTATCACCGAACCCCAGCTCGTAACAATAGCATAAATATTTATAAAAATAAATTAAAGGCATTTCTCCTGAAAAAGACCTTCTACAGTATAGACGAGTTTCAGAGTGATAGTATGTCGAATATTTTGTAATTTTATTATTATTTTTTGTGTTTTCTATAATGATGACATTATATTTATATTGTAAGTGTACTGTAAGGTCCTAATTTAAAAAAAATATAATGCTATTTTTATTACAAATATTTACATAGACTCACGCCTGTTTCCCCGAAGAGGTAGGCAGAGGCATATTAAACGCCCACTTTTCGCCAGTGTTTTGATCCCGCGTGAATTTTATTTGAATAGGTGGCGAGCCTATTGCCGCTTATCGGGATATTTTATTTGCCAGAGCCTCGTCCGTTGATCGGCAGGTGCACCACTTGCAGGTGAGGTTGGCTTGGGCCCCTATGTTCTTGGTGGGAACCCTATGCACCCTGTAATATTTCATTAGTAATAAAGTCCGTCGACTGCCTCCTTGGTCGCGCGGCATAAATAATTAAATATGTGCGTGGGATCGGGAGGTCTCGGGTTCGATTCCCGGGTTGGGCAAAGTGATATTGGGTTTTCCGTTAGGAAATTTTCAGTAGGAGCCCGGAGTCTGGTAATGTGCCCGGTACGGCAATAGGCTCGCCCCCTATTACGTGGGACCTAAAACTTCATGGCGAAATGTGGGTGTAATATTACACCTCTGCCTACCTCTTCGGGGATACAGGCGTGAGTCTGTAAAAAAAAAGGCTGTGTGTGACGGATTAAGAATACGGAATGTCATCACCCCATATCATTCCATGGGTGTCGTAACAGCCGACAGAGGGAGCATATTACGCAGAGAACACCACTGTAAGAGAAGGAAAACCTGATACAAACCCTATACCAACCCGTTTGGCCAGCCAGTGGCGTAGCGTGGGGGGGGGGGGGGGGGGCATGGCCCCGGGCGGCACATTTAAGGGGGCGGCAAAAGACGCCGCGTACAGGTCTCCTAAGACAATAGTCACACCTGCGGTTTAACTATACGCAATTTGAACTTTGACTCCAATAGGTATTTATGATATTTGCGTTAAAATCAAAGCCGATTATTTCACATACTAGAAACGCCTTCTGCTAATTTTTGGACGCAACAGCCCCAATTCCCGGCAGCTTCGTTATTCCCGGCCAAGGACGTAGTGGCGGGTACGGCGGTGCATGTGTTCTGTAAGACTCGGGCTACGGCATGCTGCCAAAATGAATTATACAGTATACCTTGCGTCTTACAACGAACATAATCTACGGCAAAGGAACACCTCGCCGAGCTCAAGGTAGAATTAAGTCACATAACGTGGCACATACTGAGGTTATCAAAAGTCCGATGACAAGGGGAGGACATGGTCAGGTGACTTTTGCTACCATCGAGAAGGCGACCTATTCTTGGGGTGGCGTCGGTTTCCTGGTCAGAAGGAACAATTTGTGGAAGTCGGTAGTGTGTCAGCTCGGGTAGCGTACCTCGTACTTAAACTCACCAATAGGGGCGGCCCCGACGAGATGGCTGAGGCCATGTACCAGGACACTGTCAAGGCCATAGCAATACCTAGTAAAACTAAATCTCAGTACTTCAACGCGAAAGTGGAAGTACAAGAACGTGGCGAAACGAAAATCGTAGCCCACGGCGTGGGACACGAGAATCATCGGACCAAATGCTAGTTAACTTCCTCGTAGCAGAGGGGATTTTCTTAATGAACTCCTTTTGCAAGAAAAAGCCTCACAGGCAGTGGATTTGGCGAAACCGCGATAATGTGACAAACAAGGTGAACATCACGACGGACCGAAAGCACACATTTACTGATGGTTAGTTAGTTAGTTGGTCGTGGGTTTTCCGCACTTAGCCACTTATTTGGGCCATTGTGCGTAAGTGGCGACTTGATTGACGCCGACTACTCATACCACCTTAGCTCCTTCCAGAAAGCCTTGGCTGATGTCGTTCAAAGCCTTACACATAGTTCTGGGGTTGTTCAGCAGCTTTGCCTGTTGATCGCTCACACTTGTGCAGTGCAGAATGACGTGAGCGGGTGTTTCTTCGGTATCCATGCAGCCCCTGCACAGTGGGCTGTCCGTAATGCCTATGTTGAATAGGTGCTTGTTGAGTGGACAGTGGCCGGTTATTATGCCTGTCAGATGCTTAAGAGTTTTCCTATTAGAATGCAGCAGCTTGTGCGAGAGTCGCTTGTTCAAGCATAAACACCTGAAGCGATCACGAACGAGTACGAGGCTCTCTTAATATAAACCTCAGAACTGAAAGAGCCCAGTCAATGAAGCCTACTCTTAGACTTACATTGCTCCTCCCACCGACAGCATTAAGGAGAAGACGGCCACAGTGGTCACGGTACTAGCAGATTCGTCTCGAAAGATCTGCTACGCATAGATAAAAAAACAAGTAGTCTAAACTGCCAGCCGAGACTCTCGAACTGATGAGGAAAAGACGCGGGATGCCATCCTGTCCGCTATCTTCGCCGGAATGACAGGCCGTAAAACGACAAATACGAAATCTTACGCAACGAGACTTACGACGTATTAACACTCGGGCCATCGAGGCTGCGATCGAGAAAACCCCGGGGATGATAAGTCTTCGCTCTGCAGTTGAGGCGACACAATCAAACGACACTACAATCGCGGATGGCCGCATCGTGAACTCAAAGTTCGAGATTCTCGAAGACGTTGAAAGGTTTTATCGATACTTGTTTACCTCGCGGGCAGAACGACGACCACAGTGGCCTACTGACGCACCACTACACCGAAGCCGTCCCGAATGTCGAACAGAGTGAGGTATGGTCGGCTCTTAAAAACAACAAAGCATCTAGTGATGACGGAAATTCATCAACATTTAACTTATTAAAATCCTTTAAGCCGTCTAGGCCTAGACTAAGCTATACATATATTGCAGCAGAGAAACGGCCACTGTCGTGCGCGACCCATTAACACCAAAACCCGAAAAACGTTATACATTTGCAAAAAAATTGGGGTAAAAAGGGGGCGGCGAATTGCAGGACGGCCCCGGGCGGCAGAAACCCACGCTACGCCACTGTGGCCAGCGTGTTATAGAAGGCCAATTCCTCCTTTCAAAGGAGAGCCCTAGTCCAGCAGTGGACTGTTAAAGGCTGATGATGAATAAAATAACTTAAGCGTTTCATCGTGGATGTTGGGTTCGGTCGTGGCTTGGCTGACCTTTACAAAATAACACGATACTAACTCGTATGTTGGCAAAGATTTTATTGGTCTCAGATTGATGTCGCTTCAGATGGCGCGGGGCCGGAGGCACACCAGGATACGTTGGCCATCTGCGGACGGAGTCGCATACATACGTGTCACAGGGAGAGTCAGCATCCTTGCGCACCAAGTATGAGTCGGCGCACGCACAGCCGGCCTGCGGAGAAGGGGGACCCTCCTCCTCCTCACACACGTAGTCGGGACTGAGCGACTCGCATGTCTCTTTAGCGCAGGTGCTCTTCGTCGCTGTGTAGAATTCATTAATGGCTGGACACGGCTGAGCTGTAATCAACATTTAAAAGTCAGAGTGAGAGATGTTTGATTATCTACCGTTGTATACATGCATAAATGTCGAAGTGTTCAAAAATTACTTTGTTAACTTTTAATAACGCCAGTATGTATAACAAAATATTATTATTTACAATGATGTTTCTGGACAGGTACGACTTATCACTCAGGAGAGAGGTCCAGGCAGTCTTTAGCGTAAACCACTTTTTTTTTTATACAGCCAAATTATTATACGGGTTGCAGACCAGGAGCTAAGCTAAGTTAGTTTAGCTTAGCTCGCATAGCTGACGCAGTTTTCCATACTTGTACCATAGTTTGCGGTCTGCACACAAGTATTCTAACTGAATTACTACTAACTGATTCTTTCCGTTAGGAAATTTTCAGTAGGAGCCCGGAGTCTGGTAATGTGCCCGTTACGGCAATAGGCTCGCCCCCTATTACGTGGGACCTAAAAATTCATGGCGAAATCTGGGTGTAATATTACACCTCTGCTTACCCCTTCGGGGATACAGGCGTGAGTCTATAAATGAATAAATAAAACATGCTGTATGACACATACCTACACTTTAATTACTGTCAGTATCTAAGCTACACGCGGCGATGCAGCCATCATATGTGTCGGGCGGCGGCGCTTGCACAATGTTTATTAAATATTATATTATTGGAATTTGAGGAATATTTCGAAAAAATTAAGACTCCACATGAAGGATTGTTAGCTCTATACGCTCATGGAATATGTCATATGTTCACAAATTCTAATAAATAATATAAATACATAGTTAAATGGCGTATACAGATAAATGGCGTATACAGGATGTATACGCCATTTATCTAGCCCTTCAAATATGTGCCATACTATACTGCAGTTGTGCTTGCGCCAGTTTGCGTTTCGTATCTCCACATAGTTTAGTTTGGAGGTAGTTGTTTTAGTAATAATAATTAGCCTCTTTCTAGTTCAGCTATTTTCGGTGACGATGACGTCAGTCTGCTAGCTTCTTTGTACGCGTCAGTAAAAGTTTTGTTTTTAAATTCTATTGTTATTAAGGTATTTTTATCTTTAAGGACATGTCAACCCCATTGTGACGTTCTCCTTCGTGAAAAGTAAATGTCAGAGGATGTCAGATCCGGAGATCGTGCCGTCAATAAATCCGCGCACTCCTAGTAGTTAGCGTTGTGTATATTGTTGGCCGAGTCGCTGCAGCTGTGCTAAGATCTTCCAAACAGTCTCTGTTCAAATCGCAGGGTAGAAAATATGGTGATGAACCTACTTAACTCATCCAAATGTTAATTTTAAGGAATGCAGGGACCTCCTGAATTCAAGATACATCAGTCTTTGATTAAACGAGGGAAAAACTGGCTTCAATACAGGCAGACAGACACAGAGATCTTCTCAGGATTGGGAGAAAAATGATTTTCCATTTTTTTGTTTTATTGAAGCTCGCAGATTAAGTAAAAACAAAAGATACAGCACGCCCTACATCGGGTACGTTTGAAGCCGGAAAAATGGCAAGGGCAGGGCAAAACACTGCAAATAATAATGATACGAATTGAAAATAACGCCATCTATCGGTGAATGGGAGAACTAGATGAGATTAGATGTATCGGTGGCTTAAAACTGTTTCATCTATCCTCTAATAGATGGTGTTGCTGTAAATAGAACAAACTAGAATAACCGCAAGCTACCAGAACTTTCGTGATGAGTCTCGAAAATATTAGTTATGTGTGCCGGCCGGTATAAATACCACGCAGACGGGCGAGAAGAGACAGTAACAATTGAATATCGGAGCGATAAACAAGAAGCGAAGGAAAGTAATTCGGAAGTGTTTAGTGGTGTTTTTATTAGTGTTGTTCTAGTGGTGTGAATAGTGTGTTTTATTAGTGGAGTAAAAATTAAGTGTGTGTATCTAGTGTTATTGTGTTAATGAATAAAGTTCAGTTTAAGTGGCATAGTGAGTTATAATTTATCGTCGAACCCCAGCTCGTAACAAATTGGTGTCAGAAGAAAGGGATAAATTATGCCGGTTATGCCGAAGGAAGAAACTGAAGGTGTGCGTACCAGGAACCAGCGCCAGCAAGACCTGGACCAGAGACGCTTCGGAGACGTTTCTTCTCCATCGCCTAGTGGACCAGGCGACTCCGCGGCTGCAGTGGAGCCTGCAAGCGCCACACACTCCGTGACGGCGCCCGACATCGCGGCTCTGATGGCGTTCATGCAGGAGCAGGCCCGCCGTCAGGAGGAGCAGGCCCGCCGTCAGGAGGAGCAGGCCCGCCGTCAAGAGGAGCACGCGCGCCGCCTGGAGGAACAGCTAGGCGATTTATACTTAAAATCATATCTCCGTCTCCGTCCTCGCCACTTCAGAAGTTCAGAATTAAAGAGTTCAGCGATGAATCCAAAGTGGCGAGAAGAAAGAAATAGTACGTCAATAAAAACTAATTGTTTATTTTTTATTGTCAAACAAGCTATGAAACATTTCAAGATAGAAAAATTTGGCAAAAAAGTTGGCAACCCTGCGTTCTCTGGAACATAAACTGGAATGATGCCCGGCGGCTTTCTACGGCCGATGCCGGCAGCTCCGAAGCCCGCCAAAAGCCGGCGGCATGAGCCGCGCGACAAAAGCCGCCGGCCCATGCCGTCGGCACTGTGTGTAGCAGCCAGAAAAATGGTGAATTCATCCGGGAATTACAATGGATGTGTGCCTCGTCGGCCTCCTGTTAAGGTTACGCAAATAATTTTATGAATAACATCCACCAATATCGAATCTGTAATAATGATGTATACCTAAGTTAATTAGTTTATAATTCGTGGCCATAAAAACGAGTAATACCTACTTACTAGGTGCCTTAATAAAAAATATTGAAATGTATTTATTTGTTTTACTTACACTTCGTTCAGCTGCAGATATTATGCTTTTGCATGTATATTTTTCTTTTAAAAATGCCTCCATCACACCATAAATTCATGATTCGTGATTTTTTTTTAAATGCATCCGAAATGCTGCCATCAATGTCTCTTTCTTTTTTTTAAGTTCCGAAACAGAAATTGCAGGGAGTCTGCAATGCGATCCCAAGCATAATTGACCTGAAAACATCGTAGGTACTTACAATACTATACTATAGGTACTATACTACTTAGTACTATACTCTTTTATCATCTAAGTTCATCAGGGATAATAAAGATTTTTTCAAATCCGTTCATTAGTGTCGGAGCCTATACAATGCAAACAAACAAACAATCAAATCTTTCCTCTTTATAATATTAGTATAGAAGTATAGATAATATATTTATGTTGTTTTTTTTTGTTTTACGAGGTGGAAAATCCCTTCGGATCTCCGACTCTTGGGGGAAATAAGAGCTGGAGTATGTGGTGTTTTCACTAAAAACCTCCTCGACTTTCTCTATGTACCCGTGTGTCGGAGGGTAGGGTATCGCCGAAGCACTCGTCGCCACCCTCCGACGGGTATTGATGGTCAGGCGGACCCCGAACAAAACCCCCTTGGCGGCGGATTAAAGTGTTGGACTCCGCCGCCAAAACACCCAGCGGCCGCAGAGGATAGGGAGGGCGGCAACGCAACACCGCATCTCCTCTTCCTCTGCGGCCCCACCGCGACGCAACAATGGTGCGCCCCCATTTGGTCGCGGGAGATAGGGCGCGCGGCAACGCAACACCGACACGCCTCTCCTCCCGCGACCGCGCCCGACTGGACAGTTCTGTCTGTCCCTCGCACCCGCACCGTTGGACGCATCCTACGCAGGCCCCTCCAAGCCCACGTGGAGCGGAGTGTGCCTGAATGTTTAACCAACAGAATGTTTCGACCAATAACTTTTCACCCACATAACGTTTGGCCCATGAACTGTTCCCCAACATAACGGTACATCACTGAATGTTTGACCAACGGAATCCTTTGACTATAATTTTACAGTGGTGTAAAGTTCTGTTGGCGAAACGTTCATGGTTGAAAAGTTCGTTTGATGAAAAGTTCAGCGTTTAAAGATTATGTTGATCTATCGTTCATTGGCGAATCGATTATTGGTAAATCGTGGCACACTTAAATAGTATAAACCAAAGACATCAATGTTATTTATTTATTAAGGATAAATAAACAGTGACACATTATCCTTAGGTCCTGTTTCACCACCTCTAAGTAAAAATTAGAACGAAATTTGTATGAATTTATTTGCCAAAAAGTTTAACCAGAACTTACTGGACAGTGATGAAACAGGCCCTAATCTAATAGTATACCTACACATAATTAGGGACATTAACAAGAGACATTGGGCCAAATTTTGTGATCCGGCACTTATTACCAGTGCAGTGGTAGATAATAAGTTGTTTATTGTAATTTCACAACATAAGTCACGTTTCTGTAATATAAATTTTACGAGAAATATATAACATGACATAACTTCACGATATCTACACGATTTGTCTTGATATTTGCACGACAAATATATATCATATGCACGACGTGTCTTGATATTTTTGCAAGTAATGTAAGACAAGCTAAAGCTACCATTCACCACTTAGGACTTTCAGACCATGAAACCGGGCAAACTTTAATAGTAAAGACCAATATAAAACGCCATAAGCGTAGTTGGTATGAGTATGTTAGAGATTTCAGTTAACAAAATATTGATAAATTTTCTTATTATACATAATTATATCATCAGTCATCACTGTCATCAGTCATCACTCTCTTTCTCACAAGTATATGAGCAAACCAATGTACCTAGATGAGGCATTCCAAGAATTTCACAATATATTTTCATTGGTTTTAAATTTATTAAATGGTTTCCTACATTTAAAATAAAGAAAACAAATAAACTTCTTCAAAGTACATGGCTAACAAGAGGGTTAAAAAAGTGTTGTGTAAAAAAAGAATACTCTATCTAAAAAGCATACAAGTAGATGCCGATGAAAAATACTCCAAAATACTTCACCGCTGTATACACAAGTCCAGACAGTTAGCAAACCACAAATATAACAACAAAAAAAGAAAAAATGTAAGGCCGTTTTAATTGAGAACATTGGAGAAATTGACACATGTACAGAAATTGATAAAATATTACATGATAATAAAGTAGGGTAACAGTATAATGATTGGCACCCTAAGCGGTTTCTACTACTAAGTAACAAATTCTCAAGAAAATACAAATTCAATAATATTTATTCGACGACCGGTTGGCGCAGCGGGAGTGTAAGCGACTGCTACGCCGAAGGTCGCGGGTTCGATTCCCGCTCAAGTCAAACATTTGTGTGCATGAACATGGATGTTTGTCTTGGTCTGGGTGTTTCTATGTATAATATGTATGTATTTACAAAAAAAAAAAAAAAAAAAGTATATAAGTATGTTTATCCATTATCTAGTACCCATAGTACAAGCTCTGCTTAGTTTGGGACTAGATGGTGATGTGTGTATGTGGTAGAATATTATTATTATGTGTCTCTTTTTCACGGCTATTCTTTTAACATGGTGTTAGAAGAATAACCGGTCCTTTCGAAGGCTTACACGGGGATATGGATCCAACGTGCAGAGGCCCGTAGAGAACTTTAATCTAAAATGGGATGGGACACATGCCGCGGAGCCTCCACAACTGCACTACTGAGTACAACTATGGACTAGCCGCAGCAAATGTAGGACTATTGCAATGATGTGGAGTCTAATTTACTGGTTTATGGGGATGGGTGTTAAATGGACTGGTAATAATGATACTATGGATAAAAAACGGCACCTGCCAGTGATACTCCTATAGCATCCGTCCGCGTGGCAGGTGGTGACTCGCCAACTCACTAGATGGGCCCTCTCTAAACAGCCGCCCAAAGCAAACAAACTCTGCCATAAAGGCAGCCAGAGGGCAACACCGGTGCGAGTGGCTAGGGGTGTTGAGCGGTGCGGCACCGGTTTCGCCATCGCGGGCCTCGTGACAACGGAGGCCCGG
Source organism: Euclidia mi (assembly GCA_944739405.2). Lineage (NCBI taxonomy): Eukaryota > Metazoa > Arthropoda > Insecta > Lepidoptera > Erebidae > Euclidia > Euclidia mi. The sequence goes on along the minus strand of OX123188.2, from coordinate 207,229 downwards.
AGCGGGTTTCCCCGTAGTTACGCCCTTGAGAATGACACTTCCACCCCCGAGCTAATAGCTCTTGCGGCTTCCCTCTGGCCGGCCGACCAAGGCAAGCCAGAGTTGAGAGTCCTGCGGGCACTCTTGGAAATCCACTCCGGCCAGTCAATAAAGGCAAGCCGGAGACGAGGCCCTGACCAACCCTCTGAAGCATTCGGGACCGCAGTGTCGCCACACACATTCAGCTCGCCACAAAGCTGCCCTGCGGTTGTAAGCTTTCTTTTCATCTTGTAATACATTTTTTGTTTATATTACACGATGAAGATGATGTTTGAAAGCTGTTACTCTGCCCTCTGAGATTGCGTTAGTCTCATGATGAGATAACGGCTGCCCCAGAGGGGTATTATTATTATTATTATTATTATTTTCTATGGTTTTGTCGGAATTGTGTATGCATGGGCATTAATAAAAATAAAACATCGTATTTAATAAAGCCGTTTTATTAGCTTAAAAATTTATTTCTTAAGAAAAGTACAATCATTGGCACCCTGGTATAGTTATTGGCAGTACCCAAAAGGTACAATCATTGGCACTGTTGGCCTAAGGCCGTGATTAAGACTAATTGATATCCGGATCTTTATACATGTATTATACGTATATTTATGAATATTTATGTAACCTTCTAATATTTCTAATATCTTAATATATAAAATCCTTGCGTTACTGACTGACTGACTGACAGACACGCTACAGCCGAAACTATTGGGCGCAGGAAGCTGAAATTTGGCATGTATGTTCCTTGGGGACCGTAGGGGTGCAATAAGAAGGGATTTCCCGAAATTCCCACGGGATCGGCCAAAACGGGTGAATAAAAATAAAATGCATGCGTAGCTGCTGGCATCCTCTAGTAAGTCTATATTTGGGCGATTCTACAAAAGTTGGGCGACTTGATGTCATCAGTCAATAAAACACATATTCTTGTAATTATATAAAAGGTTTCTTAATATTTCAATTAATCCACGTCCCTTTTAGCTGTCCACAAAATTTTGACGTTTTATTTAAATATGAAGTTATTGAAAAAAATTAATCAATGTTCAAATCGTCAGTACTGTGGCGTGTCACAACTCCCAAATTACCCAGTAGACCGTATTTTTCTCGAAAAGTATATCATTTATTATAAATTTTGCTTCTACAATGCAAACTAGGAAACATTTTGTAATGTGTTTGCCATATTTCGAAAAGAAATTAAATTATTAATAGTTACAAAAAATTTGTCTAAACTTTGTGTTTGTTTTTACTCATCAGTCCCGTGTGCAATATTAAAATTAAATAATCCCGCGAATTATCTAATTTCAAACATCAATTCTTGGATCTATCTATGGTCTATGTATTGAAACTGTCTACAGAAACTTCATTGGTGAAGCCTGCATCATAAATACAGTGTCAGCGAACCGGCAGTGGTCAGTGAGCGTGTGGTGCCAGTCAATATATCAGTACCGTGGTGACCAATTATTTCGTTATTTTAAAATATTTTCCTTTAATTTCATTTTACCTTCGTGTGTTTTTTTTAAATAATACATCCTACTCACGAAATTGTCCAGTTAAAACATTGCTTGGCATTATAACTTAGAATTTGTGTCTAATCCATCAGTACCGTGTCGACAGTCCTATGTCCTATACTTCGACAAGGGACTGACGTATTACCACGGTACTGATGACTTTATGTTAGGGCCTTTAAATTTTAATAGATACTGGAAGGTAAATAATACTTTTATCATTTCTGATACAAACAACATGGCACCAGCAAATAAAAATCAAAAATTGAACAGAGAAGTGCTGTGGAAACAGAAGAGGAAGTGTGAAAAGGCCCAGTTGGCTAAAATAAGTAATGACCCTGTAAAATCAGCCGAGTACAAAGAAAACGAGCGATGAAGATATTTGAAAAATAAATACGACAAAGAAAAAGTATAAAAGAGACGACACTGAGGGAAAAACGCACATCCAGAAGAAAATGGTAGAAATATTCTATAGATTATAGATGCGAACAATTGTTAAATCGGGAAACGGATAATTTCGTCAAAATACAACACCATCCACCACTGATGAAGCTCTTGACACAAGTGCGCCAAAATTGTTCATCCATTCAAGTAAATGTTATTGATGAAAGTGTCAGCAGTATCAAATCAATGCTTTGATTGTGATTCTCTCACAAATCAGTCGCATATAAAGGGACGCTAGCAGTGCATCCGGTTTCAGGCTCTGGAATTTCACAAAATCAGTTTGTATTGGCAAGCAGTTTCAGCCTGGAACTATCAAGAACAAGTCCAAGGTTATTGACAAGGCTGTAAATATTTCTACGATATTTACGGATTCGGAAGAGGAAGATAATGTGCCTCTTTATCTATATAAAGAGGTAAATGAGTAGCCTGGAGGTAACGACGTCCTGAAGGTTCAGAGTATGTTTACTGTCTTGGAGATTATGTATTACGCTGCACCAACAACGCAATGCCGTAATGCAGGAATCTGTTCATTAGTAGACGAGGAAGAGGGAGAGCTGGGTCACATTCCTCCAAGTCTGCAATAAGGACGGTACTCTATTTAACCTGGACGAAAAAGACTTTCAAATATGCCAATAGAGCAGATACTAAAAAAGCTTCCTGTTGCACGCCTAATTACATTAAGGAAATAGGGTATTTTACGAATTTAATGAAATTGTCAAAAACTGTTGATGTTTTTGACAAGTGATTATTGAATGCTAAGTTTTCTACTGCCCTACTACTACTGTGTGGTGACGAATTAACAATACGAAATGTCACCAACCCATATCATCTCATGGGTGTCGTAAGAGCCGACAGAGGGAGCATATTATGCAGAGAACAGCACTGTAAGAGAATGAAAACTTGATACAAACCCTATACCAACCCGTTTGGCCAGCGTGGTAGTATTCCTCTTTTCAAAGGAGAGGCCTAGTCCAGCAGTGGACTGTTAAAGGCTGATGATGATGAAGTTTTCTATTTTGCTAATGTGTTTCTTAATAATTAATTAATATATTTTGTTGTTTTATTTTAAAGACACTGCCTCGGTCTGCAGATACTTATTTAGTTGTTATTTTTTAAAACATTGAAAAGTTTATGACTAAGATTTCTATTCTGCGAATTTAATTTTATGACAAAAAGTTGTTCGTTAAATATTCCATAGCTAATACTTAATATATTGTCAATTGATAAGAAAACTACCTCAGTACTAATAAATTTTCAGTGAGACTGTTTTTTGTAAATAGTAAGTAAGCAAACTCGATTTGCCATAAATGCCATTTGAACCCAAGATATAAGTGCCATTATTAGATATCATGATATTTGCGATAAATCTAAAAGTTCCTAAGAATTATGTCTTTTAATCAGTACCGTGTTAGTCTCGTCAGTCCCCTGGCGCTTAATTTTACAAAAATCCAGATATTTCAAAAACGAATTAAGGAAGTTACTGGCCCCATTTAGAATAGTTTTAGAATAATATTACCTAGCACCCAATATAAAAAGAAAATCTACTTTTCTTCAAAAAGTGGGTAAACAAAATGAAGGTAAAAGTCGCCCAACTTTTGTAGAAGTACCCATTTGAGAGAAGTTTACCACGTTTTATATCTTTCTTTCGGCATATTTTTCTAATGTAGCTCATTTGGTCTCTTAGATACATTGTAGCAAATGAGCCCTGTTTCAGTTTCTCACAAGCATTTTGTTCGTAATATTTTTGTCTATACTAAATTCTTTGTTTTAAGCGATATCTGTCCTGATTTCTGGGTACTTTGTAGAGAAAGCTTGCTATCTCTGTACGACCGTACCATAGTAAGTTGGGTATAAATGCGAACAAATATACAATTTAGAGTTTTTTGTATGCGAATTTGACGGAAAACAAACAAAAATCTGGAATAAATATGATTCTAAAATGTGCCAATGACTATGTTGTTGAACAATTTTTAAGTAGGTATAGTCATTGGCACTATAGAAAAAGACGATCCATCTATTTAATAGCGCAAAACTAACGTTTATTAAGCTTTAATGAAGATAACACTTACAAATAAATGAAGATAACACTTACAAATAAATAGATACTTTTGTGTAAAATTAATTAAAAATATATTTTTTTTCGCTTCGGAAAGTAACTAGGTACTTAACCTAAACATTTCATTAATTTTTTAGGCAATTTTTTATTTTATTTTCTAACATTTTTTTAAAATAGTTGTTAAAGAAAAATGGTTCATAGTTAAGATTTAAATATTTGTTCTGTGCATAAAAAATAGGTTAATCCTGCTGATGAATGTATTTCTGTGACATAATAATATAAGATTTTCCTAATATTCAGGATAATTCAGCAGAGTGCCAATCATTTGGGAGGGGCGCCAACATTATTATAGTTTACCCTATATATGTACAGCCGCGAATGACACAAGCAATTTATTTATTACGTTTTATATTAAATTGACGAATGAAAACCATTTTACATATAACATTGATGACATAAATAAAATTATAGATATGGATAAATTTAATTTTAATTATTTTTTTTAATTCCCACAGATTCAATGGAGATATTTAGACTGAGTAATTATTAACATTAAGAATACAAACTATAGTCTGTAGCCTCTGTAAAAAATGATATAACTTTGTGCACCATGTATCTACAGGGTTACAGGAAAAGTCGTGATAGATCCGTTAAGGGCGTGGAGTACCCATCATTTCTCACTTATATCATTATTAAAAAACACCCTACCCTAAACTTAACCCTTTTCGAAATTTTCGACTTTTATTTTTTTATTGAAATTGCCGATTTTTAGGCTAATTTTGTTTATTTTGTGTGTCTCATTATTATTATTATTGCATTTTACATGTGTAATAAGATGCTTTAATCAATCATTAAAATAGTGCATAAGTTAATTGAATAGGCCGTAGACAAGGGAAAGTTCAGAAATTAAAAAAATATTAAGTAGAAAGTTTATTTTTCTCTAACGGATAACTTAAAAAAATATTATGACAGTTGTTCGGCAGATGTTTATTTTTATATATTTGTTTTTATAGACTCATGCCTGTATCGCCGAAGGGGTAGGCAAAGGAACACCTCTGCCTACCCCTTCGGCGATACAGGCTATAGGTGTAATATAACAATATTACACCTACATTTCGCCATGAATATTTAGGTCCCACGTTAGGGGGCGAGCCTATTGCCGTTACCGGGCACAGCACCAGAGCTGCTACTGAGAACCTATCCAATGGACCACGGAGGCAGTATACTAATTAGTAGGTATTAGATTTTATCTCTTTGGTATAAACATACCCACTTACCTTGTTCTTATCCTTGTGCAGTGCATTACTTGAGTCCCAGATTGCGGGTTCAGATTGATATAAATCAATAAACTTGAAAGTTTCTTCTTTGCTCCACGATACTGACATTTTGGACGATCAAATATTCAAGCACTACACATAAACTAGCACGCAACAAAAAACTATCCCAGTCTGCGGTCGGTGACGAACTAAACAAAACAATGGGCCATTGTGTGAACACCACAGGCCACGCTACGCCATGAGCCACGATTCCTTTGAAGTGTGCCCTAAAAACCGACAAGATCCCGATTGCGCTCCACGATTGACAATTGTCAGAATCAGAATCAGAATCAGAATCAGAACTTTATTTGTTAAACATAGGTCATATAAATATACAGATAGTAGTCTTAGAATTAGAGAGCGCTATGTTTTGTCATAAGGACATACAAATATTGGTAATGGTTAAAATTTAAATATCACAATAGATTGTTAATATCGATTTAAAATGGAAGTTAAAAATAATTAAATGTAAAATAAAAAATAAAATAATAATAGTATACTTAAAATTTAAAAATAATATAAAATATGTCAATTTATACATTCAATACTATTCAAATCCAATTATAATTCTAAATACATTACAAGTTAGTTTAGTTCATCTTTGAGAAAATCTTCAATTGTATAATAGCACTTATCTATTAGAAGTTTCTTTAACAAGCTTTTAAGTTGTAATATTGGCAAATTTTTTAAAGAGTCTGGTATTTTATTAAATATTCTGGGTGCCAAACCAAAGAAACTCTTCTGCATTAAAGCAGTTTTACACTTAATCTGGCATAATTTATTTACATATTGAGCTCGTATCGGGGCTTTTCGAACAGCAGATAACTTTGGAAATAAATGCATATTACTTTTTACGAACAGTGCTGTTTCAAGTATATACAACGATGGTAATGTCAATAATTTTAAGGATTTAAAATATGTTACACAACTGTCCGTTGATTTTAAACCACACATGGACCTTATGCATCTTTTTTGCATTTTGAAGACAATATCACGATCAGTCGAGTGACCCCAGAAAATAACTCCAAATCTCAGAACTGATGCCACAAGTGCATGGTAAGCCGTCAGGAGGGTATCGTTGCCGACCTTGTGCGATAGTTGAAGGAGCGCAAAAGCAGACTTACTTAACCGTTTACACAGTTCCTGGATATGAGGTTTCCATGTAAGCTGTTCATCAATTGTTACACCTAGAAACTTAGCCTCATTGATTTGTTCTATTACATGGTTTTTGTAAGCGATAGTAATATTAGGTATTTCACATCTTTGGTGGAATTGCATTATTTTTGTTTTGGTAAGGTTGATTTTCAGATTATTTCTATCAAGCCAATCCACTATATCTGATAAAGAATTATTAATGTCACGTTGATATTCAGGCAACTGAGAACATTCCACAATGGTTGTACTATCATCCGCAAAGAGGATCATGTTTTGATTTGTGCACTTAGGGAGGTCATTAATATAGATTAAGAAAAGTAAAGGACCCAGCACGCTCCCTTGTGGCACACCAAATTGAATATAACGGGGACTAGATATATATTTTTTCATTAATTTACTTATTGGACAGATTCTAGATATCTCTGTGTACTGGATATAATACGGTTACTTAAATAAGATTCTATTAATTTCTCTGCATTTCCCCTAATACCACTGTCCGCCACTATATACCATTATCCTCTGTACACAATGGCGATCACTTGAAGTGGACCAGCATACGCCATTGTGTACTGGATGGAACCTTTAAGGAATCACTGCGTTACAAATGAAAAATAAATTAAGTTCCCGCTTTGGAATTTCATGTTTTCCTATTTATTCCTATCGTTTAGTAAGAATAAATACATTGTTTTTTTTTTTTCCATCACGTCTCATTTCTTTCCGTAAGGACGTGCTAAACTTTACAAAAAAGTTGAAGAAACAACAAACATAATCTAAAGTAATCTAATGAAATGTACCAGCGTTTATTTTTTATCATTTAGGTATAAAAGATACAAGAATATCAATCTATACAATTTATACCCAGAGTACCTATAAATTTCAACTTTGTCTTTTGTGCTTGTGAAGGGTCTTCTCGTTTTAGACGCCAACGGTAATCGGCTTGGCTAGCATAGTTGTGCAACAGCCTTGAAATCGTTCTTCAAGCTTTTTTAAATATCTTGGTGGAACCTCCCACCCTGCTTATCACTGATAGCACCAAGATAAGATGGAAATTTTGAATAAAGAAATTGATTTGTAACGAAATTCTACACAACCAATTTCGTATGCTTTTAACACGTTGTTAACTAGCTGTTCCGCATCGGGTCTATGGTTTCCAAAAATCCTTTTACAAATTCTTCCAGTGATAATCAGGGATCGAGTTCCTTGTCAGTAAACGTTTTGTCAAAATTCAACCAAATACCAATGCACCAAATGCAGGCATAGCATGCAAAATTATCGTCAGGGCTGAACACGACCATTATGTAATTGTCGATTTCGGCGTCGTCGACTGGGTCGCACGGCGGATGAACTACAGTCTACACACAATACACGGATCATCCTCTTCATCATCGTCTAACCAAATTTTGGCTGAATATTAGCTTTTCCACTGTCTGACCTCCGGAAACAAAGCGATAGCGATATTCCATGGTTTAGACTAGTGTCCGTTTATTGAGAAGGTACTATGATTGTATGGATTTAATAAAAAAAATTCGCACAGGAATAGTCGATCATGCTTAAGGGAATAACTAATTAATATGATCTATGAACTTTAATGCTGTTACAATTCTATGGGTACTAGAGGACCCATGCTGCTCCACAGCATATTTTAATATTATAAAAAAGCTCTTACATAGGAATAGCAGTTTTGCTAAAATGGTAGGTAGTTTTGGTAAAACGGTAGTTTTGGTAAAACGGTAGTTTTGGTAGGAATTGTAGCTTTGGTAGCAATCGTAAGTGACAGTTCTACCAAAACTACTATTCGTACCGAAAATACTATTCCTATCAAAACTACTATTTGTACCAAAACTACTATTCGTACTAACACTATCATATGTACGATTTTTTCAAAACTACCATTTCTGTCCAAAGTAACTTTTCTCTCAAAACTACTATTCTTACCAAAGCTACAATTTCTACCATAACTACCACTTGTAATATAATTATATGACAATAGTAACCGCTGTAATATGTTCCACATAAAAAAAAATATTTTCCGTGTGGTGACGCATTAAGAATACGGATTGTCACCACCCCATATCATCCCATGGGTGTCGTAAGAGCCGACAGAGGGAGCATTTTATGCATAGAACAGCACTGTAAGAGAAGGAAAACTTGATAAAAACCCTATACTAACCCGTTTGGCCAGGGTGGTATAGTAGGCCAATTCCTCCTTTCAAAGGAGAGGCCTAGTCCAGCAAGTGGACTGTTAAAGGCTGATGATGAGAAAAAAGAATAATATGCTCGAAGAAAGTCCGTAATTTAAAAACACAAAAATTTTCCTAACATAAAACGTAATGTACCCGTCTGTAGGGTTGATTTTCCCAACATTAGGCGGAAATTTCACTACATTTGGGGAAAATTCCTCGGGTCGCGGGTATACAGGAACACCGCGTTGTTTTAGTGGGTATGCCCCCCCTAATGTCTAGGAGGGAGAGCCGAGCCACACACCTCCCTTCCACCTGCCCCAAACTCGGTACAGAGTTGGCGGAGGGGTCCCTTTGGGCTTTGAGGAACAGTCCGTAACTGGATTTCATCGCGATATAAAAAAAGGGGGAAAATTCCTTAAGGTTAACTGGTAACATTCGGGGAATATTACCTGCCATCAGCGATAATTCACTATAGTGATAATTTTACCAACATCGGGTATAATTTTACACACCACCACACTCACACCCGTATGAAAGGAGGCATAACGGTTTTTCCTGGCAGTTACCGCAAGGAACTTATTAGATGCCATAAAAATATTTTTGAATTTAGAACCGTCCGTGTAGAGAGAAAGCAATGGAATCTTAAGAAATTTATAGGAAAATATTGAAAAATAAGTTCAATGTCCACACCTATCTTCCTTCAAACTTACCCAATTTAAATGACCATACCATCAAACGAAAGAGCTCTTTTCAGCGCGTGTTATTATAGGCCTATAACGAAACGCCTACCTCAATGAGAACCAGATATATAGAAGCAGAAAGTCATTGACTACGGCTACGAAAACGTAACAAATGTATGACAGAACTGTTTTTGCATATAACTTGATGAATGTGCAAATGAGATAATTTCTAATGCTTAATGACAAATCTATGCAGCGAGAGCTTTCATTTAAAAAAAAAATCATGCGAATCGGTTGGGTAGAACGGGCTGGCCGACTCGTATTATAAAACACAAATTCTTTTAATATATAGATTCTATGAGTACTAACGCCCTATAACGACTGTCAAAGAGCTTCATGTCAACCGGGACCGACGGCTTAACGTGCTCTCCGAGGCACAATGCAAGCGATAATTCACAATTCAATACGCACATAACTTTAAAAAGTCAGTGGTGCGCGCCGTGATTCGAACCCGATATGCATAGCAGTCTGTTGGTATCTTCCACTCGCCACATTCGCTGCGTTGAACCCTATGGTTCAACCAGCATACAGGGATACCTACCTGATTCACTCAGTCGCGACCGACACACGCGTAGGTACCTACATAGCTACTCGGCCGTGACACAGGAACATGCAGGTAGAGTCCACAGCATGACAGCGGGCACTTGGGGCGTTATACCCGTATATAACGCGTGGCCGGCGCGGGCGCGGAAGCATCAAAACATTCACAACAACGCAAGCGGTCGACTCAACATGCTCACTACGTTTATTGTGTTGTTTTCCTGCTGCGCGGCGATGTGCGGCGGACGCGGCGGCGCGGCCGACCGACCAGGTACGAACATACTTTGTTCTTACTCGATATTCTAATAATTATGTACTTTTGTCCCAACGTAACCACAGGACAAGACTAATGAAGACTGGTGTGCAAACCGTGTTTCTATCCCGGTCAGAACAACTGTGTTTGTAAGTCCTATAATTATAGTGCCAAATACCTAGGTACCCCGTCTCACCAACAGACTGAGCAAAATTGTGTCAAACGTACTCACGATTGTCTATGAATACACAGTGACGATAATTTATGTGGTAATCCATTAGATAATATTATCCTCGGCGTCGGACCGCTCACTCACAATCTCGGCACAGCCTGTACTGTGGTCACCAGATAACTGCTAATCATACCTACCTATATATTTTCTTAAATAAAACACGATTATCGTAATTACTATAAGAAACTTTAAAACAAAGTGTTATAGTATTTTGATTAGGTACAACCGTTTTGATTTATGACATCTTTTTTGTATTGCTGTGTGTGTTATCAACAAAAAATGATCTTCACCTAACCAATTAACATAATTATTTATTTATGTAGCCTTGTCGGCAATGCCTTTAGTATAAAAATACATAGATGCCTACCTAATGTTCTGATAAAGTGTAGTAGTGAAAGATCTATTAACTTCTCACAGTCACACTGCTTTATTACAAACCGTATAGGTAGGTACTTACTAAGTATCTAAGTAAATATTTGTGGACTATGGACTGTTTAAATAACTTGAGTCTAATTTAAATAAACAGCTGTTTTCTCAGTCTTTTTCAATCATACTATTTATTTATTTATTTATTAGGCACAACTACAGACAACAAATTATAATATTCAACAACATAAGTAGGTGTTAATAAAAAGTGTGAATTTGCAGTGACGATACTACCTGGTACCTACCTATTTATTTGATTTTGTTCTTGTTTTGCACAGATATGAGAGTAGTACTATATACTTCTCATATCTGTGTTGTTTTGTATGAATAAGTCCAGACGGGCCGTAACTCGTTCAGTACGTCCTTATTGTAAAAAACGTATTATTGTTATGAGGAAAATCTCTTTAATAATATCACGAACTGAGCGTAGTAATTTATATTTACATCAGGTCGGGGGAATAACATTGTTTAGTGACGTGTGTTCTACAACAACCAAGTGTCCAAACGTTAGCTAATTATATTCAGATGGGTTAGTTTGTGACGCGTGATGAGTGTGATGCCGAGCTAACAATGATGGTGAACATGTGCAGTGAGACAAGATGGCGGCGCGCCGCTGCCTGCGCTCTCGTGTGGACCAAACGAGGAGACTCGCTGCGTGCGCTCCTTCCCGCCCGAGCAGACATGCAGGACCCGCTACACGCGCGTCTACTGCACACCAACTTCGCTACAAGAGCGCCGCCGCTGCCGCATCCAGTGCGCCTGCAAGGACGGATACTTCAGGAACTATCTGGGAGATTGCATCACCGGAGAGCAATGCGGTGAGTGGCGCTGCGAGGTGCTTTACTAAGTATCTAACTTGTACCTAATCGCCGGAATAAAATGTATCGAGAGGGGAACAAATTAATAATGTTGCGAGTTACAAAACAAGAACTCAGCGCGTCAAGCCCTATTTAAAGATTTTTGCATCGCAAACTAAGTCTTATTAAACAGAGTATTACCTATAAAGTTATCTACGGAGAATCAAACCTTTAAATATTATTCTGGAGCCGCCATCCATAACATATAGGTATTTAATTGAGTTCACGGCAGTTGCAATGGTCGTCTTGCCATCATCACGCCATCTGTGTTGAAGGTTTGATATAAACGAAAATATGGGTGTCTCAGGTTTCTCTTGCCCGTTGTTTCATGTATGTAAAGTCAGAAAATGAAATCCTTGCCAAAAATTGCAGACAGATGTGGCGGTCCGAACGAGTTCTACTCGTGCGGCGGCGAGTGCGACAACGAGTGCGCGACGCTGTCGACGCAGAACCGAACCCACTGCCCCATCGTGAACGTGATGTGCAACCAGCGCTGCTACTGCGAGGACGGGTTCGCGAGAGACGAGCGGGGACAGTGCGTGCCGCAGGAACAGTGCCATGAGTGATAGTTTACCTGCCCACTCTCCACAATCCTTCGTAAAGAGAGCAATACTACCTACACACTAAGTTATGCATAACAGTCCGGTCAAATATGACCAAAAAAAAATCAAAATCAAAATCATTTATTCATCTAGGCCACAAAGTGACGCTTATGAACGTCAAAATTTAAGTTAATAATAATAAAAAAGTCGCGAGAACCCATTTTAGGGACTTTAGGCCCCGTGTAATTTTTTACCAACTGTCGGATCAAGGAGGACTTTTTAGATTTGATGTGTTATGCTGTTTTGAACGATCCTACAAAAAAATCAGCTGGGTGTGAATTATTGTAACCTCGGATGTCTAAAATAACTAGACTTTAATTAAAATGTATTTTTTTTATTTGACTTTAAACGGAAAGCCATACTATTAGGTATTATATACGAGTTTATATCTGTTAGCAATTTGCAGCATTTCAATAACTTTTAATTTATTTTAATGTAATAAATAATAATTTATGAACAATAAAAAATTGTCACCACTTTGTCCTGCGGATCTGATCAAGAAAGTCAGGCCATTCGAAATAACAGTTGTTTTGGCTGCTCTCACACCCAAAAAAGTTCTACAGCCTGACCAGCTGAAGGTATAGACTTTTGAAGTGGCGACTGGACCATGTCCGTCTGAGTCGAATATTTCTTGCTAGTTAAGTGTTGTTGTACATCGTCGATAATTGGGTCTGTCAGTTTTTGGACTGGCTAATAGCGCAAGAGCAAGCCGGTTTCTTCAAGGGCAAAGAAACTCGTCAACAAAATCTTATCATTAAACTCTACATTCGCCAACGGATTGAAGAATCATACGATTTTAATACACCACTTATTTTAACTATATATAATTATTTTTGTACTGTAATTTTATTTGCTAAATATTTATAAAATAACATCTTTTGACATTATTTTCTTATTTCAATTGAAATTATATTTTTTGTAATATGAATAATTTGTACGTCTGATGCATGGCAGGACATATGTAGATCACAATGTTATAAAAATAACTGATTTGTAACCTATGCTCTACAAATAAAGCAATTGAATTAAATTGTGTTTTATTAAATACATCAAAGCCTTTGATTGCGATATGTCGACTGACCACTGGAAAGTGAAAAGACATTGGAGTTCCTGAGCATTTGGTGCCACTTATTCAGACTCTATCGGAACGACTAGGGTATCGGTAAAACGGCAAAGTAACATTGGCATTCAACTTCAGCAAGGGTGTTGCGCAAGGTCCCATACTCTCACCCATACTATTCATAAAGTAAAATTCAACGCGTAAGGAAAATATTATATCACTAGACGCGCAAGTGAAGGCTGGAACGGCGTAGTTACTTTGGTTTCACTAGGATTTCTAACCTCAGATCTGCAGACTATAATACACTTATAGACGATAAAGAATTTAACTTGGACAGAATAGAACAAGTCAGTATCGATATGGGTCTCAAAATCAACTACAGTAAGACCTAACTCATGATATTTGATCGTAGCAACAAGTTGCTAACGACGGGTGCTCTCTCATTCGAAACTGATCAGGATATAATTAATCTATGGGGCTGATACATGGACGATTACACGATTTCTTTTATTTTCCCTGTTCAACATATGATTAATCACGTACAGTAGAATGTAGGCCTCAGACTACCAATCGTCTAATACGTTTCAAAACCAATATTATTGCTAAACTCAATACCTCAATATTGAACTCACAAAATCCAAATACAATTTATAACTCACTTTTTGGACTAGTAAATAATGACTTTCAAAATACCTTCAAGAGTAAAACAGTCACACTAAAGGGTACTATGGGATCTTTTAACCAGTGGGCCACTAAAGGTATATACAAAAGTAGAGCCAAGTTGTTTGAATTATATGCTATGAAACAACATAGATTTGACACACCTTTTCGAGATTATGTAAAAAAGTACTCAACAATTTTTAAACAGGTTTGTATTATGGCAAAATCTAAATTTATTAGTAGTAAAATTAAGCATTCAACAAATATAATTAAAGAAACTTGGAAAATTATAAATAATGAAACAGGAAGAGCACGACCACGGGAAAACGAATTTGAACTTAAAGAAAACAAATTATTAGTCACCAATAAAACTCAAGTAGCGCATATGTTCAATAGTTTCTTTACGAGCATACCTTTAACAACTACTAGCTGTTTACAATCATCATCTTTAGACGCTGGAAATTTTTTGCTTAGCAGTGTACCTGAATGCAAGAGCGTGTTTAGATTCGAGCACGTTACCCCGCGAGATATATTGATCGCATATAATTCAATTAATATTAAAAATACCGGCGACTTTTGGGGCATTTCAATTAAAATTTTAGGTACTATAGTTGAGACTGTTGCGCCTTACCTATCTATAATTTTTAATAAATGCTTTGACCTAGGCGTATTTCCGGATTTGATGAAATTAAGTAAAATTATACCCTTATTCAAATCTGGCAGTAAAAATTAAATTAATAATTTTAGGCCCATATCTATCTTGCCGGCATTTAGTAAAATATTTGAAAAGATTATTTTAAAGCAGCTACTAAACCACTCTAATTTAGATAGTCTGCTTCACAAAGATCAATACGGATTTACTAAAGGTAGATCCACTACTGATGCGGGTGTTGCTCTCGTAAAACACGTTTATAGTGCTTGGGAGTCATCAAAGAATACTATTGTAATATTCTGTGACCTATCTAAACATTCTATTTTTATATTCTGTGACCTATCTAAGCATTTGACTGCGTTTAGCACGACACGCTACTGCGTAAGCTCCGCCACTATGGCGTAGAGAAAACCGCACTTAGTGTTGTCGATTCGTACCTGCGGCAGAGATTTCAGTGTGTCGATGTAAATGGGACTACATCCTCTAAATTACCTATACAGCTAGGCGTTCCACAAGGCTCAATTTTAGGTCCTTTTCTATTTCTTGTATATTTAAAAAACATCTGTGATGTTGTACTTTTTGCAGATGATACGTCACATATTTTTAAAGTAGATAGGAATAGAAATCAATTTGATGATGTATATAATGCACTATTACAAGTTACACAATGGTTTACAGCAAATAACCTAGTACTTAATTCTAGGAAAACTAAATGCGTTAAATTTGCTTTACCTAATGTAAGACAACTGGGACCTAATATTATGCTTGATAGGGAGGAACTTGACACAGTAGACTCTACAGTGTTCCTAGGTATTACATTAGATAATAAGTTACAATGGGGTGCACATGTAGCATGTCTTGCAGGAAAGCTCAGCTCTGCTGCGTATGCCGTCAGATAAGTTAGGCAACTTACTGACATCGACACGGCTCGTTTAGTATATTTTAGCTATTTTCACAGTGTTATGTCCTACGGTATTTTGTTATGGGGCAAAGCTGCGGATATTCAGAATATCTTCGTTCTACAAAAACGAGCGGTAAGAGCAATATACATGTTAGGTGCAAAAGATACTCTTAGGGAACGCTTTAAGTCAATAGGAATTCTTACAGTAGCCTCGCAATTTTTATTTGCTAATATTTTGTACATTAGGCAAAATATAGGTTTATTTACCACAAAAAGCGATATACATAACATAAATACTCGAAACAGGCATAGATTATATGCCCCTTATCATCGTTTACATAAAGTTAATAATTCTTTTGTAGGGCTAGGTATTCGTATATACAATAAAATACCAATTAGTCTTTTAGAATTACCATTTAGTACATTTAAAACTAAAATAAAATACTGCCTTATTAAGAAAGGTTATTATACTATTAATGATTATTTCAGTGATAAGGATAGCTGGTCACTTACGCTAGACAACTCATGATCTTTATACCTAATTAGAATTATATAGATACTTTGCATTTTTCAGTTAATCTTTATATAATACTAGCTGTCCCGGCGAACTCCGTATTGCCTTTTTAATGTATTTACATTTCATATTAATTTTTAACTCTTTTCCAACTTATTCAGAACAAAGTTACCAAGAACATCAGTGTTTAATCTCTTAATTGCTAGGCAAAGTTGTTTTGCCATATAAATTATTTCTAGGGTAGAAAAACTAACTTATTGTAAGGAGATGAGAAGGTGGTATATGAGTGATATGGTTAGATCACTGATCTAGGGATATGATAAAATTACTAATAGGTACTATTAAATACTATAGCTATTAAATAATTAAATCAACTGCAAGTCTGACTCGCCCATGAAGCGTTCCGTAGGAGAGGTATCCACTGAACATAGCCATTATCTGCATCGAACATCAAATACCACTACCACTTTTTCACCACCAATAATAACTTTTTTTATATTATTATATTTCCCATCCGCCATCTTTGATCACGAAATAGATGTTGTATTTGGATTCGCCATCCCTTAAAACATCGGAGAAGATACCCATATCGACTTTACAAAAAAATCCCGTCCGCCATCTTTGATTTCCTATCCGCCATCTTTGATCACGAAATGGATGTTGTATTTAGATTCACCATCCCTTAAATCATCAGAGACGATACCTACATTGATTTTTAAAAATTTTCCCATTCGCCATATTTGATTTCCCATCCGCCATCTTGAATCACGAAATAGATGTTTTATTTGGATTCCCCATCCTTTTAAACATCGGAGACGATACCCATATTGATTTAAAAAAAACCCATCCGCCATTTTCAATTTTTTCCCATCCGCCATCTTAGATTTCCCATCCACCATCTTGAATCACGAAACAGATGTTGTATTTGCATTCCCCTACCCTTTTAACATCGCAGACGATACCAATATTGATTTTTTAAAACTTTCCAATCCGCCATCTATGATTTCCCATCCGCCATCTTTGATCATGAAATAGATGTTGGATTTAGATTCCCCATCCCTTTATATATTGGAGACGATACCCATATCGACTTTAAAAAAAATCCCGTCCGCCATCTTTGATTTCCTATCCGCCATCTTTGATCACGAAAAAGATGTTGTATTTGGATTCACCATCCCTTAAATCATCAGAGACGATACCCATATTGATTTTCAAAACTTTTCCCATCAGCCATCTTTGATTTCCCATCCGCCATCTTGAATCACGAAATAGATGTTGTATTTGGATTGCCCATCCCTTTAAACATCGGAGACGATACCCATATTGATTTAAAAAAAAAAATCCCATCCGCCATCTTTGATCACGAAATAGATGTTGTATTTGGATTCTCCATCCCTTTTAACATCGCAGACGATACCAATATTGATTTTTTTAAATTTTCCCATCCGCCATCTTTGATTGCCCATCCGCCATCTTTGATCACGAAATAGATGTTGTATTTCGATTCCCCACCCCTTAAAATATCGAAGGTGATACCCATATTAATTTTTAAAATTTTCCCATCCGCCATCTTTGATTTCCCGTCCGCCATCTTGGATCACTAAATAAATTTCATATTATTAATCAGTGTCCCGAAAATGCCGAAAACGATACCCATATAGATTGTATCCTATTCATTTAGCCTTTTTTTGCCTTTGACCCAACCCTCCCCCTTCTCATCTGACCATCTTATTATTTTTGTCTGGCCCCTATAAGTTATGGCGTAATTTTATATAGCCTATAGCCTTTCGGAATAATTGGGCTATCATAGGCAATAACAATTTTTGAAATCCGACTGCTAGTTCCTGAGATTAGCCGACATTCTCTTTTAGCCTTTTTAGCCTTTTGCCCGGCCCCAAAGGGTCAAAGCGTTCTGTTATATAGCCTATAGCCTTCCGGAATAACTGGGCTATCGTATACAAAAAGAATTTTTCAGATCCGACCGGTATTTCCTGAGATTAGCGCGTTCAAACAAACAAACAAACAAACAAATAAACAAACAAACAAACAAACTCTTCCGCTTTATTATATTAGTATAGATTTCTAGTTCTTTTAAATTACTGTTCATGTATTATTAGGTCATTACACTTAGGTACTACATTTACATTTGCATTGTTGTTCCACTAATTTTATTAAAGTTTTACTGCACTGTAAGATGAAGATAACTCGTGATTCTTATGGGTTGTAATTGACGTTCATAAGCGTCACCTTGTCAAAGTCAAAGTCAAATTTGACTTTGACTTTGACTTTGAGAAGTGGTGCTGTATGAATATACGCCAGATGGCAGATTCCGTAGACAGCCTGCCGCTTAAATGCATAGGTATAAATTAAGTGACCTTACCGTAAAGACCAGATTTTCTGCAGTGTGCCTGCGAAGAGTGCTAGAATGTTCTGGTTACATAGATAAAATACACACAACCTGCAGTAATACAAGGTTACCGACAAGGTGGACGCCTAAAGGTTAAGAGGACCCAGTCCTTCTAGATATTCGAACCAGATCCGCGCAACTCTGGACATCAAACTGCACGTCGCTCTCCATTCCGCCCAAGATAATATACTAGCAGAAAATTACTCTACGGCAAGGAAATCGCTACCCTTGGCAATAAGGAAACGACGCATGGTGGAGGAGCTTACCTACTACAGCAAAGTTTCTGTGGTAGTAATGTTTAAATTATATCTATGTAACGGGTCTATAACTCTATGTATATCTCTAACTACTTATTTGAAAATATGGGGAAATATCTTCCCTTACCGTGACCACGACCAACACCTTGGGAAGAATATTACAAATGTACCTATGTACCTACTTACAGAATAATGACGTTAATTCACCAATGTCTAAACAGTTGCATTCCGTACGGTGAGTGAGAGTGCGGGAAGCCTCATCCCTTTTTCCTTTTTCTCATCCGGCGCCTCCTGCTATTCCTTTTCCCATCCTCACGATAGACAGCAGCTGTACGAACGTGTCGCGAGTATCATACTCATACAATAAGATGTTCATCTGCACATTGCTAGCTATTAAAAAATACATAATTAAAGACCTAGCTTGTACACCCAGCATAAGAAAATCCACATCTCACACACGTCACGGCATTACTATACTTTAATTAATTTAAAAACAAATAAATAAAAATAATTTACGATTACTATGATATTACGACTAGATACCTATGTAGTCGGTTTTCCTGTTGTTGTTGTGCTTTTGTTTATTCAGACCATAATTAGTAGGTACGTGCATCTAATAATTTTAGATTATTAAAATGGTGGTTACATTATGATTATGTTTACACTTGAGTACGCTTTTGCGACATGTGGGGTGACGTCTTGACAATCTCACAACGACCAACCGTCTTGTTGTTGTTCCAGCCAAACCACGCACTTGCGAGGATCCAAAAGAAGAGTACACAGACAGTAAGAGAAGTTGTCCTCCGGAGACGTGTATGTCGATCGTGGCGCGCTTCAAGTGCGACTCGAACCAGC
Organism: Euclidia mi; assembly: GCA_944739405.2. Lineage (NCBI taxonomy): Eukaryota > Metazoa > Arthropoda > Insecta > Lepidoptera > Erebidae > Euclidia > Euclidia mi. The sequence goes on along the minus strand of OX123188.2, from coordinate 187,584 downwards.
GCGGGGAGAGTGGCTGCATGTGTCGGCGAGGGTACCTCCGTCACCAGCCCGGCGCGCCGTGTGAGCCCGTCTGCACCTGCCCCGAGGTGGCACACTCGCCCGACTGTAAGAAACCACAATAGAAAGTGTTCATATGTATGTTCTAAATAATATGTTTCTGAAAGCATGTCGTGGTGGTCCGCAATTTTATATTTTTGTAATAAAATGATGAAGAAAACCTATTCTTTCTTTTTATTTCTCTATTTATAGCCATAATCAAGTATATTATTCTCCAAATATATAAATTCGAACTACAGAGTTTTGCACAAGTTAGGTACCGTGTCCTGGTGTGTGTATAATTATGCAACAAATTGACTATGAGTAGAGCTGACACTATACACACTGAATAATTATGATTATTTTGTAAAAAGCAAATTCAGTTCAAAATGTAATAAACAAAAGTTGAACACCTTTCGGAGTTATTGTGGTACCTGAAGACAGTACAAACTCTACAGTACCAACTGGAGCGGAAAAGACCTAAGTTTTTTACATCCAATCCTGTAGGGCCTTTCGTAGTCTTCTCTAATTTGCGTTCGTACTGTTATGAAATAGGAGGATTGTGCCTATTAAGCGACAGGTTGGTATAGGGTTTGATGAAGAGATTCACGTTTCTTCACGAATACTCTATTTGCTTTATATTTGTGTATCATATGACACGCATGGAATGACGTGGGGTGGTGACACCTCACCGAATATGTACCTCCATATGTAACTAATTGATTATGACTGTGTAGAGCTGACAGTACACACTTTATTATCATAAGTATTTTGTGCGTAATATGTGTAAAATCTGAGCAGTAGCAGAATTCTTACGCATTTATTTTCGATCGATAAAGCTCGGTCTTAGTATATTACACGGGTATGCACTATTAGATACCTAACTATTAGATTTATAAAAGTCGAAACGGATTATTGCTGCTGTTCTTTAGTGCGTTTTAGGTACTTTGTCAAGATGTGCTATACCTAGGTATAGCTATGCTGAGAAGATATGAAAGCTACGCTACAAAACTGTAACCATTCCCACCGATTGTATGTCGTATGTAGCGGCACAGGACAACTAATAATGGTACGTAACAGTGGGTCGGCGAAGATGCGCAACTCGAGCTGTGTCTACAACTAAACATGTATCTATGTTGCAGCTTATTATGAAATAACACCATGTTCGCCTCTAGTCACATTCAGGGTTAGGGCTGCCACATCCAGGCGTATCAATAACGTACGTTTCGAGGGGAAGAGGGTGCATTGGCTAGTAAACAAAAAATACAACAATTAAAAGCATTAATACAATTCTTAAAAGTTAGTTTAGTGTCGTCATTACAGTGGTGGCGGTCCTTTATGATTTGGTAATAATTATAAACAAATAATTAAGTGACCTCAAATTTTGAAGTTTTCCCTTGCCATTCCTACTCAGGAGTAGAATTTATCAAGTAAAAATTTTCAGAATATTTTAAGATTAAAGTGACCATTTCGATAAAACGCCATACACTTGATTTTTTTTATCGAAATATATATCTTTATAACTACACATAGCTTAACAGCGGCGGTAGCCCAGTGGTGAACGTAACGATGATGTCGGGTTCGATCCCCATGTTCCCCGCGCAAACACCTCTGACTTTTCGAAGTTATGTCATGTGTGCATTAAGAATGTTTAATTATCGCTCACATAATAATGTGCCCGCCCCCTATTACATTGGGACTGAATCATAACTGGCTAAATGTGGGTGTGTAACACCTCTGCCTACCCCTTCGGAGATAAAGGCGTTGAAGTTATGAGGAAGATGTTGTGTTATATAACCTAAACAAAATAACACGCTACTCGTGTTTATGGTCAGGCTTTTATTTACTTTTTAAATTGGTTGATCTTATATTTATTTTACGTCGATGTGGAAGGCACGGGGGCGCACCAGGATACGTTGGCCATTTGGGGACAGTCGCACACATACGTGTCGCAGGAAGAGTGGGCGTCCTTGCGCACGTAGTCCTTGATGCACACACAGCCGGGCTGCGGGGGACCCTCCTCACACACGTAGTCGGGGCTGAGTGACTCACACGTCTCCTTAGCGCAATTGCTCTTTGACGGCACGTAGTATTCAAAGTCGTGTGGACACGGTTGCGCTGTAATTAACATTCAAAATATCAAGGTTATTTTTTAACTTACCTACATTCATAAATATAGCTTGGTATGTAAATGTTCGCATCATAAGCGTACGTGAAATGTTTTGCATATTTAAAACATGATTGAATATCATGCAGATATGCGCACTGAAAATTAAACCCTAATAAGGATCCCTGGGGAACACCGGAGGGAATATTTACCAAGTCGGACTAAAAGCTTATTTAGTATTTGAATTTACTGGTGTTCATCCTGACGATTTTCTCAATCAATTTAAGACTAAGCCATTAGATAAACGACGGATTAATTTATCTCTATTACTACTGCGCTTGCTCCACATTTGCAACGGTATTCAATGACTGGGCCGTTCTGAAGTATTGCCGGATTTATGAAACAGTCAAAATATTTACCTACACTTTTGACTCATTTTAGTTGCTAAAACATTTCAATAGATATCTATAGTGTAACTTCATAGAAACATAAATAATCCGAGTTACTGAAGGGTAAGTTATTATTTGCAATTTTGCGAATTTTCCAAAGCATTTGATTGTATACATTACGACACTCCGGTTATGAAACTAGGTATATCGTTGTGAAGTTACAAACAAAGCTCTTGATAACATCTTGTTCGGATCACTGAACAGGATCCAGAAGGTCGACATTAATTGTAAGACATTTTCAGGTTAAAACAATGGGTGTACCGCAGGGCTCAGTAAAAAGAAAGTTGTAGTACCGCGTGTATGTGGTGTGGAGGCAAGGTGTGTGACATCGATGTCGAGGTACTTACGGTCGCACTGCTCCCTAGGTATGCAGGTGCCGTTGGCGGCTCGCAGGTACCCGGCCTCACAGATGCACTACGCCACACACTCGGACACGCCGGGACATGGCACGGATTTGTCGATATGGATGCACTCCTGTGCGTCACATAAGGCGTTAGCGCATTCATTCAGTACTTCGTGCGCTGGGCACTCTTTGGGTGCAACTGTAATACTAAATAACAACTATAGTACCATACGATTGGTCTAATGTTACACACGGTTATGTTCCTGATACCGTGAGACTACTCAACACGGTCGGTCGTATGGCGCCGGGCGGACACGCACATGAGTATTATGTACAGTATATTATTATTAGCACGCTGAAGTCGTAAGACGCTAGCGCCGCGGTACCATAACGTCCATAACACACAGTGAACTGCAGAGGAAAAAAAGGGAAAACGCGGCGCAAAGATCGCTGTCGTTGGACAAACGTTGTCGTGGCGTATGCGCGTACGCGGCACATCATACCTTCGCTCGATAAACGTTAAGTTAAAGTATAAACGTACCTACTCTCATCTAAGAATCTCTAATCTAAAAATCTAAGTGGATGATTAGAACAACTCACCTTGTGCTTGTGGTAGCGCGAGGCTGGCGGCGACGACGCAGGTGAATACGACGAGTGAAGTGATCATGTTGACACAGCGATGAGTTTTGTTCTGCTGTCGGTTCGTCTCGCTGTTATATATGTATATCGCCGCCGCCGGCTGCAGCATGTGTTTATACGACTCTACTCACTTATACCACAGTCGACATACCGAGTGTTGTTTACAAGCGAGCGAAGCCTGCACGCCGGGTTTGTCCATCTCTAACGCTAATCGCTAATAATAAAAAAGGCTGACGTCATCAGGTTTCCAAGTTCGTGCTTAATTATTTTAGTTTGCGAGAAATAAGTATCGACATAATTTACATTACTGGCGAAGTGTGGGTGTGTAATACAGTTCTGCCTACATCTTCGGGGCAAAAGGCGTGAAGTTATATTAGTATCGACATTGTATTTGAAAATCTTAGTACACATTTACTGCCTTAACTACAAGAAGATAAGCGTTAATGCCGAGTTTATTACTTCTTTTCTGCGATCAATTATTATGACTTTGATTATATTATAATCAAAGTTATAGGTAAGCAGGAAGGATGTAGTTCGTAGCATGGCCTGGTGACGCGACGTACCTAGTACAGTGTCCTACATCTTCTTGCTAGAGTTAGGTTACAGCAGCATGTGCGATAGTATGTTAAGATGAGAAGTTACGTGATCTTTGTAAGTAGGTAAGCGTTTTACTTCGTGTGCGATGATTGGTGTTTGTGAATTGCTGGCAGGCAACCAATGTTGGATCCCGTACGTCCTTGCTAAAGACTACAATCTACATTATTGCTCAGGAATAGTGTTCACTGTCCTTGTCCGTGTGGTGACGGATTAAGAATACGAATTGTCGCCACCCCATATCATCCCATGGGTGTCGTAAGAGCCGACAGAGGGAGCATATTATGCAGAGAACAGCACTGTAAGAGAAGGAAAACTTGATACAAACCCTATACCAACCCGCTTGGCCCGCGTGGTATAGTAGGCCAATTCCTCCTTTCAAAGGAGAGGCCTAGTCCAGCAGTGGACTATTAAAGGCTGATGATGATGATGAGAGTTCACTGTCTAGCAAGAAGCCATAATTATCAAGTGTTTGAATTGAACCGAAAATATCGTAACGCTAACTTTTGATGTGATCTTTCCATGTGTCATATTTTGATTCACATGGAACCCCAGGCATTCCACGCGCGCGATTGTGGAAGAGTGTTTAGACCTAAGTGGACTGTAGTGCAAAGTACATATGTGAGAGGGAAAGTGAATGTTTTCTAAACAAGGGCATTATGAAGGACGCGATAGAACTTGGTGTAACCAATCAATGAAAATTATATACCTACTTATTCTTCAAAAAAAATATAATAACAAAATAATAGATAAATGTAAAAAAAAATAATGCAATAGAGGCTGTATGACACACACCTACACTTTAATTACTGTCAGTATCTAAGCTACACGCGGCGATGCAGCCATCATACGCATGGGCATCGCAGCGCCGCGCCGGCGCCGTGACCTAATCGCGGCGATAGGAGTGGTCGACCTCTCGCTTCGGACCTTGATTCGTTCCATGGTCCGGAGCGATATGTGTTGGGACGCCGCCGCCTCCTTTTGTGAGACGGTGATGTCGATCAAGGAGGCGGCGGAGCGGGATAGGGAGCCCATGCGACCTGTCTCCACCCGCAGAACCGGGCGTCGCGGCGTCGTCGCCGAAGGGCGCTCAACGATCTCCGGCCACCGTGAGTACACGCCAGCGGGCGGCGGGCCTATCGGACCGCCCGCCGTCCGCTAGGCCCGAGAGGAGGCGCACGTGTTCCGCGTGCGTGCGCCTCTCGTAGCGTTTAGACTACGTCGTTCTTAGAAACTTTTAAACACTCGCGTTGCATGTTTAAGAATATATATATAGACGAGACGTGACATCGCCACACCAGTCAGCTTGCGACCACGGGACGTGCAACCGTCTCGAAACGTCAAGCAAAATAAGGTACCAATGTAAATACCTAATTTGCATGTTCGCGTTAATTCCCGTCTATATATATGTCGTTCTTTTCCGCTCGTAGTATGAAAGAGGATGTATGAGGGTAAGTATGATGGATGCAGATGGATGCATGTTAGGGACGGTCAGCTCAAGCGGGGTCGCGGTAGTAATGCTAACGTAGTTCCCGTGACCCCGCCATTCAATGGGATCGGATAGAGGAACACCATGGTGGTTTTAGCACAGTCTGTGGTTTTAGTGGGTAGTCCCGGCGCTTCTCGTCGGGGAGTCGCACACTCTCCCTAGCCTGAGTCCCTTTAGGGGCCCAGCCCTTAGCCCGTAAATAGTTTGGTTTCCATCACGCGTCAAAAAGAAACCATCATACCTACGCAAGTACGCATGTGTCGGGGGGTGGCGCTTGTGCAATTTTTATTAAATATTGTATTATTGGAATTTAAGGAATAAGTATTTTGAAAAATTAAGACTCCACTTGTGATATATTTTTGGAATAAGGATCGTTAGCACATATACGCTCATGGAATACCTATGTCATATGTTCACAAATACATCCTGTATACGCCATTTATCTAGCCGTTCAATTAGGTATGTGTCATACTGTTGTGCTTGCGCCAGTTTGCGTTTCATTACTTTGAAGGCAGTTGTTTTAGGGCCGGAACATATCTGACGGAAGATCCGTCGCGTTTTATCGGTCGCGTAACGCTAATACATACAAATGTATAGAAAAACGTTCAACCGTTCACACCTGACCGATAATCCGTTAGTACGTCGAGCGTACTAACGGATTATCCGTCGACGTCGCGCGCACCACGCACCACGTGAATTTTGACCGTTGAGTAAGGAATATAAATGGAGAGGGCAAATAGTAGGTACATATAGAAAAATTATATTATCTTAATATATAAAATCTTTGCGTTACTGACTGACTGACAGACACGCTACAGCCGAAACTATTGGGCGCAGGAAGCCTAAATTTGGCATGTATGTTCCTTGGAGACCGCAGGAGTGCACTAAGAAGGGATTTCCCGAAATTCCCACGGGATCGGCCAAAACGGGTAAATTAAAAAAATGCAGGCGTAGCTGCTGGCGTCCTCTAGTTCACATATATTATTATATTTTTATAGACTCACGGCTGTATCCCCGGAGGGGTAGGCAGAGGTGTAATATTACACCCACATTTCGCCATGATTTTTTTTATACACATATATAGGAAATCGACATAAAGCCACCAAACATAGTGTTGTCTCGTTTTGTCTTAGGGATATCTCTGTCAAAAAAAAGAGATAGCCATAGTTTACTGAATAAATTAATCATGACGATATTTTATTAGAAATGTCATTCGTGCCACTATCGCCATATTTTTCGCCAAGGTTTGTGGTACATCTGCTGTGAAATCGTTGTCTATCGAACATAATAATTTTGTTTTTGTGCATAAATATGTCTATAAACCGATATTGGCTCTCAGATAATATTTTGTTACATGTTTCATACAAGGGTCGTCTTTCGCTTTGCCATGTTCGTGGTTTGCATTATGGAATAAACTAATCTGGCAAAAGATTTAAACTAACAAAGGTATCTTACTACAAAAATGTATTATTCTCCTCTAACCGGCTCCATATCGATATCGATTACATTCTGGAGAACAACCCAAATGGCAGCCATTTTATTTGCCCAACGTTTCGTAGGTGTGCACGCTAATTTCGTAGGTGTGCACGCTAAATTCGTAGGTATTGGACATACCATATCCATTATATATCATTCCCAGATCGGTGATTTTAAGATCGTAAGATTCCAGGGCCGCCAGACCTTACTTATTTTTTCAGAAACGAAATGTGTAGAATAATGTAGTGTTAGTATGTGCTATGAGTGTACGCATATTTGCTAGCTTGGATCGAGGGCCAATTTTTGGGTATGAGGTGCTAAAGGTCCACGGGAACAATTTCCATACATACCTATATAGAAAACATTTTGTGTCTTGCTCTGCAACCGTAGTCTGTAACCCCTTCTAAATCATTTGTATAAGTTTTGTGAAAAACCGTAACCAAATCGTATTATCGTGTTTTATTTTTGAACCTCCATACCTAAATAGGATATATATTGAAATAACGCTTGTTGGCTACTATAAAAATCTTTGAAGTCCGACATATTTCCAATAGTCAAACTCGAATTGCAATATAAATAACTACACGACTTCACTGAATACATTACATCAGGGAACACGAAAAATAATTAGGTAAAAGAATATGACAGTAAAATATTGAGCTGCCCTGAGTACGGCCCTGCACAAACAAACTTATATGTGTGCATAATAGCCACGCTTTCAGCGAATGTGTGCAGATACGCTCGACGCATTTTCCGTCAGATGTGTACCGATTCATTTGACGGAATAGACGCGACCGAAGATACGTTCGACGCATCTTCGGTCAGATATGTGCCGCCCCTTAGTAATAATAATTGGCCTCTTTCGACATAATTATCATTTATTTGGCTTAGTGCAGCTAATGTTTTGTGACGATGACGTCAGTCTGCCAGCTTCTATGAACGCGTCAATAAAAGATTATAAAAATTTCTTTTTTTTTTAATTCTATTGTTTGATTTTTATCTTTAAAGACAATACATGTCGACCCCATTGTGACCTTCTCCTTCGTGAAAAGTAAATGTCACAGGATTGCAGATTCGGAGACCGTGCCGTTAGTACTATCTATTCTGTGACCTGGCTGTCAATAAATGCGCGCACTCCTAGTAGTCAGCATAGACTAAAATATAATAGGTACTGGTAATCAGCGTTGTGTATATTGTAGGCCGAGTCGCTGCAGCTGTGCTAAGATCTTCCAAACAGTCTCTGTTCAAATCGCAGAGTAGAAAACATTACCCTTCCTTTTGGCTTCGCCTTAGTCGGGTAAAAATATGGTGGTGGACCTACTTAACTCATCCACTCGTTGTATTAAAACGTTTATTTTAAGGAATACAGGGAGCTCCTGAATTCATACATCAGTCTGTGATTAAACGAGGGAAAAACTGGCTTCGATAGACAGATCTTCTCAGGATTGGAAGAAGAGTGATTTTCCATTTTTTTGTTTTTATTGAAGCCCGCAGATTAAGTAAAAACAATAGATACAGCACGCCCTACATCAGGTACGCTTGAAGGCAAAAAAATGGCATGGGCAGGGCAAAAGTCTGTAAATAATCTAGCGTCTAGCCACACACACAAACGCAATAAAATTTTTGGCGGCAAGTTTGCTAAATAGATACTTTTGTACACAAACAAAATAAAAGTAAAACATAGCCTCTGAAGTGAAACTGCTGTTTCAATAACACTAAAGGATGGCCGCAGATACTCCTGCACATATAATTTACCGTTTCTCTCCGATCCCGTGGGAATTTCGGCAAATCCCTTCTTACCTGTAGTCTGTACCCCTACGGTCCGTAAAGAACATGCCTAGTTTCACGTTTTGCAACCGATAGCTTTGGGTGTGCGGTGTCTGTCAGTCAGTCAGTAAAGGAAGAATTTTAGATACTTACTTATTTATACAGATAATACGGATTAGGTACCGTGGTCTTCCAAGCCTTAGCATATTCCACCAACTGTCCAAATACAGCCATACAGTCCATACACTGTTTAATATTTAAAAACACCAACATTGAAAAAGCAACGAGTAAATAAGTCGTTGTTATTCACTTGCAATTGGTAAGTATACAGTTATCTGGTATCAAAGTCTGGTTTCGATAAGCATGAACCAGTTATATGTTAAGAACCAGTTTAAGAATAATAAGTATATTATGATTATGACCGACGAAGTACAAGAAGTATCATAACTTGCAGGAAATGAGTCCCATAACCCACAACTGCGTGTGCGACACTTAACACGTAGGTAGGTAGCACCTAAGTATAAATGAACGCAACCCGCGCATCAGCACAGCACTAAAACTCAATCAACATTATGCTCGGCACCTTTACTTACGTTATTGTTCTGGCCTGTTGTGTTGTGTTCTGTGTTGGCGAAGGTATGAATATTTATAATAATTACTTAAGTAGATTGGTACATATCTACTGACTATGTACTTCCCATAATAGAAAATAATCTATATAATATTGAAGTAGGTAGGTAGGTGCCTACTTACTGCTGTTGGTACAATATATTCACATTTTTATTTTATTTTTTTATTTATAGACTCTCGCCTGTGACGCCGAAGGGGTAGGCAGAGGTGTAATATTACACCCACATTTCGCCATAATTTTTTAGGTCCCACGTAATAGGGGGCGAGCCTATTGTCTTCACCGGGCACATCACCAGACTCAGTGCTGCTACCGAGAATTCGGAAAAACCCAGTAACACTTGCCCGACCCGGGAATCGAACCCGGGACCTCCGATCAGCAGTCGCATACGCTATACACTGGACCACAGAGGCAGTCTCTGGACCACGGAGGCAGTCACATTCACATTTGCACTTAATTATAGTCACATTCATGAAGCTTATAGCTATTTAATAAGCTTCTTGGTCACATTCATACCCCACAGTGGTTGTCTAGTAAATTCTCCCCTCAATACGCATCGCAGGCATAGCCAGTTTGTTCTGTGTAGCTAGCCCCAAGCAATAACTAAGGCAGAATTATTATTCTGGGTGTCCGTTGTTTGATTTTGATTTATTTATAGCATCAACGCCTATAGGACAGACGTCTTTAACGTCTTTCTTATGCACAGAAATTTGACTAGCTAGCAGGGTAAAATAGGCGTGGGCCGCGTGACAAAAATCCGTCAGTAGGTATACCAGAAAAAAAAGTGCGTTCCGTTTTTAATTACTTTCACATAAAACCTAAAATTACGTTCCGTTTTGCATATTTCAATGAAGAATTTTTGGAAATTGTTTAAAAATATTTAGACGCAACTCCGGCAGCCAAAATTACTTTTAGGGGATTAAAACTAACTCCCTTAAGCCCCCTACATCACCAATACCCTCAAATTCGGGCGACTCGTTTCGAAACCCAACCCTAGGTAGGAACCTATATAATGTATTCTGTGTTTTCCAGCACCAGCGCCAGTATGCGTGGGCCCAAATGAAGAATATTCGACGTGCAAGAGGAGCTGTCCTCCCGAGACGTGCGAGTCGACCGTGGTGGCGACGTACTGCGCGCCCGAGCCGTGCGGCGCCGGCTGCGTGTGCCGCGCGGGACACCTGCGCCGTCACCCCGCCGCGCCCTGCCGCCCGCGCTGCCGCTGTCCGCAGATAGCCAACACCACGCAGTGCCGCAGACAACCTCACAAAGGTATATCTATCTATCGTCACGCTTGTCTTCCATTGGTGTAGGCAGAGACTATGGAACGCCAAATGCTCCGGTTCAAATACACCTCTTCCGCTTCCTCGATATTCATTAACCTCATCATGCGTGCTCGTCGGTTATGGGTACTTTTAAATTGGCCCTTTTTTAGTACGTCACCTATTTGGTCGGCGTAAGTTCGTCTTACTACGGAATTTAATAATCGAACTATAGATAGATCTGTAGATTTTAGATTCGTTTTTGACATAAGCTCCATACAAAATATGTCAAACACGAATCTCGAATCTCAAAATCCATGTATGGATCGATTATTGAAAATGGCCGTTAGGCGTCCCCTACCGACATCTCCATTCATTCTATAAGTACACTTCTTTCGTATTTCTCCTTTCCAGTTCGCCATCCGTTCAAATGTCCAATCCATCGCAGCATTCCTTTTTTAATCTTTGTCACTAAGTACATCTTCTTTTAGACCACACTTCTCTCGTATCACACTGTTTTTCACTTTATCTATCAGCCAGCCTTACGCCGCATCGGTCTGTTACCACATACCTACCATAGTACAAATTAATGTACTATGTACCTACCTACCCACTATTCCGGTACGCCCATTTCGCTTAGTAGTTATACCTAAGTATCTATTGTGAATTAAAGACAATACAATAACAACACCTACTTTCGGCTTGGTCTTCCTTCAAACATACCTTTTATGTTTAATGCATCATAACGTGGTACGTCGGATGTTGCAGCTGCCCCGCCAGCCTGTGGCATCAATGAAGAGTTCAGCACTTGCAAGCGGAGCTGTCCACCCGAGACGTGCATCTCCACGGTGGTGGCGTTCAGGTGCATTGAGGAGCCCTGTCGCGCCGGCTGCGTGTGCAAGCGCGGCTTCCTGAGGAAGGACCACACGTCACCGTGCGCGCCGCGCTGCCACTGTCCGCAGATACGCAACACGACGCAGTGCCTCCCACAACCAGACTGTGGTGGGTACTGAACAACCTCGCGAAATGAACGATGCAGCTCGAAACGGCTCTCCAAATAAGCTATTGAATAGGTACACACAGTGCCAAGTCAGATTATACAGTTGCAGAACGGTTTTAATACTTAATTCATACGCTTAGTTCATACGAACATGTCAAACTTGTGCAACAGTGTGTACTAAGATCAAAATTAAAAAAATATTAATAAATTAATGTTTCTGTATATAATAAATTAATAAATGACTTGAAAATTATATCATTTCTAAATTACTGAGTGAATGAGACATTCTCCTATATTCTACAGTCGTTTTCGAAGTCAGTATCAGTAACAGTACCTACTTCTGAATAAACTGATATCGGTCTTGACCATGGAAGGATAGCATCCTTCCTGGGTTACAACGCTAGGAAGATGTCATAACGATAACAATAATATATCAGCCGCTTTTCGTCGTACTATAAGAGTACTAAGGGCAGACGCCGGTTGTCAACCATAGTTTCACCTAAGCCTATCCAAATAGCCTAGAGTGATTAGTTTCCATACAAGTAGCAATAGTCCCTCACCCTCACCTGTTGCGGCTAAGCCGTGACTGCACTTAATAGTGCAGTTATGGAGGCTTCTCGGTAGGTGTCCCACTCCATCCTAGATTAAAACTCAAGGCCTCTGCGCTTTGGACCTATGTCTCCGTGTACGCCTGCCAAAAGGCCGTGTACTTTTTTAACACAATATACAATAACATTATTTTTTAGAGTCTATTATAGATTTGAGTAGACTGCACGGTTGGCGTAGTGGTTTAAGCGGTCGCCTCGCCGCTTGACGCAGCGCCGAGTGTTGTGGGTTCGATTCCCACACGAGACAACACTTTCTAGTCTGTGTTACACATTAGTTTTTAATATTGGTTGGCACAAAGATAACAATCACAACTTTGAGCAATGGTCGACCGAACCATAGAGATATTAAGAATAGAGTGGCAGAATAGTACCTAACTCAATACTGTGTCGTGTCCGCCGGTGGGAGGGAGAACGCAATATTAGAGGCCCCCTGCATCTCTCTTTAACAACGCATGCTCTACATTCTTTTTCTTTTCTACTGTGGGGTTAGCAACTGTCAAATGGTTGTGTCCCCAAACAACCAAACCAAAGAGTTTGGACGTTTAGACTAGAGAGAACATGCCCTATAAATTTCCTTATACCGAACGTGCAACATGTAATGTCAGTTGGTCTTAGTTGGTTAATCATAACGTCAAATAACGCGTCTCATTTAAAGAGGCATAGACTCTTTACATACTCATATCTTTGACTACATTCTCTAAATAGCCGTGCTGTGATCTGTCATCAGTGTAAAATTTGTTGGGCGTTTGTGTTTACATTTTTAATAACTTTTTTGCATTTAAATAGTAAGTAAGCTTATAATAATTAAATAGTGTACTCATTAATTAATACACATCGAGTATGTGATATCGGGATGTGGATGCCGCTATTCTCGGAACGGAAATAACAGGAGAAACTTTATCTTCTAGCAGTAAGTCGGAATTTTTCCAACAAATTTATTTACTTTTCTCGTATTAATGCTATAATGAGTGTTAAGTTTACACAATATCATTGTGTTGCAAATCAAAGGAACAGCTTGCATACGTATGTGTTATGAATTTAACTCACAAATTGTTATTTTGTACATTTATTGATTTAATAGCCTTAGTGATGGGATTTGACAGTGAAAGGAGATATCGATGTTTTTTCATTGAGGGATAAATACGGAAACTAACTATCGGACATGAATGTAAAACTGTCGCTGGAAGCGACAGCGGGTAGCCGCGGTTGCTAAGTTGGCAATAAACAAAGACGTCCAGCGGTCTAATTTTCTATCGCGCGTTTGATAGTAAGCGCAGTTTAATGTACATAATTTACTTAGATACCTACCTTAAAAGTAGCGTCTATTAACCTAAAGCCAAGTGTTCCAGTGTACGCGCGTGTGTAGGCTTACATTTTTGCATCTATAAAATAGTAGATGGATTAGGGATGTGAGTAGCATTTTTTATTATTAAGAAGGTGTTTTTTATTACAGGTTGCCTATTAATGACGTCACAAGAAAACGTTGGATAAATGCCGTTGGACGGCCTAGTTTGATTTAGCAGAAGTACCACCGTATTTGTTCACGTCATTTTGAGAGAGACTGTTTTTAAAGACAGAAAGCACCTGGCGTCGTTTAAAACCGAAAGCTCTGCCTACATTAAATTTATGCCCGGACATTGCACACCCGGTAGAATTATTTATCCAAAGCTAAACAAAAAGTGTGTAATTTTAGTTTGAACATATTAATAAAATATAATAATTACAACGATTTTAATTAATCTACCTACTTCTGTATTATTTATCATATTAGTGCTATCCTGACTGATCAAAGACGTCTTGCCTTGTAGTCCGCTATATAATATTCTACCATAAAATATAATATTCTTTCACATTCACACAACATTATCTGGTCCCAAACTAAGCATATCTTGTACTGCGAGTACAAGACAGTCGATAAACATGTATATATACTTTTCTGTAAATATATTACATATTATACATAGTACCATCCAGACCAAGACAAACATCCATATTCATGCACACAAATGTTTGACTTGAGCGGGAATCAAACCCGCAAGCTTCGGCGTGGCAGTCGGATTACCTACAACTCTAAAAAAATCGAGCAGTGTCCAACGTTAGCGATAGCAAGCAACGTGATATGATGCGACGCAAACAAATTGCCAAAGCCTGCCGTGCCGCATTAGCCAATCTGGTATGATTCGTACAATACATAATCTAAGTGACAGTTTCTTAGCATCTCATCGCCACGCATCGCTCATTAGTTTATGAATACTTTTTGTCAATAGATTTTATGGCTAAAACGAACAATTAAACACGTGAATTATTTTAGTACTGTCTGTCTGGCAAGTCTTTGCAAAGCACTGTCCTGCGTCGACAGCAAAAACTACAATTTCAATATTTTAGTTGTTTACTTCTACGGCTTAAATATATCGACACATACTAAAGTTAGACATTTGACCAAAAATATTTATCGATAAATCATCACTGTTACGAACAACACTCGGTTTCCTAACTCTATGTTTTGTCTACTGTTTGCCTACCACGCGGCTGCTATAAGAGCGTGCTGCTAAACCTATCGACAGCTCTTTCTATCATACTGCATGTGTCATTAGAAAGAAGATATCAATCATAGCAACCGCTGTTGTTATTTAGTGTTACTTCTATGCCTTAGGTTATATTTCTTTGAACCAAACATTGAATTTGTACTATGGTCAAATTTAGAAAACATTAAACAGTTAGAATGACGCGCTGTATTGTTTCCAAATGCTCTGAAGTTGAAACGCACCAAATACCGAAGGATATAAAGATTTGGAGGCTTTGGTTAAAAGCTATCCGTCGTGAAAAATTAATTCCTACAAGAAGTTCGAGGTTATGTGGTAAACACTTTGTAGAAAGTGTAGTTGTAGAAGTTTAGATTAACTAAACACACAGGTAAGCTGCTTATAAATATTTTCCAATAATTCTTACACAGTGTAATCATACCTGCTTATTTAATTTGTAATGATACAAATCACAAATTGTTCTAGGAGTAAAACACCAACATAGATTCTTGATGAAAGGTGCTGTATCATCAGGTTTTCCATGGAACACACAACCAATTTCTGAAAACGACGAGGCTAGAGCAGATATATTGGTAAACCGCGACCTCAAGAAGAGCTTCTTGACATGCCTTCAAGCACACAACATTGTGAGGATATATTGCCACTAGAAAAAGATAATACTGTGTCTCAAGACTACAATTTAACCCAAGAGCTTCTGATAGAATTTGGTTCTTCCCCAGTACCTAAATCTATTAAGCCAAACCAGAACAATTGTGGAACACAAACACCTAATATTTTAAGATAGTTCTCAACAGAGCTTTGCTGATGAGACAGTGCTATTTTATACAGCGTTAGTCACATTGGCATCATGACGATCTTTGACAGTCATTATGGAGAGGTAGTACCCTCTAATATCCTGACACTGGTCTATACCATAGAATATAGCTATCCCTTAGGGTTGAGGAGGTCAGACAGCAGTCGCTCTGTGGAATAGCAAATATTCTGTCACATCTGGTTAGACTAGTAAGCGGACCTCGGGCTCCAAGTCTTGGATGCAACCGGGAAAATGCGAGGATGATGATGGAGACTCATTGGTTAAATTTAATTTAATTTTCGGGGCTCTTTTGCCTATGGCTCATGATATTAACTACCATTGGAGTAGAGTTGTTTTCTTGTTGGTAGAGGATCAGTTTTTTATACTATTCATTAAGTTTAGAAGAAATAAAACTGATTTTGAATGAGGCAAAATGTTTGGTGTAAGTTAAGCCGAAGTGTCAAATATTATAGTGACCTGGATAAACTTTGTTAGATAGATATCTGGATCTTAATAGACATTTGGCCTAACCGCTGTTTAGTGGATTATTATTATATGCCTGATAGTTTAAATGAAATGAAAGGATATTTTATTTGTGTAAAACATGGTTAAAAAATATTATCCTTCAACAAGTCTAATACTAGATTGAACTGAAATAGAAGTACAAAAGTGTAGCCAGCCCAAAAACCAAAGAGCCACATTCAGTACTTATAAGCACAAGAATACTCTAAAATTTTTAGCTGCTGCCTCACCAGGTGGTCTTATAACATATAGTTCAGGTATATATATGCTAGTTCAGTTAGTGACACGCAAATAGGAGAATGTAGCAAGCTTTTTGATATTTGTACTTCTGGGGATAGCATTATGGCAGACAGTGGTTTCATAATAATAATAATAAATGTATTTTTTTTGTAAATTATATATTTAAAAATGTAACTAAAATTTGATTAATGCTGAATAAAGGAAATAATAATAATAATATTCTACCACATTCACACAACACCATCTAGTCCCAAACTAAGCAGAGCTTGTACTATGGGTACTTACTAGATAATGGATAAACATACATATATACTTTTTTTTGTAAATACATACATATTATACATACATATTTGACTTGAGCGGGAATCGAACCCGCGACCATCGACATAGCAGTCGCTTACACTCCCTCTACGCCAACCGGCCGTCAGATATTCCTTGTAAGGAAGGTCTCAACAGGTGTTTTATTGAAATTAGATCAAAAGTTGGCTAGCCAAAGAAAGACTTGAAGAACCAACAAAAACTTATTTAATATTAAAAAATGAACTTAATCTGTAAAATGGCTAATAGAGAGATTATGTAAATGTATGTGCCTTTATCAACTTGTATTTTCTATTAACATTTGCATGCCCAATTTAAGCAGAACACAATGTACATATCTAGTTTTAAGACAACCATCTATGTAGCAATATTCTTGTAAATAATTATTATTATATCATTTCTATGTAACTTTAGCAACCAAATCATTTTCATATCTATTATGTTATGTCATTGTAATAGCAAATAAAAATAAATAACAATGTTGTATTATATGTGTACTCATAAAAGTTGATATTGTAAATAATACAATAAGTAAAAACAATAATATGGTTTTATTTTGTTTAAAATTGTTCACTATTCAACTATGTATCTTACTTTTAACAACATTTCTTTTATAAAATAATTATCTTTTTCAACATGGACTTGATAAAAATGAGCTTTATTTTTACCCTTCGTACCCTTTTTTTATTGTTGTTCTACAATAGTAGAATTACCTACTCAATTATTGATAACTCCAGAATAAAAAAAATCGAGCGTTCTTGTACAAAAATACAATAATAATATGTTTAATTACAAATGGTTTCTGTTCGAGATTTCTCGAAGCGAGAATTTTCGGGAAATTTGGCCTAACTCTGGACGAGAAAATAAGAGCCGATAAGTCGAGAAATTCGAAATTTTTCAGGTGGGCTGAAAATAGCTTACCGTAAAATGGGGTGAATAGAAATCGTGGGGTGAATAGAAAAAAGTCGGGAAGTTTGATATTGTTGACTCTAGTTTGTTATTTAGCCCTATAACGAATGTTTTTCTCTGTGATTTTCTACGTGGCAACATGTTTTTTATAGGCTCACCACACAAATTTACGTCAAGTTGAAATTTCATATACCGTAAAATGGGGTGAATAGACACAAATTTCAACTTCAACATCGATTTTATTAGATATTTTGAATGAGAGTCATTATTGAAGCATTTTGAAATCATGAGTTAAGTTGTAACTTACTCAATATTTATGCTATAAATTAGTAAAAACAGGACAGTAATTAGTAAATGAAGAAAAAGTAAGCTTTTTCTATTTACCTCGAAACAGGGGTCAAAAGATACGGGAAGGGGGTGAATAGAGAAAAAACGCTAGGGCTGTCAAAATCAACTTATATTTTTATTCAATATATCAACATTGTTATTAATCAGACAGCTATGTAATTTTTTAATAAACCATATATCCTTTAATCACACAGGTAGGCACCTGCCTAAATATAAAATTATTTTCAATGGTTATCTGACAAAAAGGTGCGTATAATTAACTAACCTCGCTTGACAACCCTAAAAAAGATATTTCTATTGACCCCCCACTCGTATCTATTAACCTCCCACCCATATCTATTCACCTCCAATGGCGTATCTATTAACCCCCTTCCCGTATCTATTCACCTCGAATTCGAACAAAATAGCCAGCATCTCAATTTTAATAGAAAAATAATGTAAAATAATCAAAAACGGACACTAATCTTCGTTTTTCTTAAAGATGAGGAATGTATGTATCGAATAATACACATCTACAGGGGGAACACAACCAATAACTTGATGTTTATAGAAAGTTTATAAACAGCAAAAACTACTAGTTTTCATACCTTCACTTTAACCGCATAAATCTATATGAAATTTCAACTTGACGTAAATTTGTGGGTGGCGAGCCTATAAAAAACATGTTGCCACGTAGAAAATCATAGAGAAAAACATTCGATAAAAGGCTAATAACAAACTACAGTCAACAATATCAAACTTCCGGACTTTTTTCTATTCACCCCACGATTTCTATTCACCCCATTTTACGGTAGATTTAAGCGGTTAAAGTGAAGGTGTGAAAACAACTAATTTTTGCTCTTTATAAATTTTCCATAAACATCAAGTTATTGGTTGTGTTCAGCCTGTAGATGTGTATTATTCGATACATACATTTCCCATCTTTAAGAAAAACAAAGGAAAGTGTCCGTGTTTTATTATTTTACATTATTTTTCTATTAAAATTGAGAAGCTAGCTATTTTGCTGGAATTCGAGGTGAATAGATACGGGAAGGGGGTTAATAGATACGCCGTTAGGGTCAATAGATACGCCATTGGGGGTGAATAGATACGCGTGGGAGGTTAATAGATACGAGCGGGGGGTCAATAGAAATATGTTTTTTAGGGTTGTCAATCCAGGTTAGTTCATCATACGCACCTTTTTGTCAGATAACCATTGAAAATATTGTTTATATTTAGGCAGGTGCCTACCTGTATGATTAAAGAGGTAAATGTTGATATCTGGTTTATTAAAAAAATACATAGTTGTCTGATTAATAACAATGTTGATATATTGAATAATAATATAAGTTGATTTTGACAGCCCTAGCGTTTTTTCTCTATTCACCCCCTTCCCGTATCTTTTGACCCCTGTTTCAAGGTAAATAGAAAACGCTTACTTTTTCTTAATTTACTAATTAATGTCCTGTTTTTACTTATTTGTAGCACAAATATTGAGTAAATTACAACTTAACTCATGATTTCAAAATGCTTAAATAATGACTCTCATTCAAAATATCTAATAAAATCGATGTTGAAGTTGAAATCTGTGTCTATTCACCCCATTTTACGGTATTTAATCGATTTTGTCTAATTTATTTTGGGCTCCCTATTTTTAGGGTTCCGTTGTAAACTACAAGGAACTCTTGTAGTTCCGGCAAGTCTGTCTGTCCGCGGTTTTACGCGAAAACTATAAGCACTAGAGACTAGAGAGCTGAAATTTGGCATGGTTATGCATTGTAATCACGCGGACAAAATTGCACAATAAAAATTAGAAAAAGGTCATGTAGGAACGAGTAACTCCCATACACCTAAATAGGATGAGAATCCAACCCACAACACTCGGTGAGGGCAGAGATAAGTCCTGAAATAAAAGGAATATGGGAATAAAACCAAACCATAGCTGGAGGTAAAATCCATTTATTTAATCCATTTTAATAATTCATCCAAGTACTGAAAATATAACTCCAGAATAAATACCTAAAGAATAAATTCAATGTTCATGTCGGTTTTGCAAAATGTTTGCAGTTATACAAAAAATAAGTGATAATAACCGAAATACTACGAAAAAAAAAAATCGGGCGTTCGAAAAAAAATATTAATACATGAGTAGTTCTACCATTAATTTAATTAATTATCTTATTTATTTACATATTTCTCGAATGTTCGAGAATTTCTGGGCACTCTTAGTCGAGAAATCTCGAGCTTTTCTCGAAGCTCGAGATTTCTCGAAGTGTCGAGAAATTAGAAAACCTAATATAACAATACATCATAACATGTGATATTTGACTTTTCTAAAAATTCATTAGCTTTAAAAAAAATATTTTTTACACTATTAATGTAGTAGACATTAATAGTGTAAAAATCTTATTTCATTCATTGGTTTAAATTTACTGAAAGTTAATTCATTTTCTTAATTCTGTTATTTTATTTTTACAAACAGTTCTAAAAATGTATACCTGACCATCAAAATTATTATGACCCTGAATTTAGCAGATAGCAGATAAAATAAATTTTGCTGGCGGATATCTAAGTTAAAATAATTAAAATCAAAATAAAAAAGTCTTAATTAAAAAAAAATCTAAACTTAATATATCTCGGACTTTTTATTTTCTTATTTATTTAGTAATATTTATTGAGAATAAATAAATGAGAAAATAAAATATACGGGATATATCATGCATAGATTTTTAAAAAATGAAGACGACATTTTTTGATTTTGATTTTAATTATTTTAACTTTGATATCCGCCAACAAAATTTCAAAAAAAATAAAATGGTAAGGATATGTAACGATCAGAGACACAAATTTAAAATTTAAAAAATATCGTCTTAAGACTTCTTAAGGCGAAAAGATGACTTCTTTCGTTTATTAATAATAATAACTTTACACGCAGGTATACGTCATAACGCACTAGGCCAAAATTAAAGAAAATAACTGAAATCACCTTATTTGAATCCAAAAATAAACTAAATTTGAAAGTTTCAGATTTTTGAAGCAATAGGAAAAACGGTGAGTTTCCTAAAATTTAATATTTAATTTAAAATTATTATATCTTATAAAGTCCGTGTGGTGACGGATGTCCGTGTGGTGACGGATTAAGAATACGGATTGTCACCACCCCATATCATCCCATGGGTGTCATAAGAGCCGACAGAGGGAGCATATTATGCAGAGAACAGCACTGTAAGAGACGGAAAACTTGATACAAATCCTATACCAACCCGTTTAGCCAGCGTGGTATAGTAGGCCAATTCCTCCTTTCAAAGGAGAGGCCTAGTCCAGCAGTGGACTGTTAAGGTCTGATGATGATGATAAAATCCAATAATTAGTTTATTATCACCTGTAGGTAATCGACAATTTCCAATTTGGTAAACCTGAAGAACTTAATTTTGCTTGTAGATATCCCTATCTGAAATTTATTTTGTCTGCTATCTGCTAAATTCAGGGTCATAAATTATTACATAGCTGATATATATAGAAACCTGCAAATACTGTGCAGCAGTAAATTCATCTTGTTCTTTCAGAGAGACAATTGCTTCTTTCAAATTATTCAATTTCTTCTTTTTTCTAATTATATTCCTTAGGGCTGTTGCTTTACTACGCCGGTTTATTGTGACATACCACATAAACTTATGCCACGCAGATTGAGAAGAGAAGTCTTGTCGAGAAAAAAAATTTGTTCTTTTTCCATCACTGATTCTTATTCTTTCACTTGCATTTTTGTCCTCAAATTGTCTTTTCCTATAATCAAAATTCAAATAAAAATGCTTTATTGCTTTCTTGTGTTATAAAGCTCTTACAATATTACATTTAGTTAAAACATGAAACCCCGTTAGGGCACAGCAAATTTATTTATAGCTATATATTGAATTGATAAAAAGATGCAGCAATAGCCTAGTGGAGAGACCAACAGACCGCTACGCAGAGGGTCTTGCGTTCAAATCCAGGCTTGCACTAATGACTTTTCGAAGTTCTGTAGGATGTTTCGAAGTTTGTGATATTGTGCATATTAATTAGTTAGTTATTGCTTGCCCTGTGCTTCAGAAGGCATGTTAAGATGTGGATCCCAGCTGTCATGAAGATATTTGACAGTAGCACGATGACGACTGTCTTTCGATAGTGGCAGCGATAGCCTAGTGGAGATACCAACTGACTGCCATGCAGAGGGTATCGGGTTCGAATCAACGGCATGCACCAATGACTTTTCGAAGTTAAGTGCATATTAAATTGTTAATTATCGCTTGCCCTGTGCCTCAGAGAGCATGTTAAGCCGTCGGTCCCGGCTGTCATGAAGATCTTTGACAGTCGCTACGGGGAGTCAGAACCCTCAAATATCCTGACAGTGGGCTAAACCATGGAATATAGCTATCCCTTTAGGTTGCAGAGGTCAGGCGGCAGTCGCTTCATGGAAAAGTAAATATTCTGTCACATCGGGTTAGACTAGTAAGCGGACCCCTGGCTCCAAGTCTTGGATGCAACTGGAAAAAACGCTAGGATGATGATGATGAGTTGAATTGATCAACAAAAAATCTACTTTAAAGCAAGACTCAAAATACATAAAAAATATTAAACATACCTCTTATGATTGATTGACTTCTGAGTAGTATCTTCATTTAGACCAGCATTGTGAGAACTGCTCACCAATGGCACTTCGTTATAAACACTTCTTGGAGCACCATCAGATGAAACATCATTGTTTAAAAGACATTCTTCATTTTGTACATCACTGAATGTAACTTGGTCGCTTTGATTTGAATCAACAACATCTGTTTCTCTAAAACATTATATAGATTAAGGACACAAGTTTTAGTCATTGTTGACACATTTAGATTAAATATTTTGTGCTTAAATTTTACCTATTTAAACTTGAGTTGATCTCATGATTGTTATATGTATTGTTCATCAATACTGCAACTGGAGGTGTATCACATTTACTGTTTGGTGTAGTGGAAACAATCTGGACTTCCACAGAACTTTTACAGCATGGAATAGCAGCTGGCCGCAATCTTCTTCTTTGTTCACCAGTTTCACTAAAATCCTGCTCTTTAAAATGATCACTGCATATATATGATGTATTTAAATTTGGCACATTTGTCAAATGTAAGGCTGAGATCCATTTTTTAGCTCTCTCCTGATCATTCTTTGGAAACCTGTTCAAATCATAAACATAAGTGATGAGCATCTCCTTACACAAGTATTTTTTACTTAAAAGAAGTACCTCAAATGTACTGTAAACTAGCTTGCAAGGAAATGAAAATAAAGTATTTTTTTAACATTATGAAATTTTCTGTTATGATCACAAATATTAGGAAGATGCAAAATTATGAAATGTTGAGTTTATGAGTTAGGTTTTAAACTTCAGTAAACAAATCACGAAAATTTGTAGGAAAGATACAATATTTAAAGGTCATTCGCTTCCACAGAGCAAATAAAAAAATACTTTTTTATATCTCAATGCTCGCTTCAGTAACCAAAATAAAATCATAAAAATTTTTGAGACAGTATTATAAGTTTTCAGTTATGAGTTAGGTTAATCGCTTTAGAACAAAAACAAAAGCTTACCTGTGAAAACTTCGGCTTACGGTGGGGTTAGGTGTCTTTTTACAATAAATACACTTTTTCGTCATTTCACACTATCTTCGTGTGACGTGTATCAATAAAAACAACTTATAAACTATTGATTAATTTCAAATTTGAGTATATCTCTATGGTATTGATTACTGATAAAATGATCTATATAATAGTTACAGGCAGCACAACACTTCACGTCATATTATTTATATCAGTTTATCAGTAATCAATAGTTTAAAAATATATAAACTTTTTTGTCACTTCAAACTATCTTCGTGTTTAAAAACAACTTTGAAATTACTGATATACATACTGATATAAATAATAGTTACAGGTAGCACGCCACAGCGTAATGTTGATGTTGTGCATCTATTGTTAGAGAGAGATGCAGGGGGCCTCTAATATTGCGTTCTCTCTCCCACCGGCGGACACGAATTGGCCCCACCAAAGAAATATAACCTAAGGCATAGAAGTAACACTAAATAACAACAGCGGTTGCTATGATTGATATCTTCTTTCTAATGACACATGCAGTATGATAGAAAGAGCTGTCGATAGGTTTAGCAGCACGCTCTTATAGCAGCCGCGTGGTAGGCAAACAGTAGACAAAACATAGAGTTAGGAAACCGAGTGTTGTTCGTAACAGTGATGATTTATCGATAAATATTTTTGGTCAAATGTCTAACTTTAGTATGTGTCGATATATTTAAGCCGTAGAAGTAAACAACTAAAATATTGAAATTGTAGTTTTTGCTGTCGACGCAGGACAGTGCTTTGCAAAGACTTGCCAGACAGACAGTACTAAAATAATTCACGTGTTTAATTGTTCGTTTTAGCCATAAAATCTATTGACAAAAAGTATTCATAAACTAATGAGCGATGCGTGGCGATGAGATGCTAAGAAACTGTCACTTAGATTATGTATTGTACGAATCATACCAGATTGGCTAATGCGGCACGGCAGGCTTTGGCAATTTGTTTGCGTCGCATCATATCACGTTGCTTGCTATCGCTAACGTTGGACACTGCTCGATTTTTTTAGAGTTGTAGGTAATCCGACTGCCACGCCGAAGCTTGCGGGTTTGATTCCCGCTCAAGTCAAACATTTGTGTGCATGAATATGGATGTTTGTCTTGGTCTGGATGGTACTATGTATAATATGTAATATATTTACAGAAAAGTATATATACATGTTTATCGACTGTCTTGTACTCGCAGTACAAGATATGCTTAGTTTGGGACCAGATAATGTTGTGTGAATGTGAAAGAATATTATATTTTATGGTAGAATATTATATAGCGGACTACAAGGCAAGACGTCTTTGATCAGTCAGGATAGCACTAATATGATAAATAATACAGAAGTAGGTAGATTAATTAAAATCGTTGTAATTATTATATTTTATTAATATGTTCAAACTAAAATTACACACTTTTTGTTTAGCTTTGGATAAATAATTCTACCGGGTGTGCAATGTCCGGGCATAAATTTAATGTAGGCAGAGCTTTCGGTTTTAAACGACGCCAGGTGCTTTCTGTCTTTAAAAACAGTCTCTCTCAAAATGACGTGAACAAATACGGTGGTACTTCTGCTAAATCAAACTAGGCCGTCCAACGGCATTTATCCAACGTTTTCTTGTGACGTCATTAATAGGCAACCTGTAATAAAAAACACCTTCTTAATAATAAAAAATGCTACTCACATCCCTAATCCATCTACTATTTTATAGATGCAAAAATGTAAGCCTACACACGCGCGTACACTGGAACACTTGGCTTTAGGTTAATAGACGCTACTTTTAAGGTAGGTATCTAAGTAAATTATGTACATTAAACTGCGCTTACTATCAAACGCGCGATAGAAAATTAGACCGCTGGACGTCTTTGTTTATTGCCAACTTAGCAACCGCGGCTACCCGCTGTCGCTTCCAGCGACAGTTTTACATTCATGTCCGATAGTTAGTTTCCGTATTTATCCCTCAATGAAAAAACATCGATATCTCCTTTCACTGTCAAATCCCATCACTAAGGCTATTAAATCAATAAATGTACAAAATAACAATTTGTGAGTTAAATTCATAACACATACGTATGCAAGCTGTTCCTTTGATTTGCAACACAATGATATTGTGTAAACTTAACACTCATTATAGCATTAATACGAGAAAAGTAAATAAATTTGTTGGAAAAATTCCGACTTACTGCTAGAAGATAAAGTTTCTCCTGTTATTTCCGTTCCGAGAATAGCGGCATCCACATCCCGATATCACATACTCGATGTGTATTAATTAATGAGTACACTATTTAATTATTATAAGCTTACTTACTATTTAAATGCAAAAAAGTTATTAAAAATGTAAACACAAACGCCCAACAAATTTTACACTGATGACAGATCACAGCACGGCTATTTAGAGAATGTAGTCAAAGATATGAGTATGTAAAGAGTCTATGCCTCTTTAAATGAGACGCGTTATTTGACGTTATGATTAACCAACTAAGACCAACTGACATTACATGTTGCACGTTCGGTATAAGGAAATTTATAGGGCATGTTCTCTCTAGTCTAAACGTCCAAACTCTTTGGGCCCCACTCTGCCACTCTATTCTAATAATATCTCTATGGACCGAACACACCATCTGTCAAGGGTGACAGGACGTGATTGTAAAGCGTTCGGAAACGCAAAAAAAACGTTATCCATTTATTGTTATTGTGATTTCTGAGAATTATTTACAAGAAGTTTATATTCTGTATAATTATGTTTTTATTAGGATTATTTAATTTATGTATGTATATTTATTTGATATGTATGTATTCATATTGTATGTATTAATTATAATTAATTATAACTAGTTCTAAGAGATTGAATGTATGGAAGTAGGTCCTGCGGGAAGATCAGTTTTGCAGTCTCACCTGATTCTGCAATTTATACTGACGCAGGTACCCTATTTGCGATCCAAAAACTGTTTATAATTTTTTTTCCTTTGTTCACTATATTGTTGTTACTACTGCATTGGAGTTGCAAATAAAATAAAAATAATTTCATTCATTTCATTCATTCATTTCATTCATTCATTCATTCATTCATTCATTCATTCATTCATTGTGTGATTCATAAATTGTTGTTTCGAGTCTGGGCGTTCATTGTGTCCATTCGTTGTATATTTGTAAAGTCCGGCCACGACACAGGATTTAGTCCTAGTGCGAGAGTAGTCTTTTAAAAAAAAAGTCAAGTCATTGTGTCAAGTTATGGCACTAGTTTTTTTTT
Organism: Euclidia mi; assembly: GCA_944739405.2. Taxonomy (NCBI): domain Eukaryota; kingdom Metazoa; phylum Arthropoda; class Insecta; order Lepidoptera; family Erebidae; genus Euclidia; species Euclidia mi. Next base: position 160,655 of record OX123188.2, on the reverse strand, counting down.
ATATTGGCGATGCAAAGATTACCCGCGCGCCTCTAGCGGCGTTTGGAAATTGTCGAGGTACGACACTTTTTAACGGCTTACAATACAACTTTGCTTCGAAGTTATGGTGGATATCATGTATCGAGAGCTGTCAAGTCAAAAGTGTCAAAAGTATAATAATCTGCTCTGGATTTGCTCCTTGGCAGAGGTGATCTGTGAAAGCATGTGAAAGAGTCGAACATGGACGACTTCTAAATTTCGCCGCTAGAGTCGCTAGTTAGAATCCATTTAGAATCTTAGCAACGCCAATAGATTAAAAATAAATAACTACCTATCTTCGCCAAAATATCTTTAAGAAATTCTCCACCAAGGACTAAACCTGGTATTATACTTAAAGGCCCGCACAAACTATCTGTCGCGATTTACTGTCGCGACTTACTGTCGCGACAGAAGGGTATCTGGACAAGGAAAATCCATTCAAGTGTGCACACTATCGGACGTCTGTCGCGGACGTGACCTTGAGCGTTCAGACGTCCGATAGCAATCTGGGAAAATGACAGTTAACGTCCGCGGACGTTTACTGTCATCCGTATATTGTCCATGGTATGGCCTTAATAGTTATTTTATACCGAATATAGTCAAAAAATGTTAAATTCATTTTTAATTCAACAGTTCTGCTTTACTTCAAGATCTACCAATAATATAATCTAACCTACCAATCTACCAATAATATGTGCTAACTGCTAGTGCCCTGAATTAAGAAAATATGCTCCTACCTAGCCATAGTGTATCGCATAGACAGCATGGCGTGTCTGTGGTTGTATCGGACGTGGACGCGACAAAAAGCCGCGTCTGAAAGGGTGTGCACACTATGTGTCGCGACTTACTGTCGCGACAGTAAGTCGCGTCCGAACAGTTTGCGTGCGCCTTTATTCAGAACCTGTTTTGTATCATGCCCAAAAGGTCGGGTTCCAAAGTCGAAATTTTTCTTGGAACTTTCACAGTTGTCATTACTGTCAATACTGTCCATATATGTCAATTGTGTCATTAATGTCAATTGTAAATAAACTGAATACGTACTGAGTACTGACGGAAATTATAAATGTAAATAGCCGGTTTTCTATATCGACGTGTATTAATTAATGATAGTGTTATTATACTAAGAGCACAAATGTTTATAAAGCGATTATTAGGGCACATATAATTTTAGTTGAGTATAAGTGCAGTGATAGTTTCTAAAGTTAATCTATGTACTTATTGTGCAAGGATGTGGCTGAAAAGTATGTATAAAAGCTGTAAATGGTTTCCAAAATCGAGCTATTATATCACAGACCGATGTGTTAAAGCTCAGAAGAGGACATTGACAATTATTTCCAATGGATTTTTACGTTGCAATAACATAACCTACAAAAAGTTATGTTTTGATACAAAATCATTGCACAACACTATTCAAGACGTTACAATGGACAAACAAGAACATAATCCTAATACTTTTACGTACAGAACACATACGTGCGGTGAACTAAGAGCTGAACACGAAGGACACAGAGTAACACTGTGTGGGTGGGTTCAATTTTGTAGATTGTCCAAGTTTCTTCTACTCAGAGATAGTTATGGACTAACGCAATGCGTTGTAAATAACGAACTTAACATATCTGAAATACCTCTAGAGACCATTGTTAGAATAGAAGGAGTGGTTGCTGTGAGACCCAATGATATGGTTAACCATAATATGGCTACTGGTAAGATAGAGGTTATTGTAGATAAATTAGATGTACAAAATACAGCAGACAAGCTGCCTTTTAATCTGAGAGAATATCAGAAGCCTAAGGAACAGCTGAGATTGCAGCACAGGTATATTGATTTAAGATTTCCCGAAATGCAAAGCAACTTGCGCTTACGTTCTACCATGCTTCACAATATGAGACGGTTTCTGGTTGAACAACATTCATTTGTTGAAGTGGAGACACCTACTTTGTTTTGTCGCACACCAGCCGGTGCCAGAGAGTTTGTTGTACCAACACATCACAAGGGACTGTTCTTTTCATTAGTTCAAAGTCCACAGCAGTTCAAACAAATGTTGATGTCTGGGGGTATTGACAGATACTTCCAAATTGCAAGGTGTTACAGGGATGAGACTACAAGGCCTGACAGACAGCCAGAGTTTACACAGTTGGACATAGAACTATCTTTTACTAATTTAGACGGAGTCTTGTCTATGGTTGAACAATTACTTTATAATACATATACAAAGCCCATACCGAGGCCACCCTTTAAAAGAATGACATACAAAGAAGCTTTACAAAGCTATGGTTCTGATAAACCTAACCTTTGTTATGATCTTAAGTTTGTAGATATAAATAAGCTGTTTCCTGAAAAATCTGAGGACAATGATTTTGGAGCTTATGCATTACCATACACAAACAAAATTAATAAGCTAACTGCAAAGTACCGAGAGAAGATTAGAGAATATGCCAAGAAGTACTCTTGTAAAGTGGTGTTGTTTGAAAATATTGCTAAGGAGCTAGGAGCAGACATCAGTGAGAGAATTAAGCACAGAATTGGAGTACCTAATGCAGCAATCATAGCACTGGGAGATGCTGATAACTCTGCTCTATGTTTGGGAGAAATAAGGTTAATGATAGCTTCACTGTTGGACTCACATAATATGTTAGTTGTGAAACATGATGCAGAGCCTCTGTGGGTCGTGGACTTTCCTTTATTTGTGAAAGGAGACAATGGCTTGGAGTCCTGTCACCATCCATTCACGGCACCGCACCCGGACGACATGCACCTCCTAGACACCGAGCCACTGAAGGTAAGGTCTCTGGCATATGACTTAGTTGTGAATGGCAATGAAGTAGGAGGAGGCTCCATACGAATACATAATGCTCAACTGCAGGAAAATATTATGAAGATTTTAAACATTGATCCCGGGACTATGACTCATTTCTTGAACGCATTGAAGTGTGGATGCCCTCCTCATGGAGGTATTGCATTGGGCATAGATAGGTTAGTAACAATGGCTTGCAACGCGGAGTCTATAAGAGACGTGATTGCCTTCCCCAAGTCTCATGATGGCAGAGATCCACTCTCGGGAGCTCCCAATACTATCAGTGAGGATGATAAACAGTATTATCACATTTGTACAGTGTAATAACCGATTATATAGATTTATTACATGTATTTTGAAGTTTTGGTTTTTATTTGCCTCCAACATTTTTGGTTTTATAGTGACATCTTCTGAATACTTGAGGTATAACCCAAACCTGCATCCAGACTCAAATAATTAATTTGTTTTAATGAGTTTAGGAACCTAGATGTGGCTAATACATTATTTTATGTATCACTTAAGGTTAAGCCTATGTACTAAACCTATATAAAATTGTCAGCAACTCAGTGCCTTATTGAAATGAAATATATATTTATAAATTATAAAAGCCCCCGTGGCTCATAGCCTGATGTTAGCCAATAACCTTCGTAGATTAATGGGCTATGCAACACAAAAGATTAGAAGTATTCAAATTATTATATTATGTCAAACGGTCTGCACACGAACCCATACAATACCTGCACACTTTGAGCTTGGTATGCACTAGGTGCTGAGTGTGTGCCATATACATATATAAAATATAGTATAATAATATTCTACCACATTCACACAACACCACCTCGTCCTAAACTAAGCAGAGCTTATCCTATGGGTGCCTACTAGACAATGAATAGACATACCTACATATTATACTTTTTTTGTTGTAATTAGGTACACTATAATTCATCATTAGCCCTATATATAAACTGTCCCACTGCTGGGCACGGGCCTCTTCTCACTATGAGAAGGGTAAGGCCATAGTCCACCACGCTGGCCTAGTGCGGGTTGGCAGATGTAATTACATACATATTATAAATTTTTATTTTATTTTACTTATTGCACAAAACAAGCTTAATTTTTTTAATTACTAGTATACAGTTTATAGCGAACTTAAATCTAAATTACTGCAACTCAAATTACCTATGTGCATATTACTAAACAAAGAAAGGCAACATACAATAAAAAATAACCTGTCAAGTGCGAGTCGGACTCGCGCACCGAGAGTTTCGTACAAACCTGTAGGCATATAAGTAAAAGTTCACCAGTCATAGTTATGGTATTTTTATTGCCAAATGAAATCCATAACATTACAGTATGAAAAGCTGGAGGAGCATAAATTAAAGAAAAAGGGGTCTTTGTCGTTTGTAATCAGTCATCCTTTATTTTATATTAACATAATATCGCTTATTTTATAATATAACTTAAATACCTATACCAGCCTTGCAGCAGCCTTGCAAAAGTCTGCTGATGAATGATGGTAAGATTTTTTAGCAAAGTTATTGATTTACAATGTTTTTAGTGACTATTAGAAATCTGTTACAAAAATACTTATAAAGTACGGAATAATTAGCAAAAAGGTTTGAAGACTATGTAATTATTTGAAATCGCAATCTCAATCAGCCTATCGCAGTCCACTGCTGGACAAAAGCCTCTCCCAACACGCACCACAGCACACGTTCCTCAGCCTTCCGCATCCTATATCTGGGCTATAAGACGTTGCTTCGTACCAAATTTCAAGATTTTGAGTTCACGGGAAGTAGTACCCTTTAGGTTTTGGTTGCCTTGCGAGAAGTCGCGAGTTTAAAAATATGATTATATTGCTCTTTCTTTTGATTGCGTAGACATAGAAGTTTGATATTGTTACAGGTGTTATATACCTGAGTATTTGATATGAATTTCAATTTAATACCTCTACACGTTCAAGAGAAAGGGGTAGTAACTTTAAATTTATTAAAAATATTTTTTTATATGCTGTAACTAAAAAATTACGGATTTCGCAATTTTTCCTTTATAAGTGATATAAGACGTTACTTCGTATCAAATTTAAAGATGCTGAGTTCCCAGGAAGTAACCTGTAGGTTTTGATTCACTTGCGAGTAGGCGCGAGTTTGAAAATATGCTTATATTGCTCTTTCTTTTGTTTGCGTTGACACAGAAGCTTGATTTTGTTGCAGCCTTACGGTGTTATATACCTGAGTATTTGATATGAATTTCAATTGAATACCTCCACGCGTTCAAGAGAAAGGCGTAGTAACTTAAAATTTATTAAAAATATTTTTTTATATGCTGTAACTAAAAATTTACGGTTTTCGCAATTTTCCCTTTATAAGTGATATAAGACGTTGCTTCGTACCAAATTTCAAGATTCTGAGTGCACGGGAAGTACCCTGTAGGTTTTGATTCCAATGCGAGTTTGAAAATATGCTGCAATTTGCAGCATATACGGCTGTATCTTTTTATTGCGTTGGATTAGAAGTGTGATTTTTTTACAGCACAATGGAACCGTAGATTCGAGCATTTAGTATAAATTTCAGTTTGATACCTCCACGCATTCCTGAGAAAAAGAGTCTTGACAGACGGACGGACAACAAAGTGATCCTATAAGGGTTCCGTTTTTTCCTTTCGAGGTACGGAACCCTAAAAAGGTAAAGAAAAACAAGTAGGGTAAACTATAGTAATGTTGGCACCCCCCCCAATGATTGGCACTCTGCTGAATTATCCTGAATATTAGGAAAATCTTATATTATTATGTCACAGAAATACATTCATAAGTAGGATTAACCTATTTCTTATACACAGAACAAATATTTAAATCTTAACTATGAATCATTTTTACTTAACAACTATTTTAAACAAATGTTAGGAAAATTGCATAAAAAATTAATGAAATGTTTACGTTAGGTAGTTACTTTCCGAAGCCAAAAAAAATATATTTAATTAATTTTACACAAAAGTACCTATTTATTTGTATCTGTTATCTTCAGTTTTGCGCTATTAAATAGATGGGTCGTCTTTTTCGATACTGCCAATGACTATACTTAAAACTTGTTCAACAACATAGTCATTGGCACATTTTAGAATCATATTTTTTTCAGATTTTTATTTGTTTTCCGTCAAATTCGCATAAAAACAACTTTAGATTGTATATTTCTTCGCATTTACACCCAACTTACTATGGTACGGTCGTACAGAGATAGCAACCTTTCTCTACAAAGTACCCAGAAATCAGGGCAGATATCGCTTAAAACAAAGAACTTAGTAAGTATAGACAAGAATATTACGAACAAGATGCTTTTGAGAAACTAAAACAGGGCTCATTTGCTACAATGTATCTAAGAGACAAGATGAGCTACATTAGAAAAATATGCTGAAAGAAAGATATAAAACGTGGTAAATGAACTAAACTTCTCTCAAATATAGACTTATGTAAGAACTATTAGAAGGTTACATAAACATTCATAAATATATATTTTGATTACGTAGAATACATGTATAAAGATCCGGATATCAAGTCTTAAGACTGTCTGGGTATCACGGCCTTAGGACAACAGTGCCAATGATTGGACCTTTTGGGTACTGCCAATAACTATATCAGGGTGCCAATGATTGTACTTTTCTTAAGAAATAAGTTTGAGCACATTTTTATGCTAATAAAACGGCTTTATTAAATACGATGTTTTATTTTTATTAATGCCCATGTAAACACAATTCCGACAAAACCATAGAATATATTATTGAATTTGTATTTTCCTGAGAATTTGTTACTTAGCAGTAGAAACCGCTTATGGTGCCAATCATTATACTGTTTACCCTACAATTACCTATAGATTATACAGAGCTAAATGAGTAAGTAAGTACCAATTTAGGCAGTTTAATTTTATTGTGAGGTGTGAGAAGGCTGTGCTGTGGTTGTGATTTGGGATGAAGGAAAATAGAAATACCCAGACCAAGTCAAACATCCATGTTCACGCACACAACTGTTCGGCTTGAGCCGGAATCGTACTTGCGTCCTTCGGCGTGGCAGTCGCTTACTCTCCCGCAACGCCACCGAGTCGTCAAACAACTACACTCACTAGCTCTGAGTATTTACCTACTCTTTTATTTATTTATTCAGAACCCGTGACTCAACAGTATCTTTGAGCTGTTCTGATGATGTAACTTGAAGGTTGGCGAAAAGCCTCCTAAACCTCCAGAAGACCTACTAAATAACCCCTCGAGTTTGGGCTTATTGGGCGAGGGCTTGACGCCTACAGCAGTAGGTACAAGTCAAGTCTGATAGAAAATACAGATAGGTAAGCGTATTTATTTTTATTTCTGTAAAGTTTACCCATTGAATACATTGTCTGAGAGAGTTGTACATCTCGCAGATGAAGTGCCTCTCGAGGTCTTAGTAGTCGCTTGCCGTTGGGCAGCAGCGCACAGAACAACGACAGTGACGGCGCGCTCGGACCGCCCGCGCCCGCGCCGCCGCTGTTCCACACGTTGAACACTTTTGCTCCAGCGATTTATCTGCAAGTTATAATGTAGTTAGTAGGTAGGTATATCGCTTATGCGGACCGACCCCTGTGGTCTCGCAGGCCTCACCACTTCACCACACGATAGATCCGAACACCGAACGATATTGATCATGTTTTGGAAGTATAGGTCGGTTCACGAAAGTTGACCATAAATGGCGGCCGTCGCGCATATGTACATTCGTGCACCAATGGCGTGGCTCTATTCTTGACGCATTTAGGGAATTGAATGCGTCAAGAACGGAGTCACACCATTGACATTCCACCCGCGCCTCACCCCGCACCTCCACAGGGACCTAAAAAATGATTTCTGCGCAGTGGTCATCTTTCGTGAACCGACCTATACCAGTCACTCACTTCACCAAGCTCCAAACAAAATTTTGAGCGATAGAGAGCCTCGCAATTATATGGCTTTTTATCGCGGAACCAAAAAATAAAAGTAATTTGAATTTCTACCGTAATTTGACTATTTACTTATTTAGTTTATAAATCGTATTTATTACGGCGTTACTTCCCCTCCGAAGCACGGCAGCGCTCTGATGTAAATGCTATGCTATGCCGTCACCCACCCAAGTGAAGTTATAAAAAAGTTCAAGCGTAAACTTAGCCATTGCTGCCTATGGGTGCGTTTCCACAGAAGCGGAGCTGCGCGGAGTACAGCGGAGCAGAGCCGTGTAAATTGGTAGGTGTTTTCCACTTAAGCTGCGCAAAGATGAGCGGTGCAGGGCTGGGCTAAGTAGCTGGGTGAAGTGGAGCCGAGCGGAGCTGAGACGACCCGGGCGGACCAGAGCTGAGTCTAGCGGAGCGGAGCTGTGAAGTGGAAATGAGCTGAACGGGGCTGTGAATGCATTTTGTTTTCAGGTAGAGTACGGTGTCTCAACTACTACTACAAACAAACTCCCGCGCCTGTTGTCGCGTAACCCCTCAGCCCTGCTCCATCCCACGCTACCTCGCGCATCTCCCTCTACACCGCACAGCCTCGCTTCACCCGGTACAGCTCCACTAAGCTCGACACCGCTGTGCCCCGCTTATCTCCGCGCACCATACATTTTAATGTAAATCTTCTCAACTCCGCTAACACTGTTAATTTCCACTGAATCGGAGCGGAGATGAGATGTGTATTTTGAGCAATGTGATTGGTAAATTTTTATAAGTCTCTGCTCAGCTCCGCGCAGCTCAGCTTCTGTGGAAACGCAGCCTAAGATGAATGAGTCGAGATAGTCTCAACCACTCCGGTGTTCTGCTCCGGCACCGGGACACTTGAGAAAAAAGATGGTAATGGGCCGGTAAGATGAGTTGGCTACCAGTGCCGTGTAGTCGCGGAGACCGAGGTATCGGTCCCAGCTGCGCTCGCCCGCTTTATTGATCTACCTACCTACTCACTTAGGTCAAAAAGACACGTAAGTAAGTAAGTAAATCATTTATTGACACACCAAATACAACGCACAATACAATAAATACAACACAAACAGCTAGGTATAGGTACAATTCATCAATTCACAATACAACTAATACACATTATCCTACAAGCACAGCTATGAGCTATTACATATTAAGTATCTTATCTTATATACTTTACTAACCTAATACCACAGTATTATTTGACTGTGATAATACTATACTAGTACTATAATCTTATACGAATATATAAAGCTGAAGAGTTTGTTTGTTTGTATGTTTGTTAGTATGGTTGAACGCGCTAATCTCAGGAACTACTGGTCCGATTTGAAAAATTCTTTCAGTGTTAGATAGCCCATTTATCGAGGAATAACATATATCTAATAATAACATAATAATAACATCGCGCTATGAGCGACGGGAGCGGAGCAGTAGCCTTAAATAACGCGGGTGTAACCGCGGGCATCCTCTAGTAATACATAAACATTGTAAACATTACTATTTACTGTACATCACAATCGATGTGCCAGTACGGTTCAGTCAATTTGTAAGTTCTTCGACAGCAAGACAACTAAAGTTGTTTTTGTACCTACTGTCGGTGACACAGAGATCTATATCTGTGGTCGGTGACGTTGGTAACAAGTCTGTCAACCTCATAGTGATCTGTTACATACACATCATGTATGGCAGCGCCCTTATGTTAGCTGAGGTCAGCTTTCTAGGATTCTCTTAGTTTATGCAGGTGGCACCGGTGTCATGTGACATGCAGGTGGCCGGGCCATGGGTAAGAGTCAGCCTTTTGCTAGCTCCAATTGAGACCACTCGCCTTTTAATAATCTTTTGTCGTTTTTACAGGTCATTACAAATTAAAAGTTTCCAAATCTTCAAATTTTCTCTTTTAATTCTTTTTTAAAAAGACTCAGCATGACCTTCGTATAACATTGGTGGCAGCTTAAGGGATTTAAAAAAATAAATCTTGGTTCGCCTCAGTTTTGAGAGAACTTTTCGAATAATTTGTGCATTTGTGTGACCTCGGACAATAATACATTTTACACCGTCTCCAACCGCCGAATCCCGTGGCCGCGTAAACTACATAAATAGGTACGCGTGTGAACATTTCTATATGTTACGCCGTATCTATTCGCTGAATCCTGCCGCCGCGTGGCGAACTAAATTACCCGCGCGTGTGCTGCTGTTTCCTGTAGAACCTACCTGGCATAACTGATCACGCTGCTTTGAAATGGTTCTTGACCTTAAATAACCCTACTGGCCGGTTAGCTAGATGGGGAGTTCGCTTATCTTCCTATAATTTCGAAATACGTCATCGTCGGGGTTCCGATAACGTTTTACCTGATTTTCTGTCTCGCTCTTTACCCGTTTCTGCTATTGCTAATGATATAAATATAGATATTAATTCTAATCAGAATTTACCAGTTTCTACTAATGATCCTTGGTATTTAAATATCTATAAAGGCTGTTTAAGTTCTCCGACTTCCTTTGTTAACTATCAAGTAATAAACAATAAATTGTATTGTTTTAAAAAAACATTAAACCCTCTCACTAGAGAATTTCAATGGAAAGAGGTTATTCCGTCTGACCAAAGAATTGACATTCTAAGGGAGAATCATTCTTCGCCCACTGCTGGACATCTGGGTATCTTTAAGACATACAAACGTCTTGCACTTAATTACTTTTGGCCTGGTATGTACTCCGATGTTGTCAAGTTCGTCAGTTCATGTGAACCTTGTATCACCCACAAACACCAAAATCACCCAAATTTAGGTCTAATGGGAAAACCCAAATCATGTCAAAAGCCCTTTCAGACGATTAGTATTGATTTGATTGGTCCATTGCCCCCCAGCAGAAAACAAAACACTTTTATATTTGTGGTCAGTTGTTGTTTCTCTAAATATTGTTTGCTTTTCCCCATTAAACGGGCAACTGCAGAAGTGATAACAAAAATTCTCGAGGAAAATGTATTTTTGGTGCATGGAATTCCATCTACTATTGTTTTGGATAACGGTAAACAATTTATTAGCGCAACCTTTAAAAGTATGTTGTCAAAATATAAAATTCCAAATTTGCATTTTACACCGTTGTATACTCCGTTGAACTCAGATACGTTAACTCAGTTGAACGTTACAACAAAACCATTATGACAGCTATTTCAACTTTCATAGAATCTGATCATCGAATCTGGGACACTTTAATCACTAAGGTTCAGTTCGCCCTTAACTGCGCAGTTAGTGAGGTTACTGGTTATTCTCCTAATTTCCTTGTTTTTGGTAGGGAGGTCATAACATGTGGTTCTCAGTATATTGACAAGGAATTTAATTTCAATATGGTGCTTGAACCACGGGACGGCTATGCCGAAACTTTAGGCTACTTATCCTCTATTTTCGAGAAGGTACATTCAGCTCTGTTGTCGGCCCACCAACGAAATTGTTCATCTTATAATCTTCGCCGTAAACCGGCAGAATTCAATGTCGGTGATATAGTTTGGCGCAGAACGTTTCTACTTAGTGACAAGGATAAATACTTTAGCAAGAAATTGGCGCCTAAATTTATTAAATGTAAGATTGCCTCAAAAAAGTCACCCCTAGTATACAAACTTAACGACATGGCCGGTAAACCTTTAGGAGAATGGCACATCAAGGATTTAAAGTTGATTAATTACAAAGAATAATAAAAGCATAAAAACAACAATGTAAGACGCATATCTATACTAAGTTATAATTACCTACATAATCATTTGTGAAGGCCAACAATGGTTCTTATGTTTTCGAGTCGAAGCTCACAAGATAATGTATTGTGTTGTGTTAATGATTTATGTAAACATGCTAACATAAAATGAATAAATGTTTCAGTTATAAATTGTAATAAAGTTTATTACATGTAATATTGTTACAAAGAATCTGTTGTTTATCTAACTATCAGTTATGGCTCAGTGGTTAAAAAGTTGTTGTCGGATCGGTCTGGTGTTCGATTCTCGCATGTGTATTTTCTTTCCGCAAATCTATTTGTTGAAATGCATATTGATTGGCGTATTGTTTTTCGCCGTGCCTTGTTCTGAAGTTCTGTTGTTATTCTTAATTCTGTATAAATTCCATAATCAAATTGTTATTATAGGTACTTTATAAACATCCAGAGTAATTAACCGTCGCGAGCTCGGAACAGTCGAATAGTACCTACCATTTAGATCGTACCTACCTAGTTGTCGTTATGACGCACGCGCGTTCACTCAGCGACGCGCCGATAAATAAATGCCTAACTAATGATTCACCATTGTTTACATTCAAAAGGTGTTTACTGGTCGTGTTGTAGTTATTAATTAGAGCAAAATATTTATTAAATTCTTTCCTTTGACATTGAGCGGTCCGGTCGTGTCTGCGGCTTATATTATTTTTGTTCATCGTTACGAAAAATCTGTTGTTACACCTAACTATATTCAAAAAGTTTACTTATCTAGTGGCAAAGGCCGAACCCAAGATTTTTAAGTCGTAGGGCTAGATCAAGTTCTTATATCTACAAATCATTATTACCTAATAATTACCCTAAGCGCTTCTCCATAGATTGTTATCTTTGCTATTGGGCTATTACACTGGCCTTGGCATTTACATGTAGGTATGTGTGATGAATTATGAATGATAAATGTTTATGTTCAAGTTCAGACTGCCGTTGTACGCGTGAAGAATGCAAGCGTGGGTCATTATTATTTAGGTATACTAATTAGCGTATAGGGTTGTCACTTGTTCTAGGTACTCATGCCCTTGTTTTCTCTAATTCCAGGGAGTATCTTCAGGGCTGCTACGCCCGTTGGGCTAGGGAATTTTCCTTAGGGAAAATCCCGGCCTAACGGGGGGGGTGTGTGACGTCGTGCCTCGGCGCTTGCGAGCCTCGCTACGAGTGACGCACTGCAGTTGGGAGCCCTCTCCCACTTGCCGGCCCTATATATACCGGCGACACACGTGGTTGGCTTTTTCTGCTTGGAGACAACGCGACAAAGCTGAGTACCCATCCGAAGACCTGTGGAGTGCCAACCTACCACCCACGCCCTGGATAATTGTCTAGTCGGTTAATCTCAAGTGTCAGTTCTTTTGTGTAATTAAAAACATTGTGAATCTGGAATATAACGCGAGTTTAATCTTTCCTGGTGATATTTTTTATTTATTTCCCGTAAGACAACCTAATTATCTCTCTTTAATTGCTCGGCGAGTGATCGATCCCGGCTATCCCGGGAAATCAATCACTCGTGCGACAACTTAAGGAACCATGTAAGGTTACGTAAGGCTTTATCAGCTATCTGCTAGGGCTATCTGGAAAGGTCCGTACAAAATTGTCAAACTCCATGGTAATAATACCTTGTCCCTTTTGATTAATCGACGTTACGTCAAACACCACTTCGATGGGGTTGGATGAGGTAAAGCCTGCACATTTAAATGATTAATTATATTTTAGTAATAATGACTTATAATTACAGACTGGAGGCCGTTTATATCATGGCAACCAGCGAAAACCAATATGTCGAATACATCACCCAAGGCCCTGGTATACTCTTCGATCCGGTCGGCACCCTATAAGTTGTAAACTATCAGTTTTACGTTGTCATCCCTGTAGATGTAACTAATTTCAAGAGCCATATTGATAACATTCATAACGCGTTCAGTACTATACGATTTCAATGCCGTGAAAGCGAAGATATTGACGAAAATCAATGTCTAATTATGTTAACACCCTTAGATTCTTTTTATGCAGATATACTGCGCGATTTCGACTCATTTTCTCATATAATCTGTAATAACTACTCAAAAAGATCCGCTCGGATTCCTGGTGTTGGTGTGATTTTTAGACACATATTTGGTACTTTAGATGAGGATGACGCTGAAAATTATAACAACGCTATTCAAAAATTATTTAATAATGACAAGAAAATAATAGATGCAGTCAAAGAATGTATTATAGTTTCTCAATCAGCTATATCCAACATGAACAATTCTCTACACGAAATTTAGGTAAATCAGGCAAAATTGAATGACGCCATAGACAAAATGACGTTGTCATATAAAAATATATCTAACTAGAGGACGCCAGCAGCTACGCCTGCTTTTTTTTGTAACTAACCCGTTTTGGCCGATCCCGTGGGAATTTCGGGAAATCGCTTCTTAGTGCACCCCTACGGTTCCCAAGGAACATACATGCCAAATTTCAGCTTCCTGCGCCCTATAGTTACGGCTGTAGCGTGTCTGTCAGTCAGTCAGTAACGCAAGGATTGTATATATCAGGGATGTTACGGATATCCATATCCGTAACCGAAACTATCGGATATCCGAAATAAAAAAATATCCGTATCCGTAACCGAAACCGAAATAAATGTTTCGGATAATTTCGGATAGAGGCGGAGTCAAATATAATAAATAATACAAAAAAAGGATTGTTATATTATACTTACTTAAATTATAGTAAGTAAATAAATACGTGCAATGTGCATTCCAAATATTTTCTCTTTAACACGAAATGAATAATTAAATACTTACCTATAATAATATTGTTATAACATTTTTATTTTAATTTAATTGTAACTAATTACCCGTAGGTATATACCTACGGGTAATTTCTGTCTGTTCGGCCTCCGCTTGGTGAGTCACGACCTTTAGCCGAAAAGAGATTGTTGGCTATGGAGCGCCGCATGGGTCGTGATCCGGAGCTCAGACAGAAGTATATCGAGTTCATGAGAGAATATGAACAATTGGGACACATGTCTGTGTCAAATTTGGATTGGCGTTCGGTGGAGCACTACTTTCTCCCGCATCATGCGGTATTGAAGCCATTGACTGGCAAGCTGCGCACAGTGTTTGATGGTTCTGCGCAGACTTCAACAGGCGTATCCTTGAACCAGTGCTTGCATTCTGGTCCCAAGTTGGTCAAGGACCTTTGTGACGTCATCACCAGCTTCCGACGACATCAGGTTGTCTTTGTGGCCGACATAAAAATGATGTTCAGGCAGACGATTATCCACCCTGATGACCGTCGTTTCCAGCTGATCCTTTGGAGAGAGTCTCCTCACGATCCCATGGTCGTCTACGAGCTCAATACTAATACGTACGGGTTAAGGTCAAGCCCCTACTTGGCAATACGTTCTCTTTGGGAGCTCGCAGACCGCGAAGGCTTACGTTTCCCACGAGCCTCCGCCATCTTGAAGGACGATATTTACGTCGATGACATTTGCTCGGGCGCCTCCACAGCGGACGAGGCGATCCTCCTGCGGGACGAATTGATAGGTATTTTGGCCTCCGCTGGTTATGAGTTGCGTAAATGGATTTCCAACTCACCAGCGCTTTTGGAAGGCTTGCCAGAGGATCATCAGCAAGATCCACATTTGTTTGAGATTGTTGACAACCCCGCCATGATGGCTGTTCTCGGCGTTCAGTACAGACCAGTCCAAGACATCTTTACATATAACGTAGACTTGAAATTGCCGTGTTCTTGGACTAAACGTCTCGTATTGTCTACTGTCGCCAGAACCTTTGATCCGAACGGTTGGATCTGTCCAATTATATTTTGGGCAAAATGCTTCTTGCAGAAGCTTTGGACAGCAGGATTGACCTGGGACGAACCTCTGCACGGCACTCTTGTTGAGGAATGGACCTCTTTTGTATCCTCACTTCCTGCCGTCAACGAGATCTCCTTGCCTCGTCCCATCCTTCCTCCCGGGAAGTACAAGGCCACCCTTCACGGGTTTTGTGACGCCTCGGAACGTGGTCACGCCGCCGTGGTGTACTTGCGCACAGTCAGTGCCTCAGGTCAGGTGAGAGTTTCCCTGATCATGGCGAAGAGCAAGGTTGCACCCCTTCGGACATCTCTGACCATCCCAAAATTGGAGCTCTCGGGAGCAGCCCTACTTGTACGCTTGTTGAACCACGTGTCTAACACTTTGGGTAAAAGCATTTGTATTAATGGGACTTACGCCTGGACAGACAGCCAAATCGTTCTTTGTTGGTTGAAGGCTTCTGTCCACACCTTGGAGGTATTTGTCGCTAATCGCGTTGCCCAAATCCAGAAATCCGAAGTCAAACTTGTTTGGAGACACGTGCCAGGTGAGCTCAACCCCGCTGATTGTGCCTCGCGCGGATGCTTGACGCCTAGTTTGATAGGTCATTCGCTGTGGTGGGGTCCGGAATGGTTGAGTCGACCAGAAATTGATTGGCCTCGAACGCCAGTTTTGAATACTTCTAATTTGCCGGGTCTACGAACACTCGCTCTTGAGAAGGTAGAATGCGCCTTCGACCCCGATTTCCTGTTGAATCGTTACAGCTCCCTCGACAAGTTGTTAGGTGTTACTGCTTGGATAAAGCGTTTTGTTTTTAATTTTAGGCACCCACAACAGAAACGTCTGACACCGTTTCCCTCACCACAGGAACGACAGGAGTCCCTCACCTTTTGGGTTCGTTCTGTGCAATTGGCCCATTTTGAAAAGGAGATTGCTATCCTTAAATCAGGGAGATCGAAATTGTCGGGAGCTGTATCCAAATTGAACCCCTTTTTGGACGATACGGGTCTCTTGCGTGTTGGAGGGCGTCTCAAGAACGCCAACCTCCCTTACGGGGCACGTCACCCCCTTTTGTTACCCAAGGACGGTCATTTGGTACGCTTGTTGGTAACTGACCGTCACCTTTCGGACTTCGTCGCTGGCAGTTGTCAGAGACGGACGCGCGCGCGAAGCTCTCGCAAATTGAATTTCTATATTTTAAATTCAATTTCTCGCCGGTCGCTTTGTTTTGTTCGTGTTTTACTCCAAATCTCGGTCCCTCCTTGTCTCGCTTGGGCACTTGTCCATAAGAGGCCGCGGCCATCTTTGGTTTTGCTCGGCGAAGACAGGGAGAGCGAATCCGCCTGACATTTGTGACAATCGTGACAGTGACACTTGTGTTTGTGCTGTGTTGTGCGACAGTGACGTTTCGAGGTTTTACCTCACCCCCGCGCTCAGTGACGCTTTACCCCCCCCCCCCGCGCTAGTGACGCTTTACCCCCCTCGCGACAGTGACGCTTTGCTCCCGCGACACGGACGCCTCTTGCGGTTCTGATTGGAACCACAGTGACAAGTGCACTAGTGTGACAGCTCTGCGGCCACCCATCCACGCGGCGTGTGCGACCGGCGTGCTTGCACGCGTCGCCCGCCGAGACATAGTCTCTGCCGTGTGTGTGTGCGCGTGGACCCATCCGCGCGGTAAACGCAGCAGCACTCCTGCACACCCATCCGTGCGGCGTGTGCGGCCCGGTGCCTTAACCTGGCCGCCACCCATCTGCGCGGCGCGTGTGTTAGAGGACCTTCACCAGGGCCACTGTTCAGTGGCCCGCGGTAAGCGACCCGTTTTCCTTGCCGTGCGTCGACGGCCGTGCGTCGCACCGTACTGTTAGTTGCACATTCGTGTATTACTAACAGTACGAGTGTTGAACAACTATACCGTCGGCGGACGAGTATTTTTTGTGCCTAACTTTTATTGTGTATTTGACTTCTATTAAATGTGCTGTGTCTGGTAGAAACTATCTTGGAGCTGAAAACTGAAAAAATTTTTTCAGTGCCGACACTTAGAAAAATCCGCTAAGTTCGTGTATTAAAAATTTTTCTAAGTCCCCAGGACTTGTAAAATTTTCAAGTTTGTGTTCGTGATTTTTCTAAGTCCAAAAGACTTAGAAAAATCACGAACACAAACTCACAAAAACGAAAAATTTTACAAGTCCAAAAGACTTGTAAAATTTTTCGTTTTTGTGAGTGTTGTTCGTGTATTAACGAAATTTTTCTAAGTCCAAGACACTTGTGAAATTTTTAGAGAATTGACTTGTAGTTCGTGTTTTAAAAATATTCTAAGTCCCCAGGACTAAGAAAATTTAGGGCCAATCTCGGACTTGGAAAACTTTCACCAACGTACGTAGTCTTGCTCATTGAGTAAATAGGGTGAGTTAACATGGAGGAGGACGACGCCGATCGGCGCCGAAGGTCGGACAGCGAGTCCGATGGTGAGGCCGCCGCCGCAGTCTTCGCCCCCCGCCACCGCATCACCCATACGCCCCCACACCGGTTCTCCACTCCGATCAGCAGCCCTGCGCCTCGTCCCTCCTCGCCCCCCCCCCGTGCCTCGTCCTACCTCGCCCCCCGCTACCTCTGGGAAGCGGACGCTAACATCTCCGGGGGAGGTGCCGGAACAGACCCGGCGTAAGGTGGGGACGGTGCGCAAGCAAGCACCCCCAATAATGCCAGCCGCTGAAGCCTTGCCGACACTGGCGCCACCTACCACTCCGGTGCTAGCGACGACATCAACCATCGCCGAGCTCGTGGACATGGCGACCGCGTCCACTGGCGGCATTATGGAGGCAGTGCGGTCGAAGACATCAAAGTTAAACAAGGAAGAAATCGCAATTATAGGACAGTGTGTTAGCTCGGTCGGGTCGGTTATTACCCACCTGGTCGCCCGCCTCGCCGCTGCCGAACAGCGAGCAGCAGTCGCTGAGGAGCGCGCCCGGCTGATGCCGGCGCAGACGCAGTCCTACCAGCAGCAACAACCGCAAGCACCGGCTCCTGTAAGTTATGCAGGTGCAATCAAGTTGGGAAGGAATACGGAGCCGGTCCCACTACCAACACGCCCGGGTCCTGCAGTGGCTGTGTATCCCGCCGAAGACCAACGGGACAAAATCAAGACCGCCGAAGAGACAAAAAAATCCTCAGGGCCAGCGTAGATCCCGCCGAACTGGGTTTCCGGGTGCACGGCGTCAGGAAGACCGGTGGAGCGGGTCTCATTGTGGAGACGCCGTCCGAAAAAGACGCCAAGGCCCTACGCGCAGCCGTCCCGGCCACACTTCGCGTCGAGGAGCCGCGCGACAGGCGGCCGGTCATCTCGCTCTCTGGAGTCGACGCGAGCCTCAAGGCAGAGGAAGTGATCCTGCAAATTCACGAGCAAAACCTGCGCGACACACACACCCTAGAAGAAGTGAAAAAGAACTTACGCCCTGTCTTCAATAGGAACCGTCGGAACGCCAGGAAGATGTGGATGTTCGCCGTCACTTCGCTCGCTGCTCATCGCCCGCGGTCGGGTATACATTGGCTGGGACGTCGTTGAGGTAAACGACTTTATCGACGTGACTTGCTGCCGTAGGTGCCAAATGTTCGGGCACCCAGAGAAATACTGCCGAGCCAAGACCATGACGTGCGGACGCTGTGGAGAGGACGGACACAAGGCTGCGGAGTGTCAAGCCAAGCAGGAGGCCTGCGCCACATGCAAAAAGTTCAACCGGAAGGGGGCCAGCGATCATCACACGAACAGTCGGGATTGCCCTGCCCGAAAATACGCCGAGGGACGCTCACTGGCCATGACTAACTATGGCCAGTAATAATCACCAGCTCAGGATCGGGCAGGTGAATCTACAGGGTTCTGCGGTGGCCTCAGCAGAGCTGCCCGCCATCGCGGGGGGGATGGGGCTGGACGTGGTTCTTGTCCAAGAACCATACCCCATGCCTCATCTCTCCTCCACCGCTGGACCAATATGGATTTACGGCAGCAGCACCCAACCCAAGAGCGGAATATTACTCCTCCGGACTGACACTCCGTGCGCCATGCTCACCCATTTAAGCAACAGCCACTGCACCGTGTGCCACATAGATCTGGATCCGCGCGGACACGAAGATACTGCGTCACCGTCGTCGATTCACCTAGTCAGCGCCTACTTCCAGTACTCGGACGACATCGCCACACATCTTGAACACCTAAACCTGGTACTGGACTCTCTGCGGTGTCCCCGGGTGCTGATAGGCGCTGACGTTAACGCCCACTCGCCGATGTGGCACTGTGCGGCACGAAATTTCGTTGGGAGAGGACCGGATGTGACGTACCGACGCCAGCAAATGGAGGACTTCATCGTTGGCCGTGGACTCATTATACACAACGCAGAGGGACAACCACCTACCTTCGCCACGGTCAACGGGGAGTCCAACATCGACCTCACGCTGGCCACCAGGAGCACTCCGGTCCAAGATTGGACTGTACATGAAGATGTAAGCTGCAGTGACCACCGGCTGATAACGTATAATCTATGTGGCACACGGACAGGAAGAACAGGCTCGCCGGCGGAACCGCTGGAAGAGCCGAAGAGATTTCGCGAGCGCGGCGTGAACTGGGGGCGCTTCCAGTCAGTGGTCCACGAACGTGTGGGGACGATTGACTGGCGGATGAATGCAGGTGAAGTAAGCAAGGTGTTTACAGATGTTATTGTAGGTGCGGCGAATGAATGTCTTGGAGTATGCGGGAACAGTAAGCGTGTCAAAGGATATGAATGGTGGTCTCCTGCACTGGAGGCCGCGCGTAAAAGGGCTAATCGTGCAAGAAAGGTATGGCAGACTGCGAGAAAGCGAGGATTTGGGGCTTTTGAAGAGATTGCGCGTAAGAAGCATAATGAGTGCCGCAATAGCTACAGGGCGTTGATGGCGAGGACGCAGAGCGAGTTCTTCCGGGGACTTGCCAATACCGGCAACCAAGACCCCTGGGGTCTGGCTTACCGAGTAGCCAGCGGGCGACTTAGGCCGCCCTCCAATGTTATCAATGGTACGAGGTTCTCGGAAGGATATGCTGGGGACGCGCGGGCCGCCATGGGGGTTCTAGTCCGAGCACTTTGCCCGGACGACGACCCAGGCGCCGACAGCGCTTACCACCGACAGGTGAGGCTACTGGCGGCCTGCGCGCCCTCGGGTCGCGATGCGCCCCCGCCATCTCTAAATGTGGTGGGCTCTATAGTTCGGGACCTTCCCAACACGGCACCCGGTATCGATGGGATCACCGCCCGCATGGTTAAACATGTGTGGCACGTAGCTGACTCCGAGCTGACGCGTGTTCTTGGCAAATGCGTTGAGGAGGGCACATTTCCTGATACGTGGAAGGACGGTCGGCTTATCGTCTTGCCGAAAGGCAACGACAGGCCGCTGACCGATCCTAAAGCGTATCGCCCTATCACGCTCCTTTCGGTTCTAGGCAAGATCTTGGAGAGGGTAATAAACTACTGCGCACCCAACATCTCGCGCAATATCTCACCCTGTCAGCACGGTTTTTCTCGAGGTCGTAGTACTTTAACAGCATTGCGGTCCCTTCAGGACATTGTTACAGCGAGCCGGGCCAAATATGTCCAGGGACTCTTCCTTGACATATCAGGTGCTTTCGACAACGCGTGGTGGCCCATGATCCTGCTGAAGGCGAAGAACGGTGGTTGCCCGCCCAACATCTACCGGATGTTGGTCGCGTATTTTACGAGTCGCTGGGCAGGTCTCTTCGTCGGAAGTGGGGTCGTGTGGAAGCCACTGACCATGGGCTGCCCGCAGGGCTCAGTCTTGGGACCCTCACTGTGGAATCTCCTGATGGACGACATGTTTCGATTGCCATACCCAGACGGAGTGCAATTGGTCGCATACGCCGATGATGTTACGATCCTCATTGAGTCCAACTCAAGAGCCGGCATCGAGGCATCCGCCTCATGCGCCATGGCCTTAATCAGCGAGTGGGGACGGCGGAACCGTCTGGGCTTCTCCCCCTCCAAGTCATACTCTATGACACTGAAGGGGAAGATGTCCGGACGACCACCGACTGTCCGACTCAATGGGGTCTCAGTCAAGAGCGTACAGTCGACCAAAGTTCTGGGTGTGATAATCGACACAAGCATGTCCTTTAAGGAACATGCGGAGTCTATCGGTGAGCGTGCCGCAGCTGCATTCGGTAAGATGTCGAGAGTCTCCGCCGCATCCTGGGGTATGCGCTACAGAGCGCTGCGCGTCCTCTACCGGGGAACGTATGCCGCGATTATTACCTATGCGGCCGGATGCTGGTGGAGGCGTACGACCGTGTTTGTGGTCAGAAGCGCGTTGTTGAGGACACAGAGACCCGCGCTCATTTTGCTGACCAAGGCCTATAGGTCTTGCAGCACAGCGGCCCTGCCCGTCCTGGCGGGGAAATTACGCTGCAACCGCACGTTGATATACTCTACGATACGGTGAACCTGTTGTACGCACGAGTGGCGGGTTCGGAACCCAAACTGTTCGTGAGGGACCAAGAGCGATGCATCAGCGTATGCTTTCAGCCTGACATACAAAAGCCGCTCGTAAACCTTCCCTAAACCTTTAAGCAGACTGATAGGACGATAACTACTAGGCTCGGACCTAGGCTTGCCGGGTTTGTGGATTCCTATTACCACGGCTTCTTTCCACTGATGTGGAAATATATTGTTGTTAACAGGGCACAGGCCGACTAAACTGGTCACTGACTGGGCACGACTCGGGAAAGAACTCGTGTCGTCCTCGCCAGTGCTCAGAGAGCAGATACCAATAGACGCCAATCAAATGGGGGTCAATGACACACTACAAACGGTCGATAGCTTCACGAGCCACGTGCAATCGTTAATTAACGATTGCTCACGGCAGGTACCCGAGACGGGCGACCGTCGATGGAGCCTGCCCGCTGACGTACGTGACTTGTTGCGGCGTAAAAACGCAGCGATTCGTGCCTACGACCGATACCCGACTGAGTCCAATCGCTTCACTATGCGCTCTCTACAGCGTGACGTCAAGTCGCGTATTAAAGAGATGCGTAACTCTCGATGGGTAACTACACTTAGCGAGCTAGAACCCACTCACCTCGCCTTCTGGCAGCGATCTCGTTCGCTCTCTAAAGATGTCACCAAGACCTGTTTACCATCTCTAAACAGGCCTAATGGTCCACCGGCTTTCGAGGACGGGGACAAGACAGAATGCCTGGCAGACAGCCTGGAGCAACAATGTACACCGAGCACGTCACACATAGACACAGACCACCTAATAGAGGTAGATAGCGAGGTGGAGCGTCGAGCCTCTCTCACCCTGACAGACAGACATGACGTAATAGGAGACGATGATGACGAGCAACACATACCCCTAGCCACCCCCGATGAGGTTAGGACGATCATTAAGGGTTTACACCCCCGTAAAGCTCCCGGCTCGGACGGCATAGCAAACAGGGTCATTAAAATGTTCCCCTTAGCTTTCATAGTCATTTTGACTACTATATATAACGCCGCAATTAACAACAATATATTTCCACATCAGTGGAAAGAAGCCGTGGTAAAAGGAATCCACAAACCCGGCAAGCCTAGGTCCGAGCCTAGTAGTTATCGTCCTATCAGTCTGCTTAAAGGTTTAGGGAAGGTTTACGAGCGGCTTTTGTATGTTAGGCTGAAAGCATACGCTACGTTCACTATGTCATCAATTTACAACAAACCTTGCCGGAAGTCAAAAGCGGCAATTACGTATTAAGTTAATTACGAGTTGATTCAATTCGCGTTAATTCAAAGGGCGATCAATTTAATTTAGGTACAAGGCACGCGAGCTTGCAAACGGCGTGTTAATTTTTCAAGCGGAAGACGGAAGTGACAGATCAGTGTGACCATTGTCAGAAATTTTCAATAGACTAAACAAAATGTTACTCAATCGATCTAATCGATTTGACTTATAATAAAAACTAATTCTATTTCAAACATCCACCCGCCCCGGACCGGCCTACCGGTCCGCTAATCGGTTGGTAGACGTGACAATGTTGCAACCGCTCTCCTCAGAATCGAACCGTCCACCAAGACCTCAGCAAATCGGGGAACTCCATCAGCCCCAGTTACCAAACGAAGGATGCGCCCCCTGCGCCATCTGAGTGGCGGAAGGTTAGCCTCCTTTATCAAAACGAGGTCACCAATCTTGGGTGGATCGGTCTTGTCGGTCCACTTAACGCGTTGCTGGAGTATGTGCAAATATTCCAAGTTCCAACGTTTCCAAAAGCTCTGAGTAATCTGGCGTACTAATTCAAAACGCGAGAGACGACCAGGTCTCGTATCAATATAGGGGTACTCAGGCAAGGCGACAAGTGGGCGACCAATCAAAAAATGGCCCGGCGTAAGGGCCTCCAAATCATTCGGATCTGAGGAGATCGGGCACAACGGCCGAGAGTTCAAAATGGCCTCGATCTTACAAAACACAGTTGCGAGTTCCTCAAATGTAAGGACAGATTCACCGATTGTCCTGCGCAAGTGTGTTTTGGCCGATTTTACGGCGGCCTCAAATATACCACCCCAGTGTGGACAATTTGGTGGGGAAAACAACCAATTTATCCCACGTCGGGCAAGCCTATCACCTATATCAGCTTTGTTGGTTTCAAGAAAATTAACAACATCATTCAGATAATTATAAGTGCCCTTGAAGTTAGTGCCGCAGTCAGAACGGATCAAGGAAGGCAGCCCTCTGCGGGATACAAATCTGTCAAATGTGGCTACAAACGCCTCGGTCGTAAGCGAGGAGACCAGTTCTAAGTGTACGGCCTTTGTGGAAAGACAAACAAAAACACACAAGTAGGCCTTGACAGTCTTGCTGTTTCGAAGTGTCGACGTTTTCACCAAAAAAGGACCAGCGAAGTCCGTGCCAACACCGTCAAACGTCCTGCTTTCAGTTACGCGATCTGCCGGTAAGTCCCCCATCAAGGGCTGCATGGTAGAAGCCTTGAGCTTATAGCAAGGGATGCAGCGAAAGACTACACTCCGAATAATTCTTCGGGCAGACAAAATCCAAAACTCGCGTTGCAAAATGGCCAAGAGCGCATTACAACCAGCATGCGAATTTTTAAGGTGACGGTCACGTTCCCACCTCCACCTCATGGTCCCACCACCCATCTGGGTATATGGACCGAATCTTGGGAGAGGCGCACGGTACTTGCTGTATGCTCTTTCCCGCGCGCCCTTTGTAAACTCCCTACAAATTATATGTGTCCCTGAGGTTAGGTTAGGTTAGGTTAGGTTCCCCCCCGTCCCCCCCGTGGGATCTCCACCTTGTCGTGGTGGGGGGGCTTAGTAACCGTGGATTGGTGACCCGCGGTGAAGCTAAGAGGGATCCAGGAGGGGACGCTCCGCGTGGGCTTGACGGAGGCCTGCGCTGGATGCGTCCAAAGGGGCGGGTGCGAGGGACAGTTCTTCTGTCCCTCGCAGTCGGGTGCGGTCGCGGGAGGAGAGGCGTGTCGGTGTTGCGTTGCCGCGCGCCCTATCTCCCGCGACCAAATGGAGGCGCACCATCGTTGCGTCGCGGTGGGGCCGCAGAGGAAGAGGAGATGCGGTGTTGCGTTGCCGTCCTCCCTATCCTCTGCGGCCGCTGAGTGTTTTGGCGGCGGAGCCCAACACCTTCATCCGCCGCTAAGGGGGTTTTGTTCGGGGCCCGCCTGACCATCTGGCGGGCCAATACCCGTCGGGGGTAGCGACGAATGCTTATGCGAATCCCCACCCTCCGACACACGGGTACATGAGGAATACGGGTTGGTTTTTAGTCAGTAAGAGTCTGACAGTCCCCTTCGTCCTTCCCCCGGGGCGGAGGGACTCCATGAGGATTTTCCAACCCGATACCAAAAAAAAAAAAAAAAAAAAAAGGTTCCCCCCCGTGGGATCTCCACCTTGTCGTGGTGGGGGGGCTTAGTAACCGTGGATTGGTGACCCGCGGTGAAGCTAAGAGGGATCCAGGAGGGGACGCTCCGCGTGGGCTTGACGGAGGCCTGCGCAGGATGCGTCCAAAGGGCGGGTGCGAGGGACAGTTCTTCTGTCCCTCGCAGTCGGGTGAGGTCGCGGGAGGAGAGGCGTGTCGGTGTTGCGTTGCCGCGCGCCCTATCTCCCGCGACCAAATGGAGGCGCACCATCGTTGCGTCGCGGTGGGGCCGCAGAGGAAGAGGAGATGCGGTGTTGCGTTGCCGTCCTCCCTATCCTCTGCGGCCGCTGAGTGTTTTGGCGGCGGAGCCCAACACCTTCAACCGCCGCCAAGGGGGTTTTGTTCGGGGCCCGCCTGACCATCTGGCGGGCCAATCCGTCGGGGGGTAGTGACGAATGCTTATGCGAATCCCTACCCTCCGACACACGGGTACATGAGGAACACGGGTTGGTTTTTAGTCAGTAAGAGTCTGACAGTCCCCTTCGTCCTTCCCCCGGGGCGGAGGGACTCCATGAGGATTTTCCAACCCGATACCAAAAAAAAAAAAAAAAAAAGGTTAGGTTAGGTTAGGTTGGGGTGCGTGTCAGAAACCTCCGCGTGGTGCACCCCGGGCAACGTGAGTAGCAAGC
Organism: Euclidia mi; assembly: GCA_944739405.2. Lineage (NCBI taxonomy): Eukaryota > Metazoa > Arthropoda > Insecta > Lepidoptera > Erebidae > Euclidia > Euclidia mi. The sequence continues at coordinate 134,753 of OX123188.2, read as the reverse complement.
TGCTGCTCGCGGCTAATTCTGACAGTGGGCGGACGGTGGGTCGAACTCCGACTACCGTCCGGTTACCAACGCGTAATCCCGACTCTTTCGGGACCGCGGGTCTTCGGGCTGCGAGCAAGACAAGCTCTCTAAAAAATCACCCGGAATTGGGGGTCCTTCGGGGCCCCGCTTCCACCCGTTCCCGTACGGCTCCTTTTGGGGTCTTGCGGGGACACTTGGGCGGGCGGGCTCGCTTCCTGCGCCTTTTGCGGGTTGCGGGCATGGTCGAACTCCGGCCACCGTTCGGTCAACGCGTTAGCAGGGGGCTTTTTGGCCTCCTGCCCGCGGGTCTTCGGGCTGCGAGCAAGACAAGCTCACTAAAAAATCACCCGGAATTGGGGGTCCTTCGGGGCCCCGCTTCCACCCCGTTCCCGTACGGCTCCTTTTGGGGTCTTGCGGGGACACTTGGGCGCTCGGGCTCGCTTCCTGCGCCTTTTGTGGGTTGCGGGCATGGTCGAACTCCGGCCACCGTCCGGTCAACGCGTTAGCAGGGGGCTTTTTGGCCTCCTGCCCGCGGGTCTTCGGGCTGCGAGCAAGACAAGCTCACTAAAAATTCACCCGGAATTGGGGGTCCTTCGGGGCCCCGCTTCCACCCCGTTCCCGTACGGCTCCTTTTGGGGTCTTGCGGGGACACTTGGGCGGGCGGGCTCGCTTCCTGCGCCTTTTGTGGGTTGCGGGCATGGTCGAACTCCGACCACCGTCCGGTCAACGCGTTAGCAGGGGGCTTTTTGGCCTCCTGCCCGCGGGTCTTCGGACTAAGAGGGAGGAAACCTCACTAAAAAGTTACCAAAGAGTGGCGCTTGCGCTGCTTGTCTCCGCGGGACTCCACCCGTGGGGACTGTCGGCGGACGGTGTCGCCTTTTGCGGCGCCGGTCCTTTGCAGTGTCCCTGTTGGGCACTGCCTTCACGTCCCTCCCGGTACTCCTCTGGTCATCAGAGGGGACACGGGACGGGACATTGACGGGCTTGGTGTGTACTCACCCTACCGCCAAGCAGACAGCGGGGTTGTCTTTCTTCTTCCGTCTTCGGACGCCTTTTTATTTTTAAATTTTTGTTTCGTTTTGTTTTTGTTTTGTTTACTTTACGTTTTATTTTGTGTCTTTTATTTTTACTTTTATACCATTTATTTTACCTTTTGTTTTTGATTTATTTTACAATTTTAGTTTTTCTCTCTTTTCTCTTCTTTCGTTCTCCCCCCCCCCCTGCCCCGATGTCACCGTCACTCCAATCTCGTAATCCCGTAGTTTGCAGTGTCTGTGGTCACGTCTCGCGGCTGTCCACGGGACCGAGGGTCTTGGCTTAACCGCCCGGACCGCGTGCAAGGTAAGCACTATAAAAATCCCCTAATCCTAAGTTGCTGCCGCACGGCGAGAGGATGCATGGCTGACAGGGAGGTCAGTTCCTAGTGCGGCCCCCTCAGGGCACCAGCCGCCGCCCTTGAGGTATTAGGCTTACCCGGGTATAGCGGGATCTCTGCCCGGGTGGACTTTTTATTTCTCCCGCACTCGTGGGTCTTAATATGAATAGTAAGCCTAAAAAAACCACCACACCGAAGTCGGTTGACGAATCAACCCGCACGCCCAGTCCTGCGGGTTCGCTGAAGGAGCAAGAGTTGGAGCTGTCCGAGTCGGACAGCTCCACAGTTTCAATGATAAGTGTGCGCAGCGCAGAAAGCCCAAGTCGGGCGAGCAAGCGCACACGCTCGGAGCCAGGCTCGGGCTCGAGCGAAGAAGGGACCCCCACGCCGAAAGTTTCGAAAGTGAGGGGTTTCAAGACGCGTGGCAGACCGCCCACCCACGGGCACTTTGTGGGCCTGGGCAGAGCTCGCGCGGAGCTCGCAGCCGCCAAGCTGCGAGAAAAGCTCCTCGAGCGCGACGCAGAGGAGGAGCGACGCATCGAAGCGGCCACAAAAAAGGTGGCCGCTTCAAGAAGCTCGCGCCTCTCAGAGACTTCGGTCTCTGAGGGAGATCCGGAGGAGGCTACCGCCACCAACTTGCGGTCGCGTCTCAAAGACGCCTTGGAGGCCATCACGATGGTCTCCAAGAAGTCCAAGGGACTCAAAGGGACTTGCCAAAAGTCCCTTAAGGAGTCGGTGGCGGCAATAGCCGAAATTGCGGATGTTCTCCTCAGCCGCACAGCGTCTGAGGAGACGAAGAAGCTCCAGGCGGAGAACGCCCGCCTCGCCACCGAAATCGCGGCACTCAGGCGCGAACAAGAGGAGCTCCGCGCTGCAATTCAGAAGCGGGCCAGTACTGACGCACCGGAGAAGACCTCGGAGGATTTGGTTGCCCTCCGAAGAGACATGGTCCTGATGAGGCAAAGTCTCTCTGCCCTGGAGGGCAGAATATTAAGTCCTCCATTGGCGAGCCGGCAAGCGGCCCAACAACCGCAGCCGCCCCCGCAGCCACAGCCGCAGCCGTCAACATCATACGCGGCTGCAGCGGCTGCGCCACGGCAGAATCCGGCGCCCAATAAAGCCGTGGCTAATCAGGCCCCAAAGGGCAAGAAGAGGGGCCAGAAGAAGGCCCAGCCCGCTCCTGCTGCCCAGCAGACCAGCGCGCCAGCGACCTCCGCACCCGCAGCTTCCCGACCTGACGGCTGGCAGACCGTCGGAGAGAAGCAACAAGCGGCGAAGGAAAGAAGAAAGGCGAAACAGAAAGAAAAGAAGGCGGCGAAGAAGGCGGCAAAGAAGCTCCGCACCCCCAGCTCCACTGCAGTGGTATTAACACTGCAACCTGCAGCGTTGGAGCGGGGGACCACCTACGCGGAGCTTTTAAAGAAGGCGCGTGGGGCTATCGACCCCAGCCAGCTTGGCATTACGACGGGTCTGCGGTGTAAGATCACCCAGACCGGGGCCCGCCTCATCGAGGTGCCTGGGGCCGGTAGCGCCCAGCAGGCTGACGCACTGGCTTCAAGCCTCCGCCAACTCCTTCCGGCGGAGGATGTCAGAATCACCAGGCCCCAAAAATGTGCAGAAGTTCGAATCGGGGGCCTGGATGATTCGATTATTGTCGACGAGGTGGTTGCCGCGGTCGCCAAGGCTGGGGAATGTCCCCCGGAGCAAATCCGGTGCGGCCCGATTCGTCCGGGCCGTGCCGGTATGGGCACGGCCATAGTCACCTGCCCAGTGGCTGTGGCCAAGAAGTTGGCCGATGGCCGTCGCGTTTTGATCGGCTGGGTGTCGGCGCAAGTGCGGCTCCTGGAGCCGAAACCGCAGAGGTGCTTCCGCTGCCTCAGTGGTGGCCACGTTGGTGCAAAGTGCACCTCTGCGGTCGACTGCAGCGGCCGCTGTTTTAGGTGCGGCCAGCCCGGCCATTTGGCCGGCAGTTGTGAGGCCCCACCGCACTGCGTTTTGTGTGCGGCGGCGGGCAAGCCGGCCGATCATAGAGCCGGCACAAAGAGTTGCGCCGCACCCAAGAAGAAGCAGGGTGCAAATGACGGCCAATCGGCCAACAAGAGCGCCACTTCCGTGGCCAATGAGGCGTCAGGCGGCACGCCAGATATGGATGTCCAGTAATGGCTCCATATTTACGCCTACTTCAGGCGAATATAAACCACTGCGCCAGGGCTCAGGATCTTCTTCTCCAGAGCATGGCGCAGTGGTCAATCAACGTCGCCCTCGTCGCCGAGCCGTATTTTGTCCCCCCCGTGATGATTGGGTGGGGGACCTTAGCGGCTCGGTGGCGTTAATTTCGCTAGCCGCCGCCCGCACCCCGCCCTTCGAGAACATCTACCGAGGGCGGGGCTGCGTCGCAGCACTCATAAAGGATACGGTTGTGGTGGGTGGCTACTTCTCACCCAACCGTTCCCTCGCCGACTTCGAGGAGTATCTCCTCGAATTGAACGTCGTCGTCGCTCGCAGCCGTCCTCGCGTCATGCTCTTCGCCGGGGACCTCAATGCCAAGTCTACGGCTTGGGGTTCTCCGGCCACAGACGCTAGAGGCGAGCTGCTGGAGCAGTGGGCCGTTGAGAACGGCCTGCTCCTCCTCAATCGTGGGTCGGTACATACGTGCGTGCGTCAGCGGGGCGGTTCCATTGTGGACGTTTCTTTTGCGAGCCCCGCATTAGCACGCCGTATCCGAGACTGGCGCGTCGTCGAGGAGGTGGAGACGTTGTCGGACCATCGTTATATTCGGTTCGACGTCTCCGCCGAAACAGTCAGCTCCGACGCCCCGGTCCGAAGGGGCCCGATTGAGGGCGGTCCGCGTTGGGCCTTGAAAAGGCTGAATCGGGAGGCCCTCCTGGAAGCCTCCATAGTTCAGGCCTGAGTTTCAACACCTACCAGGCCTGACGATATCAATATGGAGGCCGATTGGTTCAGGGGGGCAATGACACAAGTTTGTGACGCGGCGATGCCTAGAGTCCGTAGAACATCTGGGCCACGCCGGGTGTACTGGTGGAGCGACACCATCGCGCGCCTGCGCAAGATTTGCGTCGCAGCGCGCCGCCAGTACGCCCGGTTTCGCAGGAGGCGTCGCCGCCCTCCCGATTTTACTGTCCGGGAGGCGGCATTGTACGAGGAGTACAGAGCGGCCAAGAACAACTTGAAAGAGGCCATCTGGCGGGCCAAGCAAGACGCCCGCCAGGAATTGCTGGAGACCCTCAACCGAGATCCGTGGGGGCGCCCATATTTGATGGTCAGGAACAAGTTACGTTCCTGGGCGCCCCCTCTAACGGAAAGTCTCCGGCCAGAGATGGTCGAAGATGTTGTGGCCGCTCTGTTCCCGTCGCGGGCGGAACACATCCCTCCGCCCATGACGGCACCGCCTTCCGAGGCAGCCAACGCGGACATAGACGACGTTCCCGAGGTGACTCGGGTAGAACTCCGAGCGGCGGTGTTGAGGATTAAAAACACCGCTCCAGGACCCGACGGCATTCCTGGCCGAGCATGGGTCCTGGCAATGGAGGAGCTCGGACCCCGACTGGGGAGACTCCTCACAGCGTGCCTTGAGGGGGGCCAGTTTCCACGAGCCTGGAAGACGGGGAAGCTGGTCCTCATCAGAAAGGCAGGGCGCCCGGCGGACAGCCCGTCCGCCTACCGGCCCATAGTGTTGTTGGACGAGGTCGCGAAGATCTTTGAACATATCATCGCGGAGCGCCTCGTCCACCACTTTACCACGGTGGGCCCGGATTTGGCGGACTCGCAGTTTGGTTTCCGCCGAGGGCGCTCAACAATAGACGCAATAACATCAGTGAGGAGTCTGGCGGACGAAGAGGTTTCCCGGGGCGGGGTGGTTCTGGCGGTGTCTCTTGACATCGCCAACGCTTTCAACACCCTGCCCTGGAGTTGTATTCGAGAGGCACTCACTTACCATCGAGTGCCTCCATACCTCCGCCGTATAGTCGGGGATTATCTAAGTGAAAGAAACGTGCTACGTCGTGCGGTGTTCCATAGGGGTCGGTCCTCGGCCCCCTTCTGTGGAACATCGGCTACGACTGATCCCGTCGCCGAGCCTACGTACCTTAGTGAGAAGGTATACGCCAGCTGCGAGATGACCCGAGGTACTCTTGCAGTCGCCGTGTTGCTGTAAGTCCTTGAAATTCATACTTACTTAACGTCGAAGCTATCCACTCTGTGTTCAGTGCCAGTGAAATTAAGTGATCAAATCTAAAAGTACCTAAAGAAAGTGATAAAGTGTTCATTGACTGCGATTAATTTTATTCGTCATGCTTTAGAATAATAGATCATAGAGTCTTATCGTATTGTTATTTTATTAAGCCGCTCAGTGTCGAGACCAGTGCAACATAAATTCCTTATCGCAATTCTTAGACTTCGCGTCTTATCTCTTGGTTTAATTAAATACCCAGGTGTGACATGCCTAAAGAGGAAGCAACTTTTACAATGTCTACCAAAGAATCAAAAGAAATTGACATTCATGTTTTGATAAAATTCATAAATAAGTTCGATGGTAACCGTGAAAAGTTAAATGCATTTTTAAATAATTGTCGAAACGCAATAAATCTCGCGAACCCGTCACAGCAAGATATCCTATTAAAATTTATTCTGAGCCAACTCGAAGGCCGTGCCGAAAGTGCATGTGCCATAAAAGATTTTGATACATGGCAACAATTAGAAGAATTTTTGAAATCCCAGTTTGGGGAACGAAAACATTATGCTGCACTGCTCTCCGACCTTCAAGGTTGTTACCAGTCTAATGCCGAAACGGTCAATCAGTTCGCTTTACGATTGGAATCATGTTTATCAAAATTATTAACTGAAATTAATATTTCTATACCTACGAAAAAGAAAGGTGAACTTGCTGGCCGAGTCGCTGCAATGCAGGACCTTGCGTTGCACACTTTTATCAGTGGATTAAATGCTCGCTTATCTACGGTGGTCAGATGTCGCGACCCAGAGACCTTGAACGACGCCATCAATTTTGCCATGTCTGAAGAAAAAATATTACAAAGATCACTTAAACGGAACACTCCTCTTCCTTCTAATAATAATAATCCATTTAGCCAAGGACGTTTACCCCAAAGGCAATTGCAACCAAATCGTGGCACAACTCAGCGTGATGTGAATGTTTCCAATAGGCCTAGTAACCAAGGACCTACCTTTGCTCCTCCAGTGTGTCGCTACTGTAAAGCAGTAGGCCACACTATTGATAACCGCCGAAAACGCGAATATAATAATAATTACAATAGACGATTTGGGCATCTACAAAATCAGCAATCAAATCAGCCATCGACTAGTTTTGCTAGAAATAATCAACCTGTTCATTCTGTTGACGTAGTCGATTATCAACAGGGCCCTGAGGATATTATTAACAATACTTTAAACGAGTAGTCCTACCCGTCCGGTATCGTGCGGGTATAGTAAACGGACAAACCGATACTAAAGCCTTACCTAATCAAATCACTGTTTCCAAATCGACCACTAACAAACAGGGTAACCAGCCCCAAATTCATAGTGGCCCTAACAAAATCGCTGTTTCCAAATCGACCACTAACAAACAGGGTAAACCAGCCCCAAACCTATAGTGGCCTTGACAAACAAAACTCTGATTCCGTTACCAATCCATCCCCGTCTCTATCGCAATGTAAATCAAAGTCGTGTCCTTCTTGCACCGTTCCTGAAACAGAAAATAATACATTTAAAACTTATAACATTACAACAAATTCTACAAAAAAGTACTTACCTTACGTAGAAGTGCTAACATCAGTTTCTAGTCGACCTCTTAAATTCCTCGTTGACAGTGGCGCTTCTATTAGTTTTCTGAAAATAAACGTTATTGAAAAAATGCCCCCAATTACTAATCATATTATTACTTTCCATGGTTTGGGGTCCACAAATAATCCAATGAATTCTTTAGGACATATTCTAATTCACTTTAACTCACTGAATCATCATTTTCATTTTTTTTTTTATATTTTATTGGCACACCAACAGCTCATAGGCATTACATTTAAAAGAAATACAGTATATAATACATATTATGCACTAGCCTATTCACTAATAACAGGTGTGAAACAGCATTTTCAAAAGAGCAGTACATAGAGAAAAGTTAAACATAATGTATATAAATTAAAAATTTGAAGGTACTTATAACTAAACACAAAATATTAAAATCTCATAAAAGTTCCACAATCTTATTTTTATAATGAACAATTATATGTTAAACATAATATGTCAAATTGGAAGCATGCAGCACTCAATATATTGTATTAAGTGCTGCGCGCCTCCAATTTGACACTGGATCAAAGTTAATATCAATGTTGTTTGATTGTTGACATGTATTAAAGCTGTTCATAATTTTATTTAATGGGGAAAATTTACCTATGTTAGTTCTACTATGACATAGTTGAAAAGTACGGGATCTGTTTACTCTACTATTAATCCTTGGCACAAAAAAATTGATACTGGCCAGCAGGTTTGGTTCCAAAATTTTACCATTAACAAGCCCATGGATAAATTTCATATCAAGGTAGGAGCGTCTTTTTTGTAGCGTGGTCATTTTAAAGTATTGCAGTCTAGCATCATATCCAGCTCTCCAAGGAATACCTCCGTTTTTACCATTTTCTTTATGTACCAAGTACCTTGTGAATGATCTTTGCACTCTTTCTAGACGGTCAATGTGAACTTGGTAAAACGGATTCCATACTTGGCTGCAATACTCGAGGTGACTTCTGACCAGTGCACAGTATAAAGTTTGCAGAGTCTTGATTCTTTTAAACCGTTTTCCTACCCGTTTGATTAACCCGAGCATCCTGTTAATATCTTTTATAACTTTATCGATATGACCAATGAAATCTAATTTGCTGTCCATTATTACACCCAAATCCCGTATACTATTAACCTCTTTTAAAACCTCGTTACATAGTATATATTCTGACTTTACAGTTTGCCTTTTTTTGGTGAATTTTATGTGATAACATTTACTAGCGTTTAATATCATATTATTTGCTTCACACCAGTTTCTAATATTTGCCAGGTCGGTTTGTAGAAGTTCAGCTTCTTTAGGAGAACTAACCGTCCTGCATAATTTTAGATCGTCTGCAAATAATGCACATTTCGAATTTTCAATGTGTTGAACTATGTCATCTATAAACATAATAAATAACAGAGGGCCGAGGTTTGAGCCCTGGGGTACCCCAGACGTGGCAGTGTAGGGTTCAGACGAGTAGCCGTCCTTAACAACAGTTTGTGTTCTACCTGATAGATACGATCGAATCCATAATAATAAGTCACCTGCGATGCCAAAATTATGTTCTAGCTTATGCAATAGTAAACTATGGTCAACTTTATCAAAAGCACTGCTAAAGTCCGTATAAACTGCGTCTGTCTGGAGCCCAGAGTCCATAGAACGAGCTATTTCATTCACAAAGCATAGTAAGTTCGTGTTTGTTGACTTTTCAACCACAAAACCATGTTGGAAGGGGGATATCATCTCTTTTACATGCCACGATAAATGGGGACATATAAGCGATTCGAAAACCTTTGAGAATATTGATAGTAGACACACTGGTCTGTAATTTTTAACTGAGCTATTATCATCTTTTTTATAGATAGGCACAACATTAGATGATTTCCAACAAACAGGAAACGTCGAGGAATTCAGTGACTTGTTAAATATTATTGTGAGGGGCAACGCAAGACTTTCTGAACACATTCTCACAAATAAAGGAGCTATGCCATCAGGCCCACTGCTTTTGTTGATTTTAATCCCCTTAAGTTTTCTCAAAACGGTAGCCTCCTCCAAACATACTTTTGTGATTGTATTAGAGCATGACATTTTTTCAGAAGTAAACATAGGTGGGCATGTAATTTGTGATTTCTGTGAGAATGTTGAAGAAAAATGAGCAGCAAATAAGTTACATATATCTGTGTGGTTATCAGCTTTTAAAGAATCAAGGTGCATGGTTAGTGGATATACAGTTTTTTTTATTTTTATGTTCTTTTATATAAGACCACAATAAATCTGGTTTAGTAATGATCCTATCCTCTATGGATGCTAGATAACTGTTGTAGTCTTTACGTATCTTTTTATGCACTCTTTCACGAAGTACTTCGAACTCAAATTGATCGCGTGGATTTTTGTTTTTTTTTGTATTTAAAACGTTTCCTATCTTTCTCGCGAATCATCTTAATCAGAGCAGGAGAGAACCATTTCGGGTATAACCACTGCCTTGGCCTACATTTTGGTACGTTTTGTTTTATAACTTCTTGTAAGATATCATAAAACAACGAAACCATATCGTCTACGCTGTGGGATGGTGACAGTTTTTCTTGCCAATTAATATTGTTTAGTTGACTATTTATACAGTCATAGTCCGCTTTATTATAATTATATGTACTAAATTGTTTTGGGTTTAAAGACCTGTCCCGAGTACATTTGGCGAGGCTAACTACAAGCTCTAATGGTGGGTGATGACTATCAATGCTGCATAAGGAACATATCGATTTTTTCAAAACAGGTCCTAAAAAGTTACTTAAAACTAGATCTAATGTCTTACCATTACAACATTTAATCCCTAATATAGACTTCCCATATGACGGTATAATTGGCAATGACTTATTTGCTTATTCTGATTGCAAAATCGATTATGTAGAAAATGTTCTAATCATAAATAAAATCAAACTTGCTTCAAAATTTTGTGAACCAACTTATACCATTCCACCTATATCAGAAGCGATTATTGAATGTTCTACGCTTAAACCCGAGATAAAAGAAGGTCTCGTCCTTAACCAGTACATAGCTGATTCACTCTTGACGGCAAATTGCATAGTAAAGGTTAAGCCTAATTCCCGAATAAATATATCCGTCGTTAATATCTCTGAATCTCCCATACATGTGAACTCAGACCAGAAAATAAAAATTATACCTTTAGATAAACCTGAAGAAAATACAATATTCCATACGTCACATTCCAAATTAAATCAAAATAATACCCTCAATCGAACTGAACAAGTTTTAAACCAATTACGAGCCTCCCATCTAAACTCTGAAGAGGCAGATGCCTTATACGATCTCTGTTCCACTTTTCCGATATCTTTCATCTTCCTGGTGACCATCTTACTACTACCGATGCTTTAGAACATGAAATTAATACTTCCACTTCCGTTCCAATTAATACCAAATCATACAGATTCCCAGAAGTGCACAAACAAGAAGTAGAATCCCAAATTACCAAAATGCTTGATGAAGGTATAATTAAACCCTCGATGTCCCCATGGTCTTCCCCCATTTGGATTGTCCCAAAGAAGTCCGATGCTTCAGGCCAACGCAAATGGCGCGTAGTAATATACTACCGCAAATTAAATGATATCACTATAGGTGACTCCTACCCAATTCCAAATATTTCAGAAATTTTAGATCAGTTAGGTAAATGCAAATATTTTAGCACGCTAGATCTGGCCTCTGGATTTCACCAAATTAAAATGGCAGATAAGGACGCACTTAAAACAGCTTTCTCAGTCCCGCAAGGACACTTCGAATTCACTCGAATGCCCTTTGGACTCAAAGATGCTCCTGCAACCTTTCAAAGACTCATGAATTCAGTCCTATCCGGCTTACAAGGCATCCAATGCTTCGTGTACTTGGATGACATTGTAATTCATAGCTTTGACCTTGACCTCCACATAAAAAACCTGTCAGATGTCTTTGAACGACTCCGTTAATTTAATTTGAAATTACAACCAGACAAGTGTGAATTCTTCCGTAAGGAAGTATCATATCTTGGTCACATTATTACAGATAAAGGTGTTAAACCAAATCCCGAAAAAACAAAAGCTGTATCCGAATTTCCGTTGCCTAAATGTCCTAAGGACATAAAACCCTTTTTGGGTTTAGTTTCATATTATCGGCGTTTCATACCCGACCCTCACCCATCTCTTAAAGAAAAATATCCCGTTCAATTGGCAAAACGAACAACAATTAGCCTTCGAAAGTCTAAAACAAGCCCTAGTTTCCGCTCCTATTTTAGCTTACCCCGATTTCAGTCAACCATTCGTCCTAACATGTGACGCATCAAACTTTGCAATCTCAGCTATACTATCTCAAGGTCCAATAGGCAATGACCGTCCTATCGCATATGCATCACGAACCCTTAATAAGGCCGAAAGTAGTTACAGTGTAACTGAAAAAGAATGTTTAGCAATCCTTTTCGGAACTAAAACCTTCAGACCGTATTTATACGGCCGTCGATTCAAAATTGTTACTGATCATCGCCCACTTAAATGGTTATTCAATTGCAAAGACCCCGGTTCAAAATTAGTGAGATGGAGACTCAAACTTGAAGAATATGATTGCGAGATTGAATACAAAAAAGGAAAAATAAATAGTAATGCTGATGCTTTGTCGCGATTCCCTGTTCATCCAATAACTGACCTTCAACCCTCTACTAGTGGTGCGAATAATCCTAGCCCAGAATCAGAAATTCCCCAAGAAGTCCTTGACGAGTTAATTGACCTAGGCGCACTAGATGCTAGCCCTTATGACACACAAAACGTAGATATTGACTTACCGACACCTCCCACTCCCACTGATTCTCCAAACTCCTCTCCTCCTATAGAAATACCTGAAACGAACGAGAGAGCAAACTCCTTATAGTTCCAATAACGAATAAGTATTCAGATTTCCTAAAATCTTTTTCGAACAAAGACGAGACATATAACACTCAAATCACAGAACATAACGAAACCTTATTAAAAAGTAAAACTAAAACTATTGTTATCCCTGTATCAATAGACCTTGACGAATCAAACCCTTACCTTCAAGACATCCTCTCTGACTCGGAAGATCCAAATAAGTAGTATCCTACAGGAAGAAAGGGAACTTTACTCATTTAGAAAATTAGAATTAAAAGGAAAGACTTACTACCTAATATTTACAAAGGTCAATTATTTCGATAACTGCACATATCCTGAAATCTTTAAAACGTTAAAAGGTGTAAGAGACGACATTATTCTTAGTGGTGATATCAATGAAATAGCAATATCAGACTTTAAAAACACGTTTGAAAATGACTCTTTTGTCAAAATTTACGGTATGCTCTTGTATTTATTTAACAATACTAATATTAAAGTCACACATCACAATACTATTATATACCCTGTACCTTCAGTAATTTCCAAAATCCTCAGAGAAAATCATGATATTCCCATAGCAGGACACCTCAGTTCAAACAGGAATTGGGGGTCCTTCGGGGCCCCGCTTCCACCCCGTTCCTGTACGGCTCCTTTTGGGGTCTTGCGGGGACACTTGGGTGGACGGGCTCGCTTCCTGCGCCTTTTGTGGGTTACGGGCATGGTCGAACTCCGGCCACCGTCCGGTCAACGCGTTAGCAGGGGGCTTTTTGGCCTCCTGCCCGCGGGTCTTTGGACTAAGAGGGAGGAAACCTCACTAAAAAGTTACCAAAGAGTGGCGTTTGCGCTGCTTGTCTCCGCGGGACTCCACCCGCGGGGACTGTTGACGGGCGGTGTCGCCTCCTGCGGCGCCGCTCCTTTGCAGTGTCCCTGTTGGGCACTGCCTTCACGTCCCTCCCGGTACTCCTCTGGTCATCAGAGGGGACACGGGACGAGACATTGACGGGCTTGGTGTGTACTCACCCTACCGCCAAGCAGACAGCGGGGTTGTCTTTCTTCTTCCGTCTTCGGACGCCTTTTTATTTTCAAAATTTTTGATTTTGTTTCGTTTTGTTTTTGTTTTGTTTAATTTACGTTTTATTTTTTCTCTTTTATTTTACTTTTATACCTTATATTTTACCTTTTGTTTTTGTTTTCATTTTACAATTTCAGTTTTTCTCTCTTTTCCCTTCTTTCGTTCTTCCCCCCCCCCACCCCGATGTCACCGTCAACCCAATCTCGTAATCCCGTAGTTTGCAGTGTCTGTGGTCACGTCTCGCGGCTGTCCACGGGACCGAGGGTCTTGGCTTACGCTTGCTGTTTCCTGTAGAACCTACCTGGCATAACTAACTACCCGGTATTATTTACATTCTTATTTTATAGGGAAGCTTTCTTTGCGTTCCTTTAACAATTTTTCTTACTTTATAATTTACCTATGTACATATTTTATAGAAACATCTATAGAATTGTGCATATTTGCTTTAACTATTTCTCTTGTTTACCATTTTTACGACTTTTTTAAGGAAACTAATAAGCTTGTCCCTGTCCTTTCCTACCATAATTTTCCCTACTGTATACCGGGTGATCTCTACCCCCAGTGCCTGCTTCAGGTTCTCGCGATCCACAGCATGAACAGGGCAGCAAAACAGGACGTGCTCAACCGATTCAGCCTGGATGGGGTCACAAACGCACGATGGATTCTCCTTACACTTGAAACGGGTCAAGTATTCTGAGAATCCACCGTGCCCCGTCAACGCCTGTGTTATGATCCCATCCAGGCTGAGCTTCCTAATCGTCGTGTACGCAGCCACCGCATCCGGGAAGAAGATCTTAGTAGTAGCAGCTGTGGCACCGGTGGTGTATCTCCGATTCCATTCATCAAGCGTTCCCAAACGAATGTAACGCTTGATGAATGAAATCGGGCACAAGTCGTAATCCGGGGCCCCCCTGCTATCGAGTGCGGCCTCTTTGGCGAGCTGATCCACTCTTTTGTTGCCCTCAAACCCTGCGTGCGCTTTGATCCAGAACAAGTTTACTATCTTGTTCTGGCGAGAAATGGATCTTAAGTTCTCTCTTGTTTCTACCGCTAGAGGATGAAGGCAATCGTGGTTTTTCACTGCCTGCAAGGCCGCCATCGAATCGCTGAAGACCCCGAATGACGACGCCGCGCTCTTCCGAATCTCCCCAGTCACTCTGCATATCGCCAGGAGTTCCGCTTGGTAAACTGTGCAGTAATCTGGTAGCGCCAACTTGCGAGCGCGTATCTCGGCACCGTTTGTCCAAATGGACAACGCGGCTCCGACGCGCCCGCCGATCTTACTCCCGTCCGTAAACACACTGACGTCCGGGAGGTTAGGTTAGGTTAGGTTAGGTTAGGTTAGGTTAGGTTAGGTTAGGTTAGGTTAGGTTAGGTTAGGTTAGGTTAGGTTAGGTTAGGTTAGGTTAGGTTTTTTTTTTTTTTTTTTTTTTTTTTTTTTTTTTTTTCTCCTACCGCCGCTGTTAGTCGGCGCCTATTCTTAACCTAATTCTCTTTGTCATACCAGTTCTCGCTCTTATTCCTCTCGCACTTTCATTCCTCATACTGTATCTTTCTTGCATTCTTTCATCATACTTTCCCATTATGGGGGGATACCCATAGATTACCTATTCTGTACTTTCTTTTATTTTTAACTTACTTATAACTATGTACACGGGAGGGCGTAGGGGTTTTCATTTTTATTTGTTCCCATTTTTATTTTCACTTTACATTTATGTCTTAAATCTATTTACTTAATCTATTACATTGTGTGTCTTATTATATTAATTCTTATCTAGTTATTTATCTAATTTCTTATACTATTTACATTCTTACTTTTAGGGAAGCTTCTTTGCGTTCCTTTAACATACTTTCTTAACTTTATATTATGCCTATGTACATATTTTATAGAACCATCTATAGAATTGTGCATATTTACTTTAACTATTTCTCTTATTTACCATGTTTACCACTTTTTTAAGGAAACTAATAAGCTTGTCCCTGTCCTTTCCTACCATAATTTTCCCTACTGTATACCGGGTGATCTCTACCCCCAGTGCCTGCTTCAGGTTCTCGCGATCCACAGCATGAACAGGGCAGCAAAACAGGACGTGCTCAACCGATTCAGCCTGGATGGGGTCACAAACGCACGATGGATTCTCCTTACACTTGAAACGGGTCAAGTATTCTGAGAATCCACCGTGCCCCGTCAACGCCTGTGTTATGATCCCATCCAGGCTGAGCTTCCTAATCGTCGTGTACGCGGCCACCGCATCCGGGAAGAAGATCTTAGTAGTAGCAGCTGTGGCACCGGTGGTGTATCTCCGATTCCATTCATCAAGCGTTCCCAAACGAATGTAACGCTTGATGAATGAAATCGGGCACAAGTCGTAATCCGGGGCCCCCCTGCTATCGAGTGCGGCCTCTTTGGCGAGCTGATCCACTCTTTCGTTGCCCTCAAACCCTGCGTGCGCTTTGATCCAGAACAAGTTTACTATCTTGTTCTGGCGAGAAATGGATCTTAAGTTCTCTCTTGTTTCTACCGCTAGGGGATGAAGGCAATCGTGGTTTTTCACTGCCTGCAAGGCCGCCATCGAATCGCTGAAGACCCCGAATGACGACGCCGCGCTCTTCCGAATCTCCCCAGTCGCTCTGCATATCGGCAGGAGTTCCGCTTGGTAAACTGTGCAGTAATCTGGTAGCGCCAACTCTCACGAAACTGAGACCAATTGGCTTTTCTGCTATTAAAGACGCGTGTAGTTCTTCTAGTTTCCGCTTGTTTTGGCTTTGCCAACCTTATTTCAAACATTATAGCGTTGTGGTCCGAGCAGATCGCGTCCTCTTCCACCCTCCAGTCCACGATGAGGCCCAGCAGATCCGCAGAGCATGCCGTCACGTCGACATAGCTTGTGAGGGTCCTAAGGCCCCTCACGGTGTCAAAAGTGGGGGTATTTCCCTCGTTGAGGACCTGCAGACCCGTTTCGTGGAGCATACCGACGAAGTCTTCCCCTCTGCTGTCGGTTTCCGGGCTACTCCACCAGGCACTCTTTGCATTGGAGTCGCCACCAATTATGATCCTATGAGGGCCCAGAGTCTCAGCTATCTTTTTGAGCTGCTCCAGGTGCGGCCCAATCGGTGAGTTTGGTTCGAAGTAATACGAGACAGCCACAATATGCGAGGTGCCAGTCCTTATTCTCACCACTACGATGTTCCTGGTGGTGAGATCCGGGCATTGGGAGACGGTTAGTCGGCTGTCGAAGACAGCTATCGCTGCCTTGTTGACTCCGTCCCCCGGCTCCTCAGACTGGTAAATTCGGACACCCGCGTGCTGTCTCATTCTCCCCGTGCCTCCGATGTACGGCTCCTGAAGCAGCGCAAAGGACACTTTTCTTCTGCTCGACTCCAATAGAAGCTCGTACGTCGCCAGTTCTTTTCGCTGTAAATTCGCTTGTACGACGGAGTGTATCTGCTGGGTCTCTGAGCTCGTTGTTTCGCCTGGTACAACCTTAGCAGTACGCCACAGAGGCTCGAGCTAGTCCGTCCCACCTCCTACGCACCGGACACTCTTCGCTAAATGCGTTGTGTGCTGTGTCGTCCAGTTTAGCTCGACTGCAGTTGCAGCAGGAGGGGAGCGAACCAGCGATCCAGTCTGGGCATACCGCCTAGACATGTGGCCCCCCACAGTGGCTGCACTTCACAGACGCTTCTTTACAGAAGCGCCGTCCGTGACCATAGCCAAGGCACAGGCTGCACTGGACCAATGGAGATTGGTCCTGCACCCGTACGCGCTGGAGATCCACATGGAGAGCCCCTAAGTCCATTGCCCTGCGCCAAACTTGCGGCGACGTCTCCACGATGACGTCTACAGTGTGCGGGTTTTTATTTCTGCGTCGGAATTTAATTTTTAGACGAGTATCCTCCTCGCCGAGACCACGAAAAACGTCCCCATTTTGGTTCCGGAGTGCTCTGGCCACGTCCTCATCAGAGTTGATGGCCAAGACTCCCCTGAGCACCAATAATGGGTCTTTGTTTTTGGCGTCCTCCGCGACCAGGTAATCGCCTGCTTTCATAATTCTGTCTTTCAACACGGCTCTTTGCTCACGTGTTCTGCACCCTAAAACGATTCGCCTATCTTTAATTTTGCGGAGCCTGTCAACTGTGACCCCTCCCTCTTTGGCGTTTACTACTTCTCTCACCCTATTAAGTACGTCCTCGCCTGTCTCCTGGTCGTCCTTTGAGGCGATGATGATCGAGTGTAGCGCCGAGCTCTCTGGGACCTGTCGTCCGGGACAGCTCGCCGCCACACTCGCATACGTCCTTTCGCTTTTAGCCTCAGCCAGGAGCCCGCTCAAATGTTTTATTTGCTCGCCGTTCTCTTTAAGGAGAGCGGCGTGCTCGTCTGGTTAGGTTAGGTTAGGTTAGGTTAGGTTAGGTTAGGTTAGGTTAGGTTAGGTTCTTCTCGGGGCGGCAGCAGGATTGTCACGACTGCTGCCCAATCTCGGGGGGCCAACCGCCTCCTGCCGGAGGCTCTACGAAGGAGTCGTGCAGTCCATGGCCCTTTATGGGGCCCCGATATGGGCGCACGACCTGACGGCCCACAATATCACGGCGCTTCGCGCACCGCAGCGCGCCATGGCCGTCAGGTTGATACGAGGCTACCGCACGGTCTCCTTCGAGACAGCGAGCCTCCTAGCCGGATCACCGCCCTGGGATCTGGAAGCTGAGCTGCTGGCGTCACTCTATACATGGCGCCAGCAAGCTCTGGAGCAGGGCGAGAGACCGGCGCACCGTGAAATCGAGGCGCGTCGGTCCGAGCTCCGCCAGATCCTAGTGGCGGAGTGGAAGGCACGACTTGTGCACCCCAGCGCCGGGCACGCCACGATAGTGGCGGTAAGTCCCGTGGTTGATGAGTGGTTGGAGAGACGTCACGGCGTCCTCACCTTCCGGTTGACTCAAATCCTTACCGGCCATGGTTGTTTTGGCCGGTATTTGTGGAGGATAGGCCGGGAGGAAACGCCCGGATGCCACCATTGTGGCAGCAGCCGCGACCCTGTCGAAGACACGGCGTTGCATACTTTGGCGGAATGCCCAGCCTGGGCATCGCAGCGCCGTGATCTGGTCGCGGCTCTCAATACGGTTGTCCTCTCGCTCCCGGCCGTAGTTCTGTCTGTGGTCCGGAGTGAGAGGTCTTGGAACGCCGTCGCCTCTTTCTGCGAAGCAGTCATGCTGAGCAAGGAGGCGGCGGAGCGGGAGAGGGAAATACATCGCCCTCTCCCCAACCGTAGGTCCGGGCGTCGGGGACGTCGAACTAGAGACGACCTCCGACCACCGTAAATTTATTGCCTGCGGACGGTGAGCGCTGGGGCTGCTCCCTGTCCGCCAAAAGGCGGGAGGCGGCGCGTGTCCTCGCCGCCTCCCAAGTAGCTTTGTGAGGTGATGGATGCCAGAAGTTTGATGTATGCAAGAAGTTTGATGGATGATTGCGAGATCATAACGAGACGGGGCCCGCCAACACAAACGGCGGGCCAATCCCGGGCGGGGTCGCGAGAAAGTATGCAATCCGCGAATCGCGTGACCCCGCCAACACACGGGACCCGTAGGGACACCGCGGTGGTTTTTAGTGGGTATGCCCCGAACGCCTGTAGGGGAGAGCCTCCACATACCTCCTCCGCCAGCCCCAAGCCCAGCCGTTCTAATGGCTGGTTTGGCGGAGTTGAGATGACTCATAAGGAGAGTTTCCCACCGTAGTGAACAAAAAAAAAAAAAAAAAAAAAAAAAAAAAAAAAAAAAAAAAAAAAAAAAAAAAAAAAAGGTTAGGTTAGGTTCCCCCCCGTGGGATCTCCACCTTGTCGTGGTGGGGGGGCTCAGTAACCGTGGATTGCTCACCCGCGGTGAAGCTAAGAGGGATCCAGGAGGGGACGCTCCGCGTGGGCTTGGAGGGGCCTGCGCAGGATGCGTCCAACGGTGCGGGTGCGGGGGACAGTTCTGTCTGTCTCTCGCAGTCGGGTGCGGTCGCGGGAGGAGAGGCGTGTCGGTGTTGCGTTGCCGCGCGCCCTATCTCTCGCGACCAAATGGGGGCGCACCATTTGATGCGTCGCGGTGGGGCCGCAGAGGAAGAGGAGATGCGGTGTTGCGTTGCCGTCCTCCCTATCCTCTGCGGCCGCTGGGCGTTTTGGCGGCGGAGTCCAACACCTTAATCCGTCGCCAAGGGGGTTTTGTTCGGGGCCCGCCTGACCATCTGGCGGGCCAATACCCGTTGGAAGGTGGCGACGCGTGCTTTGGTGATGCCCCACCCTCCGACATACGGGTACATGGCGGCAGTCGAGGTGGTTTTTAGTGGAAACACCACATACTCCGGCTCTTATTTCCCCCAAGAGTCGGAGATCCGAAGGGATTTTCCACCTCGTAAAACAAAAAAAAAAAAAAGGTTAGGTTAGGTTAGGTTAGGTAACAAGAGGAGCTCCGCGCTGCAATTCAGAAGCGGGCCAGTACTGACGCACCGGAGAAGACCTCGGAGGATTTGGTTGCCCTCCGAAGAGACATGGTCCTGATGAGGCAAAGTCTCTCTGCCCTGGAGGGCAGAATATTAAGTCCTCCATTGGCGAGCCGGCAAGCGGCCCAACAACCGCAGCCGCCCCCGCAGCCACAGCCGCAGCCGTCAACATCATACGCGGCTGCAGCGGCTGCGCCACGGCAGAATCCGGCGCCCAATAAAGCCGTGGCTAATCAGGCCCCAAAGGGCAAGAAGAGGGGCCAGAAGAAGGCCCAGCCCGCTCCTGCTGCCCAGCAGACCAGCGCGCCAGCGACCTCCGCACCCGCAGCTTCCCGACCTGACGGCTGGCAGACCGTCGGAGAGAAGCAACAAGCGGCGAAGGTAAGAAGAAAGGCGAAACAGAAAGAAAAGAAGGCGGCGAAGAAGGCGGCAAAGAAGCTCCGCACCCCCAGCTCCACTGCAGTGGTATTAACACTGCAACCTGCAGCGTTGGAGCGGGGGACCACCTACGCGGAGCTTTTAAAGAAGGCGCGTGGGGCTATCGACCCCAGCCAGCTTGGCATTACGACGGGTCTGCGGTGTAAGATCACCCAGACCGGGGCCCGCCTCATCGAGGTGCCTGGGGCCGGTAGCGCCCAGCAGGCTGACGCACTGGCTTCAAGCCTCCGCCAACTCCTTCCGGCGGAGGATGTCAGAATCACCAGGCCCCAAAAATGTGCAGAAGTTCGAATCGGGGGCCTGGATGATTCGATTATTATCGACGAGGTGGTTGCCGCGGTCGCCAAGGCTGGGGAATGTCCCCCGGAGCAAATCCGGTGCGGCCCGATTCGTCCGGGCCGTGCCGGTATGGGCACGGCCATAGTCACCTGCCCAGTGGCTGTGGCCAAGAAGTTGGCCGACGGCCGTCGCGTTTTGATCGGCTGGGTGTCGGCGCAAGTGCGGCTCCTGGAGCCGAAACCGCAGAGGTGCTTCCGCTGCCTCAGTGGTGGCCACGTTGGTGCAAAGTGCACCTCTGCGGTCGACTGCAGCGGCCGCTGTTTTAGATGCGGCCAGCCCGGCCATTTGCCCGGCAGTTGTGAGGCCCCACCGCACTGCGTTTTGTGTGCGGCGGCGGGCAAGCCGGCCGATCATAGAGCCGGCACAAAGAGTTGCGCCGCACCCAAGAAGAAGCAGGGTGCAAATGACGGCCAATCGGCCAACAAGAGCGCCACTTCCGTGGCCAATGAGGCGTCAGGCGGCACGCCAGATATGGATGTCCAGTAATGGCTCCATATTTACGCCTACTTCAGGCGAATATAAACCACTGCGCCAGGGCTCAGGATCTTCTTCTCCAGAGCATGGCGCAGTGGTCAATCAACGTCGCCCTCGTCGCCGAGCCGTATTTTGTCCCCCCCCGTGATGATTGGGTGGGGGACCTTAGCGGCTCGGTGGCGTTAATTTCGCTAGCCGCCGCCCGCACCCCGCCCTTCGAGAACATCTACCGAGGGCGGGGCTGCGTCGCAGCACTCATAAAGGATACGGTTGTGGTGGGTGGCTACTTCTCACCCAACCGTTCCCTCGCCGACTTCGAGGAGTATCTCCTCGAATTGAACGTCGTCGTCGCTCGCAGCCGTCCTCGCGTCATGCTCTTCGCCGGGGACCTCAATGCCAAGTCTACGGGTTGGGGTTCTCCGGCCACAGACGCTAGAGGCGAGCTGCTGGAGCAGTGGGCCGTTGAGAACGGCCTGCTCCTCCTCAATCGTGGGTCGGTACATACGTGCGTGCGTCAGCGGGGCGGTTCCATTGTGGACGTTTCTTTTGCGAGCCCCGCATTAGCACGCCGTATCCGAGACTGGCGCGTCGTCGAGGAGGTGGAGACGTTGTCGGACCATCGTTATATTCGGTTCGACGTCTCCGCCGAAACAGTTAGCTCCGACGCCCCGGTCCGAAGGGGCCCGATTGAGGGCGGTCCGCGTTGGGCCTTGAAAAGGCTGAATCGGGAGGCCCTCCTGGAAGCCTCCATAGTTCAGGCCTGGGTTTCAACACCTACCAGGCCTGATGATATCAATATGGAGGCCGATTGGTTCAGGGGGGCAATGACACAAGTTTGTGACGCGGCGATGCCTAGAGTCCGTAGAACATCTGGGCCACGCCGGGTGTACTGGTGGAGCGACACCATCGCGCGCTTGCGCAAGATTTGCGTCGCAGCGCGCCGCCAGTACGCCCGGTTTCGCAGGAGGCGTCGCCGCCCTCCCGATTTTACTGTCCGGGAGGCGGCATTGTACGAGGAGTACAGAGCGGCCAAGAACAACTTGAAAGAGGCCATCTGGCGGGCCAAGCAAGACGCCCGCCAGGAATTGCTGGAGACCCTCAACCGAGATCCGTGGGGGCGCCCATACTTGATGGTCAGGAACAAGTTACGTTCCTGGGCGCCCCCTCTAACGGAAAGTCTCCGGCCAGAGATGGTCGAAGATGTTGTGGCCGCTCTGTTCCCGTCGCGGGCGGAACACATCCCTCCGCCCATGACGGCGCCGCCTTCCGAGGCAGCCAACGCGGACATAGACGACGTTCCCGAGGTGACTCGGGTAGAACTCCGAGCGGCGGTGTTGAGGATTAAAAACACCGCTCCAGGACCCGACGGCATTCCTGGCCGAGCGTGGGTCCTGGCAATGGAGGAGCTCGGACCCCGACTGGGGAGACTCCTCACAGCGTGCCTTGAGGGGGGCCAGTTTCCACGAGCCTGGAAGACAGGGAAGCTGGTCCTCATCAGAAAGGCAGGGCGCCCGGCGGACAGCCCGTCCGCCTACCGGCCCATAGTGTTGTTGGACGAGGTCGCGAAGATCTTTGAACATATCATCGCGGAGCGCCTCGTCCACCACTTTACCACGGTGGGCCCGGATTTGGCGGACGCGCAGTTTGGTTTCCGCCGAGGGCGCTCAACAATAGACGCAATAACATCAGTGAGGAGTCTTGCGGAGGAAGAGGTTTCCCGGGGCGGGGTGGTTCTGGCGGTGTCTCTTGACATCGCCAACGCTTTCAACACCCTGCCCTGGAGTTGTATTCGAGAGGCACTCACTTACCATCGAGTGCCTCCATACCTCCGCCGTATAGTCGGGGATTACCTAAGTGAAAGAAACATCATCTACCCGAGTCATCTCGGTATTAGTCGGCGAGTTATGTCGTGCGGTGTTCCACAGGGGTCGGTCCTCGGCCCCCTTCTGTGGAACATCGGCTACGACTGGGTGCTGCGCGGTACGCTCCTCCCTGGCGTGGGTGTCACTTGCTACGCCGACGACACCCTCGTCACTGCGAGTGATAAGACGTACCGGGCGGCGGCTATAAGGGCGACCGCTGGGGTCGCACAAGTCGTTGGAAGGATCCGGCGTTTGGGCCTAGAGGTGGCCCTCTCTAAATCCGAGGCCATTTGTTTCCACGGGCCTCGGAAACGGCCACCCGCAGGGGCCCACATTATGGTAGGAGGGGTCCGCATCGGCATCGGGACGAGCCTAAAATATCTGGGGCTCGTACTCGATAGCCGATGGGATTTCCGTGAGCACTTTAGACGCTTGGCCCCCAAACTTCTAGGGGCAGCAGCAGGATTATCAAGACTGCTGCCCAATCTTGGGGGACCAACCGCCTCCTGCCGGAGGCTCTACGAAGGAGTCGTGCGGTCCATGGCCCTATATGGGGCCCCGATATGGGCGCACGACCTGACGGCCCACAATATCACGGCGCTTCGCGCACCGCAGCGCGCCATGGCCGTCAGGTTAATACGAGGCTACCGCACGGTCTCCTTCGAGACAGCGAGCCTCCTAGCCGGATCACGCCCTGGGATCTGGAAGCTGGGCTGCTGGCGTCACTCTATACATGGCGCCAGCAAGCCCTGGAGCAGGGCGAGAGACCGGCGCACCGTGACATCGAGGCGCGTCGGTCGGAGCTCCGCCAAGTCCTAGTGGCGGAGTGGAAGGCACGACTTGTGCACCCCAGCGCCGGGCACGCCACGATAGTGGCGGTAAGTCCCGTGGTTGATGAGTGGTTGGAGAGACGTCACGGCGTCCTCACCTTCCGGTTGACTCAAATCCTTACCGGCCATGGTTGTTTTGGCCGGTATTTGTGGAGGATAGGCCGGGAGGAAACGCCCGGATGCCACCATTGTGGCAGCAGCCGCGACCCTGTCGAAGACACGGCGTTGCATACTTTGGCGGAATGCCCAGCCTGGGCATCGCAGCGCCGTGATCTGGTCGCGGCTCTCAATACGGTTGTCCTCTCGCTCCCGGCCGTAGTTCTGTCTATGGTCCGGAGTGAGAGGTCTTGGAACGCCGTCGCCTCTTTCTGCGAAGCAGTCATGCTGAGCAAGGAGGCGGCGGAGCGGGAGAGGGAAATACATCGCCCTCTCCCCAACCGTAGGTCCGGGCGTCGGGGACGTCGAACTAGAGACGACCTCCGACCACCGTAAATTTATTGCCTGCGGACGGTGAGCGCTGGGGCTGCTCCCTGTCCGCCAAAAGGCGGGAGGCGGCGCGTGTCCTCGCCGCCTCCCAAGTAGCTTTGTGAGGTGATGGATGCCAGAAGTTTGATGTATGCAAGAAGTTTGATGGATGATTGCGAGATCATAACGAGACGGGGCCCGCCAATACCAACGGCGGGCCAATCCCGGGCGGGGTCGCGAGAAAGTATGCAAATCGCGAATCGCGTGACCCCGCCAACACACGGGACCCGTAGGGACACCGCGGTGGTTTTTAGTGGGTATGCCCCGAACGCCTTTAGGGGAGAGCCTCCACATACCTCCTCCGCCAGTCCCAAGCCTAGCCGTTCTAATGGCTGGGTTGGCGGAGTTGAGATGACTCATAAGGAGAGTTTTACCACCGTAGTGAACAAAAAAAAAAAAAAAAAAGGTTAGGTTAGGTTAGGTTAGGTTAGGTTAGGTTAGGTTAGGTTAGGTTAGGTTAGGTTAGGTTAGGTTGGGGTGCGTGTCAGAAACCTCCGCGTGGTGCACCCCGGGCAACGTGAGTAGCAAGTTGCTACTCGCGGCTAATTCTGACAGTGGGCGGACGGTGGGTCGAACTCCGACTACCGTCCGGTTACCAACGCGTAATCCCGACTCTTTCGGGACCGCGGGTCTTCGGGCTGCGAGCAAGACAAGCTCTCTAAAAAATCACCCGGAATTGGGGGTCCTTCGGGGCCCCGCTTCCACCCGTTCCCGTACGGCTCCTTTTGGGGTCTTGCGGGGACACTTGGGCGGGCGGGCTCGCTTCCTGCGCCTTTTGCGGGTTGCGGGCATGGTCGAACTCCGGCCACCGTTCGGTCAACGCGTTAGCAGGGGGCTTTTTGGCCTCCTGCCCGCGGGTCTTCGGGCTGCGAGCAAGACAAGCTCACTAAAAAATCACCCGGAATTGGGGGTCCTTCGGGGCCCCGCTTCCACCCCGTTCCCGTACGGCTCCTTTTGGGGTCTTGCGGGGACACTTGGGCGGGCGGGCTCGCTTCCTGCGCCTTTTGTGGGTTGCGGGCATGGTCGAACTCCGGCCACCGTCCGGTCAACGCGTTAGCGGGGGGCTTTTTGGCCTCCTGCCCGCGGGTCTTCGGGCTGCGAGCAAGACAAGCTCACTAAAAAATCACCCGGAATTGGGGGTTCTTCGGGGCCCCGCTTCCACCCCGTTGCCGTACGGCTCTTTTTGGGGTCTTGCGGGGACACTTGCGCGGGCGGGCTCGCTTCCTGCGCCTTTTGTGGGTTGCGGGCATGGTCGAACTCCGACCACCGTCCGGTCAACGCGTTAGCAGGGGGCTTTTTGGCCTCCTGCCCGCGGGTCTTCGGACTAAGAGGGAGGAAACCTCACTAAAAAGTTACCAAAGAGTGGCGCTTGCGCTGCTTGTCTCCGCGGGACTCCACCCGTGGGGACTGTCGGCGGGCGGTGTCGCCTTTTGCGGCGCCGCTCCTTTGCAGTGTCCCTGTTGGGCACTGCCTTCACGTCCCTCCCGGTACTCCTCTGGTCATCAGAGGGGACACGGGACGGGACATTGACGGGCTTGGTGTGTACTCACCCTACCGCCAAGCAGACAGCGGGGTTGTCTTTCTTCTTCCGTCTTCGGACGCCTTTTTATTTTTAAATTTTTGTTTCGTTTTGTTTTTGTTTTGTTTACCTTACGTTTTATTTTGTGTCTTTTATTTTTACTTTTATACCATTTATTTTACCTTTTGTTTTTGATTTATTTTACAATTTTAGTTTTTCTCTCTTTTCTCTTCTTTCGTTTTCCCCCCCCCCCTGCCCCGATGTCACCGTCACCCCAATCTCGTAATCCCGTAGTTTGCAGTGTCTGTGGTCACGTCTCGCGGCTGTCCACGGGACCGAGGGTCTTGGCTTAACCGCCCGGACCGCGTGCAAGGTAAGCACTATAAAAATCCCCTAATCCTAAGTTGCTGCCGCACGGCGAGAGGATGCATGGCTGACAGGGAGGTCAGTTCCTAGTGCGGCCCCCTCAGGGCATCAGCCGCCGCCCTTGAGGTATTAGGCTTACCCGGGTATAGCGGGATCTCTGCCCGGGTGGACGTTTTATTTCTCCCGCACTCGTGGGTTTAATTATGGATGCATTAAATACAAACCAAACCTCTATACCGAAGTCGGTCGACGAACCGGAAACTCGCACGCCCAGTGATGCGGGTTCCAACGATGAGCGCTCAAAAGCGCTGAAGGAGCAAGAGTTGGAGCTGTCCGAGTCAGACAGCTCAACCACAAGCCTCATGAGCGTCCGCAGCGCCAGTGAGGAAAGCCCCAGTCGGGCATTGCGGAAGCGCCCTCACTCGGGGCCAGGTTCAGCCTCGAGCGATGACTCGACGAGGCGACGTCAAGTGAAGACGCGTGGACGACCGCCCACCCACGGAAATTACGTGGGTCTGGGCAAGGCTCGCGAGGAGCTCGCAGCCGCTAAGCGGCGCGAAGAGCTCCTCAAGCGTGACGAGGAGGAAGAAAGGCGCATTGAAGCGGCCACAAAAAAGGTGTCCGCTTCAAGAAGCTCGCGCCTCTCAGAGACTTCTGCCTCTGAGGGAGAGCCGGAAGACGCTACCGCTACAGATCTGCGGTCACGTCTCAAAGACGCCTTGGAGGCCATCACGATGGTCTCCAAGATATCTAAGGGACTGAAAGGGACCTCCCAAAAGTCCCTTAAGGAGTCGGTGGCAGCAATAGCTGAAATTGCGGACGTTCTCCTCGGTCGCACAGCGTCTGAGGAGACCAAGAAGCTCCAGGCGGAGAACACCCGCCTCGCCACCGAAATCGCGGCACTCAGGCGTGAGCAGGAGGAGCTCCGTGTCGCGTTCCAGAGGCGCGCGGAAGTCAATGCGCCGGACAAGGCCACGGAGGACCTAGCTGCCCTCCGCAAAGAGATGGCCCAGATGAGGCAGAGCCTCTCCGCCCTGGAAGGCAAATTATTAATAAGGCCCCCAACGGCGAGCCGGCAAGCGGCCCAACAGCCGCAGCCGCCCCCACAGTCGTCTACGCAGCCGTCAACATCATATGCGGCTGCAGCGGCTGCGCCACGGCAGGCCGCGACTCAGGCGCCCAATAAAGCCGCGTCTACTGAGGCCCCAAAGGGCAGGAAGAGGGGCCAGAAGAAGGCCCAGCCCACCCCTGCCGTTCTGCAGAGTGCTCCTGCAACCTCCGCTCCCAAAAAGGATGGCTGGGAGACTGTTGGCGCCAAGCAAAAGGAGGCGAAGGCCAAGCGAAAGGCCAAACAGAAGGCCAAGAAGGCGGCAAAAAAGGCAGCCAAGAAGCTCCGCACCCCCAGCTCCACTGCAGTGGTACTAACGCTGCAACCAGCAGCGTTGGAGCGGGGGACCACTTACGCGGAGCTTCTAAAGAAGGCGCGTGGGGCTATCGACCCTACTAAGCTGGGAATAACGGCGGGCCTCCGGTGTAAGATCACACAGACCGGGGCCCGCCTCATCGAGGTGCCTGGGGCCGGTAGCGCCCAGCAGGCAGACGCTTTGGCCTCGAGCCTCCGCGACCTCCTCCCAGCGGAGAACGTACGTGTCTCCAGGCCCCAAAAGTGCGCCGAGGTGCGAATTGGGGGCCTGGATGACTCAATAGTGGTTGAGGAGGTTGTTGCCGCCGTCGCCAAGGCCGGGGAGTGTCCCCCGGACCAAATCCGGTGCGGCCCAATTCGTCCGGGCCGTGCCGGTATGGGCACAGCCATAGTCACCTGCCCCGTGGCTGTGGCCAAGAAGTTGGCCGATGGCCGTCGCGTGTTAATCGGCTGGGTGTCGGCGCAAGTGCGGCTCCTGGAGCCGAAACCGCAGAGGTGCTTCCGCTGCCTCAGTGGTGGTCACGTTGGTGCAAAGTGCACCTCTGCGGTCGACTGCAGCGGCCGCTGTTTTAGATGCGGCCAGCCCGGCCATTTGGCCGGCAGTTGTGAGGCCCCGCCGCACTGCGTTTTGTGTGCGGCGGCGGGCAAGCCGGCCGATCATAGGGCCGGCACGAAGAGTTGCGCCGCACCCAAGAAGAAGCAGGGCGCAAAGGACGGCCAATCGGCCAACAAGAGCGCCACTCCCGTGGCTACTAAGGCGTCAGGCGACACGCCAATGGATGCCGAATAATGGCTCCATATACGCTACGCCTACTTCAGGCGAATTTAAACCACTGCGCCAGAGCTCAGGATCTTCTTCTCCAGAGCATGGCGCAGTGGTCAATCAACGTCGCCCTCGTCGCCGAGCCCTATTTTGTCCCCCCCCGTGACGATTGGGTGGGGGACCTCAGCGGCTCGGTGGCGCTAATTTCGTTAGCCGCCGCCCGCACCCCGTCCTTCGAGAACATCTACCGAGGGCGGGGCTGCGTCGCAGCACTCATAAAGGATACGGTTGTGGTGGGTGGCTACTTCTCACCCAACCGTTCCCTCGCCGACTTCGAGGAGTATCTCCTCGAATTGAACGTTGTCGTCGCTCGCAGCCGTCCTCGCGTCGTGCTCTTCGCCGGGGACCTCAACGCCAAGTCTACCGCTTGGGGTTCTCCGGCCACGGACGCTAGAGGCGAGCTGCTGGAGCAGTGGGCCGTTGAGAACGGCCTGCTCGTCCTCAATCGTGGGTCGGTACATACGTGCGTGCGTCAGCGGGGCGGTTCCATTGTGGACGTTTCTTTTGCGAGCCCCGCACTAGCACGCCGTATCCGAGACTGGCGCGTCGTCGAGGAGGTGGAGACGTTGTCGGACCACCGCTATATTCGGTTCGACGTCTCCGCCGAAACAGTCAGCTCCGACGTCCCAGTCCGAAGAGGCCCGATTGAGGGCGGTCCGCGTTGGGCCTTGAAAAGGCTGAATCGGGAGGCCCTCCTGGAAGCCTCCATAGTTCAGGCCTGGGTTTCAACACCTTCCAGGCCTGACGATATCAACATGGAGGCCGATTGGTTCAGGGGGGCAATGACGCAAGTTTGCGACGCGGCGATGCCTAGAGTCCGTAGCACATCTGGGCCACGCCGGGTGTACTGGTGGAACGACACAATCGCGCAGTTGCGGCAAATTTGCGTCGCAGCGCGCCGCCAGTACGCCCGGTTTCGCAGGAGGCGTCGCCGCCCTCCCGATTTCATTGCCCGGGAGGCGGCATTGTACGAGGAGTATAGAGCGGCCAAGAATAATCTGAAAGAGGCCATCTGGCGGGCCAAGCAAGACGCCCGCCAGGAATTGCTGGAGACCCTCAACAGAGATCCGTGGGGGCGCCCATATTTGATGGTCAGGAACAAGTTACGTTCCTGGGCGCCCCCTCTAACGGAAAGTCTCCGGCCACAGCTGGTCGAAGATGTTGTGGCCGCTCTGTTCCCGTCGCGGGCGGAACACATCCCTCCGCCCATGACGGCGCCGCCTTCCGAGGCAGCCAATGCGGACATGGACGACGACGTTCCCGAGGTGACTCGGGTAGAACTCCGAGCGGCGGTGTTAAGAATTAAAAACACCGCCCCAGGACCCGACGGCATTCCTGGCCGAGCGTGGGTCCTGGCAATGGAGGAGCTCGGACCCCGACTAGGGAGACTCCTCACAGCGTGCCTTGAGGGGGGCCAGTTTCCACGAGCCTGGAAGACGGGGAAGCTGGTCCTCATCAGAAAGGCAGGGCGCCCGGCGGACAGCCCGTCCGCCTACCGGCCCATAGTGTTGTTGGACGAGGTCGCGAAGATCTTCGAGCATATCATCGCGGAGCGCCTCGTCCACCACCTTTCCACGGTGGGCCCAGATTTGGCGGACGTGCAGTTCGGTTTCCGCCGAAGGCGCTCAACAATAGACGCCATTAGATCAGTGAGGAGTCTGGCGGAGGAAGAGGTTTCCCGGGGCGGGGTGGTCCTGGCGGTGTCTCTTGACATCGCCAACGCCTTCAACACCCTGCCCTGGAGTTGTATTTGTGAGGCACTCAATTATCACCGAGTGCCTCCCTACCTCCGCCGCATAGTCGGGGATTATCTTAATGATAGAGGAATTATCTACCCGAGTCATCTCGGTATTAGTCGGCGAGTTATGTCGTGCGGTGTTCCGCAGGGGTCGGTCCTCGGCCCCCTTCTGTGGAACATCGGCTACGACTGGGTGCTGCGCGGTACGCTCCTCCCTGGCGTGGGTGTCACTTGTTACGCCGACGACACCCTCGTCACTGCGAGTGATAAGACGTACCGGGCGGCGGCTATAAGGGCGACCGCTGGGGTCGCACAAGTCGTTGGTAGGATCCGGCGTTTGGGCCTAGAGGTGGCCCTGTCCAAATCCGAGGCCATTTGTTTCCACGGGCCTCGGAATCGGCCACCCGCAGGGGCCCACATTATGGTAGGAGGGGTCACCATCGGCATCGGGACGAGCCTAAAATATCTCGGGCTCGTACTCGATAGCCGATGGGATTTCCGTCAACACTTCAGACGCTTGGCCCCCAAACTTCTCGGGGCGGCAGCAGGATTGTCACGACTGCTGCCCAATCTCGGGGGGCCAACCGCCTCCTGCCGGAGGCTCTACGAAGGAGTCGTGCAGTCCATGGCCCTTTATGGAGCCCCGATATGGGCGCACGACCTGACGGCCCACAATATCACGGCGCTTCGCGCACCGCAGCGCGCCATGGCCGTCAGGTTGATACGAGGCTACCGCACGGTCTCCTTCGAGACAGCGAGCCTCCTAGCCGGATCACCGCCCTGGGATCTGGAAGCTGAGCTGCTGGCGTCACTCTATACATGGCGCCAGCAAGCCCTGGAGCAGGGCGAGAGACCGGCGCACCGTGACATCGAGGCGCGTCGGTCGGAGCTCCGCCAAGTCCTAGTGGCGGAGTGGAAGGCACGACTTGTGCACCCCAGCGCCGGGCACGCCACGATAGTGGCGGTAAGTCCCGTGGTTGATGAGTGGTTGGAGAGACGTCACGGCGTCCTCACCTTCCGGTTGACTCAAATCCTTACGGGCCATGGTTGTTTTGGCCGGTATTTGTGGAGGATAGGCCGGGAGGAAACGCCCGGATGCCACCATTGTGGCAGCAGCCGCGACCCTGTCGAAGACACGGCGTTGCATACTTTGGCGGAATGCCCAGCCTGGGCATCGCAGCGCCGTGATCTGGTCGCGGCTCTCAATACGGTTGTCCTCTCGCTCCCGGCCGTAGTTCTGTCTATGGTCCGGAGTGAGAGGTCTTGGAACGCCGTCGCCTCTTTCTGCGAAGCAGTCATGCTGAGCAAGGAGGCGGCGGAGCGGGAGAGGGAAATACATCGCCCTCTCCCCAACCGTAGGTCCGGGCGTCGGGGACGTCGAACTAGAGACGACCTCCGACCACCGTAAATTTATTGCCTGCGGACGGTGAGCGCTGGGGCTGCTCCCTGTCCGCCAAAAGGCGGGAGGCGGCGCGTGTCCTCGCCGCCTCCCAAGTAGCTTTGTGAGGTGATGGATGCCAGAAGTTTGATGTATGCAAGAAGTTTGATGGATGATTGCGAGATCATAACGAGACGGGGCCCGCCAACACCAACGGCGGGCCAATCCCGGGCGGGGTCGCGAGAAAGTATGCAAATCGCGAATCGCGTGACCCCGTCAACACACGGGACCCGTAGGGACACCGCGGTGGTTTTTTTTTTTTTTTTTTTTTTTTTTTTTTTTTTTTTTTTTTTTTAGTGGGTATGCCCCGAACGCCTTTAGGGGAGAGCCTCCACATACCTCCTCCGCCAGTCCCAAGCCTAGCCGTTCTAATGGCTGGGTTGGCGGAGTTGAGATGACTCATAAGGAGAGTTTTACCACCGTAGTGAACAAAAAAAAAAAAAAAAAAAAAAAAAAAAAAGGTTAGGTTAGGTTAGGTTAGGTTAGGTTCCCCCCCGTGGGATCTCCACCTTGTCGTGGTGGGGGGGCTCAGTAACCGTGGATTGGTCACCCGCGGTGAAGCTAAGAGGGATCCAGGAGGGGACGCTCCGCGTGGGCTTGGAGGGGCCTGCGCAGGATGCGTCCAACGGTGCGGGTGCGGGGCACAGTTCTGTCTGTCCCTCGCAGTCGGGTGCGGTCGCGGGAGGAGAGGCGTGTCGGTGTTGCGTTGCCGCGCGCCCTATCTCCCGCGACCAAATGGGGGCGCACCATTCGATGCGTCGCGGTGGGGCCGCAGAGGAAGAGGAGATGCGGTGTTGCGTTGCCGTCCTCCCTATCCTCTGCGGCCGCTGGGCGTTTTGGCGGCGGAGTCCAACACCTTAATCCGTCGCCAAGGGGGTTTTGTTCGGGGCCCCGCCTGACCATCTGGCGGGCCAATACCCGTCGGAGGGTGGCGACGAGTGCTTTGGTGATGCCCCACCCTCCGACACACGGGTACATGGCGGAAGTCGAGGTGGTTTTTAGTGGAAACACCACATACTCCGGCTCTTATTTCCCCCAAGAGTCGGAGATCCGAAGGGATTTTCCACCTCGTAAAAAAAAAAAAAAAAAAAAAAAAAAAAAAAAAAAGGTTAGGTTAGGTTAGGTTAGGTTAGGTTAGGTTCCCCCCCGTGGGATCTCCACCTTGTCGTGGTGGGGGGGCTTAGTAACCGTCCCCCCCGTGGGATCTCCACCTTGTCGTGGTGGGGGGGCTCAGTAACCGTGGATTGGTCACCCGCGGTGAAGCTAAGAGGGATCCAGGAGGGGACGCTCCGCGTGGGCTTGGAGGGGCCTGCACAGGATGCGTCCAACGGTGCGGGTGCGGGGGACAGTTCTGTCTGTCCCTCGCAGTCGGGTGCGGTCGCGGGAGGAGAGGCGTGTCGGTGTTGCGTTGCCGCGCGCCCTATCTCCCGCGACCAAATGGGGGCGCACCATTCGATGCGTCGCGGTGGGGCCGCAGAGGAAGAGGAGATGCGGTGTTGCGTTGCCGTCCTCCCTATCCTCTGCGGCCGCTGGGCGTTTTGGCGGCGGAGTCCAACACCTTAATCCGTCGCCAAGGGGGTTTTGTTCGGGGCCCGCCTGACCGTCTGGCGGGCCAATACCCGTCGGAGGGTGGCGACGAGTGCTTTGGTGATGCCCCACCCTCCGACACACGGGTACATGGCGGAAGTCGAGGTGGTTTTTAGTGGAAACACCACATACTCCGGCTCTTATTTCCCCCAAGAGTCGGAGATCCGAAGGGATTTTCCACCTCGTAAAACAAAAAAAAAAAAAAAAAAGGGGCTTAGTAACCGTGGATTGGTGACCCGCGGTGAAGCTAAGAGGGATCCAGGAGGGGACGCTCCGCGTGGGCTTGACGGAGGCCTGCGCTGGATGCGTCCAAAGGGGCGGGTGCGAGGGACAGTTCTTCTGTCCCTCGCAGTCGGGTGCGGTCGCGGGAGGAGAGGCGTGTCGGTGTTGCGTTGCCGCGCGCCCTATCTCCCGCGACCAAATGGAGGCGCACCATCGTTGCGTCGCGGTGGGGCCGCAGAGGAAGAGGAGATGCGGTGTTGCGTTGCCGTCCTCCCTATCCTCTGCGGCCGCTGAGTGTTTTGGCGGCGGAGCCCAACACCTTCATCCGCCGCCAAGGGGGTTTTGTTCGGGGCCCGCCTGACCATCTGGCGGGCCAATACCCGTCGGGGGGTAGCGACGAATGCTTATGCGAATCCCCACCCTCCGACACACGGGTACATGAGGAATACGGGTTAAAAAAAAAAAAAAAGGTTAGGTTAGGTTAGGTTCCCCCCCCCGGGGTGCGTGTCAGAAACCTCCGCGTGGTGCACCCCGGGCAACGTGAGTAGCAAGCTGCTGCTCGCGGCTAATTCTGACAGTGGGCGGACGGTGGGTCGAACTCCGACTACCGTCCGGTTACCAACGCGTAATCCCGACTCTTTCGGGACCGCGGGTCTTCGGGCTGCGAGCAAGACAAGCTCTCTAAAAAATTACCCGGAATTGGGGGTCCTTCGGGGTCCCGCTTCCACCCGTTCCCGTACGGCTCCTTTTGGGGTCTTGCGGGGATACTTGGGCGGGCGGGCTCGCTTCCTGCGCCTTTTGTGGGTTGCGGGCATGGTCGAACTCCGACCACCGTTCGGTCAAAACGCGTTAGCAGGGGGCTTTTTGGCCTCCTGCCCGCGGGTCTTCGGGCTGCGAGCAAGACAAGCTCACTAAAAAATCACCCGGAATTGGGGGTCCTTCGGGACCCCGCTTCCACCCCGTTCCCGTACGGCTCCTTTTGGAGTCTGGCGGGAACACTTGGGCGGCGGAACATGAGGAAAACGGGTTGGTTTTTAGTCAGTAAGAGTCTGACAGTCCCCTTCGTCCTTCCCCCGGGGCGGAGGGACTCCATGAGGATTTTCCAACCCGACACCAAAAAAAAAAAAAAAAAAAAAAAAAAAAAAAAAAAAAAAAAAAAAAAAAAAAAAGAGTAAGGTTAGGTTAGGTTAGGTTAGGTTAGCAGCAGGCCCTTTCCTGCCCCTCCCCTTGGCGAAGCCCTTGGAGTACCTCCTACAGGGAGTATTCATGACCATTTCATGTTGAAAGAGAACAATTTTTTTGATGTTATTATGCCTATGAAATAGACTCCATGACACCTGATGTTAAGCAATCAGAGTTCTATAGTGTAGAGTTATCATCACCATAACCTAAAAAATACATTCTTTACTTTCCCTTATAATTTGCTATATCTTGTTAAGCTAAGGACCCTAAGCATTTCATAATTACCTAATAAAGATAATTTCAAGTGGATTCTTGCACTTATTACTGACAGAGAGGATCTTGGGAGATAGACTGATAGATAGGTAGAGGAATAGACGATCAACAAAGCTTAAGTACATAAGTATAACGGTTTCATTTTACCCTTCTAGATTGGAACTCTATTAATACGAC
Organism: Euclidia mi; assembly: GCA_944739405.2. Taxonomy (NCBI): domain Eukaryota; kingdom Metazoa; phylum Arthropoda; class Insecta; order Lepidoptera; family Erebidae; genus Euclidia; species Euclidia mi. The sequence goes on along the minus strand of OX123188.2, from coordinate 99,923 downwards.
TTAGCGGCCAAAAAACGAACAATGAAAGAAAAAAAAGACAAATAGTCATTGCAATCAATAGTCATTTAATTCGCTCTGTTCGATATTTTTGTCTATGTTGTCCCTCTATTTTAACACCTATAAATATTATAACAAACACACATAATACCTAGACATGCATAAATGAACTGAAAATGTTACACTTACCTAGGTACATACCTGATTTGTACTTTAGTACATATACCTATATCGATGGTAGCCATATTATGTATAAAAACATTTAATTATAAAATTAAGTATGTAAGTATTGCATACATACATTAAGATTGAAACTCAAAGTGCCTTACATAAAATACTTACCTACTAGTTGTAGTGATAAGCACCTCAATACCTTAATCGTAAAGAGGTTTATGTAAAGTTCGCCATTTACTAAAGTAACACAGCTGCCGTAAAAGGCTGTGTTTTCGTCAAAGTTGTGCGGGGTGGCTGAACTCCAACTGGACTGTGTGTGAATGAAATATATTCATCAATACGAGTAGTAGGTATCACTTCATTTTTCTAGCCTTGCTCAACTTACGGCCATTTTCGAACTATAGATAGATCTGTAGATTTTAGATTCGTTTTTGACAGGTTTTGACATAAGCTCCATACAAAATATGTGAAACACAAATCTAAAATCTATAAAGATCTATCTATAGTTCGAATATTGAAAATGGCCGTTAAATAACACAATTAGGAAATTAGAATTGAGCTTCAAAATCAGCGGAATCCAAAACTAATTTCGAATCCGTATTTACTCTATTAGGAGTGAAATAATACAAACCTTCTCCTTTGGCACCTTCATTTACTATGTAAAATGATTTTTGCTCATTTTTTACCCTCCCTGACCGTCTCCGTGGTCCAGTGGATAGCGTATGCGACTGCTGATCGGAGGCCCCGGGTTCAATTCCCGGATCGGGCAAAAGTGTTACTGGGTTTTTCCGAATACTCAGTAGCAGCCCGGAGTCTGGTGATGTGCCCCGTAAGTAACGGCAATAGGCTCGCCCCCTATTACGTGGGGCCTAAGAATTCATGGCGAAATGTGGGTGAAATATTTAAGTACACCTCTGTCTGCCCCTTCGGGAATACAGGCGTGAGACTATAAATAAAAAAAATATATGCATCGGCCGCAACATAATGACACATATTAACGGTTAGCAGCTAATTACGTAAAAATCTACTTGCTTCTTGCTTCTGACGCCACATGCCAGTGTAAACTACTCTCTCTTAAATTAGTATCTAATAATAAAAAGCTTGCAACAATATGAAAGTAAATCCCATGCTATTGGCACGACGCGATACAGTTTTCAGTTCGTATTAAAAATAAAGTCCTGTTGGTGAAAGTCGTCCTCATACACACCGCTTAGTTACCACCCATCTCTTCTCCATATGCAGCCTGAGATAAGTTCTCAGCGGTGGCTATAGGTAAGTAGGTGAGCACCATTAAAACGTCGTTAACATACGTGCAGTTAACACATCTAACACATATAACGCAAGTAGACCGGAGCGGCACTCTAGTCGATAAGAGCCTGCACTTGCTCCGAATACTAAGTTACAACTACGTATTAGCAACACGCGTGTACGCTGATTACAGATGACCTACATGTGGCGCTGTTTTCACATGATTCTGGCGTAGGTAGTAGATCTTAAGTGTTCTAGTATATAAGATTTATTTCGTGTAAATCATAAATGACTTTTTCACCACAGCAGCTCAAACATGCCGCTTTTGCTGCGAGACAACAGTGAACAAAACGCGATTTTGATTCGAGCGTGAGGCAAAGTAGCTTTTTAATTTTTCAATCTTCACTGCCACGAATTGACATTGTTCAGCCACAAATTTGAAACATTCGAATTTTACTGTGCTCTGTCTCTTCCACATGCATATAAAAAGTGAGTGAAAGAAAAAAAACCCCTTCGAATTCGAAATTCGATTATGGAATTCGACCTCAAAGAAAACACCTACGGCAACGCAAAAAAAAAAGATATTTGTAAAAAAGAAACTACTTTTTCATCACAGCAGCTCAAACATGCCGCTTTTGCTGCGAGACAACAGTGAACAAAACGCGATTTTGATTCGAGCGTGAGGCAAAGTAGCTTTTTAATTTTTCAATCTTCAGTGTCACGAATTGACATTGTTCAGCCATAAATTTGAAACATTCGAATTTAACTGTGCTCTGTCTCTTTCACATTCATATAAAAAAGCGAGTGAAAAAAAACAAACTCCTTCGAAATTCGATTTTGGAATTCGACCTCAAAGAAAACACGTTCGGAAAGGCGTTATACCCTAAAATTTAAAAATATACAAATATCTTTATATTATAAAAAAAAAAGGTTAGGTTAGGTTAGGTTAGGTTAGGTTAGGTTTTTTTTTTTTTTAATGGCACCCGTAATCACAGGGTGTTGAGCCCAGTTCCTCCGACGTAGTCGAAGTCCTTTTAAATCGCCTTTCATTCGTCTCTTTCAGATAGCACCTTGGATGGGACAGTTGGGTCACTTTAATATTGAATTCAGTATAAATTTCCATACAATTTTCTTAAGCTATCTTAAATTCTAGTTTGAAAAAATATATAATCTTATTTAAATATAATCATCAATAATAAAATACAGCAATAATAACATTTCAAAATTATACTTAGTATTACTCTTGTGCGCAAGTGCTGCAGAGCAGGCTGCGCACAAAAAGACTTTTCAGGGTGTCGGAAGGTCATATTTTACCAAATAGGATTCTACACCCTGCTCTATCTATTTCTGCGCACAACCCGCTCTACAACACCCGTGCAGTACAAAAGGAACCTGTCCCTGGTTTCTGAATTAGCCATAAGAGAGTGTAGGGTGTCCTCTCTTATGGTTTCACCCATTTCCGTCTCTGCTTCACATCGTGCTACTCCGTGGATGGGACAGTGGCAGAGTATGTGGGGAACCGATTCCACGGCGCCCGGCTCACATGGACACGACGGGTTATCCTTACACTTGAAACGATGCAAGTATTCGGAGAACCCGCCGTGCCCAGTTAACAATTGGCTCGTCACGCTATTTGTTGGTATTTTGCGAACAATCCTGTACGCATTACAAGCGTCAGGTAAAAAGAGCTTGGTTATCGAGGCTGTCTCGCCTTCCCGGTATCTCCTGTTCCATTCCTCAAGCGTGCCCTGACGAATGACGCGCTTGACGAATGATACAGGGCAAAGGTCGTAGTCGGGTTTTTTCTTCAAGTTTCTCGCGGCCTCCTTCGCGAGCTGGTCGGCTCTCTCATTTCCCTCCAACCCCGCGTGTGCTTTAATCCAGAACAAGGAGACATCCTTGTTCTGAAGAGTACATTTCTTCAGAATGTCCCTTGTCTTTACCGCTAGGGGGTGAAGGGAGTCCCGGTTGGTAACGGTAAGGAGAGCCGCCATGCTGTCGCTGTAGATCCCAAAACTGTTTTCTTTACTCTGCGAGACAACCCCGATCGCCCTACTCAAAGCCAGTAGTTCGGCCTGGTAGACGGTACAATATGATGGCAGGGCAAACTTGAGGGCATCGGTCTCGGTCTCACCATTCCACACGGATAGCGCAGCACCGACCTTGCCCTCAATTTTGCTGCCATCGGTGAAGATTTTGACCACGTAGTCGCTATGATTACTATATTGTTCATCGTCTACCAAGGTCCCGAACTCCAGGCTGGCGCGCTCCGCGGGATGTGGTGCGTTTATTGCAGGGATCATCCGCTCGACCTCCCTGTCCCCGAGCCATGGCTTGGGGTCGCCCCTCTTGGCTTCGAACAATGAAGCCACCTCGCGCACTCTGAGGTCCAGAGGGAGCATTCCCGCCAGTATAAGAGCCGAGTTCAGGGAGACCGTGCGGTAGGCCCTGCACAACTTTTGCGCAAATCCGCGCTGGACTATACCAAATTGTTTGCGCACGCCCAGTTTACTTGCAGCTGGGTACCAAGCACTTGCCGCATACAGGATTGTTGGCTCAACCGCCGCTGTGTATATAGTGCGGATTATCTCGGGGTGCAGTCCCCAGCTAACCCGAGCGGTCCTAGCTAATTTCTTATAGATGCCTATCGCTTTTCTGCAGACGTTCGTAACGTGCGTGTTAAATGTAAGTTTACTGTCTATTGTTAGACCCAGTATTTTTATTTCTTGTGCAGTGTTTATATGTGTGCTACCCATGCTCAGCGTGGTGTATCGTACTTTAATTTGCGGGTTATAACCATAGCTGATGTTTTATGCGGAGCAAAGTTGAGTTTATTTCGGATACCCCACGCTTGAACATGGTCGAGAGCGGGGTTGGCTTGTCTCTCGATATCCTGGGCCGTCTCACCATCGAAAACTAGCACGACGTCGTCTGCAAATGCCTGCACATAGTCTCCGCGCTCGACGAGCTGCTTGAGCAGTGGGTCTAAAATCAGGTTCCATAGTATAGGACCACCGATCGACCCCTGGACGCAACCTTTACTGGTGGCTTTAGTGTGTTCTTCGCCAGCGTACCTGACCCGCACCTCTCGGTCACTAAGGTAACTGCTCATGACCCGCTGTAGGTATACCGGGCACTTTTCTTCTGCCAGTCTGACCTTGATGGCTGGCCACCATGCGTTGTCGAACGCTCCCTCTATATCCAGGGACACTAGAGCAACTATACGCTTCTGCGTGAGTTTATTGCGGATGTGTTCCATCAGGGTATAGAGGGAGTCCTCGGTACTTTTCTGGGGCATAAAGCCGTACTGGCGGGTACTCATGCCCGGCAGTAGGTGATGTTTCAGTCGGGCGACCAGCATTTTCTCATACACCTTGCCCATGATAGGCAAAAGTCCTATGGGCCTATATGACTTTGGCTCGGTGTATGAGTCCTTACCGGGTTTCCTAAGCGCGATAACCGTTGCGCTTTTCCAGATCTTCGGAAAAAGTTGGTGCGTCAGGCACTTGTTGAGCAGGTTTAGGAACACGGGTTTATTGCACATCACGGCTTGGGTGCAGATGTCAGCCGTGAAGCCGTCGCCCCCCGGTGCCTTCTTCGGATTGAAGGACAGGAGCGAACTCATCAGCTCCCCCTCCGTGAACGGGAGCACATATCCACTATGGGCATCCTCGTTCAGTTGCCGGGCTTTTGTGCGTGTATTTGTGTGTTCGCTACTGTCATTCTCCATACCGTCCTCGGGGTAGAAGGTCTCGGCTAAGAGCTTGACTGACCCTTTGGTGTCCAATGGCTTACCGTGATGCGTTAGTGGGAGATCTTCTTCTCGGTCAGTAGCTCTATTTAGGACACGATAAATCCCCTCCCACATTCCCTCTCTGTCCTGTTTCCCACAGAACTCCTTCCAACTTTCGGCTTGGGCACGCCTTACCTCCGACTCATATTTCTCTTTATGTTCCAGGTACAGCGCGACGACCCGCTCTCTGCGGACTGGAGCTGCGTTCTTTATCCGACGTCTCCTGGTGTTGACCTCCTTTTTCAGTTTGGTAAGATTCTCCGACCACCATGGCATGGTAAGTGTATGTTTGTTCTGTTTTTTAGATATAATTTTCTCGCAAGTATCGCTAATAATTTGGGTGTATTTTTCAATGGCCTGTTCTGTTTCTGATCTAGTGTTAATTTTTTCTATTTCTGCCTCGGTCATGCACTTTCCCTGAAGCAATTGTGTCATTTCCTCACGAAATTTACACCAATTCGCCTTCTTCGTGTTGTATTTCCGGGTAGTTCGTTTAATGTGCATGCCTTGGGATTTAGCTAGTTTAATGTTGAATACCATGCCATTGTGATCGGAGCTTACGAGGTCTTCGTCAACTCTCCATCCGTCGACTAAGTCCAGCATGTCAGTCGTGCATACTGTAATGTCCACATGGCTGCAGTACCGTATTCCACCACGGATGGTGTCGAAGGTAGGCACGTCACCCTCGTTGAGGATATGCCAGCCGAGCTCACCAAGCGTCCCCATCAACTCCGCTCCCCTAAGGTCTTCGTTGCTGCTGCCCCACCATACGCTTTTGGCATTAGCGTCTCCTCCGAAGACCAGCCGTCTTGGCCCTAGTTTACCTCCTATGTTCCTCAGTTGTTCGAGGTATGGCGTCAGGGGTTGGTCTGGTTCAAAATAAAAGGATGCCATCGTGATACTCCAGACCTGAGTACGAATCGTTAGTACCAAGAGGTTCTCTGTGCTGAGTTGAGGATGTTGGATTACATCTAGATCCGGATCGAATATCACGATGGCAGCCTTGACGGTGCCTCCTCTTGAGTTTTGGAAAACCCTTACGCCCTGGTAGCTTCTCATACATTTAGTATTCCCGACATAGGGTTCTTGTATAAGGGCTATTGCGGTCTTGCGTTTGACGGCTTCGAGCATCAGCTCTTCGGTCGCCAATTTCTTCCGTTGCAAGTTTGCCTGCAGCACTGCGTATTTTGCACTAGTTATTCTACCTGGGAGGACCTCAGCAATACGCTACAGAAGCTCTAGCCAACCCATCCCACTTCCTGCGCACTGGGCATGTGTCGCTAAAAGCATTATGAGCCGTGTTTTCGGCTTTTGCGCTTGCACAGTTACAGCAGGAAGGGGACGTGCCGGCTAGCCATTCTGCGCACTTTGCCTTCGTATGTGGGCCTCCACAGTGGCTACATTTTTCCACCGTTTCTTTGCAGTGCCGCCTACCATGCCCATAGCCCAGGCACATGCTGCACTGAAGTAGCGGCGACTGGTCCGTGACCCTGACCCGTTGGAGGTCGACATGCAGGGCCCCAAGTTCTATTGCCCTTCGCCATACTAGTGGCGACGTCTCTACAATGACGTCTGCGGTATGCGGGTTTCTATTGTTGCGCCTGAATTTAACTTTCAGGCGACAGTCCTCCCCGCCGAGACCGCGAAAAACATCCACATTCTGGTTCCGGAGCGCTCTGACCACATCCTCGTCAGAGTTTATGGTCAGGACTCCTCTGAGCGCCAGTAACGGGTCTTTATTTTTCGCTTCCTCCGCGAGCAGGTTGCCGCCTGCCTTCTCAATTTTTTCTTTAATAGCCGCTCTCTGTTCTTCAGTCTTACACCCTATGACTATCCTCCTGTCTCTAATTTTTCGGAGTCTCTCCACGTTCACACCTCCCTCTTTGGCGTTTACCGCCTGCCTCACACTGTTGAGGACATCCTCTCCTGTCTCTTGCTCATCTTTAGAGGCAATGATCAGCGAGTGCAGCGCCGAGCCCTCCGGGACCTGAAGTCCGGGACGGCCCGCCGCGACACTCGCATATGACCGGTCACTTTTGGCCTCTACTAGGAGCCCACTAAGATGTTTAAGTTGAGCTCCGTTCTCTTTTAAAAGAGCGGTATGTTCCTCTAACTTTTGTAAAAGCTCGCTACTGTCCACTTTCGCGGGAGTGGGCGGAGGCGGTAGCGCTCCTACAGCTGGTTTTGTAGGCTTATTTTGAGGACCTGATGTTTCGGCCTCTTTTACCAAGTAGTACAGTCTTTCGACAGCGTAAGTTATCTCCTGCTTTATTTCATTCTTTGTGTTCTTTGATAAACTCAGCTGCATCTTGGCTTTTTGCAACATCGCCTTAGCTTCCAGCGTACGGCTGGCGTAGGCCACTGCAGATGAGCCGCTCGTGGGCGGCATCGTTTCCGCCTGCTGCTTCGATGCTGCACTAGTACCGGCTGGCTTTTGTACCGGTGGAGATGTTGCCGTACTTGCTTCGTACTCCTCTATACTTTTTCGTACCTCGCCTGACTTGCTGACTTTAGAGGGCACGGCCCTCTTGAGTGGCTGTTTCGGCGGCGAGGTCTTTTTGGTAGGAGGGGTGCTAAACATTGTAGTGTGTGTGGTGTTGTTTGTACAGTGTAAAATAAATTAAATAAAAATTGAAATTGGAATAAATAAATTGAGATATGTAAATTGAATTATTAAAATGTAAATAAATGCAAAGAAGGGATAAATTTAAAAAAGGGGAGGTAAAAGGTCCCCTTGTCAATGGCTAAACACAAAAGGCGAGTTTAGCCTGTCAGGTACATAAGGTAGTCTTACCTAGTCTGTTTCAATAGGTCTAGATTTTTGCCCAATAGGGGCCGTTAGGTATGTCCCGTAGGACTGGTCTAATTAGCCTCTAGGCTATAATCCACTCTATGTGGTGGTTATACAATTAAAAAGTCAAAACAATAGAAAATAAAAATAAAAGTCAACAAATACAAAATTACGAATAATAAAAACAAAAAAATAAAAATTTGGTAGAGACACCGGCTCTACTTGTCCGTGAGACGATAAAATTTGTCTCTTTTAGTTGTCAGGCCAAATTTAGGCGTTCAGGGGCAAGAAATCTGGCTTCCACACTGAAAATTCCTCCGGACTCTACGTAGAGTCGTTTGGACCACTCTACTGTGTAGAGCTCGTCAAGCCCGTTCAGGCAACACCAAACACGGCCCACCTAACCCAAGGGGTTCCGGAGATAGGGCGCTCCAAAGATTTGATTAATCAATTGATTAATTGATTAATCAATGATTAATGCGCTGTATCTCCCGAACCAAACCTCCGAACAACACCGTGTTTGGGCTTTTCTGAAAGGGCTCGGCGAGATCCACCAGGATTTTCAGGTTTCAGGCCTGAAAATTTATTGCCCCTGAAAACGCCTGAAAACGTTGTAGGCACGTGGATGGTGGCCCGCCAAGACCCCGAGCACAAACCCGGAGCTCCTAGGTCCACCCGTCTCGGAGCTATGGCCTGATGAAGTTTGCCAAGATGGCGGCCGAGCTGTCAAACTCCCTTTTTAGGGTGCTATAACTCCGCGACGGAAAGGCCGCGAACCGTCGAGTTTGGGCTCGGCGTATTCAGCGTAACCTGCCCTATCCACCGAACCCACTTTCAGGCTCCTGAAAATTTCAGGCTCCAATCCGCCTGAAAAGCGGTGCGCGGGGTAGTACACGGCTCCTTGAGCACTGCACCGAAAACCCCGACTTTCCCCGACCTATAGTCTCGGAGATACGGCGCCCCAAAATTCAAGTTGACAGCTGTCAAACTGTCAAACTCTATGTTTGGAACGCTATATCTCCGCAACCGTTAGGCGTAGAAAGCCCGGATTTCCTCTGAAGTGCTCACCTTGAGCTCCGCTGTAATCCTAGTTAGGTTTTGGAGCCTGAAATTTTCAGGCCTGAAAAACGCCTGAAAGTACTGAATACTTATAACTAACTTACAGCTACACACGACAGTCGAAATCCGAGATTTCTGCGACCAACGGTTCGCAAGTTATAAAGGATCTAAAATAATTAACCAATTAATCAAAATGGCGGCTGGATGCCAATTCCGTCAATTTAAGCCGGATTTGCCCAGGGTTTGGGCTTCGGGCAATAGAATAAGGTGTCCTAGGGCCAACACAGCAATAAAATTTTGAATTTAGTGATTATTTATTGAATTATTATGAAAATTCAATAAAAAATCAATAACTCTGGAACCGTTGGTCGCAAAAATCTGGAAAAAATGTCAAAAAATGGCATAAAACATGCCTCGTCTGCCCGTATATACAAAACAAAAAATTTCAAAAATGCACACAGAAAAATTTTGAAAAATTCAAAAATTTTGGTTTTTCAATTTTTAAAACAAAACTTATTGTCCAAAAATTCTCAAACCCTGGGGACTTGTAGATGTCAGCAGCGCGCATCCGATAGCAGTCTCAGAAGTCTGAAAAAGCTTTTAGTTTCCCGGCTGCAGCACCGCAAAGTTCGGAATTTCGGACGTCAATATAAAATTTTCCTCTGGCTGGAAAATTTTTTCAAAAGTGCCTCAGGGCCCAGTGAAGTATAAACAACAACTTGCCCAAAACTGGTGCGCGCAGCTCCACTCCTTCAAGGTTTTTCCACCCACGTGGCAAACTTGTTTTCCCTTTTCCCGGGAAAACCCGTGGGCGTTTCGAGCTTCTGGTGGTGGCAAAAGTTGCGGGCAAGCTGCCCCCTCCTGGACACCCCAAAAAATTGGGGGGTCGTCGATCTCGTTTCAGAGATATTAGCCGAAAACTGAATATTTTTACACAAACTTTGAGGTTATAAATCCGGAAAATTAGTTTTTCTTTCACAAGTTTTTTCCTTCACTGTAATCCTGTATGGCACTTCACTTCACGTATGCGCGCCGCGATCGCGCAACTTTTGGTGTATAGCACTTCTTTATAACTATAGAATATCCAAAGTTATGAATTTTTTTTTATCGCGGAGGTGATAAAAATCGTGGCTATCTCGGGCGTGGTTGACAGCCGTGTGTGGTTAGGTTAGGTTAGGTTAGGTTAGGTTAGGTTAGGTTAGGTTAGGTTAGGTTAGGTTCCCCCCCGTGGGATCTCCACCTTGTCGTGGTGGGGGGGCTCAGTAACCGTGGATTGGTGACCCGCGGTGAAGCTAAGAGGGATCCAGGAGGGGACGCTCCGCGTGGGCTTGACGGAGGCCTGCGCAGGATGCGTCCAAAGGGGCGGGTGCGAGGGACAGTTCTTCTGTCCCTCGCAGTCGGGTGCGGTCGCGGGAGGAGAGGCGTGTCGGTGTTGCGTTGCCGCGCGCCCTATCTCCCGCGACCAAATGGGGGCGCACCATCGTTGCGTCGCGGTGGGGCCGCAGAGGAAGAGGAGATGCGGTGTTGCGTTGCCGTCCTCCCTATCCTCTGCGGCCGCTGAGTGTTTTGGCGGCGGAGCCCAACACCTTAATCCGCCGCCAAGGGAGTTTTGTTCGGGGCCCGCCTGACCATCTGGCGGGCCAATACTCGTCGGGGGGTAGCGACGAAAATGCTTATGTGAATCCCTACCCTCCGACACACGGGTACATGAGGAACACGGGTTGGTTTTTAGTCAGTAAGAGTCTGACAGTCCCCTTCGTCTTTCTCCCGGGGCGGAGGGACTCCATGAGGATTTTCCAACCCGACAACAAAAAAAAAAAAAAAAAAAGGTTAGGTTAGGTTCCCCCCCGTGGGATCTCCACCTTGTCGTGGTGGGGGGGCTTAGTAGCCGTGGATTTGATTTTCTCCCACGGTGAAGCTAAGCGGGATCCCGGGAGGGGACGCTCCACGTGGGCTTGCGTGAGGCCTGCGTAGGATGCGTCCATAGGTGCGGGTGCGGGGGACAGTTCTGTCTGTCCCTCGCAGTCGGGTGCGGTCGCGGGAGGAGAGGTGTGTCGGTGTTGCGTTGCCGCGCGCCCTATCTCCCGCGACCAAATGGGGGCGCACCATCGTTGCGTCGCGGTGGGGCCGCAGAGGAAGAGGAGATGCGGTGTTGCGTTGCCGTCCTCCCTATCCTCTGCGGCCGCTGGGTGTTTTGGCGGCGGAGCCCAACACCTTCATCCGCCGCCAAGGGGGTTTCGTTCGGGGCCCGCCTGACCATCTGGCGGGCCAATACCCGTCGGGGGTAGCGAGGAATGCTTAGGTGAAACCCTACCCTCCGACACATGGGTACATGAGGAGCACGGGTTGGTTTTTAGTCAGTAAGAGTCTGACAGTCCCCTTCGTCCTTCCCCCCCAGGGCGAAGGGACTCCATGAGGATTTTCCAACCCGACACCAAAAAAAAAAAAAAAAAAAAGGTTAGGTTAGGTTAGGTTCCCCCCCGTGGGATCTCCACCTTGTCGTGGTGGGGGGGCTCAGTAACCGTGGATTGGTGACCCGCGGTGAAGCTAAGAGGGATCCAGGAGGGGACGCTCCGCGTGGGCTTGACGGAGGCCTGCGCAGGATGCGTCCAAAGGGGCGGGTGCGAGGGACAGTTCTTCTGTCCCTCGCAGTCGGGTGCGGTCGCGGGAGGAGAGGCGTGTCGGTGTTGCGTTGCCGCGCGCCCTATCTCCCGCGACCAAATGGGGGCGCACCATCGTTGCGTCGCGGTGGGGCCGCAGAGGAAGAGGAGATGCGGTGTTGCGTTGCCGTCCTCCCTATCCTCTGCGGCCGCTGAGTGTTTTGGCGGCGGAGCCCAACACCTTCATCCGCCGCCAAGGGGGTTTGTTTGGGGCCCGCCTGAGCATCTGGCGGGCCAATACCCGTCGGGGGGTAGCGTGGAATGCTTATGCGAATCCCTACCCTCCGACACACGGGTACATGAGGAACACGGGTTGGTTTTTAGTCAGTAAGAGTCTGACAGTCCCCTTCGTCCTTCCCCCAGGGCGGAGGGACTCCATGAGGATTTTCCAACCCGAAACCAAAAAAAAAAAAAAAAGGTTAGGTTAGGTTAGGTTCCCCCCCGTGGGATCTCCACCTTGTCGTGGTGGGGGGGCTCAGTAACCGTGGAATGGTCACCCGCGGTGAAGCTAAGAGGGATCCAGGAGGGGACGCTCCGCGTGGGCTTGGAGGGGCCTGCGCAGGATGCGTCCAACGGTGCCGGTGCGGGGGACAGTTCTGTCTGTCCCTCGCAGTCGGGTGCGGTCGCGGGAGGAGAGGCGTGTCGGTGTTGCGTTGCCGCGCGCCCTATCTCCCGCGACCAAATGGGGGCGCACCATTCGATGCGTCGCGGTGGGGCCGCAGAGGAAGAGGAGATGCGGTGTTGCGTTGCCGTCCTCCCTATCCTCTGCGGCCGCTGGGCGTTTTGGCGGCGGAGTCCAACACCTTAATCCGTCGCCAAGGGGGTTTTGTTCGGGGCCCGCCTTACCATCTGGCGGGCCAATACCCGTTGGAGGGTGGTGACGAGTGCTTTGGTGATGCCCCACCCTCCGACATACGGGTACATGGCGGAAGTCGAGGTGGTTTTTAGTGGAAACACCACATACTCCGGCTCTTATTTCCCCCAAGAGTCGGAGATCCGAAGGGATTTTCCACCTCGTAAAACAAAAAAAAAAAAAAAAAAAAACAAAAAAAAAAAAAAAAGGTTAGGTTAGGTTAGGTTAGGTTAGGTTCGGGTGGGGTGCGTGTCAGAAACCTCCGCGTGGTGCACCCTGGGCAACGTGAGTAGCTAATTGCTACTCGCGGCTAATTCTGACAGTGGGCGGGCGGTGGGTCGAACTCCGACTACCGTCCGGTCACCATCGCGTAATCCCGACTCTTTCGGGACCGCGGGTCTTCGGGCTGCGAGCAAGACAGCTCTCTAAAAAATTACCCGGAATTGGGGGTCCTTCGGGGCCCCGCTTCCACCCGTTCCCGTACGGCTCCTTTTGGGGTCTTGCGGGGACACTTGGGCGGGCGGGCTCGCTTCCTGCGCCTTTTGTGGGTTGCGGGCATGGTCGAACTCCGGCCACCGTCCGGTCAACGCGTTAGCAGGGGGCTTTTTGGCCTCCTGCCCGCGGGTCTTCGGACTAAGAGGGAGAAAACCTCACTAAAAAGTAACCATAGAGTGGTGCTTCTCGGAGCGCCGCTGGGAGTGCGGGCCTGTCTTCCTGGCCCTGCTTCCTGCGCCCACTTTGGGTGCCACCGCCTCTCCCAGTACTTCTCTGCCTGGGCAGAGTGGACATGGGATGGGGTGTCGGACGGGCTCGGTGTGCACTCGCACTGCCGCCGGGCAGACAGCGGGGGTTTTTTCTTCCTTCCGTCTTCGGACGTTTTTTTTTTATTTTTTGTTTTCTCCCCCTTTACCTTTTATTTTTACACTTTAATTTTTTGTTTTATCTTCTTTCCCACTTCCCCCCTTTTTACCTTTCCCCCCCTTTTATTTTTCCCTTACCCCTCTTCCACCTTCGTTGTCACCGTCCCAGATCAGATCGTAATCCCGTAGTGAGTAGCGTCGTGGTCACGTCTCGCGGCTGCTTACGGGACCGAGGGTCTTGGCTTAACCGCCCGGACCGCGTGCAAGGTAAGCACTATAAAAATCCCCTAATCTCAAGTTGCTGCCGCACGGCGAGGAGATGCGTGGCTGACAGGGAGGTCAGTCTCTAGTGCGGCCCCCTCAGGGCACCAGCCGCCGCCCTGAGGTATTAGGCTTGCCCGGGTATTGCGGGATCTCTGCCCGGGTCGACTGTTTATTTCTCCCGCACTCGTGGGTTTAAATATGGAAAGTTCAAATCTAAACCAAACCAATAAACCAAAGTCGGTCGACAAGCCAACCTGCACGCCCAGTATTGCGGGTACTAATGATGAGCGCGTTAAAGCGCTCAGAGAAGAACTGGAGCTGTCCGAGTCAGACAGCTCCACTGTCTCAATTGTCAGCGTACGCAGCGCTGAAAGCCCTTCTCGGGCATTGCGCAAGCGTCCACGCTCGGGGCCAGACTCGGCCTCGGGCGATGAAGGCACCCCAACGCCGAAACAAGTGTTAACGGCGAAGCACGCTGTAAGCGCGCGCAAAACACGCGGACGACCGCCCACCCACGGGCACTTTGTGGGTCTGGGCAAGGCTCGCGCCGAGCTGGCAGCCGCTAAGCGACGCGCAAAACTCCGGGAACGCGAAGCGGAGGAGGAGAGGCGCATTGAAGCGGCCACAAAGAAAGTGGCCGCGGACAGAAGCGCGAGCATCAGTGAAACCTCTGCCACCGAGGGCGAGCCGGAGGAGGCTACCGCCACTGACCTGCGGTCGCGCCTGAAGAATGCCTTGGAGGCCATCACGGTGGTCTCCAAGAAGTCAAAAGGCCTAAAAGGGACTTCACAGAAATCCCTTAAGGACTCAGTGGCCGCTATTGCGGAAATCGCAGACGTTCTTCTCAGCCGTACAGCGTCTGAAGAAACTAAGAAACTCCAGGCGGAGAACGCCCGCCTGGCAACTGAGATCGCGGCACTCAGGCGGGAGCAGGCTGAACTACGTGCTGCATTCGTTCAGCAGCGCACCGACGCGCCGGAGAAGGCCACCAGCGAGCTGGCCGCCCTCCGACAGGACATCGCCCAGATGAGGCAAAGCCTCTCCTTCCTAGAGGGCAAAATAATGAGGCCTCATAACGTGACCCGGCAAGCGGCCCCACATCCGCAGCCGCCTGCGCAGACATCATCGCAGCCGCCAACATCTTACGCGGCTGCAGCGGCTGCACCGCGGACAACTCCGGCGAACAAGAAAGCCGCAGAACCACAGGCCCCAAAGGGCAAGAGGAGGGGCCAGAAAAAGGCCCAGCCCACCCCTGAAGTTACTCAAAAGGCTCCCGCAGCCTCCGCACCCAGTACGGGTGGCTGGGAAATAGCTGGGGCCAAAGAAAAAGCGGCAAAGGCGACAAAGAAGGCCAAGAAGGCGGCCCAGAAGGCGGCGAAGAAGCTGCGCACCCCCCGCTCCACAGCGGTAGTACTTACGCTGCAGCCTGCAGCTATTGAGCGGGGGACGACATATGCGGAAATCCTCAAGACGGCCCGCAACGCCGTGGATCCCGCCCAGTTGGGCATAACGGCAGGGCTACGCCTAAAGACCACCCAGACCGGCGCCCGCCTCATTGAGGTGCCGGGGGTTGCTAGCGGCGAGCAGGCCGACGCTCTGGCCAAGAAGCTCGCTGAGGTTCTCCCGACGGAAGACGTCAAAGTGTCCAGGCCGCAAAAGAACGCCGAGCTTCGGATTTCGGGTCTGGACGATAGTATAACTTCGGCGGAAGTATCGGCAGCCATCGCCAAGACGACTGGTTGTGCCGCGTCATCCTTAAGATGCGGCGCAATACGCCCAGGCCGTGCAGGCATGGGTACAATAATTGTCAGCGCGCCAATCACCACAGCAAAAAAGCTGTCTGAAGGCAGGCGTTTGTTGGTCGGCTGGGTGTCGGCGCAGGTAACGCTGTTAGAGACTAAGCCGCTTCGGTGTTTCCGGTGCTTCACAGCCGGCCACGTGGGCGCAAAATGCACCTCGGCAGTGGATTGCAGCGGCCTATGTTTCCGGTGTGGAAAAGCGGGACATAAGGCCGCCACCTGTGAAGCCCCGCCGCACTGTGTTTTGTGTGCAGCGGTGGGCAAGCCGGCCACGCACCGAGTGGGTGCCAAAACCTGCGCCGCGCCCACAAAGAGGCAGCCAGGGAGCAAAGGCTCCGCTAACGTCGTCGCCGAAACGGCCGAAGGAGTGGGGGTTGTGATGGAAACACAATAATGCCTCCACCCCTCCGCCTGTTACAAGGCAATTTAAACCACTGCGCCAGAGCCCAGGATCTGCTCCTCCAAAGCCTGGCGCAGTGGTCAATTAATGTCGCCATCGCCGCCGAGCCGTATTTCATCCCCCCCAGAGACGATTGGGTGGGGGATCTTGACGGCTCGGTGGCCATCATCACTAGGGCCGCCGCCGGCACCCCCTCCATGGAGAACATCTCCCGAGGGAGGGGGTGTGCCGCAGCACAAATTGGCAACACGGTTGTGGTGGGCGTATACTTTTCCCCCAACCGTTCTCTCGCCGACTTCGAAGCATTCATGCTTGAACTTAGCGTCGTCGTCGCTCGCAGCCGCCCTCGCGACGTGCTCGTCGCCGGGGACTTCAATGCCAAATCTTCGGCTTGGGGTTCCACGGCCACGGACGCGAGGGGCGAGCTGCTGGAGCAGTGGGCCGTCGAGAACGGCCTGCTCGTCCTCAATCGGGGGACGGTGCACACGTGCGTGCGTCAGCGGGGTGGGTCCATTGTGGACATTACGTTTGCGAGCCCCGCACTAGCACGCCGTGTCCAAGACTGGCGCGTCGTCGAGGAGGCGGAGACGTTGTCGGACCATCGTTACATCAGGTTCGACGTCTCCGCCGAAACAGTCATCTCCGACGCGTCAGCACGAAGAGCCCCGATTGGGGGCGGTCCGCGCTGGGCCATCAAGAGGATGAATCGGGAGGCCCTCCTGGAGGCCTCCATCGTAGAGACCTGGTCCCAATCACTGACCGGGTCTGAAGACATCGAGATGGAGGCCGAGTGGTTCCGGAGGGCAATGACCAACATCTGCGATGCGGCGATGCCGAGGGTGACAAATAACTCACCCAGACGCCGGGTGTACTGGTGGTCCGATAACATCGAGCGCCTGCGCAATCTTTGCGTGCACGCGCGACGCCAGTACACCCGGTTCCGGAGAAGGCGTCGCCGCTCTCCCGATTCCGAAGCCAGGGAGGCGGAGCTTTATGAAGAGTACAGAGCGGCCAAGAAGAGGCTCAACGTTGAGATTGCGCGGGCCAAAGAAGAGGCCCGCAACGAGCTTTTGGGGACACTGGACCAAGATCCGTGGGGGCGTCCGTACCTTATGGTGAGGGGCAAACTTCGCCCTTGGGCGCCCCCGCTCACCCAGAGTCTCCGGCCGCAGGTTGTGGAGGATGTGGTGGCCGCTCTGTTCCCTTCAAGGGCGGAGCACCCTCCTCCGCCGATGGCTCCGCCTTCCATGGCGACCAGCGCGGACGCGGACGACGACGCGGTTCCCGAAGTGACCCGGGTCGAGCTTCGAGCGGCGGTGTTACGCATGAAAAACACCGCCCCAGGGCCCGACGGCATTCCAGGCCGAGCGTGGGCCCTGGCGATAGCCGAGCTCGAGCCCCGACTCATTGGGCTCCTCAACAAGTGTTTGGAGGAGGGCCGGTTTCCCCGTCTTTGGAAAACGGGGAAACTGGTCCTGATCAAGAAGGAAGGGCGCCCGGCGGACAGTCCGTCCGCCTACCGGCCCATTGTATTGCTGGACGAGGTCGCAAAGATGTTCGAGCACGTCATTGCTCAGCGCCTCGTCCAGCACATGTCAACAGTGGGGCCGGACCTGGCGGACGAACAGTATGGTTTCCGTCGAGGGCGCTCTACAATAGATGCAATTGAGAGAGTGAGGAGCCTGGCGGAGGTCGCAGTTTCCCGGGGCGAGGTGGTTCTGGCGGTGTCGTTAGACATCGCCAACGCGTTCAACACCTTGCCCTGGAGTGTCATCAAAGCGGCACTCATTTTCCATCGAGTGCCGCCGTACCTCCGCCAAATTGTCGGGGCATATCTAAGTCAGAGGTTTGTTGTTTATCCGGGTCACGACGGTTGGAGTCGGCGAGAGATGTCGTGCGGTGTTCCACAGGGTTCGGTTCTCGGCCCCCTCCTGTGGAACATCGGGTACGACTACGTGCTGCGGGGTGCGCTCCTCCGTGGCGTCGGCATCGTTTGTTATGCCGACGACACTTTAGTCACGGCTAGGGGTAAGTCGCACCGGGCGGCGGCCATATTGGCGACCGCTGGGGTCGCACATGTTGTGAGTCGCATCCGGCGATTGGGCCTCGAGGTGGCCCTTTCCAAATCCGAGGCCATTTCTTTCCACGGGCCTCGGAATAGGCCACCTGCGGGGGCCCACATAATGGTGGGAGGGGTCCGCATCGGCGTCGGGACGAGCCTAAAGTACCTAGGGCTCGTTCTCGATAGCCGATGGGACTTTTGTGAGCACTTCCAAGGCTTGGCTCCCAAACTCCTAGGGGCAGCGGCAGCGCTTTCTAGGCTGCTGCCCAACTTGGGGGGGCCAAGCGCCTCCTGCCGGAGGCTCTACGAGGGAGTCGTGCGGTCGATGGCCCTGTACGGATGTCCCGTATGGGCCGATCACCTGACGGCCCGTAACGTCAAGGCGCTTCGCGCACCGCAGCGCGCCTTGGCCGTCAGGTTAATTAGAGGATACCGCACGGTCTCCTTCGGAGCGGCGAGCCTCCTCGCCGGATGCCCGCCCTGGGACCTGCAGGCCGGGCTGTTGGCGTCGTTATACGCATGGCGCCAAGAAGCTCGGTCACGGGGCGAGGTGCCCGCGCCTCGTGAGATAGAGGCGCGGAAGACCGAACTCCGCCAGGTCCTGGTGGCGGAGTGGACTCAAAGTTTGGTGCACCCCAGCGCAGGGCAGGCAATCATAAATGCCGTAAGACCCGACATGAAGGAGTGGCTGGAGAGGCGACATGGCGCCCTCACCTTCCGGCTTACGCAGGTGCTTACCGGCCATGGGTGTTTCGGCCGGTTCCTGCACCGCATAGGCCGGGAGGAGACGCCCGGCTGTCATCATTGTGGAGACCGCCGCAACCCAGTAGAGGACACGGCGCTGCACACACTAGCGGATTGCCCCGCGTGGGCTACGCAGCGCCGCGATCTAGTTGCGGCGGTCGGTAACGCAGACCTCTCGCTTCGGGCTGTGGTTCACGCCATGGTCCGGAGCGTGACTTGTTGGAACGCCGTCGCCTCCTTCTGTGAGACAGTAATGTCGAGCAAGGAGGCGGCGGAGCGGGAGAGGGAGCTCGCGCGACCTCTCCCCATCCGTAGAGCCGGGCGTCGCCGGAGGGCGTATAATGACCTCCGGCCACCATAAGTTGCCAGCGGGCGGCGGCACCGTGGGGCCGCCCGCCGTCCGCTGGGTCCGAGAGACGGCGTTGTGTTCCGCGCACGCCTCTCGTAGCAGTAGCTTTGTTGTCTTACGTTGCTTGTAAGTATGACAGATGAATGAGGTAATGTCTCACGACATTAAAATGAGAGGAAAACTTGCAAAAGTTTTAAGTGGAATGTGAGCGTGATGTATGTTTTCCGTGGATGGATGCATGCGAGAAGGTAGACGGGGCCCGCCGTGTCTGAGGCGGGCCAACTCAGGCGGGGTCACAGATGTTATGCAACGCAGTACCTGTGGCCCCGCTGTTAATGGGATCGGTTAGCGGAACACCATGGGGGTTTTAGTGGGTAGTCCCGAAGCTTCTCAACGGGGAGTCCCACACTCCCCCTAGGCTGACACTTCGGTCTCAGTCTAGGGGGGTTAGCTCGTAAACTGTAGTTTCCTCCATGAGTCACAAAAAAAAAAAAAAAAAAAAAAAAAAAAAAAAAAAGGTTAGGTTCGGGTCCCCCCCGTGGGATCTCCACCTTGTCGTGGTGGGGGGGCTCAGTAACCGTGGATTGGTCACCCGCGGTGAAGCTAAGAGGGATCCAGGAGGGGACGCTCCGCGTGGGCTTGGAGGGGCCTGCGCAGGATGCGTCCAACGGTGCGGGTGCGGGGGACAGTTCTGTCTGTCCCTCGCAGTCGGGCGCGGTCGCGGGAGGAGAGGCGTGTCGGTGTTGCGTTGCCGCGCGCCCTATCTCCCGCGACCAAATGGGGGCGCACCATTCGATGCGTCGCGGTGGGGCCGCAGAGGAAGAGGAGATGCGGTGTTGCGTTGCCGTCCTCCCTATCCTCTGCGGCCGCTGGGCGTTTTGGCGGCGGAGTCCAACACCTTAATCCGTCGCCAAGGGGGTTTTGTTCGGGGCCCGCCTGACCATCTGGCGGGCCAATACCCGTCGGAGGGTGGCGACGAGTGCTTTGGTGATGCCCCACCCTCCGACACACGGGTACATGGCGGAAGTCGAGGTGGTTTTTAGTGGAAACACCACATACTCCGGCTCTTATTTCCCCCAAGAGTCGGAGATCCGAAGGGATTTTCCACCTCGTAAAACAAAAAAAAAAAAAAAAAAAGGTTAGGTTCGGGCACGCCACGATAGTGGCGGTAAGTCCCGTGGTTGAAGAGTGGTCGGAGAGACGTCACGGCGTCCTCACCTTCCGGCTGACACAAATCCTCACCGGCCATGGTTGTTTTGGCCGGTATTTGTGGAGGATAGGCCGGGAGGAAACGCCCGGATGCCACCATTGTGGCAGCAGCCGCGACCCCGTAGAAGACACGGCGTTGCATACACTGGCGGAGTGCCCAGCCTGGGCATCGCAGCGCCGTGATCTGGTCGCGGCTCTTGATACGGTTGTCCTCTCGCTCCCGGCCGTAGTTCTGTCTATGGTCCGGAGTGAGAGGTCCTGGAACGCCGTCGCCTCCTTCTGCGAAGCAGTCATGCTGAGCAAGGAGGCGGCGGAGCGGGAGAGGGAAATACATCGCCCTCTCCCCAACCGTAGGTCCGGGCGTCGAGGACGTCGAATAAGAGACGACCTCCGACCACCCTAATTTAATTTAGTGCCTGCGGACGGTGAGCGCTGGGGCTGCTCCCTGTCCGCCAAAAGGCGGGAGGCGGTGCGTGTCCTCGCCGCCTTCCAAGTAGCTTTGTGAGGTGATGGATGCAAGAAGTTTGATGGATGCAAGAAGTTTGATGGATGATTGCGAGATCATATGCAGACGGGGCCCGCCAACACTAACGGCGGGCCAATCCCGGGCGGGGTCGCGAGAAAGTATGCTAATCGCGGATCGCGTGACCCCGCCAACATACGGGACCCGTAGGGACACCGCGGTGGTTTTTAGTGGGTATGCCCCGAACGACTTTAGGGGAGAGCCTCCACATACCTCCTCCGCCAGTCCCAAGCCCAGCCGTTCTAATGGCTGGGTTGGCGGAGTTGAGATGACTCATAAGGAGAGTTTTACCACCGTAGTGAACAAAAAAAAAAAAAAAAAAAAAAAAAAAAAAAAGGTTAGGTTAGGTTGGGGTGCGTGTCAGAAACCTCCGCGTGGTGCACCCCGGGCAACGTGAGTAGCAAGCTGCTGCTCGCGGCTAATTCTGACAGTGGGCGGACGGTGGGTCGAACTCCGACTACCGTCCGGTTACCAACGCGTAATCCCGACTCTTTCGGGACCGCGGGTCTTCGGGCTGCGAGCAAGACAAGCTCTCTAAAAAATCACCCGGAATTGGGGGTCCTTCGGGGCCCCGCTTCCACCCGTTCCCGTACGGCTCCTTTTGGGGTCTTGCGGGGACACTTGGGCGGGCGGGCTCGCTTCCTGCACCTTTTGCGGGTTGCGGGCATGGTCGAACTCCGGCCACCGTTCGGTCAACGCGTTAGCAGGGGGCTTTTTGGCCTCCTGCCCGCGGGTCTTCGGGCTGCGAGCAAGACAAGCTCACTAAAAAATCACCCGGAATTGGGGGTCCTTCGGGGCCCCGCTTCCACCCGTTCCCGTACGGCTCCTTTTGGGGTCTTGCGGGGACACTTGGGCGGGCGGGCTCGCTTCCTGCGCCTTTTGTGGGTTGCGGGCATGGTCGAACTCCGGCCACCGTCCGGTCAACGCGTTAGCAGGGGGCTTTTTGGCGTCCTGCCCGCGGGTCTTTGGGCTGCGAGCAAGACAAGCTCACTAAAAAATTACCCGGAATTGGGGGTCCTTCGGGGCCTCGCTTCCACCCCGTTCCCGTACGGCTCCTTTTGGGGTCTTGCGGGGACACTTGGGCGGGCGGGCTCGCTTCCTGCGCCTTTTGTGGGTTGCGGGCATGGTCGAATTCCGGCCACCGTCCGGTCAACGCGTTAGCAGGGGGCTTTTTGGCCTCCTGCCCGCGGGTCTTCGGACTAAGAGGGAGGAAACCTCACTAAAAAGTTACCAAAGAGTGGCGCCTGCGCCGCTTGTCTCCGCGGGACTGCACCCGTGGTGACTGTTGGCGGGCGGTGTCGCCTCCTGCGGCTCCGCTCCTTTGCAGTGTCCCTGTTGGGCACTGCCTTCACGTCCCTCCCGGTACTCCTCTGGTCATCAGAGGGGACACGGGACGGGACATTGACGGGCTTGGTGTGTACTCACCCTACCGCCAAGCAGACAGCGGGGTTGTCTTTCTTCTTCCGTCTTCGGACGCCTTTTTGTTGTTGAATTTTTGGTTTGTTTCGTTTTGTTTTTGTTTTGTTTACTTTACGTTTTATTTTTTCTCTTTTTGTTTTACTTTTATACCTTTTATTTTACCTTTTGTTTTTGTTTTTATTTTACAATTTTAGTTTTTCTCTCTTTTCTCTTCTTTCGTTCTTCCCCCCCCTGCCCCGATGTCACCGTCACCCCAATCTCGTAATCCCGTAGTTGCAGTGTCTGTGGTCACGTCTCGCGGCTGTCCACGGGACCGAGGGTCTTGGCTTAACCGCCCGGACCGCGTGCAAGGTAAGCACTATAAAAATCCCCTAATCCTAAGTTGCTGCCGCACGGCGAGAGGATGCATGGCTGACAGGGAGGTCAGTTCCTAGTGCGGCCCCCTCAGGGCACCAGCCGCCGCCCTTGAGGTATTAGGCTTACCCGGGTATAGCGGGATCTCTGCCCGGGTGGACTCTTTATTTCTCCCGCACTCGTGGGTTTCAAAATGGAATCAAAAATTAAAAAACAAACTACACCGAAGTCGGTTGACAAACCGACCCGCACGCCCAGTTCTGCGGGTCCGAATGCAGAGCGCATTACAGCGCCTAAGGAGCAGTTGGAGCTGTCCGAGTCGGACAGCTCCACCGTGAGTATGATCAGCGTGCGCAGCGCTGAAAGCCCCAGCCGGGCGAGCAAGCGCACACGCTCGGAGCCAGGCTCGGCCTCGAGTGAAGAAGGGACCCCCACGCCGAAACTTTCGAGAGTGAGGGGTTTCAAGACCCGCGGCAGACCGCCCACCCACGGGCACTTTGTGGGCCTGGGCAGAGCTCGCGCGGAGCTCGCAGCCGCCAAGCTGCGAGAAAAGCTCCTCGAGCGCGACGCAGAGGAGGAGCGGCGCATCGAAGCGGCCACAAAAAAGGTGGCCGCTTCAAGAAGCTCGCGCCTCTCAGAGACTTCGGTCTCTGAGGGTGAGCCGGAGGAGGCTACCGCCACCAACTTGCGGTCGCGTCTCAAAGACGCCTTGGAGGCCATCACGATGGTCTCCAAGAAGTCCAAGGGACTCAAAGGGACTTGCCAAAAGTCCCTTAAGGAGTCGGTGGCGGCAATAGCCGAAATTGCTGATGTTCTCCTCAGCCGCACAGCGTCTGAGGAGACAAAGAAACTCCAGGCGGAGAACGCCCGCCTCGCCACCGAAATGGCGGCACTCAGGCGCGAGCAGGAGGAGCTCCGTGTCGCTTTTAAGAGGCGCACGGAGGTTAATGCGCCGGACAAGGCCACGGAGGACTTAACTGCCCTCCGACAAGAGATGGCCCAGATGAGGCAGAGCCTCTCTACCCTGGAGGGCAGAATATTACGTCCTCCATTGGCGAGCCGGCAAGCGGCCCGACAACCGCAGCCGCCCCCGCAGCCACAGCCGCAGCCGTCAACATCATACGCGGCTGCAGCGGCTGCACCACGACAGGCCACGACCACGGCGCACAATAAAGCCGTGGCAAATCAGGCCCCAAAGGGCAAGAAAAGGGGCCAGAATAAGGCCCAGCCCGCTCCTGCTGTCCAACAGACCAGCGCGCCAGCGACCTCAGCCCCCCCAGCTCCCCGACCTGACGGCTGGCAGACCGTCGGAGAGAAGAAACAAGCGGCGAAGGCAAAAAGGAAGGCCAACCAAAAGGTGAAGAAGGCGGCCAAAAAGGCGGCCAAGAAGCTCCGCACCCCCAGCTCCACAGCAGTTGTTCTAACACTGCAACCAGCAGCGCTGGAGCGGGGGACCACCTACGCGGAGCTTCTCAAGAAGGCGCGTGGGGCTATCGACCCCACCAAGCTGGGAATAACGGCGGGTCTCCGGTGTAAGATAACACAGACCGGGGCCCGCCTTATCGAGGTGCCTGGGGCCGGTAGCGCCCAGCAGGCAGACGCCTTGGCCTCGAGCCTCCGCGACCTCCTCCCAGCGGAGGATGTCCGTATCTCTAGGCCCCAAAAGTGCGCCGAGGTGCGAATCGGGGGCCTAGATGACTCGATAGTGGCTGAGGAGGTTGTTGCCGCCGTCGCCAGGGCCGGGGATTGTCCCCCTGAACAAATCCGGTGCGGCCCTATTCGCCCGGGCCGTGCCGGTATGGGCACGGCAATTATCACCTGCCCCGTGGCGACTGCCAAAAAGTTGGCCGATGGTCGTCGAATTTTGATCGGTTGGGTGTCGGCGCAAGTGCGGCTCCTGGAGCCGAAACCGCAGAGGTGCTTCCGCTGCCTCAGCGGTGGCCACGTTGGCGCAAGGTGCACCTCTGCGGTCGACTGCAGCGGCCGCTGTTTTAGATGCGGCCAGCCCGGCCATTTGGCCGGCAGTTGTGAGGCCCCACCGCACTGCGTTTTGTGTGCGGCGGCGGGCAAGCCGGCCGATCATAGAGCCGGCACAAAGAGTTGCGCCGCACCCAAGAAGAAGCAGGGTGCAAATGACGGCCAATCGGCCAACAAGGGCGCCACTTCCGTGGCCACTGAGGCGTCAGGCGGCACGCCAGATATGGATGTCCAATAATGGCTCCATATTTACGCCTACTTCAGGCGAATTTAAACCACTGCGCCAGGGCTCAGGATCTTCTTCTCCAGAGCATGGCGCAGTGGTCAATCAACGTCGCCCTCGTCGCCGAGCCGTATTTTGTCCCCCCCCGTGATGATTGGGTGGGGGACCTTAGCGGCTCGGTGGCGTTAATTTTGCTAGCCGCCGCCCGCACCCCGCCCTTCGAGAACATCTACCGAGGGCGGGGCTGCGTTGCAGCACTCATAAAGGATACGGTTGTGGTGGGTGGCTACTTCTCACCCAACCGTTCCCTCGCCGACTTCGAGGAGTATCTCCTCGAATTGAACGTCGTCGTCGCTCGCAGCCGTCCTCGCGTCGTGCTCTTCGCCGGGGACCTCAATGCCAAGTCTACGGCTTGGGGTTCTCCGGCCACAGACGCTAGAGGCGAGCTGCTGGAGCAGTGGGCCGTTGAGAGCGGCCTGCTCCTCCTCAATCGTGGGTCGGTACATACGTGCGTGCGTCAGCGGGGCGGTTCCATCGTGGACGTTTCTTTTGCGAGCCCCGCATTAGCACGCCGTATCCGAGACTGGCGCGTCGTCGAGGAGGTGGAGACGTTGTCGGACCATCGTTATATTCGGTTCGACGTCTCCGCCGAAACAGTCAGCTCCGACGCCCCGGTCCGAAGGGGCCCGATTGAGGGCGGTCCGCGTTGGGCCTTGAAAAGGCTGAATCGGGAGGCCCTCCTGGAAGCCTCCATAGTTCAGGCCTGGGTTTCAACACCTACCAGGCCTGACGATATCAATATGGAGGCCGATTGGTTCAGGGGGGCAATGACACAAGTTTGTGACGCGGCGATGCCTAGAGTCCGTAGAACATCTGGGCCACGCCGGGTGTACTGGTGGAACGACACCATCGTGCGCCTGCGCAAGATTTGCGTCGCAGCGCGCCGCCAGTACGCCCGGTTTCGCAGGAGGCGTCGCCGCCCTCCCGATTTCACTGTCCGGGAGGCGGCATTGTACGAGGAGTACAGAGCGGCCAAGAATAACTTAAAAGAGGCCATCTGGCGGGCCAAGCAAGACGCCCGCCAGGAATTGCTGGAGACCCTCAACCGAGATCCGTGGGGGCGCCCATATTTGATGGTCAGGAACAAGTTACGTTCCTGGGCGCCCCCTCTAACGGAAAGTCTCCGGCCAGAGATGGTCGAAGATGTTGTGGCCGCTCTGTTCCCGTCGCGGGCGGAACACATCCCTCCGCCCATGACGGCGCCGCCTTCCGAGGCAGCCAACGCGGACATAGACGACGTTCCCGAGGTGACTCGGGTAGAACTCCGAGCGGCGGTGTTGAGAATTAAAAACACCGCTCCAGGACCCGACGGCATTCCTGGCCGAGCGTGGGTCCTGGCAATGGAGGAGCTCGGACCCCGACTGGGGAGACTCCTCACAGCGTGCCTTGAGGGGGGCCAGTTTCCACGAGCCTGGAAGACGTCGACTTCGTCGCTGGCAGTTGTCAGAGACGGACGCGCGCGCGAAGCTCTCGCAAATTGAATTTTTAAATTCAATTATCGCCGGCAAGTTTCGTTCGTGTTTTACTTGAAAACTCGGACCCTCCTTGTCTCGCCTGGGCACTTCGCCATAAGAGGCAGCGGCCATCTTTGGTTTTGCTCGGCGAAGACAAGGAGCGCGTATACAAGTGACGTTAGTGACGTTCGTGACAGTGACACTTGTGTTTTTGTGAAGTTGTGATACGACAGTGACGTTTGAGGTGCCACCTCACCCCCGCGCTCAGTGACGCTTACCCCCCCCCGCGCTAGTGACGCTTTACTCCCCCCGCGACAGTGACGCTTTGCCCCCCCGCGACACGGACGCCTCTGGAGGCTTTACTGTGAACGCGAGTGCCTGTGTGTCAGTGTGACAGTTCTGCGGCCACCCATCCACGCGGCGTGTGCGACCGGCGTGCTTGACCGCGTCGCCCGCCGAGACATAGTCTCTGCCGTGTGTGTGCGCGCGCGGACCCATCCGCGCGGCAAACGCAGCAGCGCTCCTGCACACCCATCCGTGCGGCGTGTGCGGCCCGGTGCCTTAACCTGGCTGCCACCCATCCGCGCGGCGCGTGTGTGTTAGAGGACCTTCACCAGGGCCACTGTTCAGTGGCCCCGGGTAAGTGAACCGCTTCCCTTGCTGTGCGTCGACGGCCTGTGTCTCGCACCGTACTATTGATCACACTTGTCTTTCGTGTATTAATAGTACGAGTGTCGATCGACTATACCGTCGGCGGACATAGCCCATTTCTGGTGGATTGACATTTCTGACATTTTTGTGCTTATAACATTTGTTGTGTGTGTTGTGTTCACGCGAGACTGTCCCGGACCTGAAAACTGTTAAAAAAATTTTCAGGAAATCTCACGATTTTTCTAAGTCCCCAGGACTTAGAAAAATTCGCAAGTTTTTGCATCGAAATTTTCTAAGTCTAAAAGACTTGTAAAATTTTCAAGTTTGTGTTCGTGATTTTTCTAAGTCCAAAAGACTTGTAAAATTTTTCGTTTTTGTGAGTGTTGTTAGTGTCTCACCTACGTACGTAGTCTTGCTCATTGAGTAAATAGGGTGACTTACCATGGAGGAGGATGACGCCGATCGGCGCCGGAGGTCGGACGAGGAGTCCGACGGAGAGGCTGCCGCTGCAATTTTTGCACCGCGCCACCGCATCACCCATACGCCGCCCCAACGGTTCTCGACCCCATTTAGCAGCCCCGCGCCTCGTCCTGCTTCGCCCCCCCCTGCGCCCCGCCCCCCCTCGCCCCCCGCTACCTCCGGGAAGCGGGTATTAACATCTCCGGGGGAGGTACCGGAGCAGACCCGGCGCAAGGTGGGACCGACGCGCCGACCAACGGCGCCTGTACCTGCCCCGCCGACGGAAGCCCTGCCGACCCTAGCGCCTCCTACCACCCCGGTGCTAGCGACGGCGAGCACTATCGCCGAGCTTGTCGACATGGCAACCGCGTCGACTGGAGGAATCATGGAGGCCGTGCGCTCGAAGACCTCTAAGCTAAACAAGGAGGAGATAGCTATAATCGGCCGGTGCGTGAGCTCCGTGGGCTCAGTGGTCACCCACTTGGTGGCCCGTCTTGCTGCAGCGGAGCAGCGAGCTGCGGTCGCCGAGGAACGCGCCCGTCTGATGCCCACCCTGACGCAACCACAGCAGCAACAACCAGCATCTCTCATACCGGCTCCTGTAAGCTACGCAGGCGCCATCAAACTGGGAAGGAATACGGAGCCGGTACCACTCCCATCACGCCCGGGTCCTGCAGTGGCTGTCTTCCCCGCCGAAGACCAGCGCGACAAGATACGCACCGCCGAGGAAACCAAGAAGGTGCTTAGAGCCAGTGTTGATCCAGCAGAACTGGGATTCAGAGTTCACGGCGTAAGGAAGACCGGCGGTGCGGGACTAATTGTCGAAACACCATCGGAGAAGGACGCCAAGGCCTTACGTGCAGCCGTCCCGGTCACACTCCGCGTCGAAGAGCCGCGCGACAAGCGACCATTCATCTCCCTCTCCGGGGTTGACGCGAGCCTCAAGCCAGATGAAGTTATTGCACAAATACATGAACAGAACCTTCGCGAAACCCACACTTTGGAGGAAGTCAAGAAGAACCTGCGCCCGGTCTTCAACAGGAACCGCCGCAACTCACGGAAGATGTGGATGTGCGAGTGCTCGCCAACGCTCCGGACCCTGCTCATTGGACGTGGACGCGTCTACATTGGCTGGGACGTAGTCGAAGTCAATGACTACATTGACGTGACCTGCTGCCGTAAGTGCCAGATGTACGGGCACCCGGAAAAGTATTGCCGAGCCAAGTCCATGACATGCGGACGCTGCGGGGAAGATGGGCACAAGGCCGCGGAGTGTCAGGCCAAACAAGAGGCCTGCGCCACATGCCGCAAATTTAACAGAAAAGGCGCCGCGGAACATAGAACTAACAGCCGAGACTGCCCAGCGCGCAAGTACGCTGAGGGACGTTCACTGGCCATGACCAACTATGGCCAGTGATCACCTGCTTAAGATCGGGCAGGTGAATCTCCAGGGTTCCGCGGTGGCCACAGCAGAGCTGCCCGCCATCGCGGGGGGGATGGGGCTGGACGTGGTTCTTGTCCAAGAACCATACTCCATGCCTCATCTCTCCTCCACCGCTGGACCAACATGGATTTTCGGCTGCAGCAGCGAACCAAAATGCGGCATTCTTCTGCTTCGGAGTGACACTCCGTGTGCCGTGCTCACGCATCTTAGCAACAGCCACTGCACCGTGTGCCACATAGATTTGGACCCACGCGGACAGGAGACGTCACCAGCATCCTCCATCCACCTAGTCAGCGCCTATTTCCAGTACTCGGACGACATCGCCAAACACCTTCAACACCTGAACTTGGTCCTGGACTCTCTGCGGTGTCCCCGAGTGCTGATAGGCGCCGACGTGAACGCCCACTCGCCAATGTGGCACTGCGCAGCGAGGAATTACGTCGGGAGAGGACCGGACGTGACATACCGACGCCAGCAAATGGAGGACTTCATCGTTGGCCGTGGACTCATCATCCACAACAGAGAAGGACAACCATCTACCTTCGCCACGGTCAACGGGGAGTCCAACATCGACCTAACGCTGGCCACCAGGAGCACTCCGGTCGACGACTGGACGGTCCACGAAGATTCCAGCTCTAGTGACCATCGTCTAATCACCTATCATCTATGTGGCACACGGACAGGAGGAACAGGCTCGCCGGCGGAACCGCTGGAAGAGCCGAGGAGATTTCGTGAGCGCGGCGTGAACTGGGGGCGCTTCCAGTCAGTGGTCCACGAACGTGTGGGGACGATTGACTGGCGGATGCCTGCAGGCGATGTAAGTAAGGTGTTTACGGATGTAATTGTTGGAGCGGCGAATGAATGTCTTGGAATATGTGGGAAAAGTAAGCGTGCTAAAGGTTATGAATGGTGGTCTCCTGCATTGGAGGCCGCGCGCAAAAGGGCCAATCGTGCAAGGAAGGTATGGCAGAATGCGAGAAAGCGTGGATTTGGGGTTTTTGAGGAGATTGCACGTAAGAAGTATAACGAGAGTCGCAATAGCTATAGGGCATTGATGGAGAGGACGCAGAACGAGTTCTTCCGGGGACTTGCCAATACCGGGAACCATGACCCCTGGGGTCTGGCTTACCGAGCAGCCAGCGGGCGGCTTAGGCCACCCCCTAATGTCATCAACGGCACAAAGTTCTCGGAGGGATATGCTGGGGACGCGCGAGCCGCCATGGGGGTTCTAGTCCGAGCACTCTGCCCGGACGATGACCCAGGCGCTGACAGCGCCTACCACCGACAGGTGAGGCTACTGGCGGCCTGCGCGCCCTCGGGTCGCGACGCGCCCCCTCCATCTTTAAATGTGGTGGGCTCTATAGTTCGGGATCTACCCAACACGGCACCCGGCATCGATGGGATCACCGCCCGCATGGTAAAACATGTGTGGCACGTAGCTGACTCCGAGCTGACGCGTGTTCTAGGCAAATGCGTTGAGGAGGGCACTTTCCCTGATACGTGGAAGGACGGTCGGCTTATTGTCTTGCCGAAAGGCAACGACAGGCCGCTGACTGATCCTAAAGCGTATCGCCCTATCACGCTCCTTTCGGTTCTGGGCAAGATCTTGGAGAGGGTCATGATCTACTGCGCACCCAACATCTCGCGCAATATCTCACCCTGCCAGCATGGTTTTTCTCGAGGTCGTTCAACACTAACAGCTCTGCGGTCCCTTCAGGACATTGTTATCGCAAGCCGGGCCAAATATGTCCAGGCCCTTTTTCTGGACATATCAGGTGCCTTTGACAACGCGTGGTGGCCCATGATCCTGCTGAAGGCGAAGAACGGTGGTTGCCCGCCCAACATCTACCGGATGTTGGTCGCGTATTTTACGAGTCGCCGGGCAGGTCTCTTCGTTGGAAGTGGGGTTGTGTGGAAGCCGCTGACCATGGGCTGCCCGCAGGGCTCAGTTTTGGGACCCTCACTGTGGAACCTCCTGATGGATGACCTGTTTCGATTGCCATACCCAGACGGAGTGCAATTGGTTGCGTACGCCGACGACGTAACGATCCTCATTGAGTCAAACTCAAGAGCCGGCATAGAGACATCAGCCTCTTGCGCCATGGCGTTAATCAGCCAGTGGGGACAGCGGAACCGCCTGGGCTTCTCCCCCTCCAAGTCGTATTCTATGACCTTGAAGGGGAAGATGCCCGGTCGACCACCGACTGTCCGACTCAATGGGGTCTCAGTTAAGAGCGTACAGTCGACCAAAGTTCTGGGTGTGGTAATCGACACAACCATGTCCTTCAAGGAACATGCGGAATCCATCGGTGAGCGCGCCGCAGCTGCGTTCGGTAAGATGTCGAGAGTCTCTGCCGCATCCTGGGGTATGCGCTATAGAGCGCTCCGTGTCCTGTACAGGGGCACGTACGCCGCCATAATTACCTATGCGGCCGGATGCTGGTGGAGGCGAACGACCGTGTTTGTGGTCAGAAGCGCGTTGTTGAGGACACAGAGACCCGCGCTTATACTGCTGACAAAGGCATATAGGTCCTGCAGCACAGCGGCCCTGCCCGTCCTGGCGGGTGTTCTGCCGGCCGATCTCGAGGTTAGCCGTGCGGGCAGGCTTGATGATATCCGACACCTACCCAGGGAAGAGTTCAGAAACGGAAGTAGGCAAATTTCGCAGGAGACTGTTGCCTCCTGGCAACAGAGATGGGAAGGCGAGGCGAAGGGTAGGGAGCTTTTTCGATTTTTCCCGGACGTGGCGGCTCGGCTCAAGTACACTTGGGTCGAGCCGGACTATCAAGTCTCACAGCTTTTGACAGGACATGGGTGCTTTAGGAAACGGTTGTGTGATATGAGGTTATGCGAGGACAGCGTGTGCTATTGCGGAGAGGAAGAAGAAAGCCTGGACCATGTGTTGTGGCGATGCCCCTTGTATGCTGAACTTAGAGCCGAGATGATGAATGGGATCACTGTCACAACGGTCGGGCCCCCTTTTTACGCCGAGCTTGTGTGCTCTGAGGCGAACTTCCGGCGGTTTAGAGACTTCGCCCATAAATGGCATGATATAAGAGCCAAACTAGAAAAGGATGAAAGGACCCGGGCCAGCGACGAAGCCGTAGGCGTACCGTATGCTGTGAGAAGAGCAGCACATACAGTACTACAATAGTACAGCCGCCCCTGAATGGGGAGAGTGGCTCAGGGACACATAATTTGTAGGGAGTTTACAACGGGCGCGCGGGAAAGAGCATACAGCAAGTACCGTGCGCCTCTCCCAAGATTCGGTCCATATACCCAGACGGGTGGTGGGACCATGAGGTGGAGGTGGGAATATGAGCCTGGAAGACGGGGAAGCTGGTCCTCATCAGAAAGGCAGGGCGCCCGGCGGACAGCCCGTCCGCCTACCGGCCCATAGTGTTGTTGGACGAGGTCGCGAAGATCTTTGAACATATCATCGCGGAGCGCCTCGTCCACCACTTTACCACGGTGGGCCCGGATTTGGCGGACGCGCAGTTTGGTTTCCGCCGAGGGCGCTCAACAATAGACGCAATAACATCAGTGAGGAGTCTGGCGGAGGAAGAGGTTTCCCGGGGCGGGGTGGTTCTGGCGGTGTCTCTTGACATCGCCAACGCTTTCAACACCCTGCCCTGGAGTTGTATTCGAGAGGCACTCACTTACCATCGAGTGCCTCCATACCTCCGCCGTATAGTCGGGGATTATCTAAGTGAAAGAAACATCATCTACCCGAGTCATCTCGGTATTAGTCGGCGAGTTATGTCGTGCGGTGTTCCACAGGGGTCGGTCCTCGGCCCCCTTCTGTGGAACATCGGCTACGACTGGGTGCTGCGCGGTACGCTCCTCCCTGGCGTGGGTGTCACTTGCTACGCCGACGACACCCTCGTCACTGCGAGTGATAAGACGTACCGGGCGGCGGCTATAAGGGCGACCGCTGGGGTCGCACAAGTCGTTGGAAGGATCCGGCGTTTGGGCCTAGAGGTGGCCCTCTCTAAATCCGAGGCCATTTGTTTCCACGGGCCTCGGAAACGGCCACCCGCAGGGGCCCACATTATGGTAGGAGGGGTCCGCATCGGCATCGGGACGAGCCTAAAATATCTGGGGCTCGTACTCGATAGCCGATGGGATTTCCGTGAGCACTTTAGACGCTTGGCCCCCAAACTTCTAGGGGCAGCAGCAGGATTATCAAGACTGCTGCCCAATCTTGGGGGACCAACCGCCTCCTGCCGGAGGCTCTACGAAGGAGTCGTGCGGTCCATGGCCCTATATGGGGCCCCGATATGGGCGCACGACCTGACGGCCCACAATATCACGGCGCTTCGCGCACCGCAGCGCGCCATGGCCGTCAGGTTAATACGAGGCTACCGCACGGTCTCCTTCGAGACAGCGAGCCTCCTAGCCGGATCACCGCCCTGGGATCTGGAAGCTGAACTGCTGGCGTCACTCTATACATGGCGCCAGCAAGCCCTGGAGCAGGGCGAGAGACCGGCGCACCGTGACATCGAGGCGCGTCGGTCGGAGCTCCGCCAAGTCCTAGTGGCGGAGTGGAAGGCACGACTTGTGCACCCCAGCGCCGGGCACGCCACGATAGTGGCGGTAAGTCCCGTGGATGATGAGTGGTTGGAGAGACGTCACGGCGTCCTCACCTTCCGGTTGACTCAAATCCTTACCGGCCATGGTTGTTTTGGCCGGTATTTGTGGAGGATCGGCCGGGAGGAAACGCCCGGATGCCACCATTGTGGCAGCAGCCGCGACCCTGTCGAAGACACGGCGTTGCATACTTTGGCGGAATGCCCAGCCTGGGCATCGCAGCGCCGTGATCTGGTCGCGGCTCTGAATACGGTTGTCCTCTCGCTCCCGGCCGTAGTTCTGTCTATGGTCCGGAGTGAGAGGTCTTGGAACGCCGTCGCCTCTTTCTGCGAAGCAGTCATGCTGAGCAAGGAGGCGGCGGAGCGGGAGAGGGAAATACATCGCCCTCTCCCCAACCGTAGGTCCGGGCGTCGGGGACGTCGAACAAGGGACGACCTCCGACCACCGTAAATTTATTGCCTGCGGACGGTGAGCGCTGGGGCTGCTCCCTGTCCGCCAAAAGGCGGGAGGCGGCGCGTGTCCTCGCCCCCTCCCAAGTAGCTTTGTGAGGTGATGGATGCCAGAAGTTTGATGTATGCAAGAAGTTTGATGGATGATTGCGAGATCATAACGAGACGGGGCCCGCCAACACCAACGGCGGGCCAATCCCGGGCGGGGTCGCGAGAAAGTATGCAAATCGCGAATCGCGTGACCCCTCCAACACACGGGACCCGTAGGGACACCGCGGTGGTTTTTAGTGGGTATGCCCCGAACGCCTTTAGGGGAGAGCCTCCACATACCTCCTCCGCCAGTCCCAAGCCTAGCCGTTCTAATGGCTGGGTTGGCGGAGTTGAGATGACTCATAAGGAGAGTTTTACCACCGTAGTGAACAAAAAAAAAAAAAAAAGGTTAGGTTAGGTTGGGGTGGGGTGCGTGTCAGAAACCTCCGCGTGGTGCACCCCGGGCAACGTGAGTAGCAAGCTGCTACTCGCGGCTAATTCTGACAGTGGGCGGACGGTGGGTCGAACTCCGACTACCGTCCGGTTACCAACGCGTAATCCCGACTCTTTCGGGACCGCGGGTCTTCGGGCTGCGAGCAAGACAAGCTCTCTAAAAAATCACCCGGAATTGGGGGTCCTTCGGGGTCCCGCTTCCACCCGTTCCCGTACGGCTCCTTTTGGGGTCTTGCGGGGACACTTGGGCGGGCGGGCTCGCTTCCTGCGCCTTTTGCGGGTTGCGGGCATGGTCGAACTCCGGCCACCGTTCGGTCATGGCGTTAGCAGGGGGCTTTTTGGCCTCCTGCCCGCGGGTCTTCGGGCTGCGAGCAAGACAAGCTCACTAAAAAATCACCCGGAATTGGGGGTCCTTCGGGGCCCCGCTTCCACCCGTTCCCGTACGGCTCCTTTTGGGGTCTTGCGGGGACACTTGGGCGGGCGGGCTCGCTTCCTGCGCCTTTTGTGGGTTGCGGGCATGGTCGAACTCCGACCACCGTTCGGTCAAAACGCGTTAGCAGGGGGCTTTTTGGCCTCCTGCCCGCGGGTCTTCGGGCTGCGAGCAAGACAAGCTTACTAAAAAATCACCCGGAATTGGGGGTCTTTCGGGGCCCCGCTTCCACCCGTTCCCGTACGGCTCCTTTTGGGGTCTTGCGGGGGCACTTGGGCGGGCGGGCTCGCTTCCTGCGCCTTTTGTGGGTTGCGAGCATGGTCGAACTCCGGCCACCGTCCGGTCAACGCGTTAGCAGGGGGCTTTTTGGCCTCCTGCCCGCGGGTCTTCGGACTAAGAGGGAGAAAACCTCACTAAAAAGTTACCATAGAGTGGTGCTTCTCGGAGCGCCGCTGGGAGTGCGGGCCTGTCTTCCTGGCCCTGCTTCCTGCGCCCACTTTGGGTGCCACCGCCTCTCCCGGTACTTCTCTGCCTAGGCAGAGTGGACATGGGATGGGGTGTCGGACGGGCTCGGTGTGCACTCGCACTGCCGCCGGGCAGACAGCGGGGGCTTTCTTCCTTCCGTCTTCGGACGTTTTTATTTTTTGTTTTTTCCCCTTTACCTTTTATTTTTACACTTTTTATTTTTATCTTCTTTCTCCCCCCCCTCCCCCTTTCTACCTTTCCCCCTTTTATTTTTTCTTTTACCCCTCTTCCACCTTCGTTGTCACCGTCCCAGATCAGATCGTAATCCCGTAGTGAGTAGCGTCGTGGTCACGTCTCGCGGCTGCTTACGGGACCGAGGGTCTTGGCTTAACCGCCCGGACCGCGTGCAAGGTAAGCACTATAAAAATCCCCGAATCTCAAGTTGCTGCCGCACGGCGAGGAGATGCGTGGCTGACAGGGAGGTCAGTCTCTAGTGCGGCCCCCTCAGGGCACCAGCCGCCGCCCTGAGGTATTAGGCTTGCCCGGGTATTGCGGGATCTCTGCCCGGGTCGACTGTTTATTTCTCCCGCACTCGTGGGTTCAAACATGGAAAATTCAAATCAAAACCTAAACACAATACCGAAGTCGGTCGACAAGCCGGCAACTCGCACGCCCAGTAATGCGGGTTCCATTGAAGATGAGCGCGTTAAAGCGCTGAGAGAGGAACTGGAGCTGTCCGATTCAGACAGCACAGTCAGCATGGTCAGCGCACGTAGCGCTGAAAGCCCCTCTCGGGCACTACGAAAGCGCCCACGCTCGGGGCCAGACTCGGCCTCGGGGGATGAAGGCACCCCAACGCCGAAACAAATACTAACGGCGAAGCACGCTGTGAGCGCGCGCAAAACACGCGGACGACCGCCCACCCACGGGCACTTTGTGGGTCTGGGCAAGGCTCGTGCGGAGCTGGCAGCCGCTAAGCGGCGCGCAAAACTCCGGGAACGCGAAGCGGAGGAGGAGAGGCGCATTGAAGCGGCCACAAAGAAAGTGGCCGCGGACAGAAGCGCGCGCCTTAGTGAATCCTCTGCCACCGAGGGAGAGCCGGAGGAGGCTACCGCCACTGACCTGCGGTCGCGCCTTAAGAATGCCTTGGAGGCCATCACGGTGGTCTCCAAGAAGTCAAAAGGCCTAAAAGGGACTTCACAGAAATCCCTTAAGGACTCAGTGGCCGCTATTGCGGAAATCGCAGACGTTCTTCTAAGCCGTACAGAGTCTGAAGAAGCCAAGAAACTCCAGGCGGAGAACGCAAGGAGTGGCTGGAGAGGCGACATGGCGCCCTCACCTTCCGGCTTACGCAGGTGCTTACCGGCCATGGGTGTTTCGGCCGGTTCCTGCACCGCATAGGCCGGGAGGAGACGCCCGGCTGTCATCATTGTGGAGACCGCCGCAACCCAGTAGAGGACACGGCGCTGCACACACTAGCGGATTGCCCCGCGTGGGCTACGCAGCGCCGCGATCTAGTTGCGGCGGTCCGTAACTCAGACCTCTCGCTTCGGGCTGTGGTTCACGCCATGGTCCGGAGCGAGACTTGTTGGAACGCCGTCGCCTCCTTCTGTGAGACAGTAATGTCGAGCAAGGAGGCGGCGGAGCGGGAGAGGGAGCTCGCGCGACCTCTCCCCATCCGTAGAGCCGGGCGTCGCCGGAGGGCGTATAATGACCTCCGGCCACCATAAGTTGCCAGCGGGCGGCGGCACCGTGGGGCCGCCCGCCGTCCGTTGGGTCCGAGAGACGGCGTTGTGTTCCGCGCACGCCTCTCGTAGCAGTAGCTTTGTTGTCTTACGTTGCTTGTAAGTATGACAGATGAATGAGGTAATGTCTCACGACATTAAAATGAGAGGAAAACTTGCAAAAGTTTTAACTGGATTGTGAGCGTGATGTATGTTTTCCGTGGATGGATGCATGCGAGAAGGTAGACGGGGCCCGCCGTGTCTGAGGCGGGCCAACTCAGGCGGGGTCACAGATGTTATGCAACGCAGTACCTGTGGCCCCGCTGTTAATGGGATCGGTTAGCGGAACACCATGGGGGTTTTAGTGGGTAGTCCCGAAGCTTCTCAACGGGGAGTCCCACACTCCCCCTAGGCTGACACCTCGGTCTCAGTCTAGGGGGGTTAGCTCGTAAACTGTAGTTTCCTCCATGAGTCACAAAAAAAAAAAAAAAAAAAAAAAAAGGTTAGGTTAGGTTAGGTTAGGGGTGCGTGTCAGAAACCTCCGCGTGGTGCACCCCGGGCAACGCGAGTAGCAAGCTGCTGCTCGCGGCTAATTCTGACAGTGGGCGGACGGTGGGTCGAACTCCGACTACCGTCCGGTTACCAACGCGTAATCCCGACTCTTTCGGGACCGCGGGTCTTCGGGCTGCGAGCAAGACAAGCTCTCTAAAAAATTACCCGGAATTGGGGGTCCTTCGGGGCCCCGCTTCCACCCGTTCCCGTACGGCTCCTTTTGGGGTCTTGCGGGGACACTTGGGCGGGCGGGCTCGCTTCCTGCGCCTTTTGTGGGTTGCGGGCATGGTCGAACTCCGACCACCGTTTGGTCAAAACGCGTTAGCAGCGGGCTTTTTGGCCTCCTGCCCGCGGGTCTTCGGGCTGCGAGCAAGACAAGCTCACTAAAAAATCACCCGGAATTGGGGGTCCTTCGGGGCCCCGCTTCCACCCCGTTCCCGTACGGCTCCTTTTGGGGTCTTGCGGGGACACTTGGGCGGGCGGGCTCGCTTCCTGCGCCTTTTGTGGGTTGCGGGCATGGTCGAACTCCGGCCACCGTCCGGTCAACGCGTTAGCAGGGGGCTTTTGGCCTCCTGCCCGCGGGTCTTCGGACTAAGAGGGAGAAAACCTCACTAAAAAGTTACCATAGAGTGGCGCTTCTCGGAGCGCCGCTGGGAGTGCGGGCCTGTTTTCCTGGCCCTGCTTCCTGCGCCCACTTTGGGTGCCACCGCCTCTCCCGGTACTTCTCTGCCTGGGCAGAGTGGACATGGGATGGGGTGTTGGACGGGCTCGGTGTGCACTCGCACTGCCGCCGGGCAGACAGCGCAGGCTTCTTCCTTCCGTCTTCGGACGTTTTTATTTTTTTTGTTTTTTTCCCCTTTACCTTTTATTTTTACACTTTTTATTTTTATCTTCTTTCTCCCCCCTCCCCCTTTCTACCTTTCCCCCCTTTTATTTTTTCTTTTACCCCTCTTCCACCTTCGTTGTCACCGTCCCAGATCAGATCGTAATCCCGTAGTGTGTAGCGTCGTGGTCATGTCTCGCGGCTGCTTACGGGACCGAGGGTCTTGGCTTAACTGCCCGGACCGCGTGCAAGGTAAGCACTATAAAAATCCCCTAATCTCAAGTTGCTGCCGCACGGCGAGGAGATGCGTGGCTGACAGGGAGGTCAGTCGTTAGTGCGGCCCCCTCAGGGTACCGGCCGACGCCCTGAGTGTAAATAGGCTTGCCCGGGTATCGGGTTCTCTGCCCGGGTCGACCAACCTTTCACCCATACTCGTGGGAAGAATATGGATTCCTCAGATATTAAAACCCCCCTAATACCGGAGTCGGTAGACAAGCCAACCTGCACGCCCAGTACTGCGGGTATTAATGATGAGCGCGTTAAAGCGCTGAGAGAGGAACTGGCGCTGTCCGATTCAGACAGCACAGTTAGCATGGTTAGCGCACGTAGCGCTGAAAGCCCTTCTCGGGCATTACGAAAGCGCCCACGCTCGGGGCCAGACTCGGCCTCGGGCGATGAAGGAACCCCAACGCCGAAACAGGTAATAACGGCGAAGCACGCTGTATGCGCACGCAAAACACGCGGACGACCGCCCACCCACGGGCACTTTGTGGGTCTCGGCAAGGCTCGCGCGGAGCTGGCAGCCGCTAAGCGGCGTGCAAAACTTCGCGAACGTGAAGCAGAAGAGGAGAGGCGCATTGTAGCGGCCACAAAGAAAGTGGCCGCGGACAGAAGCGCGCGCCTTAGTGAAACCTCTGCCACCGAGGGAGAGCCGGAGGAGGCTACCGCCACTGAACTACGGTCGCGCCTAAAGAATGCCTTGGAGGCCATCACGGTGGTCTCCAAGAAGTCAAAAGGCCTAAAAGGGACTTCACAGAAGTCCCTTAAGGACTCAGTGGCCGCCATTGCGGAAATCGCTGACGTTCTTATCAGCCGCACAGCGTCAGAAGAGACGAAAAAGCTCCAGGCGGAGAACGCTCGCCTGGCAACTGAGCTCGCGGCACTCAGGCGGGAACAGGGTGAGTTACGTGCTGCATTCGCACAGCAGCGCACCGACGCGCCGGAGAAGGCCACCAGCGAATTGGCCGCCCTCCGAGAGGACATCGCCCAGATGAGGCAAAGCCTCTCTTTCTTAGAGGGCAAAATAATCAGTCCCCCACTCGCGACCCGGCATGCGGCCCCACAACTGCAGCCGCCCGCGCAGACGTCACCGCAGCCGTCAACATCGTACGCGGCTGTAGCGGCTGCACCCCGGCAGGATACACCTACGGCAAACAACAAAGCCGCAGAAACACAGGCCCCAAAGGGCAAGAAGAGGGGCCAGAAAAAGGCCCAGCCCACCACTGAAGTTCCGCAGAAAGCCCCCGCAGCTTCCGCCCCAAAAACGGATGGCTGGGAAATCGCCGGGGCCAAAGAAAAAGCGGCGAAGGCGACAAGGAAGAACAAGAAGGCGGCCAAGAAGGCGGCCAAGAAGGCGGCGAAGAAGCTCCGCAGCCCCCGCTCCACAGCGGTCGTACTCACGCTGCAGCCTGCAGCTATTGAGCGGGGGACGACCTATGCGGAGATCCTCAAGACGGCCCGCAACGCTGTGGATCCCGCCCAGTTGGGCATAACGGCAGGGCTACGTCTTAAGACCACCCAGACCGGCGCCCGCCTCATTGAGGTGCCGGGGGCTGCTAGCGGCGAGCAGGCCGACGCTCTGGCCAAGAAGCTCGCTGAGGTCCTGCCGACGGACGACGTCAAAGTGTCCAGGCCCCAAAAGAACGCCGAGCTTCGGATTTCGGGCCTGGACGATAGTATAACTTCAGAGGAAGTATCGGCCGCCATTGCCAAGACGACTGGCTGTGCCGCGTCATCGGTGAGATGCGGTGCAATACGCCCTGGCCGTGCAGGCATGGGCACCATCGTTGTCAGCGCGCCAATCAGCACGGCGAAAAAGCTGGCTGAAGGCCGGCGTTTGTTGGTCGGCTGGGTGTCGGCGCAGGTAACCTTGTTAGACACTAAGCCGCTTCGGTGTTTCCGGTGCCTCACGGCCGGCCACGTGGGCGCAAAATGCACCTCGGCAGTGGACTGCAGCGGCCTATGCTTCCGCTGTGGAAAAGCAGGACATAAGGCCGCCACTTGCGAAGCCCCGCCGCACTGTGTTTTGTGTGCAGCGGTGGGCAAGCCGGCCACGCACCGAGTGGGTGCCAAAACCTGAAGGTCCTGAACCTGCGGTCGTCGCCGAAACGGCCGAAGGGGTGGGGGTTGTGATGGAAACACAATAATGCCTCCACCCCTCCGCCTCTTACAAGGCAATTTAAACCACTGCGCCAGAGCCCAGGATCTGCTCCTCCAAAGCCTGGCGCAGTGGTCAATTAATGTCGCCATCGCCGCCGAGCCGTATTTCATCCCCCCCAGAGACGATTGGGTGGGGGATCTTGACGGCTCGGTGGCCATCATCACTAGGGCCGCCGCCGGCACCCCCTCCATGGAGAACATCTCCCGAGGGAGGGGGTGTGCCGCAGCACAAATTGGCAACACGGTTGTGGTGGGTGCTTATTTTTCCCCCAACCGTTCTCTCGCCGACTTCGAAGCATTTATGCTTGAACTTAGCGTCGTCGTCGCTCGCAGCCGCCCTCGCGACGTGCTCGTCGCCGGGGACTTCAATGCCAAATCTTCGGCTTGGGGTTCCACGGCCACGGACGCGAGGGGCGAGTTGCTGGAGCAGTGGGCCGTCGAGAACGGCCTGCTCGTCCTCAATCGGGGGACGGTGCACACGTGCGTGCGTCAGCGGGGCGGGTCCATTGTGGACATCACGTTTGCGAGCCCCGCACTAGCACGCCGTGTCCAAGACTGGCGCGTCGTCGAGGAGGCGGAGACGTTGTCGGACCATCGTTACATCAGGTTCGACGTCTCCGCCGAAACAGTCATCTCCGACGCGTCAGCACGAAGAGCCCCGATTGGGGGCGGTCCGCGCTGGGCCATCAAGAGGATGAATCGGGAGGCCCTCCTGGAGGCCTCCATCGTAGAGACCTGGTCTCAATCACTGACCGGGTCTGAAGACATCGAGATGGAGGCCGAGTGGTTCCGGAGGGCAATGACCAACATCTGCGATGCGGCGATGCCGAGGGTGACAAATAACTCACCCAGACGCCGGGTGTACTGGTGGTCCGATAACATCGAGCGCCTGCGCAATCTTTGCGTGCACGCGCGACGCCAGTACACCCGGTTCCGGAGAAGGCGTCGCCGCTCTCCCGATTCCGAAGCCAGGGAGGCGGAGCTTTATGAAGAGTACAGAGCGGCCAAGAAGAGACTCAACGATGAGATTGCGCGGGCCAAAGAAGAGGCCCGCAACGAGCTTTTGGGGACTCTGGACCAAGATCCGTGGGGGCGTCCGTACCTCATGGTGAGGGGTAAACTTCGCCCCTGGGCGCCCCCGCTCACCCAGAGTCTCCGGCCGCAGGTTGTGGAGGATGTGGTGGCCGCTCTGTTCCCTTCAAGGGCGGAGCACCCTCCTCCGCCGATGGCTCCGCCTTCCATGGCGACCAGCGCGGACGCGGACGACGACGCGGTTCCCGAAGTGACCCGGGTCGAGCTTCGAGCGGCGGTGTTACGCATGAAAAACACCGCCCCAGGGCCCGACGGCATTCCAGGCCGAGCATGGGCCCTGGCGATAGCCGAGCTCGAGCCCCGACTCATTGGGCTCCTCAACAAGTGTTTGGAGGAGGGCCGGTTTCCCCGACTTTGGAAAACGGGGAAACTGGTCCTGATCAAGAAGGAAGGGCGCCCGGCGGACAGTCCGTCCGCCTACCGGCCCATCGTATTGCTGGACGAGGTCGCAAAAATGTTCGAGCACGTCATTGCTCAGCGCCTCGTCCAGCACATGTCAACAGTGGGGCCGGACCTGGCGGACGAACAGTATGGTTTCCGTCGAGGGCGCTCTACAATAGATGCAATTGAGAGAGTGAGGAGCCTGGCGGAGGTCGCAGTTTCCCGGGGCGAGGTGGTTCTGGCGGTGTCGCTAGACATCGCCAATGCGTTCAACACCTTGCCCTGGAGTGTCATCAAAGCGGCACTCATTTTCCATCGAGTGCCGCCGTACCTCCGCCAAATTGTCGGGGCATATCTAAGTCAGAGGTTTGTTGTTTATCCGGGTCACGACGGTTGGAGTCGGCGAGAGATGTCGTGCGGTGTTCCACAGGGTTCGGTTCTCGGCCCCCTCCTGTGGAACATCGGGTACGACTACGTGCTGCGGGGTGCGCTCCTCCGTGGCGTCGGCATCGTTTGTTATGCCGACGACACTTTAGTCACGGCTAGGGGTAAGTCGCACCGGGCGGCGGCCATATTGGCGACCGCTGGGGTCGCACATGTTGTGAGTCGCATCCGGCGATTGGGCCTCGAGGTGGCCCTTTCCAAATCCGAGGCCATTTCTTTCCACGGGCCTCGGAATAGGCCACCTGCGGGGGCCCACATAATGGTGGGAGGGGTCCGCATCGGCGTCGGGACGAGCCTAAAGTACCTAGGGCTCGTTCTCGATAGCCGATGGGACTTTTGTGAGCACTTCTACGCAGCGCCGCGATCTAGTTGCGGCGGTCCGTAACTCAGACCTCTCGCTTCGGGCTGTGGTTCACGCCATGGTCCGGAGCGAGACTTGTTGGAACGCCGTCGCCTCCTTCTGTGAGACAGTAATGTCGAGCAAGGAGGCGGCGGAGCGGGAGAGGGAGCTCGCGCGACCTCTCCCCATCCGCAGAGCCGGGCGTCGCCGGAGGGCGTATAATGACCTCCGGCCACCATAAGTTGCCAGCGGGCGGCGGCACCGTGGGGCCGCCCGCCGTCCGTTGGGTCCGAGAGACGGCGTTGTGTTCCGCGCACGCCTCTCGTAGCAGTAGCTTTGTTGTCTTACGTTGGTTGTAAGTATGACAGATGAATGAGGTAATGTCTCACGACATTAAAATGAGAGGAAAACTTGCAAAAGTTTTAAGTGGAATGTGAGCGTGATGTATGTTTTCCGTGGATGGATGCATGCGAGAAGGTAGACGGGGCCCGCCGTGTCTGAGGCGGGCCAACTCAGGCGGGGTCACAGATGTTATGCAACGCAGTACCTGTGGCCTCGCTGTTAATGGGATCGGTTAGCGGAACACCATGGGGGTTTTAGTGGGTAGTCCCGAAGCTTCTCATCGGGGAGTCCCACACTCCCCCTAGGCTGACACTTCGGTCTCAGTCTAGGGGGGTTAGCTCGTAAAGTGTAGTTTCCTCCATGAGTCACAAAAAAAAAAAAAAAAAAAAAAAAAAAAAAAAAAAAAAAAAGGTTAGGTTAGGTTCCCCCCCGAGGGATCTCCACCTTGTCGTGGTGGGGGGGCTCAGTAACCGTGGATTGGTGACCCGCGGTGAAGCTAAGAGGGATCCAGGAGGGGACGCTCCGCGTGGGCTTGACGGAGGCCTGCGCAGGATGCGTCCAAAGGGGCGGGTACGAGGGACAGTTCGTCTGTCCCTCGCAGTCGGGTGCGGTCGCGGGGGGAGAGGCGTGTCGGTGTTGCGTTGCCGCGCGCCCTATCTCCCGCGACCAAATGGGGGCGCACCATCGTTGCGTCGCGGTGGGGCCGCAGAGGAAGAGGAGATGCGGTGTTGCGTTGCCGTCCTCCCTATCCTCTGCGGCCGCTGAGTGTTTTGGCGGCGGAGCCCAACACCTTCATCCGCCGCCAAGGGGGTTTTGTTCGGGGCCCGCCTGACCATCTGGCGGGCCAATACCCGTCGGGGGGTAGCGAGGAATGCTTTAGCGATACCCGACCCTCCGACACACGGGTACGTGAGGAACACGGGTTGGTTTTTAGTCAGTAAGAGTCTGACAGTCCCCTTCGTCCTTCACCCCCAAGGCGGAGGGACTCCATGAGGATTTTCCAACCCGATACCAAAAAAAAAAAAAAAAAAGGTTAGGTTAGGTTAGGTTAGGTTTTTTTTTTTTTTTTTTTTTTTTTAAGGAAACTAATAAGCTTGTCCCTGTCCTTTCCTACCATAATTTTCCCTACTGTATACCGGGTGATCTCTACCCCCAGTGCCTGCTTCAGGTTCTCGCGATCCACAGCATGAACAGGGCAGCAAAACAGGACGTGCTCAACCGATTCAGCCTGGATGGGGTCACAAACGCACGATGGATTCTCCTTACACTTGAAACGGGTCAAGTATTCTGAGAATCCACCGTGCCCCGTCAACGCCTGTGTTATGATCCCATCCAGGCTGAGCTTCCTAATCGTCGTGTACGCAGCCACCGCATCCGGGAAGAAGATCTTAGTAGTAGCAGCTGTGGCACCGGTGG
The DNA here is from genome assembly GCA_944739405.2 of Euclidia mi. NCBI lineage: Eukaryota > Metazoa > Arthropoda > Insecta > Lepidoptera > Erebidae > Euclidia > Euclidia mi. Next base: position 55,127 of record OX123188.2, on the reverse strand, counting down.
TGTATCTCCGATTCCATTCATCAAGCGTTCCCAAACGAATGTAACGCTTGATGAATGAAATCGGGCACAAGTCGTAATCCGGGGCCCCCCTGCTATCGAGTGCGGCCTCTTTGGCGAGCTGATCCACTCTTTCGTTGCCCTCAAACCCTGCGTGCGCTTTGATCCAGAACAAGTTTACTATCTTGTTCTGGCGAGAAATGGATCTTAAGTTCTCTCTTGTTTCTACCGCTAGGGGATGAAGGCAATCGTGGTTTTTCACTGCCTGCAAGGCCGCCATCGAATCGCTGAAGACCCCGAATGACGACGCCGCGCTCTTCCGAATCTCCCCAGTCGCTCTGCATATCGCCAGGAGTTCCGCTTGGTAAACTGTGCAGTAATCTGGTAGCGCCAACTTGCGAGCGCGTATCTCGGCACCGTTTGTCCAAATGGACAACGCGGCTCCGACGCGCCCGCCGATCTTACTCCCGTCCGTAAACACACTGACGTCCGGGATTGGGTTGGCGCTATACTGCTCCTGGTCTGCCAGGATACCGAACTCCAGGTCGATACGCTCGGCGGGATGGGGAGACTCCAGTGCGGAAGACATCCGCTCCACCTCCCTGCCCCTCAGTACTGGCTGTGGTGCCCCCCTCTTGGCATCGTACAGCGATGCCACCTCGCGTATGCGAAGGTCGAGTGGGAGCACCCCAGCCAGCAAGAGGGAGGCATTCAGGGAGACAGTGCGGTATGCCTTGCACATTTGCTGTGCGACACCTCGTTGCACGGTGCCCAGCTGCTTTATGATCCCGATTTTATGGGCTGCCGGCGCCCATACGCTGGCCGCGTACAAGACGATTGGTTCTATCGCCGCGATATATATTGTCTTGACAATTTCGGGGTTTAGACCCCAGCTGACTTTTGCTGCCCTGGTCAATTGCTTGTGAACCGCGATCGCCTTTCGGCAGACGTTGCTCACATGCCGACTAAACGTTAGCTTGTCGTCGATGGTGACACCTAGCAACTTTAACTCTTTTGACATTTGAATGTCGACCCCGCCCATGCTCAAGCGTGGTGTGTCGTACTTTAGTTTCCTTGTGATTGTTATTGCGCAAGTTTTTTGCGGCGCGAATTTTAATTTGTTGTCGACACCCCACGCCCGAACATGTTCGAGGACGCCATTCGCCTGGAGCTCTATCTCCAGTGCTGTGTCACCATCGACGACAAGGACGATGTCGTCGGCAAACGCTTGGGAGTAGATCCCCCTACGCTCCATGCTCTTAAGGAGCGGGTCGAGAAGGAGATTCCAGAGAGTGGGGCCTCCTATGGAGCCTTGTACACAGCCTTTCGCCGTGGCTTTTGAGTACTCCTCTCCAGCGTACCTAACATTGACCCTCCGGTCATTCAAGTTGCTGCCGATGACCCCCCTCAGGTTCTCAGGACACTTTTCCTCAGCCAGACGAACTCTTATAGCTGGCCACCAGGCATTATCGAAGGCTCCCTCTATATCCAGAGATATTAAAACAATAATTTTCTTCTGCTTTAGTTTTGTTTGCACGTGTTGCATCAGGGTATAGAGGGAGTCTTCGGTACTCCTTTGTGGCATGAATCCGTACTGGCGAGTACTCATCCTGGGTAGTAAATAAAACCTGAGGCGGGCCATCAGCATCTTCTCAAAGACTTTGCCCAATACGGGCAGAAGGCCAATGGGTCGGTACGCCTTCGGGGTGGTGTAATCGGGCTTTCCTGGCTTTCGCAAAACGACCACTACTGCCTCTTTCCAACTCCTGGGGAAATACCGGAGTTGGAGGCATTTGTTTGCGAGAGCCAGGAAAGTCGGTTAGGTTAGGTTAGGTTAGGTTAGGTTAGGTTAGGTTAGGTTAGGTTAGGTTAGGTTGGGGTGCGTGTCAGAAACCTCCGCGTGGTGCACCCCGGGCAACGTGAGTAGCAAGTTGCTACTCGCGGCTAATTCTGACAGTGGGCGGACGGTGGGTCGAACTCCGACTACCGTCCGGTTACCAACGCGTAATACATACATTCCATAATAAGTTTAAAGAAATCTTGATAAACAAACAAAAATTATCTACATGATGGTAAAACATGCGGTTACTTACTTAATTGTACTGAATGGTACCTACACTGCTGAAGCATATTGTTTTACTTATATATGAATATGTGTATATGTTTATATAATATATATTTGTATCTGTTGATATTATATATATTTATTGATATAATATTCACTTATAATATATTACATATATTTAATAAGTTGTTAACTATTTGTTATCATACAAGTAAGTAGTAAGTCATAAATTAATGTCATGAGTAAGACTTGTATGTTGACCTATAATTAGGCCCTGCGAGAATACCAGCGTTGTAGATTCCCCTACAACTATTGCTGACGCAGGTGCCTTATTTGTTCTCTTGGATGAACTTATTAATTTTATATTGTCTTTTTTGTAAATTTTATAAGGAGAAACAAATAAAATATTTTTTCTTTCTTTCTTTCTTTCTTTCTAATCCCGACTCTTTCGGGACCGCGGGTCCTCGGGCTGCGAGCAAGACAAGCTCTCTAAAAAATTACCCGGAATTGGGGGTCCTTCGGGGCCCCGCTTCCACCCGTTCCCGTACGGCTCCTTTTGGGGTCTTGCGGGGACACTTGGGCGGGCGGGCTCGCTTCCTGCGCCTTTTGTGGGTTGCGGGCATGGTCGAACTCCGGCCACCGTTCGGTCAACGCGTTAGCAGGGGGCTTTTTGGCCTCCTGCCCGCGGGTCTTCGGTCTGCGAGCAAGACAAGCTCACTAAAAAATCACCCGGAATTGGGGGTCCTTAGGGGCCCCGCTTCCACCCCGTTCCCGTACGGCTCCTTTTGGGGTCTTGCGGGGACACTTGGGCGGGCGGGCTCGCTTCCTGCGCCTTTTGTGGGTTGCGGGCATGGTCGAACTCCGGCCACCGTCCGGTCATCGCGTTAGCAGTGGGCTTTTTGGCCTGCTGCCCGCGGGTCTTCGGACTAAGAGGGAGGAAACCTCACTAAAAAGTTACCAAAGAGTGGCGCTTGCGCTGCTTGTCTCCGCGGGACTCCACCCGTGGGGACTGTCGGCGGGCGGTGTCGCCTTTTGCGGCGCCGCTCCTTTGCAGTGTCCCTGTTGGGCACTGCCTTTACGTCCCTCCCGGTACTCCTCTGGTCATCAGAGGGGACACGGGACGGGACATTGACGGGCTTGGTGTGTACTCACCCTACCGCCAAGCAGACAGCGGGGTTGTCTTTCTTCTTCCGTCTTCGGACGCCTTTTTTATTTTTTTTTTTTTTTAAATTTTTGATTTTGTTTCGTTTTGTTTTTGTTTTGTTTAATTTTAATTTTATTTTTTCTCTTTTTATTTTACTTTTATACCTTTTATTTTACCTTTTGTTTTTGTTTTTATTTTACAATTTCAGTTTTTCTCCCTTTTCCCTTCTTTCGTTCTTCCCCCCCTGCCCCGATGTCACCGTTACCCCAATCTCGTAATCCCGTAGTTTGCAGTGTCTGTGGTCACGTCTCGCGGCTGTCCACGGGACCGAGGGTCTTGGCTTAACCGCCCGGACCGCGTGCAAGGTAAGCACTATAAAAATCCCCTAATCCTAAGTTGCTGCCGCACGGCGAGAGGATGCATGGCTGACAGGGAGGTCAGTTCCTAGTGCGGCCCCCTCAGGGCACCAGCCGCCGCCCTTGAGGTATTAGGCTTACCCGGGTATAGCGGGATCTCTGCCCGGGCGGACTTTTTATTTCTCCCGCACTCGTGGGTTTTCAAATGGAATCTGAAATTAAAAAACAAACCACCACACCGAAGTCGGTTGACAAACCAACCCGCACGCCCAGTTCTGCGGGTTCGAATGCAGAGCGCATTACAGCGCCTAAGGAACAGCTGGACCTGTCTGAGTCGGACAGCTCCACAGTGTCCATGATAAGCGTGCGCAGCGCTGAAAGCCCCAGCCGGGCGAGCAAGCGCACACGTTCGGAGCCAGGCTCGGCCTCGAGCGAAGAAGGGACCCCCACGCCGAAACTTTCGAGAGTGAGGGGTTTCAAGACCCGCGGCAGACCGCCCACCCACGGGCACTTTGTGGGCCTGGGCAGAGCTCGCGCGGAGCTCGCAGCCGCCAAGCTGCGAGAAAAGCTCCTCGAGCGCGACGCAGAGGAGGAGCGGCGCATCGAAGCGGCCACAAAAAAGGTGGCCGCTTCAAGAAGCTCGCGCCTCTCAGAGACTTCAGTCTCTGAAGGAGAGCCGGAGGAGGCTACCGCCACCAACTTGCGGTCGCGTCTCAAAGACGCCTTGGAGGCCATCACGATGGTCTCCAAGAAGTCCAAGGGACTCAAAGGGACTTGCCAAAAGTCCCTTAAGGAGTCGGTGGCGGCAATAGCCGAAATTGCGGATGTTCTCCTCAGCCGCACAGCGTCTGAGGAGACGAAGAAGCTCCAGGCGGAGAACGCCCGCCTGGCATCTGAAATCGCAGCCCTTAGACGGGAACAGGAGGAGCTTCGCACCGCTGTTGAGAAGCGTGCCATTACCAACGCGTCGGAGCCCATGAATGAACTGGCCGCCCTACGCAAAGAAATGGCACAGATGAGACAGAGCTTCGTCGTCCTAGAGGGCAGATTATTAAGGCCTCCATTGGCGAGCAAGCAAGCGGCCCAACAACCACAGCCGCCCCCGCAGCCGTCCCCGCAGGCGTCAACATCATACGCGGCTGTAGCGGCTGCGACACGGCAGAATCCGGCGCCCAATAAAGCCGTGGCTAATCAGACCCCAAAGGGCCAGAAGAGGGGCCAGAAGAAGGCCCAGCCCGCTCCTGCTGCCCAGCAGACCAGCGCGCCAGCGACCTCCGCCCCCCCAGCTCCCCGACCTGACGGCTGGCAGACCGTCGGAGAGAGGCAACAAGCGGCGAAGGAAAGAAGAAAGGCGAAACAGAAAGCAAAGAAGGCGGCGAAAAAGGCGGCAAAGAAGCTCCGCACCCCCAGCTCCACTGCAGTGGTATTAACACTGCAACCTGCAGCGTTGGAGCGGGGGACCACCTACGCGGAGCTTTTAAAGAAGGCGCGTGGGGCTATCGACCCCAGCCAGCTTGGCATTACGACGGGTCTGCGGTGTAAGATCACCCAGACCGGGGCCCGCCTCATCGAGGTGCCTGGGGCCGGTAGCGCCCAGCAGGCTGACGCACTGGCTTCAAGCCTCCGCCAACTCCTTCCGGCGGAGGATGTCAGAATCACCAGGCCCCAAAAGTGTGCAGAAGTTCGAATCGGGGGCCTGGATGATTCGATTATTGTCGACGAGGTGGTTGCCGCGGTCGCCAAGGCTGGGGAATGTCCCCCGGAGCAAATCCGGTGCGGCCCGATTCGTCCGGGCCGTGCCGGTATGGGCACGGCCATAGTCACCTGCCCAGTGGCTGTGGCCAAGAAGTTGGCCGATGGCCGTCGTGTTTTGATCGGCTGGGTGTCGGCGCAAGTGCGGCTCCTGGAGCCGAAACCGCAGAGGTGCTTCCGCTGCCTCAGCGGTGGCCACGTTGGCGCAAAGTGCACCTCTGCGGTCGACTGCAGTGGCCGCTGTTTTAGATGCGGCCAGCCCGGCCATTTGGCCGGCAGTTGTGAGGCCCCACCGCACTGCGTTTTGTGTGCGGCGGCGGGCAAGCCGGCCGATCATAGGGCCGGCACAAAGAGTTGCGCCGCACCCAAGAAGAAGCAGGGTGCAAATGACGGCCAATCGGCCAACAAGGGCGCCACTTCCGTGGCCACTGAGACGTCAGGCGGCACGCCAGATATGGATGTCCAATAATGGCTCCATATTTACGCCTACTTCAGGCGAATTTAAACCACTGCGCCAGGGCTCAGGATCTTCTTCTCCAGAGCATGGCGCAGTGGTCAATCAACGTCGCCCTCGTCGCCGAGCCTTATTTTGTCCCCCCCCGTGATGATTGGGTGGGGGACCTTAGCGGCTCGGTGGCGTTAATTTCGCTAGCCGCCGCTCGCACCCCGCCCTTCGAGAACATCTACCGAGGGCGGGGCTGCGTCGCAGCTCTCATAAAGGATACGGTTGTGGTGGGTGGCTACTTCTCACCCAACCGTTCCCTCGCCGACTTCGAGGAGTATCTCCTCGAATTGAACGTCGTCGTCGCTCGCAGCCGTCCTCGCGTCGTGCTCTTCGCCGGGGACCTCAATGCCAAGTCTACGGCTTGGGGTTCTCCGGCCACAGACGCTAGAGGCGAGCTGCTGGAGCAGTGGGTCGTTGAGAACGGCCTGCTCGTCCTCAATCGTGGGTCGGTACATACGTGCGTGCGTCAGCGGGGCGGTTCCATTGTGGACGTTTCTTTTGCGAGCCCCGCATTAGCACGCCGTATCCGAGACTGGCGCGTCGTCGAGGAGGTGGAGACGTTGTCGGACCATCGTTATATTCGGTTCGACGTCTCCGCCGAAACAGTCAGCTCCGACGCCCCGGTGCGAAGGGGCCCGATTGAGGGCGGTCCGCGTTGGGCCTTGAAAAGGCTGAATCGGGAGGCCCTCCTGGAAGCCTCCATAGTTCAGGCCTGGGTTTCAACACCTACCAGGCCTGACGATATCAATATGGAGGCCGATTGGTTCAGGGGGGCAATGACACAAGTTTGTGACGCGGCGATGCCTAGAGTCCGTAGAACATCTGGACCACGCCGGGTGTACTGGTGGAGCGACACCATCGCGCGCCTGCGCAAGATTTGCGTCGCAGCGCGCCGCCAGTGCGCCCGGTTTCGCAGGAGGCGTCGCCGCCCTCCCGATTTTACTGTCCGGGAGGCGGCATTGTACGAGGAGTACAGAGCGGCCAAGAATAACTTAAAAGAGGCCATCTGGCGGGCCAAGCAAGACGCCCGCCAGGAATTGCTGGAGACCCTCAACCGAGATCCGTGGGGGCGCCCATATTTGATGGTCAGGAACAAGTTACGTTCCTGGGCGCCCCCTCTAACGGAAAGTCTCCGGCCAGAGATGGTCGAAGATGTTGTGGCCGCTCTGTTCCCGTCGCGGGCGGAACACATGCCTCCGCCCATGACGGCGCCGCCTTCCGAGGCAGCCAACGCGGACATAGACGACGTTCCCGAGGTGACTCGGGTAGAACTCCGAGCGGCGGTGTTGAGGATTAAAAACACCGCTCCAGGACCCGACGGCATTCCTGGCCGAGTGTGGGTCCTGGCAATGGAGGAGCTCGGACCCCGACTGGGGAGACTCCTCACAGCGTGCCTTGAGGGGGGCCAGTTTCCACGAGCCTGGAAGACGGGGAAGCTGGTCCTCATCAGAAAGGCAGGGCGCCCGGCGGACAGCCCGTCCGCCTACCGGCCCATAGTGTTGTTGGACGAGGTCGCGAAGATCTTTGAACATATCATCGCGGAGCGCCTCGTCCACCACTTTACCACGGTGGGCCCGGATTTGGCGGACGCGCAGTTTGGTTTCCGCCGAGGGCGCTCAACTATCGACGCAATAACATCAGTGAGGAGTCTGGCGGAGGAAGAGGTTTCCCGGGGCGGGGTGGTTCTGGCGGTGTCTCTTGACATCGCCAACGCTTTCAACACCCTGCCCTGGAGTTGTATTCGAGAGGCACTCAATTACCATCGAGTGCCTCCATACCTCCGCCGTATAGTCGGGGATTATCTAAGTGAAAGAAACATCATCTACCCGAGTCATCTCGGTATTAGTCGGCGAGTTATGTCGTGCGGTGTTCCACAGGGATCGGTCCTCGGCCCCCTTCTGTGGAACATCGGCTACGACTGGGTGCTGCGCGGTACGCTCCTCCCTGGCGTGGGTGTCACTTGCTACGCCGACGACACCCTCGTCACTGCGAGTGATAAGACGTACCGGGCGGCGGCTATAAGGGCGACCGCTGGGGTCGCACAAGTCGTTGGAAGGATCCGGCGTTTGGGCCTAGAGGTGGCCCTCTCTAAATCCGAGGCCATTTGTTTCCACGGGCCTCGGAAACGGCCACCCGCAGGGGCCCACATTATGGTAGGAGGGGTCCGCATCGGCATCGGGACGAGCCTAAAATATCTGGGGCTCTTACTCGATAGCCGATGGGATTTCCGTGAGCACTTAAGACGCTTGGCCCCCAAACTTCTAGGGGCAGCAGCAGGATTATCAAGACTGCTGCCCAATCTTGGGGGACCAACCGCCTCCTGCCGGAGGCTCTACGAAGGAGTCGTGCGGTCCATGGCCCTATATGGGGCCCCGATATGGGCGCACGACCTGACGGCCCACAATATCACGGCGCTTCGCGCACCGCAGCGCGCCATGGCCGTCAGGTTAATACGAGGCTACCGCACGGTCTCCTTCGAGACAGCGAGCCTCCTAGCCGGATCACCGCCCTGGGATCTGGAAGCTGGGCTGCTGGCGTCACTCTATACATGGCGCCAGCAAGCCCTGGAGCAGGGCGAGAGACCGGCGCACCGTGACATCGAGGCGCGTCGGTCGGAGCTCCGCCAGGTCCTAGTGGCGGAGTGGAAGGCACGACTTGTGCACCCCAGCGCCGGGCACGCCACGATAGCGGCGGTAAGTCCCGTGGTTGAAGAGTGGTCGGAGAGACGTCACGGCGTCCTCACCTTCCGGTTAACTCAAATCCTTACCGGCCATGGTTGTTTTGGCCGGTATTTGTGGAGGATAGGCCGGGAAGAAACGCCCGGATGCCACCATTGTGGCAGCAGCCGCGACCCTGTCGAAGACACGGCGTTGCATACTTTGGCGGAATGCCCTGCCTGGGCATCGCAGCGCCGTGATCTGGTCGCGGCTCTGAATACGGTTGTCCTCTCGCTCCCGGCCGTAGTTCTGTCTATGGTCCGGAGTGAGAGGTCTTGGAACGCCGTCGCCTCCTTCTGCGAAGCAGTCATGCTGAGCAAGGAGGCGGCGGAGCGGGAGAGGGAAATACACCGCCCTCTCCCCAACCGTAGGTCCGGGCGTCGGGGACGTCGCACAAGAGACGACCTCCGACCACCCTAAATTCAGTGCCTGCGGACGGTGAGCGCTGGGGCCGCTCCCTGTCCGCCAAAGGGCGGGAGGCGGCGCGTGTCCTCGCCGCCTCCCAAGTAGCTTTGTGAGGTGATGGATGCGAGAAGTTTGATGGATGCAAGAAGTTTGATGGATGATTGCGAGATCATAACGAGACGGGGCCCGCCAACACAAACGGCGGGCCAATCCCGGGCGGGGTCGCGAGAAAGTATGCTAATCGCGAATCGCGTGACCCCGCCAACAAACGGGACCCGTAGGGACACCGCGGTGGTTTTTAGTGGGTATGCCCCGAACGCCTGTAGGGGAGAGCCTCCACATACCTCCTCCGCCAGTCCCAAGCCCAGCCGTTCTAATGGCTGGGTTGGCGGAGTTGAGATGACTCATAAGGAGAGTTTTACCACCGTAGTGAACAAAAAAAAAAAAAAAAAAAGGTTAGGTTAGGTTAGGTTAGGTTGGGGTGCGTGTCAGAAACCTCCGCGTGGTGCACCCCGGGCAACGTGAGTAGCAAGCTGCTGCTCGCGGCTAATTCTGACAGTGGGCGGACGGTGGGTCGAACTCCGACTACCGTCCGGTTACCAACGCGTAATCCCGACTCTTTCGGGACCGCGGGTCTTCGGGCTGCGAGCAAGACAAGCTCTCTAAAAAATTACCCGGAATTGGGGGTCCTTCGGGGTCCCGCTTCCACCCGTTCCCGTACGGCTCCTTTTGGGGTCTTGCGGGGATACTTGGGCGGGCGGGCTCGCTTCCTGCGCCTTTTGTGGGTTGCGGGCATGGTCGAACTCCGGCCACCGTCCGGTCAACGCGTTAGCAGGGGGCCTTTTGGCCTCCTGCCCGCGGGTCTTCGGACTAAGAGGGAGAAAACCTCACTAAAAAGTTACCATAGAGTGGCGCTTCTCGGAGCGCCGCTGGGAGTGCGGGCCTGTTTTCCTGGCCCTGCTTCCTGCGCCCACTTTGGGTGCCACCGCCTCTCCCGGTACTTCTCTGCCTGGGCAGAGTGGACATGGGATGGGGTGTTGGACGGGCTCGGTGTGCACTCGCACTGCCGCCGGGCAGACAGCGGAGGCTTCTTCCTTCCGTCTTCGGACGTTTTTATTTTTTGTTTTCTCCCCCCCCCTTTACCTTTTATTTTTACACTTTTACTTTTATTTTGTCTTCTTTCCCCCCTCCCCCCTTTTTCCCTTTCCCCCTTTTATTCTTTCCTTTTCCCCTCTTCCACCTTCGTTGTCACCGTCCCAGACTAGATCGTAATCCCGTAGTTTGCAGTGTCTGTGGTCACGTCTCGCGGCTGTCTACGGGACCGAGGGTCTTGGCTTAACCGCCCGGACCGCGTGCAAGGTAAGCACTATAAAAATCCCCTAATCTCAAGTTGCTGCCGCACGGCGAGGAGATGCGTGGCTGACAGGGAGGTCAGTCTCTAGTGCGGCCCCCTCAGGGCACCAGCCGCCGCTCTGAGGTATTAGGCTTGCCCGGGTATTGCGGGATCTCTGCCCGGGTCGACTGTTTATTTCTCCCGCACTCGTGGGTTTAATTATGGATTCCAGTATTAAAAACCAAAAAACTATACCGAAGTCGGTCGACAAACCGGTAACTCGCACGCCCAGTAATGCGGGTTCCAAGGATGATGAGCGCTTGAAAGCGCTGAAGGAGCAGTTGGAGCTGTCCGAGTCGGATAGCTCCATAGTATCGATGATTAGCGTGCGCAGCGCGGAAAGCCCAAGTCGGGCACTGCGCAAGCGCCCACGCTCGGAGCCAGGCTCGGCTTCGAGCGATGAAGGAACCCCCACTAAACCAAAATTAACGGTAAGGGGTTTCAAAACTCGTGGACGACCGCCCACCCACGGGCACTTTGTGGGCCTGGGCAAGGCTCGCGCGGAGCTCGCAGCCGCCAAGCGGCGCGCAAAGCTTCTCGAGCGCGACGAGGAGGAAGAGAGGCGCATTGAAGCGGCCACGAAGAAAGTGGTCGCCGATCGAAGCTCGCGTCTCTCGGAGACTTCCGCCGGCGAGCCGGACGAGGCAACCGCCACTGATCTGCGGTCACGCCTCAAAAGCGCCCTGGAGGCCATAACTATGGTCTCCAAAAAGTCAAAGGGCCTGAAAGGGACGAGTCAGAAGTCCTTAAAGGAGTCGGTAGTCGCGATAAGTGAAATCGCTGACGTTCTCCTCAGTCGCACAGCGTCTGAGGAGACAAAGAAGCTGCAGGCGGAGAACGCACGCCTCGCCACTGAAATCGCGTCCCTTAGGCGCGAACAAGAGGAGCTCCGTGTCGCATTCCAGAGGCGCGCGGAGGGCAATGCGCCGGACAAGGCCACGGAGGACTTGGCTGCCCTCCGCAGAGAGATGGCCCAGATGAGGCAGAGCCTCTCCGCCCTGGAGGGCAAATTATTAATAAGGCCCCCTACGGCGGGCCGGCAAGCGGCCCAACAACCGCAGCCGCCCCCGCAGCCACAGCCTCAGCCGTCAACATCCTACGCGGCTGCAGCGGCTGCACCACGACAGGCCACGACCACGGCGCCCAAGAAAGGCTTTTGGGGCGTTAGTGAGGAGTCTGGCGGAGGAACAGGTTTCCCGGGGCGGGGTGGTCTTGGCGGTGTCTCTTGACATCGCCAACGCTTTCAACACCCTGCCCTGGAGTTGTATTCGTGAGGCACTCACCTATCATGGAGTGCCTCCATACCTCCGCCGTATAGTCGGGGATTATTTAAATGAGAGAAATATCGTCTACCCGAGTCATCTCGGTATTAGTCGGCGAGTTATGTCGTGCGGTGTTCCACAGGGGTCGGTCCTCGGCCCCCTTCTGTGGAACATCGGCTACGACTGGGTGCTGCGCGGTACGCTCCTCCCTGGCGTGGGTGTCACTTGTTACGCCGACGACACCCTCGTCACTGCGAGTGATAAGACGTACCGGGCGGCGGCTATAAGGGCGACCGCTGGGGTCGCACAAGTCGTTGGAAGGATCCGGCGTTTGGGCCTAGAGGTGGCCCTCTCTAAATCCGAGGCCATTTGTTTCCACGGGCCTCGGAAACGGCCACCCGCAGGGGCCCACATTATGGTAGGAGGGGTCCGCATCGGCATTGGGACGAGCCTAAAATACCTGGGGCTCGTACTCGATAGCCGATGGGATTTCCGTGAGCACTTTGGACGCTTGGCCCCCAAACTTCTAGGGGCAGCGGCAGGATTATCGCGACTGCTGCCCAATCTGGGGGGGCCAACCGCCTCCTGCCGGAGGCTCTACGAAGGAGTCGTGCGGTCCATGGCCCTTTACGGGGCCCCGATATGGGCGCACGACCTGACGGCCCACAATATCACGGCGCTTCGCGCACCGCAGCGCGCCATGGCCGTCAGGTTAATACGAGGCTACCGCACGGTCTCCTTCGAGACAGCGAGCCTCCTAGCCGGATCACCGCCCTGGGATCTGGAAGCTGAGCTGCTGGCGTCACTCTATACATGGCGCCAGCAAGCCCTGGAGCAGGGCGAGAGACCGGCGCACCGTGACATCGAGGCGCGTCGGTCAGAGCTCCGCCAGATCCTAGTGGCGGAGTGGAAGAGCAGACTTGTGCACCCCAGTGCCGGGCACGCCACGATAGTGGCGGTAAGTCCCGTGGTTGAAGAGTGGTCGGAGAGACGTCACGGCGTCCTCACCTTCCGGCTGACACAAATCCTCACCGGCCATGGTTGCTTTGGCCGGTATTTGTGGAGGATTGGCCGGGAGGAAACGCCCGGATGCCACCATTGTGACAGCAGCCGCGACCCCGTAGAAGACACGGCGTTGCATACACTGGCGGAGTGCCCAGCCTGGGCACCGCAGCGCCGTGATCTGGTCGCGGCTCTCGATACGGTTACCCTCTCGCTCCCGGCCGTAGTTCTGTCTATGGTCCGGAGTGAGAGGTCCTGGAACGCCGTCGCCTCCTTCTGCGAAGCAGTCATGCTGAGCAAGGAGGCGGCGGAGCGGGAGAGGGAAATACATCGCCCTCTCCCCAACCGTAGGTCCGGGCGTCGAGGACGTCGAATAAGAGACGACCTCCGACCACCCTAATTTAATTTAGTGCCTGCGGACGGTGAGCGCTGGGGCTGCTCCCTGTCCGCCAAAAGGCGGGAGGCGGTGCGAGTCCTCGCCGCCTCCCAAGTAGCTTTGTGAGGTGATGGATGAGAGAAGTTTGATGTATGCAAGAAGTTTGATGGATGATTGCGAGATCATATATAGACGGGGCCCGCCAACACCAACGGCGGGCCAATCCCGGGCGGGGTCGCGAGAAAGTATGCAAATCGCGAATCGCGTGACCCCGCCAACATACGGGACCCGTAGGGACACCGCGGTGGTTTTTAGTGGGTATGCCCCGAACGCCTTTAGGGGAGAGCCTCCACATACCTCCTCCACCAGTCCCAAGCCCAGCCGTTCTAATGGCTGGGTTGGCGGAGTCGAGATGACTCATAAGGAGAGTTTCCCACCGTAGTGAACAAAAAAAAAAAAAAAAAAAAAAAAAAAAGGTTAGGTTAGGTTAGGTTAGGTTAGGTTAGGTTAGGTTAGGTTAGGTTAGGTTAGGTTAGGTTAGGTTAGGTTAGGTTAGGTTAGGTTCCCCCCCGTGGGATCTCCACCTTGTCGTGGTGGGGGGGCTTAGTAACCGTGGATTGGTGACCCGCGGTGAAGCTAAGAGGGATCCAGGAGGGGACGCTCCGCGTGGGCTTGACGGAGGCCTGCGCAGGATGCGTCCAAGGGGGCGGGTGCGAGGGACAGTTCTTCTGTCCCTCGCAGTCGGGTGCGGTCGCGGGAGGAGAGGCGTGTCGGTGTTGCGTTGCCGCGCGCCCTGTCTCCCGCGACCGAATGGAGGCGCACCATCGTTGCGTCGCGGTGGGGCCGCAGAGGAAGAGGAGATGCGGTGTTGCGTTGCCGTCCTCCCTATCCTCTGCGGCCGCTGAGTGTTTTGGCGGCGGAGCCCAACACCTTCATCCGCCGCCAAGGGGGTTTTGTTCGGGGCCCGCCTGACCATCTGGCGGGCCAATACCCGTCGGGGGGTAGCGACGAATGCTTATGCGAATCCCTACCCTCCGACACACGGGTACATGAGGAACACGGGTTGGTTTTTAGTCAGTAAGAGTCTGACAGTCCCCTTCGTCCTTCCCCCGGGGCGGAGGGACTCCATGAGGATTTTCCAACCCGATACCAAAAAAAAAAAAAAAAAAAAAAAAGGTTAGGTTAGGTTAGGTTAGGTTAGGTTGGGGTGCGTGTCAGAAACCTCCGCGTGGTGCACCCCGGGCAACGTGAGTAGCAAGCTGCTGCTCGCGGCTAATTCTGACAGTGGGCGGACGGTGGGTCGAACTCCGACTACCGTCCGGTTACCAACGCGTAATCCCGACTCTTTCGGGACCGCGGGTCTTCGGGCTGCGAGCAAGACAAGCTCTCTAAAAAATTACCCGGAATTGGGGGTCCTTCGGGGCCCCGCTTCCACCCGTTCCCGTACGGCTCCTTTTGGGGTCTTGCGGGGACACTTGGGCGGGCGGGCTCGCTTCCTGCGCCTTTTGTGGGTTGCGGGCATGGTCGAACTCCGACCACCGTTCGGTCAAAACGCGTTAGCTGGGGGCTTTTTGGCCTCCTGCCCGCGGGTCTTCGGGCTGCGAGCAAGACAAGCTCAGTAAAAAATCACCCGGAATTGGGGGTCCTTCGGGGCCCCGCTTCCACCCGTTCCCGTACGGCTCCTTTTGGGGTCTTGCGGGGACACTTGGGCGGGCGGGCTCGCTTCCTGCGCCTTTTGTGGGTTGCGGGCATGGTCGAACTCCGGCCACCGTCCGGTCAACGCGTTAGCAGGGGGCTTTTTGGCCTCCTGCCCGCGGGTCTTCGGACTAAGAGGGAGGAAACCTCACTAAAAAGTTACCAAAGAGTGGCGCTTACGCTGCTTGTCTCCGCGGGACTCCACCCGTGGGGACGGTCGGCGGGCGGTGTCGCCTTTTGCGGCGCCGCTCCTTTGCAGTGTCCCCGTTGGGCACTGCCTTCACGTCCCTCCCGGTACTCCTCTGGTCATCAGAGGGGACACGGGACGGGACATTGACGGGCTTGGTGTGTACTCACCCTACCGCCAAGCAGACAGCGGGGCTGTCTTTCTTCTTCCGTCTTCGGACGCCTTTTATTTTAAATGTTTTGTTTTGTTTTGTTTTTGTTTTGTTTATTTACGTTTTGCTTTCTCTTTTATTTTACTTTTATACCTTTTTATTTTACCTTTTGTTTTTGTTTTATTTTATATCTTTTAGTTTTTTCTCTCTTTTCCCTTCTTTCATTCTACCCCCCCCCCCCACCCCGTTGTCACCGTCACCCCAATCTCGTAATCCCGTAGTTTGCAGTGTCTGTGGTCACGTCTCGCGGCTGTCTACGGGACCGAGGGTCTTGGCTTAACCGCCCGGACCGCGTGCAAGGTAAGCACTATAAAAATCCCCTAATCCTAAGTTGCTGCCGCACGGCGAGAGGATGCATGGCTGACAGGGAGGTCAGTTCCTAGTGCGGCCCCCTCAGGGCACCAGCCGCCGCCCTTGAGGTATTAGGCTTACCCGGGTATCGCGGGATCTCTGCCCGGGTGGACATTTTATTTCTCCCGCCCTCGTGGGATTCATTATGGATGTTTCATTATCACAAAAAACCCCCATACCGAAGTCGGTTGACGAACCAACCCGCACGCCCAGTATTGCGGGTTCAAACGCGGAGCGCGTTACATCGCTCAAGGAGCAGTTGGAGCTGTCCGAGTCGGATAGCTCCACAGTCTCAATGATTAGCGTGCGCAGCGCGGAAAGCCCAAGTCGGGCACTGCGCAAGCGCCCACGCTCGGAGCCAGGCTCGGCTTCGAGCGATGAAGGAACCCCCACTAAACCTAAACTAACAGTGAGGGGTTTCAAAACCCGTGGACGACCGCCCACCCACGGGCACTTTGTGGGCCTGGGCAAGGCTCGCGCGGAGCTCGCAGCCGCCAAGCGGCGCGCAAAGCTCCTCGAGCGCGACGAGGAGGAAGAGAGGTGCATCGAAGCGGCCACGAAGAAAGTGGTCGCAGAACGAAGCTCGCGTCTCTCGGAGACTTCCGCCACCGAGCCGGATGAGGCCACCGCCACCGATCTGCGGTCACGCCTCAAAAGCGCCCTGGAGGCCATAACTATGGTCTCCAAAAAGTCAAAGGGCCTTAAAGGGACGTGTCAGAAGTCCCTAAAGGAGTCGGTGGCCGCGATAAGTGAGATCGCGGATGCTCTCCTCAGCCGCACAGCGTCTGAGGAGACAAAGAAGCTGCAGGCGGAGAACGCACGCCTCGCCACTGAAATCGCGTCCCTTAGGCGCGAACAAGAGGAGCTCCGTATCGCATTCCAGAGGCGCGCGGAGGGCAATACGCCGGACAAGGCCACGGAGGACTTGGCTGCCCTCCGCAGAGAGATGGCCCAGATGAGGCAGAGCCTCTCCGCCCTGGAGGGCAAATTATTAATAAGGCCCCCTACGGCGAGTCGGCAAGCGGCCCAACAACCTCAGCCGCCCCCACAGCCGACCCCGCAGCCGTCAACCTCCTACGCGGATGTAGCGGCTGCAACACGACAGGCCACGACCACGGCGCCGAATATAGCCGCGGCATCTAACGCCCCAAAGGGCAGGAAGAGGGGGCAGAAGAAGGCCCAGCCCGCTCCCGCTGCCCAGCAGACCAGCGTGCCAGTGACCTCAGCCCCTCCAGCTCCACGACCTGACGGCTGGCAGACCGTCGGCGAAAAACGGAAAGCGGCGAAGGCCAGAAGAAAGGCAACGAGGAAAGAGAAAAAGGCGGCCAAAAAGGCGGCAAAGAAGCTCCGCACCCCCAGCTCCACAGCAGTTGTTCTTACGCTGCAACCAGCAGCCTTGGAGCGGGGGACCACCTACGCGGAGCTGTTAAAGAAGGCGCGTGGGGCTATCGACCCCACCAAGTTGGGAATAACGGCGGGCCTCCGGTGTAAAATCACACAGACCGGGGCCCGCCTCATCGAGGTGCCCGGGGCCGGTAGCGCCCAGCAGGCAGACGCACTAGCCTCGAGCCTCCGCCAACTCCTACCGGCGGAGGACGTGAAGATCACCAGGCCCCAAAAGAGCGCCGAGGTTCGGATCGGGGGCCTGGATGATTCAATAGTTGTTGATGAAGTGGTTGCCGCCGTCGCCAAGGCCGGGGAATGTCCCCCGGACCAAATCAGGTGCGGTCCTATTCGCCCGGGCCGCGCTGGGATGGGCACAGCCATTCTAACTTGCCCAGTGGCTGTGGCTAAAAAGTTGGCCGATGGCCGGCGTGTATTGATAGGCTGGGTGTCAGCGCAAGTGCGGCTCCTGGAGCCGAAACCGCAGAGGTGCTTCCGCTGTTTGAGCGGTGGCCACGTTGGCGCAAAGTGCACCTCTGCGGTAGACTGCAGCGGCCGCTGCTTTAGATGCGGCCAGGCCGGCCATTTGGCCGCCAGTTGCGAGGCCCCGCCGCACTGCGTTTTGTGTGCGGCGGCGGGCAAGTCGGCCGATCATAGGGCCGGCACAAAAAGTTGCGCTGCACCCACGAAGAAGGCAGCAAGAGACGGCCAATCGGCCAACAAGGGCGCCACTCCCGTGGCGAATAAGGCGCCAGGCGACACGCCACCAATGGATGTCCAATAATGACACCATATCTCCGCCTTATCCAGGCGAACATCAACCACTGCGCCAGGGCTCAGGATCTTCTTCTCCAGAGCATGGCGCAGTGGTCAATAAACGTCGCCCTCGTCGCCGAGCCGTATTTTATCCCCCCCCGTGATGATTGGGTGGGGGACCTCAGCGGCTCGGTGGCGCTAATTTCGTTAGCCGCCGCCCGCACCCCGTCCTTCGAGAACATCTACCGAGGGCGGGGCTGCGTCGCAGCACTCGTAAAGGATACGGTTGTGGTGGGTGGCTACTTCTCACCCAACCGTTCCCTCGCCGACTTCGAGGAGTATCTCCTCGAATTGAACGTCGTCGTCGCTCGCAGCCGTCCTCGCGTCGTGCTCTTCGCCGGGGACCTCAACGCCAAGTCTACGGCTTGGGGTTCTCCGGCCACAGACGCTAGAGGCGAGCTGCTGGAGCAGTGGGCCGTCGAGAACGGCCTGCTCGTCCTCAATCAGGGGTCAGTGCATACGTGCGTGCGTCAGCGGGGCGGTTCCATTGTGGACGTTTCATTCGCGAGCCCCGCACTAGCACGCCGTATCCGAGACTGGCGCGTCGTCGAGGAGGTGGAGACGTTGTCGGACCATCGTTATATTCGGTTCGACGTCTCCGCCGAAACAGTCAACTCCGACGCCCCAGTCCGAAGAGGCCCGATTGAGGGCGGTCCGCGTTGGGCCTTGAAAAGGCTGAATCGGGAGGCCCTCCTGGAAGCCTCCATAGTTCAGGCCTGGGTATCAACACCTTCCAGGCCTGACGATATTAATATGGAGGCGGATTGGTTCGGGGGGGCAATGACGCAAGTTTGCGATGCGGCGATGCCTAGAGTCCGTAACACGTCTGGGCCACGCCGGGTGTACTGGTGGAACGACACCATCGCGCAGTTGCGGCGAATCTGCGTCGCAGCGCGCCGCCAGTACGCCCGGTTTCGCAGGAGGCGTCGCCGCCCTCCCGATTCCATTGCCCGGGAGGCGGAATTGTACGAGGCATACAGAGCGGCCAAAAACAATTTGAAGGAAGCTATCTGGCGGGCCAAGCAAGACGCCCGCCAGGAACTGCTGGAGACGCTAAATGAAGATCCGTGGGGGCGCCCATACTTGATGGTCAGGAACAAGTTACGTTCCTGGGCGCCCCCTCTAACGGAAAGTCTCCGGCCACAGCTAGTGGAAGAGGTTGTGGCCGCTCTGTTCCCGTCGCGGGCGGAATATATCCCTCCGCCCATGACGGCGCCGCCTTCCGCGGCAGCCAACGCGGACATAGACGACGACGTTCCCGAGGTGACTCGGGTAGAACTCCGAGCGGCGGTGTTGAGGATAAAAAACACCGCCCCAGGACCCGACGGCATTCCTGGCCGAGCGTGGGTCCTGGCAATAGAGGAGCTCGGACCCCGACTAGGGAGACTCCTCACAGCGTGCCTTGAGGGGGGCCAGTTTCCACGAGCCTGGAAAACGGGGAAACTGGTCCTCATCAGAAAGGCAGGGCGCCCGGCGGACAGCCCGTCCGCCTACCGGCCCATAGTGTTGTTGGACGAGGTCGCGAAGATCTTCGAGTATATCATCGCGGAGCGCCTCGTCCACCACCTTACCACGGTGGGCCCGGATTTGGCGGACGTGCAGTTTGGTTTCCGCCGAGGGCGCTCAACAATAGAGGCCATAAAATCAGTGAGGAGTCTGGCGGAGGAACAGGTTTCCCGGGGCGGGGTAGTCTTGGCGGTGTCTCTTGACATCGCCAATGCTTTCAACACCCTGCCCTGGAGTTGTATTCGAGAGGCACTCACTTACCATCGAGTGCCTCCATACCTCCGCCGTATAGTCGGGGATTATTTAAGTGAGAGAAATATTATCTACCCGAGTCATCTCGGTATTAGTCGGCGAGTCATGTCGTGCGGTGTTCCACAGGGGTCGGTCCTCGGCCCCCTTCTGTGGAACATCGGCTACGACTGGGTGCTGCGCGGTACGCTCCTCCCTGGCGTGGGTGTCACTTGTTACGCCGACGACACCCTCGTCACTGCGAGTGATAAGACGTACCGGGCGGCGGCTATAAGGGCGACCGCTGGGGTCGCACAAGTCGTTGGTAGGATCCGGCGTTTGGGCCTAGAGGTGGCCCTGTCTAAATCCGAGGCCATTTGTTTCCACGGGCCTCGGAAACGGCCACCCGCAGGGGCCCACATTATGGTAGGAGGGGTCCGCATCGGCATCGGGACGAGCCTAAAATATCTGGGGCTCGTACTCGATAGCCGATGGGATTTCCGTGAGCACTTTGGACGCTTGGCCCCCAAACTTCTAGGGGCAGCGGCAGGATTATCGCGACTGCTGCCCAATCTGGGGGGGCCAACCGCCTCCTGCCGGAGGCTCTACGAAGGAGTCGTGCGGTCCATGGCCCTTTACGGGGCCCCGATATGGGCACACGACCTGACGGCCCACAATATCACGGCGCTTCGCGCACCGCAGCGCGCCATGGCCGTCAGGTTAATACGAGGCTACCGCACGGTCTCTTTCGAGACAGCGAGCCTCCTAGCCGGATCACCGCCCTGGGATTTGGAAGCTGAGCTGCTGGCGTCACTCTATACATGGCGCCAGCAAGCTCTGGAGCAGGGCGAGAGACCGGCGCACCGTGACATCGAGGCGCGTCGGTCGGAGCTCCGCCAGATCCTAGTGGCGGAGTGGAAGAGCAGACTTGTGCACCCCAGCGCCGGGCACGCCACGATAGTGGCGGTAAGTCCCGTGGTTGAAGAGTGGTCGGAGAGACGTCACGGCGTCCTCACCTTCCGGCTGACACAAATCCTCACCGGCCATGGTTGTTTTGGCCGGTATTTGTGGAGGATAGGCCGGGAGGAAACGCCCGGATGCCACCATTGTGGCAGCAGCCGCGACCCCGTAGAAGACACGGCGCTGCATACATTGGCGGAGTGCCCAGCCTGGGCATCGCAGCGCCGTGATCTGGTCGCGGTTCTCGATTCGGTTACCCTCTCGCTCCCGGCCGTAGTTCTGTCTATGGTCCGGAGTGAGAGGTCCTGGAACGCCGTCGCCTCCTTCTGCGAAGCAGTCATGCTGAGCAAGGAGGCGGCGGAGCGGGAGAGGGAAATACATCGCCCTCTCCCCAACCGTAGGTCCGGGCGTCGGGGACGCCGTACAAGAGACGACCTCCGACCACCGTAATTTATCTTAGTGCCTGCGGACGGTGAGCGCTGGGGCTGCTCCCTGTCCGCCAAAAGGCGGGAGGCGGTGCGTGTCCTCGCCGCCTCCCAAGTAGCTTTGTGAGGTGATGGATGCAAGAAGTTTGATGGATGCAAGAAGTTTGATGGATGATTGCGAGATCATATGTAGACGGGGCCCGCCAACAACAACGGCGGGCCAATCCCGGGCGGGGTCGCGAGAAAGTATGCAAATCGCGAATCGCGTGACCCCGCCAACACACGGGACCCGTAGGGACACCGCGGTGGTTTTTAGTGGGTATGCCCCGAACGCCTTTAGGGGAGAGCCTCCACATACCTCCTCCGCCAGTCCCAAGCCTAGCCGTTCTAATGGCTGGGTTGGCGGAGTTGAGATGACTCATAAGGAGAGTTTTACCACCGTAGTGAACAAAAAAAAAAAAAAAAAAAAAAAAAAAAAAAAAAAAAGGTTAGGTTAGGTTAGGTTAGGTTAGGTTAGGTTAGGTTAGGTTAGGTTAGGTTAGGTTAGGTTAGGTTAGGTTGGGGTGCGTGTCAGAAACCTCCGCGTGGTGCACCCCGGGCAACGTGAGTAGCAAGTTGCTACTCGCGGCTAATTCTGACAGTGGGCGGACGGTGGGTCGAACTCCGACTACCGTCCGGTTACCAACGCGTAATCCCGACTCTTTCGGGACCGCGGGTCCTCGGGCTGCGAGCAAGACAAGCTCTCTAAAAAATTACCCGGAATTGGGGGTCCTTCGGGGCCCCGCTTCCACCCGTTCCCGTACGGCTCCTTTTGGGGTCTTGCGGGGACACTTGGGCGGGCGGGCTCGCTTCCTGCGCCTTTTGTGGGTTGCGGGCATGGTCGAACTCCGACCACCGTTCGGTCAAAACGCGTTAGCAGGGGGCTTTTTGGCCTCCTGCCCGCGGGTCTTCGGGCTGCGAGCAAGACAAGCTCACTAAAAAATCACCCGGAATTGGGGGTCCTTCGGGGCCTCGCTTCCACCCGTTCCCGTACGGCTCCTTTTGGGGTCTTGCGGGGACACTTGGGCGGGCGGGCTCGCTTCCTGCGCCTTTTGTGGGTTGCGGGCATGGTCGAACTCCGGCCACCGTCCGGTCAACGCGTTAGCAGGGGGCTTTTTGGCCTCCTGCCCGCGGGTCTTCGGACTAAGAGGGAGGAAACCTCACTAAAAAGTTACCAAAGAGTGGCGCTTGCGCTACTTGTCTCCGCGGGACTCCACCCGTGGGGACGGTCGGCGGGCGGTGTCGCCTTTTGCGGCGCCGCTCCTTTGCAGTGTCCCCGTTGGGCACTGCCTTCACGTCCCTCCCGGTACTCCTCTGGTCATCAGAGGGGACACGGGACGGGACATTGACGGGCTTGGTGTGTACTCACCCTACCGCCAAGCAGACAGCGGGGCTGTCTTTCTTCTTCCGTCTTCGGACGCCTTTTATTTTAAAATGTTTTGTTTTGTTTTGTTTTTGTTTTGTTTATTTTACGTTTTACTTTCTCTTTTTATTTTACTTTTATACCTTTTTTATTTTTTACCTTTTGTTTTTGTTTCATTTTATATCTTTTAGTTTTTCTCTCTTTTTTTCCTTCTTTCATTCTCCCCCCCCCCCCCCCGGCCCGTTGTCACCGTCACCCCAATCTCGTAATCCCGTAGTTTGCAGTGTCTGTGGTCACGTCTCGCAGCTGTCTACGGGACCGAGGGTCTTGGCTTAACCGCCCGGACCGCGTGCAAGGTAAGCACTATAAAAATCCCCTAATCCTAAGTTGCTGCCGCACGGCGAGAGGATGCATGGCTGACAGGGAGGTCAGTTCCTAGTGCGGCCCCCTCAGGGCACCAGCCGCCGCCCTTGAGGTATTAGGCTTACCCGGGTATCGCGGGATCTCTGCCCGGGTGGACATTTTATTTCTCCCGCCCTCGTGGGATTCAATATGGATGTTTCGTTATCACAAAAAACCCCCCCCATACCGAAGTCGGTTGACGAACCGACCCGCACGCCCAGTATTGCGGGTTCAAACGCGGAACGCGTTACATCGCTCAAGGAGCAGTTGGAGCTGTCCGAGTCGGATAGCTCCACAGTATCAATGATTAGCGTGCGCAGCGCGGAAAGCCCAAGTCGGGCACTGCGCAAGCGCCCACGCTCGGAGCCAGGCTCGGCTTCGAGCGATGAAGGAACCCCCACTAAACCTAAACTAACGGTGAGGGGTTTCAAAACCCGTGGACGACCGCCCACCCACGGGCACTTTGTGGGCCTGGGCAAGGCTCGCGCGGAGCTCGCAGCCGCCAAGCGGCGCGCAAAGCTCCTCGAGCGCGACGAGGAGGAAGAGAGGTGCATCGAAGCGGCCACGAAGAAAGTGGTCGCAGATCGAAGCTCGCGTCTCTCGGAGACTTCCGCCACCGAGCCGGATGAGGCCACCGCCACCGATCTGCGGTCACGCCTCAAAAGCGCCCTGGAGGCCATAACTATGGTCTCCAAAAAGTCAAAGGGCCTTAAAGGGACGTGTCAGAAGTCCCTAAAGGAGTCGGTGGCCGCGATAAGTGAGATCGCGGATGCTCTCCTCAGCCGCACAGCGTCTGAGGAGACAAAGAAGCTGCAAGCGGAGAACGCACGCCTCGCCACTGAAATCGCGTCCCTTAGGCGCGAACAAGAGGAGCTCCGTACCGCATTCCAGAGGCGCGCGGAGGGCAATGCGCCGGACAAGGCCACGGAGGACTTGGCTGCCCTCCGCAGAGAGATGGCCCAGATGAGGCAGAGCCTCTCCGCCCTGGAGGGAAAATTACTAATAAGGCCCCCGACGGCGAGCCGGCAAGCGGCCCAACAACAGCAGCTGTCCCCACAGCCGACCCCGCAGCCATCAACCTCCTACGCGGCTGTAGCGGCTGCACCACGAGAGGCCACGACCACGGCGCCCAAAAAAGCCGCGGCATCTAACGCCCCAAAGGGCAGGAAGAGGGGCCAGAAGAAGGCCCAGCCCGCTCCCGCTGCCCAGCAGACCAGCGTGCCAGCGACCTCCGCCCCCCCAGCTCCCCAACCTGATGGCTGGCAGACCGTCGGCGAAAAACAGCAGGCGGCGAAGGCCAGACGAAAAGCCACAAAAAAGGCAAAAAAGGCGGCAAAGAAGGCGGCCAAGAAGCTTCGCACCCCCAGCTCCACTGCAGTGGTATTAACACTGCAACCTGCAGCGTTGGAGCGGGGGACCACCTACGCGGAGCTTCTCAAGAAGGCCCGTGGGGCTATCGACCCCACCAAGCTGGGAATAACGGCGGGCCTCCGGTGTAAAATCACACAGACCGGGGCCCGCCTCATCGAGGTGCCCGGGGCCGGTAGCGCCCAGCAGGCAGACGCACTAGCCTCGAGCCTCCGCCAACTCCTACCGGCGGAGGACGTGAAGATCACCAGGCCCCAAAAGAGCGCCGAGGTTCGGATCGGGGGCCTGGATGATTCAATAGTTGTTGATGAAGTGGTTGCCGCCGTCGCCAAGGCCGGGGAATGTCCCCCGGACCAAATCAGGTGCGGTCCTATTCGCCCGGGCCGCGCTGGGATGGGCACAGCCATTCTAACTTGCCCAGTGGCTGTGGCTAAAAAGTTGGCCGATGGCCGTCGTGTATTGATAGGCTGGGTGTCAGCGCAAGTGCGGCTCCTGGAGCCGAAACCGCAGAGGTGCTTCCGCTGTTTGAGCGGTGGCCACGTTGGCGCAAAGTGCACCTCTGCGGTAGACTGCAGCGGCCGCTGCTTTAGATGCGGCCAGGCCGGCCATTTGGCCGCCAGTTGCGAGGCCCCGCCGCACTGCGTTTTGTGTGCGGCGGCGGGCAAGTCGGCCGATCATAGGGCCGGCACAAAAAGTTGCGCTGCACCCACGAAGAAGGCAGCAAGAGACGGCCAATCGGCCAACAAGGGCGCCACTCCCGTGGCGAATAAGGCGCCAGGCGACACGCCACCAATGGATGTCCAATAATGGCACCATATCTCCGCCTTATCCAGGCGAACATCAACCACTGCGCCAGGGCTCAGGATCTTCTTCTCCAGAGCATGGCGCAGTGGTCAATAAACGTCGCCCTCGTCGCCGAGCCGTATTTTATCCCCCCCCGTGATGATTGGGTGGGGGACCTCAGCGGCTCGGTGGCGCTAATTTCGTTAGCCGCCGCCCGCACCCCGTCCTTCGAGAACATCTACCGAGGGCGGGGCTGCGTCGCAGCACTCGTAAAGGATACGGTTGTGGTGGGTGGCTACTTCTCACCCAACCGTTCCCTCGCCGACTTCGAGGAGTATCTCCTCGAATTGAACGTCGTCGTCGCTCGCAGCCGTCCTCGCGTCGTGCTCTTCGCCGGGGACCTCAACGCCAAGTCTACGGCTTGGGGTTCTCCGGCCACAGACGCTAGAGGCGAGCTGCTGGAGCAGTGGGCCGTCGAGAACGGCCTGCTCGTCCTCAATCAGGGGTCAGTGCATACGTGCGTGCGTCAGCGGGGCGGTTCCATTGTGGACGTTTCATTCGCGAGCCCCGCACTAGCACGCCGTATCCGAGACTGGCGCGTCGTCGAGGAGGTGGAGACGTTGTCGGACCATCGTTATATTCGGTTCGACGTCTCCGCCGAAACAGTCAACTCCGACGCCCCAGTCCGAAGAGGCCCGATTGAGGGCGGTCCGCGTTGGGCCTTGAAAAGGCTGAATCGGGAGGCCCTCCTGGAAGCCTCCATAGTTCAGGCCTGGGTATCAACACCTTCCAGGCCTGACGATATTAATATGGAGGCGGATTGGTTCAGGGGGGCAATGACGCAAGTTTGCGATGCGGCGATGCCTAGAGTCCGTAACACGTCTGGGCCACGCCGGGTGTACTGGTGGAACGACACCATCGCGCAGTTACGGCGAATCTGCGTCGCAGCGCGCCGCCAGTACGCCCGGTTTCGCAGGAGGCGTCGCCGCCCTCCCGATTCCATTGCCCGGGAGGCGGAATTGTACGAGGCATACAGAGCGGCCAAGAGCAACTTGAAGGAAGCTATCTGGCGGGCCAAGCAAGACGCCCGCCAGGAACTGCTGGAGACGCTAAATGAAGATCCGTGGGGGCGCCCATATTTAATGGTCAGGAACAAGCTACGTTCCTGGGCGCCCCCTCTAACGGAAAGTCTCCGGCCAGAGCTGGTGGAAGAAGTTGTGGCCGCTCTGTTCCCGTCGCGGGCGGAACATATCCCTCCGCCCATGACGGTGCCGCCTTCCGCGGCAGCCAACGCGGACATAGATGACGACGTTCCCGAGGTGACTCGGGTAGAACTCCGAGCGGCGGTGTTGAGGATAAAAAACACCGCCCCAGGACCCGACGGCATTCCTGGCCGAGCGTGGGTCCTGGCAATGGAGGAGCTCGGACCCCGACTAGGGAGACTCCTCACAGCGTGCCTTGAGGGGGGCCAGTTTCCACGAGTCTGGAAAACGGGGAAGCTGGTCCTCATCAAAAAGGCAGGGCGCCCGGCGGACAGCCCGTCCGCCTACCGGCCCATAGTGTTGTTGGACGAGGTCGCGAAGATTTTTGAGTATATCATCGCGGAGCGCCTCGTCCACCACCTTACCACAGTGGGCCCGGATTTGGCGGACGTGCAGTTTGGTTTCCGCCGAGGGCGCTCAACAATAGACGCTATCAGGTCAGTGAGGAGTCTGGCGGAGGAACAGGTTTCCCGGGGCGGGGTGGTCTTGGCGGTGTCTCTTGACATCGCCAACGCTTTCAACACCCTGCCTTGGAGTTGTATTCGTGAGGCACTCACTTATCATGGAGTGCCTCCATACCTCCGCCGTATAGTCGGGGATTATTTAAATGAGAGAAATATCGTCTACCCGAGTCATCTCGGTATTAGTCGGCGAGTTATGTCGTGCGGTGTTCCACAGGGGTCGGTCCTCGGCCCCCTTCTGTGGAACATCGGCTACGACTGGGTGCTGCGCGGTACGCTCCTCCCTGGCGTGGGTGTCACTTGTTACGCCGACGACACCCTCGTCACTGCGAGTGATAAGACGTACCGGGCGGCGGCTATAAGGGCGACCGCTGGGGTCGCACAAGTCGTTGGAAGGATCCGGCGTTTGGGCCTAGAGGTGGCCCTCTCTAAATCCGAGGCCATTTGTTTCCACGGGCCTCGGAAACGGCCACCCGCAGGGGCCCACATTATGGTAGGAGGGGTCCGCATCGGCATTGGGACGAGCCTAAAATACCTGGGGCTCGTACTCGATAGCCGATGGGATTTCCGTGAGCACTTTGGACGCTTGGCCCCCAAACTTCTAGGGGCAGCGGCAGGATTATCGCGACTGCTGCCCAATCTGGGGGGGCCAACCGCCTCCTGCCGGAGGCTCTACGAAGGAGTCGTGCGGTCCATGGCCCTTTACGGGGCCCCGATATGGGCGCACGACCTGACGGCCCACAATATCACGGCGCTTCGCGCACCGCAGCGCGCCATGGCCGTCAGGTTAATACGAGGCTACCGCACGGTCTCATTCGAGACAGCGAGCCTCCTAGCCGGATCACCGCCCTGGGATCTGGAAGCTGAGCTGCTGGCGTCACTCTATACATGGCGCCAGCAAGCTCTGGAGCAGGGCGAGAGACCGGCGCACCGTGACATCGAGGCGCGTCGGTCGGAGCTCCGCCAGATCCTAGTGGCGGAGTGGAAGAGCAGACTTGTGCACCCCAGCGCCGGGCACGCCACGATAGTGGCGGTAAGTCCCGTGGTTGAAGAGTGGTCGGAGAGACGTCACGGCGTCCTCACCTTCCGGCTGACACAAATCCTCACCGGCCATGGTTGTTTTGGCCGGTATTTGTGGAGGATAGGCCGGGAGGAAACGCCCGGATGCCACCATTGTGGCAGCAGCCGCGACCCCGTAGAAGACACGGCGCTGCATACATTGGCGGAGTGCCCAGCCTGGGCATCGCAGCGCCGTGATCTGGTCGCGGTTCTCGATACGGTTACCCTCTCGCTCCCGGCCGTAGTTCTGTCTATGGTCCGGAGTGAGAGGTCCTGGAACGCCGTCGCCTCCTTCTGCGAAGCAGTCATGCTGAGCAAGGAGGCGGCGGAGCGGGAGAGGGAAATACATCGCCCTCTCCCCAACCGTAGGTCCGGGCGTCGGGGACGCCGTACAAGAGACGACCTCCGACCACCGTAATTTATCTTAGTGCCTGCGGACGGTGAGCGCTGGGGCTGCTCCCTGTCCGCCAAAAGGCGGGAGGCGGTGCGTGTCCTCGCCGCCTCCCAAGTAGCTTTGTGAGGTGATGGATGCAAGAAGTTTGATGGATGCAAGAAGTTTGATGGATGATTGCGAGATCATATATAGACGGGGCCCGCCAACAACAACGGCGGGCCAATCCCGGGCGGGGTCGCGAGAAAGAATGCAAATCGCGAATCGCGTGACCCCGCCAACATACGGGACCCGTAGGGACACCGCGGTGGTTTTTAGTGGGTATGCCCCGAACGCCTGTAGGGGAGAGCCTCCACATACCTCCTCCGCCAGTCCCAAGCCCAGCCGTTCTAATGGCTGGGTTGGCGGAGTTGAGATGACTCATAAGGAGAGTTTTACCACCGTAGTGAACAAAAAAAAAAAAAAAAAAAGGTTAGGTTAGGTTAGGTTAGGTTAGGTTAGGTTAGGTTAGGTTAGGTTAGGTTAGGTTAGGTTAGGTTAGGTTAGGTTAGGTTAGGTTAGGTTAGGTTAGGTTAGGTTAGGTTAGGTTAGGTTAGGTTAGGTTAGGTTAGGTTAGGTTAGGTTAGGTTAGGTTAGGTTAGGTTAGGTTAGGTTAGGTTAGGTTAGGTTAGGTTAGGTTAGGTTAGGTTAGGTTAGGTTAGGTTAGGTTAGGTTAGGTTAGGTTAGGTTAGGTTAGGTTAGGTTAGGTTAGGTTAGGTTAGGTTAGGTTAGGTTAGGTTAGGTTAGGTTAGGTTAGGTTAGGTTAGGTTAGGTTAGGTTAGGTTAGGTTAGGTTAGGTTAGGTTAGGTTAGGTTAGGTTAGGTTAGGTTAGGTTAGGTTAGGTTAGGTTAGGTTAGGTTAGGTTAGGTTAGGTTAGGTTAGGTTAGGTTAGGTTAGGTTAGGTTAGGTTAGGTTAGGTTAGGTTAGGTTAGGTTAGGTTAGGTTAGGTTAGGTTAGGTTAGGTTAGGTTAGGTTAGGTTAGGTTAGGTTAGGTTAGGTTAGGTTAGGTTAGGTTAGGTTAGGTTAGGTTAGGTTAGGTTAGGTTAGGTTAGGTTAGGTTAGGTTAGGTTAGGTTAGGTTAGGTTAGGTTAGGTTAGGTTAGGTTAGGTTAGGTTAGGTTAGGTTAGGTTAGGTTAGGTTAGGTTAGGTTAGGTTAGGTTAGGTTAGGTTAGGTTAGGTTAGGTTAGGTTAGGTTAGGTTAGGTTAGGTTTTTTTTTTTTTTTTTTTTTTTTTTTTTTTTTTTTTTTTTTTCTCCTACCGCCGCTGTTAGTCGGCGCCTATTCTTAACCTAATTCTCTTTGTCATACCAGTTCTCGCTCTTATTCCTCTCGCACTTTCATTCCTCATACTGTATCTTTCTTGCATTCTTTCATCATACTTTCCCATTATGGGGGAATACCCATAGATTACCTATTCTGTACTTTCTTTTATTTTTAACTTACTTATAACTACATATGTACACGGGAGGGCGTAGGGGTTTTCATTTTTATTTGTTCCCATTTTTATTTTCACTTTACATTTATGTCTTAAATCTATTTACTTAATCTATTACATTGTGTGTCTTATTATATTAATTCTTATCTAGTTATTTATCTAATTTCTTATACTATTTACATTCTTACTTTTAGGGAAGCTTCTTTGCGTTCCTTTAACATACTTTCTTAACTTTATATTATGCCTATGTACATATTTTATAGAACCATCTATAGAATTGTGCATATTTACTTTAACTATTTCTCTTATTTACCATGTTTACCACTTTTTTAAGGAAACTAATAAGCTTGTCCCTGTCCTTTCCTACCATAATTTTCCCTACTGTATACCGGGTGATCTCTACCCCCAGTGCCTGCTTCAGGTTCTCGCGATCCACAGCATGAACAGGGCAGCAAAACAGGACGTGCTCAACCGATTCAGCCTGGATGGGGTCACAAACGCACGATGGATTCTCCCTACACTTGAAGCGGGTCAAGTATTCCGAGAATCCACCGTGCCCCGTCAACGCCTGTGTTATGATCCCATCCAGGCTGAGCTTCCTAATCGTCGTGTACGCGGCCACCGCATCCGGGAAGAAGATCTTAGTAGTAGCAGCTGTGGCACCGGTGGTGTATCTCCGATTCCATTCATCAAGCGTTCCCAAACGAATGTAACGCTTGATGAATGAAATCGGGCACAAGTCGTAATCCGGGGCCCCCCTGCTATCGAGTGCGGCCTCTTTGGCGAGCTGATCCACTCTTTCGTTGCCCTCAAACCCTGCGTGCGCTTTGATCCAGAACAAGTTTACTATCTTGTTCTGGCGAGAAATGGATCTTAAGTTCTCTCTTGTTTCTACCGCTAGGGGATGAAGGCAATCGTGGTTTTTCACTGCCTGCAAGGCCGCCATCGAATCGCTGAAGACCCCGAATGACGACGCCGCGCTCTTCCGAATCTCCCCAGTCGCTCTGCATATCGCCAGGAGTTCCGCTTGGTAAACTGTGCAGTAATCTGG
Organism: Euclidia mi; assembly: GCA_944739405.2. Taxonomy (NCBI): domain Eukaryota; kingdom Metazoa; phylum Arthropoda; class Insecta; order Lepidoptera; family Erebidae; genus Euclidia; species Euclidia mi. The sequence goes on along the minus strand of OX123188.2, from coordinate 24,739 downwards.
TAGCGCCAACTTGCGAGCGCGTATCTCGGCACCGTTTGTCCAAATGGACAACGCGGCTCCGACGCGCCCGCCGATCTTACTCCCGTCCGTAAACACACTGACGTCCGGGATTGGGTTGGCGCTATACTGCTCCTGGTCTGCCAGGATACCGAACTCCAGGTCAATACGCTCGGCGGGATGGGGAGACTCCAGTGCGGAAGACATCCGCTCCACCCCCCTGCCCCTCAGTACTGGCTGTGGTGCCCCCCTCTTGGCATCGTACAGCGATGCCACCTCGCGTATGCGAAGGTCGAGTGGGAGCACCCCAGCCAGCAAGAGGGAGGCATTCAGGGAGACAGTGCGGTATGCCTTGCACATTTGCTGTGCGACACCTCGTTGCACGGTGCCCAGCTGCTTTATGATCCCGATTTTATGGGCTGCCGGCGCCCATACGCTGGCCGCGTACAAGACGATTGGTTCTATCGCCGCGATATATATTGTCTTGACAATTTCGGGGTTTAGACCCCAGCTGACTTTTGCTGCCCTGGTCAATTGCTTGTGAACCGCGATCGCCTTTCGGCAGACGTTGCTCACATGCCGACTAAACGTTAGCTTGTCGTCGATGGTGACACCTAGCAACTTTAACTCTTTTGACATTTGAATGTCGACCCCGCCCATGCTCAAGCGTGGGGTGTCGTACTTTAGTTTCCTTGTGATTGTTATTGCGCAAGTTTTTTGCGGCGCGAATTTTAATTTGTTGTCGACACCCCACGCCCGAACATGTTCGAGGACGCCATTCGCCTGGAGCTCTATCTCCAGTGCCGTGTCACCATCGACGACAAGGACGATGTCGTCGGCAAACGCTTGGGAGTAGATCCCCCTACGCTCCATGCTCTTAAGGAGCGGGTCGAGAAGGAGATTCCAGAGAGTGGGGCCTCCTATGGAGCCTTGTACACAGCCTTTCGCCGTGGCTTTTGAGTACTCCTCTCCAGCGTACCTAACATTGACCCTCCGGTCATTCAAGTAGCTGCCGATGACCCCCCTCAGGTTCTCAGGACACTTTTCCTCAGCCAGACGAACTCTTATAGCTGGCCACCAGGCATTATCGAAGGCTCCCTCTATATCCAGAGATATTAAAACAATAATTTTCTTCTGCTTTAGTTTTGTTTGCACGTGTTGCATCAGGGTATAGAGGGAGTCTTCGGTACTCCTTTGTGGCATGAATCCGTACTGGCGAGTACTCATCCTGGGTAGTAAATAAAACCTGAGGCGGGCCATCAGCATCTTCTCAAAGACTTTGCCCAATACGGGCAGAAGGCCAATGGGTCGGTACGCCTTCGGGGTGGTGTAATCGGGCTTTCCTGGCTTTCGCAAAACGACCACTACTGCCTCTTTCCAACTCCTGGGGAAATACCGGAGTTGGAGGCATTTGTTTGCGAGAGCCAGGAAAGTCCGTGGCGAGTTGGCGATAGCCCGGCTGCATATGTCGGCTGTGAGGCCATCCACTCCCGGGGCCTTCTTGGGGTTGAAGGACTCACTGGCCGCTCTTAGCTCCTGTAGTGTAAATGGCGGGTCGCAAGTACCACCTTGTTCCGCTATTTGGGATTCCGCTCTGATGCGGCTGTGGTATGGGTTGTCTAAACCGGGGTCGTCCTCTTGGTAGAAGGATTCCGCCAAATATTTGGCGGAATCCCTCTCCCCCAAGGTACAACCGTCCCTAACCAGCAGTGAGTCCTCCAACCTCTCCCTTGTTCTCCCGATCACCCGGTATATCCCCTCCCATACCCCCTCTCGGTCTTGCTTACTGCAGAAGGCCTTCCAGCTTTCCGTTTGGGCCCTCGACGCCTCCCTCTGGTACTCCTCCTTTTTCTCCCAATACTCTCTCAGGACCTTCGACAATCTGACCGGTGCGGCATTCCTTATCCTTCTTCTCCTACGGGAGACTTCCTTTTTCAGCACGGTGAGCTCTTCCGACCACCACGGCAGTGTGATCTTACTTGAATTTTTCTTACTCGGCATAGATGCCAAGCAAGCTTCTTTAATGACCTTTGTGTATCTATTAATTGTGTCATCCAGCGCTGTAGTGCTATCTATATTTGTTATTTCTGCTTCTTCCAGTTGTTGTTCAGTGGCCAATTGGCCAAGTTTACCATGAAACTGTGGCCAATTGGCCTTCTTAGTGTTATAGATTCTGGTCGTTCTTTTGACCTCGATGCCTTTCGATTTCTGGAGAAACACTTTAAATACAATGCCGTTGTGGTCGGAGCTCACCATGTCCTCATCCACGCTCCATCCACTGACTCGCCCTAGGATGTTGGAAGTCCCTGCCGTAATGTCGATAAAACTGGTAATCCTGCGGTCTCCTCGGATTGTGTCGAAGGTCGGTGTGTCTCCGGAGTTGAGTACGTGGAGGTCGAGCTCCCCGAGAGCCCCAACGACCTCCTCCCCTCTCGCGTCAGTGGCGGAACTGCCCCACCACGTGCTCCTGGCGTTGACGTCCCCTCCAACGATTAACGGCTTGGAGCCGATCTTGAGCTTCACTGTCTTGAGATGCTCCAGGTACGGTTCCACTGGCTTGTCCGGCTCGAAGTAGACGGATGCCAGCGTGATCTCCCAGGCGCCAGTTTGGATCCCCACCACAACGATGTTATTTGTGGTGAGTTCTGGGTACTGTTTGACTCTAACGTCTTTGTTGAAGACAGCAATTGCCGCCTTAACAGTACCCTCCCCTAATATGGCGTTCTGGAAGACCCTAACTCCGCTGTAATTCTTCATCCGTCTACTTCCGCCGACATACGGCTCCTGCAGTAAGGCCGCAGTAAACTGCCGTTTTTCACCTTCCTGAAGCATCTCGTCAGTCGCTAGCTTTTTTCGTTGGAGGTTAGCCTGGCCGAAGATATACGCGGCGGGAGCTAGGGGGGAGACTGGAGTGCCTTCAGCAGTAAGCAACCGAATCCCTGGCTAACTTGTCCCATTTTCTCCGCGTTAAACATGTATCGCTGAACGCGTTGTGCTCGGTGTTCGCCATTCCAATTTTCTTACAGTTCCTGCAGCACGGCGGCTCTCCAGCCAGCCGTTCGGCGCATTCTGCCCTCAAGTGGGGGCCTCCGCAGTGGCTGCAGCTGTCCGCCGTCTCCCTGCAGAATCTGCGTCCGTGGCCATAACCCAGACAGCGGGTGCACTGGACCAAGGGGCTCTGGTCCTCCGCCCGGACACGCTGTAGGTCTATATGAACGTGCCCTTTCAGTGTCACCCGCTGCCATACTATTGGCGACACACCGATCACAACGTGTTCGGTTAATGCATTCCGTGCTCTCCTCCGGTATTTCACGGTGGCCCTTGTTTCCCCACTGTCGAGGCCGTGAAAAACGTCACGGTTCTGGTTCCTAAGGGCCTTCAAGATATCCTCGTCAGAGTTGATTTTCAGGACATCCTTAAGAACCAGCATCGGGTCCTTATTCTTCACCTCCTCGACAGTGAGGTCCCTTGCCCTCTCCGCAAGCCTTTCCTTTAGCTTTCGCCTCTCGTCCTCCGTACAGACGCCCATGATAATCTTCCGGTCTTTTCCCTTGCGTACGCGCTCGACCCTTACCCAACCCTCCTTGGCGTCGACCGCTTGCCGGACCCTCTCCATCACCTCCTCTCCAGACTCCTCCTCATTAGTCGAGGCGACCACGATGGAGTGGAGGGTGTTCCTTTTGGGGGCCCGGCGCTCGGCTACCTCCGCGTAAGAGGGTTTTGTAACCTCCGGTCTTGCCGTTGCTGCGACGCGAAGGGACTCCTGTAGCTCGTCCAACTTTTTACTGTTCTCGAGCAACAACTGTGTATGCTGCTCGAGTTTGGCTGCGATGTCTGCGTCTGTGGCAGCTTTTGGTACGGTTGGCGTTGGCGTTGGTATTTTAGGCGCTTTTTTTGGCTGGCGCGCATGGTTCCGATTCAGGCCTGGTACGGCGCAATTCTTTGAGTTCCGCCTCCGCCTCCCTCACCAACACGTTTAGTCTATCCACGGCCTTCTTCACCTCCTCCACGATTTCTCGCTTTGTGTTTTTGGACAGCTCCAGTTGGCCTTTCGCCCTTGAGACGCACGCTGCCGCCTCCGTCGTGCGACTCAGGTAGGTCTTCCGGGGAGATGTTTGCTCCGAAGACACTGCCTTAGTTGTTGATGGCTTTTGAGGTTAGGTTAGGTTAGGTTAGGTTAGGTTAGGTTAGGTTAGGTTAGGTTAGGTTAGGTTAGGTTAGGTTAGGTTAGGTTAGGTTAGGTTAGGTTAGGTTAGGTTAGGTTAGGTTAGGTTAGGTTAGGTTAGGTTAGGTTAGGTTAGGTTAGGTTAGGTTAGGTTAGGTTAGGTTAGGTTAGGTTAGGTTAGGTTAGGTTAGGTTAGGTTAGGTTAGGTTAGGTTAGGTTAGGTTAGGTTAGGTTAGGTTAGGTTAGGTTAGGTTAGGTTAGGTTAGGTTAGGTTAGGTTAGGTTAGGTTAGGTTAGGTTAGGTTAGGTTAGGTTAGGTTAGGTTAGGTTAGGTTAGGTTAGGTTAGGTTAGGTTAGGTTAGGTTAGGTTAGGTTAGGTTAGGTTAGGTTAGGTTAGGTTAGGTTAGGTTAGGTTAGGTTAGGTTAGGTTAGGTTAGGTTAGGTTAGGTTAGGTTAGGTTAGGTTAGGTTAGGTTAGGTTAGGTTAGGTTAGGTTAGGTTAGGTTAGGTTAGGTTAGGTTAGGTTAGGTTAGGTTAGGTTAGGTTAGGTTAGGTTAGGTTAGGTTAGGTTAGGTTAGGTTAGGTTAGGTTAGGTTAGGTTAGGTTAGGTTAGGTTAGGTTAGGTTAGGTTAGGTTAGGTTAGGTTAGGTTAGGTTAGGTTAGGTTAGGTTAGGTTAGGTTAGGTTAGGTTAGGTTAGGTTAGGTTAGGTTAGGTTAGGTTAGGTTAGGTTAGGTTAGGTTAGGTTAGGTTAGGTTAGGTTAGGTTAGGTTAGGTTAGGTTAGGTTAGGTTAGGTTAGGTTAGGTTAGGTTAGGTTAGGTTAGGTTAGGTTAGGTTAGGTTAGGTTAGGTTAGGTTAGGTTAGGTTAGGTTAGGTTAGGTTAGGTTAGGTTAGGTTAGGTTAGGTTAGGTTAGGTTAGGTTAGGTTAGGTTAGGTTAGGTTAGGTTAGGTTAGGTTAGGTTAGGTTAGGTTAGGTTAGGTTAGGTTAGGTTAGGTTAGGTTAGGTTAGGTTAGGTTAGGTTAGGTTAGGTTAGGTTAGGTTAGGTTAGGTTAGGTTAGGTTAGGTTAGGTTAGGTTAGGTTAGGTTAGGTTAGGTTAGGTTAGGTTAGGTTAGGTTAGGTTAGGTTAGGTTAGGTTAGGTTAGGTTAGGTTAGGTTAGGTTAGGTTAGGTTAGGTTAGGTTAGGTTAGGTTAGGTTAGGTTAGGTTAGGTTAGGTTAGGTTAGGTTAGGTTAGGTTAGGTTAGGTTAGGTTAGGTTAGGTTAGGTTAGGTTAGGTTAGGTTAGGTTAGGTTAGGTTAGGTTAGGTTAGGTTAGGTTAGGTTAGGTTAGGTTAGGTTAGGTTAGGTTAGGTTAGGTTAGGTTAGGTTAGGTTAGGTTAGGTTAGGTTAGGTTAGGTTAGGTTAGGTTAGGTTAGGTTAGGTTAGGTTAGGTTAGGTTAGGTTAGGTTAGGTTAGGTTAGGTTAGGTTAGGTTAGGTTAGGTTAGGTTAGGTTAGGTTAGGTTAGGTTAGGTTAGGTTAGGTTAGGTTAGGTTAGGTTAGGTTAGGTTAGGTTAGGTTAGGTTAGGTTAGGTTAGGTTAGGTTAGGTTAGGTTAGGTTAGGTTAGGTTAGGTTAGGTTAGGTTAGGTTAGGTTAGGTTAGGTTAGGTTAGGTTAGGTTAGGTTAGGTTAGGTTAGGTTAGGTTAGGTTAGGTTAGGTTAGGTTAGGTTAGGTTAGGTTAGGTTAGGTTAGGTTAGGTTAGGTTAGGTTAGGTTAGGTTAGGTTAGGTTAGGTTAGGTTAGGTTAGGTTAGGTTAGGTTAGGTTAGGTTAGGTTAGGTTAGGTTAGGTTAGGTTAGGTTAGGTTAGGTTAGGTTAGGTTAGGTTAGGTTAGGTTAGGTTAGGTTAGGTTAGGTTAGGTTAGGTTAGGTTAGGTTAGGTTAGGTTAGGTTAGGTTAGGTTAGGTTAGGTTAGGTTAGGTTAGGTTAGGTTTTTTTTTTTTTTTTTTTTTTTTTTTTTTTTTTTTTTTTTTTTTTTTTTTTTTTTTTTTTTTTTTTTTTTTTTTTTTTTTTTCTCCTACCGCCGCGTTAATTCGGCGCCTATTCTTAGCCTAATTCTCTTTATCATTCCAGTTCTCGCTCGTATTCCTCTCGCACTTTCATACTTCATACTGATTCTTTCTAGCATTCGTCATCTCTCTTTCCCGTTTTGGGGGGATACCCATCTTACCTAATCTCTACGTCTTAATTTTAATTTTATTCTTATATCTACATAAACATGTTCACAGGAGGGAGGGTGTAGGGGTGTTGTTTTTATTTATTTTCCATTTTTATTTTTATTTTAACATCTTTATCTTATTTCCTGTCGACTTTTCTTTTACATTTACCACCTTATACTACTTAATTTACATCTTTTCTTATTTTCTAATTTCCTTATTCTATGCATTTCCATTCTTCGGGAAGCTTATTAGTACTACTCTTAACATTATTTCTTAAACTATATTTTTATGTTTATGCACATACATTATAGATGCATCTATAATTTGTGCATAACTTTCTTTAGCTATTTCTTTTATTGACATCTTTAACAACTTTTTGTAGAAACCTTACAAGCTTGTCCCTCTCCTTACCAGCAATAATTTTCCCTACAGTATACCGGGTGATCTCTACCCCCAGTGCCTGCTTTAGGTTCTCGCGATCCACAGCATGAACAGGGCAGCAAAACAAGATGTGCTCAACCGTTTCACCCTGGGCGGGATCACAAACGCACGATGGATTCTCCTTACACTTGAAGCGAGTCAAGTATTCTGAGAATCCACCGTGCCCCGTCAACGCCTGTGTTGTGATCCCGTCCAGGCTGAGTTTCCTAATCGTCGTGTACGCAGCCACCGCATCCGGGAAAAAGATCTTGGTTGTAGCAGCTGTGGTACCCGTGGTGTATCTCCGATTCCATTCGTCAAGCGTTCCCGAACGAATGTAACGCTTGATGAATGAAATCGGGCACAAGTCGTAATCCGGGGCCCCCCTGCTGTCGAGTGCGGCCTCTTTGGCGAGCTGATCCACTCTTTCATTGCCCTCAAACCCCGCGTGCGCTTTAATCCAGAACAAGTTCACTATCTTGTTCTGGCGAGAAATGGATGTTAGGTTCTCTCTTGTTGCCACCGCTAGGGGATGAAGGCAATTGTGGTTTTTCACTGCCTGCAAGGCCGCCATCGAATCGCTGAAGACCCCGAATGACGACGCCGCGTTCTTCCGAATCTCCCCAGTCGCTCTGCATATCGCCAGGAGTTCCGCTTGGTAAACGGTGCAGTATTCTGGTAGCGCCAACTTGCGAGCGCGTATCTCGGCGCCGTTTGTCCAAATGGACAACGCGGCTCCGACGCGCCCGCCGATCTTGCTCCCGTCAGTGTAGATACTCACTTCCGGGACTGGGTTGGCGCTAACCTGCTCCTGATCTGCCAGGATACCGAACTCCAGGTCGATACGCTCGGCGGGATGGGGAGACTCCAGTGCAGAGGACATCCGCTCCACCTCCCTGCCCCTCAATACCGGCTGTGGTGCCCCCCTCTTGGCATCGTACAACGATGCCACCTCGCGTATGCGGAGGTCGAGTGGGAGCACCCCAGCCAGCAAGAGGGAGGCATTCAGGGAGACAGTGCGGTATGCCTTGCACATCTGTTGTGCAACACCACGTTGCACGGTACCCAGCTGCTTTATTATCCCTAATTTATGGGCTGCCGGTGCCCATACGCTGGCCGCGTACAGGACGATTGGTTCCACCGCTGCTATATAAATTGTTTTAACAATTTCGGGGTTTAAGCCCCAACTAACTTTCGCTGCCCTGGTCAATTGTTTGTGAACCGCGATCGCCTTGCGGCAGACGTTGCTAACATGCCGACTAAACGTTAGCTTGTCGTCGATGGTGACACCCAGCAACTTCATTTCTCGGGCCATTTCTATGTTGACTCCGCCCATGCTCAGGCGTGGGGTGTCGTATTTCAATTTCTTTGTTATTGTTATAGCGCAGGTTTTTTGTGGCGCAAATTTCAGCTTATTATCGACACCCCACGCCCGAACATGTTCGAGGGCACCATTTGCCTGGGTCTCTATTTCCAGTGCCGTGCCACCATCGACGACAAGGACGATGTCGTCGGCAAAAGCTTGGGAGTAGATCCCTCTACGCTCAATGCTCTTAAGGAGCGGGTCGAGAAGGAGATTCCAGAGAGTGGGACCTCCTATGGAGCCTTGTACGCAGCCTTTCGCCGTAGATTTTGAATACTCCTCTCCAGCGTACCTAACATTGACCCTCCGGTCATTCAAGTAGCTGCCGATGACCCCCCTCAGGTTCTCAGGACACCTTTCCTCAGCCAGACGGACTCTGATAGCTGGCCACCAGGCATTGTCGAAGGCTCCCTCTATATCCAAGGATATTAAAACAATGATTTTCTTTTCCTGTAATTTCGTGCGAACGTGTTGCATCAGGGTATAGAGGGAGTCTTCGGTACTCCTTTGTGGCATGAACCCGTACTGACGAGTACTCATCCTGGGTAATAAATAAAACCTGAGGCGGGCCATCAGCATCTTCTCGAAGACTTTGCCCAAGACGGGCAGAAGGCCAATGGGTCGGTACGCCTTTGGGGTGGTGTAATCGGGCTTTCCTGGCTTCCGCAAAACTACCACCACTGCCTCTTTCCAACTCCTTGGAAAATAACGGAGTTGGAGGCATTTGTTTGCGAGAGCCAGGAAAGTCCGTGGCGAGTTGGCAATGGCCCGGCTGCATACGTCGGCTGTGAGGCCGTCCACTCCCGGGGCCTTCTTGGGGTTGAAGGACTCACTGGCCGCTCTTAATTCTGATAGTGTGAAAGGTGGGTCACAAGTGCCACCTTGCTCCACAATTTCTGACATTTCTCTTATGCGGCTGTGGTATGAGTTATCGAGTTCAGGGTTGTCCTCTTGGAAGAAGGATTCCGCCAAATATTTGGCGGAATCCTCCTCACTCAAGGTACACCCATCCCTGACTAGCAGTGAGTCCTCCAACCTTTCCCTGGTTCTCCCGATCACCCGGTATATCCCCTCCCATACCCCCTCCCGGTCTTGCTTACTGCAAAAGGCCTTCCAGCTTTCCGTTTGGGCTCTCGAGGCCTCCCTTTGATACTCTTCTTTCTTCTCCAGATACTCTCTCACGACCTTCGACCTCCTGACCGGTGCAGCATTACGGATCCTTCTTCTCCTGCGGGAAACTTCGCGTTTTAAGACGGTGAGCTCTTCCGACCACCACGGCAGTGTGATTTTGGTCTTGTTCTTCTTGCTCGGCATTGACGCCGAGCAAGCTTCTTTTACTATTTTAGTGTACAGGTTTATTTTGTTGTCCAATTCGGTGATGTTGTTTATGTGATTTATATCTATTTCCTCTACTTTGTGTTCTGTGGCCAATTGGCCGAGTTTGCCATGAAACTGTGGCCAATTGGCCTTTTTTGTATTGTAAATTCTGGTGGTTCTTTCTATTTCTACGCCTCTAGATTTTTGTAGTAAAATTTTAAAAACAATGCCGTTGTGGTCGGAGCTCACCATGTCTTCGTCCACCTTCCAATCCCTGATCCTATCCAAGATGTTCGTCGATCCTGCCGTAATATCGATGTGGCTGCAGATCCTCCGGTCTCCTCTGATAGTGTCGAAGGTCGGAGTATCACCGGAGTTGAGTATGTGAAGGTCGAGCTCCCCGAGAGCCCCAACGATCTCCTCCCCTCTCGCATCTATGGCGGTACCGCCCCACCACGTGCTTCTGGCGTTGACATCCCCCCCAACGACTAACGGCTTGGTGCCGAGTTGGAGCTTCACTGTCTTGAGATGCTCCAGGTACGGTTCGAGCGGCTTGTCCGGCTCGAAGTAGACGGATGCAAGCGTGACCTCCCAGGCGCCGGTTTGGATCCCCACCACGACGATGTTATTGGTGGTGAGTTCTGGGTACTGTTTGACTCTGACGTCTTTGTTGAAGACAACAATTGCCGCCTTAACAGTACCCTCCCCTAATACGGCATTCTGGAAGACCCTAACTCCGCTATAGTTCTTCATCCGTCTACTTCCGCCGACGTAGGGCTCCTGCAGCAGGGCCGCTGTGAAGTGCCGCTTTTCCCCTTCCAGGAGCATCTCGTCAGTCGCTAGCTTTTTTCGTTGGAGGTTAGCCTGGCCGAAGATGTACGCAGTTGGAGCTTGGGGGGAAGCTGGGGTGCCCTTAGCAGTAAGCAACCGAGTCTCTCGCTAGTTTGTCCCATTTTTTGCGCGTAGGACACGAGTCGCTGAAGGCGTTGTGCTCTACATTTATCAGCCCTATTTTCCGGCAGTTCCTACAGCAAGGCGGCTCGCCGGCCAGCCGTTCCGCACATTCCGCCCTCAAGTGGGGGCCGCCGCAGTGGCTGCAGCTGTCTGCCGCCTCTCTGCAGAACTTCCTGCCATGACCATAGCCGAGGCAACGGGTACACTGCACTAAGGGGCTTTGATCCTCTGCCCGGACACGCTGGAGATCGATATGTACGTGTCCCCTCTGTGTGACCCGCTGCCATACCGCTGGTGAAACGCTGACCACTACGTGTTCTGTCAGCGAGTTTCGTGCTCTTCTTCTGTACTTGACAGTGGCTTTTGACTCCCCACTGTCGAGGCCATGGAAAACATCCCGATTCTGGTTCCTAAGGGCCTTTAGAATGTCCTCGTCCGAGTTCACCTTCAGGACATCCTTAAGAACCAGAAGCGGGTCTTTGTTTTTCATTTCCTCGACAGTGAGGTCTCTTGCCCTCTCTGCCAACCTCTGCTTGAGCTTACGCCTCTCTTCTTCGGTTCCGACACCCATTATGATTTTCCTGTCCTTCCCCTTGCGGATACGCTCTACCTTTACCCATCCCTCTTTGGCGTCTACCGCTTGCCGGACCTTCTCCATCACCTCCTCTCCAGACTCCTCCTCATTTGTTGAGGCGACCACGATGGAGTGAAGGGTGTTTCTTTTAGGGGCCCGGCGCTCGGCTACCTCCGCGTATGAGGGCTTTCCGGCTTCAGGTTTCTCTATTTGTATAACGCGCAGGGATTCCTGGATCGCTTCCAGTTTTTTCCCATTTTCGAGCAGCATCTGGGTGTGCTGCTCGAGTCTTGCCTGTATAATACTGTCCTCTGTGTTAATGGGTGCAGGTGTCGCGGCTGACTTTGGTACTCCAGCTGATACTACGCCTAATTTCTTGTCAGTTTTGGCCAGGCGCATCTCTTTGATTTCCGCCTCCGCTTCCCTCACCAATATATTCAGCCTGTCGAGGTTCTTCTTGACCTCCTCCACAATTTCCCTTTTGGTATTCTTGGACAACTCAAGCTGTCCTTTTGCTTTTGAGACGCACGCTGCCGCCTCCGTCGTGCGACTCAGATACACCTTCTGGGGAGACTTTTGTTCCGAAGACACTGCCTTAGATGTGGTAGGCTTTTGTGCAGTCGCGGCCTTGGTTGTCTTCGGAGCCGGTCCCGCCTGTTTCCCCGTGCCCGATGTTACGGCGATGGTGGTGGGGGCTGTAGTGGTTGTGGGGGTGATATTATTGGTGGGGGAGGCGGAGCCAGTACCAGGCAGGCTCCCCTCTATTTTCTCTATACTTTTACGGACCGAGGGCTTGCCCACTCCTTTTTCCGGTGTCTTGGACACCGCCCTGTCCGTACTCTTCCGCTGATCTGGGGTCCTGAACATTTTGCTGTATGTCCTGCGACGGTAGGAAGAACAGGGACAAGCTTGTAGAAGTTGTAAAAAAGTTCCCTGCTCTATCGATTTGTCTTTCGCCCAATAAGGCCGTTATAGCAATAAGGTCAATAAAAGAAATGGTCAAATATTCAACTATAATTAAATATAATTTTGCCCAATAAGGCCGTTACAGTCCTACTACGGACTAGTCTCTATAGTTATGCGCCAAAAGGCTTTGTCACGGTATTTCGTGGTACACAATAAAGTCAGTAAAAATAAAATAAAAAGTCAAAATTAAGTAAATTAGGGTAGAGTCGCTGACTCTACGTCACTCAGACCTAAGGTCTGGTCAATTTGAGGCGTCCAGGCGAAAATTTGGCGTTCAGAGGCAAGAAATTTGG